>JAUMIR010000010.1:37129674-38513343 GCA_030847615.1 Gambelia wislizenii
GCCACTGTTCAGCCAGGTGGATTAGGAGCAGACCTCACCTTTGTCTGGTGAGGCAACGCTGCTCCATCTTCTCTGGCTGTACAGCTGCAACTGGACTGTGCCTGGGCACAACTCTGCCAATTAATGCTAGGGAAGAGGGAGCCAATTTGGCCCTCCAGACCAGCAATGTAACTACACTGCAGAGTGTTGCACTGAAGATCAGCATGCCTTTGAATTTGTTTTTCTGAGTGGCGGAGTTTGTTTGTGGCCCCAGACGTGAACCACACTAGCCATGCTTTTGCAGAAATACCCACTCTTGAGTTTCCTCAAGCGGTCTTAACTTTAAGTTTGGGGAGGATTCCTTTTGCTGTCATTCAACACTTCATGATCTATTGTAAAATCACCTGGAGACCAACCATTGCTCTACTTTCTGCCCATCTTGCCCTTCAGTAACCCAAAAGATCTCGTTTCATAATTGTTGTGTCTAGAACTTTGGAATGGTGAATGCAGGGATGAACTATTGTGGCCTTCCAGGATTATTTTTCTGGCCCTCAATTGTCATCTGTCCTAGTTAAAGTACAAATGGTGAGGGATCATTAAATTTTCCTATTCTTTGTCTCAACCCCACACGGCTAGGAAGCAGGAGTGGCCTCTGCCTGCATGAGATCCCTCACCTGAACAACAATGCAAGCAACATCTGAAACAACATGTAGGCCTGTGACTCCAACATCATCACCTTTCTTTCTTTTTAAACCACTTTTGCCTGATGAAGAAGCCAGTAGAGCTTCGAAAGCTAACATCATGTTTTGCATTTTGGTTGGCCAATAAAGGTATCGCTTTTTTGTGGATTCTGGATTTTGTTTCACATTCCCTGAGTACTCGATGACCCCAGATTGGAGGCAGGTGGCTCAGCATAGGACTGTAAAGGAACTATCCAAGGTCCTGAATCTATTTTGGCAATAGGTTTCAGCACTCTGGAGAGTTTCTTTGATGTGGATTTACCTCCTCCATCCCTATGGACCCTGGAGACACCAAGTAACCCTGTACCTGACATGTTCTGAAGTCTGGTGTGGCCAGAGGAGACTGCCAAAGCAGGCAAAGGAGGTTTTGCTTTCTACTTTCACCAAATATCTCTGGTGCCCGAACAGCCCTTCAACTCCGCAGGCTTAAGTGGCAGCGCCAGCCGAGCGCTTTCCACTCAATTAACCTACAGTTGATGCTTGCCTGCCAAAGGCTCCATAAAAGGAGTAAATTATCCATCGAAGTCTGTCAGTCTCCCCTTTCAGAGGGTAATTTGGAGCATCAAGATGAGGTGACCGGGTGGGATATCTGGGTTCACCTCTCCACTGACCCATGAAGGCTAGGCAAGATATAGTTGTCATCCTGTCTGAAAGGGACTTGGACGTGTCACTCGTCTTGCTGTAGACCCACAGAACATCTCTGGGGGCTTCCTTTGAACAGCAGCTTCGACCAGAAATGTGCATCTGGCTTGATGAAGAAGAAGGCTGGAAGCTGTGAGTTGAGGGCAAATGTTGCCATGTATTGGGCTATTACTGGCTACTAGCCATGACAGAACTGGGGACTCCCCAGTCCAAGCAAAGAGATGCCTCATGCTTCTATGCAGGAGAGATCAAGGGCTGCCAGGGTAGGATGATGATGATATATTACTCCCACTAGTAGAGGCAGTATTCCAGAGCTTGGAAAAGGGATGTTTTTGGATGACAACTCTCAGAATTTCCCAGTCCACTTGAAAAAGGATGTTTTAAAAGGATAACTCCCAGGATCCCCTAGCCACCTTGGAAAAAAAAATTTTTTTGGACACAATTGCAACTTATATGACTGAGAGATTTTGAGTCTCAAGAAAACCCTTTCCCCCAAGATCTGTTCTCAAAACTAGTTGCTGGGGAAAATAAATGGAGGGGGGGGCAGGGTCTGGCTTCCATATGGGGTATGTGGTAAACTCACACTCAGGTGTTATTGCAGGCTTGAAAGTACCTCTCCAAGATACTGAAACAGTATTGGGACAAAAGGCCCAGCACCTTGGAGAACTCATTTAAAGTAATGAATGAAACCCCACAGTGGATTGACCGTGGCCCTGGCATGGACACCTCAGGTTAGGACTCACAGGAGGTAGTAGTTGTGTTGCTGTCAAGCTTTGTGGGGTTCCCAGAGGCATCTGGTTGGTTCTTGGAAGGCCGGAGTGATGGACCATGTGGGCTTTTGATCTGCTCTAGCAGGGCTATTCTTACATTCTTATGTTCTTAATCCACAAAGGTGTGTATTTTGCACCTACTTTCTAGGAAAACGATGTGGCACAGCCCCTTCTTATCGCAAGATGACACCACTCCTCGAGCATAACCTTTGAGCTGTCCATAGCTTTGTTAGGCCAAGTATAAAGATGCAAAATTCTCCATATAAATTATTCAACTAGCTACAAGGGGAAACTTCTTGATCAGAGTTGTTCAGCAGTGGTAGACTTTTCTTCTTTGGAGGTTTATTAACAGATGTTTCATGACTTTGGGAATGCTTCAGTTATGGATTCCTGAACTGAGCAGGGGGGTTTGATAAGATGGCCTGAGTGGTCCAACTCTATGACTCTACGTAAACAGAGTTATTCAGCAGGCAAAGACTTTTTTTAAAAAAGAAGTGGCGATGTTAGAGTTATGTCATGTGCTTGCTTTTTTTTTTTTTTTGGAGATGATATGGAAAAGAAGGGTCTATGAAATGATTGCAACCCTTGAAATGGGCAGGGCAAATAAACATTAGCTCTGCATTCAAGATTTTAGCACTCTTGTGGTCATACGAATGCAGGGGTAGCCATGTTCACCAGAAGATGGGTGTCCAAGATATATACACACACATACAGAGAGAGAGAGAGAGATGTCATGGGAAGGCAAAGTGCAAATTATAGGCCCCATGTGGCCTTTTGAGGCCCTAAGTGTGGCCCTTGAAAATTCTCATTTTTTTAAAAAAATTGGACTGATTTTCCAGTGAATTTTTGACCTGAAAACTAGTGCAAAGCTTCCCAAGCTGCCTGAAAATGCATTTTTTTTCTTCCCTTAACCCCACAAAGCCTCTCAATTCCCCCACCTCGAAAACAAAGAAAAAATAGCCAAAAAATGGCAGCAGCAAGTGGTGTCACCTAAGGCATGCTGGGGAGGAGGAGGAGGAGGAGGAGGGCTGCCAGGCAGGGCTGATGGGTAAAAATACCCCTCACCAGCTGTGTAGTTGCCCACCCATGACACTGGGCTTAGCATGTGAAGGTTTTCTTTTTTGGGAATTTGTAGGCCCTGTGCACAGACTTTGGGCAGGCTTGTTGTCTCCAGTGGAGGAGCAAGGGATCCATCCCCTCTTCCACTGGCAGGGTGTGACTTTCTCACACCTTCCACCATCTTAGTGAGCCCACGGGGAACATGATCGCTTCCTGAGAGGCTAAGAGAACCACTGAGTCACTGGAGGTCAGGACGGTGAGGAACATGGAAGCTGGAAACTGGGTAGGTGGCAGGCCGCATCTTGGAAGCCAACATTTGAGGGGGTTGGAGACAACAATAAATGGGAGGAATGAAAGAAAAGCTGGTTGACCTATGAAGGTCGACACCTAAATCATGTTCACCCTCCAGGAAGGAGCTCCAAATTATATCCATAGTGTTTCCTGGTGCTTACTACTCTATGCTCAGGAAATTTAATCTTGGGACTCCTTCTTCTCCTGTACTTGGGTGAGGTACCAGCACTTGTTGGCAGAGCAGGCTAAAAGACTTTGCAAAACTACAAATCCCAGGATCCCATAGGAAGGAACCATGGCAAATAATCCAGCTTCAAACTGGATTAATTATGTAGTGTGGATTTGGCCTTAAGTAGCTGATACAGGATTCCAGCCATCATGATTGTAAGGCTAATTTCTTGGGCCTGTCTCTCCTCTCTCCTGAAACCTCTTTGTAGTCTCTGTTGAAGCCCAAACATTTTGTTTGCTAGCTCTCTGACATATCACCAGTGGGGAAACAGGAGCCCTATCCCAAAACACCCCCTCTCTTCATCACTGTCATTGCAGGCGATGAAAGCCTTTTAACCAGCTACTTTATGCTGGTTTCATCCACTCTGCGACAGACAACCTGTCCTCCCCTGATTGCAAAGCTGGGCGTGTGTATGTGTGTGTATGCTCTTTCTCTTAAAAGAAATGCTAAGGGGGGAAAAAACCCCACACCCTTTAATATGGGATGAACAGCTTAGAAAACATTGCAGTTGCAGAGATAAATGACAGACAGCACACTTGGTGTGCAGTGACGGTGTGTGTGTATCTGCACTGCAGAATTATAGCACTTTGATCCCACTTTAATTAATTTATTTTGTATATCCATGCCCCACCCTTTTTCCTGATGAGGGACTCAAAGCAACGTACAAAAATTTAAATCAGCTTAAAAATCTTATTTGACAAAAGGTACAAAACAATTAAACACGGAATTCTATTTTTTTTAAAGCATGTTGTTAGTCTCACTTTAACTGCTATGGCTCTATCGAAATGGAAACTTGGGATCTGAGAGTTCTAGGTATGAGTGATTTTCAACGTATCTCTCTTACTACAATGCTAGGGGTTGTCTAGGTGGTGAAAATAGTTCTAATAGAATTTGCAGAGAATACCTTTCATCCCAATGAGATCTGACTGAGATTCATGGTTTTTTGGAGCGAGCCCCCCTAAAAAACTCCATTTATTGCATGATAAAAGCCTTTGTGGCTTTTCCCAAAGTTTTTTGAATAATGTGTGGAAATGCATATTCCCGCTCATTTGGCCATCCAGTTTGCATCACAGTGCTTTCTTGGCGAGGGTCGAACTTGAAAACTGATTGGTTGGATGTGTGTGTGTGTGGGGGGGGGCTTGCCAGCAATGGAGTAGCCATAAGTTCCATTTGGGAGTTTTGTATTATTAATCAAGCCCTTTTTTTGCTGTGTTGAGGCGACTAAACAGCTTTTAAAAGCGGAAGGTCACACTTGCGCACCTGTGATTTACGGTTAAAAAAAAGTACTTTGCAGCGATGACAACTTGTGGAGAATAACAACGCAAGTGATTCGCTCTCTGCCACCATCTTGATTTGCGGGCATGGCTGTGTGTGCATTTCAAACACAGATAGCTTTGCATATCAGCAATTTTGCCAAAGGACCATGGAGACAAATGAAAGCTGCTGTGAATTTGCGTTAATGCGCAGCAATCCACATTATATCTTCTTGTCTAGACAAGCCCCTAGAAATTTGGCACATTTTATGGGGAGGGGGGAGTGGAATTCACCACCACCATCTTTATTTATAACCCACCTTTGCCCCGAGACTCAAGGCAGCTTCCACATTAAAAATATTACAATGAAAAACATTTTAAAAAGTCAACATTAAAACCAAATTAAACTATTAGCTGTATTAAAAATGTACACTTTTAAAAAGTTTTTTTTAAAGCTAAACAAAACAATTACAGTAAAAATAATATAGCCCTGGCATCCATTCCCTTAAAAGCCTTTAAGTCTTAAAGTCAGTTTGAATAATAAAAGAAGTCTTTGCCTGCCAATGGAAGGACAGCAAGGAGGCGCCATTCTGGCCTTCCCAGGGAGGGAATTCGAAAGTCTAGGGGCTACCACTGAGAAGGCCTTCTCTCATGTTCCCAACACTTGTACTTGTGAAGGTGGTAGGACTGAAAGAAGGGTTTCTCTTGTGGATCTCAGGGTCCAGGCAGGCTCATAGGGGGAGATCCAGTCTGTCAATGGGACTTCCTGCCTATTTATACCCATTTTTTTCAATTAGCAAGTGAATAATAGATTCATTCCTATTTAGCATTAGTTGCCTGCAAACCATGAGGCTGCTGGAATGCCCACCTCACCACAACAAGAAAGCAATTGAACGGGAGGAGGAGTGAAGTTAAGCATGCTGCTGAGGAAGAAATGCCCAAGAAACCTCAGATTTGGAGAAGGGAGGTATACCCGTGTAATACTTCTTCCTGGGCATTCCCTTTCTTCTGGAGGGAAAAGCAGTTCATGCTCCAATAGGCACAAAATAAGAGGATTAAAGAGGTGGGTGGGAAGAGAAAGCAATCGTACTAGGTGAGAGTAATGGAAAGGGGAAAAAAATGAGGGTGTGGAATAGGTGAGGGAGGGAGGCCTGGGGGGAAAGTGACAGTGAATGGAGAAATTAGGGGAACAGATGGAAGAGGACTGCCTTGGTCTTAGTGGCTGGTGAGAGTCCCTCCTTCCATGCCAACTGCCTCTGCTGTGACTTCTGAGGGAGAGAAGAACAGCCAGGCACAGTGGCATCATGACTTGGTCCCAGCGGCTGGTGAGAACCCCTCCTTCCATGCCAACTGCCTCTGCTGTGGCCTCCAAGGGAGAGAAGAACAGCCAGGCACAGTGGCATCATGACTTGGTCCCAGCGGCTGGTGAGAACCCCTCCTTCCATGCCAGTTGCCATTGCCATTGCTTCTGAGGGAGAGAAGAACAGCCAGGCACAGTGGCATCATGACTTGGTCCCAGCGGCTGGTGAGAACCCCTCCTTCCATGCCAGTTGCCATTGCCATTGCTTCTGAGGGAGAGAAGAACAGCCAGGCACAGTGGCATCATGACTTGGTCCCAGTGGCTGGTGAGAGGCCCTCCTTCCATGCCAATTGCCATTGCCATTGCTTCTGAGGGAGAGAAGAGCAGTCAGACTTAACACCACTCCACCACCCCCTTTTCCTAGTGTGCCATGTCTTTTTCCACTGTAAGCCTGAGGACAGAGTACTGTCAAACTAACAATTTGTAAGCAGCACTGAGAACCTTTTTGACTGAAGGGTGAAGCAGAAATCCTCCAAACAAAGAAACAAACAAACTGGGTGTGACATGCATAGCATTGGATCTGGAGCAATTCATCTGTAGTACCTCCTCCTGATCTTTGGCCCTATGTACCTTTGCAACGCTGGAGGCTGACGAGCCGAGAATTTTGTCTCTGCCTGAATCCAAGAAGTGTTTTTTCCCCTTTGACATTGGCCTTGATTTCCTATTAAAATCTTGTTGCTGGTAAACGTGTCTTAAAAAAAAAAATATAATAATCTGAGTGGGAATTGGTAAAAGGCTTTAATAATTTTTTTTATTTATAGCAGGCGCACGAGCCTCCTGCTTGCATCACGGCGCAGCTGGCAGCACGCAGGCATGCTCCCTGCTGGATGGCGCCCTGTGCTTATTAGATTCATTAATTGCTGCACGGCGGGCTGATGGTCACTTGGTTGGGCGAATGGAAAGGGGGAGTTAGGCAAAGGAAGAGAAGAAGGAGGGAGAGCTACAGCAGTTGGAGGTCCATAGCAGGGTGGGGAAGAGGTTCAGATAGCAATACAGAGTCCCCCATCCTGTGTACTGATGCTATTCTTTACTAAATTAGTTTTCCAAGGAAGCCGTGAATAATTTTAGCAATTTTCCTCCTGCTTCCAGAAAGTCACAGAAAACTGCTCAGGTTTCAAAGACTATTTGTGGCGGAGAATGTATTCCGTGCATTCCAAGCATTCTCTGCTCAGGAAATGGGACTCTTCTGCAACAGATGAATTATTTTCTGTGCCAAAAATTATGTTTCTGCGCAGAAATATTATTTGCTGTGCAGAAAATGCTGCTTTCTGTGTAACCCCCCCCATAAATCCACATGCAAATTTTGCACAGAAATATTATTTGTGGTGCAACAAACAAACAAACCCCCTTTTCTGTGTTTTTTAAAAAAACTTGCAAATTTTGTGCAGAATAAGTCCTAAATGGTGAAGATTCAGGATTTTTTCTCATCAGGGTTTTCAGCGCTCAAGGAACACATTGTTTGGCCATTAAAATAATAATAATAATAATAATAATAATAATAATATTTTTGAATATTTCCCCCCATTCCTTCTATATTTCTGCACAGAAATGTTATTTTCTGTGCAGAAAAATGCTGTTTTTCAGCACAGAACAACCACATGCTAATTTTTTGTATAAAATAAATCCCAAACTACAGAAGTATGTGTCATTCCTGGATTCTTCTTATTAGGTTTTCTTGGTGCAACTCTATGGTAATGAGGAGGAGGAAGGACAGGATGAAGAAGAAAAGAAAGAAAAGTATGGTCTTCAGAGAAGGGCAACACAGTGGATAAGAGGGAACAAAACATAGGAGGAAAGGTTGTTAGAGCTCAGCTTGCTCAGCTTGGTCAAGAAAAGACTGAGGGGTAACATTAGATGGCCCTTGTGCTCTCTTCCAACTCTATGATTCGATTGTATCATTCTCTGATTTTTCTGATAATTTAATCACTTCCTAACTTTTTTATTTTGGAGATTTGAACTATGTTTTTAAAAAAATCGGCTGTAAATCATCTTGAATCCCAACTGGAAAAAGGGCCAGGCATCCTCCTCTTCCTCCTCCTCCTCCTCATCTGGGGAAATTCATTTTTTTTGGGACCCAGTTCTACCATCTGCTGTAAGTGGATGGTAGAACCCATCAGCGAAAGAACTGTAAATTATCCTCTGTTTTTAGACCCCTTGCTGCCTCCATTTACCACCCTGCGAGCTTATCCCATAGCCAAGATGAGCGTCAGTTTTGGCTTTCAAGTGAGTTCTTGGGCAGGCTTGGAACAGCAGCCCATTCCAGCACCAGACACAAGGGACGCCGGGGGTTGTCCTCTCAGTTGGGGAAGGCCATCATGGAGTATTGGGTCAAAAGGCCCTTGGAACTCCCTGCAACCCCCTGCAACACCTTTTGCATTGAGTGGGGACCAATGAAGAAAAATCACGGTTCCTGATCCCTCCTCTCCCTTCCTCCCCCAGCAAATTAAAGAGCTGCGATTATTGAAGGCTTCAGTACCACAGAGAGCTCCTGTGGATTTCAATTTATAGTGCAAATAGATTTAATGAGCACCTTCAGCTCCTGTAAGCATAAATATGCACCAGCCCTCCCCCCCTCCTCTTCTTTTATGGACTGGTTCACCGAAATGAATTAACCCCATAGATAATAGGGCAGATCTGGGAGGCTCTTCCACTAAGCCTGGTTATTAAGTAAATTGTTTCACTTTTCCATAGGTGTGCATGTGTGTTTTTGTATGTGTAGGTGTTTTTAACCCCACAGGGGGCTGTCAATTAATATTTCCTTTCTTCCCTTTTCTTCACATAGGTGAGCAAAGTGCATTGGAGTGGCTAAGGTTGCCGCTTGATTGTATAAACGCCACACTGAATGCACGTGCGCGCGCGCACACACAGAGCAATTGTGGTCTTGGGGGAATTGCGGTCCATTATGCTAAATGGTAGAAATGTACCTTATTTGCATAAATTCTTCCAAGTGTGTGTTCCTTTAAAAAAAGAAAACCTTTAAAACTAGTGGCCGGCTGCCAGATTTGAGCTGTTGATTGCAAAGCTTCTGCTCTTCTATGCCATGACAGCCTCTGGCCAGGTTTTACCTTCCATCTATGCCCATCCTGGTTATCCTAAGCTGGCATCTTGTTTAGGGACATTGTTGTTACTGTTGTTGTGTGCCTTCAAGTAATTTCCAACTTATGGTGACTCTAAGGCAAACCTATCACGGGGTTTTCTGAGGCTAAAATGCCTGACTTACCCAAGGTTGCTCAGTGGGTTTTCTTGGCCAAGCAGGGATTTGAACCCTGGTCTCTAGAGTAGTAGTCTAACACTCAAACCACTACACCATGGTGATTCCATGTGTTACTCCTGCTCTGCATGCAGGGCCAAAAAGTCTCCATCGCACATCCTGCCCTTTGCATTGTGGTTGTACATCCTATACATTGCACATGCTATTGCAACATGGCTGTTGCCCATCCTGTCCTTTGCATTGTGGTTGTACAGCCTATAATTTGCATTACAGTTTTGCATTGTGTATTTCACATTGTGCAATGGCACCTAGTCATTGACACACATTCCATGTTGTTGCTATTCTGCCTGGGGGTTGCATAGTGCTCACATAGTGTATCTCTGAGTGCAGGTATTAAGGGGATGTGGAATTTAGGTCCAGAAGTGTCAGGCCAGCAGCCTTGCTGTCTGGGAATGACAGGAGATGTAGTCCAACAAGGCTGGAATGTGCAGGCTAAAGAAGGCTGGAGCTGTGCAAGAGGGAAACCTGGCTAAATTTAGCCTTCCTTTCTTTCTTTCTTTCTTTCTTTCTTTCTTTCTTTCTTTCTTTCTTTCTTTACAAATTGAGCTCCAGAGTCCTCCAAACACCAGATATCTAGGGCCTGCACCCTCTCCCCAATCCCCATACCTCAGTTTTGAATCATGCCCTCCTCTTTCTACTTTACCACTAGAACGAGAAAGCTGTCAGCCAATGTGAAATGATGGTAAGGGACTCTTCTGCACACCTTTGACCCAAACGCCACAAATCCGTCTGGCTTGCCTCTAATCTTTGAAAATACTCTCCTGCCAGCCCAGCCAATAAGAAGGCTTACTGCAAAAATCCCTTTCCAAACCAGGGGAAGGTTTTGTATCCACACAGCCCAGCTGACATTTTGCATGGATCGTTAGCTAGAGGATAGAGATGTCTCTGCGGCAGTAACCCAGAACGCGGGGTGGTTAACTGGTGAAAACAAACAGGCACTTGGGAGAAAGAGAGAAAGGAGAGGGAGGGAGATGGAGATAGAGAAGGACTTTGGGGATGTGTTTGGTTTCATGCGCACCAGATGTGCCGAAGCACCACCCTGAGACACATTGACGGGCACACTGAGACATACTTAAATCACACGAAGACAAACAAACACTTACGGACACATATAGCATGAAAGCCGGGAACATGAGCATGGAAGTCGGGAACATGTTCTGGTGCAGACAGCTTGGGCTACATCACGAGTAGGGAAAGTGTGGCTTGCAGGCCACAGCCACTTTCCCCCCATTTTTTCTTTTTATATAATTTTATTAAGGATTATAAACATATCAACAAGTATAACTGGGTAAATAAACCTATAACCATGGGACAAGTGCGTTCAGCAAGAGGTTCAACATAATATAAGTTGTTAAGGATCAGTCTTGTACTCTGGAGAAGACGTGTGCGATGAAAGAGTATCTTTCTAAAAGAATCTGTGGTCTCCTGGGGGTTGCAATTTGTGTGATGAATTGTTTGTATTCAGTAAAGAGCATCCATTCTTCCTGAAAAGTTGTGTCTGTTTTTTGTCGTCTGGTCCTGGCCATGTTATGAGAAAGTTTTTCCATCAGCCAATTATTCCATACTTTAGACCAGCTTGTCAGTTTAGGGTCTCCCATCTTCCAACACTGAGCTCCTTCTCATCTAGCAGCTGTGATTAAAAAAAGGCCACCAATTTTCTGTATCTTAATTGCATGTTAGGACCTCTAAAAACTTACCTAAAATGCAGGTGGGCCCCCTGTATCCAGAGGAGATATATTCCTGGACTTATGGTTTATTAGTAAGACAATGGATAATAGCAAACTGTTACAGAATACCACAGAATCATGCTGGAATACCTAGAAGATGGAGAAGATTCATTTCTAGGCATCTAGAGGTCCTCTAGCATGACTCTATGGTCAACTTCTGATGGAAATTGACCATAACGTCACACTGGAGGACTTCCAGATGCCTAGAATGACTAACCAACAGGTCATCTTTTCTATTCCTAGCCAGATCTTTACTTCTGGTTTTGAGGAACTACTGTGACAATTGGGTATAAAACCTATTTAATATATGAATAATCATTCTTGGATGCTTCCAGGAGAGGCAACTCAAGGATGACCCAGAGAATTTTGAGGAATCAAGGACTGCAAAGGAAGCGTCAGGGAGCTACATGTTGGTTCCCAGGCCACATTTTCCCCCTTCCTGTTCCAGGCCTTTGTTACTCTGGCTTGTACTCTTCCTGCTTCCATTTGACCCCAATCAAATTAGAATCATAGAGCTGGAAGAGACCACAAGGGCCATCTAGTCTAACCCCCTGCCATGCAGGAAGACACAATCCAAGCACTCCTGACAGATGATGATCTGGCCTCTGTTTAAAAACCTCCAAAGAAGGAGACTCCACCACACTCCCAGGCAGAGCATTCTACTACCAAACAGCTCTTACTGTCAGGATGTTCTTCCTAATGTTTAGGTGGAATTTCTTTTCCTGTAGTTTGAACCCATTGCTCTGGGTCCTTTTCTCTGGAGCTGCAGAAAACAAGCTTGCTCCATCCTCAGTATGACATTCCCTTCAAATATTTAAACATGGCCATCATGTCCCCTCTTCACCTTCTCTTCCCCAGGCTAAACATACCCAGCTCCCTAAGCCGCTCCTCCTAGGGCATGGCTTCCAGACATCCCACCATTTTGGTTGCCCTCCTCTGGACATGTTCCAGCTTGTCCATATCCTTCTTGAATTGTGGTGTCCAGACTTGGACACAGTATTCCAGGTGAGGTCTGACCAAAGCAAAATAGAGTGGCACTATAATTTCCCTTGATCTAGACACTAGACTCCTATTGATGCAGCCTAGAATCACATTGGCTTTTTTAGCTGCTGCATCACACTGCTGACTCATATTCAGTGTGGTCCACTAAGACTCCTAGATCCCTTCCGCATGTACTGCCATCAATACAGGTGTCACCCATCCTATATCTGTGCATTTCATTTTTACTGCCCAAGTGTAGTATCTTACATTTCTTCTTGTTGAATTTTGTTTTGTTAGTTTTGACCCAGCTTTCTAATCTGTTAAGGTCATTTTGATTTCTGATCCTGTCCTCTGAGGTATTAGTTACCCTTCCTAATTAGGTGTCATCTGCAAACTTGGTAGGAGTGCCCTCTTACTCCCATCTGTTCTTTTTATAAGGGATTCTCTACTTTGACCCAGGTTGGTAAATGGCTCTGTTTTCATCCAGCCCCTTTTGGATCAAAGCCGTTCCCTGATCCTGCGGGTCTTTCTTCTCATGGTTGGGTTTGTCTTCCTTGCCAACAGCCCAAGGCTGATGGTTGATGGTGACTTGAACTTTCCCATTGTTCAGAGACTGTATAGTGCAGTCTTCCCAACCTGTTTTCATTGTCTTCTTTTAAAAAGACCCTTCAATTAGGTTCTGAGATATTTAATCATAACAGGAGGCTGAAGAGGTATTTGTTTAGCTGCAGGCGTTCTCTCTCTCCTCCCTCCTGCCTTCCTGTGTAAGTGGAACTGAGCCACAAATAAAACAATTACTTTTGTTCAGGGGCTGGTGCAAAGCAGATCTAGATAGTTCAATGGTTTGCCTCTAAAACACAGAGGCAGGAAGGATTTTTACAGAGTTTTAAAACTCTGCTCACTAGAGTTTTGTTCCAAAACCTGCTCCCTGCATCTCCCCACAAAGGTTTTTGGTCTTAGCACTGGTGGTGAGTGATGCCTACTCAGGCTGGTGGGTTAGAGGGCAGAGATCATCCAAGGTGAAGCCAACAAGTCAGTGGAGGTGGAGGCAACTATTTCTAGCTTGCCACCCCATTTCCTCCCTCCCAAGACTGGTAGCCAGTAGTGGTTGATGGATTCCATGTCCAGGATGGAGAGAAGCCTCTCCAGGTTTAACAACAACAACAACAACATAAATCTATGGATGCTGGCCATGAAAGCCTTCAACTTCATAACAAACAGCAACAACAATTTATTTGTATAAGGCACAATGACCATTACAAAATGTTACACAGAACAACCATGCATTTCACTGGACAACATCTACTGTTGATTCACAGAAAGAGCTTATCAGCTTATAAAAAGGAATGGGGGAATCTTAGTCGATCACGCAGCCGAAGGCCAGTGACAAAACAGGCTGTCATGACATTCCACCTACAACGTCTTGTCCACTTTACAATTCACTATTGTTGTTTTTGTAAAATTACGGCGAAATCTTTTGGGCCACTGCAGCAAAATGAGCAACTGTAAGGGTGATGAATTTGGAACTGTCTGCCAGCAGAACCCAAATGATCTGGGGTTTAAAGGGACTATCCAAGGCCCTGAAATGTACATGCAAATGTAGGTTCAGCACCTTGGGAGCACCTTAAAATAAGGGCCAGAGTAAAATTACTGCACTCCTGATACCGGAGCCAACAGCTGTGAATGCATAACGGTGTCATGGAGGACACCAGATTTGGGGAAGGATGCTGTAGGCTAGAGCAAGCCCATAATGCACTTATTTATCAAGATTTGGAAGACATAGTTGTAGGTCATAAGGGCATGGATCCGGGGTGGCCCCAAGCCCTTGGACCTGTCATTAAGGTGATATTTAGCAGAGGTTGAAAATGGTCCCAGTTTTACTCGAGGTAATCATTTGCCCTACTGAAGCTTACATTTCCATCAGCTTTGCAAAATGGGATTCTGGTATTGTTGTTTTTAAAACTGGGTGAAGCAAAGTGCGCTCTTCGAGAGAATATTTGTGGAGGGAATGGAGCCTCATTAATTAGAGAAAAGGGTTAAGAGAATTTCAAAACGTGTGGCTCGACCCTTATTTTTTCCCTTCCTGTTTCTAGCCTGCTGGGAACTGTTGTTTGTAGAAAGTGTCTGTGTTTGATGAGTCTCCCTTCTGAGGGATATTATTGCAAGAAGATGAAGATGGTGCAGTTATTGCTCTTCCTAGCAGACTGGTCCTGTTTATGTGATCAGCAAGGGGATAGTAAATGTGTCTAGCCTTCATCCAGCAAGGATATCTTTGAGCATCCTGAAGCCTGAGGATAGGTGAAGAACAGGCCACCATGGCAGACTCAGGAGCATCGGGGTTGTCCTGAACTCACAGTGGCCAATGCCTGAGGAGTGACTGGGGAGGGGTGCAGGTCTAGCCTGTTGCCAACTGTCCACCATAGAAGCAAGAGAAGTCAAGAGCCAGTCCAGAAGTCAGTCACCAATGGTCCATACAAGATTCAAGAGTAGTCAAAAGCCAGTTCAGAATTCAGTTACCAAGTGTCCATACCAGATGCCAGGGAAACCAATAGCCAGTGTAGAGTTCAGTACAGTCAGGTCCAAGGTCCAAGTCCATAGTCAGCAAGAGACAATTGCAACAGTCCAGAAATCTGTCCAAAGTCAAGGCAAGCAGGAATACAGGAGGAGTGCAGCAGCCAAGAATAGCAATTGTCAGTCCTGAAGCTTGAAGGAATATTGCTGCCAGATTTATAACCAAAGTTTCCAGGCCAGATGGAGCTCACTAGCAAGGAAGCAGCTCAGCTTTTGGTATTTAAACAGCATTGGGCATGGCGTTTCTGACTCCTGCGTTCAGGGAAGGGAGGCAGCATGGCATCTATATCATCTATCACTGGCTGACAGACTTTGCTTTTCAGAATGAGGTATATTTTCTTTATCTGTTTTGGCTGTCCTCTCAGAGGGTGGCTAGACAGTTTCTGCAGGCTGAGCCACACTTTCCCTTTCTGCTTCTTCAGCCTGAGCCACACTTTCCCTTTCTGCTTCTTCAGCCTGAGCCACGCTTTCCCTCGCTGCCTTGTCTGCGTTCTCTGCTTCCTCCTCCTCCTCCTCATCTTGGCAAGGGGGGTTCATGACACGGGTACAGAAGGCTGCACCCTGGATGGAAGTGACATGGTCCCAAAATTAGATTAAGATCCAATCTGCAGGTGCAATACTAAGTGAAGAGAAAGGCTGGACAAGAGGCCACCTTAAGGTCCACTTAGCTACAAGGGTGGTCTCCTTGGAAATAGAGGGCCCCTCTGGAGTAAGCCGTTTTTTCAAGTGAAGAGCCCTCCTCTAACAGCAACGGTGGGCATTGTGTAGCTCTCCAGATGCTGCTAGATTGCATCTTCCAGGATCCTTAGCCAGAACAGCCAATGGTAAGGAATGCTGGGAGCTGCAGTCCAAAGACATCTGGAGGGCCACATGATTCTAACTCCTGTCCCAGAGAGACTTAAATGCAAGAGCATCCACACTGGAGCTCTGGTTGTGTCCTAGGCATCCAAGCTCAGAACCTTCATATCTCCTTCAGTCAAGTTGTTGGCAGCAATGTCTGAGTTCTATACCTTGCTAGCTGGGCCCCTAGTGATTTTTTTTCCTAATTGTCTTCTTGAAGGAAGCAATGCACAATTTTAGTATTTTTTCTTCCTAATGCAAGAAAGTCTTCCAAACTGACAGCTTTCAAAGACTCTATCCAGTTCAGGACTTAGCACAAAATTTGCAGGTGGTATTTTTGCACAGAAAACTGCTTGCTCTCTGCACAAAACAGCATTTTCTGCCCAGGAGACAATGTTTCTGTGCTGAAATATTATTTTCTCGACAGAAAATGCTGTTTTGTGCTTTAAGAACCATGTGCACATTTAGCATAGAAAAAATCCTGAACTGCAAAGATTCTCATCCGTTCAGGATTCTGAGTTTCTTGACACTTAAAAAAAAGCACGTTTTTGGAACTATGCAAATAGAACTTTACCCTCCACCAGCTTGAGGTAGGATCTCTGCCAATGTTTGCTTTAATAGCAGAAAATATGAATGTGCACTTGGCTAAAATTCTAAGACTGTGCGGTCTTTATGCCAGCAGAGCACCATGGGCTAGTGCTGTGAGCTTATGGCTCTTAAAGAAGAGTAACTGCTCTGGATGCTTGTATTGTAGTGAAAAAGATAAACTTAACATTTCAAGAAATCCATTCCAAGAGGGGACAGGAGAGAAACAGCTAGACTTAGCTACAGAAGACCCTAAATCTGCTTCTGCGTCTGCAAGTCTGCTTAGGCAGCCACTACGGAGACCCCATGTACTGCTTGCCTGTCTCTGGCTTGGAAAAGAAATAGGAACTCACCTGGTGAAAGGAATAAAATTGATGGGAAAAGAAGAAGGAAGTGACCTGGAGGAAGGAATAAAGCCTTACTATGTAGCAATCTCTGCATAGATCCAGAAAAGACAAGGGGGGGGGGAAACAGCAGGGGCTATCCATTGGCCTATTCCACCCTCCTACCCATTCAGGTTAGCAGCTGCAGCACTGATGATTTGATTTCCATGAAAAAATGGCTTAATTCCATGGCTTAATTCCACAACTTCCATTTTATTATCCCACTGTTACCTGATATATTGGTTATGAATTTTACATTATTGGATGTTGTATTTTTCTTAAGTTCTGATGTGGAGGTTAGTTTCTAGGGTCATTGCAGTATTGCTACAGCTGGAGAGCTTTCATTTCAATTTTGTGAGTTGCGTTTTTTGGTATCATGACTGTTGTCCCTTTAGGCTTCCCTTGGGATGGAGAAATTGGGTACAGATTGAATAGATGAAAGTACAAATGGCTTGGCCATTGTACAAACCCTCTGATCCATCAGGGCTTGCCAAGCTTTCTTATTTTTTGCTGATATCTTTTAACAGTAGTGGCCATTGCAACCTCACCTAGGAGGGAAAGTCAACTCATATGCCGACTTATTATGCCTAGTGGGCAGGAAGACTCTGCTATCTCTCTCTTGAGTAGATTGCTGCTCAGTTTTACTGAGCAACCTCAGTATGCCAAAGGATCTTGTAGCACCTTTGAAACTAAATGAGTAAAAGAAGCTGTAGCATGAGCTTTTGTAGACTTAGGGTTTGTCTAAATGAACAAAATACTCCATCTTGCCCCATTGCAGAACCCTGCAGCCCATACAATGCAGGGCATTTGCCCTGTTCTGCTGCTGGGCAGTCCTCACCACTCCCGGAGCAAATACGGGGCTGAGATGAGGTAAGGTGAGTAGGGGCCAAAAGAATGTTTTTTTTAAAAAAATATTTAATTTTTAAATTTTATTTTTTAAAAATATCTGGTTTAGTCTGTTTTCACCTGCCCCTCAAAATAATAATAAATGGATTGGGTGCCACGTATCTGCAGGATACAGATTCAGCCACATTCAGTTGAGATCTGCAGGTGCATGCAATGTCCTCTGGAACACTTTGAGATGCTTGAATATGGGGAGAAAGCTATGGTAGGCAAGGACAAAATGACTGAGGATTTACATCCCTACCTTGTGGACAGATGTGGATAGAGCATGGAGACACATGTGTATTTGGTTTGTGCATTTGGCTGCACATGTGGGCTGGAATCCTTTTGGGGAGTTATGCCCTTGTAAGTGGACTTGTATTTGTGGGAATTAGAATTGGACAGCTCCCTGTAATGTCCATATCCAGTAAAAGGCTGCTGTTCCCTTACTATGTAGGGGAGCCAGCAAAGGCACCAATGTTCATCTGTCCCATTGTGCATTGGGTCACTTGTCAGGGAGGGCTGATGCACATGGGAAGAAACCAATGTGTATGGGGACACTCTTTTCAGTGTCCCGTGATGCATCTTTGCAATTCACTAACAGGATTTCTTAGCGCCTCTGCTACGTAAAGCCCTACATGGCTTGGGTCCATCTTATCTCTGGAACCGCCTCCTTCCGTACGACCCTCCCTGTGCACTTTGGTCCTCTGGGAGGAATCTGCTACAACCTATGAAAACAAGGCTGTTGGTGACCTCCCAGAGGGCCTTCTCTGCTGCCGCTCCCAGATTATGGAATGGCCTTCTGGACGAGATCCGTCTTATTACCACCTTAGACAGCTTTAAAAAAGCTGTCAAGATGGATCTTTTCCGGCAGGCCTTTCCTGAATAACTATCCCGGCCCAAGACTCAGCTGTCCTTTCCCTTTGAGCTGCCATTGGAATTCCCCCTCTTAAATTATTGTATGTTTTAATTTTTTTAATAATTTAATATATTTTTAATTATTGTATGGTTTTAATCCTTTATAATTTAATATTATTTTAAGGGGTGGGCGGGCTAGGGTATTGTAATTATGGAGTTTTTATATTGTAAACCACCCCAATTGCATTGCAGAAGGGCGGGATATAAATAAATTATTATTATTATTATTATTATTATTACGTAGCTAAGTATAAGTAGAGTTATGCAATGTAGACCATGATAGAAGATTCCTGCCTTGGTGTCTTGCACAACCTTGCCATTCAACACAAAGGTTATGTGGCAGAATTAATAATGTAACTCAGCACACACAGGTTTCTGCTACACAATCCTTGCACAGGGTCTCAGCCATTCTGTGCACACACATGCACACATCAAGTTTCCACACACTTTAATAAACCTCTACTGTGACTCCCTTTGATTATGTTCTCCTAAATAGAGAAGCACCCCCCAGCCCACCCACCAGCCCAGCTAAGGTGGGCATTATTTGCTCAGGACTGGCTGGAATGTGTCCAGAGGAGGGCGACCAAAATGGTGGGAGGTCTGGAAGCCATGCCCTATGAGGAGTGGCTTAGGAAGCTGGGCATGTTTATCCTGGAGAAGAAAAGGTGAAGTGGGGACATGATGGCCATGTTAAAATATTTGAAGGAATGTCATACTGAAGATGGAGCAAGCTTGTTCTCTGCTGCTTCGGAGAATAAGACATGGAGCAATGGACTCAAATTCCAGGAAAAGAGATTCCACCTAAACATTAGGAAGAACTTCTTGATGATAAGAGCTTCTTTGGCAGTGAAATGCGCTGCCTGGGAGTGTGGTGGAGTCTCCTTCTTTGGAGGTTTTTAAATAGAGGCTGGATGGCCATCTGTCAGGAATGCTTTTATTATGTTTTCCTGCATGGCAGAAGGGGGCTGGACTAGATGGTCCTTGTGGCCTCTTCCATCTCAATGATTCTATAGCTGGAAGTAAGTAAGGATAGCATATTTCTGATCCACCCAAGTTGTTCTCCTTCTTTAGCAATTCTCCTTTTAGGACTTTAGTCCTAACCCCTCCTGACAGTCCTCTCTCTCTCTCTCTCTCTCTCTCTCTCTCTCTCTCTCTCTGTGTGTGTGTAACTGCACCTCCCAGTGTTGTGCATATTCCAGTGTGACTAATGAGGGTGACTCCCGGCCTGAACAGGCAGCGCTCGACTCGTGCCGGCAGTGCAGAGCTGCATATCCCAGGTGATTTGTCACCATTATCCCTCCGCGCTCTCTTGCCGTTTGCTGCATGGGCCATCAGCACCTTATAGGGCTAAGGGAATCTGACAGGCCTGTTATTGGGTTCAGCCCCATGCCGTACTGAGTCCCTGATACTCTAGGAATGGAAGTGCTAGTAGTCTAGGAGAACTGACTGTAGTCACCAGGTCTAGGAAGTCTAAGCTGAGGCCTAGAGGGTCATGTCAGATGCTCTTTATTTTAAGGGAGGGGGCTGTCATCCATTTATTTATCAGTGTAATTGAATTGCATGGCCCTTCAGTTTTGTTGGACTGCAAGTTTCAGCAGTCCTACCCAGATAGCAAGTGGCAAGAGTACTGGGAAATGCAGTGCAACAACATCTGGAGGGCCTCATGAGTCCCACCGTATGTTGCATTTGTATTCTCTTTTGTAAACATTTTTTTTTTACATTGGGGTGAGGCTCCTGTAGCTCTCTGCCTGTTGGATTGCAACTTCTAGCAGCCCTAGAAGCATGACCAATGGCAAGGTATGCTGGGAATTGAAGTCAAGAGCTCCATGATTCCCACACTGGGTCTTAACAGCACGAACCTCCAGTCGTGGTCCAGAATTCTGAAATCTAGACCCAAGTGACAGGAGCCTATGGCTGCTTTCCAGTGTACTGAAATCTAGACTGAAGTAGCAGGTACCTATGGTTGCTGTCCAGAGTGCTGGGCCCTCCTCTCAGATCCAGAAAGAGATTGGACAGCATCTCTCAGCAGCCAACATGGGGAATTTTGAAGAGTGCTGGGTGCTGCAGTCCAATAGAATGTGAGGGGCCACACAATCCCCATTCCTGAGTTATGCTGATCTCTTTCCTTTCCTCCATTGAGCTCAAGGTGATTTAGATGGCTTTCACTTCCCCTTTCTCCTCCCAGCAACAACCCTCTGAGGTAGGCAGGGTGGAGAGAGAGTGAGCAACTAGCCCATGGCCACTCCCGTTAAAGTTTCACAGCTCAGCAGAGACCTAGACCTGCATATCCTGCCTTAAATCCAATTGCTAGTCCCTTCGTATTCACTCAAACCACTTTTAAGGAGAAGTGACTCTGATTTTACTGTTTTAAGATTAATGCAATATGATGACCAGTTTTAACCCCTCTCCATACTTTGCTCTTTCCTATGGTCTGGAAGGAATTCATGATCCCCCTGCCCACTTCAAAATAAATACTCCTTCCATCCGCTACTCCCTGTGGCTATCTGTTGGATCCTGGAACTGCCATCCTTTATTTTCTTCTAGAAGATACTCCAAGCTGAAAACAACCTCAGGAGTATGCTCTCATGCCCCCCAGATCTCAATAAATCTCTTACATTCCCCTCTCTGACTTGGGGGTGGAATAAACAGAGGCTGTTGAAGCCATCCCCACCTGGTTCGGGGCCAGTTTTTGGCTTGCTGGGGTCAACTGTGGAGGCACAGGGAGGGAAGAAGAAGACCCCCCCCCCAACTATGCCTGGTACCTTTGTCTATCTGCCCTCCCCATCTTTCTTCCATCCTTCCCATTCTCTCCTCCTTCCCTCCTCCTCTGCCTTCCCCACCACACACACATACACACCACTGCAACCAAGCTCTATCCTGACTTCATTTATCATGTTTATGTGGAAGGGAAGAGATTAGCTCTCTTGGCCAATTTCCCACCTTCCACTCCTCCAGCTTTGGGGGACTCCAGAGACGCGAGTGTCAGAGGCAGATGGCAGAGTGTGCAGCACACCACTCTCTGCACGCGCAAGTCTCCCCCACTCCAGAGCTACTAATGGGCCTTCTACTGCAAGCAAATTGAGCTCAAACATAAGGCAAAGCTTCTGAGCCAGAGATGATGGCTTTGCAGGAAAGCTCTGTGGGCCAGGGAGTGAATCTCTCTTTCTCATATGCAGCATTCCAGATTTCTTGGACTTCTCTACTGTAAGAGCTGTTTGACAGTGAAACAGACGGACTCCGAGGTTGATGGACTCTCCTTTTTTGGTGGACAGAGGCTAGATGGCTATCTAGATGCTCTCAAGGTTCCCTGTGCAAGACTTTGTTTACCTGCTCCCATTACTGGGGATTACATCCCTTGAATAACTGCTTTTTAAAAATTTATTTAGGTATTTATACCCCGCTCTTCAGCCACAAAGGCTATCAGACCGGCTTACAAATTGTTAAGAAGAGCAATTTACACATCTACCAGCATTAAGCAGTTTCCAATGTGTATTAGCTAATACTAATAGTTAATTAGCTAATAGTTAATAGCTAATTAACTATTATTAACTAAATAGCTAATAGTTAATAGCTAATAACTGCTGCCACCATAGACACTGTGTGGCTGAATTTAAGAATCCTCATAACCCTGAGATAGTCTGCTCAGAAGCACAACCGTCTAATAATTAAAAAAAAATATTAAGCAAAAGTTCAACAGAAAGATTACTTAGCCAACACATCTAAATCCTGACTTACCCTAACAAACTAACTTCCATCTCTCAGTCATAATCTTAACTGATTGACCTGAATCTAAGTAATCTCTGTCTCGGACTCTGACTAACTCTCCAAACATCCCTAATTCATATTCCTAACACACTATCCAAATCGCATCCTAATCTCTTCTAAACACTCAGCAATCGCCATCCACTCCCAACGTTTCATGCTCTCACCCCTTCCTGACCAATCATGCCAGTGCAGGAGGGGGTGGTTTTGTTGTTGTGTGACCAAGTTGTTTCTGACTTATAGCAACCCTAAGGCAACCTTATCATGGGGTTTTCTTGGCAAGATCTTTTTTTTTTCCAGAAGGGGCTTGCCATGGCCTTCCTCTGAGGCTGAGAGAGCGGGAGTTGCTCATGCTCACCTAGTGAGTTTTCATGTCTGAACGGGGATTCGAACCCTTGTCTCCTGGAGTCCTAAACCAACACCCAAAGCACTGCTCTCAGGAGGGGGTGCTGGTGTGTAAATCCCCACCATTCCATTGTTCGCCCCTGGTGAAAAGGGTTGCCTTTGAGGCAAAACCTCGTGCTAAAAGAAATCTCTGCATTTGAAAGGTGCCACCCAATTCTTGGTTGTTTTCCCTTTAACTAATATGTCGCTGGTCCAATGCCATTTGAACAAGCGAGCCATGAAATGAAGGAGGTATTAATTGCAAGAGCAAATGTAATTAGGAAATGAAAACCAAAGAAATCTTTCGCAGGGCCTTGTGGCACCAAGCCAAAAGCAGGGGAGGGGATGGAGGGAGGTTTGCTTTTGCTGAGGATCCACACGGGGAGACTGATGTCCCCCCCAACCTCCGTTGCAACCTCACCTGAGGGCAGGTGCTTGTCTCTGAGTGCCAATCCTCTCCGCCTGTGTTATGGGCTTAATAACACCGCTCTCACCCTCCCAGGATTATAGAGTGATTGCATGCAAAGGGCTTAGGAGAACACTCCAAACACATTTTGTGCATGCCAAGTGCCCTCATGGGAAAGTGGACTGCATGATGGCATCCCTCAGATGGTGGAAAGGGGTTGGCTCTTGGGACAAGGTGAGGATGCTGGCTGCACAAGTCGGTGATAATCTGGTGTACAGCACTCTGCACGTGTTTCCTCGCTCGCTGCTTTGCAGTCATTTGTATTCCACCCCCCCACCCCTGCCTTGAGGTATGAAGAGACAGTTCCCATTAGCTGGCTTCTCTCTTCGAATGAGCACTGCTCCCTGGGTTTTCTGCCTGCTCTGCTTGTCTCTCCCCCCACCTTAGCCTTCAAATACATTTCTGATAGATCCACACAGCCTTGTACACCTCCCCTTGCTCTGCCATGCCTTCAATATTTAAACTATGTAAAGATCCTAATGAAACCTGCCAGGAGACCTCTAAATGATGGCAAAGCACAAGGCCCTCCCCCTGATAGGGGTGGGAGGATTGGGCTAATTTGAATAGATTTAAATATCATGGGTTAGTGATATTTACATAGAGCTCATTTCTTTCTTGCTCACCCCTTTCTCAAAACCACAGTCCTACAAGCTTTCCTGCAGAGTGAGCGAGCGAGAGCAACCTTCTTATATTAGAATTCAAACCCAAGTCTGTCCCAAGCCCTTCTCTCCTCAGGGTTCTTCAGCAGCTGTGGGTGGGTAGAGGTTTTAAAGATGGACCTTTCCCTGTCCCCCCTCACCCGAGCTTTACACATCATTCCCTTGTGGTTTAGCAGAGAAAAACGGCAACCTTGAACGAGTCTAGGCTTTCAATGCAGCAAAAGGCAGCCGGAGAAGAAGGCAAGAGGGTGGGAGGAGGGGCGTTTTTGGACACCATTAAAGATGGCAGGAAAAGAGACAGAGAAGCTGGTCGGCTTCCTGCCACAGCAGAGTAGAATTGCTTGGTTTATCAGGGGAGAAAAAAGGAAGAAGGTCCAGAGGAGGTGTGCAGCACCCACCAACGGGTGTCAAGGAAAGAGGTTGGAGGATGCTGTGCTAGCCACAGCCAAGCATAAATATTGGTTGGTTGGTCAGTTGATTGACTGTGTTTATATGCTGCCTTTGTCTCAATGTGAGACCCAAGGTAGCTTGCAAACAATAGAACAAAACTGGTTTAAAACATAGCAATCAAATGAAAACGCAATTGTTAAAAACCATAAATTAAACAATATAGAATCATTTAAAAGCATACAAAAGTTAAAACTAGAGTACTCCCCCACTGCATAAGAAGGCTCCCTGCAAGCAATCCATATATATACACTGGGAAAGGAAACATATCATATATACACTGGGAAAGTTCACTGGGAAAGGAAACATATCATATATACACTGGGAAAGTTCACTGGGAAAGGAAACATATCCAAGATCTATCTATCTATCTATCTATCTATATCTATATCTATCTATCTATCTTGGATATGTTTCCTTTCCCAGTGTACTGATTGGCTACTTACCCGACAAATCCTCTCCCTTCCTCAGCCAATCACCACCCACATGAAAATTCCCTCTCCACCTCACAATCCACTCCTGCTATCAATCTGCATCTATATCCCCAGTCAGCTGAGAAGGCACATCTGTATGTGTTAGGGCACTGCAACCACCCTTCTGTTTCTGTGATCTTCGAATGTTGACATTGCACATTGGACAGAAAAGTCCAAGCCTTTCTGTAGGGGAACTTTGCCCTTTGCATCCTGGAGTGGCCCTTGGCTTTGTCTTATCACTACCTAGCTTCTGGAGTAGTGGAGGGTGCTGGAGACGGGGTACACAACCAGTGGGGTGGGGAGAATCAGTTCCCTTGCACTAAGAAAACAAAAATAGTAATCACATAAAGTTATGCTTTACATAACTTTGAAGTCAGTCTTGAAGACATCGAAACAGTTAAAGGTTTTGTATACCTTGGCTCAGCCATAAATCAAAACGGAGACTGGACGTGAGAAATCAGGAGAAGAATAGGACTTGGGAGGGCAGCCATGAAAGAGGTAGATAAGATTCTCAATTGTAAAGATACATCATTGAATACCAAAGTCAGGATTGCCTGTGCCATAATATTTCTGATTTATATGCATGGTTGTGGAAGGTGGACAGGGATGAAGGCTGATAAGAAGCAACTCATTGGAAATGTTGGGCTGGATGAGAATTTAGCAGATACCCTGGACTGCCAAAAAGACAAATGAATGGGTCTGAGAGCACATCAGGCCTAAATTCTCCCTAGAAGCCAAGTTGACTAGACTGAGACTGTTGAACTTTGGACATATTATGAGAAGATATAACTCCTTGGAAAAGACTGTAATGCTTGGTCAAGTGGAAGGCAGTAGGAAAAGAGAAAGACTACATTACAGGTGGATGGTTTCAATCAAGGATGCCAAAACTGTCCTGAGTTTGCAAGATCTGAGCAGGGAAGCTGAAGATCAAGGTGGCTTGGAGCACTCTCATTCAAAGAGCTACCATAAGTCAAAGTAGACTTGATTGTCAATTAACAATAAGAAGTAGGTAATCCTCTAAGATGGATGTCCTGTCCTCAACATAAAGTTGTGTTTGGCTATATGCAATATCCGTCCAGACAATCAATTTGGATTGTCCATGGGGTTCCAGTGTGTGCCCGGGTTCATGGTAGGGGCCTTCTACCTCCAAGGTCTGACTCCTCTGGTGGATTGAAGGGGAGTTGTTTGAGAGCCTCCTTGTGCCTGAGAGAGGGAACTGAATTTGGGATAACCACCCACTGGTGAATTAACAAGCAAGAGAGGCCATGGAGCACCCACCTGCTTAGCTAGCATAGTCAACGGTGAGAAATGCTAAGAGTTAAAGTCCAACAACACCTTGGAGGGCCACATGATTGCCCAGCTTGGTCTAAGTCAGTGTTTCTTAACCTTTGGTCCTCCAGATGTTTTGGACTTCAGCTCCCAGACATCCAGGCTGCAAGGACCAAGGGGTTACAAATGCTGGGCTGTTGAAGGCTGCTGTCCAGGGTCCTGAAATAAGCTGGCTGGCAGACAGAGAACCTCAGGAATGGTTTGTGTGTGGTGCCATCACCCAACATTGGGAGATGTGCAGTGTACCAAGTGGCTCCAACCCTCCCATACCTAAATACATCTTTTCTACTGAGATAAATAGCAGGAAGGTTGTACGTAAAAAGACTTCTTTCAATGCACCCCCCCACCAGCTGAAGCTTAGCCAAGTTTGTATCCACAATCTAATAAATCAGTGAAATAAATGTGATTGATGTACTAGATCAAATAAGCCAATAACACTTGCATAATTGCAGTGAAATTTGCATCAATTATTTTGCTGGAGGTGAATTTGACTTTCCAAGTTGGGGAATGTGGCTTAGGAGGGGGAAGTAAAGTAGCAGCACCTAGCCTTTATTTAATTTTGCAAGGTGTTTAAGCCCCCATCATCCACGCACCTTCTAACACACCCTCCTGCCCCCTCCCCCTCTCTCTTCTTCCCTCCCCCTTCCCTCCCTCCTTCTTCCTACTGGGTTTCTGCTCCACTGTTTGGTTACTTTCTAGCTATTCTATTCTGCTTGAAAGTGAGGGGCCCGGCTTCAGAGAAAACAATCTCTATAATGAAGTGCAGATAATCTTATTAGGAAATGAACTCTTCCTCCCCTCCCCTCTGCCTTTGCCTGGTGGAGAAGGGGAATGGGGAGGCAAGAGACAGCACACCCAGGCAGAGTTTCTATAATGTTAATTTTCAGCAGAAGGAGCTGGAGGGGCTTTGGATGCCAGGAAAGAGTTGAGTCTATTTGATCTGACATGAATGTACAAGTGCTCCCTCAGCCAATTGCCTCACCCGGCACATCCTGGCCAAGTGGTCTCACCTCACTTGAGGGGTGGAGAAGTACTGGGGCTGGAAGACAGAGGGGTCAGGTTTAGGCCCAGGTGGGTAGATAGCTGGCTAGGTGGGGCAGAAGTGGTGTGGAACTCATCCCCCGGAGCTCGAAAACCAACACAAGAAGGGACTGTTGTGCAAACCCAGTGCCTGCGGCCTGCCAAATCCCACATGAGTGCTGTTTCAGTCCCAGACGCATGTGACGCCTGAGGCAGAAAATCAAAATGGCAGCCTGACCTCCACCTCCCCAGGCAGGAAAAGTTAGAAAATGCCAGTTGAATGGAAGTGACAATTCGCTGGCCTTTAATGGTGACCAAAACATGTTGCTCAACAGGGTGACCTGTTGATGATGAATGTCAAGGCAAGCTCTGGATTTGTAGAGGGTTGTCATCATTCAGGAAACTGCCCCAGGTTTCTGCCAGGGCTCAGTACTCAGTGGCCTGAGTAGAGCAGGGATGTGAAGAATAGAATCATAGAGTGGGAAAGGATCATAAAGGCCATCTAGTCCAACCCCCTACCATGAAGGAATACACAAGCAAAGGACTCTTGAAAGATGGTGATATACTTTTAAAATCTCCAAAGAGAGTCCACCACCCGCCGAGGCATTATATTCCACTCTTTAACAGCTCTTACAATAAAGATGTTGGCTGACAGTCAATATTACAGTTATGGATTCATAACCTAGAGTCCAACCCCATTCTGCCCTGCAGAAATACACAATCAAAGCATTCCCGACCGATGGCCATCCAGCCTCTGTTTAAAAACCTCCAAAGAAGGAGACTCCACTACACTCTGAAGCAATGCATTCCACTGCTGAACAGCTCTTACTGTCAGGAAGTTCTTCCTAATGTTTAGGTAGAATCTCTTTTCCTGGATTTTAAGTCCATTGCTCTGTGTCCTTGTCTCTGGAGCAGCAGAAAACAAGCTTGCTCCATCCTCAATAGGACATCCCTTCAAATATTTAAACATGGCTATCATGTCCCCATTTCACCTTCTCTTTCACAAGCTAAAGATATCCATCTCCCTAAGCTGCTCCTTATAAGACATAATGGCTTCCAGACCTCCCAACATTTTGGTCGTCCTCTGGACACCTTCCAGTTTGTCTGTATCCTTCTGGAATTGTGGTGCCCAGAACTCAACAAAGATGTACCGTACCCCATGTAGAATAATGGTAGTTCTTCCTAAGGTTTAGGTTGAATCTCTTTTCTTGCA
The DNA here is from genome assembly GCA_030847615.1 of Gambelia wislizenii. Lineage (NCBI taxonomy): Eukaryota > Metazoa > Chordata > Lepidosauria > Squamata > Crotaphytidae > Gambelia > Gambelia wislizenii. Next base: position 37,157,909 of record JAUMIR010000010.1, read on the forward strand.
ATTTGAATCCATTGGTTCCTATTCTAGTCTCTGGAGCAGCAGAAAACAAGCTCAGTCCAACTTTGGCATGACATTTCTTTAGACATTTAAAGATGGCTCTCATATCACTTCTCATTTTTCTCTTCTATGAGCTTAATATCCCCATTTCTCTTAGTCATTCCACATAGGGCTTTGTTTTGGGACCTTTTACCATCCTGGGGCTTGTCTATATGGGGCAATAAAATGTGGATTGATGTGCACTAATGCCAATTCACAGCAGCTTTCATTGGTCTCCAGGTTTTTTTTTTCAAGATTGCAAGCATGCAAAGCCATATGCAAGATTTAAAAAGCACAATACTAGTTGCGAATCCTCAAGGATTCTCCAAATCCACCCAGAAATCCTACTTCCCGAGCAAGGCTGAGATACCAAATGCTTCTTTTCTTCTCATCCTGGTTTCCTCAATGTGTGCAAACAATACTTTGCGTAAAACGCCTCTCCCAGTACAAAACTCATGTCTCTTTCCCCCCTCTGTGAAGCAAAACACACAAAGACAGCAGGCACAACAGAACAGGCTGGTTGATCACAAAGACAGAAAGAACCCATGCCGTGCAGCTCCTTTAACTACAAGGCAACAGTTATCACATTTTCCAAAACTGCCCGTTTTTTTACAGAACGTGCAAAAGAAAAATAATAATTCTAGAATCATAGAATCATAGAGTTGGAAGAGACCACAAGGGCCATCTAGTCCAACCCCCTGCCATGCAGGAATACTCAATTGGCCGTGGAATATGCTGCCTAGGAGTGTGGTGGAGTCTCCATCTTTGGAGGTTTTTAAACAGAGACTGGATGGCTATCTGCCGGGTGTGCTTTGATTGTGTGTTCCTGCATGGCAGGGGGTTGGACTAGATGGCCCTTGTGGTCTCTTCCAATTCTATGATTCTATGCACCGATATAGGATCTTGGCCCTAGAGTGGCCCATTTTGCTACGGGAGCCACCAGCAACCACTGGTGTGCTCCAAGAACATGGCAATGCATTTGGGAGAAGGAAATAATGCTCTTTTACCCATTAAAATTGTGTGCCTGGAGACCTTAACTCTCCCCTGCTCAGCAGTCTGCTGTTTGAAGTGAAGATATATTAAAAAGGCTACCACCAGCCTCCAGCTTTATATCCTCTCCAGGAAACGGACCCAGTAAATGGATGATCAAGGGATGGGGAATATGAAGCTAAACCTATATTTGGTTATGCGTTGTCAAGAGGACTCTTGCAGGCCTCTTTCCAACATTGCAATTCTTCCAAGTTTCTGCTAGCCAGTTAGCAAGCACCAGGGAGAGACCGGATTTGCCTGATCAGGGTGAGCGCCTTGGGGCAACCCCATCCTAAGACCTGGCAATCACCAGTTGAAGTCTGGTAACTAGGGTTGCAGACACACACTGCAGAAATAATGCAGTTTGACACTGCTTTACCTATTATGGCTCCATCCTATGGAATCCTGGGATTTGTAGTTTGTTGTGGCACCAGAGCACTTTGACAGAGAAGGCTAAATATCTCACAAAACTACAAGTCCCAGAATTCCATAGCAATATGCCATAGCGCCACTTTCCCCTTTATTAAGCCTCTGAGAATTTGTAGAAATCCTCAGTAGAAGAGTTGGAAGGTGCCCACAAGGGCCATCTAGTCCAATCCTTAGCCATGCAAGAATACACAATCAGAGCATTCCTGAAGGATGCCTTTCCAAATACTTTTTAAAGACTTCCAAAGAAGGAGAGTCCAGCAGCCTGTGAGGGAATCTTTCCCACTGTTGAACAACTCTTAGAGTAGACAAGTTCTTCCCAACATTTAGGTAAAATCTCTTTTCTTGTAATTTGAATCTACTGGTTCATGTTCTAATCTCTGGAGGAGCAGAAAACAAGCTCACTCCATCTTCTACATGACATCCCTTTAGATATTGAAAGATGTCTATTATGGCATCTCTCGGTCTTTTCTTCTCCAAGCTAAACATCCCGACCCCTCTAAGGTTTTCCTCATAAGGCTGGGTTTCCAGACCTTTGATCATCTTGGTTGCTTTTCTCCGGACACATTTCAGCTTATCAAACCTCTCCTTGAACTGTGGTGCCCAGAACTGGACACGGCAATCCAGGGGAGGTGTGACTAAAATATAATAGTGTGGCACTGCTACTTCTCTTGATCTTAACACTATGCTTCTGTTGATGCAGCCTAGAACTGCATGGGCTTTTGAGGGGCAGAAGACTTCTCCATGAGAAACCCTGTCTTTTGCAGCATCTCCTTCAATTCCTGACTCCATCCAGTGGCTGGCAAGGTTGCCAACCATTCACACCCAGGCCATCTGTGCAACTCCCCCTGCGGTGCTAGGCATGTGGTGCCTTCTAGGAGTGGGTGCTGGCATGCATGGCTGCTTTTGGCATGAACATCAAGCTGTTCTCTCTCTGTGTCTGTGTGTGTTCATGTGCATGCATGTCTAGACAGGTGAGGGCATGGGACAGCAGCTGCAGCAAGAACAACTAGTTGGAGCATCTGGATACCTGTGAGACTTGCCGCGAAGCACCTGGGAAGCGGAAGCCGTTCTCAACCTGGATGCACAGCTGCTGAAGCTGCCACACGTCTCATTCTGCACATTTTTTTGGCGGCGGCGGGGGGGGGATATTGGATTTTAAAAGATATGGTTGCAAAGAAAAGAAACAGAAAGAAGGGAGAGAGACAGAAAGAGAAGGAAAAAGGGAGACAGAGGATTAGCATGGAATCCTAGAATCTTGGATGGTTAACAGAGGTAGGATAGCTATCTTCCATGAATTGGAAGGGATCCAAAGGGTCATCTAGTCCAACCCCCTGCCATGCAGGAATACCCAAGCCAAGCACTCCTGAATGATGCCCATCCAAGCTCTGTTTAAAGACCTCCAAAGATGAAGAGTCCACTGTGACAATGTGGACTTTTTAAGAAAAGATTGTGGTGTTAATGAGAAAAATTAAGGGAAGGTATGGCCATGCATGTAGCCTATAGCAAATGCTAAAAGGCAAGTGATTGGTCAGGAAGGAGTGAGAGTATGAAATGTTGGGAGTGGATGGCAATTTGCTGAGTGTTTAGATGATATTAGGATGTGATTTGGATGGTGTGTTAGGAATATGAATTAGGGATGTTAGGAGAGTTAGTCTGAGACAGAGATTAGTTAGATTCAGGTCAATTAGTTAGGATTAGGAGTGAGAGGTGGGTGTTAGTTTGTTAGAGTCAGTCAGGATTTAGATGTGTTGGCTAAGTAATCTTTCTGTTGAACCTCTGCTTTATAAATTATTTTTTTATTATACGGCCGTACCTCTGGGCAGACTATCTCTGGGTTATGGGGATTCTTAAATTCAGCCCCACAGTGTCTATGATGGCAGCAGTTACTCAAGGGATGTAATCCCCAGTAATGGGAGCAGGTGAGCAAAGTCTTGCACAGGGAACCTTGAGCGCATATAGATAGCCATCCAGCCTCTGTCCACCAAAAAAGGAGAGTCCATCACCCTTGGAGGTAGTCTGTTCCACCGTCAAACAGCTCTTACAGTAAGGAAGTCCAAGAAATCTGGAAGGCTGCATGGTCCCCACCCTTGACCTAAATTCGAATTTTGTTTGTCGTAACTAACGCAACCCTGCAGAGTCAAGGATAACTTGATAATTCAACAGAGAGGTAAATTCAAGCAATCCAATGGGTGTGCTCTAAGTGGAAGCAAACAATAGGTCTGAAGTTAGTCACTCTCTTGAAAGGGAGCAGAGGGATTGGTGAGGACCAGATCCTGAGAGGAGATCAGGAAGAAGGAAGAATCTGTCATTACAATCCATTACAAATCCTTTCACAGAATAGGCAGGCACTGGGCAGAGAATGGGAAGACGCCCCAGGTTTTTGTGAGCTGCTTCTCCTTCAAAAATAGGAATCAAAATAGTAAGAGGGGGAAGAAATCCGGCATGTTGCCATGGTGATCTCTAGACTGGGCTCCATTCATAAAATTTTAGGTGCTATTCAAGCCTATGCTGATTGAGCCAATGGCTGGTTTTATTCCCAAATGAGAGGAACTTGGGATGTAATTCTTCACTGTTTTCCTTTCGAAGGAAGCAACAAGTGGTTGTGGCAATTTTGCTTTCCCTGAGGCTGAGGCAAAAGCAAACTGCTGCAGCCTCTCCTAGCCTGTGTGTTCCTCCTCATTCATAACGTTTGCCATCTTGAACGTGCTCTGATGTTGCTTGGCCACATGGGTCCTGGTTTTCATTTGTGAAATGTTGGAGGGTTGTGGAGTTGCTGTTAGGCAATCCTCTACGGCTCCTATCCCAGCCCAGGCCACACAACAACTCCTCTTGTGTTCTTTTCAGCATGCCATTCCAGCCATGCCAATCCTCTCTCATAAAGCCAGGAACATCCAGTCCCAGAAGCATCCTTTGCTATTCCTACCAATGAACATCCCAGCCATTTTGCTTGGATCCTTCAGAGCTGGCACAGTCCAAGGCCAACGGCTTCTCCCATGGCTTCCGTTCCTTCTAACCTCTGCCATATCTGATCAAGCCGAGGCTTCAGCTCAATCCACTTTAACATCCCCTGCCAGAGCTGGATGCGGCGGTGGTCCATCCATCCCTGCATCCCTGCCAAGCTACATTAGGCCCAGTCACTACCAGCTGTGTGGCAGGCATTAAAGACACATCTGGGAGAAGAAGGAAGCAACTTTTAAAACTTTTTTTAAAAACTGTTGGGAGAGGCTGCTTGTTGCTGAGGGGCTTGAACTTCTGAACTTCACCTTTTACCCTCAAGAGCCAGAGGCCTTCCTGTGAGTCACACCTGTGAGTCACACCTGTGAGTCATTAGGGGGTGGAGCTGGGAGCCTAGCTCTATATAAGTCCTTGCAGAGGCTTTCCAGGCCAGTTTCCTGCCAGAGAGAAGGAGAGCAGCTTCTGGACAGCAAGTTTCCTGCCAGTTTCCTGCCAGGGAGAAGAAGGAAGCAACTTTTAAAACTTTTTTTAAAAACTGTTGGGAGAGGCTGCTTGTTGCTGAGGGGCTTGAACTTCTGAACTTCACCTTTTACCCTCAAGAGCCAGAGGCCTTCCTGTGAGTCACACCTGTGAGTCACACCTGTGAGTCATTAGGGGGTGGAGCTGGGAGCCTAGCTCTATATAAGTCCTTGCAGAGGCTTTCCAGGCCAGTTTCCTGCCAGAGAGAAGGAGAACAGCTTCTGGACAGCAAGTTTCCTGCCAGTTTCCTGCCAGGGAGAAGAAGGAAGCAACTTTTAAAACTTTTTTAAAAAACTGTTGGGAGAGGCTGCTTGTTGCTGAGGGGCTTGAACTTCTGAACTTCCCCTTTTACCCTCAAGAGCCAGAGGCCTTCCTGTGAGTCACACCTGTGAGTCACACCTGTGAGTCATTAGGGGGTGGAGCTGGGAGCCTAGCTCTATATAAGTCCTTGCAGAGGCTTTCCAGGCCAGTTTCCTGCCAGAGAGAAGGAGAGCAGCCTCTGGACAGCAAGTTTCCTGCCAGTTTCCTGCCAGGGAGAAGAAGGAAGCAACTTTTAAAACTTTTTTTAAAAACTGTTGGGAGAGGCTGCTTGTTGCTGAGGGGCTTGAACTTCTGAACTTCACCTTTTACCCTCAAGAGCCAGAGGCCTTCCTGTGAGTCACACCTGTGAGTCACACCTGTGAGTCATTAGGGGGTGGAGCTGGGAGCCTAGCTCTATATAAGTCCTTGCAGAGGCTTTCCAGGCCAGTTTCCTGCCAGAGAGAAGGAGAGCAGCTTCTGGACAGCAAGTTTCCTGCCAGTTTCCTGCCAGGGAGAAGAAGGAAGCAACTTTTAAAACTTTTTTAAAAAACTGTTGGGAGAGGCTGCTTGTTGCTGAGGGGCTTGAACTTCTGAACTTCCCCTTTTACCCTCAAGAGCCAGAGGCCTTCCTGTGAGTCACACCTGTGAGTCACACCTGTGAGTCATTAGGGGGTGGAGCTGGGAGCCTAGCTCTATATAAGTCCTTGCAGAGGCTTTCCAGGCCAGTTTCCTGCCAGAGAGAAGGAGAGCAGCTTCTGGACAGCAAGTTTCCTGCCAGTTTCCTGCCAGGGAGAAGAAGGAAGCAACTTTTAAAACTTTTTTTAAAAACTGTTGGGAGAGGCTGCTTGTTGCTGAGGGGCTTGAACTTCTGAACTTCACCTTTTACCCTCAAGAGCCAGAATTTCAGTAACCAAACAAAAATACAGCAGACCTAAAAGTACAGCTTAGCATTATCAGCGTTAACTAAGAGTTCTTAGATTACCTAAAAGCTCTCATCATGGACACTGAGGGGACTGCAGCAGTCACTTGCAACACTTGTGCGATGTTTCTATTCTTGTCTACAGACGTGGAGAACTTCACATGCACCAAATGTAAGCTGGTAGCCCTCTTGGAGGAGAAAGTACAGCAGCTGGAGACACGGGTAGCTACACTTCAACAGATTCGGGAGCAAGAGGTTTTCCTGGACAGAACAGAACGAACACTCTTGGATGGGGACCGCACAGAGGAAGTGGCTGTGGAGGAGAGGGTCACTTCACGGACACAGGAAGTAGACAGCTGGAGGAATGTCACACACAGAACAAGAAAATCCAGGGATTCTTCCAGCAGCTTGCAGCTACAGAATCGATTTGAAGCCCTTTCCCTTATCAAGGACAATGAGGAAGAACAGCATGGACAGACTTCAGGGGTAGAGCAGGGGACCTTGAGAGGACCACCGCAAGGAACAGCAGCTGCGAAGCCTCAGCGGAGGCGTGTGGTGGTGGTGGGGGACTCCTTGCTGAGGGGTACAGAAGCAGTGGTATGTGGGCCTGACAAGATGACTCGGGAGGTGTGTTGTCTCCCTGGGGCAAAGATCTGTGATGTGACCGAGAGGCTGACAAGACTCGTCAAGCCTACGGATCATTACCCCTTCCTTTTGGTCCATGTGGGAACCAATGATACTGCAAGGCACAGCTTTCCCAAGATCAGAAGAGATTATGAGGCCCTGGGGAGGAAGCTGAAAGAAATGAACGCACAGGTGGTCATCTCGTCTCTTCTGCCAGTTGAAGGGCATGGTCCAAGAAGGGAGAGGAAAATAGCCGACGTAAACAACTGGCTCCGTAGATGGTGTCGCCGAGAACAAATTGGATTCTTGGATCATGGACTGCGCTTCCATGCAGGGGGACTTCTGGCAAGAGATGGGGTGCATCTTACAACAGTTGGAAGAAACATTTTTGCCAACACTCTCAAGAATTTGATCAGGAGGGCTTTAAACTGAGTCAAATGGGGGAGGGAGACAGTATTCTGGAAGGCAAAAGGGCTGGAGAAAATAGTCAAACTGTCATAGAGGGAACAAGGCAAACAGCGCAAGGACCCAACAGTGGGAGGCAAAAAAACTTGCACAGGGAGCAAGTAAAGGGAACACATGGTCTCAGATGTCTCTACACTAATGCACAGAGCATGGGAAATAAGCAAGATGAACTAGAACTCCTTGCACTACAAAACAAATATGATATAATAGGCGTTACTGAAACCTGGTGGGACGAGTCTCATGATTGGAATGTAGGAATAGAGGGGTATAACCTTTATAGGAGAAACAGGCCAAACAGGAAAGGAGGAGGAATAGCATTATATGTCAGGGATATTTACACCAGTGAAGTGATCCATGACATCAATACTGGAAGCCAGGTGGAGAGCATCTGGATAAAAATTAAAGGGGAGGGAAACAACAGGGATGTTATTGTGGGACTCTACTACAGACCCCCAAATCAGACGGAGGAATTGGATGTTGCCTTTCTAGAACAGATGAACATACATGCAGAAAGGAGAGATGTAGTAGTGATGGGTGACTTCAACTATCCTGATATTTGCTGGCAATCTAACTCAGCCAAAACTACAAGGTCTAGCAAATTCCTTACATGCCTGGAAGACAATTTCATGGTCCAAAAGGTGGAAGAGGCAACAAGGGGGTCAGCTATTTTAGATCTGATCCTAACCAACAGAGACGACCTGGTTAATGGGGTGCAAGTGGTGGGATCCTTAGGTGAGAGTGATCATGTTCTCCTGGAGTTTGTTATACAATGGAAAGGAGAAGCCAGGCATAGTCAGACACGCATTCTTGACTTTAGGAGAGCTGATTTCAATAAACTCAGGGAAATACTGGGGATGATCCCATGGTCAAGAATACTAAAAGAGAAGGGACCTCAAGACGGTTTTGACTTTCTCAAAAGGGAGATACTGAAGGCACAATTTCAAACAGTACCATTGAGGAAGAAAAATGGGAGGTGTCTCAAGAAACCAGGATGGATGACTAAAGAACTTTCAATGGAGCTAAGTTTTAAACGGAACATGTATAGGAAATGGAAAAGGGGGGAAATCACCAAAGAAGAATTCAAACAGATAGCGAACACGTGTAGGAGTAAAGTCAGAAAAGCTAAAGTGCAGAATGAGCTCAGGCTTGCTAGGGAGGTTAAGAACAATAAAAAGGGTTTTTTTGGGTATGTCCGCAGCAAAAGGAGGAAGAAGGAAATGATAGGGCCACTACGTGGAGAAGATGGCAAAACGCTAACAGGGGACAGAGAAAAGGCAGAATTACTCAACACCTTCTTTGCCTCAGTGTTTTCAGAAAAGGAAAAGGAGGACCAACCTGAGGAAAATGGAACAGAGGACACAATAGGGGAAATCCAGCTGAAAATAAGTAAAGAGGTGGTACAGGAATACCTTCTTAATCTAAATGAATTTAAATCTCCAGGACCAGATGAACTACATCCAAGAGTATTAAAAGAGCTGGCAAATATAATCTCAGAGCCATTGGCAATAATCTTTGAGAACTCCTGGAGAACGGGAGAAGTCCCAGCAGACTGGAGGAGGGCAAACGTTGTTCCCATCTTCAAAAAGGGGAAAAAAGAGGATCCCAACAACTATCGTCCAGTTAGTCTGACATCAATACCAGGGAAGATTCTAGAACAGATCATTAAACAGAGAGTCTGTGAACATTTAGAAGGCAATGCCATAATCACAAAAAGTCAGCATGGGTTTCAGAGAAACAAGTCATGCCAGACTAATCTGATCTCTTTTTTTGATAAAGTTACCAGCTTGGTAGATGAAGGGAATGCTGTGGACATTGCATACCTTGATTTCAGTAAGGCCTTTGACAAGGTTCCCCATGACATTCTTGCAAACAAGCTTGTAGAATGTGGGCTAGACAAGTTAACTGTTCAATGGATTTGTAATTGGTTGACCGGCCGAACCCAAAGGGTGCTCAGCAGTGGCTCCTCTTCGTCTTGGAGAGATGTGACCAGTGGGGTGCCACAGGGTTCTGTCCTGGGCCCAGTGCTATTCAACATCTTTATCACTGACTTAGATGCGGGAATTAGGGGCATACTTATCAAATTTGCAGATGACACCAAATTGGGAGGAGTAGCTAATACCCTAGAGGACAGGATCAAAATTCAGAATGACCTGGATAGACTGGAGAGCTGGGCCAAAGCTAACAAAATGAAATTCAATACGGAGAAATGTAAAGTACTGCATTTAGGGCGGAAAAATGAAATGCATAAATATAGGATGGGAGAGACCTGGCTGAATGAGACTATGTGCGAAAGGGATCTAGGAGTCCTAGTAGACCACAAGTTGAACATGAGCCAACAGTGTGATGCGGCAGCTAAAAAGGCCAATGCAATTTTGGGCTGTATCGGTAGAAGTATAGTGTCTAGATCAAGGGAAGTAATAGTGCCACTCTATTCTGCCTTGGTCAGACCTCACTTAGAATACTGTGTCCAGTTCTGGGCACCACAATTCAGAAAGGATATTGACAAATTGGAGTGTGTCCAGAGAAGGGCAACTAAAATGGTGAAAGGACTGGAAGCAATGCCTTATGAGGAGAGACTTGGGGAGCTGGGTATGTTTAGCCTGGAAAAAAGACGGTTTAGAGGCGATATGATAGCCCTGTTTAAGTATTTGAAGGGATGTCACGCTGAGGATGGAGCAGGCTTGTTTTCTGCTGCTCCAGAGACTGGAACACGGAGCAATGGGTGCAAGCTCCAGGAACAGAGATTCCACCTCAACATGAGGAGGAACTTTTTGACAGTCAGAGCTGTTCGGCAGTGGAACACACTCCCTCGGAGCGTGGTGGGGTCTCCTTCCTTGGAGGTCTTTAAACAGAGGCTGGATGGCCATCTGTCGGGGATGCTTTGATTGTGATTTCCTGCGTGGCAGGGGGTTGGACTGGATGGCCCTCGTGGTCTCTTCCAACTCTGCAATTCTATGATTCTATGATTCTATGATCTGTGGGAGATCCCCTATCTCAGCATGCAGAAAAGTTTCCAACTAGTTCCTGGAACGAAGGATAAAGCTGAATATAACTTGAATATGAACATACAGAGCTGAATCCCCTTGTTTAGACACAACTGGAATAGATCCATTGATTGAATTGTTGAATGGTGAATCAACAGGTAGGTAAATCCCATTCCTTCAGTGGGTTTACTGTAATCAGGGTAACAGTAGGATTTTTGTTTTAATATTTTTCTTCCTGAAGTTTTTAAAAACTGTTTGTCTAATTTGCCTTTTATCTAGCTGTTCTTCTTGATATGGGAGGGGGGCTCATGCAACCCCTATGCTGCTTATGAGCTCTGAACTGACCTCCCCCAAAAAGCTGCCAGCACCCCCAAGGAAAACATTGACCAAAATTGCCCTTTTTCTGGCTACGAAAGAGAGGTCATTCCATTCTACTCCAAAAGATCTCCAAATGTACTTAAAATGCTGTTTGATCTTGTCAAACTACAAATCCCAGGATTCCATAGGAAGGAGCCCTGGCAAATAATAACCCACTTTCAAACTGGATTATTTCTGTAGCGTGGATTTGGCCTTAGGGTTTTGTGTTTTTTTGTTTTGCAAGGTTTCTTCAGAGGAGGTTAGCCTGGCCATTCTCTGAGGCTGAGAGAATGTGACTTGCTCAAGGTCACCCAGAGGATTTCCATGGCTGAGTGGAGATTCAAACTCTGGTTTCCTGGCATCCCAGTTCCACTACACCATACTGGGTCCATTTATGGCAACCATATCCTAGGGATTTCTTGTGAATATTTCCTTAGAGGAGTTTGGCATTGCCTTCCTCTGAGGCTGAGAGAGTGTGACTTCCCCAAGTTCACCTAGTGGGTTTCCATGGCTGAGTGAGGATTCGATTGCTGGCCTTCTGGAGTCCTAGCCTAACACAAACTACTACACAATGCTGGTTTTCCTTTTCAAGTTGAATCCAACTTATGGCTGCCCTATCCCAGGGTTTTCTTGGCAAGATTTCTTCCAAGGAGGTTTGCCACTGTCTTTTCACGAGGCTGAGAGCATGTAACTTGCCCAAAGTCACTTGGAGGATTTCCATGGCTGAGCAGGGTTATGAATCTTGGTATCCTAAATTCGTAGTCCAAAATGCAAATCATTACACCATGCTGGTTCTAAGAAATAGGGTCTTCTTGACAGGATTCATTCAGAGTGGGTTTGCTATTGCCTTCCTCTGAGGCTGAGAGGATGTGATTTTCCCAGGGTCACACAGTGGGCTTTTGTGGCTGAGCAGAAATTTGAACCCTGGTCTCCCAAACCCCCGATCCAGTCCCTCAAACCATGACACAACTCTGGCTTCTGTGGTGTATAGGCATCTTGATGAGACTAATCCATCTGATAACTAATCCATTGACTGCTGCCTCCTTCCATATTAACATTCTGACTAAATTTATTTAACAACTAAATTTATATATTCTCCCCACTGGCAAATGCCCTTGGGGTGGCTGGTGATCATAAAAATAGAACAGCTAATAAAATAACAAGCAAACCAGCCAAAACGATAAGAAAGTTGATAACAACATTAACTTGTTAAAATATTACGCTGTTTAAAAGCTAGCCATAAAACCCATAATAATATTACTAAAGTGTTAAATGCAGACTCCGCGGTTTCACATCAGTGACATTTCCCCTGCCACTTTGTTCAACCTTCACGCACCAGGGTGGATTATTTTTGTCTCCCAGAGCCAGTTTTTACTCCAAAATCCACAAAAAGTAGGCATTTTGCAACCTTATCCCCACACTGTTTTTAAAATGTACCCCAATTTGAGCCATGAACTTTATTTTTTTTTACACAAATAAAAAACAGCCAAGATTAAAGAAAAAATCCCCAACCAATCTCTTGACTTTTGGACTGGTAAATTGGACTATCCGCTGGCTGCGTTTCACCTTGGCCACTTTCCCAGACGAAGACATTGGGGTCTTCCAGAAGACCTCCATGGATGGGGGTCTCTGAGGTCCTCAGTAAACATTTTGCCTCTGGTTATAGGGACATAATAGAAAAATGGTCAGAACCATTGTAGAAGTATTGTTTTCTGCACTGGAATAGATGTTTCCTCTGCAGAAAAAAAAAGCATTATCTATGTTAATCAAGCACAAGAGAATTTTGTGCAGAATGACTCCTGAATTGCAAATCGGCTGCATGTTTCTCCCAGACTTTCTCACAGGGGGAAGAAAATAGCTGAGGTTACTCATTGCTTCCTTTGAGAAGAGAAAGTTACAATTTCACTGGGAATCCTAAAATATATTTGAGTTCAGACACACGGTGTCAGTGGTGGGAGCAGTGGTTCAAGGATGGGGGTCTAGTTGTGGGATGGTAGGAAGAAAGAGACTCACTCCAGAACCATGAGGACATCTAGAAGTCTCCACAAGGGGTGTTGGCAGCAATGGGGGGGTAAAGTACAACTCCCCATATTTGGTTCCATAATGGTGGGATAATCCCAAGTCTTCACAACTCCCAACTGCCACCGGTTGTGCATGGCCAAGAATCACACACACTTACCATTTTGTGACATTTTGGTTGGACCACCAAAAAAGAAAAGGTATCTTATTATGACGAAACTATGGATTTTGGTGCATTTTGTGAAGGAATTGCAGATCCTAAATAACAATTGCTGTGCCACCTTTGTTCAAGGAGGTTTGACTCTAGCTTATTATTTCTGAATGTCAGTCCCTTGATTGATATTTGCGGATCAGTTATTTTTAGGTGTAAAGACATAATGATAATATTAGCACCAAATAATTGTTAAGCTGATGGGATCTGGCGCTTGCTTTTGTGAGTGGGAAACTGTGTTAACACTTATTAAGATTTAGGTTTTTGATACAAGTTTATTTATTTTGCATGTGTGTGTGTTTTTTAAAAATTAAGTAAGCTTGTTTTAAGAGCCCAGAATGGAGATTAGAAGTCCAAATAAATAAACAGATGGAGATGAACACACACAGAGAGTGCCAGTATTGGTGGAGACAGAGGAAAAGGACATCTTCCAAAATATAAATCAAATAAAGAGATCATTCAAGAACTCTGCTGAACTACTTTGTTGCAACAAGTGTTTGCAGTCTGGACTGTGAAAATGCCAGATGCGATCAAAAGCTAATCATTGACTCCCCGCCCCCCTGATCAAGGGCCTCTTGTCCAATGACGTTCCTCCCTGCAAGGGGCTATTTGCATAATAGAAAAAACCAAGCTCATTAATATTACACAGAGGAGCGGCTTGTGGTTAATTATGGAACACGACTCCCAGCATAACTTACACACTATTAATCAGATGTCTTCTCAGCTAAGCCGGCACATGGTGGGGGTAATTAAGTGCTGGCTAATGAATTTTGGTAATTAAGCTGGTTTTTAGAGGGCATTGGTTTTTTTTTTTTAAAGAGGGAGGAAATAGGTTTTTTGCAGGGAGGGGGGAGATGGTTTAAAATTGAATTAACAGGCAACCTCCCCCCCCAAAAAACAAAACAAAACAGTCCAGAGAGGATTGGTGTTGTATTTTCTATATTGGCATGTTTTAAACTGTGTCTTGAAAATTTAATTACCTTTTCATATTTGGATTTGTGTTGTGTTTTCATTGTAGTTGTCTTCCTCTTTTTCTCGTAGAATCACAGAGTTGGAAGAGAACTCCCCACAAGGGCCATCCAGTCTGACCCCATTCTGCCATGCAGGAACACACAAAGTCGACTCTCCTCACCGTTCTCTATCCTGGCTAGGGCTGCTGGGAATTGCAGTTCAACAACATCTGGGACTGCTTCACATCACACAGTTATAGCACTACGATCCCGCTTTAACTCCTGTCCTATCTAATCCTGGGGATTGTAGATTACAGAGGTACTAGAACTCTTTTTCTCTTTCTGAGAATCCTAAGGAGCCATCGATGAACTACAAATCCCAGGATTCCATAGGATGTTGTTCTAGCAGTTAAAAGTGGAATCATAGTTCTATAACTATGTAGTGTGAAAGGCCCCTGGGAAATCTGCTTGGTTCCCACCCCTGATACAAACCAAAGAAACTGCTTTATATAAAGACAATCCATTACTCTATCTGACTCAGTATGAGACTTTGGAAAGTTACTTAAAAAAATAATAATTTGTTCCCATTACTCATGGAATTTGAAGACTAGTGTATAGTTTGTTTTGTGCTTTTAAGTCATTTCCAACTTACGGCGATGCTAAAGGGAACCTATCATGGGGTTTTCTTGGCAGGATTTGTTCAGAGGGGGGTTTGCCTTTGCCTTCCTCTGAGGCTGAGAGAGTGTGACTCACCCACAGTCACCCAGTGGGTTTCCATGCCTGAGCAGGAATTTGAACTCTGTTCTCCAGGGTTGTAGTCCAAAGGCTCAAACCAATACACCACACTGTCTCTCCAGCGTATGTGTGAAGCGCCCAGTTGTGGCTGTTGGATGTTACTTTAATGATCAGGGCTCTGTTCCAAGGAATGCTGGGGTTTGTAGTGTGGTGAGTACTTAGTATTCTTTGCTAGAGGAGTGGGCTAGAGTTTCATATCAGAGTTGTTAGTTCGAAGTGGAGGAATACTCACTGAAGGAACTGTTGACTGGTAAGTTAACGTCCATGTAAATCTCATTAATTCAATGGGTCTGTTCTAGCTGGGAACTGGATTTAAACCTTTGTATTTTGCACAGGGGGGAGAGAGAGTGAACAAGTGAGTTTGTGTGAGTGTGTGAGAGACTCCAGCCTTGGTTTCCAGTGAGCAGATGGTGGCAACAGTGCCTCCCGGAGCTTCATCCATTCCTGATGTGGCACTGAGATCAGTGGCTAGAAACTTCAGCCTCCTGTTGGCACATCTCTGTAGCTCTGACCCGCTGGCACAGCTGGAAGAAAATTGAAACCAGAAAGGCAAGTGCAATTGAGCTGGGCCTGCAAAGAAGGAGACATTGAAAGGGAAGCTTGTTCCTTATCAGAAACCACTTCAGAGTGACAGGAGCAATGCAAACATGATAAATCTTTGTGTGTAAGAAGTGGTCCGGAAGCTCCCCGTCACTGGAGTGGTGAACCCACTCCAGGCTTTAAATGAATTCCCCAAGGTGCTGAACCTACATGGCTGATCAGATTCAGCACTTTGGAGAGCTCCCTAGAGAGCTGCCACTATTTGAACACAGAAAGAACAGCCTATTCTTCTAAGGAGCACCACTTCAGACAGGAGACAGTCCAAAAGGTGTAAGGATTGGTGCAGAAGGCAGAGAGCACTAGTGGCTCTCTGTAGGTATTTAATCCATCATCAATTTTCTTCTCAAAGGAAAGATTGAGTAATTTTTAGCCATTTTCTTCCTCTTGTGAGAAAGTTTTCAAACCCTATTAGCAATTCCAGACTTATTCTGTGCAAAATGCACACATGGTTGTTTTGCACAGAAAAGAAAACATTTCTGTGCAGAAAATAATATGCCTGCATGGATATATTATTTTCTGTGTGCAGAAAATGCCTTTTCCTGTGCAGAAAAGGGCAAAGCGGTCATTCACAAATTATGCTCAAACCAGAACAGCACCCAACCCAGGTATAAAAAAACAGAGCACAGGGACCAAGAATGGCCGTCATAAAACTTTCAAAAAGCCCTCCAAGGTTCTTAAAGAAATCCACAATCAGGTAAGACAATTCTCAAAGAAAGCAAAAGACAGCAAGTCGGGAATTTTCTGGCCGTGGTGGTATTTTTTCCTGTTTTTTCTCAGCTGGAATGGTTTATCCTGGGTATTTTGCTAAAATGTTTTATTGGGCTTTACCCCCTCTTAGCCCTGTCTTTGCCCTAGGTGTCATGAGGGTTGCCCGGAGGCAAAACAGGGCAAAAGCCCTGTGAAGTTTGGATAGCAGGGCTCCAAGAAGGGGGCAAGATGGGGTAAATAACCTATTTGGACAAGGCTGTAGGCCGGCTGATTGCTCAGTGAGAGTGCAAGTGTGCTAAGCCAGTTTAGTGTCCAGTTCTGGGCACCACAATTCAAGAAGGATGTTGACAAGCTGGAACATGTCCAGAGGAGGACAGCCAAAATGGTAAAAGGTCTGGAAGCCATGATTCCCTATGAGGAGTGGCTAAGGGAGCTGGGGTATGTTTAGCCTGAGGAAGAGAAGGTCAAGAGGGGGACATGATACTCATGTTTAAATATTTGAAGGGGTGTCCTATTGAGGATGGAGCAAGCTTGTTTTCTGCTGCTCCAGAGACTAGGACACGGACCAATGGACTCAAACTACAGGGAAAGAGATTCCACCTAAACATTAGGAAGAATTTCCTGATGGTAAGAGCTGTTTGGTAGTGGAATGCACTGCCTGGGAGTGTGGTGGAGTCTCCTTCTTTGGAGGTTTTTAAACAGAAGCTGCATGGCCATCTGTCAGGACAGAATGGGGTTGGACTGGATGGCCTTTGAGGTCTCTTCCAACACTATGATTCTATAAGCCCTTCCACAAGCTTTCTTGTACTGCTTCTGTTATAGATAAAGACACAATTCTATTTTTGAAGTAAAATGCAGCTCTCAATGGACCCTACTGGCAAAAATATGCCAAAAGTTATACACTCCTCATTGATTGATAGATGGAAGGTTTGCTAATCTCTCTGTTTGCCAACTTCATCTTTCTCATTCTCAGTCATGGGGCTTCTTGATGTTTGCAGCTTCAACTTTCAGAAGCCCCAGCCATCATGGGCAATGGTCAGGGATTCTGGGAGTTGGTGTCAAAAAGGCTTAGAAGCTTAATGATTGAGAGCCACTCCCGTCTTGCTCAAGCTCTTCAAAGCTCTCCTGCACAGCCATTTTTGGATCCATGCTGAGCTTAGCAGGTCTTTTAATGTAAAGACGCAGATGTAGAGCAGGACTGGAACTCATCCACGGTGCTTTTTCTGACTTCATCTCATTGATCTTCACAACAGCCTTGGGAGGTAGGTCACTACCCTTCCCCATTTTACAGACAAGGGATCCTAGGTTTCTCCAAGCAGTCCAGTGAAATCACAGCTAAAACCAGGATTTTTCTGACTTCGTCTTGTTTGTCTTTACAACAACCTTGTGAGGTAGATCTTTACCCGCCCCCATTTTGCACACAAGGGATCCCGAGTCCCTTGAAGCTGTTCTGCTAAATCACAGCTAAACTGGGATATTTTTGACTTCACCTTGTTTGTCTTCACAGTGGCCTTGAGAGGTAGGCCACAATGGTTCCCCATTTTGCAGAGAAGATGTCCTGGGTTGCTCCAAGCTGTCTGATGAAGTAGCAGCTAAATTGTGGGTTTTTCTGACTTCACTTTGTTTGTCTTCACAGTGGCCCTGAGAGGTCGTCCGCTACTGTTCGCCATTCTGCAGAGAAGCTGTCCTGGGTTGCTCCAAGCTGTCTGATGAAATAGCAGCTAAAATGGAGATTTGGGGCTTTTCTTTTGTAAAAGAATGTCACTCCTATACCTGTACCTTCTGAATCAGAAGCTGGCCTTCATGCTGTCCTGGCCGGCTGATTTGCCGTGGCTTCTTTGCCAAGCCCGATCGCAATTTGCACAGTGACAGCATCTTTCTTTCTCTGCCAGCAGCTTAGATGCTGCTCCGGCATCTTCCCACAGCCCCGTCCCTCTGTACCTCCAGTATATAAAAGGACTGTGGGTCAAACATGGAGATGGGAGCAAAGTACATCCATCCCATCTGCTTGATGCATTATGCAGAAGGCACGTAAGACACAAGGTGGGGTGTTCCAAGTTGCCTGAGGCAACGGGACTGCATCTCCGTCTGCTTTTATACCATCTTCTTTTTCCAGCATAGACATGTCCTAAAATAAACATTTAATCCCTAAGAAGTCCCATCTTTCTCCACCCCCCACTCCCCGTGCTGCCATGGTGTTTCTCTTTTATCAGCTGTATTATTTTCTCTTGGAACGCAAGGAATTTTATTGTTGGCACAAGCTGAAGGAGCATCGTTTTGGCTGTCCTCTTCCCACCGGCAGCTTGCCAGGTGTTTTATGGGAGCTGAAAAGCCTGAAATGGATAGCCCGACCAATGCAGAAGAACACACAAAGAGCCCTCCTGAATCAAGCCAGAGGCCTAGCTACTCCAGCATTCTGTTTCGCCAGTGGCTACCTGGCTAACCTGCAGGAAGCCTAGCAGTAGCAGCAGCAGGAGAAGAAGAACTTGAATGCAAGTGTGCCCTCTGGGTGGCATCCTGTTCACGATATACATGTGCGCAATGCTGGGTTGCTAGTCCAGGGATCATCCCAAAACATGGGTGAGTTCATATGAGCAGCCTCTTTAAGCATTTCCTAGGTCCTCCAGAATGATTCTATAGGGTTTGCTATTACCCACGGTCTGGGAATGCGGATATGAGATTAAGGTTAGGAGGGGACATGATAGCTATGTTTAAATATTTGAAGGGAGGCCGTACTGAGGATGGAGCAAGCTTGTTTTCTGCTGCTTCAGAGACCAGGACATGGAGCAATGGACTCAAATGACAGAAAAAGAGATTCCACCCACACATTAGGAAGAACTTCCTGAGGGTAAGAGCTGTTTGGCAGTGGATTGCACTGCCTGAGAGTGTGGTGGAGTCTCCTTTTTTGGAGGTTTTTAAACAAAGGCTGGATGGCCATCTGCTGGGAATGCTTTGATTGTGTGTTCCTGCATCTCAGGGGCCTTCTGGTCTCTTCCAGCTCTATGAT
Organism: Gambelia wislizenii; assembly: GCA_030847615.1. Lineage (NCBI taxonomy): Eukaryota > Metazoa > Chordata > Lepidosauria > Squamata > Crotaphytidae > Gambelia > Gambelia wislizenii. The sequence continues at coordinate 37,176,816 of JAUMIR010000010.1, forward strand.
TCTATGATGTGTATTTACTTATTGTTGTGTGAATTCAAATTGTTTTGGACTTATGGCAACCTTAAGGTGAACCTGAGGTTTTCTTGGCAAGATTTGTTCAGAGAGGGGTTGTCTTTTGCCTTCCTCTGAGGTTGAGAGAGAGTGATTTGTCCAAGGGCACCCCTGAGTGGAGATCCAAACCTTGGTCTTTGGAGTTGCAGTCCAATGCTCAGATCAATACACCACCCTGGCCCTCATTTATTTACATTTACATCCTACTATTTTCCCAGTTTGGAATTCAAGGTGGCTTACAATAGTTTGAAACAAGCATCATTAAAAATTTGCAGCATACCAAAGGTGAAAAGCAATCAAACTACCAGCAAACTAAAACCAGTTAAAAACATAAACCATTTTAAAAATAACAACAGCAACAATGGATAAAAGCCGATCACATTATACAGAGCCTGTTTCCCCTGGGGCAAAATAATAATAGTAATATTTCTCAAAAGCCTGCTGGAATGAAAAATAAAAAGTCTCCACCTGCCTGGGAAAGATAGGAAGGAGGGTGCCAATTGAACCTTTCTGGGAAGGGAGTTCCAGAGTCTAGGAGCAACCACTGAGAAGGCCCTGCCTCCTATGTTCCTACCAGAAGTACCTGTGAGGATGATGAGACAGAGAAAAGGTATTCCCCAGAAGATTTCAAAGCATGGGTAAGCTCATATGAGAGAATACGGTCTTTTGGATAACCTGGACCCAAGCTGTATAGCGCTTTATCGGTCACCACCAGCATGTTGAATTTGTGCCCAGAAATGGACCAGCAGCCAGTGGAGCTATTGCAACAAGGGAGTTGTGTGTTCTCTGTAGCCAACCTCAATTAACACTCTGGGTTTGGAATTGAATGACCCTTCAGATGTTGTACCTTGCGCAACGCATGTCAGTGTCTGGGTGCCGTTGTGCCATGTGCGTCGTGCAATGTGCGTTTTGAAATCACAATGCACGGTGTTGCTGTATGAGCGCTTCCCCTTCTGCTGCTGTCAATGGAATACATCTGTTGCTGCTGTGGTGAATAATCCCCCCCCCCCGAATGTGTAGGGCAACATAATCATGTATATGACACTCACAGGATGCCAGCCAAGGAGACTCGCTCAGCCATATCAGATTGATCGGATGAGCTTTTTTTTGTCACTTCAAGAATGGGCACCCCAAATTTGCTTGCTTCCCTTTCCCCCTTTTGCATTTGTATTGTCTCTCTTTGATGGTAAGCCTGCGGGCAGGAGCGGTCTTGTTTTCGAACTGTGTTGTTGCTGCTTTTGTAAAGCACATTTATTTATTTACTTGAAGTCTTCATTAATCGCTTTTCTGCCTGCCAGGGCCCTTCAGGCAATCTACAATACATCTTATTTTGTCTCTTGACTAGAGTAGACCCATAGAATCAAGGGGATTTATCTACATGTTGACTCTCCAATCAGCAATTTATTCAATGGGTCTGTTCTACGAGGCAACTAACAGGACTCCAGCCATAGATTGGGCGTGAGGGGCACAGGACATGTTATTTAAACAGCTATTCTTTAAAAGCTCTAGGGGGAAATCTATTCTGTGGTTTAAACTGAGCCAGTGTGGTGCAGTGGTTTGAGTGTTGGATTACAACTCTGGAGACCTGGGTTCGAATCCCTACTCAGCCATGGAAACCAACTGGGTGACCTTGGACAAGTCACCCTCTCTCAGCCTCAGAGGAAGGCAAAAGACAACTCCTCCCTGAACGAAACTTGCCAAGAAAACCCCAAACAGGTTCACCTTAATTTGCCAGCCCATTTCAGCTTGGGTAGATTGGTGTGGAAGGAGATTCATTCCCTTGCAAATTCTTTCCAGCTCTAATTTCAGAAGGGCTTGGGCGGGGGGGGCTTCTGATTTTTAACACTAACAATCTAATTTGCAATCTAAGTAATTGCAGAAGGCCCTCCGGATCTGCAGGGATTCAGTTCTGAGACCCCCCCCCCATGGATGACAAAAAATGTGGATGATTCCATCCCATATTATTAAATGGCAGCAACATGCGCGCTGACACTTCAGCATGTCCATGTTCACATTGTTGCCATTTTAATTATAGGACGTGACAATCCATGGTGGCTCGAAATCATGGATCCAGAGCCCACAGATCAGGATGTTCCACTATACATTCAAAAGAAGAAAAAGAGAGAGAAAGAAAGAAGAAAAGAAACAAAAAGAAAAAGAAAAGATGAAAAAAGAAAAAAGGGCTGTATAATTAATACACTGTATGGCTGTGAATCCCTCCCACACCCCCGCACCGGGTCCTGACTATAATGAAAAGAAAAGTTTTTAAAAAAATATTCTAGTATTACAGCTCCAACTAAATAATCCTACTAAAATTACTAATAATCATAACTGCAGATTATTACATTGTTAGATGTCTTATTGCTCCAAAATCCATAAACGGTTTCTAATTTTTCAGAAAAACCTTCAATGGACTTATCCTTTAAAACCCACCTTAATTTGGCCATTTGGGCCAACGTGGCCACTTTGGGGCACACTGAACACTTCCAATGTGCAGGGGGTGCTCCCATTGGGCTCCAGTACTTCCTAGCCAGTGTTCTGATGCGCATTAGAGAGCACCATGATGCACATGCGTACCCATTGCGCATCGAGCCATGGCTCATCAGCTGCTCCACTGGCTACTGTTACGCAATGGATGCCAGCACGTTGTAATGTTCCAGCAGCCCCTTGGTGAATGCGAAGGTTGGAAAACCACTCAGTTCTGTCTTGCACAACACATCAGGCCATGTGCGAAGATGTAAATCCCAACAGCAGGCTAGCCAACAGCGATAAATAATGAAACATGCCCCCCCACCATATTAAAAGCAAGCAAGTGAACAAAGCAATCACTAGGGGCTTGACAGAGCAGTCAACACCACGGGCAAAAGCTTGCAAGGCGAGCATCAAGTCCACTTCATAGCCCAGCTTGGGGGACTCATAACCCGGCTGGCCCCTAGCCTTTGGCCTCCTGAGAGACCTTTTCATTCTGGCCAGCCGGGAGGAGGAAAGTCTGCACTCCTTCACAAGCTGCCCTGAATCTTTGCACCAAATGTGACTTCCAAAGGCAGTCTCTGCCCCTGCTCCCTTTCTCGTCACTGTTACACGCGCAGCTGCCTAGCCATCTCCCGCTTAATTAAAATCAGCTAAATCGAGAGGATTAACTACTCCGTGCCGAGACAGGTGAAGGTTTCCATCATCCAACCTGCTCTGGGGATAACTTGGAACATGTGGAGTTCAATTAAAAACAGAGAGCCTAAAAGTTGTTTTTCTCATTAGACAGAGATGTCAAAGATTTTTTTTATTTTATTTTTTAAAAAAGAATTAAGGACCGGAGAGCTGGGCCAAAGCTAACAAAATGAAATTCAATACAGAGAAGTGTAAAGTACTGCACTTAGGGCAGAAAAATGAAATGCATAGATATAGGATGGGAGAGACCTGGCTGAATGAGACTACGTGCGAAAGGGATCTAGGAGTGCTAGTAGACCACAAGTTGAACATGAGACAACAGTGTGATGCAGCAGCTAAAAAGGCCAATGCGATTTTGGGCTGCATCAATAGAAGTATAGTGTCTAGATCAAGGGAAGTCACAGTGCCACTCTATTCTGCCTTGGTCAGACCTCACCTAGAATACTGTGTCCAGTTCTGGGCACCACAATTCAAAAAGGATATTGACAAATTGGAGCATGTCCAGAGAAGGGCAACTAAAATGGTGAAAGGTCTGGAAACGATGCCTTATGAGGAAAGACTTAGGGAGCTGGGTATGTTTAGCCTGGAAAAAAAGATGGTTAAGGGGTGATATGATAGCCCTGTTTAAGTATTTGAAGGGATGTCACATTGAGGATGGAGCAGGCTTGTTTTCTGCTGCTCCAGAGACTGGAACATGGAGCAATGGATGCAAGCTCCAGGAACAATGATTCCACCTCATCATGAGGAGGAACTTTTTGACAATCAGAGCTGTTCGGCAGTGGAACGCACTCCCTCGGAGCGTGGTGGGGTCTCCTTCCTTGGAGGTCTTTAAACGGAGGCTGGATGGCCATCTGTCAGGGATGCTTTGATTTCCTGCGTGGCAGAATGGGGTTGGACTGGATGGCCCTCATGGTCTCTTCCAACTCTACAATTCTATGATTCTATGATTCTATGATTCACCTCTAGGTTTTCTAGGGGAGAAGGGTGCATGTGTGACAGCAGGTAGAAATCTAACAGGGAAAGAGTTTTCTACCTCGGTCTTAAGTGGAGGGAACCATTCCCTGGGGAATATCTACCTGTTACACTGCTACCGAAGATTCAGGAACTCTGCCAGTGGGGGTCAGGGATGGGGGCATTGAAGGTACAACAGGATGTGTGGCCAGCTGTGATAGTGGTTAGAGTGATGCTCTTGAAGATGCAGGTTCAAGTCACCACTGAGCTCTGACACTAATTGGCTGATCTTGGGCTCAGCATTTTTCTTTAGCCTGGCCTACTTTGCAGGGTTGCTGTGAGGATCAAGTGAGGAGGAGAGCCACATGGCCACCTGGAGCTCATTGGAGGAAAAGCAGGATGCAAATGTAAAGTATAAACTCTAACAGAGTGGGAGAGGAAAAAAAATTGCCAAAAATTGGTTTGAGTTACTCTGGATTGTAGGGACTTGAGGAGTGCTGGTAAACCTGTTTCTGGTTCATAGCACCATAGATTTGGAGAGTTTGAGAGGTGCTCTGGATACATCTTTGATGTGCATCTTCTTCTTTCTGAACTACAGCATCACCTGGTTTCTCCTGCTCTTGAGTGTCTCAGACTACAACTCCTATCATGCATGTCCACTGAATGCCTGGGATGGTGAGACTTGCAGGAAATAGAGCGAGCTTATTTTCTGTTGTTCCCAGGACTCAAACCCCAAACCAATGGATGCAAGTTAGAAGAAAAGAGATTCCACCTAAACATTAGCATGAACTCCTTGACTGTAGGAACTGTCCAACAGTAGAAAACTCTGTCCCCAAGGCTGGTGGCCTCTCCTTCTTTGGAGGTCTTTAAACATAGGTTGGATGGACATCTTTCAGGAGTGATGTAGTCATGTATTCCTTCAGGGCAGGGGGTTGGACTAGATGACCCTTGGGGATCCCTCCAGATTTATGATTCTATGACTTGTAGTCAGTACACCCAGATGATACCAGATTGGGAACGAGATGTTCTTCAGTAATGAATACCATCCAAACTCTGACCCATCTTTGGCCTGGCTGATTCATTAGGTCGATTGCCTGGAAGAGTGCTAAAGCGATCGGCAGCTGTGCTCCTGGCTGCACAGATGTATGACACTCTCCCAGCTTCTGCCAGCTGATCCCACTGGCAAAAAAAAAAAAAGGCATTCTGCTTGTAAGGCGGACAACACACAGGTGCACACAAGGTGCGTCCTGGAGATGGGAGAAAGGGAAACGTCTGTTGCGATGAATTGCAAGTGCATCCACCTGTTAGCTCCGGTTCCACCTGCTTCAGAGAAGAAAAGGAACAATGTTTAAAAATCCCAAGTATTTACATGGTTGTAGTAAGGAGATACATCGACACCCACCGACTCAAATCTAGCATCCAGACCTTGGTCTCCTCCTCTAAATTAGACCAGAGCTTTTGTTGAACACAAGTGAATTTAAGAACTCACAAAATCTTGTTGCTGAAAAGAGAAACACAAGAAAAGAGAAACACAAAGTGTAAATATTCAGCAACACACACACACACTCCTCTGCCCCCTCCTTAGCTGTATGGATCTTACCGGCTGGCATCTTGTCCAGCAGTTACAATATCTCAAGCTGGATTTACAATATCACGACTGCTAGGAATTCACATTTACAGTCATGAACAATGAAATGTGACTCCCCAAAACCTACCTTTGCCAACTGGCAGCACTCCTACTTTTGATCATGATGCTGATCAAGTGCTTTTGATCAAGATGCTGAAGATCAGGGTGCTAGGAGATGACATCTTCAGTGCAGTCCTAGCAAAGGCTGACTGGCTGGCTTGGCCTGCACATTGCCATTCAATCTGCTCCAGCCACAAACTTGCAGGAAGAGTCAGAAGAAAAGTATTCATTTCCTTTCCAGTGCCTCTGATGGAAACTTTAATGGATGGTGCAATTGTTGTTGTTATTTCAAATCTTGAGTTCACAGAGATACAAGCAGTTGTACAGCAGCACTATTCAGTAGAAAGGGGGTATTTTGTAATTGCTTAACCACAAGAGTAGATTTATGCTATGCTATGCAGGCATGCCATAGAGTGAGTGTACTGCTTGCTATGGGTCACATGTGTCCTCTGGACCCCACGTTGATGACTCCTAAAGCCCTCCCATTAGTATCACAAAGCCCCTCATCACCCCAATTTTTAAATAAAATGTGATTTTCATGCTTTTGTTTTTGCATCCAAACCATGTGGAGAGCTCCTAAAATGTGCAAGATCATGACTGGTCCCACATAGAAACCCCCCCCCCCAACCACCAAATACCTCTGTTTTCACCAAAGCCCTTCTCAAAATGATGACAGGGAAGTGATGCTACCTCATTTCCAGTCACTGTTTTGGGAAGGACTCTGATAAAGATCCAGAAATTGGGGAGCACTGTGGGAGTATTGCAGGGGAAAATTGACTCCCGGCAGCCATGCTGTTACCCATCCCTGATCTTGGCAAGGGCTGGTTACTCAGCATTATTAGCCAGGATTTTCTTCCGGTTCATTGCGAGGGATCATGCTGGAAAACTTCTCCATGGGTGTTGTTCCATGTTAGTTAACAGAGAAGAAGGGGCACCATAAGGATTTTTCCACCAAGGCTGGTAAGATAAGGTTGGATCCCCTCCCTAAAAGAAGCATTTCTGGGACACCTCTTTCCTGCCATCTTAGCTTGGAATCTGGAAGTGGTATGTGCACTATTTAAGAAGAAGAAGAAGTAGACGTAGATGGAAGGAATAGTCATTTTTCTGTGCAGTTTAATGTGGCGAGACTAATCGACTCCCCAGGCCTTGCTATAAGATATGTGATGGAGAGGAGGAATTAACACTCATTGGGCAGAATCCTTTTAGCGGCTTAGGTGGGCGTATGTCTCTTTTCTAGACAGGGTGCAGGGTAGGGGGGTATTCTCTTGCCCTTTGTGCCCCATCCAAAGTGCCCCTCTCCACCCCGGTCAAACCTCAGGAGAGGCAACACATTATTGGTGGTGTGGGAAAGGAAGTAGGAGGCAATTCAGAGGAGGAAGAAGTGGCTGGTTTGGTTCGGCGGAGTAAGCACACCCTCATTTCTTGTCCCCCATGAGCCCAGGCCAGCTGCATCTTCCTCCCCTGAATTGCCTTCCAACTTCTCCTTGTAGACCCTCCTGGCTTTGACAGCTAACAGGCAGAGGACACAGGTGTAGGTGGAGTGTTACACTAGAATCATAGAACCATAGAGTTGGAAGAGATCCCCCAGGGCCATCCAGACCAACCCCATTCTGCCATGCAGGAATGCACAATCAAAGCACTCCTGACAGATGGCCATCCAGCCTCTGTTTAAAAACCTCCAAAGAAGGAAACTCCACCACAATCCCAGGCAGCAGCAGATTCCACTGCCAAACAGTTCTTATGATCAGGAAATTCCTCCTAATGTTAGGAGGAATCTCTTTTCCTGTAGTTTGTCCATTGCTCTGCATCCTGGTCTCTGGAGCAGCAGAAAACCAGCTTGATCCATCCTCTGTGTGACATCCCTTCAAATATTGAAACATGGCTATATCATGTCCCCTCTCAACCTTCTCTTCTCCAGACTAAACATGCCCAGCTCCCTAAGCCACTCCTCAAAGGGCATGGCTTCCAGTCCTCCCAACGTTGTTGTTCGCCCTTCTCTGGACACCTTCCAGCTTCTCAGTATCCTTCTTGAATTGCGGTGGCAATTTTGCTGGCATAGAAATGGAAAAGAGGGCTTGATTTCTGTGTGGTTGGCTGGTCTAAGGCGACACAGGAGCTCGGTCGAGAAAACAAAGACGGCAACCCACCCTGCTCTGCTGTTTTAGGATCGGCATGTCTTCCTTCAACACTACTGTGAATTCTGTGTGGACATCCATGGATCCCAGAGGTCAGTGGGGCCTTGTAACCCCCCACCCCCAAAGTTTCCCGCATCTGCCTTATGCAAAGTGAGTTACCTGCCTCAGGCAGCAGATCTGGGATGTCCTGAAAGAGCAATGAATTATTAACTAGTTGATTTATGACTGTATTTTTTACTGCTTGAGTAAGAGGTGCTCAAGAGATGTTATTGTCTCCTGCATATCCTCTGACATTTCACAGATGAAAACTGGGACACGTGACCCAGTGATCTCAGAGCGTGGTCCAGATGGCAAAAGTTGTTGATGAGGAACAAGAGCCAAGCTAGGAGAGGATGCAGTAGTTTGCTTTTGCCTGAGCCTATTGGGAAGGGCAAGAGTCTACTCCCTCCTCTTCTTTCCTTTCCTCTCCTGATTGCTGAGTTAACTCCTTTTACATTTTAAATGCAGTTTGCAGCAACTGAAGTACACTCAGGACAAAGGGGAGAAACTAGGAGGAGTGGAGAGAAACCAGGGCATTTTAAAAGCAGATCAGAAGGCAAGACAACACAGGATCCATTAAGTTTGTCCCTGTCAAGTTGGGACAGTTGGTAAGTATGTTATTGTATTTTTTTTATTTTTTTATTTTTTATTTTTTATTTTTATTTTTATTTTTATTTTGTTTCTTGAACTGGGGACAGGTGCTCAAGGGATTTTACTGTCTTCTGTGCCAAAAAAAGTTACTGTCTTTTGGCACTGGACTTGGTTGAAGGAGGTGACATTTGGCCCCCTTTCCTCAGGCAGCAAAATGTCTGGGGACAGCCAGCTCCATGCCCTGCAGTCAGCTTCAGTGCCACATCCCTCATTTCTCCCCAGCTGGGGGATTTTCAAAGTCTCTGGTTGCCTTCTCCCAGCAGGAACTTGATCTCTTCAAAACACCCTCCTCTCCCTTCTTCATTTGCAATTATTTTTCTTCTGCAATGAGACAATTGACCAGATGCACATCTTGTTAGAGTTCTTGTATTACTCATGAAGAAGAACGGCTCCATCAATAAAAAATGGTGTCTCCCTCTCCTCCTCTCCGCCTTTCGCCAGCCTGGCTCGACGGGCCCCCCTTTTCCCTTTCTGGGCCTTGTAACTGCTTGAAAAATACCCGCCGTGTGCCAGGCGTTTTATCTCCTCCATTCATAACCATAAGCGGCGTCTCTATCTCCGTGTCAATTCTGTTTTCCTCCAGCTCATGCATATGCATGGTTTCTCGAAAGGTCTTTTATTCTTCTCAACCTGGCCTGCTTATTAGCTCACACAAGAAGACAACTCACAGGAAACTCCTGCGTGCAGCTTGTCTTACAAGCAATTCTTGTCTGGAGAGTGGAAAAGCTGTACTTGTACAGAGCAAAGGCGAAGAGCCTGGCCGTTTGAGGACATTGGAAATGGGTTGAAATACAGGGTTGGATTACCACTGGTGCGGCGGCTACCATTTCCCCAGGCCTCTCCGTGGCTGCATAGAAAGCAAACACAGAATGGGAAAGGTGTAGAATAAGGATGTAAATCTTCAACTATTTCATCTTTTCAAGAGAGGACAAATAACTTCTGTTATTTTCTTCCCACTGTGGAAGAAAATGAGTACATCCGCACAGTTTTTATACAGTATTTGTGTCTCTGTGTGTGTACTTTATCAGACTAGCATCAGACTAGCATCTAAAAATGCTCTAATTCCACTATTGAGGAAAGAAGAAATATAGTGGCATTATTACACTTATCACATGTTGCCATAATTGTGTGATACTACTGCCACAGAATTATCACACGACCACCACTAGTGCCTTAAGAATGGGATTTTACTTCCGTGATTTAGCATGGGTGAGATTTTGGTGGTTTTCACGGGAAGACGCAAGTGTGCTTAATAAACACCCAAACCCCCTTAATTTACAAACTAAATCAATGCATAAACACTTAAACACATGTAAAAACATGCAAACAAAATGGGACAGTTCATAAAAAGAGCATCCTGTGAATAATTGTCACATGCTTGCCCGGACATTTTCTCGCTAGGAATGGGGAGGAGGGAAGAGGACCGCCCATTCACGCTGCAATCTTGTGATTACAGTGGGATATAGTTTCAATTGCTCTGCAATATTGCAAAAATAGTGATATTGAGAGCTATTGATGGCTTGTTCTATCAATTAAAAGGAATATTATTTCCCTCCCTAGACTCCATTGATATGAGCATCACCAGCCCCTCCTAATTTCTCCACCAGTTCAAACACACAAAAAGCTACATGTGGACTTTCTCTTGTCACTCTGAAGCAGTCCTGACTAAAAGGAATACACAGCAATTTCTAAGCTCAAAGGGCTCTAAACACTGCAGGTAGAAAAATGCCTTCTTGTGTTTAGAAAAGAGTTCTCCATGGTCCTGAACCCTATCCTCCTGCCAAAATTGGTTCAGCACTTTGGAGGGATCCTTTAAAATTAACCTGGAGTGGATTCATCCTTCCACTGACATGCAAACCACACCAGCAACCACTAAGCTCCAAACACAGGTCATATCTTAGCAAAAGAGATCAGTGCTACTTTGTGGGTGATGCCCTAGAAGGCAAGTTGCCATGGGGCCCTTCGAACTGGGACCCAGCCCTTCCAAAACACCCCAGCCCCAGAGACTGGGACTCTTACTGCTTTGGAACCAGACTCCCAACTTGGCCATTGATGGTGGGATTATGGGAGTTGTAGCCCAACGGGGTCACTTGTCCATGTGGGGTACACACATGCAAACAAACACCCCTGCCCCAGGCCTACTCATGGCAAGGTTTTGGGGTGGGTCTCCCTCTTGAGAGCTTCTCAAAGTAGCCTCATGCCCATCAGAAGACAGCAGCTCATCTTCATGCCCCACTTATGGGCTCCCCAGAAGAGGCAACAGGTTGGCCATTATCGGGAACAGGATGCTGGAATAGAAAGACCTTCCCTGTTTGGATCCACCAGGGCTCTTCCTAGGTCCTCTTGGATTCTGGCACTTCAGGGCAGCCTTTCCCAGCCTGATTCCCCTATACATGCTATACTACAATCCCCATCATCCACAGGCATGCTAGGACTTGTAGGTTGGCTGCAAAATGCCAGTATTATCTATCCAGCTTGGAAGGCGCCATGGTGTCACTTGCTTTCAGATGAAGCCAAACAACCTTCCTTGCCTTATTTTTTCCAAGTTTCTCCAGCATCCTGGGCAATAATAGGGTTGTTAGCTCTCGTGCTCTGACGAGACTCTGGGGGCATCGCCTTCTCATCAACCCTGATGGCACAGTGATTGCCAAGGGACCAGGCAAGTGGCTAGATTTCTAGCCTGGAGAAGGCTCCCTTCCCTCCCTCGATCACTTAAACAAAGGCTACAGGACCTCCCCGGGTTCCTTTGGCTCAGCACGGCATCGACGTGGAAACAAATAAATGAATCATACGGAAAACAATCCTTCCGCCTCCTCCGGAGAGGCCTTGTAAGAGCTGAACAAGTGTATCGCAGGAATCTAGGTCAGGCATTTGCCTCCCGTTTGGCAGGAAATGTTTGGGAAGCAACACTTTCCATCTATGGGAATAGGTCTGGGTTTGTTTTTTCATTTTGGTTTTTTTTTTTGCATTGGGCTCATCCCAGAATGAAAAACAAGAAGATGGCACAGAGAAGAAGAGGGCAAGGATGATCAGTCCCATCTCAGTCAGACTGTGGGAGGGTGTGACAATTCAAAAGGTGCCCCTGAGCTCATGCAGAATGCTCCCCCCACCCTTTAGGCATACACGGCCAAGCTGTATACCAAAGATACAGAGGGAGGAAGGTTTTCAGATGGGGAGATTTGACTTGATTTCCTCCCTTCCTCCTGCTGGGAATTATTTTGCCCTTTTCAGATCCTATTCTGCATATTTTATCAAATCATGTGGTATAACTCTCTTGGGACTGTACCATTCCACACCCAGGTATGGGAGAGCTTCCTGAATGCTCCTCATGCAACACGTGAACATCCTCCCTGATCTCATTCTCACATGCAAAAGCAAGAAACCACAACATTTTTCTCCTTGTCTGTCAGGTGGAGAAGGTGTTGTCTGGAATCCTGTTGGTAACATTCCTGCATGTAACCTTGAGTTGGATGCACCTATCTCTTTTTAAGTTCCTTGCACAAGTCCCTTATGGCATTGGATGTCAGCATGTTCAACGATGAGTCCTTTTTGGTTGTATGTCCTACATTTTGTATTAGAAAGATCTTTGGTATTTTATAGATGGACATCGCCTTTTAAATCATGGCTCTTAGCCTTTTCTTTACCAGGGACCCCCTTTAAATATCTTTTGTTGCCGTGGGCAACAGCTAATTTAAAGCAGCAACAACAACAACAACCATACTTGATAATAAGAATAATAATACAATTACACCATCCATTAAACCTTCCCTCTGAGGCACTGGAGGGGGAGGGAAGACTTTTTTTCTGGTTTTTCCTGCTAGTTTGTGGTGGAGTAGATTGAACAGCAATGCGCAGGCCAAGCCAGCCAGCCTTTGCCTTGGATCCTGTCATGTGGGCACTCCACTGCAGGGAGGAGGTGGGCCAAGCAGCCTTCAAGCCTTCACGGACCCCCTGTGAGGACATTACAGACCCCTGGGGGTCCCTGGACCACAGGTTATGAACCACTGTTTTAAATTATATTCCTGAAATGTGGACTTTAACCGAGGGTCAGCATTGCTGGATTCTGCGTGCTCTTAGTGTTGCAAAAAGATTTATAGGTCTGCAACCTGGACATTCATGTACACTTTCTGCAAAGACAACTCCATCCTGGCTGGAATGTATGCTTCAGAAGTGTTTCCCACATGTGAAGAAGAAAGATGTCTCTTGGAAACAAATGAACCTCAGCCTCCACCTGTGAGAATTGATCCATGTTTTGATACAGTAGGGCAAGGAGATTGTATCATGCCCTTGCCATGCAACCACACCACAGGACAGGAAACCAACAAGGCCATGCACATCACTGATACAAGCATAGCAATCACATGAAAATGCACCAGGAAGCCTCCTCTGGTAAGTCCTGCATCACTGGGGCTTGTTGTGTGCCTTCAAGTTGTTTCCGATGGACGGTGCCTCTAAGGTAAACATATCGGCAAGATTTGTGCAGATGGGGTTTGCTATTGCCTTCCTCTGAGGCTGAGAGAGTGGGACTTGCCCCCAGTGGGTTTCCATGGCTGAGTCAGGATTTGAATCCTGGCCTCCCAGAGTTTTAATCCACATTGCCTCTCAATTCACAAGGGCAAAGTGCTTTAAAAGAGCTATCCGGGGTGCTGAATTTATTATGGAGAGAGAGTTCAGCACCTTGGAGAATCCCTTCTGGATTAAAACCTGGAATGGATTCACTACCCAACTGGCATTTTGGTCCACCAGATACTCCTGCTGGCTAGGGTCAATGAGAGTTCCCAACAATATTGGGAATGCCATGTGCACCCCAGCCCTGCTTTAGTTCTTCAATTAATGTATTTTGTATGGCACACAAGCTGTTCTCTTGAAGTACATCCCTAGAGTAATTTTCCAGGGGAGTAGGATCCGTGCTAGTCTGCTTCAGAAAAGAACAACTGAGCATTACAGCACCTTAAAGACTAGCAAATTTTCTTTGGCATAAGGTTTCATGGCTTACAGCCGACACAATCAAATGTGTGTGAACTCATTCATTCATCTTCACTTATCATGCATCTGAGGAAAGGAGTTGCAGTCCACAATAGCTTATGCCAAAGGAAATGTATTAGTCTTTAATGTGCCATGAGATTCTTAGAGTCAAAGAATCATAGAATCTAAGAGTTGGAAGATGGCACAAGAGCCATCTAGTCCAGCCCTCTGCCATGCAGGAATACACCACTGAAGCACACCTGAAGGATGCCCATCTGACCACTTTCTAAAGACCTCCAAAGAAGGAGAGTCCACCAGCCTCTGAGGGAAGCTTTTCCACTGTTGAACAGCTCTTAAAATAAAAAGTTCTTCCAAATGTTTTAGGTGAAAATTTCATTTCTTGTAATTTGAATCTACTTGTTCATGTTCTAATCTCTGGAGGAGCATAAAACAAACTCACTGCATCTCCTACATGACATCCCTTTTGATATTGAAAGATGGTTATTATGGCATCGCTCAGTCCTTTCTTCTTTGAGCTAAACACCCCCCCCCTGCATTCCTCATAAGGTTGGGTTTCCAGACCTTTCATCATCTTGGTTGCCCTTCTCTGGACACATTTCAGCTTGTCAAACCTCTCCTTGAACTGTGGTACCCAGAACTGGAACTGTGGATAATTGCAAATCCTATTAAAATAAAGGACTTCCTGTACAAACGTACCATAGAGTTGTGTTGGAGGATGAAGTGATTCCCAGAGAAAGCACCTCTCTAGGCCTTTTGCAGCACATCTTTATGTTATGTGCCCTGTTTTTTCAGCCATGGATAACTGAAACCATGGATATTGGTTCTGCAGGTATGGGGGTGGGGTGACCTGTAGAAGAAAAGAGGTTCTGCTTAATTTTTAGGAAGAACTTCTTGACTCTAAGAGCTGTTTGATAGTGAAATAGGCTGCCTGGGAGGGTGATAGATTCTCCATCTTTGGAGGTCTTCAAACACAGTTTGGATGGTCCCCTTTCAGGTGTGCTTTAGTTTAGCTTATATACTAATGGAGTTTTCTTGGTGAGGTTTGTTCAGAGGAGTTTGCCATTGTCTTCCTCTGAGGCTGAGAGAGTAGGGCTTGCCCAAATTTACCCAGTGGACTTCCATGGCTGAGTTGGGATTCGAACTCTGGTCTTCCAGAGTCCTAGTCTGATATGCAAACCACTGCACCATGTTGGCTCCCAAATAGCAGGGGACTACTCTCCCATTCTTGAGGCCTGACTCTCAGTGAGATGCTATCCCAGGATGGCTTTCCAAACCAGGTAACAGCACCAACAATAGGAGTATAAGATCAATAGGAGTATAGTGTCTAGATCAAGGGAAGTAATAGTCCCTCTCTAATCTGCTTTGGTCAGACCTCACCTGGAATCCTGTGTCCACTTCTGGGCACCACAATCCAAGGAGAATATGGAGAAGCTGGAATGTGTCCAGAGGAGGGCCACCAAAATGGTGGGATGTCTGGAAGCCATGATGCCCTATGAGGAGCGGCTTAGGGAGCTGGGTATATTTAACCTGGAGAAAAGAAGGTGACGAGGGGACATGACAGTCATGTTTAAATATTTCAAGGGATGTCATACTGAGGATGGAGCAAGCTTGTTTTCTGCTGCTCCAGAGACTGGGACATGGAGCAATGGGTTCAAACTACAGGAAAAGAGTTTCCACCTAAATATTAGGAAGAACTTCCTGATGGTAAGGGCTGCTGGGCAGTGGAATATATTGCTTTGGAGCATGGTGGAGTCTCCTTTGGAGGTTTTTAAGCAGAGGCTGGATGGCCATCTGTCGGGATTGCTTTGATTGTGTGTTCCTGCATGGCAGAGGGTTGGACTAGATGGCCCTTGAGGTCTCTTCCAACTCTATGATTCATGACAAAGGCGCTCTCTGTAGGCCTGGCTATGCTGCTTTGGCTCCCAGCCTGCTTCAAGGGATTGTTAAACTGATGTGACAGCTACATGTCTGCTCCTCACCTTTACATACAGAGCAGGGAGGGGGTGTAATTAATTTAAAAGAGCAGATGCCAAACAAGAAAGTGCCCGATGGATGCCCAGGTGGAGCAAAGCATCTGATCCAGCCAGCATTTCCAGAGCCCCTTGGCTGAAATTGACATTTGGTGGGATTATTCCCTTTGGTCTCTTTCTCTTTCTCTCTCTCTCGAAGAGTCAGAGAAAAACACAAGCATAAAAATGATTAAGCGTTTGAAATGCGCATGACTTCCAGATAATAAGAATCCAGTTAAACAGATGCCCCGGTTTTCAAAGGGAAGACACACACAAAAAGTTAATCTCCATAGAACCATTTGCCTTGTGCAAATCCTTGCACTTAGGAATCCCTTTGGGTAGAAATCCAGCCTTGAATGGAGAGACAGAGCATTTGTATCCTCAAAATGTAATCACAAGTGTCTAGCCCTCATGACCACATCGTGGTGCTAGGAAGAAGAAACACAAAGAACAATTGACCATTTCCCCAATCCTTGATGGAAAAGGAGTTGGGATTCTCTTCAGAGGAAACCTAGGTGTAGCAGGCATCTATACTGTTTCAGACTGCTTCTGTATGGAATTTGACTGCACGAAAACACACAGAGATTTTTGTGCAGAAAATGTGGTGTGATTTTCTGCACAGAAAATCATATTTATTGCATACAAAAGTGTGTGTGTTGGAGGGTGTTGTAAGGGATGTCATACTGAGTATGGAGAAAACTTATTTTCTGCTGCTCCAGAGATGGAGCAATGGGTTCAAACTACAGGAAAAGAGATTCCACCTCAACAGTAGGAAGAACTTCCTGATGGTAAGAGCTGTTCAACAGTAGAATCCGCTGCTGCCTGGGAGTGTGGTGGAGTCTCCTTCTTTGGAGATTTTTAAGCAGAGGCTGGATGGCCATCTGTCAGGAATGCTTTGATTGCATATTCCTGCATGGCAGAATGGGGTTGGACTAGATGGCCCTTGCAGTCTCTTCCAACTCTATGATTCTAGGAAGGAAGGAAGGAAGGAAGGAAGGAAGGAAGGAAGGAAGGAAGGAAGGACACCCATGTCTTCTGCAGTTCTACAACAGCATGATAAATGACTGCAAATGAGCATTGACCGAGCTAAGATCTCTGGTACTTTCACGTCTGTGTAAGCTTTGCTGTCCAAGTAAGTGTGCTCTGTTAAAATGAGTCAAAATTGCATTGTACTTCACTGTTTTAAAAGTTCAACTTTACTTTAAACAGCAAAACAAAAAACTAATCTGCTGCAGCCAGACCTAACGTCTGTGCTTCTTATACACCCACACATATCTGTCCCAGACATTTTTTCTTTTAAATTACCCAGCCTTTAAAATATATATATATATAAAAACAGCAAAGCGTGTTGCTAGCCATCTAGAGAAGACTGGGAAGGGGCAAGGAGATGTGACATTAATTTGCTCCTTCAAAGTGAGCATCTGACTTTTATTAAATGGCTAGCCACATTCCCTAAATGTTTCAAGCTCTTCTGGAGGTCAGGTTGAGGGTCTGCGAAGTGATGAAACAGGGAGTGAATGGTTCCTAGGGCTTGTTGCTTTCTGGAGGAGTCTGATGCCTGCTCTTCAGAGTTTTAGGGCAGTGTTACTTCCCTGGGATTTCATAGGTACAGGAACAGGGAGGGGGTTTCATAGAAGCAAGGCTTGGGACTGTAACTCCTTGGGGCTACAACTCCCAGGTAATGTGCCATACTTGGAGGAGGCCTCATCAAATGAAGAAGGGCAAGAGAAGTAAATATCATTTACTCCAGTGGGGGTTTTTTGTCTTTAATATAAATAAGCTTAGCCGAGGCCATTCTGGTGCTGCAGACAATAGATCCAAGGCTTCTTGGTGACCTTGTGTGATTTCCTCAGCTTGCTGCATCTTGGACCCTTGGCCTGAATTTGGATTATCTCTCCAACAACTCCCTTCTCAGTTTCAGACTCAGCTCAGGACTATTTGCATCATTTGACTTTGGGTGGCCTGAATTACCCTTCTGTTTCTAGGGACTTTGGTCTCACCTTGGGACTGACCTGGGGTTCCCCTGCTCAGCCTTTGTGGGCTGGGGGGTGGTATACACTCTTGGGTGCTTGCCTGCTTTAAAACAGGACAGCCAGCATGGCCAGTACTTGTGCTCATTTTTTGACTATCCCACCTTGTATCCTCACTCAACAGCAGTGTGTACATTTTGGACTACAACTCCCAGTATCCCCCAGTTAACACAGCCATTGATTGTTTACTTTTCCAGAGAAATCCCCCAAACATTGCCTATAGCCAGTATGGCCATTGGCTATGTTTATGTTTTTTGGATGATGGCTTCCAGAATCCTCCAGCCAGAGCCTTTCAGTTGACATCTTGTTCAGCCCTAGTTGGCCATTTTTTAAAATCCACCCAGGAAAACACACACACACTCACTCCTCCTGCTGCTCCTTCCCAGGGTGTGGAGCTGGTTATGCACCATTATCTTTACCTCTTCCTCCTGCTATCAAGAGAGTCAAGTTGTTGCTTTGTCCATGATCACCCAGCAAAGAGAAGGTTTGAACCCGGGACTCCCTCGTCCAACCAATCCTATCCAGCCAAGAGTCCAATCTGACAAGGAGGATGGCGTGGTGTGAAGTGGCTTCCAAGGAATTCTCCTAGATGCTGAACCGAGTTTGGGGTTGCCCACCCCCAATATGGAGACCTGTGGCTGGCCCCCAGTGCTTTGGGATCCTGTGCCAGCACAACCTTGCCTTGGGGCAGAAACAGAGAGAAATCATGTTACATTGAGTGGTAGCGGCAGAGTACACGATCTAGTCATGAAAGGCAAGTGTCTACTGGGAGACGGGGCAGTGCTTCCAGGCATACCTAGAAAACACCCAAACAGAAAGAGGGAGGGGGATTTATGTCAGGCATACAAGGTTTCAGATACATCTGACACCAAATCACAATTATCCAGAGGTGAGAGGAAATTATGAGTAATGCTCGCTTCTAATTTCCTACTCCTTCTGAGAACAGAATCATAAAATCATAGAGTTGGAAGAGACCCCAAGGGCCATCTAGTCCAACCCTCTGCCCTGCAGGAATACCCAATCAAAGCATTCCTGACAGATGGCCATCCAGCCTCTGCTTAAAAACCTCCAAAGAAGGAGACTCCACCACACCCCCAGGCAGTGTATTCCACTTCTGAACAGCTCTTACTGTCAGGAAGTTCCTCCTAATGATTAGGTGGAATCTCTTTTCCTATAGTTTGAGTCTATTGCTCTATGTCCTAGTTTCTGGAGCAGAGAAAACAAGCTTGCTTCATCCCTAAGGAACAGGACGCATGTAAGGGAGGCCTTATGGGCATGGCACCTTTGGATCTGACTTGTGCCTTCATTCACATCCCTGTCTGTCTTTGTTATGGGGTTTGTGTGATTTGGATGTGGTAGCAGTGGTGGAGAAAATCATAGCAGTGAGGGTACATAGCAGTGAAGGTACCTCAGATCAGAAGCCTTCCTCATTGGAGATTGAAATGCGGGTTGTTGGCATCCCCATTCCCTTTGCTTTGCCCCTTAAGTTCTTGGGTTGGTGGCTGAATCTTCCACTTTCAAGGTCTCATCCAGTTGTGGTCCAGTCCTGATATGAAGATGCTAGGGCAAGGGTGGGGAAAGTGTGGCATGTCAGCCACAGGTGACTCCCTGCTATTTTTGTGGGCCCCAGAGCTTCCCATATTTTGAAAAAACTTTAAAATATATCTGAATGGCTTGCCTCAAATGCCTCCAATTATAGTGCGTTTAGATTAAGAGGAAAAATGTATTAGTGTTAGGATAGATAGTTTTATTTTTGTATTAGTAAGAAAAGAGGAAAACAATATTATTTTTGTGTTATTGTTATGGCCTTTTGCAGTCGGGTGTATTTTTCAGTAGAATGGTCTTATTCCAATAAAAAATTCCTAACCCCCCCCCCCAAAAAATTCCAAACACTCCCTAGATCTTCAAAGTCCCTGGGGAGACCCAGCTATCACCAGTCCTTGTGCAAAGGTCTAATCTCTTTCTCCTTCTCCTTCCTAGAGGAGAGGCTGGGGCGAAGGTAACCCTAACACTTTTTTTTTGAGGAGGGGTTGAGTACAGAACGATATAATTTACTGGCCCATTTCAGTTTGGGTAGATTGGTGTGGAAGGAGATTCATTCCCTTGCAAATTCTTTCCAGCTCTAATTTCGGAGGGGCTCCTGGGCTTCTGATTGGCTGGCTGCCATTGCGCTTACGTGGAGGTAACTGCTCTCATTAGGGGATGACTTTGCTGAGGCTGATTAACTCATTATCAAACTCAGTGTAGACTTGGGTTCCTCCACGTTGCTTCTCTTTGACAAAGCCCAATGAGCCCAATGCAGAAGACTGTTGACATCAACGTCGTTTGGAGAAATCAAGTTAATTGAGGGCAGAGATCATGCAAATATGTTTAAACTGTTAAATGCAAAGTGAAGGAGGAGTGTGTGTGTTTGCATGTGTGTGTATGTGTGTGTGTATCAGGGAGGGAGATGCTGGAAGATGCTCCAGCATTTGTAATCTCGCTTCAATCAATGGAAAGAGAATCAAGCAATCCTCCATCGCTCCTCAATTCTTTTTGTCCCCAAATTCTTGGTGTCACGCCTGTAGAAAACCTCATAAGCAGTTATAACAATACAATCATATGATCCACTAAGTTCTTGAAGGAGAAAAGTCCCCGTGGCTATGTTGGAATGAATCAGGAGCCCTTTCTGGTGGACCAAAACTTTTTATTGTAAGAACTGCTTCTCCATCTCATATCCTGACAGACAGTTTGCTGAGCAGGAGGAGAGGAATGAGGTAAAATAGTTCTCCTACATGCCCCCCCTAAAAGTAACATACATCAAACATGTATCAGGATAACCTTCAATTCAGCTGAATCTTCAAGGTCAGTACAGTATGACCCCCATATCTGCAAGACTGGTAGCCCCAGTTTCACTTACCTGCATCAGGAAAAATACGTTCTCTCTAGGCATTTTATAGGTGCTCCAGCACGATTCTCTGGTCAATTTGTGGTGCAAGTTGACCATAGAGTCATGCTGGAGGACCTTCAGATGCCTAGAGAGAACACCTCTCTAGGCATTTGCAAGTTCTCCAGTGCAATTCTATGGTCAACTTCCACTGGAAATATAGGGTTCACTACTATCCATGATTTTCACTATCTGTGGTAAGTCTGGTTATGTATCCCCTGTGGATACAGGGGTTGAACTGTATATTATCTGAACCAAAGTGAAGCCATGTCTAAAATCTTCTACACTACCATTGCATGTCAGCTCTCAAAGATTGTCACACATCTGAGTCAAACACTGAAATCTGATGAAACTGGCTGTCAGATATCAATACTGAATATTTGCCAAGCAGCCAGGTGATCTCTAGAGGAGCACAGTTTCCAGTAAAAAATTTGGGGACCCCACCTCAAAGTCAGCTTAGAGGGTCTGCCTAGATATACACCTGCGAGTTGGCTGGTCCAGCCCCATATATCCCCATCAGCTCTTCAGAATCTCTCACTCTTTGGCCATACTTGGGGGGGGGATCACTTTTGGACCACAATTCCCAGAATCCCCTTGCCAGCTCTGCAACGGAAATCATAAAATCATAGAGGTGGAGCCATTGAGTCCAACCCCCTGCTCAATGCAGAATCTCCAGCTAGCTAGAGCGCCCCCAGCAGGTAGGTGTCCAGCCTCTTTGTGAAGATGTTCTCCGAAGAAGACCCCACCACCTCTCTAGATCATTGGTTGCCTTGGCAAACTTTTCTTACCATCAAAACATTCCTTCTAATGTTCCATCAAAACCTACCATTCTGTAACTGAGGCCAAATCCACACTACACAAGTAATCCAGTTTGAAACGGGATTATTTGCCATGGCACCTTCCTATGGAATCCTGGGATTTGTAGTTTTATAAGGTCTATAGCCCTCTCAGTAAAAGAGTGCTGGTGCCTCACCAAGCTACAAATCCCAGGATTCCATAGGAAGGAGCCATGGCAAATAATCCAGCTTCAAACTGGATTATTTATGTAGTATGGATTGGACCTTAAAACCACTCGGCCTGATCTTACCCTTTTGGGCAACAGAGAACAAGCCTGCCCTTCTTTGTGACAGACCTTTAGATATTTAAAGAGTACAGTCATGTCACTCCTCGGTCTTCTCTTTACCAGTCTGGACATGCCCAGCTCTCTCCCCTTTCCTCATATATTTTCTTCTCTATACCTCTTATCATCCTTTTTGCCCTTCTCTGAACTGTAGTATGTGGGGAAATAATCATTGTAATGTAAAAGCAATCTTGTGTACCTCATTCACATCCTAAGATCAGTCTAGGGTTTTTCCCTGCATGCCTTTGTTTATATCAAGTTCCCTTTCTCTTATTTCACTGGGCAGTTCAAGGCAACTGGAGTGCTGGGTCATTCAACACATGACTTAATTTAAATTTTATTGCTTTTGTGTAACTTTTCTTTTAAGTTTGAGTCTCCATGAGGCTGGAGGCATCTTAGTCATCTTTGCCATCTTAAGACATCTTCATCTTAAGCCATCTGTAACAATGCTATGATATATCACCATGCAGCCTTCTACCCTTGTAGGCTGGTGAGTGAGTTTTTCCTACCCTATTCCTTAGTCAGTTTAGGAACCTCCTTTTAAAGTTTTAGTATGTAGATTGAGATTGATATATCTTCAGTAAACTTTGATTTGCATTTTAAACTGACTCCTTTGTTTTGTAATGAGTCTAATTTAACTGGGGGGGATCCCAGACCTCTGAATACACTTTTTAAATGTTAATAGAGCTTAAGTCTGCATTCCGAAGTGCACTTTGCATGAACATGAAGTTAAAGTAAATGTTTTTAACTCTTTTTAAATGAAGATATTTCTTGTTGCTTTTTAAAGGACTAGATCCTGGAATTTTTTAATACAATTTTATTTTTAGACTCATTACCTTCCTACAAGAACCTTCTCTAACTTATCCATTAGCTGTTGTTGTTGCTGTTGTGTGCCTTCAAGTCATTTCTGACTTATGGAGACCTGAAAGGGCTTCTATATGGCGTTTTCTTGGCCTACTGCCACTCATCGTTTCATTCTCTGTCTCCCTCAACAGAGGAACCATTAACAAGAGGACGCTCATGGACTGGGAATTACAAGTTTTCTACTGCCAACTCTTTAATTTGGACTACAATTTGGGAAGTTTTACCTATACAGCACCTAGAGTTGTTGGTTTTTTTTTTTCAGATGTAACAGTGGAGAGATTTCTTGAGAAATTCAATGTCCTCTGCCTCAGAAAGAAGCAATTAGTCTTGCTCTGGACAGAGTTTGCTGGGATCTCAAGGGAAGTTACTTTGCCACTTGTTGTGTGCCTTTAAGTCATTTCCACTTGCACCTTGAACCCATCAAGGGGCTTCCTTGGCAAGATTTACTGAAGGGGGGGTTGACTTTACTTTCCTCTGGGCCTGAGAGAGTGTGACTTGCCCAAGGTCACCCAGTGGGTTTCCATGGTTGAGCGAGGATTTGAACCCTGGTCTTCAGAGTTGTACTCCAATCCTCAAACCACTATTCCACACTGGCACTCCCAGCTTGTTTATATTTTTCTTAAAATGAGGCAAAAGAACATACTTTTTCAGCCTCTGCTTTTTTGGGCCTTGGGGTACAAGACTGTGAACCCAAGAGATAAAGGCCCTTCCCAGATGTCTTTTTTTAAAAAAAAAAATCATAACCTTCTAATTATACTCTCCTTCCAGCCAACTGCTTTGTTAATGCCTCATTAGCACCCCAGCGGGAGCTGGGAACATGCCGGGAACAGTCAACGTGGCTTCCAATGGATCCAGCTTTGCCTAATTCACAGCCCTGCTGCTCTCCTACCCAGGCGGCCACCCTGACGTAGCAGCCCTTTCAACTCTCTCCCTGGCCTTGTTTATAAGCTTGATGCATTAATCAGAAGCTAAAAGCCCCCTGATAATTAGTGGTTCACAAATTTGCCAATGTTTCTATTTTTTTTTTTTTGGAGCAAAAGATCTCCAGATACACTGGGTTTTGCGGCCTGAAAACCAATGACTGCGCAGTCCTTAGATGCAGCCTGCTGCTGTTGGAATGGTGGGGGGAGCCCTACCTGGTGAATTCCTGCCTTGCAGGATGACAACTGTTGAAAGCACAGAGCCTCAGTTGGAGGGCAGGGCCCAGGGAAAGCTGCACCTTGCATCTGGGGCTCTGAGGCTATGCCATGAGATTGGGCATAATATCCACAAAGATGAGATCCCAGGGTGATTTAAAAAAAAAAAAGGTAGACGCTGGCACAGGATTGCCAAGGGTATCTTTTTAAAAAATAAAAGGTGTCTCCTGTTTGAGAATTAGAAAGTAGTTCTTTAATGGACTGACAGGTGTCCTTTAGCTTAAGAGAATATTTCTGTATCCTTAGTCTGTTATGGAATTGAATATGCAAACTTAATAAAAATATTTTTTTAAAAAATAAAAATAGAATTTTGAAGTCCAGAAAGCTTGTCCCTTATAGGATGAGCAGGTGTCCTTTTTTATAAGGGATGTCCCTTATTTGAGAGCCAGAAGGTTTGTCCCTGATAGGGGTGGCAGGTGTCCCTGATTATAAGGAAGATCCCTTATTTGACAGATGGAAAGGTTTTCCTTTTATACAGACAGAATGAAATGCCTTTTATGAAGTTGTGGGCCCTCCATAAAGACAGAAATGTGTACATCGTGTAATTTATGGTTGTAGACAATACCCTGATTTCACACAGAAATACAGGGCTACATTGACTGAAATCAATACCTTTCATTTGGTATTTTGGTAGAACACAAACTTATTAACAACTCCTTCCTGACTGTCAGCCCTGTGTGTCATGAATTTCGATAATCTCTTCTTGCTCTTTTGAAAACCTGGCAGGACTAGATAGGATGAAAGTTAGAAATCTAAGCTGAGGTCTAAGCCAAGGCTGCTGGTCTTGCCATTGCTTATACAGTGGGCCCTTGGTATCCACTGGAGTTTGGGACCCGGACCCCCTGTGGATACCAAAATCCATGGATGCTCAAGTCCCATTATATAAAACGGTGTACTGAAAGGGTGTCCCTTATATAATATGGAAAAATCAAGGTTTGCCTTTTGGAATATATTTTTTAAAATATTTTCAAACTGTGGATGGTTGAATCCATAGATGCAGAATCTATGGATACAGAGGGCCGACTCTAATGTGCCCTTCCAAGTAGAGCCATTGAATCAATTCGTTTTACCTACACATTGACTCAACAGTTGATTCAATAGGTCTACTCTTGGTGGGATGAACCAAAAGCCAACAATACAATCAAGCCAAAGACATGCTGACAAGAAAAGAAGAGATTCTGGGAGCATAGTTCAGAAAAAGAGTATCTGTTGCAAGTTTCACAGGGGGGGGAATGGGGAAAAATCAGCAGTTTGGATTAAGGATGTAAATCTTCTCTGATTTCATTCTCAAAGGAAGCAACAAGTGATTTTAGCCGTTTTTCTTCCTTGTTCTGCCTCCCCCAGTTTTTTGTTTTACTTGTAAAGCACCATGTACAGTGTGACATTACTGTATATAAATTGATGATGATGGTAATTCCTGCTATGAGGAGGATCTTGAATACTGTCCAGTTTTTGAAGACTATTTGCAGTTTGGGACTTTTATGCACAAAATCCCATGTGGATTTTGAGCACTGAAAACTGCATTTTGTGCACAAGAATCTAGTTTTCTGCACAGAAATAAAGTCACAGTTTCTGCACAGAAAACCGTAGAATCATAGAATAAGAGCGTTGAAAGAGACCACAAGGGCCATCTAGTCCAACCCCCTGCCCTGTAGGAATACACAGTCAAAGCATTCCTGACAGATAGCCATCCAGCCTATGTTTAAAAACTTCCAAAGAAGGGACTCCACCCGACTCCATATTCCACTGCCGAACAGCTCTTACCATCAGAAAATTCTTCCTAATGTTGAGGTGGAATCTCTTTTCCTGTAGTTTGCATCCATTGTTCTGTGTCCTAGTCTCTGGAGCAGCAGAAAACAAGCTTGCTCCATCCTCCATATGACATCCCTTCAAATATTTAAACATGGCTAACATGTTTTATGCACAGAAGAAAATCCCACCTATGTTTTCTCCTTAGCTTTCTGATTACCAGTTCCTTTTCCAGCTCCTCTGACTGACTAATGTGCAATAGGTGAGTCCAAGGTACAGGTCCTATTCTGTCATGGCCCCTCTATTCTATAAAGCCCACCAAAGGGAAACCCATTGTCTCTTTTAAGATCACTGCTCTACTTTGTTGAGCTAGATGTGGGATGCATCTTTTCTTCCCCTGCTGCTGCTTTTGCTGGTTCTTGGCTCATTGTTTTATTTTCTGCTGTTTTGTATTGTGGGGTTTTAGTGGTTGTTGGGTTTTAGAGTGTTTTTTTTTTTTTGGCAGGGAAGGAGTGGCGTCATGTTTTTGTCTTTGATTCTGATTGACAGTTTGGTGGTGCTTATCCCTTTCTAGTACTTTGTTGTGAACTGCTTTGAATTTTTGGCTTCAAAAGGAAAGGGGGATATCAGTCTTCAAAATAATAAGAGCAGCAGGCAGGAAGGCTTCATTCCTGTACGTTCTGCTCCTAAACAACCTGAGGTGGGGAAAAAAATTAAACCCTAAATGATGTGGCCTGTTTTACCCACTCCATTCTCCCAAATCCTACTGACTGGCAACTCCAGGCTTGCCATGCTGACTGGTTACCTCCCCCATGGCCACTATTCTAACCTGTGAAATCCCTAGGGGCTACTGCTCTTCCTTTGCTCACAATTTAGGAAAGTTACTGTTTTTGGATTCCAACTTCCAAAATCCCCAAGCTAACAGCCTGGAGATTCTAGGAGTTGTACTCCAGAAGGTCACTTTCCCCTGAGCACTGTATTTGCGCAACTTTCTCTTGGGCTCTGTATTTGTACTCCAAAAGGTATCTTTTCCTTGGGTTCTGTATTTACCCATCAAGCTTGGGGTTGCTACTCTTCCTTGGGATACCACAAAAAGGACCCCTTGTCTCCCAGTAGCATCTGGACCCAGTCCTCTTCTTTGTTCAACTGCTTGCTGCTCCCGAGGAGCAGAAACAGGTGTAGCTCAGTGGTGTAGCTCCTGGTTTGCATGCAAAGGGTCCCAGATTCAATCTCAGATTCTCTGCATAGGGGTGGGAAAGAATACTGCCTTAATTCCAGACATAATTCAGGGTAGAATCACAGACTCATAGAATCTTAGAGTTTGAAGGGACTACAAGGAGCCCTGGTGGTACAGCGGTTAAATGCCGGTACTGCAAGCCACAAAGGTTATGAGTTCAATCCTAGAGGGCTCCAGGGTTGACTCAGCCTTCCATCCTTTCGTAGGCTAGTAAAATGAGTACCCAGCTTGTTGGGGGCAATTAGCGAACACATTGTAAACCACTTAGGGAGTGCTTTGGCACTGATAAGCAGTATAGAAATGTAAGGCTCTGTAGGATAGAACTTATAACATTATAGCTGCAGTACTGGCATTTAACCCCTGTGTCACCAGGTGAATCTGTTCTGGGATTCAGTCTAGACTTCAATGGCATTCTCCATGGTGCTGAATCCTATCTCTGCAAAAGAGTCAGCACTTTGGAAGTGCCTTTGAAGGTGCTGAATTATAATGGTGCTCTCCAAGGTGTTGAACTATTTGGGTCATTGGGCTTCAGCACTTTGGAGAGTTCCTTGAAAGATCAACTCCTTTGAAGGATCTGTCCTAGGTCCTGAACACTATCCCCCCCCCCCCATGATACAGGTATCCAAGATGTTGAACCTTTATGTTTCAGGATGCAGGATAGCTCTTTCAGACTGAAACAGAGAGGGGATTAACATGGAAGCCATAAGCCACAGCTAGCTAGGTTAAGAGTGGGCAATTGCAGAGGGGGTGGTGCCATTGTCACCCTTCATCTCCCCCCAAAGAAGTTGCATTCTTGCATCTCAGTGGGCTGGAAGTAATGTCATGTCACATCCAGCTGCGCATTTGCTCAATTTTAAAGGCTCTTTCTTTAAAGAGTGGATTGGAGGCTCTGATAGGGGGGAGGGAGTAAACTTGGTTTTGAGTCAATTTGGCTGGGTTTTCAGAGGAAAAGTCTGAAAATTGATGCAGATGTCTTTTTATAAAAATGGGGCTTGGGACGCTTCAGGAGCGGGACTTTAGGGTCCTGTGGGCCAGCTGTAGCGATGGGGTGCACTTCGCCCATCTCTGAGCAAGGTGGGTGCATCATCTAACCAGGATATGCAGCTTCCTGTATAGGAAACACTTCCACAGAATACCTAAGAATAAGGCCAGAACTAGAAAGAGATACTCAAACTAGACAAGCCTCTGAAAAGGGCATTTAAGCCCAGCAGGGTAGGGTGGGATGGGCATTGGAAGGGAGCACAAGCCTTCATTGGCAACATCTCCCTGGCATAGGCTCTCTGGGCCTCTCTCTTCTCTATGGGAGAACCTGTTTGTTAATCATCACCCACCACTTTCCTGTTTTACCCCCCTGAACAACATGAAAATAAAATATGTCAAGAGAGATGACCTCGATTGCTAATTACAGCCCAGCAGCTAGGATTCGATGCTAATTGGCTCCACAGCCAACAAAGGCTCCTGGCAAACAAAATCATTTCTTCTTGGCTCTCTTGACGCAAAGCCCATGATACCGGCCTCCAAATTGGTGCTGCTGTTTTGTCTACTTGTCGACCTATTGGTCTGTTCTCTCTGGGACACTATCCGTTTGCCCAGGTGGACCTATACTTGCTGGCTGAAATCCTGCACCATTCATGCAGAGAGCAATACCGTGCGGCCCTTGGTATCTGCTGGGGTTTGGTTCCAGGACACACACACCCCTCCCCTGTGGATACCAAAATCCATGGGTGCTCAAGTCCCATTATATATAATGGTGTAGTAAAATGGTGTCCCGTTATATAAAATGGTGAACAGCAAGGTTTGCCTTTTGGAAATTTTGGTGGAATATTTCCAAGCCATGGATGGTTGAATCCATGGGTAAAGAATCTGTGGATATGGAGGGCTGATTGTACTCTTCACCTGCAGCTCCATACTTCTGTCTTCCAGGCAGCTGTCAAGCCCCGGTGTGTGTGTGCGTGTGGTGCTTGTGTTGCTCTGATTATTTACCAGTCAGAGAGGAGAAATGGGGAGGTAGTTTATGCAATGAAGAAATGTCCTGTCTCAGAGTGAAGGGTAATAGAAATAAAGTTGCTCTTCATCTGGGAGAGGAACCTAATTTCTCTTCCCCTTGCAGCTGAGACAGGACACTTCTTTGTTATGTGAGTCAGTTCCCCCCAACTGGTAAATACCAACAGTTTTGATGCTTGACAGCTGCCTTCCTGGGGGTGGGTGGGAGGTTTTAGATAGTACTCAAAGCTGGTGGATATGCCCTTGTACCCCATACAAAAAAAGCAAATATGCATGCAAGCTAGAGTTGGACAAGTGTATGCCATCAAAATCTATCTATCTCTATCTTCACACACATAGTACATAGACAGTCAGACCCCCATATCCATGGAACAATTTCCACAAATTCAGGTATCTGTGGGACACAAAATAGGGACACATACCATAGAGTTGTGCTGGAAAATACCTAGAGGCATCCTTTCTAGGCATCTTCTATGACCTCCAGTGCAATTCAATGGTATGTCTGTACTGGAAGTGTTGTATTTAAATAGGGTTCGCTGTTATCCATGGTTTCCAGTATCTATGGTAAGTCCAGGAACTGAACCCCTGAGGATATGGGGGTCCAACTGTACTCATAGCTGCTTGATTTATTTCAGATGTCCCTTAGCACAACACAGCATCGCAGGGGGAGGCGCGTATGCTGGCCTCCCTTGAAAAGAGGCCAGGTTAATGTGCATCTTGACACTGAGCACCATGATGGTGTGTGTGTGTGTGTGAGAGAGAGAGAGAGAGAGAGAATACAGAGGAATTATACGCTGATACCACCCCCTGCCTCTTCCTTTTGCTAAATTATGGCCGACTCACCCTCCCACCTCTGGTGCAGCGTAAGCTTGCTGTTTGCTTCTGGACTGGTTAGGATTTTTCCCCCTTTTCCTTTTTCCCTATTTATTTATTTATTGCCTACCCTATACTGTTGACTGGACAAATGGAGATTTGGCCTAGGTGGTGTCTTAAATAGGGGGTCACTTGGTAAGTAGTGGGGGGGGGAGAAAGCAGGAGTTTGGTGAACATCTGTGGCACCCATTTGGAGAAGGATAGGTCTTTGGAGTTGCCCTTACGTGTCATAAGATCCGAGGTGGGGTGGGAAAGGATGGTCTGTCCTTGGGGCTGGCCTGAGGGCTTAGCCCTCATGAGAGGTCATGTGACTTGGGGTTGGATCCTCAGGTTGACCTTCCAGTAGCTGGCCAGCCGGGCAGCCACCCAGCTTTTGGGTTCTCCTTGGGGCGTGGGTGTTTCACCCAGGAAAAGCTGGGGAGGTGGTCTAGGAGAGACCCTCTGCCTCAGCCGTTCCTGCACTAGGTTGCTCCCCATCTTTTTATCCACTCAGGGGATAAAACGGAAATAGGTGATCGTTTCAATAAAGTGGCCCATATTTCAACCCAAGCCTTGTGTGTGCGGTCTCATTATTTCATGGCTTGGTCAGCGATTGTGGGTTTTTGGAGACCTGGGCCCTTTCTGCTAAGGCTGGGGATGAAGCAAAGAGCATGTGGTGGTTGCTAAGCAACATCAAGACAGGCTTCCCAGGTATCTGTGGTTTGCTGGATGTGCAGGCTGGAGGAGGGGGGGTGAGAAGGAGCAGTCCTTTCTGCAAACTGAAATGGGCCACGATGCCAAAGGAGAGCCCCTTTTCTTCACCCCTTCTTCCTAGATCTCCCGAGATACAGGTCTGTGAAACTCTTAGAACAGTTTAGGGGGAGATCTTCTCAGTCAAAGAGAAATCACATGGGATTTCCTCACAGGAAGACTGGCAGCTTCCATATCCATTGGGACGGTAATTTGTCCTGGGTTTTAGTCCAAACTTTAAGGAGCTGTCTCCCCCCCCCCCAAAATCCTGACCCTGTTTTGGGGGATAGGATTTGCAGAGCTCCTTTTAAAATCTGGAGTGAAGCCCACAGCAGATTCACTGTCTCATAGAATCCTAGAGTTGGAAGAGACCCCAAGGGCCATCTAGTCCAACCCCCTGCCATGCAGGAATACACAATCCAAGCACTCCCGACAGATAGCCATCCAGCCTCTGTTTCAAAACCTCCAAAGAAGGAGACTCCGCCACACTCCCAGGCAGCAGCATATTCCACTGCCGACCAGCTCTTACTGTCAAGAAGCTCCTCCTAACGTTTAGGTGGAATCACTTTTCCTGCAGTTTGAATCCTATAATGGTTCTGTATAGATTTCCTTAAATGATACAGGTACGTACCCCTGTTTCTATCTTTTTGTGAACATCCAAATTAATCACTCCTGCTTCTTAGCCATAAGTTCACACAGCACTAGTCCACTGTACTCTACTGACACAAAGGAGATTATCAGACAGGAACGCAAAAAGCGTTTGAGTCCACAATCTCCAATCCTGCCCCTGTCCCAAAACAATAACCCTCCTCACTGCACTTACCTTGTCTCCCATCATTCAGGCAGCCCAGGAATAAATGGAGCTCTAACGGAGCTCTGTTCACTTCCTGGAGTGAAATCCTGCCCGTTCTTGTGAGGAGACATGAGCGCAGGAAATTCAAAAATAAAAATAATTGGGAAAAAGTGACACCAAGCACCTAAGCACACTTAAAACAATACAAGTAACCGGGGAGGGTACAAAAAAGAGGGTAGCTTACCTGGATGTCCTGATCTCACCTGGAAGTGTTCTGGCAGGACCGCCCATTGACGCTGGAATCATCGAATGGGGCACATTGTTGCACACAGGCAAATCCGGAACAGAAATGCCACAGGAGATCAATGGCCGGCTTCTCCCCATCAGTAAAAAAGAACGCCCCCATAACAGGAGTAGAATGCTTGGGAGACGATTGGGGACGACACCGTTTGATAAGAGCTCCGTTCACTCCAGGGCTGCCAGAAAAATGTTAAAGAAGGTAAGTGTGATGGGGAAGGTCATTGTGGTGGGTCACTGATGGGGCAGAGGTGGGAGTGGAGATTGTGGGACAGGAACACTTTTTGTGTACCTGTCTGATAATCTCCCTAGTATCAGCAAGGCAATAAATGCATTCCATGATTCAGTCTGAATACTAGGTAGCAATCCAAGAAACTGAACCAATTTTGAAGGTAGGATTCAGCATCTCAGATTGCTCCTTTATAGTTCAGACTAAAACCCAGAGGGAGTTCACTACCCCACTGAGATGGAAGCCACTAGGTAGTGCTGATTTAATCTACCCAGTTTCTCTCCTTTCCCAGTTGGATTATATCTTTTAACCTTTCAGGTTGACCCTAAAGATTCTGACCTTCACTCTGACATGTTCACCAAAGATCAAATGTCACAGAACATAGGGCCCCTGTCCAGGCTTGCCAGCTTTTGCCCTTGCTCCTATCCTGTGAACACACTGACATTCAACAGGAAAAATGTTTCCCTACAAGGAGAGAGAAATCCGGTGGAAACCTTATCAGCTCTGTTTGTGTGTGTAGCATTCGAAGGTATTTTGCTGTCTGAAGTTTAAGTGTCAGATTGCTGCAAAATAGTAATAGTAAGAACATTAACACACATGATCCACCACCACCACCATAATTATATTCATTGCTGGAATCCTAAATCACCATCCATGTTACGTAACTTTATGTTTACTTAGCTACGTGGCAGAGATGCTAAGAAAACCTGTCAGTGGATGGTGCAATGGGACACCAGCAAAGAATGTCCAATGCAACTTGGGACTGATGCGATGGTGCATCCCATTGCACATTGATCCCATTGCACAACAGCCACTTTGTGACTTTGCTATTTTATAATGCAACAGCAGCTCTTCGCTGAATATGGATGTTACAGAACAGCCCAATTCTAATTCCTGCTGACGTAACTCCTCCACTTAAGAAGACATAACTAAACATGATCTTCATCATCATTCATTTCTTACCTACCTTTCCCTATGGATCCAGGTGGGGAATAACCACAAATTAAAATACAATGACAGATTAGACACATAGCACAAGTTTAAAAATACTTAGCATCAGTTAAAAGAACAGATAAACCCAATACATATTAAAAACAACCATTCTCTGAAGATGCCAGCCACAGATGCAGGGGAAACATCAGAAAGAAACTATTCCAGAACACGGCCTCACAGCCCGGAAAAAAAAACCCAAGGAAAATCTATGGATGCCAGCCATAAAAGCCTTCGACTTCACAAATCAATTCATAATTTAAAACTCACCATTAATGATAACGGCATCTTTTTACCAGCAGGCAAAGAGGGTCTTATTTAACCATGCCTTCAGCTTTTAACTGGTTGGTATAGTGGAACGGTGTCCTGGTTTTTTTTCTTAATGCATAAGAGGTTTTCTTGTGTTTTTACAACTGTTCTAAATCAATGTTTTCAAGTAGCTTGTTGTATAATACTTTTGAAAATATTATATTCCAGTTTGTTTTAGCTATATACTGTTTTAACATGTCCTTTTGACATTTTAATGTGTAAGATGCTTTGGGCCCCATATGGGAAGTATGAATTCATACCCATAAGGGGGGTATGAATTAAATGAATAAAATAATAATAAAAAGGGGTAGGAATTCATGGCACTTACATATTTGCAAGTAGAGTTTTGTCTGCAGGAATTAGAATCAGGGACTTCCGTAACTTCCATATCTAGCAAAGGGCTACTGTTAAGGGAATCCAGCAAGGGACTGATGTGCAACTGGACCCAATGCACACCGGGAATGATGTACAATGGGGCCCAATGAACAACAGAACCAATGCACAATGGGTGTCCTATGCTCCAGTTAGAAAATATCCCAGGAATCAGATGGTTAGAATACAAGAGCCATTGAGTAGTTAATTCAGTCCAGGTCAGTCACAAGATATCCGGCCAGATGAAGGGGGAAGCAAGAGGGTGGTCATCAACCAGCCCAGGATTTGTTCAGCAGGTCGGGAGTCCAGATAACCAAAACCCACAAGAAGTAAAACAGAGCCGTAAATCATAGGCAGTCCAGGGCCAGGAAAATGAATGCAGAAGAGTACTGCTAGTCATCAAGAAGGGAGTGGCTGGGAGATTCATGGGCAGCTATTTCAAGGCACCAGGTGCCCATTTAGGTCAGTGTCTCCTACTTAACAACTGCTGGGAATGACACAATCTCTCTTTGTCTCTTTGTTGTTTGATGAATGAAGTCAGTGGTTCTTCAGTGTCTGCAACCTCCTGCTGGGGACTAGGACCCCCTCTGCTTCAACCCCCCAGCTCCTTGGACTCAAAGAGACCCCCAGCATCAGGAGCTTCAGATTCCTGGCAAAATACCTCCTCCTCTTCATCTGAATTTTCCAGCTCCAGAAAGTGACTTATGACAACAAGACCCAATGCACAATGGGACTCTGGCTAGGGCAGGCCCATGTGCATCAGGACATTTTGCTGGTGGTATATTACACATATTTGCATTTTCACAATTCACTAACAGGGTTTCTTAGCACCACTGCTACACAGCTAAGTCTATCTAAAGGTTTGTAACGTAGACTGCAATAGAGAGATTCCAGCCAAAGTCGGCAACTGCTCTGCTGTAAAGCCTAGAGATTTGGCGTAAATGTGCCCTCCAGTTCCCGTTCGATCAAGGACGCACGAATGTACTTCCACAGCATGAAGAAGAGATGTGATCAGGGTAGCATCACAAATGGCCCAGCCGCTGTGCTTCTTCCCCAGTGGGGTTGGCAGCTTCTCTCCACACACAACCCAGCGGGCGCCAGAGACAAGCAGTGTCTTCCTCCTGCTCCGTTTCCCTTCCTCTCCTCGAATCACTCTTCCGCCTGCCAGGAACAATGAACAGACATGTGTATGTGTGTGTTGATTTGACACATACACACCCCCCAACAGGAAATCAAGAATACCTGGCTCACCATTCCCCCTCCCAAGCTTGCGTTATACACTCCCGTTGTCATCCCACCCAAAACAATGGACTTGATGGTGGGATTCGTTCAGCCTGTGGGCTGTATGTGGCCCACGGAAAAGCCTAATGTGGCCCTTGGTAGCCCCACTGTCTCTCCAAAGACCCAACCCCCCCAAAAAAAATTCAATTGAAAAAAATCTTGGCTGGCATTCTGCTTGGGACTTTGGTCTTCCTAAATGGGCTTACATGTGTGTAAAACTGTAGTAGTAATGTAGTAGTAGTATGGCCCAGTAGTACTAGTAGCAGTAGTAGTGGTATGGCCCAGAGGACTATTTGCTTAAAACTAACAAATGTGCCTGTGGCTTCAAGTAACCTGTTGGCTTATGGTGACCACATGGATTTCCGAGGGTTTTCTTAGGCAAGGAATCCTCAGAGGTGGTTTTGCCAGTTCCTTCCTCTGAAATGTAGCCTACAGTACCTGGGATTTGTTGACCATCACCCATCCAAGTGCTAACTAGGGCTGACCCTGCTGAGCTTCCAAGATCAGATGAGATTTGGTGCCTTCAAGATATTTATTAGTCTCCTTTTAAAATATACTGTGCCTTTAGCTTCTCAAATTATTTTGCAAACAAGAGTCCGATGTTTTTTATGGCCTTTCAAGTTGTTGATATGAATAATTAATTTGGGGGGAAATAAAATAATTTGTATAGTGTGACCATCTAATTTAGGCAAGTGTTCATTATGTGTAACTATGTGGATATGTGTCTGCATGTGTGTATATACAAATGGCTTCTTTTATTTGGATTATTGCAATGCTTTAAGTGAATGGGAAAGATGATTTATAATTAGGACTATTTTTAAGCATGTACAAGGCAGCAAGCTGGCAAGAACTTGACAGAACATGGCTTAGCTCCAGGCTATCTGACAGACCGTATCTCCACATACAAACCTGCCTGGTCCCTGAGATCCTCAGGAGAGGTGCTTCCTTCAGTCCCACAACCTTCACCGGTAGGGCTGGTGGGGACTCCGTATAGGGTCTTCGCGATGGCTGCCCCTGGTGTCTGGCCTCCCTGTCTAGGGGGGCTAGAAAGGCCCCATCCCTACTGTCCTTCCATTGACATTCATTTTTATCCCAACAGGCTTTTAGAACCTGAGGTTGTTAAGAAAAGGGTATCTAAGAAGGCTCTGTATTGTTCTAATTGCACAAGTTGCCTCCCATATCCATGGAACCAATATCTGCAGTTTCAGTTATCCGATGAACACAAAATAGGGGACACACATGATAGAGTTGCATTGGAAAATGCCGAGAGAGGTGTCCTCTCTAGGAATTGCTAGGTCCTCCAATGCAAATCTATGGTATATTTGTACAGGAAGTCCTTCATTTTAATTTTAATATTATCCACAGTTTCACTTATACATGGCAAGTCCAGGAATGTATCCCTCGTGGATACCTGTTCTGCTTTAAAACTGTTTTTCAGAATCCTTTTAGAGTGTACACTTTAAATTGCTTTAATATTGTCAGTACTTTAATTCTCTTTTAATGTTGACCTTTTGTATTTTTTTAAAAAACTATACTATATTGATTTTAATTTGTAAGTCACCTTGAGTCCCAGTTTCTGGGGAAAAGATGGGTCATAATAGTCAGTGATGATGATGATGATACTTGATATTCTGCATATTTACATTTACCTATGTGTAACTAAAAGTCACATCTTCTGGCTTGACCACCCCCCCAACCCACCTTCACAGCCAACAGCCAAATCAAGTGGAGAAGAGCTGTTCAACTGGTGATTGGGACACTACTGGATAACATTTCCAGTCCCCTTCCACCAGGAACTGAGATTGCAACAAAGAATTGCAATGGGGTCCTGCTTCTGATTGTCACAGTGGCTGGAAATGTAATCCTCGTGGCCCCCCAATTGGCAGCTGAACAGACCTCCTGTTCAGCTGGAGAATGTCCTGAGGAGGGTGGCCCAAATGGTGGGCAGTCTGGAAGCCATTATGTCCTATGATGAGCAGCTTAGGGAGCTGGGTATGTTTAGCCTGGAGAAGAGAAGGTTAAGAGGGGACATGATAGCCATGTTCCAATATTTGAAGGGATGTCATATTGAGGATGGAACAAGCTTGTTTTCTGCTGCTCCAGACACTAGGACATAGAGCAATGGGTTCAAACTACAGGAAAAGACATTCCACCTAAACATTAGAAAGAACTTCCTGACAATAAGAGCTGTTTGGAAGTGGAACGCAATGCCTGGGATTGTGGTGGAGTCTCCTGCTTTGGAGGTTTTAAAACAGAGGCTGGAGGGCCATCTGTCAGGAATGCTTTTATTGTATATTCCTGCAGGGCAGGGGGTTGGACTAGATGGCCTTTGTGCTCTCTTCCAAATCTATGATTCTTTGATTCCTTCACCCAATCCAGTTGGCTCTTAAGGTGGGCTTGGGGGGGGGATTTTTGTAGTTTTAAATTCAGTCTATGTAGTCTTAATGCATACAGAGCAGTTACAGATCTGTAACTCTAGGTTATGAACCTGTAACTGCAGAAGAAAATGGCAGCCAATACTAATAACACAAATAGGCTTGTTCCGCTCTGTAGAAACAGTTGTGGGACACCACCAACCTGTCTCAGCTTGCAAATTCAAACAACAGCAACTATACAGATGGTAGATTATTCTTTCTTTCCCTTCCTTCGAACTGTTTGTATTCATGTTTGTCCATAAACACTCCTGATGGGAAAGTTTTGCTCAAATATGGCAGGACCCAAAAGGGCCTAAGATTCTTCTCTCTCATTGCTGCGTTTTCCCTACCAGTTTCACAGCTCTTTTAAAATAAGCAAAGGGAGAAATACATTCCTCCCTGCTGCCAATATTCCTTCCAAATCTCAAACTCCAATCCTTTCAGGGCTGGGAGAGGATGGGACATATGTTCTGTTTGCTCATTGTATTTGATTTGCAAGGCCCACTGTCATCACCCAACACTCCCTTGGGGAATTCTTTGTTTATTGTCTGTGCTAATACTTGATTTTAGGGGGGGTGGGGTGGAAGGGAAGATCTTCCCCTGCTTAATAAAACCGGCCTGTTCCTATCTTCTTGTTTCCATTCCCTGAGATGTCCCATAAATCTGGAAGTCTTCAAGCCATCGGAGTTGCGCCCAGCGGTTTATCTGGAGGAGTTAATTTGAAATGCTCCGCTAATCGATAATTGATTGATAGAAATAAGAGGCAGTGATCATGTTTGGACAGCAAAGAAGTGACAGGGCTGAGCAATGGGCAGATACAATCAAGCTGCAGTCACAGATGGGGAATGGGGGGGGTGCATTAGGCCCTCCCGCCCCTCAGCGGCAAATTGATTCAGACTATCAGAACTGGGAATAATGAATGTATCCATGCAGATGCACAGGGAAATGGGCTAGGGGTTTCTAATTAGTACAGCAACGGTAATCCTGCAACTCTCCAAATGTTGTTGGATTGCAGGTCCCAGCAGCCTGAGCCATTATAGCCAATGGGGAAGGGGTGCTTGGAGTTGCACTGCCTGGGAGTGTGGTGGAGTCTCCTTTTTTGGAAGTTTTTAAACAGAAGCTGGATGGCCATCTGTCAGGAATGCTTTGATTGTTGATTCCTGCATGGCAGGGGGTTGGACTAGATGGCCCTTGTGGTCTCTTCCAACTCTATGATTTTATAATTCTATGAAGGCTAAAAATCTCACAAAACTACACATTCCAGAATTCCATAGCATTCAGCCATGACAGTTAAAGTGGTGTCAAACTGGATTATTTCTGCAGTGCGGATGTAGCCACAGATACCCATTCTTCTATGGCATTGGGCCTAAGCTGTGGCATGTACAACGTGAACTGCTTGCAATGGCTCCCCGGTACATCTGATGGTAATTGGCTCTTAAAATACCCTTATTTATGCCAAGTCTTTGGGCTTGGGAAAAAAAATGAAAGAACCTTGCGAATAAATGCCTCGTTTGGGGCGAGGGTAAGGAAAAGGTGGCCCATCTGGAAAGCCTGTCGTGAAAAGCCTGCCTGATTAGTCCCGTGTTCTTTTTCCTCCTTTCCAAAGAAAGCCAGAAACTCCTGCTCTTGAGCCGTAAAACTGATTTTCATGGGTACCTGAGGGGCTGAAAGAACAGCCTTTAAAACAGAAGCACCAGCCGCACGGCCTCACAAATCAGGCACTAATGGCTGAGAAAGGGGGAAGGAGAGGAGAGGAGAGGGAGGGGGGATGCTTTTGAATTGCCTACAATGTGCAGCCTTGCATCATTCATAAATCCATGGCATTAATGAGGAAGACAGAGGATGGCTTGGTTGCCTTTTATAACAAAGTTAAGGGGAGGGGTGATGCTGAGGGCAGTGGGTTTGGGGCAGCAGCCTGGGAGAGGGAGAGGGTTGCCAGCTCTCCAGGCCTAGCCAGGCAAGGAGGAAGAGTATCAGAGCAAGAGTAATGCCTTGAAAAGTGGGTGTAAATATAGTATTTGCCTCACTTGTTCATTGGCTCGGCCAAATTGATCACCAATGGTCCGCCCTGGCCTCACATCAGGAGGCATGGAGACGCACTATCCACAATGCTGCAGCCTTATTTGAGAACTCATGCTGAACAAGTCTTGAAGAGAAACAACAACGCAGAAAGAATCACAACCCAGTAACATCACCCAAGGAGACCTTCTGCTGTGCTTTCTGCAACCGGACTTGTTTATCTCGGATTGGCCATTTTAGTCATCAGCGCACTTGCAGAAAGCGCAGGATGAGTTCTTCCTGAATCTTCGTTTGCGAAGAAAAGCCAGAGAGAGAGAGAGAGACCTCCTGATTTATGATGACCCTGGCCAAATGGAGGATGGAGCAAGCTTGTTTTCTGCTGCTCCAGACACTAGGACACAGAGCAATAGACTCAAACTACAGGAAAAGAGATTCCACCTCACCATTAGGAAGAACTTCCTGACGGTACGAGCTGTTCGGAAGCGGAATGCGCTGCTGCCTCATAGTGTGGTGGAGTCTCCTTCTTTGAAGGCTTTTAAACAGAGGCCATCTGTCAGTCATACTTCGATTGAGTGTTCCTGCATGGCAGGGGGTTGGACTAGATGGCCCTTGTGGTCTCTTCCAACTCTATGATTCTATGAGTGGTCATGGACCTCCCGATTTGTGATGCCCCTCAGGGCCAAATTCACACCACACAAATAATCCAGTTTGAAACAGGATTATTTGCTATGGCTCCTTCTGATGGAGTCCTGGGATCTGTAGTTTGGTGAGGAACAAGCACTCTTTGGCAGAGAAGGCTAAAGACCTTGTGAAACTACAAATCCCAGGATGTTGCTCCAATGTTGCTTGACTGCACATATTCCAGCTTTTATCTGGCAAATGTTGAAAGGTATGAAATCCTATGAAATTTGAAAATGTGGTGCTGGAGAAGAGTTCTATGGATACTGGTGACTGCTAAAAAGACAAATCAGTGGCTCCTAGAGCAAATCAGTGCTATTGGTAACATCACCCTTGCAACATCACCAGGGCTCACCATCACAAGAAGTTGTCCTGAGGTTTCAAGTTTTGGCCCTGAAATCTAAGGGCTGGGGTCCTCCTGGCCATACAACCCTGGAGGAGATGCATCTCAGGAAACTGTGGCAAAATCCAGTGTGAAGTCCTCCTGTGTGAAAATGTCTTTCCTTCTATTCATACACCTTTTTATTTTAATTTTTTGACCTGGCATGCAAGTCTGCACCCCCAGGAGGGGATTAATCATAGAATCATAGAATCATAGAATTGCAGAGTTGGAAGAGACCACGAGGGCCATCCAGTCCAACCCCCCTGCCACGCAGGAAATCACAATCAAAGCATCCCCGACAGATGGCCATCCAGCCTCTGTTTAAAGACCTCCAAGGAAGGAGACCCCACCACGCTCCGAGGGAGTGTGTTCCACTGCCGAACAGCCCTTACTGTCAAAAAGTTCCTCCTCATGTTGAGGTGGAATCTCTGTTCCTGGAGCTTGCACCCATTGCTCCGTGTTCCAGTCTCTGGAGCAGCAGAAAACAAGCCTGCTCCATCCTCAGCGTGACATCCCTTCAAATACTTAAACAGGGCTATCATATCGCCTCTAAACCGTCTTTTTTCCAGGCTAAACATACCCAGCTCCCTAAGTCTCTCCTCATAAGGCATTGTTTCCAGACCTTTCACCATTTTAGTT
This sequence comes from Gambelia wislizenii, assembly GCA_030847615.1. Taxonomy (NCBI): domain Eukaryota; kingdom Metazoa; phylum Chordata; class Lepidosauria; order Squamata; family Crotaphytidae; genus Gambelia; species Gambelia wislizenii. The sequence goes on from JAUMIR010000010.1 coordinate 37,217,621, forward strand.
GCCCTTCTCTGGACACGCTCCAATTTGTCAATTTCCTTTCTGAATTGTGGTGCCCAGAACTGGACACAGTATTCTAAGTGAGGTCTGACCAAGGCAGAATAGAGTGGCACTATTACTTCCCTTGATCTAGACACTATACTTCTATTGATACAGCCCAAAATCGCATTGGCCTTTTTAGCTGCCGCATCACACTGTTGGCTCATGTTCAACTTGTGGTCTACTAGGACTCCTAGATCCCTTTCGCACGTAGCCTCATTCAGCCAGGTCTCTCCCATCCTATATTTATGCATTTCATTTTTCCGCCCTAAATGCAGTACTTTACATTTCTCCGTACTGAATTTCATTTTGTTAGCTTTGGCCCAGCTCTCCAGTCTATCCAGGTCATTCTGAATTTTGATCCTGTCCTCTAGGGTATTAGCTACTCCTCCCAATTTGGTGTCATCTGCAAATTTGATAAGTATGCCCCTAATTCCCTCATCCAAGTCATTGATAAATTGCCTCCAGGGATGTACCTCCTTCCTCACTCCTCCCATGAGGTACACCCCCTTCTAGATATATCCTGACTTTACACTTGCTTAGCTTCAGCAAGCTTGCTGGGCCTTCACACCACACCCTGGGAAAATCAGTTTTTTCCTCTTGATCCCTCCATTGGTTTGGATCAGACACAGAGATGGATTTATCATGCTGTCAGTACAGATGGTGAGCATCAGAGGATTGATGGGAAGACAGATGTGTTTCATGCTTCCTGAGTGACGGCAAGATACTGGAAGCTGATACAGCCACCTTCCTCAACCTGGTGCCTTCCAGATGTGCTGGACTATGATTCCCATTATCCTTAGCCACTATGGGCAGCCAACACATTTAGAGGTCACAAGAACAAGATGTAAGAAGAAGCATCCAGAGTGTGTTCAAATCCACCAGCATTTCCCCCCTCTAAAGAAGTGACTCTCAACCTTTGGCTGTCCAGATGTTTTGGACTTCATCTCCCAGAAGCCCTAGACAATATGGTCAATAGTCTTGGATTTAGGATGCTGAAGGCCAAAAGCACCTGGAGGGTCAAAGGCTGAGAATTACTTCTCTAAAGCATTCAATATGCCTGCCAATTTTATTTTGTATGTGGTTTTGATACAGACAAAGCTGTGAATTTATACAGCCTTTAAATTCCCAAAACTACTGCGGGGGATAGGGCCTCTATCTACAGAATCTTGGGCTGTCTATACCATGGTAGAACCAGCATGGTGTAGTAGTTTGAATGTTGAAATAGGACACTGAAAGATGTGTTAGAACCATATAGTGTAGTCATTTGAGTGGTGGAATAGGATGAGAAGAGTTCAAATCCCTGCTTGGCCACAGAACCCTCAACCTCAGAGGAAGGTCATGGCACACACACATCCCTGAACAAATCTTGCCAAGAAAACCCTGTGATGGTTCACCTTAGGATTGCCATAAGTCAAGCAATGATGTGAAGGCACATAAGAACAACAACAAAAAACTACATCATGGTATTTGTAATCCCCTTTACTCAGAACATGATGAAGCTGGTATTGGGGATGTCTTCTGAAGAAGATGATTCCTCCGATCCTGTGTCTTGGCACAGACTGGTTCCAGTGATGGACAGAATCCTTGAGCCATGCATGTTATCTCAAGTAATCCTTGTTAGGCCTGTATTACCATTCCTGTATTTAAGATGGAGACATGGAGGCAACGGTGGGGGCTGAGAGAGGGTGGTGACCTCGCTTCTAGGGTGTGCTTTAAACTCCTATTCCACATCAGTGGTTGTTTAACAAATGCACCCCTGCGCTCATTTCTCCAGCAGAGCAATGAAGATGTTCAAAAGGAAGATGTCAGTGGGTAAGGATGCATGAACAGGATGTTTTAGACTGAATGGATAACATGCACATACTGTGTGTTTGTGAGCGTGTTGTGTGTGTGTGTGAATGGTGAGAAGGAGATAAATTCATATAAATACATAGTTTGTAGGATGAAAGATGGGTTAGTAGTATGTTGAGTTAGTGGGAGCAAAGATGGTGTTGGAGGCTCTGGATTCAGATTCCACCAAGTCCTGCTGTAGCTTCTCTCTTATGGTGTCTCCCAAGTAGACTCTGTTCTGCTATGCAGAATTGTCTGTTCTCCCTCTGTGTTGGAGGGATGAAAAAGATGCCACTTTTTAAGCAGCACCTTTTCCATTGCTCCAGCATGGAGGAAGCATAGGAGGAGGATGGGACATCTGGTATCGACAACCGGAAGTGGGACAGCAGCATCCTCCTCCCGACCTCTGCGGGTTTTTTTTTTTTTAGAGCATCTGATAAAGTCCATAGTCCTTTAATGAATATTAATGTTTTACCTCTACAAATTGTTTAATTGTTTTTATATTTTTCTATACCTTTTATATTTATCCTTTTATTGAAGTCTTGTTGTTTTGTTGCTGTGTGCCTTCAAGTTGTACTGGCTGGGGATTCTGGGAGTTGTAGTCCCCAAACCAGTCATTTCTCCAAGCTCAGGGGTGAAACAACTGATAGTTTGTCAGGGCTGGGCTTTCATGTAACAATGGAAGAGCACCGACAAAACACTGGCAGGTCATTATTCCGGACCGCTGCACTTATCACCAGATTTCAAGGCAAAAATGTCTGGGAAACAGATATCTCTCTATGAAGCCAGGCCCTAAGAAGTCAGTTACCTTGAGGGAGAGGCAGTGGTGAAGAGGCCAAGACGGCGGGGGAAGAATGGGGCTGCGGGCAGAGACAACTTCATCTATCCATTCGTCAAAGCTGTTTTGGGAAACCTTTCCTTGCTTCTCCCCATCTCTGCTAGCTACAGTCCAGTCTTCTGTTGCCAACAGAGGACAGCTCAGAAAGAAGGTTTGCGCACCAGTCAATGGCCCTCTTACTGTTGTTGTTTCTCCAGTATTGGATGGTGAGAAGACTTCCTCTGAGGTCTGAGAGTGTGTGACTCACCCAAGGTCATCCATGTGGGTTTCGTGGCTGAGCGGGGATTCAAACCCTGGTGTCCTGAGTCCTAATCCAACACTCACACCAGTACGCCATGCTGGCTCCTCAGTGACTTAGGTCAAATCCACACTACACAAATAAACCAGTTTGAAACTGGATTTTTGTCATGGTTCCTTCCTATGGGATCCTGGGAATTGTAGTTTGATGAAGAACCAGTACTTTTTGGTAGAGAAAGCTCAAGACCTTGTAAAGCTATAAATCCCAGAATTCAGTCGGAAGGAGTCATGGGAAATCATCCTGTTTCAAACTGGATTATTTGTGTTGTATAGATTTGGCCCTAGTTAAGTATACTCAGTTATGTAGCCTCTCCTCAGCTGACCACAACCCAAACCTCATCAGAACAATGGATCTCCTTCTATCCATGCAGCTGATACTCAGTAAAGAAGGTTGTTTGTGTGGGGTGGGATTACAATTGTGGCAATAGTCTCACAATCATGACTAAGGTCCTGTCTGCACTGCAGAAATACAGCAGTTTGATACCACTTTATCCACCATAGTTCTGTCCTATGGAATCCTGGTGTTTGTAGTTTGGAGAGGCACCAGAGTTCTCTTACAGAAAAGGTGAAATACCTCACAAAACTACAAACACCAGGATTCCATAGGCAGTGGTGCACTAGAGGGTGCGGAGAGGCCAAACCACACTAGGTGACACCGTGGGGTGTGTGTGACACCAGCCTTAGTGATGCCATAGTCCATAGGATAGAACTATGGTGGATAAAGTGGTGTCAAGTTGTTGTATTTCTTCAATATAGGCAGGCCCTAAGTAGCAATCGGGAATATGGAAAGTTATGGATGAGTAAATCTCGGTAACTGTTTGGTATTCTGAATTGCTACTTCATCATGATTGCAATACCATTGTCATCTTCGTAATTTTGTGGGGACGCAACCTACTTTCCCGGGCATCAGTTGCTTGGGGAGAGGGAGGTGCATTCTGCCAGCCATCATAGCAAGGGTGAATGTTGTTTCCATCAGGCTTGGGAAGGAGGGTGGGCCAGGAGAGTTTACTGAGCAAAGTATACTTTACAAAGTAGCTGAGCCACTTCATCCCAGCCAGTATTTTGAAGGATGGGTATAAACGAAGGGATGGATGGATGGAGACAGAATGCTAGACTTGGTGCCTCCCATTTTGGTCTAATCTAGCAAGACCAATTCCTTCCTGTTCTTAAAACTTTTCCTGGCACTGATGGAAAATTCGTCTTCCTCTCTTGCAACAACCTCCTGCTGTGGAGGTTTATTCTACTGTGTGCATATTCACCTACTGCCCCTTGGCATTGCGTGTGGCTGGATGATGCCCTCTCGGTCTTTGCACAGTTGGGTGGCATGTGCATTCACTGGGAAAGAATCAGCATCGAGAAGAGCAGTTCACCCAGAGGGACGGGCGCAGTGAGTGAGTGAGTTAGTGACTGGCCAGAGGTTGTTCATTTGGGGTGGAGTGAAGGGGACTTGGGGAGAAATTAGAAGACCAGACCTGGTGCATCAAGGATCCAATTTTATTTAGGGAAAGAAAGGCATTTCTGTCTCCCACTGTCAGGTATTAGCATTCCCAAACTCATAGACCGCAAGCTTCAGGGTTCATCAGGAAACTTTATTGCCAGAAATCTAGGAAGCATACAATACAAAGCCATTTGCTAAAACTGAGAACCTAACAGATACACTCTAAATTAAAAGCAATTTACAAAAATTATCATCCACTGCATTCCTTAAATTGAAAGTTACCATTGTTCCAGTGTCTCTAGTCTTGAAACTAACAGTTAATGACAGATGCCTTGGTATTTCCTTTCTCAAGCAAAGCCCAAACACTCACACATACATCATGTCACCCCTATACAACCTGCTTTGCACACTCTACACCAAGGTCACAGGGAAAACGCAGGGCCTGGGGCGATCCTCAATTGGCAACCCTAAGAAGGATATTGAATAAAGAATTCATATTCATAGCGGAGAGTGGAAGCTGCTCTGAAGAGGATGGGTTTCTCTCTCTCTTTCCCCACCCGCCCCCGTTCTGCCTGGGGAGGTGGGACGCCCACATTGGAAAAGCAAAACCCAAGCAGCCATCTGCGCTGACGGAAGCGCCGCCACCTAATCTCTCACGAGCGCTTTATTATCCCATTGCATTATTAATCCCAATTATTCATTTCCTTGATTGCTATTCTTCTGTTTTAGTGGGTTTATCAAACGGATCGTGTGGCACCTCTCTCCAGGCGGCGAGGGGACAATGCCATCCCGAAGGGCTTGGCACAGCTTCAGCAGATAGGGTGTGGTGGTACGTCGTATCACCCGCCTCCTCTTTTTGTGGGGTGCGGGGAAACGTCACATCTCAGGAAGTGGGGAGTCTTTGGTGTCACATAGCATTCTTCTGAGCCAGCGTGGTGGGGTGGTTTGAGTGTTGGGCTAAGACTCCGTGAGACCAGGGTTTGAATTCTGGCTCAGCCCTGGAAACCAACTGGGGGACCTTGGGCAAATCTTACTCAGAAGAAGGCCATGGGGAACCTCCTCTGAAGAAAGAAATCCCATGATAGGCTTACGTAGGGTTGCTGTAAGTCGGCAATGACTTAAAGGTACACCACAACAATGCTACACCCCCTGGGACCTCTCCCTCCTGGGTTCCCCACTTGTATCATCTTGAGTTCCAGGTCAAAACATTAAAATTAGGCATAATTTTTAGTAGCATCACCAGGGGCCATCCCTAGGCCTCTGTTTTTGGCCTAGAAACCCCAGGGCCTCCTCAGATGAAGGAGAAGGGGAGTGCCAAGGTAACAATCCTTGGCAGCAGCCAGAGTAGACTGGCAGTGCTGCTGGTGGGAGAAGCAGAGTCCTGATCCATCCCCGGCAGTGCCTGCAGATTTGCAGGAGGAAAAGGAGTCCCTGCACCCTGTTGTGTGTCAACAGTTCAAATGCAGGGAACAGAAACCCAGGAGAAGTTTGTTTTTCCAGACAAGGGCTCTTCTCCACCTTAAGTATAGTTTATGTTGTATAGTTGTTTTTTCTTTTTGTGTGTGTATGTATGTTTTCTTTCCTTTTTTTGGTTTTTCTTTATTTTATGTATTATATGTATTTTAAAACAGTACTCTACGGTGAACTCGCCACAGGTCGGTGTAAGAGGGGCGCTCCAAAAAAGCAATACAAGGACTCCCTGAAACAACATCTCAGGCTCGGCCAAATTGATCACCAACAATGGTCCACCCTGGCCCCACCTTGGGAGGCATGGAGATGCACTATCCACAATGTTTTTCGGACAAGGGCTCTTCTCCACCTTAAGTAAACTATGCCACACTGCTGAAACAAAATTTCTGTTACAAATATATAAAGTAGAGAAACAGGAAATTGTAGAATAGAGAAAAGGGTTTAATAACCAACTTTAAAAATCAACTTAAGAAAGAAACTAGGAAGTTCTCTTTTAGTATGTTTGTATGTATATGAAGGTATGTATACATTATTTGTATTTGGCTTAGGAATGATTGTGTTAGAATTTAATTTAGTTAGCTATTAATGTTTTGTTATATGTTTCATGTTTGATGTTGTATAATTATTTTTTTTCTTTTTGTGTGTGTGTGTGTGTGTGTGTATGTTTTCTTTCCTTTTTTGGTTTTTCTTTATTTTATGTATTATATGTATTTTAAATCTTTATAAAATAAAAAAATATTATAAAAAAGTAAACTATGCCAAGTTATTGAGGCCCGCTGGTCTTAATTTACTGCTGGCTCAGCCAAGGGCATTCTAGTGCTGTAGGCAACAGATCCAAGGCTTCCTGGTGAGCTTGTGTGCTTTCCTTTGCTTTGTATATCTCTCAACTTTGGCTTGAATCTGGACTAAGCTCTCTGGCAACCCCCTTCTTGGTTTTGAGTCCAGCTCAGTACTGTTTGCTTCGTTTGATTTTGGACTGTCTGGATTACACTTCTGCTTCTACAGATAGTGGTGTCACCTTGGAACTGGACTGGCTTTGCCCTGGTCAGCATCTGTAGGCTGGAGGTGGATGATTTCTGGTTAACTAAGGGTGACATGTGTCTCCCATGTTAGTAGAACAACAACTCCAGTCCAGTTTTAATACAAACTATCCAAGGTGTTGAATCTTACTCTAAATTTTACTCTGCATCTTACTCAGCACTTTGGATAGTGCCTTTAAAACTAGCCAAACCTGGAATGCTGAATCTTACTCTAAATCTTACTCTGAATCTTACTCAGCACTTTGGATAGTGCCTTGAAAGCTAGCCAAACCTGGAATGCTGAATCTTACTCCAAATCTTACTCTGAATCTTACTCAGCACCTTGGATAATGCCTTTAAAGCTAGCCAAAACCTGGAATGGACACCAGCTGTCACTGCAATTGACTCTGGTAATCAGGCTTGGAATGATTGTTCTCAACTTTGCTGGGCTCTGGGAAGCTGCACCAGTCAAGGGGAAATAGTACTGGACTGGCTGGTCCTGAGTTCTAATTCTGGATGTTAGCTTTGTTCATGGCAATGTGGATCCTAGCTAGGGGTTGGGGAAGTTGTTTTTGGACTAGGGTTCATAGAATCTGACCTCAGCCTGAGTAGTAGACCAAAAAGAAATTTTCTAAATCACCTCACAGGGTTGTTCTGAGCATTATGGAGTAGGAGAACCAACATGGCCACCCTGTGGGATAGAGACCCAATAAATAAAAATGATTCAGAATATGACGCTCAACACTCTGGAAAGTTAATGTTGGACTACAATTCCCAGAATCCTCCAGCCAGCCTGGCCAATATAGAGTGAGGAGAGCCACAGCCACTGCCAGAAGCTCCTTGGAGGAAGGTCCAGATATAAATGTACCAAACATCTCTCTATATAAAACTCTTTGGTATGTTGTCTTTCCCAGTGTGCTGATTGGCTGCTTAGGATACATTTCCCCTCCCTCCTCTCACTCCCACAGCCAATCACCACCCACATGCAAATTCCCTCCCCACCTCACAATCCACTCCTGCCACTCAATCTGCATCTACACCCCCAGCCTCACAAGGGCCCTATTGCCAGCCACTCGCCTGAGTATGCAGTGGTGAAGAGGAGGAGCTGCCACTGCCAGGAAGGGTGGCCAACCCAGATGCCATGGCAATGGCTCTGGGAGCCTAAAGGGAGCCCCCCTCCACCTCCACTGTATGCCTTGCTATGGGAGTGCAAGAGGAGATGCTGCCACACTGCAGAGGCCTGCGAGTCCAGAGCGGGAGAACCAGCCAGCTAGGCGGTCACTCCGTAGTTGTATAGATTTTCGTGGTATTTTCCCCACAATAATAGTGTGTAGCTGAACCATGTGAACCTTTCAAATCTACTATAATGGTGCATGTTATGCTGTTATCAAATAAATAAATTGACGAATTGTGAATATTAGGTGGGGGGCAGGTGGGAGGGGCTGGCTGGTATGGGGGTTTCTGGTTTGCCACAACCTGGGGAGAGCAGGACAGCCATGAATGGACAGCTTTTCATGGGAGAGTGAGAGGCATTTGGCCTGACAAGATTCTATTATTTCTCCTTGTAATTATCATATCCAATTTATACTGTGAATATAAATGGCAATGATTATATCCAGGAACGGAGGTTAGCTATGAATTCTTCTTCCCGTGGAAGGAAGCAGAGGGGGGGAAAAAAACGACAGGAAACAGCCTGGGTAGAATGCAACCCACGGTCTGCCTATGATGACATCTTTCTCTGATCATCATCTTGCTCTAACCACTAGGCATCCTTCCCTCCCAGAGCTGGGCCCCAAACTGGGCATCACATGGATGAGACTGGCTTGCCCCTGATCCAGCAATGATGTCACACTCTTGCAATAACACAAGCCCCTGTTGACTCACAAGTAAGCTCCAGTGGTTGACTCTGACGTGGAGGGATTACTCCTCATGGAACACGTGCCTGGGATCATGTCCAACAATGCCCCACAAGACACCCCCCAAGGCCTTGTTTGCCACAAGCTCCTCACCTCAAGCTGCCTTCTTTCCCCAACTTCCCTGGTTAGGTGGGCAGCTTTCTGCCTGGCCAGGGCAGCTGGGTTTTCTGCAGCCCCTTGGGTTTTCTATGTAGGGGCTTATGCATGCCCGTGTGCCAAGCTATGGGGCTAAAGGCACAAGGGGGCAGACCAGATGGGGGGGAGGGAGGGCCCTGCTTCCTCTCTTTGGTGGGCAACACTTAGCTGTGGTGTAGTGGTGATCATGTTGGGCTTCAGGTTCAAGACCCCACTGAGGCAGGGACACTCGCTGGGAGAATTTGAGCCAGCCAGTCCTTTCTCCCACTCTCTGCCTGTCCCACCTCGCAAGGTTGTTTTGAAAATAAAGTTGGAAGGAGAAGAACCACGTCTGGGCCAGTCTCCCTTGGGTCTCTTTGTCTCTCTCTCTCTCTGTCCTACCTTACATAGATGTCATGGAAATAAAAAAGCATGGAGGAGGAGAGCTTTGTACCTCATCACGAAATCCACTGAGTGTCCTTGGGCTAGTGTCTGTTTCTCTCTGTCTCTCTCTCTTCCTCTCCTACCTCACAGGGTTGTAGTGACAATTAAATGAGAAGGAAGAAAAAACATGCCTTGGCCACTTTCTTCCTGTCCTGCCTTACAAGGCTGTTGTGAGAAGAAAGCATGAAGGCGGTGAAGGAAGGCCTTGTACACCACCTTAAAACCCACTGGGTGACCTTGTGCTCGTCTCTCTTTCTATCTCTCCCTCCCTCTCTCAGCTTGTCCCACATTACAGGATTGTTGTGAGGATAGAATGAGGAAAGCGGATAGCCTTGCAAGCCACCATGAAAACCACGGGGTGACTTTAGGATAGTCTGTGTCTCTCCCTCCCGATACAGTGCCGGGGAGTGTGGTGGGGTCCCCTTCTTTGGAGGTTTTGAAACAGAGGCTGGATGGCCATCTGTCGGGAATGCTTCGATGGGGTCTTCCTGCAGGGCAGAAGGGGGTTGGACTGGATGGCCCTTGGGGTCTCTTCCATCTCTATGACTCTATGACCCAGGTATGGGACCAGTTTCTCTCTCAGCTTGGCCTACCTCGCCGGGTTGTTATGAGGATAAAAGAGAGGGAGGAGACCCATGTGTGTCGATAAACAGAGCAAACACAGGGAGAGATGATAGCCCCCTGGAGGAGCATGTCCCCCTTCTCTGGGGCCGCCCCTTGCCCCCTCCCCTCCTTCCATTCCCCCTCCTCCTCTCCCCACCCAAGCTCGCTTTGGAAGGGATGGATGCACAATCCTGCAGTCCTCCCTCTCCACCCTCCGCCTCCTCTCCTTGGCGGGCGGCCCCCTTGGTTCGCCTTTCTGCCTCGCCGCTTCCCCAAAGCGCCTCCTGCCTTCCCTCCCTCGGTTGCCCTCCCTCCTACCCCTCTCCCTCCTTCACCCATCCTTTTCTCTCTACCTTCCAGACCCCCCCCTTTTTTTTTCTTCCTCCTCCTTTCCCTCCCTCCCTCCCTGCCGGCTCGGTGCAGCAGCTGCAACGCTAAAGATTTTTTTTCCAACGTGAGCCGCGCTCCCGGTCTCCGCCTCTTGCTGGTCCCCTCCTTCCCTCTCCATCTGCAGAAAAGAGGCGGCCCTTTCCCCGCCCGGCTCCCCCTCTCCTCCTGGAGACACCCAGCCCTACACTCCCAGCTCCCCCTCCCCTCCCTCCCCCCGTTGCCTCCCCCCCAAACCGGCCAGGAAAGGACGAAGCCCCCCAAAGCCGTGCGCCCTAGCCGTGCGCCCTAGCCGGTGCGCCCTGGCCTCGCCAAACGCGCTCCGGGGAGGCGCTTCCATCGGGCGCTCCGCCTCTCTCCTTCTCTTTTCTCACCCCCCCAACCCACCCCCCGTTTCTCCCCAGCCCAGCCCCGGTTCTGCGGGGCTGGGGAAAGCCAGGCTCGGCCCCGCTTTGGATCTGGACCTCCGCGCGTGGAAAGCGCCGGGCCCGCGGCTCTCCGGATCCCTGGCCCCGCCAGCCTTGCGCGCCCCTCCATGGCCAAGGCCAGCTGAATCGCCTCTCCGGGGGGCCACAGCCCTCAACCCTCCACCCACCCCACCCCCACCCCCTTCCCTTTGCGGATCTCGCCGCCAGACTTGCCTTTGTTTGTGGATTCCGCCGATGGAGGCTTTCCGGAGACGGCTTGGTGGCGGAGGAGGAGAGCCGTAAACCCTCCTTCCCTCGCCTTTCCAAGTCAGCCGAGCCGGGCGCCTTGGCGCAGCGGCAGAGCCAGCCTTCCAGGTGCCACCGGGCACCCGGGGACCGAAAGGATGACACCTCCCATCGGGTGAGACACAGCCGCACCCCCCCACCCACAAAGGTAAGGGAAATGTGGGGGGCTTGCCCTTCTCTCCCCCCCCTCCAGCGCCTTTCCCCAAGGAGAGGAAGAAGGGAGGAAGAAGGGCTACATCCAGGCATGATGCTGAAGGGGAGGGGCTGGGAAGGGGACTGCGATGCCCAGGCTGGCTTGGCATAAGATGGGGTGGGGAGGGGCAGGATGTGCCCAGGAAGGGGGTCATGGGGGAGGGGGCCCAAGGAAAGCCCGGGCTGGGGAATGGGGACGAACTCACCACCCTCGTCCCCCCACACCCTCCACCAGCGAGGATTGGGACTGATGGCCCCTTGGAGGATTTGGTGCCCGAGGTTCAGCTAATTGGGAGGGCGGGTGGGAGGGGTTGGTTGGGGGTGGGGTGTCCGGTTTGTCAAAACTTGGGGGGGGGGCAGCCGTGGAGGGCTGGGCTTTGGCATGACAGGGCGAGAGGCATCTTTTGGGAGAGGGACGCCCGATGGCTTGGCTTGGGAACGGAGATTTGCATGTGTGTGTCATTGATGCCATTGAGGATGGAGGGCGAGGGTTGTTCAGGGCTCGGGCGTCCTTTGTGGGAGGGGCAGAGGGTTTTTTGGGGGGGGGCTTTGTTTGGCTAAAGGTGCTGGGTCAGTCTTTGGAGAATGGGTCTTCTTGCGCCAAGGGTGGGTGGGATGCTAGGGGGCGAATCCTGCCATGGCTTGGCAAGCTTCTGCAAATCACCCACGGAGACCTGAGGGCTCTCTAGACGTGTGGGGAGGAGAGGGCTTGGGGTGTTTGCCCTTGTGGCCAAAAATGAGAGGTGCTGAGTCTTTTTTGTAAGGATGGGAAGTGACAGGGAACGGATCCATTTCACCGAGGCTCTGAAATCTGCATAAAGGTTCATCTCCCCACCCCCACCACCAAATAAATAAATAAATAAATAAATCAGGTCTGAGAAGGCTGTTTGGATTTCTCTGGCAGGGTTGAGTTTGCCTGACTGGGAACGTTGCCTCTGCCTCTCTCCATCTCCATCTCTCTCTCTCTCGGAGGGCTCCCCGGCATCGTGGTTTCTTTCTGCCAGACACTGGGGGTGGCAGCTGGTTAGAAAAGTGGGGGATCTTTGCCAGCCAATAGAGGTGCCATTCTCTTCCCTTGGCATCGACCAGGGGCAGCTGGCAACCTCGCCTCCCTGGCGCTGTCCCTGGTGCTGAATCTCAAAGTGACTCCAGTGGGTTTGGGGAAAGGGTTTCTTTTGGGGGGAGGAATCGGGGGAGGTAGGAGACAGAAAAACTGCAAACCCACATCCCAGGGTGACTGGAGTGTGTGTGTTGGGGGGGGTAGAAGAGACCCCTTTATGGAGCTGCTCGGTGCCAGGGCGGAAGAACCCGCCTCGGACCCTTTCCCCACCCTTTCTGAAGGAAGATCTGAGCCGCTTCCAACAGAGACATGAAAACAGCTGCCAACCCCACTCCTCCATCTTCGATGGATGCATATTGAGCCATCCTGTTTTGATGGGTAATCACCTTGGGGTAAATTACTGGATTGTTGATTGGTTTATATTGGATGATTTTGACACTCCTCTTCCAAGTTCCTTTCCTCCTCCCTCCACCCAGCATGCATGTTTTGCACCCGGCGCTTCCTGGATTCGGATTTAGATGTCTCTTGGGTTCCTCTGGCCACAGAACTGAAGTGCAGGTGAGGGATTTCTTCCCCCCGTGGCTCGTTTCACCTGTTCTCTTCCTCATGTTGGCCTGTCTCCTGCCCTTAAAGTTGATGCATGAGGCCTTTTTTGTGAAAATGGGATGAGAGATGGATGGATGGTGGAGGAGCTTGGAGAGAGCATCCAGCAAGGCTTCTCTCCATGCTTTGAATGCCTGGCTGCCTCATCATGTCTTGGGGAAAGCTTTCTGGACACCTGGCCTCCCATGGTCCCGCACGGATACACACAGAGTTCCTTGACATGCCGCCAATGACAGCCACATGCTTCAGTAGGCGTGTATTGAAGTATACACACTTCATGACACCCCCACATGCGTTTAGAGATGGGCCCAGAGAGAAGCAAAACAAAGAGGTGTATTATTGCTGCAATTCATGGAATGTCATCGTTGTTTGTGACATTTTGCAGAGTAACATGAGAGAGAGAGAGAAATAGATCCCTGCCCCAAGGAGCATACAACCATACATTTTGACAGAGGAGAGCGAAGAGGCAGATAACCTAAGAATAACAACAACAACAACAACAACAACAACAACAAAATACTTGTTTACATCTATTGATCCACTCCCAGAAGTCTCCACACTGACAGCAACAATGCACACTCAAGTTGGCCTCCTCAGATGGGGTGAAATTCACCCAGCTTCCAGCACGTCCAAGGAAGCTCTTTGTCAAAAGTGAAGTTAGCATTTCTTGCACCCAACTGCGCATCACCTGTCACTCCCCCACTTGTTTGCTGAGATCCATTAGCCCAGTCAAACAGGGAGAGTCTTTCTCACACACAACCCGCTGCCTTCTTATTCATGTAGTCCAACGGGGAGTAGGTTTTAAGTCCTGACTGTGTCAAATGAGATTTGCTGATATGTCCACAGGCAAAGGATTCCTGGCTTGGCTGTGGGTGTACCCTTGGGGGTGTGTGGTTGTTGTTTTGCACATGGCTCAACCAGACTTGTAGCCATTCCATGATCTCCATCTTGGTTCTAACAACCCTGCAAGGTAGGCTGTGCTTATTCCTTGAGATGAAAAGAAAGGCTCAAGTCCACCTCAAGGATTCTTGTCTGAGGAATCTTTCTATGCCCAGGGATCATGGTCTTAACCCTTACAACCATGCTTATTCTTAAATGTTGGTCTTCCAGGTGCTTTGGAGTTCAGCTCCCAGAAGCCCCAGCCAGCTTGGCCAATGGTCAAGGGATTCTGGGAGCTGAAGTAGTCCAAAAACATCTGGAGGACCAAAGACTGAGAACTACTGGGGCTGTAGTATGATAAATCTTTTGGGTCAGAGCGTTGCTTGGAGTGTTTCTGTAATGGGTTGCTATGTGTAGCAGTGTTGTGTTGAGAAGTGTGTGGGGGTGTTCGCTGATTAGCATTACTTAATGGTGCATATGGCGAGGTTGATCTGTGTATGCACATGCCAACATTAGGATTAGCAGCATCAGAAGGCCTGTCCGCGCATCATGCATTTTCTGGATTACTCAAAGTGGAACGGACTGGTTGTTTTCTCAGTTCCTGTTCCATGACACACACGACTGGCTGTGCCAACAGGATTTTCCTGCCACACCCTCTCATCCAGAAGTGTGCAACTGTGTAGGGGCTTGGGCAACTTTTCACCTCTGTGACACCCCTCCCTTCCATCATCTCCAGGCACACTGGAAGGGACATCACTTCTGGGTGCTGTTTTTGACATGTCCCCCCCCCTACATTTTGGAGAGTGGTGGGGTGTTCTGGGGATGGGTAGACAAGTTAAATCACTGAAGGTGGTTTGGTAGCCTTTAGGGTCAAAGGATCACCCCACAATCAGCGTTAAATCTAAAAAACGGGGGGAGTTGTAAGAGTATTGAAGGACACAAATGTAGGGTTTGTGATCTGGATATGGCACATGGGGCACACTTTCCTCACCCTTGCCCTCGTTGCTTGGTGAGCTTCCCTTTGAGGCAATGCAGCTGCCAAGGAACCACTTGCTGATCTGGCTGGGCCATGCTTCCTGCAGAGTGGAGCCGAGAAGAACAGAAACCAAGCCTGAAATGAGGCAAGGTCTGGAGTGCCTGGGGAGGAAGGGAGAAGTGGTGGTGGGGAGGCAGGATGGGGGAGAAAAGAGGAGTGGGCAGATTTTGCCTGCTGTGGATTTCCTTGTGCATTAATGGATCTGCTTCAGGAGAGTGTGCGGTGGCCCCCGTGAAGCAGTAAGCCTAATGCATGTGGTAAAAGAGACCCAGTCTGAATGTCATAATCCATTTGCATCCTCCAGTGAGGAAGCAAAGCCCCTGCAGGTGGAGAGAGGGAGCTGTTGGAGAAGGAACCTTTGGTTTGGCTCTTTCCTCCATCTACTCTGGGATTTAGTATGACAAGGCCCAATTCAGTCCAGGTGGGTTTTCCCCATCCGGCTTGGCTGTTGGGAAGTTACATGAAAATCTCTTTTCATGGACTCAAGCTACCGGAAAAGAGATTCCACCTAACCATTAGGAAGAAATTCCTGACTATAAGAGCTGTTCGGATGTGGAACACACTGCTTCCTGGGAGTGTGGTGGAGTCTCTTTCTTTGGGGGGTTTTAAACAGAGGCTGGATGGCCACCTGTTGGGAGTGCTTGGATTGGGTATTCCTGAAAGGCAGGGGGTTGGAATAGATGGCCCTTGGGGTCTCTTCCCACTCTATGATTCTACAGAATTAGATCACAGGTGACAAGAGAGAGACTTCAAGCCAGGTCTCTTGCCTCCAACACCCCCTCTCCATTTTGGCTACTCTGCTGTGGTGGGGATGGAGATTCAGACAGAGTCATAGAATCATAGAGTTGGAAGGGGCCTTATGGGCCATCTATTCCAGATGAAGGGAGTCCAAAGTTTGGACAGACAACCTGAAACAGGCAACTTTTGCTTTCAGTTTAGATCCAGCATCTGGATTGTGGCCATCCAGATCCCTCAGCTGTAGCTGCAAAGGGTTTTACTGGCTCAGAAGTGGATTTTGTTGTTGTTATTGTTGTTGCGTGCCTTCAAGTCATTGCTGATTTATGGCGACCCTAAGGTTATCATGGTTTTCTTTTGGCAAGATTTGTTCAGACTGGGTTTGCCTTTGCCACTTTCCTCTGAGGCTGAGAGAGTGGGACTTGCCCAAGGTCACTCAGTTGGTTTCTTGGGGGGGGGATTAGAATACTGGTCCCCAGAGGTGTAGTCCAGTGCTCAAACCACCATACCAAACTCTCCAGAAGTGGGTTGCAGACCATCTAATGCAGAAGGGTGGCATGTGGTGACAGACCTTGGAAAAGTTCCTTTTTGGTGTGAGCTGTAGTCCAAAAAAGGAACTTCCCAAGCTCTGATCAGATGCCCTTGGGAAGCCCAGAGAGGATGTGGAGGGAGAGGATGTAGCTCAGTGGCTATGGCTTGCAGGCAGAGTGTCTTATCTGTGGTTAAAATGATTTCCTACAGTGTGTCTGAGGGAATAGATCTGGTTCTGGGATCCTCTTGGACAGGGGCTTCCAGACAGAGCAGACACCATTGGGTTAGGTCAGCTTCACCCTCCCTTGTGTGTGTCTTCCAGAGGATTTGGACTACAAATCCCATTATTCTTTGGGCATCTGAGGAGTTGTAGCTCAACACATTTGCAGGGCTGGTGAGGCAGGCATCGGATAGGGGGAAAGCCAGGCAAAGTAGTTCTTGCCTTATGTTGACTTCCATTCATCAGGCTGTTATCCAGGGAGTGAAAAATTCTACCTTAATATTCTACTGTTTCGTGAATAGAACACAGTTTCTAGTAAATCACTGTAGATATAACACAAGTTCAAACCATAGATTACAAATATTTAATTTCCCACAATAGTACACAAGCCAAGAATGATATCTACTGTCAATCAAGAAGGACTGATGACTTCTGTGACACGGGGGTGAGTCTGCTCTGGTTTTTAGTCCAAACGGTAGATGAGTTATCCAAGGTGCTGTTTTGGGTATAGGGTTCAGCAGCTGGGAAAGCTCTTTTGGGGATAAGAATTCAGCACTTAGGAAAGTTCCTTTGGTGTGAGAGTTGGAAACCTGGAAGCATGGCTTTGGGGTGAAAGCTCAGCACCTGGGAGGCTCCTATGGGGTTTAGGAGCCCAGCACTGGGAGAACTTCTTTGGGGTTGAGACTTCAGCACTTGGGAAAGCTCCTTGGGGTGATAGTTGGAGACCTGGGAGCACAGCATTGGGATTGGGGTGAGGGTTCAGCACCCAGGAGAGCCTAGGGGTTGAAGGTTCAGCACTTGGGAGAGCTCCTTGGGTTGAGTTCAGCACCTGGGAGAACTCTTTTTGGGATGAGAGTTCAGCACAGGATAGTTCCTTTGGTGTTAGAGTTCAGGACTTGGGAGAGCTCCTTGTCGGGAGAGTTCAGCACTTGGGAGAACTCCTTTAACACTCAGACTAAAAACAGGAGCAGATTTACCAGTTCACTGGCATGGAAACCACTACATTTTCCAGGAGTAAGCAAGTGTTTCATTTGTCTTATAGTGCTACTTGTTTGTATGACTTTTATTTTATTTTACCAGGCATTCATATTACTATTTTAAGTTTGTGTTTTTAAGTGTTGGCCATTCTGAGCTCCAATGAGGAAGGGCAATGTATCAATTAGATGATGATGATTGATAATAACAGCAACCTTACTGTAGAAGGTGGCTTCATGTGTTCCTGCGAATCCCCAATAAACTTTTACCATCCCCCATTCCAGCATGCTGGTAATACATGGATCTGATGCATTCATGACCAGGCCTTCTATGCGTAGACAACTGTACTGTTGGAATGCAAGTTATTGCAAACACTCACTCTCTGGGAAGAAGAATTCCTTAGCTGTAGCACAATCCATGAGAACACATGTTGAATTCCCTGTGTGCTGACCTTGGTTTTAACAATTACAGATAAAAAGCTGACTCATTCAACTGCAAAATCTAGAGCACACTGAATTCAGCATCTTGACATTCTTACTGTGTTGTTGTTGTTTTTTTAAACACCAGTATTATAGTCCTCAAGATTATTAAGGCAGGCATTTAAAAAGTGCAAAATCCTAGAAGCTTGGAGAAAGGCTCTGTCTGGGTTTTTGTTACAGTGGTCATAAGTGTTTCTGTACAAAAAAGAAAAAAGAAAAAAAAAGAGAGAGATTCTTGTGGAGGGGAGAAGTTGAACCCATCTCAGTCCTTCAGGGTTTAAATATGTGTCTGAGGACTACAGGCCAATCCCTGTATCCACAGATTTGGTATCCACAGTTTCATATATCCACATCTGAAAAAATATGTTCTCTGTGGGCATTTCTAGGTCCTCCAATGTGATTCTATGGTCAACTTGAATGTTTATCTCACTGAAAATAATAGGCTTCTCTATTATCTAGCATTTCAAGTATCCACTGGGTGGGGTGGGGTCTTGGAACATATCCCCCATGGAAATGGGGGTAGACCTGTACTTAAAAATAACACAGATCTCATTGGGCAGAATCATTGCAATTAGAATCTATCGAACTTTTGGTGGCCCAATGAACTTTCAGCCTGCATCAACTTGGATTGGTTTCAACCAGTAGGGTTCAAAATTGTAAACTAGACAAACAGCAGGTAAATGAATCCGATTGGCTGGAATACACCTGAGGTCATAATAAGCCCTCTGTTTTGTTACAATCACACTGGTTGTCTGAGGAATACTGGTTGTTCTCTTCCACTAGCAGCACTCAAGGCCTTATTGCGCTACACTGTTATAGAGCTATTATTCCACGTTAACTGCCCTGTGGAATCCTGGGATTTGCAGTTGAGGAAGGTGCATTTAGCATTCTCAGCCAGAGCTTTTAGGCCTCACTAAACTACAAGCCCCAGAATTCCACAGGATGCAGACATAGCTGTTCACGTGGAATAATAGTGCTATAGCAGTGTGGTGTGATAAGGCTCTCAGACTCTCTTGTCTTTAGGCCCAATGAGATGACTTCTGAAAGCTAATGCAAACTTTGAGAGCCAGTGTGGAGCATCGGTTTGAGTATTGGACAAGGACTCTGGAGGATTAGGGTTTGAATCTCCGTTCTGTTTTGGAAATACACTGGGTGACCTTGGGCAAATTGCACCCTCTCAGCCTTAGAAGAAGACTGTGGCAAGGCTCCTCTGAATTATTCTGACCAAGAAAAGCCTAGGATGGGCTTTGCCGTGGGTCAAAGTCGACATGAAGGCACATGACAACAACAACAACAACAGCAAAATGCCTCTTTGACTCCTAACGGCTCAGGGCCAAGGGTCAAAAATTTATGTTGACAAGTTGTAAAAATGGAACAGCGTCCCCGGAAGATCTCGGATGCCCCAAGCGGATGCTGTCCTGCCATGACTTGGCACATGCAGCTGAACTCTGGCAAAGCTGAGTCCTACAAAGGAGCCAAATAAAATGCATCCCAGAGTAAACTTGCACAGGCAGTCAGAGCTGTTCTGTTCTGTTTAGGGTTGGGGAGTCTTGCATTCCTTCAGTTGGGAAAGGTGTGTACATTGCACACAACTCTTAAGAAAGAAAGCATGGCGTTGTGTTTTGAGTATTGGACTAGGACTCCTGGCAAGTGGCTTCCACGAAGTGACCTTGGGCAAGTCCTAGGGCTTGTCTACACCATGGGGCCAAAAATACAAATGGAGTCCTGCCCTTCATCTCCCCACATTTGCCCCAAAGCCCTGTGCAGAATTTATTCTCTACAGGAAGATCGAGTACTTGTCTTCACTGTTCCTGTGGAGTTTCAGCCACCACTCGCCACCGCCACTGCTACAAGTGGTCAGGTCCTGGCATGAGCGGCCATTTTAAAGCTCAGGAAGCAAGTTCCTGGCTGAAGGGAGATGTTTTCTTCCTTCCCTGGTTTGGCAACACTGCCTCTGCCCACTCTCCTGGTCACCCGTTGCAGGAAGAGGTACTTGAAGCAAGTGATGGGCGAGCAGAGATTGGGCGAAGGCAATGCTGCCAAGCCAGGGGAAAGGAGAAAGCCTCTCCCTTTGGCCAGGGCCTTGCTTCCTGAGATTTAAAATGGTCATGGTGGTGGCGGTGACAGTGTTGGTGGATGAAAATCCGGAGAAAACCCTGAATCCTAAAAACTCCACATTAAGGTAAAATACCCTGAAATGCACTCAATTCAGGTCATGCGTTGTGTGGCCTGATCGCTGCAGATTTGGGGAAATTCATGGGAGGATTGGTGGCTTTTAATAGTGTAGACAAACCCCTAATCTCTCAGCATCTAAGAAAGGCAATGATGGAAAACCTCCTTGAACCAATCTTGCCAAGGAAACCCTAGGAGACAATTGCTATCAGTCAAAGCTGACTGGAAGACACAGAATGACAAAACCCCACGGCATGTTCTCAACATCCTGGGTTTTTTTTTTCAATGGCTTCCCCTTTCAGTAGATAAAATATTCCAGAAGATTTTAGTCCAGGGGCTAGAGCAGAGGCGGTGTGTGTGTGGGAGCCAGTGGCCAGATTTTAAACCAAGGCTTGGAGTGGGGGATCTCTTTTAGCCTGAGATTCAGAGACTTCCTGAAGGGGCCCCATTCCACTGGCAGGCAGGGCCAAAGGTGAAGTGGGTAGGCCCAAAATATGAGCGTGTTTTCTTTAAAATTATTTTTGCTATTATGTAAACCTTAGGATAGGTGTTTCAGCTTCTGTGCAAAAGCTAGGAAGCCCCCCTCCCCCTGCAAATTATTGGTGGGAACCATTTGTGGGCCAGATGTGGCCTACAGCATGGGGACATGTGGCGAACAGAAGGGTCATATCTCCCCTGCATTTTAAACTGCAATATAAAATTCTTCATCTATGAGAAGCAACTTGAGCAGTTCAGGGTGACTCTCTGCTCTTTTCGTAAGGAGAAAGAGCCTGAACAAAGGCTGGGAAGAATTAAAAGGATCTGTAGCAGTTACCCTTGCTATCCGAGTGGATATTCCTGAGTCCGCTCTGCACCATTAGCATTTCTGTCTCTGCCCCTTGGCTGGAATGCAGCACGTTCTGCTTTCTGCACCAGCAAAGTGGACATTTGGTCCAGACGGTGGGAGTCCATTTTCACTGCCAAATGCCCACTCCTGGGGTGGTTGGGGGGCAGGGCAAAAAGGGGGAATGGAGGAGAGGAGAGCAGGTGGCGGGGCTGGGCAAGTGAGGCCAGAAGACTGGTGCCAGGCTAGGCGCATTGGAGGATTGGCTGGTTTCTCTCCTTTCCGGCTGCCTGCCGCTCTGTTCTCTGAGTTGTGACTCTTGACTTGTAAACACACATCAAAGAGAAGCTGAAAAGGTCCCTGTGCCCTGTGCTCTGTTGGGGAGAGCTTTGTTGTTGTGGACAGAGGAGGATAGCCACCTCCTCCCTGTTGCTATCATGGAGTGATAGTCCCAGCGAGTCTCTCTCTCTCTCTGGCTTTTCTTCGCAAAAGAAGATTCAGGAAGGACTCATCCCGCGCCTTCTGCAAGCGCGCTGATGACTAAAAAGGCCAATCTGAGATAAACAAGTCCGGTTGCAAAAAGCGCAGCAGAAGGTCTCCTTGGGTGATGTTTTTGGGTTGTGATTCTTTCTACGTTGTCGTTTCTCTTCAAGACTTGTTCAGTGTGAGTTCTCAAATAAGGCTGCAGCATTGTGGATAGTGCATCTCCATGCCTCCCGATGTGAGGCCAGGGCAGACCACTGTTGGTGATCAATTTGGCCAAGCCTGAGATGTTGTTTCAGGGAGTCTTTGTATCACTTTTTTGGAGCGCCCCTCTTACGCTGACCCGTGGCGAGTTCACCGTAGAGTAGTATTTTTGGGAGGCGATGGTCCTCCTGAGAAACGGGGCCAGTTGCATTCATCCTTCCTTCTTGCTTGCTTGTGCTGCCTTCTTGGTCATTTGCTGATTGTGTTGGTGTTTCTATGCCTTCATAGAAGTGTTTGGATGTTGCCCATCCAATACTGAACATCCATGTTCCGTTCAAGTGGAATTCTGCCTGGGATGCCATTGTGTGTGGATGGGCACGCATGCCCATGTCACGCATGCATTTGGTTGTTGCTTGCACATTGTGCCCATGTGTTTGTTTGCACAGGAGGTGTCTTGCTTCAGTTCTGCAAAGTTGCCATTCAGTGCAAGGCCAGTCCTCCAATGCACCTTGCACAATGGATGCCTCATTTCTCCTATTCTCATGAATACTGTATTTCTGTCTGTATTTCTGCCCTTAGACCAGTGATGGCACTACGGGTGTGTGGAGAGGCTGAACTGCACCGGGTGACACTGTCAGGAGGAGGGGTGACACCAGCCTTAGTGATACCACAGCCTTAGACCAAAATAATGTTGCCTTTTCTTCTTGGCTTTCTGTTCACTGAACCTCCGATGATTCATCTCCTCATCTCCTTGGACCTCTTCCACCTCTCTCCATCCCTCGGGCTGCTGCATCTCATCCCAGATGACTTATTTCTTCCATATTTGCTTCCCCATTCTATTCTTTGGCTCCTTTATTTTCTTCACCCCATTTGCACTTGGGTTCCCTGCCTCTCCACTGATCTGGTTGCAACTCCATCTGTATTGCACTGGCTGCCAATATGTTTCCATTCTGAATGCTGGCAAGAACATTTAAAGCCCTAAATGGCTTGGAGCCTCACTAACTGAGGGAGCACCTCTCTGTGAGAACTTAGATCTCTTGGAGGGGCCCTCCTCCATGTCCCATCAACTGGGGAAAGACATTGTGGGAGGACCTTGTGGGAGAGCCTTTTCTTTAATGGCACCCCAGTTGTGGAATTCCTTCCCCTGGGAGGCCCGACTGGCACCAACATTGGAATCATTTTGGCATCAAGTTAAAACCTGTTTCTTTTATTAAAGCTTTCGGTCCAAACTGATTTTATTCCGGCTGCACATGGTTAATGGTTATATTATTTAAAGTTGTTTTAACTGTATTTAATTAGGAAACTATTTTAATATATTCTTAATCTTTCTAAACATTGGTAACTATTTATTGTTTTAAATGTATGTTATTGTAACTGCCTTGAGTTGTTGTGGTGGTGTGCCTCCAAGTTGTTTCCGGCTTATCGCAACCCTATCATGGGGTTTTCTTGGCAAGATTTACTCGGGGGGGGGTTGCTTTTGCCTTCCTCCAAGGCTGAGAGAGTGTGACTTGCTCAAGGTGGGTTTCCACGTGGAGACTCAAACCTTGGTCTACTCCAGAGTCCTACTCCAATACTCAAACCACTACACCACACTGGCTCTCTAAGCTGCCCTGAGACCTTTGGATAAAGGGCAGGATATAAATATCTGAATAAATAAATAAATACTCCTTTGCTCATCAAGAGTCCAGATTTCCTGCACTGAGACTTCATATACTGTAAGCTTTATTTTTTCTTTGTACATATTGAACTTTTCTCCTTGTAAAAAGCTGTGTGGTTTGACAAACATTCTGCCCCATGCCTTCACCCTGAATGTCTGAAATGTTCAGGAATGCTCCGTGGCATCATGCTGTCTCATGGCCCCACCACCCCACCCCAAACCTTCTGTATTGTCTGATGTTGAAAGGAAAGTAAGGTCAGGCCTAGTTAGTATTTGGATGGAAGATTGTAAAGGAATACCAGGGATCTTCTGGCAGGGCCTGGGGACACTCTTGTTTGAAACTCCTGACTGCCAGTCACAGTTGATGGTCTTGAGCTAGATGGATCAATGTTCCTACTTGGTATAAGGCAGCTTAGAATCATGGAATCATAAAGTTGGAAGAGACCACAAGGGCCATCTAGTCCAACCCCCTGCCATGCAGGAATACACAATCAGATCATTCTAGACAGATGGCCATCCAACCTCTGTTTCAAAACCTCCAACGAAGGAGACTCCACCACACTCCCAGGAAGCACACTCCTCTTCCAAACAACTCTTACTGTCAGGAAGTTCTTCCTAATGTTTAGGTAGAATCTCTTCTCCTATAGTTTGAACCCATGGCTCCATGTCCTAGTCTCTGGAGCAGTAGAAAACAAGCTTGCTCCATCCTTAGTATGACATCCCTTCAAATATTTAAACACGGCTATCATATCACCTCTTAACCCTGGCTAAACATACCCAGCTCCCTAAGCCGCTCCTCCTAGGGCATAATGGCTTCCAGACCTTTTACCATTTTGGTTGCCCTCCTCTGGACACCTTCCATTAGGAGGAACTTTCTGACAGTAAGAGCTATTTGGCAGTGGAACACACTCCCTTGGAGTGTGGTGGGGTCTCCTTCCTTGGAGGTCTTTAAGCAGAGGCTGGATGGCCATCTGTCAGGGATGCTTTGATTGTGATTTCCTACGTGGCAGGGGTTGGACTGGATGGCCCTTGGGGTCTCTTCCAACTCTTCAATTCTATGATTCTAGGACATGCTTCCTATGTCCCTATCTTAGTCAGTGTCAGGCAGGTTCTCCCTGGCTGCTGCCATCTTTGGCTTTTTATGTGAACTAGGCACTCCCACAGAAGTAAAAACTCACATGTGATGGAAGGTAGGCAATGCCACTTGTTACCAATGGAGGGAGAGAGAAAAAAAGTTTGGATTTTTCTTTTGCGTCATTTGAATGTCACATTTGGCAAATGCAGCCCCTGCCTTTTATGCCGGGGTAGAATCCTGCCAATTGCAGCAGAAGCTTTGTGTTTTCCCTGGCTGAGAGGCAGCCAAAAGGGGTGGGCAGGTCCAGGCTCATGGTGTAGTGAAGAAAGAGGGTTCCGTGCCCGACGCAGTCCCTGCTGGCATCCTGGTAGTCGGATGAAAAGTGGTTATTGCTCATACTGCCAGTGCCAGGCGTCGCGGGTCTTTGCCACTAAGAGGGAGAGCTGGAGCGATGCTTGTATCTATATCCGCAGAGCTTTGTACTCACATCCTGCTCATAGGTTTCCCGCTGGGGCATCCCATCAGCCAATGTAGAGACTGAGTGCTGGAATAGTCAATGCCGGGGTAGGTCTGGAACAATCTGCACAGGCTGCCAAAAAATGGGAAATAAATAAAAACTGAAGTGACCGCAAATCTACTTCTGATTATGAAAGGGGGGGAGCATTTTGGGAAGGGTGTGGGGGAATGGCTGAGTTCTTGAAGCAGATGGGCAAAGCTGTGCAGTTTCATGCCCTTGCTCTGTCCTGGCAACTGTCAAGCCCCTGAGGCTGTTTCTGTTTCCGTCTACTAGACTAGCTAGGGAGGTGGAGGGGAGGTGACTCAGAAGTGGAAGAAGTGGCTGGTCTCAGCTGTGAGGGGGGAGGGAAACAATGGTGCTCTCCAAGATGGAGCAGGACTTCATTTCTCTTCCCCTTGCAGCCAAGACCAGCTGCTGCTTCCTCCTCTGACTCACCTTCCTTGCTAGGCCAGTAAACTGCAGCAGGTTTGTTACAGCCGATGGGAGTGGGTGGGATTGGATGGGGCTTAAAGGGCTAGAGAAGAGCCACTTGGGCCCTATCCAAAGGAAAACGTAGCCATGGAACCCCAGACGTAGGTGTGTATATGCCCCTAACAGGATTCTGTCCTATACTAGCTGTACCCAATGTTACATACACTGTTATAGTAGATTTGAAAGGTTCCCATGGTTCAGCTACATGCTATTATTGTGGGGGAAAGTGTTTCAGTGTTTTACATGTAGTTTTTTATAGGCTTCAGCTGCATGCTATTATTTTAGGACAAAATATTACATTGATTTACGTGTGGGTGGTGAGTGGCTAAGGGATTGAGAGGAGGGAGGGGCCCGGGTGAGGCTGGGGGTGTAGATGCAGATTGAGTGGCAGGAGTGGATTGTGAAGTGGAGAGTGAATTTGCATGTGGGTGGTGATTGGCTGAGGGAGTGAGCAGATTGGTTGGGTATGTTTCCTAAGCAGCCAATCAGCACACTGGGAAAGGAAACATACTCAAGCACTGAGGGAGTGAGAGGAGGGAGGGGATTGGTTGGGTATGTATCCTAAGCAGCCAGTCAACACACTGGGGAAGGAAACATATTAGACAGTATGGGGAAGCAGCAACCTATTTAAATAGCAATTGTTTTTCTTCTTCTGGCGATTTCCAGGAAAAGTAATTTACCTTATTTTTTGCCAGGAAAAGGGCAGTCCAGGGGATGTAGGGAACTCAGGAGGCTGGAAAAACAACCTTGGGGAGACTTGTGGCCCTGGGTGCAAGGGGCTATACTGCATCTGATCCAGCGTGGCTCTTCTTACATTTTCCATCCAGTCTGTTGTCCCATTCACAACCATTATTTTGCTTATTTATTTGCACTTTTCTGTTAAAAAAGTGGTGCTTGAGAGAACTAACAAGCCTCATTAAAACAAATGAAAGGCAAATGAAAAACAAATTGGATGTTGGATGAGAACCTGTGGTTACACATTTAGCTCCTCACCTATCCTCCCGCCCTGTGTGTATGTGTGGGTGTGCACATGTGTGTGTGCATGTACTGCTACAACCATTAAACTGTTGCAGAGGAGAAGGGGGAGCAAAGTAGGAGGCAACCAAACAGTGGGTCTGCCCCTTTTTCCTACTACTGTTCTCTTTGCAATGGCCTTTGGACCAGAAGGACTGCCAAGGAATCTCAGGTGCTGCAGGCTAAATTTCAGATGCAAGAACGTGCAAAACCACCCCTGAGGATCCCTTGCCTAGGAAAGCCCTCTGAAATTCATGGAGTTGCCATAAGTCAACATTGAGTCTTGGTGGCAATGGGATCAAGTGAATTCTGCACAGACAGAAGCCAATGCTGGTCCTATCCCTTGCCTAGAGATGGGACAGATTTCCTAGGAAGGAATTCCATCCTTGAGGAGCCAAGTCTAGCATCTTGGTGAAATAACATTTTATTTGCTAGCCAAACCAGTTTTAGAATAGCCTCCTTTCCTCCTTGTTACAGATGGTGCTGCTTCTTTGGTGCTGGAGAGTTTTGCAAAACATCTAAGTAACTGAAAGGGGAATGCTATGTTTGCAAAGGCAACCGCCTTTCTTATCTGGCTCCTGGTCAACAGCGGAGAGATGTCGTCAGAAGAAACAAGATGAAATAGGCTTACTAGAGGCCCGTACGCACTATACGGTTATAGCTCAACGGTTCTACCTGAACTGCCATGGATGGAATCCTGGGATTTGTAGTTTGGTGGTGTGTTGGAGCAGATGTGGGCAAATTGTGGCCCATGGACTCCATTTTTATGGCCTATGAAGCCTTCCAATAGTCCAGTCTTTGCCCCCAAACCAGACAGAAAGCCTCCCTGGTGCATGAAAACATGCAGAAATACCCTCACCCCATCTCACAAGCACCGTGTACTACTCGCAAATATCTCAGTCTACCTCCACAATCCCTCAAAATGGTGACAGGAAGTGACACAACATCATTTCCTGTCACCATTTTGAGAGGGACTAAATGGAATTACAATCAGACCCCCATATCCATGGGGTTTCGGTTCCTGGACTTACTGTGGATAATGGAAACCATGGATAAGAGCAAACACCATTAAAAATAATGGGATTTCTGAAATTAATAAGGTTAAATTACAATGAAAGATGTAGAATAACATGGCAAATGTTAAATGTAAAGAAGAAAACTTCATATTTTAAAATATTTTTTACATTAAATCCAATTGACAAGAATCTAGAGGGGTGGACGGGAATAATTTTTAAGAAGGGGAAAATGTAAGTTTTTGTTATGAATGAAATAAATACGTAGATGTGTATATTCATATGGAGTTACATGATATATATGTTTGTATGCTGATATGGACTTTTTTTTCTTTAAAGAAAATAATGGGATTTCTGGTTTAAAATACCATAGAGTTGCCTTGGAGGATCTAGAAAATGTCTAGAGAGGCATTTTCTAAGAACACTCTATGATAGGTGTTCCTCTTTTTGTGTCCCATGGATAATTGAAACTGTGGATATTGGTTCCGTGGATATGGGGGTCCTACTATATTTGGGTTTTTTTTTTTGTCTCTCTGTGTGTGCATGCGTGCATACATGTGTGCAGGGGAGGGTGATGCAGCCCACAGGAGGGCTAGAGGGGAATCAGCCCCTGGACACCCCTAAGGTTGCCAAAAGAAAACTGGAGTGGGCACCTGTACTGTTAATGGCTGTGTAGAAGAAGAGGCGATTTCAGCAGGTGTTGCTTGTCCTACAACCAGGTAACAACCCAGACTTGCTGAAATTCCCTCTTTTATATAAGCAACAAAAGGTATAGGAGCTCCCTGAAGTTTTCACTCCGGCAATGTGCACAATGGTCAACTCCTGTACTTAGAGCTCTCTGGCAGAGAATTCTAAGCCGCCCTCCGCAAAATACAGGCGGCTCCCGCCTTTTGATGGCTCATTCTCTGATGGCTCACTCTTTCAATGCTTGCAAATTAAGGACAAATTCCATTCATTTGACAAGGAATCCACTCTTTTGACAGTTCTTGCCTATGGAAGCTTGCTTAGGACTGATGGTGCATGTGCGTACTGCTTGCAAAGCAAGCTGAGAGGGAAGGAAAGTTACCAAGCCAACTGAGAGTTTTTGCAAGCAGTGTGTGTGTGGGCAGGCATGCAGGCAGTCCCATACGAGCCCCCGTAATTCCCTCATGTTCCCTGTATGGGTTCTGCTTTTTGACCAATTGTTTCGGACACTGCTATAGTCCCTAACTTGTTGGATAAGCAGGGGCTTGCTGTAGAAACCCCAGGATTAAAGTGGAATCATAGCACTATAATTATGTAGTGTGGAAAGGCCCCTGGCGATGGAATCAGAACAGGAGAATAGACACCCCCCCTTGGAGGGTGGTAGACTCTTCTTTTTGGAGGTCTTTAAGGCTGGATGGACATCATTCAGAAGTGCTTTAGCTATGGATTCCTGCATGGCAGAATGGGGCTGGATTGGATGACCCTTGGGTGTACCTTCCAGCCCTTATGCATCTCTGAACCAGACAAGGTTGCAGCCTCCCTGCCTGAGCAAAGCTCTTCCCGCATCATAGCCAATAAATATTTAAACAAGCCAGCGAAGGGGGAGAGAGAGAAAGCTGCTTGGGTAGCGCATTTACCTTGCATGAGGGTTTTCTGCTCTGCAGTCGTTATTCCCTGCTTAATGTTTCTTGCTTTGAGCAAGCTGTAATGCTACAAGAAAGATGTTCTCCTTCCCTCTGCAAGAGTTCCAGCTCTTAACTGAGTTAGCAGGCAGGGAACTATGTGGTAGAAGGGTCCACTCACCTGCCCCCCCCCAACCCAGAAATATGGCTTGGATTCAGAGGCTCCGGTTATCATCACACAATTGAGTGGGGACACCAGGGTCATGTCTACACTGATGGGAAACCTCATAGCCACGGAGCATTTTTCTGGTCTGCAGCGACCCGTTAATGCCACACTCAACGTTACGGGATTGGAGTAACCCACCACCCATTTAACTCAGGGGTTGTCTAATGGCGAAAATACACCTCACGAAATACGAGGAGAAGACAAGCTGTCTTAATGGCCTCCCACATCGTATTACCATATTCGGAAGGAGACGGGCCAAAAACGTCAGCAGCTTTTCCTAGAGTTTTTAAAAAAACGGCGAGGGGAATGCACATTCCTGCTTGTTGGGACAAGCAATTTTATTCGCTTTATTCGCAGAAGCTGAAAGCTGATTGGCCTGATGAGTGTGGGGAGGTGGGGCTTGCTAACGAGGCAAGAGCCCAGAACCGCCATGTTGTTTTTCACCTTAGTGAGCGCACGCTTATGCGATAAAACAGAGGTTTGTGGGTTTTTTGCTTTTCTGTTAAGGTATCACTCTATTGCACCTTGGAAATATTTTTTTTAATGTTTGGCAGTGGCAAATTGGTAAATAAAAATGTGAGAAAGTCACTCGCAGCCGCCATCTTGATTCACAGGCATGTCGGTTTGCACAGCAAATGTGGAAAGCTTCGCTTGCCTGCGATCTGCCACCCTCTCCAAAAAAACTATTAAGACAAATCGCAGCTGCTGCGAGTTGCATTTGCTTCGGAGCAATCCGCTTCTTTTTGCCTCGTATAGACAATCCCTCAGGCGAAGTCACTTTGGTGTAAAAGGGTGGTCATACCTTGATCACGTGTCCTATACCACACTTTATTTGCAGCCACACAGCCATGGCTACTCCACTCCCCCCCGCCGTCCCCACATGCAGGTGAATATAGGTTGTCCCAGAGTACTATATTACTAGATAGGTGGAGATACTATGTGACGAATGTTGCTGTCCTTGAGCAAGCAGGGATCACCAGCATTGAGGCCATGATGTTGAGAACGAAGCTGCGCTGGGCAGGGCACGTTTCTAGGATGGAGGACCATCGCCTCCCAAAAATACTACTCTACGGTGAACTCGCCACGGGTCAGCGTAAGAGGGGCGCTCCAAAAAAGCAATACAAGGACTCCCTGAAACAACATCTCAGGCTCGGCCAAATTGATCACCAACAGTGGTCCGCCCTGGCCTCACATTGGGAGGCATGGAGACGCACTATCCACAATGCTGCAGCCTTATTTGAGAACTCACGACGAACAAGTCTTGAAGAGAAACGACAACGCAGAAAGAATCACAACCCAAAAACATCACCCAAGGAGACCTTCTGCTGTGCTTTTTGCAACCGGACTTGTTTATCTCGGATTGGCCTTTTTAGTCATCAGCGCGCTTGCAGAAAGCGCGGGATGAGTCTTTCCTGAATCTTTGTTTGCGAAGAAAAGCCAGAGGAGATATGCCAATACTGATCTCCACACAAATGCATATTTGAAAAATACAGGTCAGCCACTCCCCCAAATCCGCAGGACTGGTATTTGTGGTTTCACTTATCCATGTCTGAAAAATATATGTCCTCTCTAGGTGTTTTCTATGTCCCCCAGCATGATTCTGTGGTATGCTTCCACTGGAATTTGGGCCAGAAGTGATTCATTTTGTTAGGGTTTACTATTATCCATGGTTTCATGTATCCACGGTACGTCTGGGAATGTATTCCACCAGGATACATTGGGGTGACATGTAATAGTACCTGGATGCTGGTAGAACGTAAATGCAGCAGCATACCGCCCACCGGCAACCCCACCCTTGCTCCGCACCAAAGCCAACTCAGAGGTGTAAGAAAACCTGGTGAAATTCATGGGGTTGTTATAAGCATGGGGAAGGGTGCCTTTTTGGACTGAAATTCATGGGGTTGTTATAAGCATGGGGAAGGGTGCCTTTTTGGACTGAAATTCATGGGGTTGTTATAAGCATGGGAAAGGGTGCCTTTTTGGACTGAAATTCATGGGGTTGTTATAAGCATGGGAAAGGGTGCCTTTTTGGACTGAAATTCATGGGGTTGTTATAAGCATGGGAAAGGGTGCCTTTCTGGACTGAAATTCATGGGGTTGTTATAAGCATGGGAAAGGGTGCCTTTTTGGACTGAAATTCATGGGGTTGTTATAAGCATGGGGAAGGGTGCCTTTCTGGACTGAAATTCATGGGGTTGTTATAAGCATGGGAAAGGGTGCCTTTTTGGACTGAAATTCATGGGGTTGTTATAAGCATGGGAAAGGGTGCCTTTTTGGACTGAAATTCATGGGGTTGTTATAAGCATGGGAAAGGGTGCCTTTTTGGACTGAAATTCATGGGGTTGTTATAAGCATGGGAAAGGGTGCCTTTTTGGACTGAAATTCATGGGGTTGTTATAAGCATGGGAAAGGGTGCCTTTTTGGACTGAAATTCATGGGGTTGCCATAAGCATGGGAAAGGGTGCCTTTTTGGACTGAAATTCATGGGGTTGTTATAAGCATGGGAAAGGGTGCCTTTTTGGACTGAAATTCATGGGGTTGCCATAAGCATGGGAAAGGGTGCCTTTTTGGACTGAAATTCATGGGGTTGTTATAAGCATGGGAAAGGGTCCTTTTTGGACTGTCACTCCCAGAACCCCCCAGCCAGCACAGCTGGCTGGGGGATTCTGGGAGTGGCAGTCCAAAAAGAAGAACTTTCTCCAAGCCCAGAAGGACTGTCAAGGATTCCCAGGTGCTGTTGGCTCTATTTCAAAAGAAGGACCTGGCAAAACCCCCTCTGAGGATTCCTTGCCTAAGAAAACCTGATGAAATTCACGGGGTTGCCGTGACTCAACAAGTGACTTGAATGCATGCACAGACACACAAACACACACATCACAGTAAGAAACCAAGCCAGGCTGAGCCCAGTGGTTGTGATGGCAGCTTCACCGGCTCTTTCCACTTTTAATATCTCTTCCTTTGCTTGCAATCCTCATTCCTGGTTGGCCATTTAAAATGTCACGTCTAGAATTCAGTCCCTAGCCCAGGCTTTCAAAAACCAACACAAAGCTCAGGGATCGATGGCACAGGAGTGTTAAACAGAGCCGCCAACGAGTGTCCAGGCAGACAGGCATAAATCAGGCCTCCAGACAAACCTGTTGCTACAATTTAGCCTTCCTTTTGGCTCTCCCTTGTGCCTCCTTGAGCTGTAATCTCTACCAGGCAGCCTGGATGCAGAGGGAGCAATGGTGGGGGGCAGGAATGAATTGTAAAGTAATGGGGAATTGCAATTTTTTTTTTTTTGCATGCTCTCTCCAGAGAGAGGAATTAACTAGTTGAAATCCATTGAGTTATCCATGAAGTTGGAAATATTCTAATGAAAAGGGGGCAACTTAATTAAATATCTTTTTAACTGAATTGATTGCCTGAATGCTGGCATTTTCAGCATTACCTTAATGCTGGGATTAAGTTATTAATTAAGTTATTCATTAATTCAACAAGAGACAGTGCTAAAGAGCCAACAGGTTGTGTTTTCCCTTCATTTCCCACTTAGGTTTTTTTACAACAACAACAACAACAATAATAATAATATTGTTCTCTTGGATTTTTGACACTGGTGGTTGGAATCCTCTATGACAGTGTGCGTCCTGTAACTTTATGTATACTATTCAAACTACAAGAAAAGAGTTTCCACCTAAACCTTAGGAAGAATTTGTTGTTTTTGGACTTCAACTCCCAGAATCCCCCAGCCAGCTATGCTGTAGGCTGTATCAGTCAGAAAAAAAGCACCTTTCCCCAAGCGCTGGATTTTTTAGCTTGCAGCATTTGGGGAAAAGGGACCAACGTCAGATCTTGGGTATCTATATGCCTTCAAGTCACCTGTTGATTTATGGTGAGCCCATGAATTTTGCTGGGTTTTCTCAGGCAGGAAAAACTCAAAGGTGGTTTTGCCAGTTCCTTCCTTTGCAGGTCCTGGGATTCCTTGGCAATTCTTCTGGGCTTGGGGAAGGTTCTTCTTTTTGGACTGCCACTCCCAGCTGGCTGGGGCATTCTGGGAATAGCAGTCCAAAAAGGTACCTTTTCCCATGCTCTGGAAGTTCTAGCCAAAGGGTTGTGATATGCCAAATTCTGTGATAGGGTTGCCATAAGTCAGAAATGAGTTGAAGGCACAAAAAAACAACTGCAACAACTAAGTTAAATGGAGGCTAATAATTGGATTGAGGCCATAATCTGCTCTCTTAGAAAACTGCTGCATTTTCCTAGAGACAAAGGGAAGAATAATAAAGTCAGAAGGGATCCCAAAGGCCATCTAATCCAACCCCCTTCCCAGTGCAGGAATTGACTACTAAAGTACCTCAAGATGTGGGTATCCCATGGCTGTTTGAATATCTCCAATTAAGGAGAATTGTCCACTTTCTAAGGGAATCTATCCCATCCCACATACTACATTACCCCCTGCCCCATTCAATCCACAATACAGCCTAGGAGCTAGAATAATAGAACTATGGACTTGGAAGGGATCCCAAAGGCTATCTAATCCAACCCCAGCCCTCTGCAGGAATCCATTGTTAAAACATCCATGACAGAGGAGTGTCTACCCTATGTAAAAACTTCCAACAATCTACCACATTTCAAACTAGTGTATTTTAGGGCTACTGAAGGTGGTGATCCATGGACCAGTGCTGGTCTATGAGCCATCAATGGCCAGTCCTTGGTGAGTTTCCCAGGAATGAAAGAGACAGTTGTAGCCAATGGGCACACAGAGGGTATCAGTCTCTGGCACATTCAAGAAAGGGAAGGATAGCCCACCAGCTCTAAGGGAATCTCTTCTACCAGCAAACAGAAAATTGTGCTCAGTGTTTCCTCTGAATCTCCATTCCTCTAATCGGAACCCATCAGTTCAGGGTCTTATCCTCTGGAGTCGGCAGAAAACAAGCTCGCTTCATCTTCCACCTGACAGCCTTTCTGATATTTAAAGATGGCTATCGCCTCACCTCTCAGTCTTCTTTTCAGAAGAGCATTTGAAAGAGCAACTGTGGTCGGGTTACTTCGAGGAAGCCGGGCAGACTGGACGATGCACTTGGAAATGTCTTTCATTGCATGGTGCTCCTTCTGCAAGCATTCACCCCCAACCCACCCAGATGCACAGGGATGGTGTGAACTCCCCAGTTGTTTTTCCAGCCCCATAACTCTATCTCTCACTCCATTGGATTGTTAGCCAGGAGGTCAGCCAGAGTGTCCTGAATCATCTCTCTGATTCCTCCTCCTCTTCTCTTTTCACAAAAGGGATTTTCTGCTCCATTTTCCTAGCTGGCATTCTGGATAGAGTGTAATGCTCGGTCATGACTTCACACCCTCTTTGTGCACTGTATTTTTTTGGGCTGCAGGGATGGAAGACGTTGCAGGCTTTGGGGTGAGATGTGGGGTACCTCTGGGTGTGACCTGAGGAGTGTGATCTATAGGGAGCATGTTTGCTGGGTGTACCTTCCAACTTTACACTGGCCGAGCAACATCTGCGTGTGGTCAAGGTGGCTGAAGTTATTCATGACAAAGAACAGACAAGCTAGGAGAGGCTGCAGCAGTTTGCTTTTGCCTGTGCTTCCTGGGAAGGACAAGATCTAACCTCCCTCTTCTCCTCTCCCCTGCTGAATTAATGGAGTAGCAAATACTTTTGCACTTTGAACTCAGTTTGCAGCAACTGAAGTGAGCCAAGGACAAAGGGGGAAGGGAGGAGAGAGGAACCAAGATGTTTTGAAAGCAGCCAGGAAAGTAGGATGGCAGAGGATTGATTGGATTAATTGGAACTGTCACCACCCTATGCCCTATGAAGAGCAGTTTAGGGAGCTGGGTATGTTTAGTGTGGGAAAGAGAAGGTTAAGAGGGGACATGATAGCCATGTTCCAATATTTGAAGGGAGGTCATACTGAGGACGGAGCAACCTTGTTTTCTGCTGCTCCCAAGAGGAGGCCACAGAGCAATGGACTCAAACGACAGGAAAAGTCATTCCACCTAAACATTAGAAAGAACTTCCTGACAGTAAGAGCTGTTCGGCAATGGAATCTGCTACTGCCTCGAAGTGTGGTGGAGTCTCCTTCATTTGAGGTTTTCAAACAGAGGGTGGATGGCCATCTGACAGGAAGGCTTGGATTGCACATTCCTGCATGGCAGGGGGTTGGACTAGATGGCCCTTGTGTTCTCTTCCAACTCTATGATTCTACAGCCACAATTGTGACAATTGGAGGATTTAAGCCATTCTTTTTTCTACCCTCTGTTTCCCTAACCTTCTGAGTTAATGGAGTGTGATCTACTTTTGTGCTTTGAACTCAGTTTGTAGCAACTGAAGTAAACTGCAGAGAAAGGAGGAAGGTGGGAGAAGGGAAGAGAAACTGGGACATTTTAAAAGCATCTTGAGAAAGTGAGATGACAATGGATTAATTGTGGCTTCCAAAATGGGACAATTGGATGTCAAGAGAGTAGTGACTAAGGATTGGGTTCTCCCAGTAATGATTTTGGGAAGATCCCCATGCCCTTTTCTTATTTTAGGTGTCAGGTGAAAATGGATTTATTTATCCTCTCAGACCCTTTAACTCAGGTTTCTTTGCTGATATTCCCTGTTTTGCTACTGATTTGATTGATTGCTGCTTTATCTTGTGCTCTGAATTTTTATTTCCTGATTCTAAATGTTTATTGCTTCATTATTTTTATGTCTTTTTAAGAACTGTGCTTTAAGGAATGAGCTTCTTTTGTCTGCTTCAATATAACACTGTCTTTTGGAGGTATTTTTCACCTGTCTGTGAAGGAGCTTATAGTTGGCAGAATGAGGAAATTTTCTGAGCTTGGAGTGAGCTTGGAGCAAATCTCCATTTCATCTGATTTTTCATTTCCTATTTGATGTGTCATAACTCTCCAACATTTCACAAATGAAAACTGAGACAGTTGTAGCCAGACAACATCAGTGTGATCAAGATGTTCCTGCATGGCAGGGGGTTGGACTGGATGGCCCTTGTGGTCTCTTCCAACTCTATGATTCTATGTCAAAAGTTATTTATGAAGAAGAGCACACAAGCTAGGAGAGGCTGCAGCAGTTTGCTTTTGCCTGAATGTACTGGGAAGGGCAAAACCCCTGTCTCTTTCCTCTCCTCTCTGCTGAGTTAAGAGAACAAGCTATTTTTGCATCTTGAACTTTCCAACCAAATATGGCTTGGGTTGGTACTGGAAGCTGTCCTCCTAGTAAGTAACCTTTTCAAGCCCTCCTTATTGAAATATGTCACAAGTGCAAATTAGTAAGCATATTGCTCTGATCCATCTATTTGGTTAGAGGCTGCCTCAGTGGGAGAACAGTGTTCAAATCAAGGGAGGGTGGAGCAAGCCTGTTTTCTGCGGTTCCAGAGACTAGGACATGGAGCAATGGGTTCAAACTACAGGAAAAGAAAGTCCACCTAAACATTAGGAAGAACTTCCTGACAGTAAGAGCTGTTCGGAAGTGGAATGGGCTGCTGCCTCAGAGTGTGGTGGGGTTTCCTTCTTTGGAGGTTTTTAAACAGATGCTAGAGGGTCATCTGTCAGGAGTGCTTGGATTGTGTATTCCTGCAGGGCAGGGGGTTGGACTAGATGGCCCTTGTGGTCCCTTCCAACTCTATGATTCTATGAAAAAAATAACATTGCCTCCTTTTGTCCATTTCAAGAAAAATCAGAGGAAGGAGAGAGGGGCCCTTGTGAGGCTAGGAGTGTAGATGCAGATTGAGTGGCAGAAGTGGATTGTGAGGTAGAGAGGGAATTTGCATGTGGGTGGTGATTGGCTGAGGGAGTGAGCAGATTGGTTGGGTATGTTTTCTAAGTGGCCAATCAGCACACTGGGAAAGGAAACATACTTAAGCGGTTTATACATATAGATTCAAAAACAGAAAGATTTGCCCATCTGTAGGTGTACTGAGTTCAAATCTCAACTCAGTTGCAGATCTTTCTGTCTCTGTTTCCCTAAAGAAGTTCATGAATCTCCAACTTATAAGCTTTAGACTGAGGGGAGGGCAGGAACTGTATGGCTCTCCAGGTGCTGTTGGACTGCAAACCCCAGCATCCCTCACATTGCTAGAGTTGCTGGGATTTACAATGCCACAACATCTGGAGGATCCCAGAACTCCCACTCCTGTTTAGGTAAACACTTAAGAGTTTGGTGTGTGTGTGTTTTTTACCAATCACCTAATTTTGATCTGTAAAATTCTTATCTTTTTCTGTTTTTCTTCTCGGATCTCAGGTTTATTGTATTTTAAGCTGGTTTTTCACATCAGCCACTTCAAAAGCTATTCTAGTACAAAGGGAAAAAAGTAGAATGAAAATAATTGTATCACTAAATGTGAAAATAAACATATTGTAGTTACATAAAGCAGAAGTTGCACCTGGATGAACATAGGAAGTCAAACATGTGGTCATTATGTATAAATGGATATGTTTTACCACTCCAATGAACAAGAAAAGGATGCCAATTTCTTTAGAAAATTACTTCATCTTAGTCTTCCTTCTCTGTTTTGTTTAAGGGGCATTAATTTCACAATAATTGCATATGAATGCAATTTATTCCCCCATTTGCTTATTGATTTCCACTTTTTGGAGTACAAAATCTCCGCAATGCTAAATGTATAGGAAACCATTTCTCAAAAAGGCTAAAACACTACTGGTCCATTTTTGGCCTAAGTTAGCAAGACAGGATCTTATCTCAATTAAGAGGTCATCGGATGAGCTTACGTAGGTGTTTTACTATACCATCCAAATGTACCAGAGACAGTACCCATTAATACTTTGTCATTCCACTTCTTCAATGGTTTTTTAAATGTCCCGGTTTCTCTCTCCTCCCCCACTTTCTTCCTTGGCCCTCAATTGCTGCAAAAATGAGTTCAAAGTGCAAATGCAGCTTGCATGGAACTAAGTCAGAAGCGAGAGAGGAGAGATGAGGTGACCAAAATGGTGGGAGGTCTGGAAGCCTTGCCCTGTGAGGAGCAGCTTAGGAAGGAGTTCCATAACCCAGGGGAAGCCACCGAGAAGGCCCTCTTCCATGTCTTCATCAGAGGAGCCTAGAAGGGTGGAGGGAGAAAAAGGGTGGAGAAAAATAGGGCCTAGGGGCTTATTTACATGGGCCAACTGCCCCAGCTTGCCCCCATTCCAACCCCATATCTGCTCCGGGGATGTTGAGGACTGCCCAGGTGCAGATTGGGGTAAATGCCCTGCATCATCTGGACTGCAGGGCTCTGGAACCAACAGGATCATAAACAGTAGCCTGGTGTCCAGATCGAAGGAAGTAGAGCCACTCTGTTCTGCTTTGCTCAGGTCTCACCTGGAACCATGGGTCCAGTTCTGGGCACTGCTATTGAAAAGCTGGAGGGTGTCCAGAAAAGGGCGACCAAGATACTCAAAGGTGAATCAATGGATTCAAACTACAAGAAAAAAGAGATTCCACCTGAACATTAAGAGGAACCTCTTTACTGTAATTGCTGTTCAACAGTGGAATAGGTGGTGGACTCTCCTTCTTTGGAAGTCTTTAAAGAGTGATTGAATGGCCATCTTTTGGGAGTGCTTTGGTTGCATATTCCTGCATAGCAGGGGGTTGGACTAAGAGCTTGTCTACACAGGCAATATACTCCATCTTGGCTCCCATCTTAGAGCCCTGCAGTCCTGATGATGCAGGTTCTGCCCCGAGCAGTCCTCACAAGCCCCAGGGCAGATATGGGGCTCAGATGGGAGGAAGGTGGGGTAGGGCCCAATAAAGTGTTATAGGAAAATACCCAGTTTTACCTCTGGCAAAAACTGGATTGGGTGCATGTGTCTGCAGGAGCCTGTCCCAGCAGGTCGGCCCTCGCTGCTGCTGCTGGTCTCCCTTGTTGAAGTGTGGTGGGGTCTCCTTCCTTGGAGGTCTTCAAACAGAGGCTGGATAGCCATCTGCCAGGAATGCTTTGATTGGGTATTCCTGCATGGCAGGGGGTTGGACTAGATGGCCCTTGTGGTCTCTTCCAACTCTACAATTCTATGATTCTATGATTCTCCTCGGAAGGCAGGAAGAAGTCCCACAGTATGTGACCAATTCTGGTCATGCTATCCAGACAGTTCCACAAATATTTCAGCAATTGTACCGGAGCCTCATCATGAAGAATATGGGGTGTGGAAAGAATTGACATCCATAGTCACCGAAATAGCCTGTTGAAGAATTCTCTTTCTTGATAAAGTCTTTAGTATCTTTGACATATGAAGGGATTTTGGGAACAAGGGGACATAGGAAATGGTCTAAACACTGAGACAAAAGTTCCAGAAGAGAATTAGAGCCAGAAACAATGGAATGGCCTGGAGGTGGAAACCCCAATTTGTATATTTTAGTGAAAGATTTTTCCATACCTTGGCTCAATGATTACTCAGAACGGAGACTGCAGTCAAGATATCCGAAGAAGCTTAGGACTTGGAAGGGCAGCTCGGAAGGAACTAGGCAAGATCCTGACGTGTTAAGAGATATCATTGAACACTGAAGTTAGGGTTGTCCATGCTATTTTCTTTCCCATTTCTATGTATGGTTGTGAAAGCTGGATAGTGAAGAAAGCAGAGAGGCAAAAAAAATCGACTCCTTGGAAATGTGGTGCTGGGGGTGATTTCTATGGATACCGTGGACTGCTAAAAAGAGAAATAAATGGGTCATACAGCAAACCAAGCTTGATCTCTCCTTAGAAGCCAAGATTAGATGACTAAACGGATACTGCTGTACTTTGGACATACTCTCTCTCTCTGGCTTTTCTTCGCAAACGAAGATTCAGGAAGGACTCATCCCGCACTTTCTGCAAGCGTGCTGATGACTAAAAAGGCCAATCCGAGACAAACAAGTCCGGTTGCAGAAAGCACAGCAGAAGGTCTCCTTGGGTGATGTTTCCAGGTGGTGGTTCTTTCTGCGTTGTCGTTTCTCTTCAAGACTTGTTCGGCATAAGTTCTCAAATAAGGCGGCAGTATTGTGGATAGTGCATCTCCATGCCTCCTGATGTGAGGCCAGGGCGGACCATTGTTGGTGATCAGTTTGGCCGAGCCTGAGATGTTATTTCAGGGAGTCCTTGTATCGCTTTTTTGGAGCGCCCCTCTTATGCTGACCCGTGGCGAGTTCACCGCAGAGTACTGTTTTGGGGAAGCAATGCTTCTCCATCCTAGAAACGTGCCCTGCCCAGCGCAGCTGTGTTCTCAATCTCATGGCCTCAATGCTGGTGATCCCTGCTTGCTCAAGGACATATAGTATCATGAGAAGACACGACTGGCTAGAAACAACAATAATGCTTAGTAAGGGAGATGGCAGTAGGAAATGTGGAAGACCCCATTAAAGGTGGATAGGTTCAATCAAGGAAGCCACGTCTGCTACCCTGAGTCTGCAAGACCTAAGCAGGGCTGTTGACGACAGGAGGACTTGTAGGTCTCTCATTCATAGGATTGCAATATGTCAAAGTCAACTTGAAGGCAGCTAACAACAAAACAAGTCTGGCTAAGAAATCCCAACAAAGCTCTAGAAATAATATGACAAGAATCAAAAGTGTCTTTTAGGAACCCTGCAATAGCATTCCTCTTCATAACAAGTGTGGTGTGACAGGCAAGGGATTCGAGTCTCCCTTTCCCCACAAATCCACTGTTACTTGTTACAGCTTTTCGCTTTGTTTTTGAAGGTCAGAATCAGGCAAAAATCCAATTTTAAAAAAATAAAGACTAAAAATAGACTCAAAGCAGGAGGGAGGAATGTTAATGAGCTCAAATTTATAAACACAATAGTCCACAGTGGGAGGAGGCAGTGCAAACGTTCAACATGATGCTAATGACAGTCCTCAGATGTATTCTGAGTTCCAAATCCTGATAGCAACCTTGCAAGGTAGGCTAATATGAACTCCGTATTACAGATGGAAGGTTGAGGCCAAGAAGTAAAACCATGCCCTACAACATTTCACAGATGACACACAGGGCTGAGCAATGTCAGAGTGTGGTCATGATGAACAAGGAAGAACAAGGAAGCTAGGAGAGGCTGCAGCAGTTTGCTTTTGCCTGAGACAACTGGGAAAGGCAAAATTTGCCCCCTCATAGAATCATAGAGTTGGAAGAGTCCACAAGGGCCATCTAGTCCAACTCCCTGCCATGTAGGAATACCCAATCAAAGCATTCCCAACAGGTGGCTATCCAGCCTCTGTTTCAACACTTCCATAGAAGGAGACTCCACCACACTCCCAGGCAGCAGCATATTCCACTTCTGAACAGCTCTTACTGTGAGGAAGTTCTTCCTAATGTTTAGGTGGAATCTCTTTTCCTGAAGTTTGAACCCATTGCTCCGTGTCCTAGTCTCTGGAGCCACAGAAAACAAGCTTGCTCCATCCTCAGTATGACATCCCATCAAATATTTAAACCTGGCTCTCTCTCTCTGTTCCCTCTTAACCTTCTCTTCTCCAGGCTAAACATACCCAGCTCCCTAAGCTGCTCCTGGTAGGGCATAATGGCTTCCAGACCTCCCATCCTTTTGGTCGCCCTCCTCTGGACACATTCCAGCTTCTCAGTATCCTTCCTGAATTGTGGTGCCCAGAACTGGACACAGAATTCCAGGTGAGGTCTGACCAAAGCAGTATAGAGTGACACTATTCTGCATGGCAGAGCTTGACCCCTCTAATGGGGTAACCGTGGATCCTGGCTATCAGCCCGGACGGACTATCAGCTGAGATGGGCAGAGAGAAGCCGGTGGTCTCAGAATTTTTCTCCCTTTTGGCTGGCCAAGCACTTATCTGGGCTGCCTGTTTTTGTTGGACTATCTGGCTGCTTCGATTTGCCCAGACTGCTCCCAATTAGCCAGCGGCGGCAAGCGCCAGCAAACTGAGTGAAGCCAAGGCAAACTTTGGCTGAGCAATGGAGTCGCAGCAACTGGATGAGAAGGTGGTTAGTCACATGGGGTGGCAAAATTGGGACCTTTCCCTCCACTGTCTTACTTATTTACCAGAAAATTTGCAGCACCTTGCCTGGGTTGATGTTGCTCAAGTTTTGAAGGAACCCAAAATTAGATGAGTAGGAATTACAGCCCTTAACATTTGCTTCACACTATGTTCCATGGTAAATGGACTCAAAGCAGCAATTTCCCAGGGGCGGGGAATCCACTTTGGTGATTGGTCTCAAATTACCCCCCAAATGTTCAGTGTGATATTTACCTGAGTGTAAATATCAAAGAAAGTTGAAATCTGTTCAAAATGGTACATTATTGAGCCTTAAATAGACTGAAATCCAAAGTGGTGTTTTTGATTTTTTTTTCTCTTAGGAAAGTACCCAGTGTAGTTGGTGGATCAGCTCCAAAACCTTACTCTGTGTTGGATCCATTAGAAAACACACCAGTTTGTCTGACTCTGGGATCAAGCGTGTGGATTTGTTTAGCATAACGGACGGACAGACACTTCATATAATTATAGTATAGATTTCATAGATTTCTAGCCTGCTGCTCAGGAAACGCAAAACCCTCGCGGACATATTTTAAGACGCAGAACAAATAATCAAGCTATTAAAAACATTTACAGCCCATACATCATTAAAATACAGATAAGATGGGAGCACCAGATATTAGCTAAAAACACAGCGCTCATAAATAAAATGGATTGCAGGGTGCTCCTAAGCCGCCTCAGAGGGCATGGCTTCCAGACTTCCCACCATTGTGTATGTGTCTGCTTCTGGCACAGGGAGGGGGTGGGCTTTGCAAAGATGTGGAGCCATTAAAGGCAGATCCCAGTCTCTGGTACTCTTCAATTTCATAGCTGTTACTGGTGAACCTGACAGCCAAGATGTCAGTTGCTAGTCTGACAGCTAGGGCAGGCTTTTATGGGCACACAGGCAGTCTTCAGCCTGGTCTCAAACTTTTTAGGCTAGCATCAGAAACCAGGCCTAGAACTGGCCCAAGGAAGATCTAATACAACCCAGATGCTGAGCTCCTAAAGGCTGCTGCATTCTGCACCCATTTTAGTTTCTGGGCTGTCTTCAAGGGCTGCCCTGTGCAATATACATTGCAGTAATCAAGCCTAGATGCCACCAGAACACATGGTACTGAGATCTGGTTTCTTTTGATAAGGCTGCAGCTATTATGAAGCCCTCCTGGTGGTAACCCAACACCAGCTGCAATCGCATGGTCAGTACCAAGTCCAGGAGAACTCCTAAATGGAGTTACCAGGAATTAGAATTAAGGGGATCCATGCTGGCTCAAAGGACTATCTAGTCCAGCATCCTCATCACACAGTGACCAACCTTTGGGCAGCCCACCAGCAGGGTATGAGTTTCCCATGCCCCCCAGCAACTGGTGTACACAGACATCCTGCATCTGGTACTGGACAGAACCCCATTGATGTTCTTCTCCTGTTCCTGGCATCTGTTATTCAGTGCCAGACTTGCCTCTGAATCCAGAGGTTGTGGAGCCTCAAACGCAGGTTCCCATGGTGACTCATAAGTGTCAATGAGCTAAAGAGCTGAAGCGTCGTGGAGAGAAGGTTTGCATCGATTCAGTCGCCTGGCCATGGAGTCATTTTCCACATCCAGGCCACAAGCTGTCATGAAGGCACACTCATTACTGCCTGCTTGCAGTGTGAAGCCAAGACGTGTGTTTGCATGCCCATGTGTGTGTGTGTGTGTGTGAATGTATGTATCACTGCAGGGTGAGATGCCACCAAGAAAAACTTCCATGTCACTTCTGGTGGGATGTTGCTTCTGCTGCTTTCACTCACACAATCAGCTGGTTACCGAACAATGACAAACAGAGTCACATGAGTGGTCCAGAGATGTTTGAAGCCACATCCTTGCTGCCAAGGGGGTCAGACTAGTTGACCTCTGACATCCATCCAAATTCTGGAGTTTGAGAAAAGGC
This sequence comes from Gambelia wislizenii, assembly GCA_030847615.1. Taxonomy (NCBI): domain Eukaryota; kingdom Metazoa; phylum Chordata; class Lepidosauria; order Squamata; family Crotaphytidae; genus Gambelia; species Gambelia wislizenii. Next base: position 37,261,537 of record JAUMIR010000010.1, read on the forward strand.
CCACTTTGCCTTTAAGAGGCAAAAGGCTTGCTAAACCCATGGGTGTATGACTGTGCATGAAATGGACACAGCATAGACTGGAAGTTGGCTGGTTGCTTACTTCACATAACCTCAAACATTTCACAGATGAAAAGCAGGACACACGTGGCCAAGCAACACTAGAATGCTGTCAAGATGGTGAAAGCTGTTAATAAGGAAGGACATACAAGCTAGGAGAGGCGGCAGCAGCAGTTTGCTTTTGCCTGAACCTCCTGGGAAGACCAAGAATCTGGCACTGCCTCCTTCTCTGCTCTTCCCCTGCTGAGTTAATGGAGAGCAAATGACTTTTGCCCTTTGAACTTAGTTTGCAGCAAATGAAGTAAGCTGAGGACCAAGGAGGAAAGTGAGAGGGGGAGAGAGAAACTGGGACATTTTAAAAGCAGCTGAAAACATGGGATGGCAGAGGATTAATTAGGCCTCTCCTTGCCAAATTGGGACATTCATGAGTCATCTCCAGTTGGGAGACAAGAGTGTAAATTCTCCAGTTTTGAGAGACTTGGCTCTGGACAAAAGGAAAAGTCTGGGTGCGAATCTCCCACGCAGCTAGGATAACAGCCATTTGCTATACTTTCTAAGGCTTTACTGATCAGTTGCTGCAACTTCCAAAGACTTTCCAGAGGGTCTCTACATTTACTTAGTTTCCTCTTTTCCTCCCAGTTGGTGTAGTGCCAGGGCTCACCCTCCATTCTGCTCTGCTAGAAGTAAGTAGGCTAGACGAAACATTCCTTCTCCCATCTCCCTAAGTAAGTGTGAAAGAATAATCCCTTTCCTCCCACCTGGCCCCATTAGCTAATATTTCTAATCTTAATTTCCAGACATGTTCTCTGGGCATGTTCGGATGGCAAGCCGTGAGCAACTGTGGTGGTTATTTAATGCCTAATGCTTTGTGACCTCACCAGGGGCTGTCTCTTGGTCTCAGATTTTGGCTTGGAAACCTTAGATCTGGGGACAATCCTGAACCAGCCATCAAATCACTAATCGCTCACAGAAGAAGGAGGGCTGCAGTATAGAGGAAACTAATATAGGAGTGCCATGCAGCACTAAATTGCGAAAGGAAAAAAAACCCACACACATACATAAAATAATTCAAATGATAAAGTAGAATAATATTGAAGGGATAATGCAAATTATAAGATGCACAAGTGAAAAGTACTAATGCAACTACAACAGTAACATATGTAAAAAGCAATTAACACAAGGTACAGAATGTAAAACAAAGGAAAACACAACTACATCAGTAACGTTTATAAGGGGCAAGTAATGTGTATCTTATAATTTGTATAACCCCTTCAATATTATTCTACTTTATCGTTTGAATCATTTTGTGTGTGTGTGTTTTTCCCTTTTGCAGTTTGGTGCTCCGTGGCACACCTATATTAAATCCCTAATCCCTTCCAGGAAGGGAAAAAGAGGTTTCAAAAGGAAAGCTAGAAGGCTTCTTCTGGCTAGGGTTGCCAGACTGAAAACCAAGATCTTCCCCTTTCTGTTTAATGGTTGCATAGAGCAAACATTTCAGCAAGTGTTGCTTGTCAAGGGACTGAATGCCATCTTCTCTACAATCATTAAAGATACAGGGGTCCCTCTCAGATTTTTAATCTGGCAACCCTAATCTCCCTCCCAGCCATAAAGATACATACATGCCTCCTCCTTTTCTTTGCAGCTAGTCCAGTGGATGGAGAGGGGAGAAGAGACCTCTCCAAATTCTGCTAACCTAATTGGGAGGCTGCTGGAGGCGAGTGACATATGGACTAATTAAGACATGCCCCAAGGAAAGGATTTCATTTGGGTAGATAATCTAAGAGTGCAGTTCCACTTTGCTTTGCCTTCTATCTCCGCTCTCCCTGAAAGATTACTAGGCTGGAGGAAGATAGAATCATAGAGTTGGAAGAGACCACAAGGGCCATCTAGTCCAACCCCCTGCCATGCAGGAATACCCAAATGAGAGAGAAAGATTCATTTTGGACACCAGATTCTTGCCTGGCCATTGGGGTGTTTGTGAACCAGGAAAGGGAAGATGCAGCATCTTTCTTTTCTCTCTGAAGAAGCATTGCCTGGAATCTGGGCTAGGAGCTTTAACAGGATTAATCAGCCACGCAATCAATTAATTCATTCATCACAGATTAAAAGATGTGGCTTTAAAACAGGATTTCAAACTCGGATGCCTCCCGAGTTGGTTGTGCACGAGCAGCTATCAACAATTAGCCGACGTCTCAATATTATTGCAGACGATCATCCCAGTAATAAATGATTGATCTGTGTTAATGAGGAATATCACATCAGTTCCAGAGCCTTAGGCTTGCATCTTTTCTACACCCCCAAATTTCCAGGATGTGGAATCCAAATTTTCTAGCACCCCAATTCCTTCTGCTAACCAAGCTTGTTGGAACGTATTTGCTTAAAACTGAGTCACTTCTCAGACTTGTGTTGGGCCTGTGTGGGCAAGGAGCAATGCAAGGTACCCGCTCCCTTCAGTTCTGGATCTGTACACTTTTGGTCTGTGTGTCTATGTGCGCATGTGTTATTTCTTTCCCAAAACTTTCTAAATTGTATTATTTTCAATGGGGAGAAGCTGGAGAAATTTGCAAGGGCTTAGCTCCTCCATCCACCTGGAGCACCTTGCCAGAGCTGAGTTCCTCTGCAGATCATCTGGCAAAACAAACTATATGTGCAGAACTGGTACCCGCAGTTTCAATTATCCATTGTCTGAAAAATATAGTCTCTCTAGGAAGTTCTTAGGTCCTTCAGCATGACTCTATGGTAAATTCTGATGGAAGTAACCATAGAGTCAAGCTGGAGATGCCTAGAGAGGTGGCCTGTCTAGGCATTACCTAGGTCCTCTAGCACAATTCTATGGGGTTTGCTATTATCCACAGTTTCAAGTGTTTGTGGTTAGTTTGGGAACATATCACCTGCAGATATGTAATGCGAACTTGAACATATGAACAAAAGACCTTATAAATTTTGCAAACTTGTAAACAATAAGCATTGCAGTTTTGCTGCTGAGTTGCTTTCCTGGCTTGCTTTTTAGTGTTGACATTTTCGTAAACTTGGGATTTGCATGTTTGTGTGTTTGGTCCTATCGTAGTTTGCAATGTGCCAACACCAAGGAATAGAAAAATTCCAAAGATGATGATGGTGATGATGCTCCCTAGAAGGTGAGAACCCACCTGCCACACAGCTAGAGAAAGCCCTGAATCCTTGTCCTATATATGTGCAAATTTTCTTACACTGGTGGTGCTACTTTTTTGGCTGTCGTGCAACAGATTTTTTTTTTCAATTCACGGTGTTGTAAGTGAAGATGGTATTCAACCGAAGGGTTGGGTAGTGCCAACTGTCCCAGTTTAGCAGTGTGATGCAGCAGCTAAAAAAGCAAATGTGATTCCAGGCTGCATCAATAGAAGTATAGTGTCTAGATCAAGGGAAGTCATAGTGCCACTCTATTCTGCTTTGGTCAGACCTCATCTTGAATATTGTGAACATTAATTGTCTGCCTCTGAGGCCTGTGGCTCTGGGACATCCACCTGCTCCGGTTCAGCCCGTCCTGGCATGTCCATGGCTTCCATCTCTGAGTCAGAGTCCATTTCCAAGTTCTGGAAGCAGGGCATGTCAGAGGAGGAGGAGAGAAAAACCAGGACAGTTTAAAAGCAACTGGAAAAGTGGGACAGCAGAGAATTAATCAGGACTGTCCCTGTCAAATCAGGACAGTTAGATGGTATGGTCTTTTCCCTGGCTTTGCTCAAGACGGGTGTACATGAGTGAATTTTCTGCTGAGATATTTCCATCTCCATCCTTGGTGGGGGCAGAATGACCCCTCCCCATGTTTGGCATGCCAGCATAATCAATTTTATTCCTCTCTACTTTTTTTTTAAAAAGCCACATTTAACAAATTGGAAAATAGATTTTTTTTTTTGTTTTCCATTTTCCTCCCATTGATTTTCTTTGCCATGTGCGTAAATAATTCCTCCCTCTCCCCACCCCCATGTCCTTTTCATCCAAGACAGATGTGCCGGAGAGAGGTAGTAGGTGAGCAGCACAGCTCCATACAGTGACATTCTCAATAGCTTGCCCAGAGTATAGAAAAGAACCTTTTTGTGGCCTATAGGTGCCTGGACAGGGGATTCTGGGAATTATATTCCCCAAAGGGTATGTTTTTCCAGTTCTGGTTTTCCTCAGAGTTGTGCAATCTCTTTCCCTCAGTTTTCCCTGAACAGAGAAATGTAGAAATGTCATTTCAGAGTGAATCACAGTTCCCACAATCCCTCAGACAGTATGGCTGTTGGAGAATTCTGGGAACTGTCATCTTAAAAAAAAAATCTACCTACCTACTTATTTACAGAATCATCTATCTATCTATCTATCTATCTATGTATCTATCTATAGTATTTACCTACCTATAATATCTACCTACCTACAATTCTATCTATCTATCTATCTATCTATCTATCTATCTATCTACAGTATCTACCTACCTACAATATCTACCTGCCTGTCTGTCTACTGTCTGTCTATCTATCTATTTATCTATCTATCTACAGTATCTACCTACCTACAATATCTACCTGCCTGTCTGTCTACTGTCTATCTATCTATCTATCTATCTATCTATCTATCTATCTACAGTGTTGGTCTGTCTGTCTATCTATCTAGGTATCTATAGTATCTATCTATCTTCCTATCCATCTATCTACCTACAGTATCTATATACAGTATATACCTACCTACCTACCTACCGTTCTATCTATAATATCTATCTCCCTATCCATCTGTCTAACTACAGTATCTATATACAGTATATACCTACCTACCTACCTACCTACCGTTCTATCTATCGTATCTATCTACAGTATCTACCTATGTACAATATCTACCTACCTACCTACCTACAGTTCTATCTATCTGCAGTATCTATCTATCTATCTATCTATCTATCTATCTATCTATCTATAGTGTTGGTCTGTCTGTCTATCTATCTATGTATCTATAGTATCTATCTATCTTCCTATCCATCTGTCTACCTACAGTATCTACCTACCTATGATATCTACCTACCTACCTACCTACAGTTCTGTCTACAGTATCTATCTATCTATCTAGTAGATATGCCACTGGGACATTGTCAAAGCATCTGAAAAAGTGGTCTGTCAGAGGATTAGCTGGGACTGTCCCGGCCAAATTGGGACAGTCGGAGGGCATGCCCCTGAAAGTCAGATTGTGTCGCCAGTCTCTGTTCTCTATCAACAGGTTCGGCAGTGCCAATTCCTTTCCTTTCCTTTCCTTCCTCCTCCTCTCCTTCCTTCCTTCTGCTGGGACACCTGGGTGGCTGGCTGGCTGCAGGAGAGGCATTAGCAGGCGATGCGTATTCTCTGCGAGGAGGAAGGATTTTCTCTGGCAGCTGGCAGTAATGTTTGTCGACAACCAATCTTACTTTTATTAGGCCCTGATTTCCAGTCAAGGCATGCCTGGCTGAGGCGAGGTGCAGCTTTGCTGTGTCGTTCCAAGAACATCACGAGGCTGAGACAGCGGCAGGGGGTGGGCGGGGATTAGGCAAAGCGTGGAAAAATTACTTTGGGAATCCCTGGCAGATGATGATGATGATGATGATGATGGTGATGGTGATGATTATTGTTGTTATTGGTATGCCACCTTTCTCCCAAAGTTGGAATTCAAGATAGCTCACAATGTAAGATGAACAGTTGACCTAAAAACATAGAGAAATGAACATTGAAATGTAATTGAACTACTGGCCAACCCCCGTATCCACAGATTTGGTATCCACGGTTTCACTTATCCACACCCCAAAAAATGTTCTCTTTAGGCATTTCTAGGCCCTCTGATGCGATTCTATGGTCAACATCCAGCGTACATCTCATTGAAAATAATAGGGTTCCCTATTATCCACTGTTTCAGGTATCCACAGGCGTGTGTGTGTGTGTGCGTGCGTGTGTCTTGGAACATATACCCCATGGATACAGGGGCTGAACCTGTAAGCACAGTGTTAAAACAGTTCAGATGTACTCTTTAAAAAATGTGATTAAAAAGATAAAAAAGCTATTCAATCCACTTGAGTTTTTTAACCTGTACTTTGAAAGGTTTTTGTATTAAAACTCTGTCGAAATCAAAATAAAAAGCTGTTGTAGTATGGCCATTAAGTTTGGACAAGACCACCTTGAATTCCCCAGCCATCATGGCTAGCTTTTTGGACAAAATCTCCCAGAATCCCTCAACCAAAAGGGCCATATTTATTTATCTATTTATTTATTTTGGACAAGATCTCTCTAAATCCCCTATTGGAAGGTGTCATCCAAAAAGAAAGAAAGAAAGAAGTTGCCAGCTAGGGGGTTTTGTTTTTAAAATGTCCACCTGGGAGGTGTTATTGAAAAAGTCATCCCAAACCTGGGAGTCTAAAAAAGCTAACTTTCCCCACATCTGAGGTCTGGTTGACACAAATTGGAGGTGGTAGTAAGGGGGAATGGAGTTTACTGGAAGGAGGATGGTTAATATTTGCTTGCTGAAATCTTGGCACTTGGCCTTAGTGCCTCTGAGCATGTGCCAAGTCCCTTTCCTGTGAAAAGAATGCATGTTTTTGTTTTCGTACACACCCTGAGCTAAGCTGAGTTTGCACAAAGTTTGTCAATTCATTGGAACCTATTTAATCATTTTTCCTGTCCCTGGGAACTGATTGTCCTGATCTGGTTTTCTCTTTGCCATTCTTCGGGCTGCCGTGTCAAAATTTTGCAAGGGTGATCCGCTCATCTTGTCATTCTTTGTAGCTGGATTTCCCAGCGGGGTTGCCATACTGTCCATTTGGCTGAGATTTTACCTGGATTCCAGCCATGATACTTGCTGCCCATTTTCTACCATTCAGCTGGTTCAGATGCCTGGCTTTCGTTTCAGAGAAAGTGCAGCTCTCTAACAGAGCTGGGACAGGGGCGTGGGGAGATAACTTTCAAGTTTAGTAAGCAAGCAGAAAAAAAAACAGTGTTGCTGTCTGCAAAAACACCCAATTCATTCTTCAGTTAAAGCATAGGCTTCAGTTAAAGCATAGGCCTTCAAAAGATGCAAAATCAGTGTACAGAGGAGGGTGACTAAAATGGTGGGAGGTCTGGAAGCCATTATGCCCTATGGGGAGCAGCTTAGGGAGCTGGGTGTGTTTAGCCTAGAGAAGAATGGGTTAAGAGGTGATAAGATAGCCATGTTTAAATATTTTGAAGGGATGTCATACTAAGGATGGAGCAAGCTTGTTTTCTGCTGCTCCAGAGACTAGGACACGGAGCAATGGGTTCAGACTCCAGGAAAAGAGATTCCACCTAAACATTAGGAAGAACTTCCTGATGGCAAGAGCTGTTGGACAGTGAAATGCACTGCCTGGGAGTGTGGTGGAGTTGGAAGGTATGCCTTTGTTATTCCTGGGAACGCTCAGCTACAAAACTGTCTTAATAGGTGTGTGTGTGTGTGTGTGTTTGTTTGTTTGTTTGTACTTGGTCATTTCTCCTCTCTCTGGCTTTTCTCCACCTCAACATGAGGAGGAACTTTTTGACAGTCAGAGCTGTTCGGCAGTGGAACACACTCCCTCGGAGCGTGGTGGGGTCTCCTTCCTTGGAGGTCTTTAAACAGAGGCTGGATGGCCATCTGTCGGGGATGCTTTGATTGTGATTTCCTGCGTGGCAGGGGGTTGGACTGGATGGCCCTCGTGGTCTCTTCCAACTCTGCAATTCTATGATTCTATGATTCTATGATTCTATGATTCAAGACGGACTCATCCTGTGCTTTCTGCAAGCGCGCTGATGACTAAAAAGGCCAATCCGAGATAAACAAGTCCGGTTGCAGAAAGCACAGCAGAAGGTCTCCTTGGGTGATGTTTCTGGGTTGTGATTCTTTCTGCGTTGTCGTTTCTCTTCAAGACTTGTTCGTCGTGAGTTCTCAAATAAGGCTGCCGCATTGTGGATCGTGCGTCTCCATGCCTCCCAATGTGAAGCCAGGGCGGACCATTGTTGGTGATCAATTTGGCCGAGCCTGAGATGTTGTTTCAGGGAGTCCTTGTATCGCTTTTTGGAGCACCCCTCATACACTTCCAATTGATAATTCCTGAGCAGGTTCAACCACATGCAGATCTGAGCAGTCAAATTTTGCCAGATCATTTTGGGAGGTCTCAGGCCCCCCTACCTGTTCTTGGGAGGGACTACAGCCCCTAGCTCCCCCCATTCTAGGGCTCCTCCACACACGTGCCAGGCCCTGTACATTTTCTGCCAGCCTGATTGTAAGAGGCTTTGGCAATGGATGATTCAAGATGAGGAGAGGCTCAATGCAGAAGTGTGGATGGGAGAAATAATACTCTGAAAAGGGGTGGTGGTGGGAGAGAGAGAGATGCTTTTAAAGAGTTTGTCTATTTTACCTTCGCCAAAAACCTCCCTGCCGACTCCAGCTTTGCTGCTTTATCGCAGAAATGGAATAAAAGGTACATTAGGCTGAGGTTTTTGCAGATCACACTTTCCTGGGGAAGGCGAGAGATGCTAGGGAGGATTAGGGTCTTATTAAGCCTTGCTTCCTTTCCTTGGCAGATAATGGCTCTGGCATGTTTCCCTAGATTGCAGAGTGGAAATTGCCCCCATCACAAGGGTCGGTTGGAGCTTTGAGGCCTCCGTCAGAGCCATCAAATACAGAGAATCATCTCAGCCACATAAAGCGTCAACTAGCCTTCCCAACCACTAAGGTTTCCCACCCTCTGGCTCCTTTTCTCTTGTCCTCAGGGCCAACAGGAGGAATCTCAGGGCAAGAGTACCACCTTGAAAATGTGTGTCTGTGTCCTTGTTCATCTTTATTTATTTATACAATTGTTTTGTGCCTTCAAGTCAACTCTGACTTAATAGTGTCCCTGTCCTTGGATTTTCTTGGCAAGATTTATTTGAGGAGGTTTGTTGTGGCCTTTTTTTCGAAGCTGATGGAGACTGTGGGATACCCAAGGTCACCCAGTGGGTTTCCATGGCTGAGCAGGAATTCGGACCCTGGACCCCCAGATTTCTAGTCCAACACTCAAACCAGGCTGGGTGTTAAATAATTGGGTTTTCTCAGCAAGATTTCTTCAGACGAGGTTTGCTGTTGCCTTCCTCTTAAGGCTGAGAGAGTAGGACTAGCCCAAAGCCACCCAGTGAGTTTCCATAAGTGACTGAGGATTTGAACCCTGGTCTCTTGGCATCTTAGTCCAACACTCAAAGTGCAACACCACACTGGTGCTTCCTCTCCCTGTTTAAGGGGAGATGCCAGGAACCAAGCCTACAACCTCTTCAACGCAAACGCAAGGTAGGCTTTCCTGCTGTGCTACAGCTACATTAAGCCAGTGGTTCTTAACCTGTGATCTGGGGACCCCCAGGGGACTGCAATGTCCTCACAGGGGGTCCATGAAGGCTTGAAAGGCTGCTCGGCCCACCTCCTCCCTGCATTGGAGTGGCCACATGAAAGGAGCCAAGACAAAGGCTGGCTGGCTAGCTAGCTGGCTGGCTGGCTTGGCCTGTGCATTGCCATTAAATCTGCTCCAGCCACAAACTTGCAGGAGGAAGCAGGAGAAAATTCTTGGACACCCCCCCCCCGTGCCTATGAGAGAAGGTTTAACGGATGGTGTAATTGTGCTGCTGCTGCTGTTGTTGTTAAGGTTTTAAATCTTGAGTTAAGTCTTGGAGGTCCATGGCAAAAAAAAATAATTAAAAAAATTAAATGCGGTCCCTGGAAAAGAAAAGGTTAAGAGCCACTAAGCAATAAGGGTCCCACTTCTCAGGGGTTTATGTATGAATCATAGAATCACAGAGTTGGAAGAGACCACAAGGGACATCCAGTCCAGCCCCATTCTGCCATGCAGGAATAAACAACCAAAGCATTCCAGGCAGATCGCCATCCAGCCTCTGTTTAAAAGTCTCCAAAGAAGGAGACTCCACCACACTCCCAGGCAGTGTATTCCACTGCCAAACAGTTCTTACTGTCAGAAAGTTCTTCCTAACATTTAAGTGGAATCTCTTTCCCTGTAGTTTGACCCCATTGCTCCATGTCCTAATCTCTGGAGCAGCAGAAAACAAGCTTGCTCCATCCTCAGTAGGACATCCCTTCAAATATTTAACCATGGCTATCATGTCCCCTCTCAACCTTCTCCAGACTAAACATGCCCAGCTTCCTAAGCCACTCCTTATAGGGCATAGTGGCTTCCAGACCTCCCACCATTATGGCCACCCTCCTCTGGACATGTCCCAGCTTGTTCAGTTCTGGGAAGGTTTTCTGTAGCCACTAGTTGCCACTTCCCACTGGGAAACGAAAAGGGATTCTCCCCCTCCCTCCTCCTCCAACACCTGGAGCCAAAATCCAAGAGAATCCTGCCTCCCTGCCCAGTTTGCTTCTTTATTCTTGGCTGGTCTGTTTTCCTGCATGGAGGAACAGAAGAAATACACACACACACACACCAGAGCACAGTGCCTGGTTTTTTAAAAGAAGAGTCCTCCCTCCCTTTGCCCTGGTTCTGTGAGCCTTTGAAGATTTCCCCCAAGTGATGATGTTTGGCTTTTCCCCTGAGACTGCTGTTTGCTTCACATGCCTGCTCCATGTGGATATCGGGTAGAATCAGGGCCCCAGGCCTTCCAACACACACACACAATTTCACTTTTCAGGTGCAAAAGCTGTCAGAGAAAGGGAACAGCTTGCTAGCAAGTGCCAGCAATGATGACCTTGACAAAGCCACCCAACTGAAACCATGGGAGGAAGAAGGCACAAGGAGGAGGTATTGCTTCTGATTGTCGCAGCTGAGTGTACCCCAGTCAGAAGCTGAATGGCCTTCCTTTGACTGATCCGGCTGCTGGCTCTATGTAATTTTTCAGTAAGACTGCACAGTCTTAGGCCAAATCCGCACTACACAAACAATCCTGTTTGAAACTGGTTTACTTGCCATGGCGCCTTCCTATGGAGCCCTGGGATTTGTAGTTTCACAAGGTCTTTAGCTTTCTCTGCCAAAGGGTTCTGGTGCAAAGTCAAAGGCTTTCATGGCCGGCATCCATAGATTCTCCTTGGGTTTTTTCCAGGCTGTGAGGCCGTGTTCTGGAAGAGTTTCTTTCTGACGTTTCGCCTGCCTCTGTGGCTGACATCCTCAGAGAATGGTTGGTTAGGAGTGTGTGTGTGTGGGGGGGTTATATACTGTGAACTCCTGTTGGGGAGGATATCTTAATTTTTGTAATTGAATGGTTAGTTTCTGGGTATAGAAATGCAAGGAGGATTAGTGTCTGTTTGGCTATTGGTTGGTTAATGGTCCATTATCTGCTGGGAATCCCCCTGTCCCTGGGTGGAGTTCATTTGCAAGTGTTGGCTATTGATTCTATTGTATTTCAAAACTGGAAGCCAGATTTTGTTTACTTTTAGGGTTTTTTTCTTTCCTGTTGAAGTTGTCCAGGTGTTTGTGGGTTTCAATAGCTTCTCTGCATTCTGACATGATAGTTGTTGGCCTGGTCCAGAATTTCTGTGTTTTTAAATAACATTTTGTGTCCAGGTTGGTTGATCACATGTTCTTCTACTGCTGATTTTTCTGGCTGGCCCAGTCTGCAGTGTCTTTCATGTTCCTTGATTTGTGTTTGCACACTGCGTTTTGTGATCCCTACGTAAACTTGTCCACAGCTGCATGGTATGCGGTAAACTCCTGGGGCTGTGAGAGGGTCTCTTTTGTCCTTTGCTGAGTGTAGCATTTCTTAGATTTTTGTGGTTGGTCTGTAGATTATTTGGAGGTTGTGGTTCCTCATCAGTTTCCCTATTCTACCTGTGACTCCTTTGGTGTATGGTAAAGGTTCTGGTGCCTCACCAACCTACAAATCCCAGGATTCCATAAAAAGGAGCCATGGCAAATAATCCAGTTTCAAATTGGATTATTTGTGTAGTGTGAATTTGGCCTTAGTGAATCCAGTTATTTACTACAGAATGCTCTACCACCAAAAAAACCCCTGCTAGGCTTGAAACTAAAAAGGCCTCAGGCGCCAAAGAACGCATGCTACAAACTACAAGTTACACCTCACACTACAAGCATTATTGTCCTGTGCCTTCAAGACAGCTCCGACTTATCACAACCCTCTACAAGGGTTTTCTTGAGAAAATTTCTTCAGAGGCAATTTGCCATGGCCTTCCTCTAAGGCTGAGAGAGTATGACTTGCCCAAGGTCACCTAGGGTGCATCTACACTGTAGAAATAATGCCGTTTGACACCACTTTAAGTGCTGTAGCTCCACCCTATGGAATCTTGGGATTCGTAGTTTGGTGAGCCACCAGCATTCTTTGACAGAGAAGGCTAAAGTCCTTGTAAAACTACAAATCCCAGGGTTCCATAGGGCAGAACTAGGACATGGAACAATGGCCTCAAACTTCAGGAAAAGAGATTCCACCTAAACATTTAGCAGAATTTCCCAGCTCCCTAATGTTGAGGTGGAATCTCTTTTCCTGTAGTTTGAACCCATTGCTCCGTGTCCTAGTCTCTGGAGCAGCAGAAAACAAGCTTGCTCCATCCTCCGTATGACATCCCTTCAAATATTTAAACGTGGCTATCATGTCACCTCTTCACCTTCTCTTCCCCAGGCTAAACATACCCAGCTCTCTAAGCTGTTCCTCGTAGGGCATCATGGCTTCCAGAACTCCCATGCCAGATTGCATAGGTGATGACATTGTCTGGATTGCATTAGGCAGGAAATGGCAAGAGTACCCTTTTGCCCTTCAGAAGTGGGCTAGACTAGATGACCTCTAGGTGTCCTGTCTTTCCTGGGTGGGGTCTGTCTTTTATGTTCAAACCCAGGAAAGAGACTTTCCCTTTCAGTGGCAATTTTCCTCTTCTCCTACTTCCCGCCCCACCCAAATCATTGCCTTTAATCCCTTTTAATCTTCCTAAGAGCCCTAATGAGATCTATTGGCAAGGGGGGGGGGAGCTGGAGATCTTTGTAGTTCTTCCTCACAGCTGACCTCCCGCTGAGCTAATCCCACCCCTTCCCTTTGGAAGTGATGGCGGGGTGCTGAGCAAAGTGGCAACCATCCTGGGGGAAAGGGCAACGTGGATCCCGTTTCCCAGCGACTGGCAGAAATCCCATTATGGACTGTGTGTGTACGTCTGGAGCTTCAAGTCACCTGTTGACTTATGGTGACTCCATGAATTTCAGAGGGTTTTCTTAGGCAAGGAATACTCCGAGGTGGTTTTGCCAGTTCCCTCCTCTGAGATAGCATCTACAGCCCCATGGATTCCTTGGCAGTCCTTCTGGACTTGGGGAAGGTTCATCTTTTTGGACTGCCACTCCCAGAATCCCCCAGCCAGCCCAGCTGGCTGGGGGATTGTGGGAGTGACAGTCCAAAAAGCAGAACCTTGTCCTCTGCTGTGGAAGTTCTAACTTGCAGCATTGGGAGAGAAGAGACCAAATTCAAATCTTGTGTATGGATGTGCCTTCAAGTCTCCTAACGGGTTATGGTGGCCCCATGAACTTCACTGGGTTTTCTTAGGTAAGGAATCCTCCGAGGTGGTTTTGCCACTTCCTTCCTCTGAAATAGAGCCTACAGCCCCTGGTATTCCTTGGTGGTCTCCCATCCAAGAACTAACCAGCCAGCATAGCCACTGGGATTCACAATCCCATAGATGAAGGCAATGCCAACTCTCCTCTCTGAATAATCTTGCCAAGAGGGTTGTCATCAGTCAGAGCCGACTTGCACATATCATTAGCATCAACTCCTAGTTTCTTCACATCTCGAGGTGTAACCAAACTCCGGATTTAGAGCAGTCTGTCCATGCTTTAACTGCCATGACTCTATCATAGGGAATCTTGGGATTTATAGTTTTGTGGGTTCTTTAGCCTTCTCTGCCAAAGAGCTCTGGTGCCTCGCCAAACTACAAATCCCAGGATCATGTTGGACGGAATCACGGCAGTTAAAGTGATGTCAAATTGCTATAATTCTGCTGTGTGGATCTACCCTTGGCCTGATTTTACCTTCCCTTTTCCCCCCTAAACAGCCCTAGACATAAGAGCCTTTCTTTCCGCTCCTTGGTTAAGCTGACCTTTTCTTCGCCTTTCCCAACTCTCTAATATTCTTTCTTAGTGACCGGAATTGTTGACAGTGTTACAAGTGGGATCAGCCCATAGATTTTTCTATTTGTGTAAAGCCGTTCTGATATTGACAGTTTTGCTTTTGATTCCATTCCTAATGATTGCCAACATGGAATTTGCCTTTTTCGCTGCAGCTGCATTCTGAGCTGACTCCTCACCCCTGCATTAAGCATCCACAATCCCAATCTCCTTTTCTTGGTCAGTCACAACCAGCTCAGATCCAATCTGCATATATATGAAGTTGAGGGGGCTTTTTGCCATGGCATGCATTGCTTGACCCTTGCTTACCACAAACTGCATGCGCCATTTCAGTGCCCTTTCTTCCAGTCTGGAGAGATCTTTTTTTTTTTTTTTTGATACCTTCACAATCTTGTTTTCCAAAATGGGGAGAGGTCATGAGCAAACTTGGCCCTAGCGGCAGCTTCCAGCTACCATGTCCATGGGATGGTGACTTGGTGCCAGGCTTTGGGGCTTACCACGCTGCAACGAAAAGTAGCAGCGCAGCAGGAACTTTCCGTCTTCTGCACTGCCTTACCGCATATCATATCCTCTGGGGGACAGAGATAAAACTGTGGCTTTTTGCTAATGGGTTTTTCAGGTTAGCAAAAAGACACAGTTTTACCTCGGTCCCTCACGTGACAGAGTCAAAGGCTGGCTAGCTGGCTTGGCTTGTGCATTGCCATTCAATCCACTCCAGCCACAAGCTTGCAGGAAGAAGCAGGAGACAAGTCTTCCCTCCCCATCCACTGCCTCTGAGGAAAGGTTTAGTGGATAGTGTAATTGTATTATTACTAGTTGTACCCAGCTTAACATATGCTGTTACAGGTGGGTGGTGAGTGGCTGAGGGAGGGAGAAGAGGGAGGGGCCCTTGTGAGGCTGGGGGTGTAGATGCAGATTGAGTGGTAGGAGTAGATTGTGAGGTGGAGAGGGAATTTGCATGTGGGTGGTGATTGGCTGAAAGAGTGAGAGGAGGGAGGGGCCCTTGTGAGGCTGGGGGTGTAGATGCAGATTGAGTGGCAGGAGTGGATTGGGAGGTGGAGAGGGAATTTGCATGTGGGTGGTGATTGGCTGAAAGAGTGAGAGGAGGGAGGGGCCCTTGTGAGGCTGGGGGTATAGATGCAGATTGAGTGGCAGGAGTGGATTGGGAGGTGGAGAGGGAATTTGCATGTGGGTAGTGAGTGGGGATGAATAATTTCTGCAATTTCCCCCCTGCTGCAAAGGAAACTCTTTCTGCACAGTTGTTGAGATTCCCCAAGAGTTTTGAGAAATTATTCTCTTCAGAAATGCTTGTGGATTTCCTGCATGAGAATCGTGAGTGGGGGGAGGCGTGCAGGGGAAAAAAACCCTGTTTCCAGAGAGCAAAGTGATCTATTTTTGTTGCAAGATTGCTGTATTTTGTGCAACACCCCGCCCCCGAAATTTAGCACAAACCAACCTCCCAATTTTTTTAGCCAGGAAACAAATAAAGGTGAACGGCTAGAACTCAGCAAGGGACTAATGTCTACAGAAGTGGACTTACATCTGGACTTACATCCTGATACCCATCTTTGAAATTCATTAGGAGGATGCTGTAGCACTTTTGCTAAACAGCTAAGTATAGGTGTCCCCTTCGTAGCCACAGAACCAATATCTGCAGTTCCAGTTATCCACAGCTGAAATAATAGGGACACATACTGTTGCACTGGAAAATGTCTAGAGAAAGTGTCCTCTCTAGGCATCTTCTAGATCCTCCAACGTGACTCCATACGATGTTTGTACTGAAAGCCCTTTAATTCAATAGGGTTTGCTATTATCCTCCATTTCACTTGTATATGTAAAGTTATGCAATGTATATTGCAATACAGAATCACGGCCAACTTTCCCCCCCATTGCTAGCTCAAATCTAAGGCCCCTAAAGAGCCAGATCTGAGCATGTGTGTTTGTGCAGGGTGTGTGTGTGTTGGGAACCCATGTTCTTTTAAAAAGTAAACTTCTCTGAATGCGTTTGCAAACAAACTGGCAAAGACACTTTAAAGCTGAACTCTCTGGGGCAATTTAGCAGAAGTGACAATAAAATTGGTAGGAAACCCAAATTAAAGAGAGCTGAGCAAAAGGAAAAGTTCCAGAGTTCAGTTTGTCAAGCAGCGGGGAAGGGGAAGAATGGAGGCCCCCGCCTGACCCAAATAGAAGCATTTGCTGGGTACGGCTGCTGGCAGGCAAATGGAATGAAAAGAAAAACCCAACCCAACAACAACCCAGCACTTTCACTGATGAACCTGAAAGTGGAAGTCTGAAAAGTCTGGAGGAAGCAGAGAGAAGAGAGAGCATGTCATTGTATCCAGTTGAAAAGCCCTGGGTGCTGTCGTGGGGGAAGAACGCTATGGAGAGGAGATGCCAAACAGAGCAGTGCTGGAGATTCAAAGGAGATGTTCCCAGCAATGACAGCAACTTGTCTGAAGTTTAGGTGAGGAAGAGAAGCGTAGAGGTGCCACCAATTACAGGGGAGCTGAGCAGATGCACTTGCTTTCTGGCTGGCTTGCCAGCTTGGGATAAACAAGGCTAGAGAGGCAGTTAAGTCATATATATATATAAATGTGTGCAGCAGGGCTGTATGTGCAGAATTTAAAATTCTCTCTGGAGGAACAGAGAAGGGAGAAATCCAGATTCTGGATGCAGAAAAAGCTTTCGTCGACAGCTGGGAGAAACGAGGCAAATGGAACAGATGTGCATGGCTTTAATTTGCACCATGGAGTCTATGTAAAGGGATCGTGGAGCACCTTTGAGACGAACTGAGAGAAAGAAGTTGTAGCATAAGCTTTCGTGTAGACGCTGGCTGCGTCTGCAGTGCAGAAATAATCCTGTTTGATACTGCTTTAATTGCCATGGCTCAATTTGATGGAATCCTGGGATTTGTAGTTTGTTGGGGCACCAGAACTCTCTGGCAGAGAAGGCTAAATATCTCACAAAACTACAGATCCCAGAATGCCATAGCACTGAGCCATGGCTGTTGAAATGGTGTCCAACTGGATTATCTCTGCAGACCAGATGCAGCCTTGATCTACTTCCTCGGATGCATGGAATTATAATGCCATGTATTCTAATTCTGCTACTCTAGGGAAGGGGTCAGGAGATGTTCTGGTCACCACAGAGACTAGGTTAGTTACTCAGTCCTTGGCTTTCTGGAATTTCAGTAGGTGTCACCCACATATGTTCAGGTACAATCTTTTTTAGAAATCATGACGTCTAGAAGCTATTTCTTTAAAAGGCAAATGTTCATTTTCTGAATTGGAAACACACACATGCCCACACATGCTGGTGGCTTAAAACAAAATGCTATTGAAAACCTGAGGATAATAAACATTAAAACGCAATGAAATTAGTTATTGTCTAAAAACAGTCATAATTTTAAACCATATACAATTATTTGAAAGACACAACAGTCAACATTAAAGTGCAGTGCACACAGCCCATTAAAAGTCGTTGATTTATTTATCCTTGTTTGTTTGTGTTGTTGTAGTTATTTATTTATTTTTATCACCATATATGTTGAAAATATTATTGTTACTTGTCATTTTGTGGAGACTGTCAACCACAAAATGGAATTGTTATGTATTTATTATTATAAACGAATAAAAAGAAATGATACAAAAACAAAAAAAAGTCCTTTTGCAGGGCAGGTTGATCATCTCCTTATTTCTGTCCCAAAGGACAGTGATTGTTCCATGGAGAGGAAAAGCTACTTTGTACATGCTTGTGGGCACCTTTCTTTTCTGAAATATTATCAGGGACGGTTGCTAACTCCCACCTTGAAGGTGTTAAAAGTATTGGGGGGGGATAAAGTTTGGCACCTTGGATAGTGCCTTTAAAGTTCAGACTAAAATCCAGAGCAGATTTACCCACCAGCAGTTCCTGGTTGAAATAGAGCCCCCCCGGTCAGCAAAGTCAGGAGCAAATTTTGGTCCACCCTTGGCGACAAGATCTTGTCTTTGTCTCAGGTGGAGCAGCACCGTCTATAAATCTCTGCTTGAGTGTGACACAGCGGGAGGCCCTGGGCTTTTCTGATAAGCCAAGCAGAGTGACAGGTCCCCTATCAGGCTTCTCGGGCGAGCTGGCGTGCAAGCGGGTGCCCTCTGCCAGAAACGCACATGCATACATGCACAGCCCAGGCTATCCTGCAAGCAGGGAGATAGCTGTGACTTGAGTATAGCAGATGGATAGAAGGCAGGGAGCCACAGCGCAATGTGTATATAAATCCCAGCTGAAGGTGAGGAAGATAAGGAAGTCCCTATAAAGGAGGAGCATTCCTCCAACTTCAGAGCAGGGCGAAAGATTGGAGAGGTCTGCTTTTGAACATGGCACAGATCTTGCTGGGAATGCACGTCCAGGAGAGATCCTTCATAGAATCATAGCGTTGGAAGAGATCACAAGGGCCATCTAGTCCAACCCCCTGCCATGTAAGAGCACTCAGTCAAAGCAAACTCAACAGATGGCCATCTAGCCTCTGTTTAAAAACCTCCAAAGAAGGAGAATCCACCATACTCCAAGGCAGTGTATTCCACTGCTGAACAGCTCTTACTGTCAGAAAGTTCTTCCTAATGTTTAGGTGGAATCTTAGTTGTGTGAGAGCTGAGCTGTGTCAGTGTTTGGAAGAAATAATCCATGAGCATTTCCATGTGGGGCTTTGCAGGCACATGGCTTTTGTAGTCCCTGTGTGTGTAGCCTGTGGTGGCAGCTAGATGCATCTCAAGAGAGGTGTGAACACAACCTGTGGCTACAGGAATAGCAGGATATGTGCACAAGATTATTTTCAGCCCTGTCTTCTCACTGGCTGAATGCTATTTCTGACATAGTGGTGTTTGCCATGCAGGAATTGAGTTGTATTTTATATATCCCTGATTGGCGTGTTTGTATGCTCGACCAAAGAAAAGGGCCCCAGAGTACAATATGACCTCCATATCTGCAGGAATAGTACCAGTGGTTTCACTGACCTGCATTCAAAAAAATATGAAAAGAGATTCCACCTAAACACTAGGAAGAACGTACTTAGGTAAGAGCTGTTGGGCAGCATTGGACAGTGAAATATGCTGCTGCCTTGGAGTGTGTTCTTTGGAGGTTTTTAAACAGAGGCTGGATAGCCATCTATTGGGAATGCTTTGATTGTAGGGGGTTGGACTAGATGGCCCTCATGGTCTCTTCCAACTCTATGATTTGAGGAGTCTATGTTCTCTCTAGGCATATTCTAGGTCCTCCAACACAATTCTATGATATGCTTACACCAGAAGTTGACCAAATTCACCTCCCTACCTGCCACGAGAGGCTCCAGCCAGCACCGTATTTCCTATATCTAAAAATGGCTTTGGATGCATAGCTGTGGCTGCAGCTGCTTTGTGGAAAGCTAATATGAACAAAGGGGATTTTGGAACCTTTCATAAGTCAAAAACAGCTTGACACCTGTGGCTACAGCTACAGAGGTTCTGTACGCCAACACATTCTTTCTTCATCAGTGGCTGAGAGATAAGATTAAACAACTCCTTCATAGTGTGTCAGAGGAGGAGTGATTCATAGCAGGATAGAATCTATCCTCAAGGGGAAACTCCTGTTTGGACTGACCTGTGAGTGTATCGAAACTTTTGCCAGGGTTTTGGTCTTTAAGAAGAGGGAGGCTTTTCATCTTTGGAAGTCTTTGAACAGAGGTTGAACGTCCATCTTTTGGGAGTGCTTTAGCTGCATATCCCTGCACAGTGGTGGTGGTGATTGGATTAGATGCCCATTGGGGTCACTTCCAGCTCTAAGACTCTATGATTCTATGCATCTAACTAATCTTGGGGGTAGGAGGAGAAAATTCTCAAATTAAGATTTTCCTCAAATGAAGCCCTCAGCCATTGTCCTGTGTTTTTTTTTTTAAGTTTCAGCAATCTTTTTATTCAAAACTAACAACATGCACATGTGAAATGAAACAAGCAGGTCAGGTAAACCTTCTGTAAGTAAGCAAAGGGCTTGTCTAGACAAGATATAATATGGATTGCTGTTCATGAACACTAATTTGCAGCAGCATTCATTTGTCTCCATGGTGCTTTGGCAAAATCGCTGGTATGCAAAGCCGTCTGTGTTTGAAATGCACATGCAGCCATGCCTGTGAATCAAGATGGTGGCTGAGAGTGGATTATTCATGTTATTATTCTCCACAAATTGTCGCCCCTGCACAGTATAAACTACAAATCAAAAGTACGCAAATGTGTCCTTCTGCTTAAATAACTGTCCGGTCACATCAGTGCAGCAAAAAAGCACACAATTTGGCAACAAGCTCCAAAACGCAAGCACTTTTGCCCAAGTCACTGCTGGCAAGCCCACTCCCCAGTGCATGTCTGATCAATCAGTTTTCCACTTCTACCCTCCCCGAGAATGTGCTGAGATGTGAATTGGTTGTCCAAATGAGCAGTAATGCACATTTCCACACATTATCTAAAGAAACCTTGGGGAAAATCCGCAAAGGTTTTTTCTCTGCAGATTTTGGAGTGTTCGCCCCCACCTCCTTCTGAATAAGGAAAATCACTGGGGGATGCCATTGGGACAAAAGATATTCTCTGCCAATTCTATTAGGATTATTTTCACCATCTAGACAACCCCAAAAACATTATGAATCTTCTGAAAACTGACTTCCAAAATGCATCCAGGGATGACTTTTGCTTTCATCAGCCTCCGCTTTTCTTATGATTCCAATGTTGGTGGCCAAACTTAAGGGTGCATCTACACTGCAGAAATAATGCTGTTTGAGACCACCATAAGTGCCGTAGCTCCATCCCATGGAATTCTGGGATCTGTAGTCCTATGAGGTCTTTAGCCGTCTCTGCCAAAAAGTGCTAGTGCCTTACCAAACTACAAACACTTCCTTTTATGGGAGTTTGTGTAGGCCGAAACACTCACAGAAGTTTTTGAAGCATTCCGGGATTTTGGTGAAGCTAGAAAACTCCCGGAGTTTGAGAAGCACCTGTGTAAGCAGCATATATTAGATAAGGCAGCAGGAATAGATAAGTAACAATGTTATTGAGCTAAAGCAGATTCATAAATGGAAATCAAGCCTGCTGAGGAACAGCTGAGGGAGTTGGCTATGTTTAGCTTGGAGAGGAGAAGATGGAGGGGTGATGTGAGAGCCATCTTTAAATATCTGAAGGGAGGTCATGTAGAGCCAGCTTCTTTTCTGCTGCTCCAGAAGCTAGAACGCCAAATTGTAAGAAACGAGTTTCCACCTAAATATGTGGAAGAATTTCTTCAGTATAAGAGCTGTTTCACAGTGGAACAGACTTCCTCAGAGGTCTTTCAACAGAGGTTGGACTGACATCTTTCAGAAGTAATGTCACTATGTATTCCTGCATGGCAGGGGTTGAACTCAATGACCCTTGTGGCCCCTTCCAGCACTAAGATTCTATGCACCACTACACCAGCATGGTTTGAGCATTGGACTATGACTCTGGAGCCTAGGGTTAGAATCCCTGCTCAGCCATAGAAACCCACTGAGTGACCTTGGGGAAGTCCCACTGTCTCAGCCTCAGAGGAAGGCAAAGGTAAAATCTGCTCTGAACAAATCTAACCTAGAAAACCATATGATAGGTTCACCTTAGGGTTGCCATAAGTTAGAAATGACTTGAAGGCAAGAAGCAACAACATTGTGTCTGGAAACTATGGACTCTCTGTTTTTTTTTTGGTGAATTCATAAAAGCATATGCAGCAGCTCCATAAAAACAGCAGGTTATCACATCCAGTTCCCAGCATCTCTACTTGCTGGAGGTGTACCACCAGTTGTGAGTACATGGCACTATACCAGTGGCAGTTGGATTTGGCTCCTTGAATTGTAAGGAGAGCACATCTCAGAAAACCTGGGCAATTTGTTTTTGCAGCTCACTTCCAAAAACAGCCCTTGTATAGATCTGGACTTCCAATACCTGCAGAAATCCAATACTGCCATTCTAACATCCAGTGGTATTTGATATCGTACGTCTTTTCCGTGGCCTTTGATAGCCTTCGATAATATTTTGCATCCCACGGATGCTGTCTGTTGTTGTTTTTTATTCCTTTGACTGTCAATGGGAGAGTTAGGGGCCTTGGAGACTGGATAAAATTGGAGATCTGACACCTGTGTGTCGATTCCAGTTGGCAGCTGATATTTCCAAATGTCGCTGTGTCTAGCACGGCTGCTCCCTCTGTTTAGTCCGGGTGGGCCCTGGTCGCATGGCCCTTTCCTCCCTTCCAGCCAGCTGCTTGCCGGTTTCCCCTAACCACTTTGCTCTCCCTGCCCAGACTGCATGCAATGAGCCGGGAGATGGGTGCGCCAGACACCCGCATTATCACGGCATGTGTCTTGGCTCCGTGCCTGCAGCAGCAGTTTCATCCAAGAGCTGATGGAGCAGAGACACCGATCGATGGTATACACTCCTCCCCGTTCGGCTTGCTGTCAAGGCAAGCAGCAGGGGTGAAGAGGACGGAGAGGAGGCAAAAGCAGATCCCTGCTGGCTGGAGAAATTCTAGGATCAATGGCTGGAGGACCTCATTCTTTCCAGTCTGGTGTGGAGCAGATGAAACAGGGACTTCATTTGACCTCCCTCCCCCAGATGAGCTCAAAGGGACCACTGCCTTCACAACAGGGCTACTGCAAGGTGTTTTTTTCTGAGCCCTCCCCACTCAACTATGGTTGCCAGGTTGGATCTTGGATGAGGCATCTGTAAGACTGCTGCCACACTGCAGAAATAATGCAGTTTGACAATGCTTTAACTGCCATGGCTCAATGCTATGGAATTTTGGGATTCATAGTTTCGTGAGATGTTTAACCTTCTCTGTCAGAGAGCTGTGTTGCCACAACAAACTACAAATTCCAGGATTCCATAGCAGTTAAAGTAGTGTCAAACTCCATTATTTCTGCAGTGTAGCAGCAGCCCCAGAGAGGCCTCATCCCAGATCCAACCTGGCAACCTTAATCAATGAGAGGGAGACCAGAAAAAGACATATTGCGCTAGTGGTGTCAAACTGCCTTATTTCTGCAGTGTGTCAGCAGCCGAAGGAAGCAATGTATTCTGCAAGAGACCTCAGCCTGGTTTTTGCTCTGCCTGTTGCTGCACCTTACAGAGCTGGATAGTTAAAATGGTGCCAACTGCCTTATTTCTGTAGTGTGTCAGCAGCCATAGTTTAATATTGAACAGATTGTGGAGCAGGACCAGGTACCATAACATTCCATCAACTGAAGTTTTCCTTATCTTCCAAGCTGCAACTTTTAGCCACAGCTGTTTGCCACCAATATGGCTATTGCCTTGGTAGTGTATTTGGACACTGGTTTCCATGTACCTGACCCAACACTCCCTTCTTGGACCTGCTTTTGCCTCTGTTCCTCTGGACTCCTGATAAATGTTTGACCTCAGTTTGTTTGTGGCCTTTGGCTTGTCTCTGAGCCTACCTAGACTTTGTTATTTATTTATTTATACCCCACTCTTCGGCCACAAGACTATCAGAGCAGCTTACAAATTGTTTTAATCAATAGCTATTCACACATCTACACTGCATTAAACAGTTTCCAATGTGTGTTAGCTAATTGCCCCCATAAGCCGGGTACTCATTTTACCAACCTACGAAAGGATGGAAGGCTGAGTGAACCTTGGAGCCCGCTGGAATCGAACTTGCAACGTGGTGACTTGCAGTACTGGCATTTAACCACTGCACCACCAGGTCTTTGGACTCTGTTTTCCCTGCCCCTGACCCGGCACCTGCTTTCTGGACCTGCGGTACCTCTGACCCTCAGGTTCTGGCTCTCCATCTCCCTGACTACCCTGACATCTCTGCTCTAAGACCCTGCCACCTATGCTCCGGATCCTGACACAGGGATTTTCCAGCATGACTCTATGGTACGTGTCCCTATTTTTAAATCTGCAAGCAACTGAAACTGCAGATATTGGTTCCATGGATGGAGGTGAGCTGCACTTAGCTAAATAGTGTCTCTTGGCCTAACCCCGTGGATCCTGTCTTATTGGGCAGCAGATGCTGCAAGCAACTGAGATGGCAATGGAGCAACACCTTGGGTCCAAAACTCCTTAAAGTTTTATCATTGTTTTGCTTCCACTGAAGTTATGACAGACTTTAATAATAACAGAACAAGACAAAAAGAAGAGAACAAAATTGTACCTTCTAAACTCTGCAGCCTCAAATTAGGTGGTAGCAGAGAAAATGGTGAATCTCTGAAAGCTTTGCTACAGGTTGTGAGTATTGGCCAACCAGTGCCATTTTGGAATATGTCATTTACACCTTCTAGTAACTTGGGAGAATTTTGTAAAATGGTGTTCACAGTGAAAGACTGCAAAGTTTGGGGCATTGCACCTTCATCTGGGATTGTCCCCTGAAGAAGTCAGAAAACCCAAACAAAAAA
Source organism: Gambelia wislizenii (assembly GCA_030847615.1). Classification (NCBI taxonomy): domain Eukaryota; kingdom Metazoa; phylum Chordata; class Lepidosauria; order Squamata; family Crotaphytidae; genus Gambelia; species Gambelia wislizenii. Next base: position 37,286,049 of record JAUMIR010000010.1, read on the forward strand.
TTACTCCATTTCTCATATCACAAGAAAGGGAAAGGGAGGAGTTTGCAGCTATGATTGATCAGTCCCAAAATTTTATACTGGATTGGTCAATGGATCTTAAAAGAAATCCCTGTGGTTTCCACTTAACTAAGTGGCTGATCTAGGCTCTTGGCCATTAATTTTCTTCAGATATGCCAGAAATCAGCTAGGGAGGTGAATGAGCAAAGCAACATGGCCAAGTGGAGAAAGGGTTTAAGCAAGGAAGTATTTCATTCAGAAAAGAATGAATGACATTTTTGATCAGTGTTCAATGTGCAAGAATTGGGTAGGTACCAATACCTGAATGAGTTTTATGTCTGTGTGCATGTGAATGGGGTGAGATGGGCAGAAAATGAAGAGATGAGAGTTCATAAGAGTCTTGCTTCTAGAAATTGCTACGTCTAATAATTTTCTAAAGTGAAAATTACAAATTATCACATCACTAGGTGAAGAAATGGTTTATTTCCTCGCATGCACACACACAGAGACTCCCAAAAGCAATTTGTTACCAAATTCATCCTCCCTGCCAGAGGGTTGGAAGATAGCAAATACAATTTTTAAAATGATATCCAGGGGAAGCCCAATAATTATAGCATCATTAGCATAACTCCCATCCCTAGTAAATAACTACAAAGTGTTGTCAAAGTAGGAATCATTCCAGGTATAAAATGGGGGTGGAGGGTAGTAACTGCAGTAAGTTGGGGGAAGAATTCCCTCCTCCCAAACCTTCTGGGGGCTGCACAGATTGCCAACAATTCTAAAAGTCAAACATGAAAAATGGAAGTTGGTGGAGGGCTGCTTCTGGTTTTGAACAACAAGTGTTGTTTGATGTCAGACTCTCTTCCTTTGGATGTCTTTAGACGCAGACTGGATGCCCATCTCTTGGGAGAGTTTTAGCTGTGTATTCCTGCATGGCAGGGGGATTGGACTAGATGACCCTTGGGGTACCTTCCAACTCTACCAACTACTCTATGATTCTAAGCTGCTCTGAGAACTCTAGTTAGTGGATGGTGTATGAATACAATAAACAGATGGGCTACTTTCCTTCTCTCCCCTTTATGAGTAAACAAGAAACACTTTGCTTAAATGGAAGGAAAAAGAAGGTTAGGCCCTAAGCTAACACCTCTTACTTTGGGGCAGGGCAACTCTATTGAGTCCAGGGACCCATCTACTGTCCCTGGGATCTCCAGGGGATGCGGAGACTGCCAAAAATGGGGTGGGGAAAACCAAAACCAGAAGTCCAATTCTGTTTAAAAAAAAAATTTTTAATGGTATTTTTCTTAGTGTTAAATAGTGCAGCCAGCCCTCTTACAATCTAAGAGGGGCTCCTTAGCTGTTGAATGCCGCCCACCACTGGAGGCCTGATTAGTACCAACATTGATTCCATTTAGGTGCCAATTGATGAGCGTACAGGTTGCCCCCCTATATCCTCGGAACCAATATCCATGGTTTCAGTTATCCATGGTTGAAAAAAATAGGAACACATATCATAGAGTTGTGCTGGAAAATGCCTAGGGAGGTCTCAATGGTACTCAATGGTATGTTTGCACTAGAAGTCCTTTGTTTTAATAGGTTTTGCCATTATCCATGGATTCTCTTATAAATGGTAAATTCAGGAACATATCCCCCATGAATACAGGGGTCAACCTGTAATTTAAAATGTTTTGAATCTTTTAAATCTGCTGGGCAGCTTAGAGTCATAGAAGCATTGACCTTAAGAGTTGGAAGGGATAACAAGGGCTGTCTAGTCCAACGCCTTGCCATGCAGGAATACATGGATAAATCTCTCCCGAAAGATGACCATCCAGTCTTTGTTTAAAGGCCTCCAAAGAAAGAGAGTCCGACACCAAACACCTGTTATTCAAAACCAAAAGCTGATCCATCCACATCCAGTGCCAGCTAAGCAGGCTGATGGTTTCAGAACCATGGACAGCAGCATAGCAAGCTTGCTCCTTTGCCACCATGGAGAGCTCCCAGTGAACGTCACCCTCCGCAATGGCTACACTATGTAGAGCAGAGCAGTGAGAACTGACCATGTCAGCAGGACAGTGAATCCAAGGCAGGGTTGGGCTAGCTTTAAAGGAGTTTTCTGTGGTCCTGTTTGACCCATTCAACAGCTTGGATTCCTCCCTTTTAAGCCTGGATTCAAACCTGGAATGGAGTGGTGATCCACGGACCATGGCCAGTCTACATGCCATTGACTACCAGTCTGCAGGGAGTTTCCAGGAAAGAAGAAAAAATGGTTGTAGCCAATGGGAGCAAATATGATGCCAGTTGCTGGTAGATTGGGGGAAATCCTTGCCAGTCCCTGATATGAAATCACTTAAGGAGCTCCGGTCTGTACCATTCCAGACTGCAGAATTTTGTGTTCAGAGCTTGGGGAACTGGCTTTCAGGGACTATGACTCCTAGTATTCCCCAGACTGCATGGATTCTGCTAGCTATAAGCCAGACAAAATAGTGTTTCCCTTAGCTCTGGAGGTAGTTCTGATGAAGTGCTTCAGGCAACACACACACACACACCCTTCCTGGTGGAGGGGGGTCCATTGCACGGGATCACTGCCTAACCTTCTTTGTATGGGGGTTTCCTCTCAGGTCCTGGGACTGGGGATCCAGGCGTCTCACACTGCTCCCTTCTTGGGGGCTTGGGGAGGCTGGGCTGAAGAGGGAGGCTTCTAAGGCTCTTTCCTACCTCCAGCTCTTGCTAGACCAAGTTGTTCACTTGAAGCTCTCCATGGTTCTGAAACCACTGGCTTTCCATTCCCTACTGTTACGCCACCTTTCTCTGCCCTCACCCTGGCTATCTGCCTGTTGTCTTTCATGTGTTGTCCCTGCTTTCAGAAGCACCCAGGGCTTTGGGGTATGGCTGCTGCCAAACACCACCATGGCCAGCAGCATGCATGTAGTCAGTTCCCTCACTGGAGGATGGTGTCTCCCTGGTAATTATCTTGACAGTAAGGGCTGTTCAGCAGTGGAATCCACTGCCTTGGAGTGTGATGGAGTCTCCTTCTTTGGAGGATTTTAAGCATAGGCTGGATGGCTATCTGTCGGGAGTGCTTTGATTGTGTATTCCTGCATGGCAGGGGGTTGGACTGGATGGCCCTTATGATCTCTTCCAACTGTATGATTTTATGATCTTGCCATGGGGGGGGGGTGTCCTTGCTTCTTCGCTGGACTTGCCACAGCCTCCTGCCACAGGGTGGACTGGGGTGGAAGGTTTGTGTGGCCCTGCTCTACCTCCATCCCTTGCTGGATCAAGTTGTTGACTTGGAGCTGTCCATAGTGCTGAAACCACTGGCTGGCTTTGCCTTTTTCCCCTTCCTCCAACAACCATTTTCTCCACCTTCCATTTTCTTGCAAACTGGATGTGCAGACCATTCCTCCCTCCCACAACACTGTAGATTTGGCCCCCTTCTAGCTGACTTTACCCTCTTCTTCTGGATCTTCGTAGCATGATTTGGATTTGCAGCTAAGTTTATTTTCCATGTGGCAATGTTCCCAGCTTCCAAGTCTCAGAGGGGGAGAGTTATATATAGATATTCTTAACAGCTCTTTTTTGGTGGTTTTGGTTTTTTGGTTTTTTTTGTTTTTTTTTTAAGAAAAGGTGGGGTAAAAAGCACACTTTGCTCTTGGATTTTTTAAACATCTTTTTTTCCATTTAAAAAAGCAATGCCTTTTAGCATCTGTAAAAGTGGTGGTGGTGGGATATCTTAGGAATACGGGGAAATGCTTTATACCAAAATCAAATTATTGATCTATTGAGTCAATGTGGACTTTACTGACTGACAATGACTCCATAGATTCAGGCAGAGGTTGGTTGTTTTTTTTTTTTAATTCCTAGTCCTATCAGGTGATGCTGGGAATTGAATGTAGGACCTTCTACATGCAAAGCAGGGGGTTTGTCAGTGAGCTATGGCCCTTGCCCTAAAGATCCTGTGTGGAAGTTTTAGCATGGAGCATACAAAGCAGGTTTCTCCATTTGGTGGTGAATCTAGAAAACACAGGTCTGCCGCCTTAGAAGTACATATAGTGTCTGGGGAGCAGAATAAGGGCTTTGTGCCTCAGTTGAGGATTCTGAGCCCCTGCATGAAATTTCCCTTCAGTCCTCAGGGCTGTGATCTATGTTGCACAATGTTGCACTTACTTAGCTATGTAGCAGAGGTAAGGAACCCTCCTGGTGAATTGTGAAGATGTACAATAGGACACTGGCAAGAGTCTCCCAATGTGCATTGGCCCTGCACACAATGGCACCGATGTGCAATGGCACTGACACACAATGGTCATTTTGCTGGTTCCCCTATGCACTAAAATAATAATAATAATAATAATAATAATAATAATAATATATACCCCGCCCCTCTGTTAAAACAATCAGGGCGGCTTACAAAAATTAAAATACAATACAGATGAAAATCCCTAAACACCCCCACCCCCACCCTCCCCCATAAAAAATATTAAACAAATATAAATTAAAAAGCAATTGATCTAAAATCACATTTTAAAACAATAAATACAATAAATAGCCAGCAGACTAAATGAGGCCAGGATCCCCTGAGGTCTTGGCACCCCTGTGCTGAATACAGACATTGCAAAGTTGCTCAGTTCTCATTTCCACAGATACCAGTCCACCAACAAAGACGTTGCATCCTTTACCAAAGTCCACCCACCATTTCTAGCATTGTAGTGACTTCAGACTTCAGGAGATTATAAATAAGAACTATTTAAGCACCTGAAGAAAAGGGGTGGGCCACGTGATCAAGGGAAGGTGAACAAAGCAAAAGTTCTAGGTATGGATGATGTTCAGTGTCTCACTCTCTGCAAAGCTAAAAAAAAAATTGGGCACTGAAGAAAAAATCATTTTGGGGGCAGGATTATTACTTGGGGTGCAATGATGTAATTGTGCTCCCCCCAGAAGCAACAGTGTGACCTATGTACTTAGAATCATGGAATCATAGAGTTGGAAGAGACCACAGTCATCTAGTCCAACCCCATTCTGCCATGCAGGAATAAACGATCAAAGCATTCCCAACAAATGGCCATCCAGCCTCTGTTTAAAAATCTCCAAAGAAGGAGACTCCACAACACTCCCAGGCAGTGCATTGCACTTCTGAACAGCTCTTACTGTCAGGAAGTTCTGTCTAATGTTTAGATGGAATCTCTTGACCTTATACTTGGAAGGATGAAATATCGAAGACGGAGAAAGCCTGTTTTCTGCTGCTCTACAGACTAGGACACAGAACAATGGACTCAAACTATAGGAAAAGAGATTCCACCAAAACATTAGCAAGATCTTCCTGGTGGTAAGAGCTGTTCGACAGTGGCATCCACTGCTGCCTGGGAGTGTGGTGGAGTCTCCTTCTTTGGAGGTTTTTCAACAGAGGTTGGATGGCTGTCTGTTTGGAGTGCTTTGATGGTGTATTCCTGCATGGCAGAATGGGGGTGGACTGGATGGCCCTTGGGGTATCTTCCAACTCTATCACTCTATAATTCTATGGAGTGATTCCTCTGAGCTGCCACCTCCCCTCCACCTCTGGGAGCCCCGAGTGAGCTTTGGCAATGCCAGGAACAGGGAGCCCCAACAAGCCCCCTTCAAACCATGTGCAGAGTGCCTGTGCTAGAAGGGGTGTTCTCTTGCTCAGTGCTGGTCTGTTTTCTCTTTTGGTTTTGAGGTTGTTGGGTTTTTTGTGGCAAAGTCATTCAGACACAGTTGAGATCCTTTCTGCCTGGAACAAGATAAGACGCGTGATGCCAGGATGTCGATACCATTTAAGAAGCCACCTAATGGTGTTGGATTTTATTTTTGATGCACAAAATGCCCACCAGATGGTAGGCATGTGGCTGGAAATGTGTCCCTATAGACGGGCTGGAGGCTTGAGTAGGTAGGTGGGTGCCAGCCCCGTATTCCCTTCCCAGCTGGCTGGGCCCCCCTTGTTCCCCCTTTCTCTCCCTCAATCTGTTTGCCTCTTGTCTGTTGCTTCATCTCATGCTTCCAAGCCTAATAGGATTGGCATTCTTTTTTTTTCCTGGTGTGATTGTGTGGCACATTGGTTGTTAGGAGGAAAAAATACAACTAGACCTGAGAGATTTGTTGAGAAGTTGGTATAAATGGCTGGGAATGTCATCATGAAGCAAGGGTGGGGGGCATTCCAAAGCAGTGTTGTTTTCCAACGTATTTTCAAATGTGTAAGTACTGGAGGGGGCGGGAATGTACAAAAATGGCAGAGCTTGGAACAATGATTATTTGGGGATTACAATTCCCCTGCTATCTAGGGAATTCTGGGAGTTGTAGTCCAAAAAAAGTTGCAGTCCCATGGTCTGAAAGAATGCGTATTTGGGGAGAAAATTGTATTTTGTAGTTTTTCTATGCACCATTATTTTTCTTCAGAAACTGCATCACAAAAACTGAAGGATAACTACATTCTGGTCCATATATTAGGCCAGAAAATGCGAATTAGGTCAATTTGTATTAAAATGCAAATCAGGGAATTCAACAGTGTAATTATAGTGGGGTCAAAATGAGGTCATCACCCTCCCTTTAAGAATTCTGCTGCCCAAAATGAAATTTTCCTGCATGCCCCAAATTTCTAGCATTGCAGAGAGTGAGATGTGGAAAACTGTTCACACCTGGAATGGTTTGATTTGCTGTATTCACATTCCCTTGGGGCTCATCTACACAGGCCAGAATACACCGGCTACCTGCTGGTGTATCCTGCCTATGTATCAGACCCATTCCTCCATGAAATGGGTCAGACTCCAAATGGGAATGCTGTTCTGTAGCTGCCGCCCATGTCCCACTCTCTGATGTCTGAAACCAGGCCTGCAGCACGTGAGCAAGGCCCCCTGCATGTGACCAGCCTTGGTCTCATGCTGCAGAGCCCCTTCCTGGCTATGGAAGAGCATGGCAGAGGGCAGTTGCAGTGATGGACTGGCATGCCGGAAGGGCCCTACCCTGTCTTCCCCCTGTCTTAGACCCATCTTTGCCCCGGGGGTCATGAGGACTGTCCAGGGGCAAAATGGGGCAAAAGGACTTCAGGGTTCCACAACAGGAGGAAGTCAGGGTGAATTTGCCTGTGTACACAAGGAGTATAGTGTCTAGATCGAGGGAAGTAATAGTGCCACCCTATTCTACTTTGGTGAGATGTGTTCAGAGAAGGTTTCCCCTGGCCTTCCTCTGAGGCTGAGAGAGTGGAGCTTGCCCAGAGTCACCTGACTGTTTTCCATGGCCTCCTGAAATCCCAGTCCAGCACTCCAACCACTCCACCATGCTGTCTGATCACACTCATTTATGGTAATTGTATACTCAACTGGGCTACGGAAGTGGCTGTTCTCTCCTTGTTCTTATGGGTTTCTTCCCTTTCCGACGAAGGCGTGCAGTGTGATCGATTCTATATTCACAGCAGGCATGAGGGAAATGAAATAAGGTCAGATGGGGGGGGGGGACAGATGTATGTGTGTCTTCTTGGTTCTGCCTGAAATACATGGGGAATGAGCATCCTCAGGTCTGTATTTGCTAAACTCCCCCCTCCAAAAAACCCCCAGCACATGAGCCTTAAGCTGCTGTGTGACACAACAATCTCCATAGAAGCTCATATTCTCCCCCCCCCACTCCTTCTCTCTCTCCCCCTTGGTTTGAAGGTGTGAAAAAAAACCCAGTACAATCCGCAGGGGGTGGACTGGTGGGAAAGAGCGTGAGCAGGCTAAAAATATCTAGTTAAGCATCAGAGGGATGGGAAGGGGGAAGAGCAGGAAGGGTGGTGGTGGCATATATATATAATTTGAAACAAACCTGCTCCCACCAGCTCAAATCCAAGGGAGGGAAACCATCAGGAATGGGGGCATCCCAGCGTTGGTGGTGATGAACAAACAGCGGAGAAAGGACTGAGCGGAAGGAACGGGCCAAAACTGCACACTGGATTTTAGTAATCCCTCGTAGTATTCCCACTGATACTCAGAGACTGGGACATCGAGATGGGCAAAATGTGTCCAGTAGGCCTCATTCAGCCCAGGTGTCATGGACCCCCTTGCCGAAGAGGAGGAGGAGGAGGAGGAGGAAGCAGAGAATGCAGGCGAGGCAGAGGGGGGAAGTCTGGCTCAGTCTGAAGAAGCAGAAAGGGAAAGTTTGGCTCATGCTGAGGATACTGCCTGGCTCACACCCACCCCTCCCAGAAGACAGCCAAAGCAGATGAAGAATACATACCTCAATGTGAAATCAAAGGCTTTCACGGCCAGCATCCATAGATTTTCCTTGGGTTTTTTCCGGGTTGTGAGGCCGTGTTCTGGAAGAGTTTTGTTGTGACGTTTCGCCTGCATCTGTGGATGGCATCTTCAGAGAATGGGGCAAAAGAACTTCAGGGTTCCAAGACAGAAGGAAGTCATTCTCTGAAGATGCCAGCCACTGATGCAAGCAAAACATCAGAAAGAAACTCGTCCAGAACACAGCTGCACAGCTCAGAAAAAAACCAAGGAAAATCAACACATACCTCACTTGGAAGAACAAACAGCCAGTCAGTCAGTGATGGATGATTTCGATGCCATGCTGCCTCCCTTTTCTGAACGTAGGAGGGAGAAGCACCACACCCAATGCTGCCGTTTAAATACCAAATGCTGACCTGCTTCTTCCTTTATTAGCTCCACCTGGCCCTGAAACTCTAGCTATAAATCTAGCTGCAGCTTCCCTTCAAATCTCAGTGCTGACAACTGCTTATCTTAAGCTGTTGCATTCCTCTCTTGTTCCTGTTTTGCCTCGGCTTTGGACAGACTTCTGGACTGCTGCATTAACCCCTTGCTGACCATGGGGGTTGACCTCAGTCCTGATACTACTGAACTCTGGACTGGCTATTGGCTTCCCTGTTATCTCGCATGGACACCTAGTAATTGAACTCTGGACTGACTTTTGACTACTCTTACATATTGTATGGACCATTGGTGACTGACTTCTGGACTGGCTCTTGGCTTCTCTTGCTTCTTTTGTGGACAATTGGCAAGAGGCAAGAACTGCACCTTTACCCTGTTGTTCCTGCATTCCTCCCCTATTACTCCTCAGGCATTTGCTACTGGGAGTTCAGGACACCAGGGCTGCTTTTGTGGGGTATCAAAAATTGCCCTGAAATGCCCCCTATATGCCTTCGGGGGGTGGCATTATTGCCATGTTTGCATCTCCCCCGGGACCTTTTCAGGTGCAGAAGAGGCCTTTTTTAAATAAAATAAAATAAAATAAGAAGTGACTTCCTGCTGTATAATGTTTGGGTGGAACAGCATTCAGACCAGCAAAGGTTGCAGCCGCAAACTTGAACCCTTCACTATGTGCCTCTTGTGGTTGTTGTATAGGGCTATAGCATGCATTTTGTGTTTTGTATTTTGTTAAAACAAACAAACAAACAATGCTAGCAATTGTTGCAAAAAAATGTAAGCAGGTGAGGGTTTTGCTCAGGAAGCTGAGCAGGAACTGACTTCCCAGTCACTTCTTATTGGCTCCTTGCACCCTGTCCGAAACAAGGCATATGTTTGTAGAACCTCAAGTTAAGTCTACGTCACGAACAGGATTCCGGAGCGAGCTTTTTGTTTGGAAGCGTTTTGATGATTGGGACTGGCCTTCATGAAATCGAGTGAAGCAGGAAGCATGCAAATCTAGCTACAGCCAGTAGAGGCACTATTGTGCTAGCCACAATCCTGATGGCATCCATTTGAGTGGGGTTTTCACCCACCTAGCCACATCCAATTTCCGTCTTGTTTGGGAGAGATCTTCTTGAGGAGCCTGAGTGCTTTAACAGTCCATGCTTGCCTCCTCATTCTGCCTCCTGCCTCCGGTATCTTCCTAACTCCCCAACCTTTCTCCTCGCCCTTGCTGGCGCTTTAAATTATTGCTGTAAGTGGATTACAGGATTAGCATCTGTGCTGCCAAGGAGAGCTGCCGACTCCTATTTCCATCTTGTTAGGGCCTTTATCAAAAATTAATTGCCCCATATGTGGCATTCTGGGCTGTCAAAATCTGCCGGCTAGACTGATGGCACAGACCTTTTGGATAGAGGGAGTCTGAATTGACCCCCAGGGGGTGTTAATCTCTGTGAAGCCCCCACTGAAGTGTTGTACCACCCCATATCACCAAAAGGTACAGCAACAATGCAGCCCAGTGCTGCATTGGAGTCCCGAAAGTCTCACTTGAAAGAGTGCGCCTGTTGTGGTTGTCAGACTATGGTTGGGGATATAAGGATCCCATTGGGCATCCTTCTCAACAAAGATATACCCCCTTGATTATTTAATCCTCACATGCAAGGAGGTCTCATTACCATTGTTTTCTCCCCACTTTAGAAGAAAATGAGTATTTCTATGTAGTATTCTCCCCATTATTTGAGCATCCCAAAGTATGCTGGGGGATTATTCCACAGAGAAAAACATGTGAATTTTTGCACTAAATCCACATTTTCTGCACTGAAGGTATGTGTTTTGCACACATGCATGCATGTACACATGCACACACAGGCTGGCATTCTGTATTGCAGTTATAGATTCTTCTCCTAGAGTTATGGATCTGTAACTGCTCTGTATTCAGTAAGGCTACATAAATGGCACCCTGGTCCACCTTAAAAGCCAGCAGCTGGTTTGGGTCTGTTCAGCTGTCGCAATTCCTTACCAAGTCCTTGTAGTCTTGCTCAAAGTCTGAATGGACCTTCTCCACCTGATGCGACTGCTGGCTCTTAAGGTGGGCTTGAGGAGTTGGGCCAGGAAATGTTATTCATTACAGAAACAGAACTAAGTAGCCAATGTAGAACATTGGTGTATGTGATTTTTCTGAACAACATAATACCCCAGAAGAAATGTGAGATATTCAAATAGCAGGAGAAAACTCCAGAAAAGTCTCACTGTTCTTATTTTTCTTCCCTGCAGGATTTTCTTACTGTTGGGAAACCCAATTTTCTAACCATGAAATGAATAACTGGGAATTTTATTTCCATCCATACAGTAAAGTAACCACTAGACTAGACTAGACTAGGGGAAGGAATTGTGTGAACATTCCTCTCCAAACTTACAGCAGCATAGTTATGCTGCAGTACTAGATTGCATCATTGCACAACCAATCATTCCAATGAAATGCACAGATGTAGGATAGGTGACACCTGGCTTAACAGCAGTACATGAAAAAGGAATCTAGGAGTCTTAGGGGACCACAAGCTGATATGAGTCAGCAGTGTTATGTGGCAGCCAGAAAAGCCAATGTGATTCTAGGCCGCATTAACAGGATTATAGTGTCTAGGTCAAGGGAAGTCATAATGCCACTCTAGTCTGCTTTGGTCAGACCCCACCTGGAATACTGTGCCCAATTCTGGGCACCACAATTAAAGAAGGATATTGAGAAGCTGGAACGTGTCCAGAGGAGGGCAACCAAAATGGTGGTAGGTCTGGAAGCCATGATGCCCTATGAAGAACAGCTTAGGGAGCTGGGTATATTTAGCCTGGAGAAGAGAAGGTTAAGAGGTGACATGATAGCCATGTTTAAATATTTGAAGGGATGTCCTACTGAGGATGGAGCAAGCTTGTTTTCTGCTGCTTCAGAGACTAGGTCACGGAGCAGTGGGTTCAAACTCCAGGAAAAGAGATTCCACCTAAACATTAGGAAGAATGTCAGGACAGCAAGAGCTGTTTGGCAGTCGAATCCGCTGCTGCCTGGGAGTGCAGTGGAGTCTCCTTTGGAGGTATTTAAATGGAGGATGGATGGCCATCTGTCAGGAATGATTTGATTGTGTATTCCTGCAGGGCAGAATGGGGTTGGACTGGATGGTCCTTGGAGTGTCTTCCAACTCTATGATTCTATGATTCTAAGTGGCCACAGTGCAACAATGGGTGTGGCTATGAGAGGATGGGCATAAATACCAGACAGGGAGCTTTTAGACACCCCAGTCCCTGCAAGAAAGCTCTGTCTCTCCTCTCCTTGCATGTCTCCCTATCTATGGCTCAGCTGAGCCATGGATTTTCTGTTTCATAGAATAGAATCATAGAACTGTATCAAGAATATTCACCTTCACCTGTCAGATTCGCTACCTCTTCCCAGAGAATATTTATGAATTTCTGAATTTCTCATGAGCACCATATTGACAGCTGGACAAAATTGAAGGCACTTTCTGTTGGAGTGGGGAGGAAAGGAGAGTGGGGTGGCTCATTTCAGAAAATGCTGTGTAGAGCGTGTAGAGAAGGAAGACAGCATAAAATAGGGGAGAGTGGGGAGATGGGGTGGAGGGAATATGACACCTCGTTTCTTTATTCCTTGCCCCACAGAATTAATAAGCTGTCTGAGAGCCTGGCTGTCTGGGGCTTTGGTGGCCTGACTGACACATTCATTTGTCAGGTGATGGAGGCAACCAGTTTTGCAGCAGCAGAATATAGACCATTCCGAGTGGAGATGGAGGTTTTCCTTCACTTCCTTTCTGGAGAGTGAAAGAAACGGTGGTGACTGATCCTACTAACTCTTATTATTTTGTCAAATCAAGCTGAATTTCAACCCAGCTTTGGTACATGCGAGCACACACGCAACAGCTATTTTGGATTCAAGGCACTGCGAGCAGAGAAAAGTACTGGGACACACACATACACATATATACACACGGAGAGACAAATCTTTCTCGCTGGCACACAGAGGAGATGAAAAGCTCCTCAGATGGTCTCCGGAAGAAGCCTGAAACTCCTTCCACTCTTTCCTTTCTTGATGGTCACCTCTTTTCCTCTCTCCATCATAAGCATAAAATCCAGGAGTCTTCTGCCGGAATAGCTTTGCATATGTTACACCAACAGTAACTCCTGGTTGTATTGTTGGTTGTACAATTTAGACCCATGCGTAAAGAGGTTTCCGGTGTCTCCTTATACAAGGGCAGAGGTCCTGCAAACAGGGCCAAATCTATGCTAGACAAATAATCCAGTTTGCAGCTGGATTATTTGCCATGGCTCTTTCCTATGGAATCCTGGGATTTGTAGTTCGGTGAGGCAGCAGCACTCTGGCAGAGAAGGCTAAAGACCTTGTGAAACTGCAAATCCCAGGATTCCATAGGAAGGAGCCATAGTAAACAATCCAGTTGCAAACTGGATTATTTGTGTAGTGTGGATTTGACCCAGGTGTTCAGAGCACAACACTCCACGTGAGCAGCTCCATGCCTCCCACACACAAGCAGTTGTCAAACCCTGTGGGATGCTGCTATTGCTGTTAAATGGCATAGGGAAGGAGGGAGGGTACCGGGCAGCAAGGGCTGCCTCTTGGCTGCAGTTCTCTAAATATAGTACAGACAAAGACCAAATCCACACCACACAAATAATCCAGTTTGAAACTGGATTATTTGCTGTGGCTCCTTCCTATGGAATCCTGGGATTGGTAGTTTTACAAGGTCTTTAGCCTTCTCTGCCAAAGAGTGCTGCTGCCTCCCCAAACTATAAATCCCAAGATTCCATAGGAGAGAGCCATGGTGAATAATCCAGCTTGAAAACTGGATTACTTGTGTCATGTGGATTTGGCCAAAGTCATCCTTTCTCTTCCCTCTATCTAGACAATGGCAGTGGGAATGGGAGGCAGTCCCCATGGCTGAGTTGCTTCCCTTCTTCCCCCTCCTTGCCACTGAAGGGCTGTAGCACTGCCCTAGTGGGCTTGACAGCTGCTGGGGAGGTTTTGGATAGGGAATAGCCCCTTGCACCCCAGTCCAAAACCAGGTACATGCACATCTGACATTAAACATGAGTAGGTCTCCAACAAGGCTCAAGCCATGATGTTTCCCCCATAGCCACTGTGCCGTGGCACATGGGCACCACTCCAGATCTCTCAGTTTTCTAGGCTTCAGCCTCACAAGCTCCAAATGATGCTGCTGATGGTGTCATCATCGTCAACAACAATGGCAATGATTATGTTGATGGGAAGACTGGCTGGCCTTGCAAGGTCATCGGAAGGATAGTTAAGGAAACGTCTGTAAGCCACTGTGGAACATTATTCACACACACACAAATAGCTCTCCCAACATGTGAATTGTGATCCTTTTTTAAGACTTGGCTATAGCACCCAAACTCCTAATTGGTCTGGCACCCTCTCTGCCTCTTTAGCAGTGTTGATGAGTACGCGGCATCTGGGCCCATCTGGGAGTTGTGCAAAGTGCCAGTTTTTAAATGTGCAACTGAGCAGTGGGAGTCTCTCCGCTTGGCAGCAGGGACAGGCGAGGAAGAGCGAGGAGGCAATTTAGATTCCATTCCTCAGATCCTACATCTAACCATAGTTACAAATGTGTAACTACAACTTGTGCCCTGATCTGACTCCCCAAATCTACCTTAATAGCCAGCGGCCGCACTGAACAGTTTAGGTCTGTTCTGCTAGCAGCCGCTGTGAGCAACAGGAGCCTGTTCTCCTGTTGATCGGGGCACAGGAGACTGACATTTCTACTCCCCATGTCAGGGATCTCCAGTGCAAGAAGGAATTGCAACAGGGATCCTGATCTGATCATCACAATGGAAATCGCTCACAGGAGAGGGTGGAATCATCTGTCTGTTGCACTCCGATCAACAGGAGAACAGACCCTTCTTGCTTGCAGCGGCTGCTGCCCAGTAAGTCAGGACAGAGGGAACCAAGCCAGGAGACACTATTTAGTAAGTATACTAAATAAGTTACTTAAGTATACTTAACTAAGCAACTGATCTAGATTCTCAGCCCATACATACAGGCGTGTCATCTTGAGTTATGTGCATGAATGTTACAAACAGGATTCCAGTCCTGATCTAAGGGCTTGTCTATACAAGGCCAAAATAAACAGATTGTTCCACAGTAATAGCAATTCACAGCACTGTGACTTGTCTTAATGGTTTTACAGCCCCCATAAACTTCGTATGCCCTCTAGTCAAGATGGCTACCATGAGTCAATTACTCACGTTTTTAAATCTGCTGCCACTGAACATTTTTAAAAAAATATTGCCATGGTGTGCATAAGTAATATTTTGCCTTTACCAAAAAAGAAAGAGAGAGAGAAAACAACACCCCATTTTATCACCTTAGCAATTGCTCACTAAGGGGAAAATCCAACATGGCGGCTCCGGGCTCTTGCCCTGTTAGCAAGCCCACCCCCCACGCTCATTTGGCCAATCAGGTTTGCACTTCCTCTCAGATGGGAAAGCGATTCATATCAAATTGCTTGTCCCAATGAGCAGGAATGTGCACCCCCCCCTCGTTGTTGGGCCTCCCTCCTTTACAAAATGGTGAAACGACGTGGATTGCCATTAGGATAGGTCGCCTTCTCCTCTCATTCCATGAGAAGTATTTTTGCTGTTTAGACAACCCCTAAGTTAGAAGCTGTTGCCAAATCATGCAGTACTGACTTCCCTAAATAAGTCATTCACTGTAAAGTGGGGATGTGTGTGAGTAACCTGTGGACCATGAGACGCATGTAGGTCCCACAAATTTTTGCTGCCCCAGGCCCTTCCAGCTCCCTTCATTCAATTTCTGGATTTTGGGATGGAAAAATGCTGAACTCTATCTTCATTCTCACAGGGAGTGAAGTTGCCCAATCTTGGTGTAAAAAACCCATATCTCTGAAATCCCACTTTTCCCTGGGCTCCACCCCAATGCTATGCTTTCTCTGCAAATGGCTTTTGTCGCTCTGAGCCTGAGCCCCCTCCTCATCCCCATATTGTTAACAAATATGGATGCTGCTCCCTTTCCCACTTTGGCTTTCCAGTTCACATGTGCAATTAACGACAAGGGCGGCCTCCCCCAGGCAATTCTAATTTTCCCAGTTAATGAACCCGACTCAACTTTCTCTCTTTTGAAGGCTCCCCCCCCCACCTCGCCCTTTGCTTAGAGAAAGAAAAGAATAAAATGGATCAGAAACTTGCATTCTGAATGGGCCCAGCTGGAATCCCATCAAGCCTTAAACACTGTGATCAGAAGCAGGGTGGTGGGAAAGAGAGAGCGAGAGAGAGTTTCCTCTGCTTTATTTGCATGATGCATATTTGTGGTGACTTCTTCCAGCCCATTGGCAGGGGTTGGACTAGACGGCCCTTGTGGTCCCTTTCATTTCAACCTATGATTCTAATGCACATCAAAAGTGCCCAATGCCCACCCAAAGAGCGCAGTTCAAACCAGAGGTGCCCAACACACATCAGAATAACACAATGTGCATTAGACATGTCTGATGTGCATTGGTGCACTCTTGCTGGTGCCCTGATAGGCACCATTTGCGATTTATTGTGCCTCTGCAACGTAACTATGTAGGAATTTATAAGGATTCCTACTTCCTAGCTGTAAGGCCTTATGTATCCATTTCACGTTTTTCCTCCAATCTTAACAGTTTTGATTATCTGAATCTCTACCACTTTCATATCCATATTGCAAAATTTCAAACCCTGTTAATATGGTTATTTCTCCTTTTTCTTGAATAGATCTCAAAAAAGGCTTCCACTCATCTTGAAATGACTCCATCGTCTTGTCCTTTAGAACACTTTCCCAAGTTCTGTTCCCTCCCCACCCCAATAGCTTCAGCTCTTTGGAGAACTCCTTTCAAGTTCAGACTAAATCCCAGAGTGGATTCACCACCCCACTGAGATCAGAGCCATCCCCTCCATTGGCTCCTGCCCCATTTTCCATGCCTACCTCTGCACCCCTGTGGCTTGTACTTTTCCAAAACCAGAAGCTTGCTGCTGGTTTCCAAAAGGATGGCTGTTTCATGCACCCCCAAAGGTTGTGGGGGACCCCAAAACGTGTTAAATGGACCATTCTAGCCCCTGGAGGCTTCCTGATTGGGGTGTGATTCTCTCTTTTCAAACTAATAAGGAGGGGGAACAGTGATGAAGCTCACCCTGATGGATTTGGTGGGCCACATACAGCCCATGGGTGCCCAAATCCCACCCCTAGAGTAATGTAATACAGTTGTCCCTTCATATTCGCTGGGGGGGTTGGTGCCAGGACCCCTGTGGATACCAAAATCCATGAATACTCAAGTCCCATTATATACAATGGCATAACAAAATGTGTCCCTTATATAAGATGGCAAAATCAAGATTTGCTTTTTGGAGAATATTTTCAAGCCGTGAATACTTAAATCCGTGGATATCAAATCCGTGGATACAGAGGGACAACTGTACATGCTGGCCCAAGCTTAATTGAGTTAATTGAACCAATTTCCTCTCTTCTGTATTCAAGGCACACATTTCGCCTGAGTTGCATAGCGTGTAATAAAGCCTATATTCTTTTCATTCAAGGCTTAGGTCCACTTTCAATAGCTAATTTCCCCCTTGGTAGAAGTGTCAAAAAGTGCTTTGGCAGGAAGGTTAGCATTAGAGAAAGGGCTTTGTCGGTGCCAACTTTCGCTCATTCTCTCACAGGTCACAGCAGGGTTTTTTTGGTGGGGGGGAGTGGAGACATTGCTGTAAAGCCAAAGGCCTGCATCCATAGATTTTCCTGTAAGTTTTGCTGTAAGTTTGCTGCCCATGGATTCCATTGTGGGTGGAAGGCAAGCTCTTGCAATCCTTATTTCTCCCAGCAGGGGTCACTGTGGAATCCAGGTCTGATGAGGCTCTCTCATTTTGCTCCTGCTGCGTTCATTTCTCTCTACACTGCCCCCCTGTGGTTTATTATTACTATTGTCGTTATCACCCTCCCTGCTTTTCCTCTCTAATTGCTGTCGCTCAGTCAACCAGCTGCCACTAACAACCCACAAATTAAAAGGAGAGAGAGATCATAACAAGCACCTCTCTTTCTCAATCCCTCTCTGTGCAAAGAGCTGGCAGGAAGCAAGGTTGATTCAGAGTCACTGGAAACATGACCTTTTCTCGGTATTTGTTGGGTGTGTGTGTGTGTGAACGCTCATTTTCTTTTTAAAGATATAAATGATTTTTTTTTTTACTTTCCCTGACCCTCTGTTGCAGCCATTGGGAAGGGCTGGATTAGGCCAGAAATCCAACCTCTGAGACAAAAACATGTCATCTGGGAGGTGTGTGCTGTTTGAATGTGCTGGATTGAAACTCCCATCACCCACCAGGTAGCATGACCTAGTCTCCATTAGAAATGTAAAATTTCCAGAAATATTGAAGCCATGGGGGAAAAAATGCCCCCCCTGTTTTTTCAGAAAAAATGGAAATTTTTGGATTTTTTTTTAAAAATGTGATGCAACATTATCAGTTTTTACAGATTGGAAGTCACTCTGTTCCTTTAGGAACATAAAATATGACTATGTACAATTTGATTTGGCATAAAATTATCACAATTGATATATTAAAAATACAGTGTATTCAAACAATTATTAGAAACAGAATTTACTTTTTAAAAAAACTTTTATTTGCAACAAATGGAGTAAGAATCTCCTGAACTGTATCGAACCTCTTCTTTTTTCAATTTTTTTTTTTGGGGGGGGGAAGGCTTAAGGAAAAAAACAGGGGGAAAAGTATTTTTCCTGAATTTTTTTGTCCCCTGCCCCAGGTCTTCACATCTCTTTTGCATGAGGAGTGTTATAGTCAGTGCACATTAGGAAGACCTCAGCCAGCATCTCTAGAATGTCCATAAGAACAGTTTTCTAGATCAGGTTGGAGGTCCATTAATCCAGCATCCTGCTTTCTTTCTTTACTGGTCAACCAAATGGCTCCAGGACACTTCCCACCCCAGATCCTAGCCGGGCATAAAATTGCACCCAGTTGTTGGAGGACAGAGCTATATCTCCACCACAACATGCCCTAAACTTCCACTGCTAGCTTACTGCTGCTTTCAAGCATGGTAGATCAGTCAGATTGAAGTCACGTTCAACCAAAGCTCAAAGATTTTCCCTTTTAAGACTATAATTCCCAGGATGCCCTGTTAGCATGTAGTCCAAAAAGGTTAACATCTCCAAGCTCAGAATTCAGTGACATGTTCCGTGGAGGGTGGGTAAATGGGGGCATGTGTGTGCCATCTTGACCTTCACCTCATCCAACATGACATCTTGAGCCAAGCATTGTCCAAACAAGGTCTGGGCAACCAGCCAAAAGCTGATTACTACACAGCTGATAAGCAGAGGCACACCACAGTCAAGCTAATGACAGGCAAAGGAATTAAAGCAGAGTGAAGACAGACACTTGCTTGACTAGCAAGCAAAACATAAGTCCACAAGCAAAGTCCAATATACAAGGTCCAGGTCTGGCAAACAGAGTTCAGGAGAGTCCAGCAAAATCCAAGTCAGGCAAACAAAGTTCAGAGTCAACAAACACAGTCCAGGTCAAACACAGTGAGCAGGAACACAGTGGGTAATCAGGTAGGTCAGATAATCTCCAGCAACCCCTGGAGGGCAGTGTTGCATATTTATAGAGCTAAAATTAATTGCTCCTTCCTATAAATATGCTGAGACCACCTCAAGCCCTCCTTTGTTGGCTCCGTGCTGTGAAGGTAGGTATAAGTAAGTCGTCCTCTGTATCTAGATGGCCTTTGTGGTCTCTTCCAACTCTATGATTCTATGAATCTTGGAGCAGATAGAAAGGCAGATTGCCGATGCCTTTCCACCAGCTTGGGCACGTGACAACCAGTCATTCCACCATCCTGCTGTGAACACCCCCCCAACACTGCCACACCATTCTCCCAGGCATGGTCAAAATCATGTTACACTCCACTGCATGGAATAAAAGTCACATCAGACCTGTCATCCCTCTTCTCTTCAGGGGTGGATCTTCTGGGACCCCCTTATGCATGTTGACAGCTGAGCCAATTCCTGCACTCCAGGAAGGGGGATGCCCGAACACCCAGTTCCCGAATGGACTGTTGTCGACAGGACCCAAATCAATGTGCTGAACACAGACAGACACATATAGAAACATGCTGCGCAGCTCCGGCTTGCCTCCGGGGCTGCGTGTGGCTGGGAGGGGGCTGAGATGAGCGGAGTGGCTGGTTGGCTGGCTGGACGCCTTTGCTGCATCTTTGTGTCAGGTTCCCTGGGGAACTGAGTCAGCAGAAGCCAGAAGCCAGCGGGCTGTCTCTTGCAATCTCCATCTGGAGGGGAGCGATGGGAGGGCGAGTACCTGAAGGTCAGCAGATGGAGCGCGGCTTTGTGCTCCAGAAAAAGAGGATGGGAAGGGGGAGCAATGGAACTGTGTGTATGTGTTTTCCTCAACCCACCTTAGCCCAAAAGATTAAGGATGGGGTTGAAACCAATCCCCGTTCATCAAGGATGATAAAAAGAACTGGCCCTTGATTGAAAAAAGGATTGGTTTCAACTCTATCCTCAATCACTTGTGGTCCATCAGTGATCATCAACGTAGTCCACAGACACCTCCAGGATGTCCCCCAATTTTTTAAAGTAAAATAAGGGGGAGACTTGGGTCACCAAAAGGCACCATGGGGTACAATTTTGACCCTTTAAAAAAGTCCCTCATCTCCCACACACCTCATTTTGGCCAAAAGGTTTCTATCTGAGTATGTTTAGCCTGGAGAAGAGAAGATGAAGAAATGACATGTTGAGGATGGAGCAAGCTTGTTTTCTGCTACTCCAGAGACTAGGACACGAAGCAATGGGTTCAAACTCCAGCAAAAGAGATTCCACCTAAACATTAGGAAGAACTTTCTGACAGTAAGAGCTGTTTGGCGGTGGAATGCATTGCCTGGGAGTGTGGTGGAGTCTCCTTCTTTGGAGGTTTTTCAACACAGGCTAGATGGCCAACTGTTGGGAGTGCCATAGTGTAGAAAAAATAAGAAAGTGGGAGAGGAGAGAGAAACTGGGACATTTTAAAAGCAGCAGAAAAACTGGGATGACAGAGGATTAATCTGAACTGTCCCTGCCAAATTGGGACACTTGGGGAAAGGGATGGTATTCAGCCTAGAAAATATCTGTGGGGCAGACTGACCAGGTTGTTGTTAGTGACCTATGCAGGCATAAGTTGCGCTCTGCATGTGGAGCATTTTTATTAAACATTGTACAATGGCTGTATCCAGCTGACGGGGGCAGAAGCAGAGGTCTGTGTGCAGAGCATGTGATGCACATTGGGTGGGATGTATGAGATCCACACTGGGCCTCTGCTCAGTCAGTGTCGCTTTCCGTAGTGGTATCCAAAATATTATTGTTTGCCTTCAAGTCATTTTGGACTTATGGCGACCCTATGGCAAACCTATTGAGGGGTTTTCTTGGCAAGATTTGTTCAAAGTTGGTTTGCCATTGTCTCCCTCTGAGGCTGAGAGAGTGTAACTTGCCTAAAGTCACCCAGTGGGTACCACACTGGCTCAGTATCCAAAAGAGAGATTCCATAATGCAAATGGAACGTCACCATCCCCCCCCCCCGTTAGTTATTTAGGCAGGGAATTTAGGATCTCAGCCACTGAGTGATCAGTGAATCCCAACATACCAACAGCATTGCAAAGGATGCTGGGAGGATGCGCTGGGAACATATCCACTTCTCCTGGCCTGGTTTTGATGAGATCAGGTTTCAAACCTGAGTTTCACTCTCTTGGCCAGGTGAATCTTCCAGCCGACTGTGTTGTTCTCCGGTTGATTTCAGCATGCCTCTGAACCTGCTTCTGCCTCCATCATTTGCAAAGAAGACCTTGAAAGGGGCACAAAGCAGCTGTGAATTGATGCCATGGCCATGTACCGTGTCTGGCTGTAACAGTGCAAAGGGTGGGAGGAAGGAGAGCTTGGGAGACATCTGCTGTGGTGACAGGAAAGAACTGGAGTGTGTCAGAGAGAAGGGAGACTCCAAGAAGGATGACTGTGCGCTGGAAGTACAGCTTGGGAATGTTGCTTTTTTGGGATGATGATGATGATGATGATATTCATATCCTGCCCTGTATCATAAGTCCTCTGGGAGACCTACCGTAAAATCAGTTTCCACAATTTAAACTTTACAACATAAAAATCATGTCAATGGAAAGGATAAGCCATTTGACGACTTTTTTGAAAGACTGGAAACCACTTATGAACTATTTGAGCAACAAGAAATCTAATGATGTAATAATCTGCGGTTAAGACTAATTAGTAGGATTATTTAGTTGGATCTGTAATAGTACAATAATTCCCCCCTCCTTCTTTTTTTATTTTTCTTTTCATTACAGTTAGGATTGGGGGTTCAGAGCCCAACTATGTTTTTATTTTTATTTTCTTCTGTTTTTTTTTTCCTTTTCTTTTTCTGAATGTACTAGCTGGACCTGGCATACTGTACACCATTAAAACCTTCTCTCTCTGGCTTTTCTTTGCAAACTAAGATTCAGGAAGGACTCATCCCACGCTTTCTGCAAGCGTGCTGATGACTAAAATGGCCAATCCGAGATAAACGAGTCCGGTTGCAGAAAGCACAGTAGAAGGTCTCCTTGGGTGACGTTTCCAGGTTGTGATTCTTTCTGCGTTGTCGTTTCTCTTCAAGACTTGTTCGGCGTGAGTTCTCAAATAAGGCTGCAGCATTGTGGATAGTGCGTCTTCATGCCTCCCGATGTGAGGCCAGGGCGGTCCTTTGTTGTTGATCAATTTGGCCCCCCAAAATGCCCGGTAGACCTCACGCCTGGTTGCCTGGATCCCATTGCAGGGGTAGCAATGGCGTCCTGCCGCCGCTGCCAGTTGACTGCCTGGGGCCTGTTGCAGAGGGAATAGAAATGATATTACTGTGTAGACTTGGCTCATAAGTGGGAATTGTGCAGCCCTGAGACACTGGTGAACTGGAAAGGCCTTCAGTCTTAGTAACTATAGCCAGCACTGTAGCACATTGTTTGGTCACTCCCAGTATGCAGACTGGCCATGAGTGGCAGGAGTGGATTGTGAGGTGGGGAGGGAATTTGCATGCGGGTGGTGATTTGCATATGGGTGGTGATTGGGTGAGGGAGTGACAGGAGCGGCCAATCAGCACACTGAAAGAGGCATACCCAAGAGACAACATATCTACATACCTAAGGCCGTTGTGCATACCCAATAGTTTTATATAGAGAGATATTACTTTGTGAATTAATTTGTTGGTGTTAAAAAATCAATCCATCAATATCATGTGAACAGTCTAAAAACACATTACTGTACACAACTGAATGATTTAATAAAGTTAAAACTGTCTGAAACCATGTATGCACAGGTTGTGCCCCACTTATGCGGATTGATAATTTCAGTTTCACTTATCCACGGCTGGAGAGAAAAGTCTCTGTAGGCATCTGGAGGACCATAGAGTCATGCTGGATGTGGTCTCTTTAGGCATCAAGAAGTCCTCCAGCATGACTCTATGGTCAATGTCCACTCTCTAGGCATCTGGAAGGCCATAGATTCCCAGAGGAGTTGGTCTCTCTAGGCATCGGGAGATCCTCCAGTGCTACTCTATGGTCATTTTATGCCAGAAGCTGACCATGGAGTTGTGCCAGATGCCTAGAGACGTGGACTCTCTAGGCATTGTCTGGGTCCTCCAATGCAATTCTGTGGTTTCTATGGCGGTTTGCTATCATATGTGGTTTTGCATATCTGCGGTTAAATCCGGGCTGCCCTTTTCTCCCCGCTGTTTTCTGTGCATCCCCTACCCTCTTCCAGCTACTAAATGGCTGCAGGAGCACAGGCATGTCCTTTGCAGCAGGCTTGCAGGGTGGGAAGGGCAGTGTTCTGCAAGGAGCTACTGGATAGCTCCCTGAGCAATAGCTGTAAAAGCAAATACAATGTGCACATGTCACCAACAATATATTTTAGGACTGCTGGGTCTAGAGGAATCAGTGGCATCCAGGTCTTGTTACATGTCTGTTCCTATCAGCCCCAGCCAGGCTGGGTCAGTGACAAGGTATGATGGGTATTGTAATGCAAAATTAACTCAAAGGCCACACCTTCTCTGCCTCTGTATATGTAAAAGTGTGAAAGATATCTGCCTCTCTTTGCATGGACACATCCACACGTAGGAGGTAATGAGTCTAAAAATAAAATTGTATTAAAAAATTCCAGGATCTAGTCCTTTTAAAGAGCAACAAAATTATCTTCTTTAAAAAGAGTTTAAAAATTCATTTACTTTCAAATTCATGCAGAGTGCAACTTAGGAATGCAGACTGTCAAAGCTCAATTAACATTTAAAATAATGTATTCAGAGGTCTGTGATCTCTGAGTTCATCCAGTTAAATTAGACTCATTACAAAAACAAAGGAGTCAGTTTAAAATGCAAATCAAAAGTTTACTGAAGGTATATCAATCTCAATCTACATACTAAAACAAACTTTAAAAAGAGGTTCCTAACTAACTAAGAGGATTTAGGATAGGAAAACTCACCCAGCCTACAGTGGTAAGAGGCTGCATGGTGAACATCATGGCATGGTTGCAGGAAAGATGGCTAAACAAAGTTAATAAGGCTTAAGAAGGCTACAGCCTCATGGAGACTCTAACTTAAAAGAGAACTTACACAGAGCAATAAAATTTAAATTAGGTCATGTGTTGAATGACCCAGCACTCCAGTTGGCTGGAAGTGCCCAGTGAAATAAGAGAAAGGGAACTTGGGATAAACAAAGGCATGCAGGGAAAAAACCTAGACTTATCTTAGGATGTGAATGAGGTACACAAGATTGCTTTTACATTACAATGATTATTTCCCCACATACTACAAGGTGTTGATTGAGGTTGCTCCTGTTTCCTGTACTTGGATTCCCAGACTAACTGAACAACTGTTTCGGACTTCTTAAAAAAATAAATAAATAAACCCCACAACTTTATTGTCAGAAATCCAAGAAGCATACCGTATAATGTTGTTGCTGAGAATTGAAACTTCAGGGACATATACTATATTAGAAGCATATTGCAATCTATCATCCCCTGACATGACATTCCCTTACACCAGCCAGCCTCCTTTTCCCAGGCTGACTTTGTAACTGCATCCTTATCTTTTCCCCAAACCAATTGAGACCGTTACCACCACCCCCTCCCCAACAGTTGGCAAAGAACACTTGTTAGCAAGTACCAAGGGGGGGGGGACACATCATTAGTATCAAGGGTACAGGAAAATAATGGAAAATGGCAGGAGCAGGCACCGTCAGGGGATGATCCTGACATCCTCATAGGGGTTGGATGCAGATTCCTATGTTAGCATGCTCAGGTGAGGCCAGGTAGACGTGTGCATCACCTGTAAAATGCTTCCCAATTGTCTTACGGATATGGGCTGAGATCCTGGGGGGGGTGCTATTTGCTGGCAGGATGAGGAAGAGAGGGGAAGGACCCTCATAGGAGGAAGAAACAGCTGATCTTGGCTGTCTGGGGAAGAGAAATGAAGTGCATTCCTAGATGGAATCCCGTTATTATTAGTATCATCAGCATCAGCATCAGCATCAGCATGGGTCCAAGCCTTGGGCGGGGGGGAGCAGGCTATAAATCAAGGTAACAATAACAATAATAATAATGGAGAGAGGAGAGTTTTCAGTTGGGGTGCAAGGGCTAGACACCCTCTCCAAAAGAAAACATATGCTTGAGTAACCCAGAAATGGCTTATGCACACCTATGCCACCAACTAGTTTCCAACCCTTGTGTTGCCAAGGGTTTATATCTTCCGCCCTCACTCCCAATATTTCAGAGACGAAAATGGAAACGCAGTCATCCCCCTTTTTTACACCTGGGATCACTGCCAAATCCCTCTCCCTTGAATATACCATTATTTATCCCTGAAGAAGACTCTATTGTGTTGATGTCTGTCTGGTGCATTCTTTTATGCCACAGTCGCTTTCCCCGCTCTGCTGTCTGGAAAACTAAACACAATCAAAAAGGATGGCTCCTTCTAAAGGACATATAAGAAGATGGTAATGATCTTTCTAGTCCCAGATAAAAAATAAATAAATAGGTATTTAAGCCGCTGCAGCGTGTGGAGTGGCAGCTGCACAGAGCTTTAGGGAGGCCATGCAATCAGAGGTGTGGGGAAGACTTGGGCTAGAATCCTGTGGGTGACACCGGTGGGTGCAACCCCTACTTGGGTTATTTATTTGGGCGATGTTGCAGAAGGAGGTATCCTGTACCACCTTGGTGCAATGTCCCTGAACAGCAGAGCCTAGGAGCTCACAGGGGCAACTCTGCCCCCGTGGCCATTGCACAAATGATGGGGAATGCACCTGGATATGTTCTAGATGATCCCTCACACTGAGGGAAGAAGGACTGGGGAGGGAGGCTGGAACTTCTTTCCTGGATACAGAAGGCAGCTAGAATGTGGTTGGGTACACCCCTGTGGCTGATCAGTGGCTGTGAGCATTGAACTCTATCCCTGAGCTTCCCCACAGTGCTTTTTCAATGTTGCCACCACACGTGGAACTTGATTCCAGCCCAGCTTCATCTATACAGTCCAGTAGCTGAGACCCAAACTCTCTTCCCTCCCCTCTTGCATTTGCCTCCTGCCTAAGGTATGGGTGGAAACTGCGCAGCTCTCCAGCTGTTGGTGAACTGCAGGTCCCAGCATCCCTTGCCATGGGCTACACTGGCTAGAACTGCTGGGAACTGCAGTCCAACAAGCTATGGAGGGCTGCACCATTCCTCCTCCTACCCAAAAGATTTAATGGCCCTGCTTTATGGAAATTGATTTAGTACATCACCAAATTGATTGGGTTTTAATTGGGTTTTAATTGGCCATTAGCAATGGTATATCATTTTGAAAGCCATCTTTGGATGGCTTTTTTTGTCCCACATGTAGCCTATAACCCAATAATAATAATAATAACAATAATAATAATAATAATAATTCTCCTGCTTCTTACTGCAACTTTATGGCTGGAGCGGATTGAATTCTTTTCCTTGGCTCCTGTCATATGGCCACTCCACTGGAGGGAGGAAGTGGGTCAAGCAGCCTTCAAGGACCCCCTATGAGGAAATTGCAGACCCCTGGAGGTCCCTGGACCACAGGTTAAGAACCACTGGTCTCCATTATTAACCTTGCCCTTCCCAGTCAACTCAAGCCAAAGCAAACTGCTGTACCCTGGTCTCATCACTTGTGTGTTCTTCCTCATTTATCATCTTTGCTGTCTTGAGCATGCTCTGAGGTTGCTTGACTACATGTAAAACGGTGGAGGGTATGGGGAGGCAGTTTTCATCTGTGAAAGGGTTGGAGGACGTGCCCCCCAAACCTGCTTGCCATCCTGCTCTGTGGCCCTCTCGAAGTCTGCAACGCTTCTCCTTCATGAATGCTGTGCTCCTCATCCTCTTGCTTCAAGGAGAGCATCGTTCTCCCAAGGTAATCACTGGTGGGTGAAGGGCTCTTGAGATGAGCGTGAGGCAGCCGGCCTTTGTCAGAGAGGCGGTGCATTTCTGAATCCCTCATCACAGAGAGGGAGTTCAGCCATCCGGCAGCATAATAGACACTGTATTAATAGCCACCCAGGTAGGAGGCAAAGAGGCTCTCCCCTCGTCTGGGTTCTTTAACGCCTTTCCCATCACAATGGCACGCCTCCGCTCACAACACCCTCTCAAGGAGGCAGACAAAGCCATGAGTCTGAGCAGGCTGGGAACAAAACTTCAGAGATGGCTTGGGAGCATCACGACATGGAGCTAAGAAATAGATCTTTCAAGTTGTCTTGGACCCTGGGGTTTGTCAAACTCAAAGGGTGGGTGGGACGTCTTCGTTGGACCATTGTTCCAATCACTCTGAAACAGAAGATTCTGTGGGGCTACTGGGTCCCCACTCCACTTACACAAAAGCACCAGGGACATTGTGTCAAGATTTGGGGTGGAGGGTCATCCGTGTGCTGATAACATCCAAACAGAGCTCAGAATAGGATGTAACTCTTCAGCTATTTCAGTTTCATGTGCGATGGTGACTAATTAAAGTAAGGGGTTGTATAGACTGTGAAAAAACTCCTCATAGAATTTGAGGAGAATACCTTTTGTCCCAATGAGATCCTGCAACGATTCACCATATTTGGAAGGAGGGGGCCAAAAACTCCAAGAACTACCTTTGCAGCTTCTCCCAAGGCAGCTGCAAATTTGCATTAATGCACAGCAATAGCATTATATCTTTTTGTCTAGACAAGCCCTACCTTTCTCCCCACCATGGGAAAAATGAACTGTTCCTCCATACTATTCTCTGCTAGGAAGTAATGAGCTGGAATGGAATTCTCTTTTTTTTTGCCTGTAATGGTCATGGCTCTAACACACTGCTCTTTAGTGCAATGGTTGTCTGTCTGTTATGTGTGTGTGTGTACACGCGCATGTGTGTGTATGCTGACTACATCTGAGCAATGGGAGGGGGAAGAGGAAGGGTCACACAGGTGGCCACCTCCTGCTGCAATCTGGAAGGATTGCTTTGTGATGTGTATGACATTTTCTCAGATTTTCCAAGGTGCAGTTTCTGATTTGGCCACTTGGGGGAACCAGAGAGTATTTTCCTGTAGTTTCCAATGGCACAGAGTGATGGTAACAGTAATTTGTTAGTAATGAGTAACTTAGTTACCTTTCTGGGTTGCAGGCACAATAGCAAGTAATAATTTGTGGGGAGAGCAGTGTAATGAATAAAGTAACTTGTTCCTTTTAAAAGTTACATTCCAGTCTCTTCTGCATTGCATTCTGTACAGGGCGGCCTTTGATTAACATTTGGAAACTGATGTGAAGCACTGAAGTGGCAGTCATAGATCCTGAGGGGTATTATTGAAAGCAGGTAGTAGTTGGAAAGAATGCATGCCAGCTAGGCCATTTGAGGAGTTGTCCACTTTTACAAACTCCAGTTTTGAGGTTGCCATATAATACATTCACTGGCCAAGATCCTGTATTATGGAGTGTGGCATAAAAATTCCACAGGTAGATCTACACTATAGGTCCTTTCTCAACTCCTCCAGGATTAACCGCTGCTACAGTTCTTGCACTCCATGACCCTTCCATGGCTGCTGGTGAGTGAGTGGGCTGGAAAAGCATCAAGTTGTGACCCATAGCCAGACAAAAAGGTGGCATTGCTGAAGCCACTGTGGTTCTCTAGCAAGCTTGGTGGATGATGTCATCATTTTGCGCCTGATTACAGGGACATTGCCAGAGGCTTTTCTCTGACCTCCTCTGCTCTCCACCAGCCACTGAATGGCCATGAAGTGGGAATTGCAGCAGCTAAGTGGTGAGGATTTTGTTCAGTGGTGGTCATTGTGGAGTGAGGAAGAGAATTCTGACCTCAGCAACAGCCAAAAGAATACAGCTGTTGGATTTATGCCCCTGTATGTCACTAATAGGATGCCAACTATTTGGAGGAAAGGCAAGTGCTTGGAATCCTGTTGGTGACATATGGTCAAGGTTATGTGCACATATGTATAACTCAAGGTTCTGTCTACATATTTCTTCTTTGTGGTACGCAAGGGGCTAGTCATCTAATACCTCCCCTGCCTAGCAGCTGTCCAGTCCCAGAGGGCATTGCTATGGCCATTCTATAGCCAGGGAAGAGGGAGATAGGTGACCAAACAGCACTTTTGGGGTCAGGCTTTTGCTAATTGACTTCTTCCTCTCCTCTTCCTCTCCTCTCCTCTCTGCAGGGCCTCCACTGGTACGGTGTGTGCCAGTACCATGGAAAAGCTTTTTCTGCCTCTGTTGATGCTTGGCACCATGGTGAAAGCTCAGCACTGTCCCGGCCGTTGCATCTGCCAGAACATCTCTCCAACGTTGACCATGCTGTGTGCCAAAACGGGCCTCCTCTTTGTGCCGCTGTCTATCGACCGGCGCACAGTGGAGCTGCGCCTGACGGACAACTTCATCACCGTCATCCGTCGGAAGGACTTCTCCAATATGACCAACCTGGTGCACCTCACGCTCTCCCGGAACACCATCAGTCAGATCATGCCCTTCGCCTTCTCTGACCTGCGTGCCTTACGGGCCCTGCACATGAATAGCAACCGCTTGGCCATCTTGAAGAACGAGCACTTCCGAGGGCTGGGCAACCTCCGGCACCTCATCCTCGGGAACAACCAGATCAGCCACATCGAGCCTTCCTCTTTCGACGAGTTCCTCTCCACTGTGGAAGACCTGGATCTCTCCTACAACAACCTGGAGACACTGCCTTGGGAGGCCGTTGGCCAAATGGTCAGCCTCAACACCCTCACACTAGACCACAACCTCATTGACCATATTGCTGAGGGCACCTTCTCCCAACTCCAGAAGCTGGTAAGGTTAGACATGACCTCCAACCGGCTACAGAAGCTGCCCCCTGACAACCTCTTCTTGAGGGCTCAAGTGTTGGCCAATGTCCGTGGGACTCATCCTTCTACCTTGACCATCAGTTTTGGAGGTAACCCATTGCACTGCAACTGTGAGCTTCTTTGGCTGCGGAGGCTAACACGGGAAGATGACCTGGAGACCTGCGCATCGCCGGAGCATTTGATGGACAAGTATTTCTGGTCAATCCCTGAAGAAGAGTTTATCTGTGAACCTCCACTCATAACCCGCCAATATGCTAGCAAGGCATTCATCATGGAAGGACAAGGTGTGAGCCTCAAGTGCAAAGCCATGGGTGACCCTGAGCCTTCCATCCATTGGATTGCACCTGATGGCAAGTTGATCCACAACACCACGCGGGCAACTGTCTATGACAATGGCACCTTGGATGTCCTCATCACCACTTTGAAGGACAATGGCATCTTCACCTGCATTGCCTCCAATGCAGCTGGAGAGGCCACCGCCCCTGTAGAAATCTGCATTGTCCCTCTCCCTTTGCTAGTCAACAACACTGCCCACATGAAAGAGCCTGACCCTGGTTCCTCTGACATCACCACCTCCACCAAATCTGGTGCCAATGACACCAAGAATCACCTTGACAAGAGGATCGTAGCAGCCGATCTGACATCCACCTCGGTGGTCATCCATTGGCCCTCTGAGCGGCACATCCCTGGCATTCGCATGTACCAGATCCAATACAACAGCTCCCTGGATGACTCTTTGGTTTATAGGTGAGCCAAGTGGGTTGAGGGGGCGATGGGACAGACTGGTTTTATGTGTTGTGTTCAGGGCTATATATATCATGCGTGTCCCTGAGAATGCCATTATGAAAGAGCATAGAAGTTGGCATCTTGAGCTCCTGTCTGTGTCTCTATGCCTTCAAGTCACCTGTCAACTTATGGTGACCCCATGGTTTTCTTAGGTAAGGAATCCTCAGAGGTGCTTTTGCCAGTTCTTTCCTCTGAAATCTAGCCTACAGTACCTGGTATTTTTGGCAGTCTCCCATCCAATCACTAACCAGGACTGACCCTGTTTAGCTTCCAAGCTCAGATGGGATCTCGTGCCTTTAGGGTATTTAGGCCCTGTGGCTATAGTGTGTGTGTGTGTGTGTGTGTGTGTATGCGTGTATTTGTGTCACCTGCCAATTTATGGCGACCCCATGAATTTCACAGGGTTTTCTTAAGCAATGGACATCATGGCCATGTTTAAATATTTGAAGGGATGTCATACTCAGGACAGAGCAAGCTTGTTTTCTGCTGCTCCAGAGACTAGGACATGGAGCAATGGACTCAAACTGCAGGAAAAGAGCTTCCACCTAAACATTAGGAAGAACTTCCTGACAGTAAGAGCTATTGGGCAGTGGAATGCGCTGCCTGGGAGTTTGGTGGAGTCTCCTGCTTTGGAGGTTTTGAAACAGAGGCTGAATGGCCATCTGTCAGGCATGCTTTGATTGTGTATTCCTGCAGGGCATGGGGTTGGAGTAGCTGGCCCTTGTGGTCTCTTTCACCTCTATGATTCTGTGATTGCATTTCCTACAGGTCAGGGGGTTGGACTAGATGGCCCTTGGGGTATCTTCCAACTCTATGAGTCTATGATTCTAACCCCTGCTTTATAACCAGGGCAGGCTCATACAAGGGAATACAGATGTTCAGATAGCCTGGACAGAGGTGTATAGGGCTTTCTAGAGTGCAGAAGCTGAAGCTGGTCAAAGGCATTAAGGAAGAGCAGCTATGGTTTCCTCTTGCCGTGCGCTGGATGGCTCCGTGGTGCTGTCTTCCTCCAGGCCCCATCTGTTTGTCAACAGGTGACAAGAAGGAGATGACTGACCGCAGGGACCCATTGTCGTCCCTCAGGCAAAGCCAGCCTGCCTATGATGGCGTTCTCCTTTCCCCCCAGCCGAGATGAGCAGTTGCCTGCTTGAATGCTGCCTCCATGGCATCTGCCAGCCTTTATATCCCACATCCAAGGTGCCACCACCGTTCCTCACCCGGTTCTGCCTTTTGGGCCTGATGGACCATTCACAAAGGAACCAAAAGTTTGGCACAACCTTCACCAGAGCTTTCCACAGTCAGCCCTGCATCTAAACTACAACTCCCATTACTCTGGCCAGCATGATGGGAGTTGTAGTACAGCACACCTTGGGTTGGTGTTGGGGTAGGCAGTGCCAAATTCATCTCCCAGCTCTTGGTCACTTCTTAAGCTTTGGACAGTTCCTCTCTTTTGGGAGGGGGACTAGAACTCCCCAAGTCCACCAACCAGCATGATGTTAGGGAGCTTGGAAAAGTTACTTTTGTGCACTGCAGCTTCCAAAATCCTCCAACCTACGTGGAGGATGCTGGTGTCTATAATTCCCCCCCCCCAAAAAAAAATACTTTCAAAACTCTGGGGAAAATATCCTAATTGTACATGTGGTTCACCAGTGGGGTTTCACAGCTGAGCTGGGATTCAAGCCCTGCTTTCCTGAAGGTCCTAGTCCAACACTCAGACCACTGCACCAGTTTGGCTTCCAGTGCCTTCAAATCCACTTCAATTTAATGATGGGCCTGTAGGATTTTTCCTGGCAAGCTTTGTTCAAAAGGGGGTTTGTTCTCTAAAGCTGAGAGAAGCTAACTTGGCCAGGGTCACCCATGTCGGAGGTTTCCATGTTTGAGCATAGATTCAAATCCTGGTCTCCAAGAGTTGTAATCCAACATTCGACACCAGTGGTTCTTAACCTGTGGTTTGGGGACCCCCCAGGGGGCTTCAATGTCCTCACAGGGGGTCCATGAAGGCTGCTCAGCCCATCTCCTGCCTGCAGTGGAGTGGCCACGTGACAGGAGCCAAGTCAAAGGCTGGCTGGCTTGGCCTCCACATTGCCATTCAATCCTCTGCAGCTTCTTCTTGCAGGAAGAAGCAGGAGAAAAGTCTTCCCTCCTCTCCTAAGGGAGGTTTAATGGATGGTGTAATTCTATTATTATTATTATTATTATTATTATTATTATTATTTTAAATCTCAAGTTGAGTCTTGGGGTCCACAGCAACAAAACATATTTAAAGGGAGTACCTTTAAAGAAAAGGTTAAGAACCACTGTTCTGCACCATATTGGCTCAATCTCCTTTGGACCCCCCCTGCTTTTTTTTGGCAAACCGCACACACACACCCCAGAATCTCCAGAAGCACCAATTCACATTTTAAACAGCTCTTGAATCACTACACCCATGTAATTGTATTCCATTTTTTAAAAACACACACACCCTGTTTTCCAAAATCGACCACTTATAGTTTCATTTTTGGGCATTTGGGGCAAACCAGGAATGGTTCGAGGGCTAGAAAAACCAATCCCTGGACATGGGAAAAAATGGTCCATGCCTGCTTTCAAGGTTTGTGGTGGCTACACCTTTCCAAGGAATCTCGCTACCCCACTCGCAGCAACTGGTCTTTCCACAGTGTCGCTTCTGCCCCCCATGGGATCTGTGCCCAAGCATAGCTGTCTCCTGTCCACCACCACCCCAACAAACCCCTTCTCCACTCCCCAGAAAATTGCAGCTGTTGGCAATACGATTCTATAATTCTTGGCTAATTGCCTGCTGCTTCCTAGGCCTCTCCATCTCCTGCCTGCTAATAAATGGGAACTAATTGAGTGCTCTGCAGAAGTGCAGCATTCTGGCCTGTGGTGGACCTGCTCAGGATGATCCAACATCCAAAGCTCAGCAAGGGAGGGGTGTTGCAAAGGAGCAGGGGAAGAAGGGCAGAGGGAAATCTGCACCCCTCATGGATTGCCAGCAGGTGGAGGGAAAACATTGGTCTGCAATGTCCTGACATCATCATCATCATCATCATCATCACTGAATACACTGCTCCAAAGTGTGGTGGTGGAGTCTCCTTCTTTGGAGCTTTTTAAACAGAGGCTGGATGGCCAACTATCAGTAATGGTTTGATTGAAGGGGGTTGGACTAGATGGCCCTTGGGGTCTCTTCCAACTCTATAATTCTGTGATTTTAAGAAATGCAAATATCAGGGTCAGATGATTTAACCATCAGGACCCCTGCAGGCAGTAGAAGGTTTTTAAACAGAGGCTGGATGGCCAACTATCAGGAATGCTTTGATTGAAGGGGGTTGGACTAGATGGCCCTTGGGGTCTCTTCCAACTCTATGATTCTGTGATTTTAAGAAATGCAAATATCAGGGTCAGATGATTTAACCACCAGGACCCCTGCAAGCAGTAGAAGGTTTTTAAACAGAGGCTGGATGGCCATCTGTCGGGAATGCTTTGATTGTGTATTCCTGCATTCCAGGGGGTTGGACTAGATGGCCCTTGTGGTCAGTTCCAACTCTATGATTCTGTCATCATCATCATCATCATCATCATCATGTTTATTTATAGCCTGCTTTTTCTCCAAGGCTGGGACCCAAAGCGGCTTACCATTTTAAAAACGCACGATTAAAACCTACAAAAACTGCACATTTAAAACAGAATTAAACTGATGACATCATTAAAACCACCTCGAAATATTCAAAAGAATAAAATATACTTAAAAGTATTAAAAGTTGAACATGAGCCAACAGTGTGATGCGGCAGCTAAAAAGGCCAATGCAATTTTGGGCTGTATTAATAAAAGTATAGTGTCTAGATCAAGGGAAGTAATAGTGCCACTCTATTCTGCCTTGGTCAGACCTCACTTAGAATACTGTGTCCAGTTCTGGGCACCACAATTCAGAAAGGATATTGACAAATTGGAGCGTGTCCAGAGAAGGGCAACTAAAATGGTGAAAGGTCTGGAAACAATGCCTTATGAGGAGAGACTTAGGGAGCTGGGTATGTTTAGCCTGGAAAAAAGACGGTTTAGAGGCGATATGATAGCCCTGTTTAAGTATTTGAAGGGATGTCAGGCTGAGGATGGAGCAGGCTTGTTTTCTGCTGCTCCAGAGACTGGAACACGGAGCAATGGATGCAAGCTCCAGGAACAGAGATTCCACCTCAATATGAGGAGGAACTTTTTGACAGTAAGAGCTGTTCGGCAGTGGAACACACTCCCTCGGAGCGTGGTGGGGTCTCCTTCCTTGGAGGTCTTTAAACAGAGGCTGGATTGCCATCTGTCGGGGATGCTTTGATTGTGATTTCCTGCGTGGCAGGGGGGTTGGACTTGATGGCCCTTGTGGTCTCTTCCAACTCTGCAATTCTATGATTCTATGATTCTATGAAAAACTATCATTAGAGAGATAAAAAGCTTTTTAAAATAGCCCAACAAAACCACACAGCACCACTACCCCCATGGTCTCCACCAGGTTGGCTGGGAGATTTGGGAAGTTGTAGTACAAAAAAAGGGGGGGGTGTTCCCAAGCTGTGGTTGAAAGTATGTATATACATTCAGTGGCTGGCATCCTGTTCCTGACATATGTGTGTATATCCCTCACGGGGGCTATTCTCTTACCCCTGTGCTCTGCCCCCAAACCTCCTCTCCCCCATAGCTGCTGTTGCTTCTTACAGGTGGGAAAGAGAGGAAAGATGAAAGGGAATTCAGATCATGAAAATACAGCTGCTCTTGGCTTGCAGGGGAAGGAAAAGAAGGCGGTGCTCAATCGGTGAGCACAAATTCATTTCTTTCCCCCGCCAGCTGAGTCCAACTGCTACTTCATGGTCTGAATCCCCTTCCTCCTTCCCTCTCCTTCCTACCTGTAAGTTGCAACAACTGCCCCTACCTCTCCTTGACCGCTGCCAGGGGCAAGGAAGGACATGGAATTGCACAGGCAGGGCTGCACTCCGGTGTAGGATCTCAGCCTGTGTATGAGAGGAAAGGTGGTGGCAAAGCCCACCTCTGTGTTCATGCCATTGGTTGCTGTTGTTTTCCATTAATGCCCCCTTTTAATCCTAATCTTTCTTCCCCCTCCTAGGATGATCCCCTCCTCCAGCAAGACCTTCCTTGTAAATGACTTAGCGGCAGGCCGGGACTATGACCTGTGTGTGTTGGCCGTTTACGACGACGGGGTGACGTCCCTCACAGCCACCCGAGTGGTGGGCTGCGTGCAGTTCACCACCGAAGGGGAAGGCGCCCAGTGCCACTCGCTCCACACCCAGTTCCTTGGGGGCACCATGATCATCATCATCGGGGGCATCATTGTGGCCTCTGTCCTGGTCTTTATCATCATCCTCATGATCCGGTACAAGGTCTACAGCGGCCAAGATGAGCACAAGAAAGCCAAAGTCAGCAACGTCTACTCGCAGACCAATGGGAGCCAGCCCTCCTCTACCACCGCCACCTTGCCCCATTCGGCCTCCAAGGCTGGAGAGGACAAATATGAAACTCTCCAAGAGATGACTGCCAAGGAACCCTTGTTCACTGGGGAAACCAAGGAAGAGGTCCCCAATAGCCAGGACATCATTGCTTTGACTGAGGTGGATAAGCTCTCGGCCAAGATGGCCTCTGATCTCCAGACAGTGGCTGTCTTGACCTCTGAAGAAAGGAAGATGGAAGGCAGCATGACCGGCTCGTCGGTTTCCTTGTGCCTCATCAAGGACACCAGTGCGGGGCCCCACCTCCGTGCCAAGTTGGGGGGCAGCGGATCGGGGGTGTTCCCCCGCGAGCTGTCCAGGACTCACCATCACCGCCACTCCTTTGATGGGGATTACTCACTGTTCCAGAGTCACAGCTACCCCCGTCGGGCACGGACAAAAAGACACATGTCCACCTCCCAGTTGAACTCGGAAGAGTGTCCCTTGAGTCACAAAAGGGTCACTTTTAGCAGCACAGAGTGGATGCTGGAAAGCACAGTCTGAGATGGGGTGGGGGTGGTATGGGGTGGGTGGGAGGGGGTATCAGGAGTGGGTAAGGGACTGCCGGACGCACAACCAATTGGGGGCAGAAGAACTGTGGGGGGAGGGAGGGGGAAGATGGAAGGAATGGGGGGAGCAGGTTGAAATGCTCAATGGGGGGGTGGATCCGGCACATCCCCCCAACCTCTCCCCCCAAACAACCGCTTGTTTCCAGAATTTTCTGCAGCGGTGCCTTAGCCAAGCCACAAAAGAGAGAGAAAGGCCGAGCAAGGAAGAAGGGAGATGGGGTGGAATTGGGATTTTTTTCAGGAAGAGAAAGTAAGCTGGGTTTTCCGGGGGTGGGTGGAAGAGGTTCAGTGACAAAGAGGAAAGGCAGGTGTGCTGTGCCCAGTAGCACTGGGATGACGGGGAGGGCAGGGTTGGAGGGTAAGGGTGGCCAAGGAGAGACACATATGCACAGACGACACGAAATTAAACCAAGATCCCCCTTTTTTTCCCCTCGTTATGCATTAATAACTGTTCCAATAAAAGAAAATGCAAGCTTCTTTCAGAAGAGAACTAAGCGAAAACACCAGGCGGAATTGGGTTTGGGGGGAGAGGGTGGTTCTTTATGGGGGAGAGAGGGTCCCCTTTGTACCCACTGTCAAAACCAAGAACCCAGTGAGAGGAATCGGATTCTCTATTTATTGTATCTGGCTGGTCTAGATAAAAGAAAATTCTGTGTTTGGTGTGTTCATTATCGGAAAAGTCATTTGAACTCATGGACCCACCCACCCACCCCCTCTGGTTTCCCTTTGTGATGCCCATCCCTGCACCTTTTCTTCCAAACTTACCCCCAAAAAAATCTTCAGCCCCTCCCACCAATCTTCACTGCCCCCCAATACTGATAACATCCCAATCTCATTGGCTTCTTCATAGAGCCTTTGAAATGCATCTTCTCCACAGCTGGACATTTCTCCTAACCATCCAGAGTTCTACATCCCCTACAGATCTTGCCCTTCCCTGGATCTCCTTCACCTCCCTTCTCTTTTGACCCTGTTCCCCCCCGCCCTGCCTTCCAATTCCCCCTGACCCCTGGGGCAAATATTCCTGTCCCCATCCTGTCCTAACCTTCACCCCCTTCCCACCCACCCTGGCTTCTTAGCCCAACCATGAATCTTTCAAAAGTCAACACCGCCTCCCCAATGTTGAGTGTTGAACACAAGTTTTTACATTAAAAACCTGTGCCTGCCGCGCCCACCCATTGCTCCAACCTCCCCCCACCACCATTATCCATTCCTTCCCTCCCAGTTCTTCCCAGTGCCACCCAGTCCCTCTTCCTCCATAACACGGTGCGGCTGCTTTCCGGAGGTGATTAAATCTTTTGTGTGTGAACTGCAGCCTGGGTCTGGCTTATGTTTTTCTTAATAAAAGGGACTGGGGAGGAATTTTCAAGGGGAGGGGGAGGTTCAGAGAGTACAGAGTGCTAGTGTATAGGTTGATGGGGAAGGGGGCTTTAAGAAGGTCCATTCTGGGATGGAGTGGATGCTCAGAATATCCTTAATTTAATTTCAATTAAACCCACCAAGTTGATGTATCTAGCTTGCAACATATGTTTTTGGCACAATCCGGGCATGCATGGTAACATACGACATAACTGTTGGACGTGCAGAAGAAATCCAGACTCCTACAGAAGGTTAAATGCCACCAGTCTGATTATTATTAATTAAGGCTGTCCATCATTTTTATGATTTCAGCGTTATAATTATCAGCCTTTTAACTGATTCATCGATTAAAATCAATCTGCGTATTACCAGGGCCTTGTGACAGCTGCCTTTCAACAGATGCGGAAGAAAGCATGAAGTAATTCACAAATCTAATTTTTTAAAAAAGCAGCGCCTATGATGCATAGCTGGTTGTTTTTATTACATTTCCTTTTAAGCACCTGAGCCAAATATGCCCTTAAATTGAAAGCCCGGAGATTAAAATCAAGCCTCCCCGTTGTTTAAACAATGCAACTTTTAGCTGAGTAAGACTGGAATCCTACTAGTGACATACATGCATGTAATTCAGGATTGCACAGGTTTTTTTTCAATGTTGCACAAGGAGCTATTCATTAGTTCCTTGCACAGCATCCAAACCCACCCTGTCAATGCAGTTGTTCGGCCCTGGGAATGCTAGCATGACCATTTACTGGCTGGGGAAGGGCAGTACCCATTCTGGCTACAGTTTGGCATCAGGGTGGGGATGTGTGGAGAGAAATGAGGTCCCTCGCTCGTCCAAACAGGCTGGATGGCCATCAGTTGGAAGTGCGTTGTTTGTGTATTCCTGCATGCCAGGGGGTTGGACTGGATGGCCCTTGGGATCTCTTCCTACTCTGTGATTCTAAGCTGGAGTGGTATTCTAGGAGAGAGTGTGTGACCTGCCCGGGGTCACCCAGTGGGTCTCCATGGCTGAGCGGGCATTCGAACCCAGGTCTCTTAGAGATACACTACACCACTACACCACTCCGGCTCTGTCACTGATGGCCCTAAATTCTGTGGATTTCTTCCACCTCACTTTGAAGCTGTCCAGGTTGGGAACCATTGCTACACCTTGTGGCAGCGAATTCCACTGTTTACCTATGCGCAAAGATGGCGTTTTCTCTCCGCCTTTTCTCAATGACTGGCTTTCCTCCCACCATCCATTTTCTGTGCTGTTTTCAAGAGTGAGGAGAGAGGAGGAAATACATAATATTAAGTGTACTTGTTTTGGTCAAATAGTCTTTGAAAAGGAAGATGAATGTGAAAATCTGATGGCACAGAGTTATGAGTGAACCCATGCGGAAGTAACATGGACCAGAAATAGATTTAATCTAGCCATCCCTAGGAAAATTTGCTTTCAAGGGACTTCAAATGTCAGTGTTTGGAGAAAGGACCATTAATGTGTTCTTTGTGCCTGTCTGCTGTTTTTCGGAAATGCTCTGATGCAATCGTGTGTGTGTGTGTGTGTGTGTGTTCAACTGTGTCTTCACATTGCAGGCTTTGTGATCCCGGCCAATCAGAGCTCATATCATCATTTATTATTATGATTACTATTAATGTTGCTGCCACTGCCGTTGTTGTTGTGGTTACTGACCCTATCTATGATGATTTAATTCCAATGTTGTGTCAGTCCATTCGGAATTGCTTCCAGATCACTTCTTGCTACTGGAACTGCAGCTGTGTCATTTTCCTGCAGTTCTGTTCAGAACAACAGCAACAACAATTTTATTTATACCCTGCCTTCTCCCTCCAAAAAAGAAAAGAAAAAGAAAATGGGGACTCAAGGCAGATTACAAATTTAAGGAAATGTAGTATATTTAAACACAGAAAAGGTGAACATGAAAATGAAATTAAACTATTGACAATGCTAAAAACAATTTTAAAGTAACAATTAAAAAGGATAAAACCCCATTGTTTTTTTAAAAAACTGTACCATTAGAACAGTGCAGTGCCTCTTAAACCCTTTTTTCTTTACAAACATAGCAAGAGCATGGATGTGTCAATATCATGAAGTCAGTTCAGAGCAAAGGCAAGGTGAAGCATTTCGAGGTGCTTTGAAATCTATGTCTTAAGCATTAAGCCAGCTTCCAAGAAGCAGCTTTTCAAGGGCACTAAGGTTCTGATGCCAATGGATATGTGATGCCAGCTTGAAGCCAATTCAGAGCAAGGGCAGGGTGAAAAACCTGGAGGTACTATGAAATCAAGGTACCAAGAATCAAGGGCAGCTTTCAAAGAGCAATTTTCCAAAGGTGCTGGATTTTGATGTCATGATGTGAAAATGCCTCTCATAGCCAACTAGTATTGGCTATGTGATGACATCACAAAGGAAATTCAAAGCAAGGACAGGGTGAAAAACTTGGAAATACTGTGAAAGCAATGTACCAAGAATCAAGGGCAGCTTTCAAAGAGCAATTTTCCAAGGGTGCTGGATTTTGATGTCATAATGTGAAAATGTCTCTCATAGCCAACCACGTCTGGCTGTGTGATGATATCATGAAGTCAATTCAGAGCAAGGGCGGGGCGAAGAAGATGCAGATACTGTGAAATCAGTGTACCAAGTATTCAGGTCAGCTTTCAAGGAGTAGTTTTCAAAGGTGCTGGGATCTTCCTTTCAGGAAGGAGAGATGTAGTTTCTCCTCTGAAGTGCAAAAGAATTCCTTCCTCTGCTTCGTCGGCAAGAGGACCGACTTCGTGCAATTCCAGAACGTGAAGAACCTGGCCAAGAACCGTGGTGGACCAGAACCTGACTACTACCTCAAGAAATATGAGGATAACATTATTCACAGTGATATTGCCTTGGATAAGCAGAAAGACTGCAAAATTGCACATCATCCAGATATAATGTTGGAGCTTCAGAGGGAAAAGGCAGCTCAAATGCCCCTGGTTCTTCTCAAGGAGCAGTTTTCCAATACATATACCAATCTCACACTAACAGGGTTTCACAGCATATAAACTCCACATACATTCCTACCCAACCATTCTCTAAAGATGCCAGCCATAGATGCAGGTGAAACGTCAGAAAAAAACTACGGTATTCCAAAACACAGTCTCACAGCCTGGAAAAAACCCAAGGAAAATCTATAATTCCAAGAAGCTTTTTCTGGTCTCCCTACTCTTACAGACTCATTGCCATCCCTCCCATACCCATCCTGCAACAGCTTTCTGTCTGCCCACTCTCGAGGGCAGAATGGGCTAATTACCTTTTTGCCATTGCCATTTCCACACAGGCTGTGTGCAGCTTCATTGAAATGCATCCTCCCATTATCAGAGGGACCAGCCATGATGGCACTGCAGAGCTCATACATCCTCAGCAATGAGGTCTGCCTTCAGCTTGGCTTGCAGCTGACCAGAGGCAGTGAAGAGGGGGAGAGATTTTTCCCCTCTCTCTTTTGTGTTTTCCAAGACTCATTTGTTTTCTGGTTTTAGCTCACCCCGGAGTTCAAGGGAATGAGCAGTCTCGCATGAGTATGCATTTAGAGGATCATTAAGGTAGCATTTGCTGCATCAATCACACAGAGGATGAGCTAAACAAACAGGAAAGGGCCTCACCTTTGTTCTTGTACTCCTCATTGTGTGATTGGAGATAGTTGTGTGGGGTGGGGAGGGTTGTTTTGTTTTTTATAAAAGAAAGAAAGATCTAGGAGCTCAAGATTTCCTGGAATCTTCTGCCTCTGCCCACGACCCAAGGCAAGGAGATGGAAACAGAGGTAAACTATGGGTGGCTGATGGAAAGTAGATCAAGGCCATCAGGATAGAGCCAGCAAAGCTCTAGTTCAGTGGTTCTTAACCTTTTCTCTACCAGGGACCCCCTTTACATATCTTTTGTTGCCATGGACCCCCAAGACTTAACTCAAGATTTAAAACCCTAATAATATTAATAAAAATAACACTCGGTAATGATAATAATACAAAAACACCATCCATTAAACCTTCCCTCAGAGGCACTTTCGGGGGAGGGGAGACTTTTCTTCTGCTTCTTGCTGCAAGTTTGTGGCTGGAGCAGATTGAAGTCATGGGTGCCCTATGCCTGGCCAGAAAAATGACCCCACCGTTCATGACGTCTTGTGTGGTGGGAGAGCCTGCCGCACAATGGGATATCTTGCATTGCTGCCATTCGCCCAAAGTGTCATGCCAGCAACATAGCAGCAGCATCGTAAGGTTATGTGTCACAGCCCCGAGGCAGGAGCCTGGCTGTGATGTTTCTCAGCTCTTGCTATGGGACAAATTTCTGGTTAAAGGCTTACCAGAAGGTTAGCTTTGACCTTCTGGTGGACCACTAGTCAACTTCCATGTTGCTTCCCAGAACCTGCCAGCTTTCTTGCAATAAACACTGAACTGGGGAGAGGGGGGGCTTGGGTCTGATCCAGCCAACCATGGCCACAGTCACTGGTGAGTGGTGAGGGGGGGGGACCCCAATGACAGGCATCCTTTAGAGGTCCCTGAAGATGATGGCACAAGATGATGGAGATGGTGGAGCAAGCTTGTTTCCTGCTGCCCTAGAGATGAGAACACAAACCAGTGAGTTCAAGTTACTAGAATAGAAATTCCACCTAAAGATTAGGTTCTTGAC
Source organism: Gambelia wislizenii (assembly GCA_030847615.1). Lineage (NCBI taxonomy): Eukaryota > Metazoa > Chordata > Lepidosauria > Squamata > Crotaphytidae > Gambelia > Gambelia wislizenii. The sequence goes on from JAUMIR010000010.1 coordinate 37,328,937, forward strand.
TGTAAGAACAGTTTGACAGTGCAATGGACTGCCTTGTCGGTCTTTAAACAGAGGTTGGATGGCCACCCCTCAGGAGTACCTTACTTGCGTATTCCTGCCTGTCAGGGTGTTGGACAAGATGGCCTTTGGGGTCCCTTCCAGCTCTAAGATTCTATGATGTCATTGCTTTGTGTCCAGCAATGAGAAAACTGTTGGATGCTTATCTGCTGCTTGGGGATTGAGATTATTTTGCCAACTAAGAAAGGTTGAATCTGCCCTCTGGCTTTGTAAAAGGAATATACCTCTGGGGGCTAGAGAGAATTAGACCATAAACACACACACACACCTACTACACAGCACTGGAGGCTGTCCAGCACCATTCTTCTAACACTGCTGTCTTCTGGGCAGTGGCCTCCACATGTCGAGTGGGTTGGCTGGGAGATGAATGAATATTCTGTGATGGGAATAAAGGTCACTCATTAAGGGAAGGGTGACAGGACCCTGTGGCCTGGCTTAGCCTGACTTGGCTGTAAACCAAAAGGAAAGCCTCAAGGCGCAGCCCAGAAGGGTTGGAGGCTGAGGAGCACCCTCTGAAATACCAAGCAGTCTCCGCAATAAAACAGGTCTGTGCATTTGCTGCAGACATCTGGGGAGGTGGGGGAAGGAGCAGAAAGCAAGCCTGGAGAAAGCTGTGCTGGGTGCATTCTCAATAAATGTGTGTGAGAAAGAGAGTGGAGAAAGTATTGTGTGGACGTGTTGATAGGTACAGTTGTTGTTGTGTGCCTTCACGCCAACTCTGGCTTATGGCAACCTGATCCTAGGGGTCTCTTGGCCAAATTTCTTCACATAGCCATCCCCTGAGGCTGAGAGAGTGAGATGTGCTCAAGGTCACCCAGGGGGTTTCCATGGCTGAGCAGGGAATTCGAATCATGGTCTCCCAGAGACTAACCCTCAAACCGCTACACAATGCTGGCTCTCTCAAGCCTCCATACCTCCTAAGCAGTTTTTTAAAATTTTCCAAGTGCAACAGGCCCTTGGTATCTGCAGGGTTTGGTTCCAGCACACACACACACACACACACACACACGCACACACTCACCTGTGGATACCAAAACCCATGGATGCTCAAGTTCCATTATATACAATGGTGCAGTAAAATGGTGTCTCTTATATAAAATGGCAAAATCAAGCTTTGCTTTTTGGATGTATTTTTTTAATTTATTTTTGGAATATTTCCAAGCCATGGATGGTTGAATCCATGGATGAAAAATCCGTGGATATGGAGGGCTGACTGTACTGATAGGTGTGATTCTTGTTGTCATGTGCCTTCAGTCAACCCTATGCTAAAGTTTCCTTGGCAAGATTTTTTCAAAGAAAGTTTGTCATTAATGTCCTCTGATGCTGAAAGACCAGGATTTGCACAAGATCACCCAGTGAATTTTGCATAGTTGAGTTGGGATTTGAATCCGAGTCTCCTAGAGTCCTAGCTCAACACTGAAACTGCTATGCCATGCTGTTTCATATGATTTTATTCTGAGGAGGTTTGTCATGGCCTTCCTCTTTGGTTGCTGAGAGTATGACTTGCCCAAGACACCCAGTGGCTTAAATCTTATTATTAGTTGTCACTAGGAGACAGCGTGGTAGAGTGGTTTGAGTGTTGGACTAGGCCTCCAGGAGACCAGCATTCAAATCCTCACTCGAGCCATGGAAACCCACAGGGTGACCTTGGACAAGTCACACTCTCTCAGCCTGAGATGAAAGCAAGGGCAAACGTCCATGGAATAAATCGTGCCAAGAAAATCCTAGGAGAGGGCATCCATATTGCTGCCAGCATGGTGTGAACACCAGATGAGAGCTTTGGAAGACCAGGGTTTGAATCCATGCTCAGCCCTGGAAACCCACAGGATGACCTTGGGCAAGTCACACTCTCTCAGTCTTAGAGGAAGTCAACAATAAACCCCTTCTGGAAAAAAAATATTGCTAAGAAAACCCTGGGAGAAAGTCATCACAAATCAGAGCTGACCTGTTGCACATAGCTGTATCCAGTTCTGGGCACCACAATTCAAGAAAGATATTGACAAGCTGGAACATGTCCAGAGGAGGGCGACAAAAATGGCAAAAGGTCTGGAAGCCAATATGCCCTGTGAGGAGTGGCTGAGGGAGTTGGGCATGTTAGCCTGGAGAAGAGAAGGTTGAGAGGGGACATGATAGCCATGTTTAAATATTTGAAGGGATGCCATGCTGAGGAGGGAGCAAGCTTGTTTTCTGCTGCTCCAGAAACTAGGACACGGAGCAATGGGTTCAAACTGTAGAAAAAGAGATTCCACCTAAACATTAGGAAGAACTTCCTGACAGTAAGAGCTGTTTGGCAGTGGAATCCACTGCTGCATGGAAGTGCAGTGGAGTCTCCATCTTAGGAGGGGTTTAAACAGAGGCTAGATGGCCATCTGTCAGAGTGCTTTGATTGGGTATTCCTGCAGGGCAGGGGGGTGGACTAGATGGCTCTTGTGGTCTCTTTCAACTCTATGATTCTATGATTCTATAGCAACAAGCTATGATAAGCCCATTCAATAAATGGGATTTCCTTATGTGTTGACTCACCATTCAACAATTGATTGAATGGGTCTAACTCTAACCAATAGGTTTCCGGCCATGCATTTATTCACTGGGATTGCAGAAACAGCCACTATATATTCCCCATTGCAAATGGGACAATCAGCTTGCACACTGGCAGCTACACCCTTGGTTATACATTGTTAGTATTCTGCAGAAGCAACGGTGGGCACAACCTCAGTAAACCTACATGAGCATGGACGTACACTACACAAGCATGAGGTGGGATCATGGCCCCTATGTAAGAGTTGCTCCATTTTGCGGTTCCCATTTTGAATACCCTGTGCTGGATTTGAAGTTCAAAATCAAGTTGTCAATGAGAATGGCTCACTTTTAATCTCCTCCGTACATCTCCATTGCCTCTGGCAGGCATCAAGAATGAAATCTCTCTGCTGTCAACCACTAAATACGATATCAAAACCTGAAGTCAAGCATCCAAGGTCAGAGATATCAAATACATCAGGAATATGGGTATTCAGAGAATATTTGACATTAAAAGGTACACAGGAATAACTGTCAGTGATGTCATCATTTCATCCGCATGTGCATTTATGATACTCTGCACATGCTCCATAGTACTCTCTCTCTCTTGGGGCTCTCTAGGATACCAATACAAATGCCAGCTGCATCCTGCCTAGTAAATCCAGAGTGCAGATGGTACTGAGTTCCTGTTACTGAGTTCTGGCAATACTCAGTTCCTGTGCGTTCTTGTTTAGCTTGGAGAAGAGAAGGTGAAGAGGTGACATGATAGCCATGTTGAAATACTTGAAAGAATGTCATATTGAAGAGGGAGCAAGCTTGTTTGCTGTTGCTCCACAGACTAGGACACGGAGCAATGGGTTCAAACTCCAGGAAAAGAGATTCCATCTAAAGGTTAGGAAGAACTTTCTGATGGTAAGAGCTGTTCTGCAGTGGAATCTGCTGCTGCCTGGAAATGTGGTGGAGTCTCCTTCTTTGGAGGTTTTTTAAACATAGGGTGGGGCGGCCATCTGCCAGGAATGCTTTAATTGGGTATTCCTGCATGACAGGGGGTTGGCTTAGATGGCCCTTGTGGTCTCTTTCAACTCTATGATTCTATGATTCTAAGTGACTGAGAAGGATGAGGAGGCAAGCTACACCTTTCCCCTTCTAAACTTAAAGACCCAAAGGCCTTGCACCTATGACACCACTGATAATCTGACCCAGGGAGACAGGATTTCCAAAAGCACAGATTAGCCAGTACTTGGATAGTATGGAAGTTAACTGGATATTAGGGAAGTTACTGGGACTTACATAATAGGAACATTACTAGTATGGATGATAAAGTCAGTTTGTAAGCCAATAGAAGCATAAATCCTTGTTTGTCCCATTCTTGTGTGCAAGAATAGGGGACTGCATTTGGCCTTTCAGGCCCTTTCACCTCACCTGCAAGACAGGAGAGAGATATCCTGTTGGTCTGGAGAGTGTTTTCACATTTGTGAGCATGACTGTTCTGCAAATGTGCGCATCAGCTGTACAAATGGTGTAAATTGCCCCAACTGGGTGGCTAAATCGCAATAGCAGCTGCCTTGTTGCAGGATGTTTTTACAATCAGAAGCATTTTGTGGGAAGTTTCCATCTTTTGGATCCATCAGCCCTGCTTTCTGTGTATGTGTGTGCGTGAGTGTCCTTGTGCTTGTACCTTGCTTTGTAAAGGGAAAATACATTACATTTTGTTCAGAGATAATTTTGTGCAAATTATGGAAACTCTCAACAAAAAGCTAAGCACTCCTTGCCTGGTTCTCATGCTGGAGTCAAGAACTCTCACAGAGGCTGGCAATTTTTGATCTGCCAAGATCACCTCTCTTGTTGAGATGGAGAATTTTTGTGAAGGTTCTTCATATGCCTGGTGAGGATCATGATAACAACAGAGTGATTCATAGAAGCCGGTGTGGAATTGTCAAGAATAAATCTTGCCAAACTGCTCTTACCTCTTTGTTATTGGGGTACTAACTTGGGGCTTGTCTACATGGGCAATAGATCCCATCTTAGAGCTCTGTGGTCCTGACAATGCATGGCTTTTGCCCCTGTTTTGCCCCCAGGCAGTCCTCATGATCCCTGGGACTAATACAAGGCTAAGACAGGGGGAAGATGGGATAGGGCCCAATAAACCATTATATTAAAATACTTAGAATCATAGAATCGTAGAGTTGGAAAAGACCACAAGGGCCATCTAGTCCAGCTCCCTGCTCTGCAGGAATATCCAATCAAAGCATTCCCAACAGATCTGGCCTCTGTTTAAAAACCTCCAAAGAAGGAGACTCCACCACATTCCCAGGCTGCAGCAAGCCACAGATGCAGGCGAAACATCAGAAAGAAAACTATTCCAGAACACGGCCTCACAGCCCGGAAAAAAAACAAGGAAAATTCTTCCTAATGCTTAGGTGGAATCTCTTTTCCTAGTCCATTGCTCCATATCCTTGAAAACAAGCTTGCTCCATCCTCAGTGTGACATCCCTTCAAATATTTAAACATGGCTTTCATGTCCCCTCTTAACCTTCTCTTTTCCAGGCTAAACATACCCAGCTCCCTCAGTCACTCCTCATAGGGCATAGTTCTCCAGACTAAACAAACCCTTCAACCCTTCCTCGCAGGAGCGGTTTGCTGTGCCGCTCAGCAACATAGTTACCTTCCTCTGAACCCATTCCAATTTGTCTACTTCTTTAACTGCACAGCGTCCAGAAATTCAACACAGTACATCAGATGAGATTGGACTAGCATGGCATAAATTAGAAATATTACATCTTGCGCCATGGGCACTGTGGTTCTATTAATGTACCCTAAAATTACATTAGCCTATTGTTGCCATGGCTGATAAATCACCTTGCTGATTTATGTTTAGCCTGTAATCAGCTACAGCCCAGAGATCCTTTTCACCCGTACTGCTGCTAAACTGAGCATCCCTCCGCTTATACCTGTGCATTTCCTTCTGCAAATACAAAACTTTACATTTGTCTCAGGTGCCTTTTCATTTTCTTGTCTTCAGCACACCATCTCATTAGCTCGAGATCATTTTGAATTTTATCCCTGTATTCTGGAATATTTGCTCTACCATCATTTTGTGTTATCTGCAAATTTAATAAGCATTCCCAGACCCCCTTTGGATAAACCAGTGATGGGAAAAGTGCAGCATGTGGTCCCTGGGTACAATTCCACTCATTCCTTTTCCTAATCATTCCAAATTCCCTCTTGCCCCCTTTGCTCCCCTGTGGCATACTCAGTGGCTGTCTGAGATGGCCCCTTGACAGTCATTCTTGCCAGAGTTATAGCACTGCACTGAGATGGCAGCCTCATACATGCAAAGCAGAGGTTAATTTTTTTTCAAATTATTCCTCTCCTGAAAAACCTTTTCCAGTCCTGTCACCTGCCATGTGTGATTCTCCTGTTGCTTTGTTCACCCTGATGCTTCTGCTGATGCACAATATAGGCTGGTCTGTTCCGCACCAGATTCTCCCAAATTGGAGAATGAGGTGCCGACTGGAAATTTTAATTTTTTCATGGCTGAGCCTTTTCGTTCAAGAAGGGGCAATGGACCCCTCGTTGCTCTCTGTCAAAGCCTATGCTGGGCATGCAGAGGCCTTCAGATTCAACCTTGGTTATAGAATCATAGAATCACAGAATCATAGAGATGGAAGGGGGCCACAAAGGCCATCTAATCCAACCCCCTGCCATGTGGGAAGACACAACTACAGCAGTCCTGAAAAATCCCCATCCAACTTCTGTTTAAAGACCTCCAAAGTTGGAGAGTCCACCACCCTCTGAGGAAGTCTATTCCAATGTTGTATAGCTCTTACAGTAAAGACCTTCTTGCTGGGTGTTTAGGTGGAATCTTGTTTCTCAGAATTGGAATCCATTGGTTCCTGTTCTAGTCTCTGGTGCAGCAGAAAGCAGGTAGTACTGGATTCATTTCAGGGAGAGTGTTCACCACCTTGGGTAAAATCTGGAGCAGGTTGGGCACCCCGCTGAGATGGAAGCCACCAGCTGCCACTGTCCAAGCCAGTGGCCAGTCTCTTACCTTAGGGACTAGCTACTTGGATTCTGTCATCCAGCTGTGGAACTATTTAAGGCAGCTTACCTGCATGAGTGAGTGCTTTTTAAATGATTGCTTGGGCTGTTATTAAGAGGCTTAACTGGGGTGGGGGGGACCACAACATATCTTATTTTAAAGTACACTTTTATCCTCCCCCTTGCAAAAAGTACAGGATGCACCCCTGCATCCCTGGAGGATACATGCCCACACCTAGTGCAGATATGTGAAATCACATATAATAGCAAACTGCCATAGAATACCATAGAATCTGGCTGGAAGACCTAGGCATCTGGCACAACTCTATGGTCAAAGAGAATAGAGAGGGGGCTAAGCGGACCTCCCATGGGAGGGAGCTCCACAGTCTGGGAGCAGCCACTGAGAATCATAGAATCGTAGAATTGTAGAGTTGGAAGAGACCACGAGGGCCATCCAGTCCAACCCCCTGCCACACAGGAAATCTTGATCAAAGCATCCCCGACAGATGGCCATCCAGCCTCTGTTTAAAGACCTCCAAGGAAGGAGACCCCGCCACGCTCCGAGGGAGTGCGTTCCACCGCCGAACAGCTCTTACTGTCAAAAAGTTCCTCCTAATGTTGAGGTGGAATCTCTGTTCCTGGAGCTTGCATCCATTGCTCTGTGTTCCAATCTCTGGAGCAGCAGAAAACAAGCCTGCTCCATCCTCAACGTGACACCCCTTCAAATACTTAAACAGGGCTATCATATTGCCTCTTAACCGTCTTTTTTCCAGGCTAAACATACCCAGCTCCCTAGGTCTTTCCTCATAAGGCATGGTTTCCAGACCTTTCACCATTTTAGTTGCCCTTCTCTGGACACGCTCCAATTTGTCAATATCAAGAATATCAAGAAGGCCCCGTGTGCTTACCAAATGTCCCTGTGAAAGTGGTGGGACTGAGAGAAAGCTCTCCCCCAAATATCTTAGAACTGGGGCTGGCTCATATGGGGAGATACGGTCTTTTAGATAGTCCAGACCCAAGCCATGTAGGGCTTTAAAGCTCTTGAGTTCTGCTTGGAAATGGGCCGATGGTCACTGAAGCTGTTTTGACAGGGCTGTTACGTGATCTCTGCCTAATTATAATTATTAAATGGGGTTCGTAAATGTCCTCATTTTGGAGAACGTTTTGGACACAGAATCTAGACTAAACTTTGTCCCGGCTCATAGGATGTAAACGATGTACACGTGAGACTTGATATATCATTTTCTGACTCTTCCCCCAGGGGAAAAAAAGTTAACAAGAGCCAAGGAAAGACAAGCCACCAATCATTCAGAAAAACCAATTTTTATTAGAAATATTGAGTTGCTAATCGAGACAGCTGCATTCGAGAGATGCCTCAACACCAGCTCCCTGAGCTCCAAGGAGGTGGCATGATCTTTGTCAAGAAGAATTACAATTTTGGGTGAGAAAGCAGGAAGGATCAACTGACTCTTTGGCATGCAAATGAGCTAATTGGTATGCTAATGAGGCTTCATAATGAGCTCATTGTGGTGGCAATTTGCTTATTGTTATGCTAATGAGCAAACAGAAAAGGAGCCCCCTTGTTCTGGCAATTAGCTTGTTGTGGCAAGAGGCTCGTTATTATGCTAATGAGGCCAAGGAGGTAATTAACTCATTATGCTAACAAGCTTTTTATTACCACTATTATGACTATTATTATTATTATTACTGTTATTATGATGACTTTCTTCCATGGGAGTTTTCCTGACACATTTGGGAATTTGGTAAATTTGTCAAGAGGGCGTCAGCTGGAGAGATGGGATAAAGGAAGGGTGTGGATCTCCAAGTCCCTGAATTTGTGTTTTAGAATTATACCAATAGCAAAAGGTTGCAAACATGTGCAGAGTGCCCTCTGCTCCACTAGTCACCACTGCCCTCCATGGCCAAATCCACACTACACAAATAATCCAGTTTGAAACGGGATGATTTGCCATGGCTCTTTCCTATGGGACTCTGGGATATGTAGTTTGGTGAGGCACCAGCACACTTTGGCAGAGAAGGCTAATGACCTTGTAAAGCTACAAATCCCAGGATTCAATTGGAAGGAGCTGTGGTGGGGGTTTGGCCCTTGCTCCAGTACCAGATCGCACCCTTGGGATTGGGGCAGGAGGGAGGAAAGAGTCTGAACTGTACCTTCACAAAAAGTTGCCACCTCTTTTTCCTGGAAAGGTTCCTGAACTTTTAACAGGCGCAGGACCAAGAAAAGCTCAACTGGTACAGCTCTTCACCACACCACTTATCCTGTTGACTTATGTTGACCCCATACATTACATAGGGTTTTCTTAGGCAAGGAATCCTCAGAGATGGTTTTGCCAGGTCCTTCCTCTGAAATAGAGCCTACAGCACCTGGGAATCCTTGACAGTCCTTCTGGGCTTGGGGAAGATTCTTCTTTTTGGACTGCCACTCCCAGAATCCCTCAGCCAGCATAGCCAAAAAGGCACTTTTTCCCAGTCCAAAAAGGCACCTTTTCCCATGCTCTGGAAGTTCTAGCCTGTAGTATTTGAGGAAAAGGGACTAAGGTCAGATCTTGTGCATGTCTGTGCCTTCAAGTCCCCTGTTGATTTATGGCAACCCCATGAATTTCAGAGGGTTTTCTTAGGCAAGGAATCCTCAAAGGTGGTTTTGCCAGTTCCTTCCTCTGAAATAGTGCCTACAGCCCCTGGTATTCATTGGTGGTCTCCCATCCAAGTACTAACCAGAGCTGACCCTGCTTAGCTTCCAAGATCAGTCAGGAGCTGGTGCCTTGAGAGTATTTAGGTGCATACCTCCATAAATAAAGTTGCCAGCTTTGCCAAGTACCCAACCAAAAGCTGAACAGGTACAGCTCTCTCCCAGCACTCCCTCTCCATAGTGAAGAAAGCCATGTCTTAGCTATGAATCCAAATACCTTTACAATTTGAGATGCCACCTAATTTCTCTGGAAAGGCTCCTTTGCCCTTAGGTAACTGTTATGACTCAATAGGTGAAAACTCAATAGCAACAACTCTCCCTACAGTACTCCATCTCCATGGTGGGGGGGGGGAAGCCTTGTCTTACCTATGTCTGGCCGTGCAGCTCTTAAGTGCATAGGAGCCCTGCTGGAAGAAAAACATGGCATCCTTATTTGTACAAGAAAACTTTTTTTTCCTGTTTTTGCAAGCAAAGAAATGCTCTACCGGTCCAACCTCCCCCTTTTTTGCACCCTCTCCTGGACCCCACCTGCCTACATAGAGACTCTGCACTCTCCTTCCCAGTTTTTCCCCCCCTGTGATTTTCAGAATGCTTCAGTTTTGGGGGCAGAGGGAGGGAAGGATGGGGGCTGCTTTATGCCTGAAAGTTGTTTCCATGGCAACAATGGCTTTTCCACTTCATCCCTCCTCTCTCTGTCATCCCCATTTCTTTCCTTTCTGGGAAAGGCCAAAGCAAGGGAAGGGAGGAGAGGAGAGGAAGAGGGTCCCAGACAGTGCCAACATATGTGCCATTAATATTTGATCAGCCCTGCCAACTAGAATGCACTCAGATGCTCACTCAGCTACCGGACGACGCTGTCCCCTGCCTGGCCACGTGTCATCTCGCCACATGTTCCCCCGGGCACCCCAAATAGCAGCTGCATCAAGTTTTATTTTTTAAAGAGACCTCCCTTCTCCATGCACATATATATTTTACCTCGCATTTTTCCTTCCCTCTAAGGACGTTATCAAACAGGCCAAATATGGCGTCATAACGACGCCTAATGAACACGAAAGGGCGCCAATTTCGCACAACATTGTGCGTTTGCATTCTTGTGTTGTCAATAAGGCGGGGGGGGAGGGTGTTGACGGGCCAAGTCATCAATTGATCGACTGTGGCGTTATTTTCGCATAATTGTGAGTGTCTGAAACTGAGCCCCGTTCTGGTGGCGCGATTTCAGCATCAATTGGTTGTCCCCACCAGGACACTGCTGGGTGAGAATGAGAAAAGTAGCTACAGGATGCTTTTTTTATGAATCTCCCTGTTTTGTAGGCAAGTTTTTAAGTGTGTTTCAGTGCTTGTGCATTCATTTTGTTTGTTCATTTAGCTGTTTTTAGAGTTTTAAGCACACTTGCGTCTTCTCGTGAGAACCGCTGAGATCACGTGCACCCACCAGCATGAAAGTACAGGGCTGCTTTTTCATGCTATTATGGCAACGTTTCATATAAAGGGTTATTTTGCCAGCACACTTACCGTTTATGAACTCAGGATGCTCTTTTTATGAACTGTCCCGGTTTGTTTGCACGTTTTTAGGTTTAAGTGTTTGTGTGTTCATTAACTTTGCAAATTAAGGGTTGTTTTTAAGCGTTCTTGTGTCTTCTTGCGAGAACTGTTGAAATCTCACCCATGCTAAATCACAGAAGTAAAGTCCAGTTCTTGAAGTGTTAATGGTGGTTGTGCAATAATTCCGTGGCGGTTCTTTCACGTGATTACAGCGACATGCAATCTCTGGCTTTTCTTCGCAAACGAAGATTCAGGAAGGACTCATCCCGCGCTTTCTGCAAGCGCGCTGATGACTAAAACAGCGACATGCAATAGTAAGTGTACTAATGCCACTATGTTTCCTATTTCCTCATTCGTGGAATTACAGCATTTTCAGATGCTCCTCTGATAAAGTCCTGAGGCGATTGTATTTTGGACATATCACAGGATGATCTGACTCATTGGAAAAGACAATAATGCTGGGGCAAAGTTTAAAAACCTCCAAAGAAGGAGACTCCACCACACTCCTAGGAAGCAGTGCATTCCACTTCCAAACAGCTCTTACTGTCATGAATTTCTTCCTAATGTTTAGGTGGGATCTCTTTTCCTATAGTTGGAGTCCATTGCTCCATGTCCTAGTCTCTGGAGCAACAAAAAACCAACTTGCTCCATTCTCAGTATGGCATCTCTTCAAATATTTAAACATGGCTATCATGTCCACTCTTGACCTCTTCTTGAGGCTAAACATACCCAGCTCCCTAAGTTGCTCCTCGTAGGGCATCATGGCTACCAAACCTGGGTCCAATGGTGACGTCTCTTTCGGATGAGTAGATTTCATCCAACTTTATTTCAAGGAAAGGGCAGTTCCTGACACACACTAGCTTGTGTCCTATTTTATTTTATTTTATTTGGGGGGGGGATGGGGGCTTGCAAATGTGGCTTGTCTTCCTCCAACCCACCAAATTGTCTCTAACCTTCTCAAGGTGGGTATGGGGGTGTCATTGCTTTGGCTGACCCTCAAGTAAAATGCAGAGTTCCCTGCCTCTCTTCATCCCACCCAGCCACCCCCTTCTTCTCTGGAGCTTTGCATGGAGTTGGAGGATTTATTGCAAATTATCCTGGGCTTGAACAGATTTCAATTTTGACTCAACCGATGGTGTCAGGGAAGAAGGAGAAAAACAAGAAAGCGGGTGCCAGGGGTTGGGTGGGGAGGGGAGAGGAGGAATGGAAGGAGGGGACAAAGAACACAATCAACAGATTTATTGCAATGCTCAACATGTGCACAAAGTTGGATGCCAAGCTGCAGGGAGGTGAAAAATGGACAGAGGTGAGGGTGGTGGCAGCTTTCTCATAAAATCATAAGGTTGCGTGAAGGAGGGGTTGTATAGAAACAGAGAGCTAGAGTATCCCCACAACAGATGGCTGTTTGGCCTTGTGATAGATTAATAATCCAGTTCAAAGTGGATTATTTGCCATGGCTCCTTCCTATGGAATCCTGGGATTTGTAGTTTGGTGAGACACCAGCACCCTTTGGCAGAGAAGGCTAAAAACCTTGTAAAACTATAAATCCCAAGATTCCATAGGAAGGAGCCATGGCAAATATTCCAGTTTCATGCTGGATTATTTGTGTAGTGTGTGTGGGGGGGCTCTAAATGGTGAAAATACCCCTTATGGAATTCGCTGGGAATCCTACCTGTCTAAATGGGATCCAGAGCCAATCCACACTATTCGGAAGGCTGGGGACCCCAAACAAAGTGGTAAAAGCCTTCACAGATTTTCTAGTTTTTCAAAAACCACGAGGGGGATGCACACTCCTGCTCATTTGGACTATTGAAAGGCAGGAAATTTGAAGCAAAGCACAAAGCTGATTGGCCAAGCAAGAGTGGGGGTGGGGCTTGCTAGCAGGGCAAGCGCCCACGGCCGCCATGTTGGATTTTCGCCTTAGCGATTGTTTGCTATGGTGATAAAACAAGATGAATATTTCTTGTTTTGCTGTCCTAAAAAGAATGGGAAATGGCTCTATCTCTCCAGAGCATCTTGGGGTGACTTTAAAAAACCACAACGGTGGTGGTGAAGAACTAACGCACGTAAATCACTCGCAGCTGCCATCCAGAATGCAAGGTTTATAGAGGCTTCCGAGGCCAGAAAAACCATTTAGACATGTCACTGCTGCTGAGAGATGCCGGTACTAAGAGGTACTTGGGATTTTTCCCCCTTGTGTAGATGGGCCCTCTATTTGGACTTAGTGAAGAATGGCATACCTATTAGTGTCATAGGCATGTATAACTCGCACTATGCTTGTGGGGTGAATTATTCATCATAGCACAATGGACGTACTGTATTCTTCTGACAGTGACAAAAGGAGTTACATTCTATAACACTAAATACCTCCGTTGCACCCATTTTGCTTTGTCCATATCTTTCATAAACTGTGGCATCCAGACCAGGACACAATGCAAGGTCAATCTCATTCAGAATAATATAGAAGCATTGCTGTTACTTGGGAATAATAGTGCTACCATTATAACCTAGAATTGTATTAACCTTTTTTGCAGCCCCCCCCCCCCATTGCAGTGCTGATTCATGTTCAGGTATCAGTTGAGAGTAAAGATATCTATTTCACATCACTGCCAAGCCACCTGTCACCCCATCTGTTCATTTTATTACATTTCTTCATCTAAATACATAACTTGCCATTTGTCTCTGCTAAATTCCCTTTGGATAGTTTCAACCCAGCTTTCGATTCTATCAAGGTCTCTCTTGCTCTCCCTTCCTCCCTCTGTCTTTTTCTCACACACAAACTAGGTGAGCATTCTTTGGCTCCATAGTTTTCCAGACAGCTGTATGACTCCATCTGATGGTATAATTTCTAAGTAAAATATTGTGGGGAAATTTGTCAGGTGCTTTGCAGGAATCAAGATAAATTACATCTACAGCATTCCCACAATCCACCAAGTTAGCAACCTCATAAGAAAAGAGATAGCAATAGAGATAAGATCAGTCTGGCAGGATTTATTCTTGACAAATCCATTTAGGCTTAGAGTGAACACTGCACTTTATCAAGATGCTTACAAATTGAATCGTTTATCATCTGTTCCAGTATCATCCTTGGTATCAAAATCAGCCTGACCTGCCTGCTGTTTTTCAGATTTTCCTCCCACCACCACACACACACACCATTTTTTGGAAGACTGAGACATTGTCTACAGAACTCTGGCACCTTGCCTGTTCAGGATTTGTCAAAGATGATACACAGACCCTAGCACAGGGTTTTCTGAGGCCCCTCCCTAAACTGCAAATCCCAAGATTCCATAAGCCGGTGAAGTGGAATCACAGTGCAATAATTGTGTCGTGTGAAAAGGCCATGGTTAGAGACATACTGTGCATGTTTAAGTGGCAGAATCAAGGCTGTGCATGTCTGTGCCTTGTTTTTTTGCACAGAGAGGCAAAGGAGTGATTTCATCCAAAGCACTCCCTACCAGGCGGCTGTCAATCATTCATGTCTTAAACGAGAGGGGGAGATGGCTGACCAGTAAGGACTGTCTCCAGCCCCTGCTGCAGTTCTCCAGAGAAAAGGAAGAGAGGCCATGTTTGTCCAGACCCAGGGCTGGTTTAAGGCACCAGTGGCGTCAGCATCTGCAGGGGGCCCCATCATTGTGGGGGCCCCGTAGTAACCCTCCTCCTGCAAAAACATTATTAGTAATAATCTGAATATCCTGTACTGTGAATAGCTTAGGTTGAATTAGGTTACATTGACCTGAGATAAACATATGAGGCCCCAAAATAAAGCATAGCAGGGGCCCCCAAAATGCCTTAAACCAGCCCTGGTCAGACCTTACCTGGATTACTGTGTCCAGTTCTGAGCACCACAATTCAAGAAGGAGATGGACAAGCTGGAAGGTGTCCAGAGGAGGGCGACCCAAATGGTGGGAGGTCTGGAAGCCATGATGCCCTATGAGGACCGGCTTAGGGAGCTGGGCATGCTTAGCCTGGGGAAGAGAAGGTGAAGAGGGGACATGATAGCTGTGTTTAAATATTTGAAGGGATGTCATACTGAGGATGGAGCAAGCTTGTTTTCTGCTGCTCCAGAGACAAGGACATAGAGCAATGGGTTCAAACTAGAGGAAAAATGATTTCACCTAAACATTAGGAAGAACTTCCTGATGGTAAGAGGTGTAGGGCAGTGCAGTGTGGTGGAGTCTCCATTTTTGGAGGTTTTTAAACACAGGCTGGATGGCCATCTGCAGGTAGGGCTTTGATTGTGTATTCCTGCATGGCAGCAGATTGGACCGGATGGCCCTTGGCGTCTCTTCCAACTCTATGATTCTATGACTCTATGATACACACACCCTCCCATCCGCTTATTCAACAAGGTCATCATGGTGGGAATGGCGGGGGGAGCAGCTGGAAGGGGGAACGTGAAAGCACCAAGGGGAAAGAATTATATAAAATCTGCAGCCTTTTGAATGCAAGCGAGTGGCTCGTTTTCATGAGATTAATTTTGCAGGCTCCCTTAATCATCTTGGAGGGCGTATTTGGAAATGGGTTTTTGGAGCTACTCAGGAGCTATCCGCTGGGGGAGGGAAGGGTTGTCTAAACAAGAATCTGATGGCATCCTTCTTTGAAATTTTCTCTTTTTCCAAGAGGGAACTCAAAAAAGATCAAAAAAAGAAAAGAAAAAAGACAACCATCCATCAGCCCTCAGGAGATGGTTTGGGCCTGGTCGGTAACAAATTAGAAGCAAAAGGGGCAAGAAAAATCCAACCAAAGGATATGGATTTGGTTTGCTGGGGATGGATCAACTCTCTTCTCCACCCCACACTGCTTTTCTGTTTTTGGTACAATGTTATAGAGTCTTGCAGAAAAGACCAATTTTTCTAATTGAACACCTGGGGAGAATTGGGGAAAAGGAGAGAAACAGGCTGGCAACTCCCTCCCTCCCTCAGTTGTTGTGCAAGATGGTAAAGGAAGCATACAAATCTTTGAACCAGAAGGGTTCACAAGGGCCATCTAGTCCAGCCCCTGCCATGCAGGAATGCACAATTAAAGCATTCCCAAGAGACGGTCATCCAACCTTTGTTTAAAGACCTCCAAAGAAGGAGAGTCTGCCATCCATTCCACTGTTGATCAGGGCCAAATCCACACTATACAAATAATCCAGTTTGAAACTGGATTATTTGCCATGGCTCCTTCCCGTGGAATCTTGAAATTTGTAGTTTGGTATGGCACCAGCACTCTTTGGCAGAGAAAGCGTTTGCAAAATTACAAATACCAGGATTCCATAAGAAGGAGCCACCTCTTCCCTGCAGTGGAGCGGCCATGTGACAGGAGCCAAGGCAAAGCCTGGCTGGCTGGCTTGGCCTGTGCATTGCCATTCAATCTGCTCCAGCCACAAACTTGCAGGAGGAAGCAGGAGAAAAATCTTCCCTCCCTGGGTATTATTTTTATTATCAGGTTTTATTGGTGGTGGTGGTGGTGTGATCATTATCATAGAATCATAGAATCATAGAATCATAGAATTGTAGAGTTGGAAGAGACCACGAGGGCCATCCAGTCCAACCCCCTGCCATGCAGGAAATCATGATCAAAGCATCCCTGACAGATGGCCATCCAGCCTCTGTTTAAAGACCTCCAAGAAAGGAGACCCCACCACGCTCCGAGGGAGTGCGTTCCCCTGCCGAACAGCTCTTACTGTCAAAAAGTTCCTCCTCATGTTGAGGTGGAATCTCTGTTCCTGGAGCTTGCATCCATTGCTCCATGTTCCAGTCTCTGGAGCAGCAGAAAACAAGCCTGCTCCATCCTCAACGTGACACCCCTTCAAATACTTAAACAGGGCTATCATATCGCCTCTTAACCGTCTTTTTTCCAGGCTAAACATACCCAGCTCCCTAAGTCTCTCCTCATAAGGCATGGTTTCCAGACCTTTCACCATTTTAGTTGCCCTTCTCTGCACATGCTCCAATTTGTCAATATCCTTTTCGAATTGTGGTGCCCAGAACTGGACACAGTATTCTAGGTGAGGTCTGACCAAGGCAGAATAGAGCGGCACTATTATTATTATGTTTTTCATATCTAATAATTTGGTTTCACTAATTTTTTTTACTATTTTTTAGTAATTTAGTACCAAAAATAGTACTCTACGGTGAACCATTTCAAGGTTTTAAATCTTGAGTTAAGTCTTGGGGGGTGCATAGCAACAAAAGTTATTTAAAGGGGGTCCCTCATAAAGAAAAGGTTAAGAGCCACTGTTTTAGAGCCACTGGCTGACAGGGTGACTTTGGTTTCTAGGAATCTCCTGACACGCTGTAAATCTGGGAAATCCTATCATCCATCATTCTTCCACCATCATCACCACTATCCCCCCCCCCAGCCTTTCTGATAATAAGGCCAAGGAGCCTTTGAAAGAGAGAAAAGAGCTCCCCTTCTGAGAACCCGCCAGCAGATCTCAATTTAGCCCCACTTGCTCTTTGGAAATCC
Source organism: Gambelia wislizenii (assembly GCA_030847615.1). Classification (NCBI taxonomy): domain Eukaryota; kingdom Metazoa; phylum Chordata; class Lepidosauria; order Squamata; family Crotaphytidae; genus Gambelia; species Gambelia wislizenii. The sequence continues at coordinate 37,346,260 of JAUMIR010000010.1, forward strand.
AGCCCCCAATACTTGACAGCTGTGCAGAGTCATGCATTTTTTTTCTTGCAAAGAGATTGGAAGCGGTGGGGAAAGTAATGGGGGGAATCAAAAGTCCGTGGAGCCTTTTACCAGCACGGACGGAGACACCCTGTAATTTAAAAATTATTACAGCTCATTTTCTTGTCTCAATGAGTCCCTGAGCTTTGTATGTGTCAGGTTTTCTCTCTCTCTCTCTGTCTCTTAAATACAGTTATTAGCCAGGTCGGGTGAAAACGAGAAATGTATTCCCCCCCACCCTCAGCTCAGACTTTAGGGATGATCAGCAAAAGGTTGTGGATTTAGTGGAGGTTTTCTTTTTTCTTCTTCTTTTTACTTTTCTTGATGATTCCAAAAGGAAATCAGAAGTACCATAAAAAGATTGCTGTTGTTATGTGCCTTCAAGGTGTTTTCCAGTTTATGGTAACCCTAAAGTAAACTGATCACAGGGTTTTCTTGGCATGATTTGTTCAGAGGGTTTTTCCACGGCCTTTCTCTGAGACTGAGAGAAGAATGGGACTTGTCCAAGGTCATCCAGTGGGTTTCCATGGCCAAGTGGAGATTTGAACCCTGGTCTCCAGATGGAATGGGATAATTCAGCTCGACAGGTTCAGCGTGACCAGTTCAGCACGGCTGTTTAAGTACAGTGCAGTTCTGCTTATATTTCAATTGATAATTGATAATTTTGTCAAGAAAATGCAGTCAAACCCATTTCTGTTTGGTTCTGATTGTCTTGCAAAACCATTTGGGGAAGGGTTAAGGGTTAGGGTTAGAGTTAAAGATAAGGTAAGAGTTAACATTAGGGTTAGGGTTAAGGTAAGGGTTAGGGTTAGAGTTAGTGATAATTGTTAATACAGTTGCCCCTCCACATTCGCGAACTTAGCATTCACGGTTTTGAATATTTGCAGTTTTGGGAGGGCCCCCCGCCCTCCCAAAAGCAGCAACAAGGGGCCTCCGAAGGCCCCGTGGTGGCCTTGGGAGGGGGGGGAGGGCCGGGGAGGCGACCATGGGGCCTCCGGAGACTCTCTGAAGGCTCTGTGAAGGCCTGGGGAGGGAGGGGGAGGGCCGGGGAGGCATCCACGGGGCTTCCGGAGACTCTCCGAAGGCCCCGTGAAGGCCTGGGGAGGGAGGGGGGAGGGCTGGGGAGGCATCCACGGGGCTTCCGGAGACTCTCCGAAGGCCCCGTGAAGGCCTGGGGAGGGAGGGGGAGGGCCGGAGAGGCATCCATGGGGCCTCCGGAGGGTCTCTGGAGGCCCCATGAATGCCTTGGGAGGGAGTGGGGAGGCGGGGGAAAGCGACTATGGAGCCTCCGGAGGCCCCGTAGTCGCTTTGGCGGGGGATGGGGAGGGCAGTCATTATTCGCGGAATTTTCACATTCGCAGGGGTCTGTGGAACCCAACCCCCGCGAATGTGAAGGGATGACTGTAACTCTAACCCTTACCTTAACCCTAACCCTAACCCTTTTCCAAGACAATCACAACCAAACAGAAATGTTTTTCCCATTATATTTTTATTTCACTAATTTCCATATAATACAGAAAAATCGACACAATACAACACATCAAAAACACATGACACATAACATCTAACATCTTGCATAACATTAATATAATGTAACAATCCTACTTCCTTATCTTTCCCCAGTTGTGGTGATTAATTCAAAGAGAAATGGTTTTGATTGCATTTTCTTAACAAAATTTTCAATGACTAATTGATACGCAAGGAGAACTGTACCACGCTGAAACAGCCATGCTGAAACATCCTAGACCCACTCAAACTACTACACCACACTGGCTCTCTGTGAACCAGGAGGGGGAGAAAGTTGTGCATCACATTTTTGGAATCAATCCAGAGGCTTAATCCACGTGTGGGCAAGTCACACTCTCTCAGCCTCAGAGGAAGGCAAAAGCAAACCACCTCTGATAGCTAGATAGATAGATAGATAGATAGATAGGTACCTTGAGTGGGCAGAAAAACATTCAAGGCATCATTCAAGGACTTTTGAGGAAGCAGGTCTAAACAGCAAAGCTGGAGATAGCACTTCCTAGCGGTTACAGCAGGCAGCCAGAGACACTGGGGAGGAGAGAAGAGGGAACCTATGAGAGAAAAAGAAACACGTTCAGGCTGAGGTGGAAGCAGCTCTCTCTCTAATGAACAGGCTTGGGGCTGTATCTCATTTTCGAGGGCTCACACTCTTTTGCACATGTTAGCTCCACATTCATCACCCTCCACCACTGCCTGCAAAGAGGGCTGTTTATTTGCTTGCTGGAGTGTTGCTTGCCAGCCTCCCGGTCCCACCGCAGAAGCCAAGAGGAGGCTCAGAATACTCATTTCAAGAACATAAAAATTCAGAAGGAAGACATCAAGTGGGGAAAAGATTGCTTGCCCTGAGAATCAGTTGTTGGCGCAAAAGGTGCCCCTATAGAACAAACAGACAATGCGGTTAAGGAGCACCTAAATCAGAGGAGGGGAAAGTGTGTTTCCCTCTTCACCCAGCTGTTTTTGCAGGATTTGGTTCCTCCGAGGCCTTGTTGCACTACACAATTATAACCTTAATTGGCTACTGCCCGTGTGGGTGGGAATACGGGCATTGTCCCACAAATAAACATTCCATCCTTTCTTATATGAATTTTTCCTTCAGTCCTCACATTTCTAGCATTACAGAAGCGTAAAACTTCAGTCAAGCATTCAAAATGGATTTTAGGTATCCAAAGACCCAGACAAGGCAAACACAGCAAGTAGAAGAGGAGTTTTCAGTAGGAATGATTTTCAAAGTCTCAGGCCTAACCCACACTACACAAATAATCCACTTTGAAACTGGGTTATTTGCCATGGCTCCTTCCTATGGAATCCTGGGGTCTGTAGATGCATAAGGTCTTTAGCCTTCTCTGCCATAAAGTGCTGGTGCCTCACCAAACTAAAAATCCCAGGATTCCCTAGGAAGGAGCCATGGGAAATAATCCAGTGTGGGATGCACCCTTACTCTCCGCAAGCAGAGTGCAGTCAAGATGGCAAAAGTTATTAATGAAGACAAACAGACAAACTAGGATAGGTTGCAGCTGTTTGCTTTTGCCTGAGTCTATTGGGAAGGGCAAGATTCCACTCCCTCCTCTCCTCGCACTGTGCTAATTGAGTGCCAACCACTTTGGTACTTGGAATCCAGTTTGCAGCAAATTAAGTAAACTGAGGACAAAGTGGAAGGCAGAGAGAGAAGCTGGGACATTTTAAAAACAGCTGATGAAGTAGGACAGCCGAGGATTAACTGGGACTCTCCTAGCCAAATCGGGACAGTTGGCATGCAGGTATATTTGACCCTTGCTCTCCTCTTGAGAAAGGTCCCTTATATCTCCCCAGTCTCATAGGCCAGCAGTGTAGCTTTTCCTGTCTTGCCGGTGTTTCAAAGGGCTCAGCCTATCTTGCCACCAAACGCACAGAAAGGAAGAATGAAAGAAAATCTGTCCGCCAATTCTTGGGATGTTGAGCTAAACGGAGACCAGGATTAGAGGCAAGGGGGAGGATATGCTGAGCCTGCTGAGTCGAGGTATAATACTCTCCAGGGGGATGTGAAGGAGTCGGTGTGTAAATACCTTGAAGGTAACAATCTAAGCAAAGAAAGGAAGGAAAGCATCCGAGACCCCCTGGGTGTTGAGTTGAGCCACTGTCGCAGATTCAGAGCACTGGCGGAAAGCAGAGGAGGCACTGCAGGAACCAGGGATGTTACTCCATGTCTGCATCACAGGCTCTGATCCAGCAGAGATGACATGCGTAGGGAGAGATGACTATACCCTCTGGGGAAGCCTGGGGCAAGATGTTTGCCGCTTGGTTCTGGTCAGGCGTGTGTTGATTTGGGAACGCCGACTGATCTTTGCTGCCACAGAAAATGCTCTCCTCCATCAGAGGATAAAGAATGGATACCCAAGCTGGGCCTACTTGGACTAAGATCTGCAGGCCCTGGTTGGACGATGATGATGACTGGAATCTTCTGTCATGGTGTACGTCATATAACTTTACATATATGGAAATTCACATTTCCACAGAGGTTTTCCCAGTAAGTTTCCAGGCTTACCACGGATGCCAGAAACTGCAGATAATAGCAAACCCTATTAAAATAAAGGACTTTGGGTTCAAACATACCGTAGAGTTGTTGGAGGACCTAAAAAGTGCCTAGAGAGGACACCTCTCTAGGCATTTTCCAACATGACTCTATGGTATATTTCCCTATTTTTTCAGCCATGGATAACTAAAACTGCGGATATTGGTCCCACGGATACGGAGGTCCTACTCTACGTAGCAGAGGTGCTAAGAAACCCTGTTAGCGAATAATGAAGAAGTATAATGGGAAGCAAGCAAGAGTGCCGTGATGTGCATTGGGTGCTCCCAGTGTGCATCGGCACTCCCTCGCTAATGTCTTGATGCCCAACAGGATGGATGCGCATTGGTCCCTTTGCCACCTCCCCTATGTAGTAACGTAACAGCAGCCCTCTGCTGGATATGAATGTTACAGAACTGCCCAATTCCAATTCCTGCAGACATAAGTCAGACGATGAAGGTGTATGTCCCCAACAGGATTCCAACCATTAATAGCAACAACAATGATATCTCAGTTTCACAGTCTCCCAGGTGTTACTGACTGGACTTTTGGACCCTCAGTGGTTCATACTCTGTCCAAGTATCCATGAACTGGTGAGTTATTGTCAGATAATGTGGCCAATTCCAACTAGTGTCACTTTCTGCAATGGCACCATAATTATGGCGTCTGTAGCAGCATTGCTGCAATATCTATAGCAATATAATTAGTATTCCTTGGCGTCACAGTCTACCAGGTGCCACCAATGGGAGTTCTGACCCATCAATGATTCAGATTCTGTCCAAAAATCTAAGACTCCACGTGGGATCTTTGGATAATGTAGCATGTTCCAAGTTGTGACCCTTTTGGCAATGGTGCTGTTGCGGTTCTATTTATAGCCATTTCACTGAGTTGTTTTGTCAGTCGGTTTAGGATGGCTCCCAGCACACCTCTCAACTGGAACCACAATGGTTTTCTTTTCCCAAAGGGGCTAATTCTCTGTTTGTAGCTCTCAGTGTTTTGTAATCTTTTCCTTCTCTTTGTCTTTAATTTTGCTGTCCCCTGGGATTGCCGCATCTATAATCCAAGCTTTCTTTCTCCCAACCACAGTTGCATCTGGTATGCTATGTTCTAATTATTTATCTGTTTGAAAATTTAAAGTCCCGTGAGATTTTTACTCCATCATTTTCTGCAACTTTCAAAAGGTTATGTTGCCACCACTCTTTGCAGGGTGTAAATGATATAAACATATCATCCCATTTCCCATATGCATGGGGCCAGGACCCACAGTTTCGATTATCTGTCGTCTGAAAAATATGGTCTCTCTAGGCATTCCCTAGGTCCTCCAGGGCAACTCTATGGTAACTTCTGCTGGAAGTCACCAAAGAGTCATGCTGGAGATGCATAGACTCTTTAAGCATTTCCTAAGCCCTCCGGCATGATTCTATGGGGTTTGTTAATACCCACAGTTTCAAGTTTCAAGTATTTGTGGTATGTCTGGGAATGTATTCCCCCACAGATATGGTGGGTGACATATATAGAGAGAGGGGGGGGAGCATAGGTTCTACTGGCTGCAATCCAGAATCTTCTCAGCATAGCATAAATATCTATATGTGGTGGTGTGTCACGCCAGCACAATGCAACCCTCCATGTCAAATGGTGCAACACATGTCAATGATTTGGTGCTTTTGTGTGCATCGGGCAATTCACAACTGCAACCTCCAATGTGCAACCAAAGTGTACAATGTGGAACCACAATACACTGTACAAAAAGTGCAACTTCAGTACACAATGCAAAACTGCAATGCACAATGTCGCTGTGTTTCCCCTTGTGCTATGGTGAAGAACTCACTCTGCATGCATGCTGAGACTTAGGGGCTTACCGCACTCAGAGAAAAGCGGCAAGGCAGCAGGAACGTTCTGTCTTCCGTGCTGTCTTACCACATGATGTTGTCATTCTTCTGGCATTCTTTTGTTCCGGTCCCGTTGGGGACCAAGGTAAAACCACATCTTTTTGCTAATGGGTTTTTCTGGTTAGCAAAAAGACACGGTTTTACCTCAGTCCCCCAGGGGACCAGAACAAAAGGATGACAACGTCATGAGATAAGGCAATATGGAGGATGGAACATTCCTGCTCCCCTGCTGCTTTTCTTTGGTGTACGATAAGACCCTTAAACAGGCATATCCCACTAACAGGACATCAGCCCATGTGTCATTCCAGCAGCCCACTTTATCATGGAATTTCTCATATTCAGTCTGTGCAACCTTGTTGCAATTGTTGCTGTTGTCGTTGTCATGATTTCTTCATTTATATCCCATCTTTTCCCCCTTCTGCAAAAAGCAGCCAGTGCTGGAAGTTTGCTTCTGGAGGCTACACCAAAGAACAGAAGCTTTGGCCTTCACATTTCCTATGGTGAGGGGAATGGACAGGCACCCTTGACACCAATTATTTACAAATGGATGGCTTCCCTGGTAATTGCAGGGTTAGGGAAACCAGCCTGTGAGTGGAGATCATATTCACAGCCATTTTACTATTCCCTCTAGACATTCCCTCCACACAAGATCCTATACATACACTTAGCTCCCCAGAGGCATTTCCACATCTTCCTCTGTCCAGACACTCTCAAGCCCTGGAAGGGGGCCATGTGCTGCTATGTACCATGGGGAGAGGATGCATACCCTACAACTGTCCCAGCTTGGCAGGGGCCTCATTTATATGAGGCAAAAAAAAAAAAATGTGGATTGCTCAGCAGTCATGGCAATTTGCAGCTGCTGCTATTTGTCTTTTCTTTTTTTGCAGATCGCAGGCATGTGAAGGTATCTGCGTTTGCTGTGCAAATGGGTATGCCTGCAAATCAAGATGGCAGCCGCAAGTGTGCATCAAGCAATACACAACTGCAACCTCCAATGTGCAACCAAAGTGCACAATGTGGAACCACAATGCACCATACAAAAAGCTTGCATTTTTACTTACCAATTTGCCACCGCTGAACAGTATTTAAAAAAAAAAAAAAAAAAAAAACTATACCCAAGGATCGATACAGCAATATTTTGCCTTAACAACCAAACCCAGTTTTACCACCTTAGAGCTTGCTCGCTAAGGCAAAAATCCAACATGGCGATTCCAGGCACCTGCTTTGTTAGCAAGCCCCACCCTCCCCATGCTTGTCTGGCCAATCACATTTCAGCTTCGTATGGGAAAGCAAATAAATTTGTGTCATTTGTCACAAAGAGCATGAATGTGCATCCCCTCCGCTGTTTTTTTAAAACTCTGGGGAGAGTCACAAAGGCTTTTCCTGTGGAGTATATGGTGTTTTTGGCCCTCCTCCTTCTGAATATGGTGAAACGATGCAGGATCCCATTTAGACACATTGTTTTCTCCTTGCATTCCATGAGGAGTATTTTCACCATTCACACAACCCCAGGGACAGTCCCAATTAATGCTCTGCCACCCCACTTTTCAAACTGCTCTTAAAATGTCTGAGTTTCTTTCTCCACCTCCTCCTAATTTCCCCCTATATCCTCAGCTTATGTCTATCACTTCAAAACAAAATGCAAAAGACCCTGTTGGTTGGGAGGTATTTAGAGACTCATGACGGGGTCATGCCAACCAGCAGACAAGAGCCACTTCCCATCCCGTTTGGTCCAAAGAGCTGCTTGACTCGGACTGCTTCATTTGAAGGGTCAGCAACCAGCCAGCCTTGGGATCAAACCTGTCCTGAGGATGTGGTGGCCGTGTCTCCCTGGAAAGTCTCCCTCCCTTCCCTCTGGTGCTTCAGCCCAGATTTCAGTGAAGCAGAGAAAACTAAGGCATCATTACAATATTAACAGTCATTCATAAATGCATGGCCGCATGCCTAAATTAGACAGGGCTTTAAATTCCCAGACAGAAAGTTTAGACTGTCAGTGTCAGACTCCATTATCCTCATTGGTTGGTCTGGAGATAACAGACACACAGAACCCCAAACCCATCCCATTTTATTGCCTTAGCGTGCGCTCACTAAAGCAAAAAACCAACATGGCGATTCCTTGTTAGCAAGCCCTGTCCCCGCACTCACCTGGCCAATCAGCTTTGCGCTTCTGCTCGGATGAGAAAGCGTATCAAAGGCTTTTCCTTTGGAGTTTTTGACATTTTTGGCCCCCTCCTTCCCAATACGGTGAAATGATGTGAGATCCCATTAAGACAGGTTGTTTTCTCCTCCCATTCCACGAAGAGTATTTTCGCCGTTTAGACAGTTCCCTGGATCAAGCTTGTCCCTCAAGTGTGAAGCATTCCAGATCATATGTCTACACGGGAGACGCCGCCATGACCACAAGGAAAGCAACGATCAGGTCTCCATTAATATTCTATGAAGGGACCAAGCTACGGAGATGGTCTCCCATATGCACTGCAGTTGTCCAGTTAGATAAAACAAGAAAAGGTCACTCTCATCTTCTTTTCCTTTCTCCTTTTTTCTCTGGAGGACTGCAGTGGGACTGGAGGCAGTCCCGCACTGCTTGGTGGCCTCTCTCCCTCCCTCCGCCATTGAGCAGGCATAGAAGCACCCTACAGGGCAGGACCAGTTTAAGGAATTTGGGGGGGCCCTGCAATGCTTTATTTTGGAGCCCCATATGTTTATCTCAGGTCCACATAACCTAACTCAACCTAAGCTATTCACAGTACAGGATCGTCAGATTATTACTAATGATGTTTTTGCAGGAGGAGGGTTACTGGGGGGGGGGCAGAATGATGGGGCCCCCTGTGGATGCTGATGCTGCCGGTGCCTTAAACCAGCCCTGGGCCTGTTTTCCAGTGCCGGGGGGGGGGGCATACGTTTATCTCAGGTCAATGTAACCTAACTCAACCTAAGCTATTCACAGTACAGGATATTCAGATTATTACTAATGGTGTTTTTGCAGGAGGAGGGTTACTACGGGGGCCCCCACAATGGTGGGGCCCCTGTGGATGCTGACACTGCCGGTGCCTTAAACTGGCCATGCCACAGGGCTTGGGAGCTGGCAGGAATTGATTTGGGATGGAGCTCTTTGTGTCAGTGGCGTCACTAAGGGCGTGCAGGGGGTGCGGACCACACCGGGTGACACCATCAGAGGTGGTGGCACCAAACTGACTGTCTTTAAATATTTTTGTGTAGTGTTTCAGCAGAAATTTATTATTTTTTATAAAAATATCCCAGGCACCGTGTCCAGCCAGGTGAGCCTTCCTTGTCCTGTCTCACATGTAGGTTTTCAGTGACCCTCAAAGCCACACACTTAGATTACTGGGATTAATAGGGATTCAGTACAGTCTAGTATGGGAGAAGGTCCATGGAGTTGACATCATGTGTTACCGCACTAGCCATGGCTTTGTGCCTTGTACAAAGGAAAACATCCTGTGTACATACGTAACCTTGAGTTATCCACACATATGCCCCTAACAACGTCAGCCTATGTATCCCACCTTCCACTTGCTTCCACCACCAGCCTCCCTCTTCACTTTCCCCCCTTCCCATTCCTTGTCTGGCAGTGTCACGTCACAAGCCAGAGACATTGCCAGAATAGCAAGCAAGCCTCCGGATAATCCCCCGGATGCCTCATATTCTGCATTTCCTCTCCTCACACTCAGAACTATTCATCTCCCTTTTCCGGCTCAGCAAGTAGCAGGTCTCCAAATAATGAGAGAAAGACATAGAAAGGGACTCGGAGGAATGGAGCCATTGGAAGTGACCAGTCTGCCTCATGTCTGTTTTTACACTCAACCTCTGAACCCTTGTCCCTGTAGAAAATGCTCTCCAGCAGCAGAATGACCCTCATTAGACCTGTGCAGGCAATGGATGCAATCCCTTTATGAAAGAAACCAGGCCAGAGACCTACGCTTAAAGACCTCCGGAAAAGGAAAAATGCTTGTCCTCCAAATTGTTCAGATTTAACCGCCACAATTTTCAGGGATCATAAGCCGCGGAGGGAATAGAGTTGCTTTGAGCCTGGGCTGCTGCATGAAGAACTTGGCCTGAACCAGATTTGTTAAGGCTTCCCAGCTCTAACTGGCTGAACTGGTAAATCAAAGGGATATGTTTGAGTTGATTGACTGGTAGGAGGCATTTTAACCAGCAAGGGCACCTCCTGTCAGCTGCAGCTGAGAGCTGAAGACCCCCCCCCTTATTCCATTTCCTTCAGTTGCATTAGGGTATGATGGTCCGTAATGAGAAATAAAACTGTGAAAGAGAGCCAACCGGACTTCCCATGGAAGAGACTGCCACTGCCTAGAAGCAGCCATGGTAGAAATTTAAGTACCAAAGGAACATTTGAGCAGGGGAGACTCTTATGCCAGGGCAATGCCCTCATTTTGCCCCCTGCTCCCATAGCTACACTTCCAATTTTGCCTCTACACATGGAGTTTCCATATTGGTATCCTAACAGGTAGCCACTGACTGAATGGCCAACATCTCCTGCAGGCATGAATTCCATTCTTAATTACTGTATGTGTTTATGTGCATGGAGACATCTTTCTATTTCTCTGCCTGAATCTCCTGCCCATCAATTTTATTAAATGACCCAAGACTGTGGTAGGGTGAGAGGGAGGGGGGGGGAATCTGTCTTTCTCTTTCTGTGTCTTCCTCTCTTTTCTCCGCATTCTCAAATGCATGTAAATCCCCACTTCTTTCTGCAAAATACCTGGGATGAGGCAATCAGGAAAGGACTGGATGTCTCCCTCCCACACAAACACACATACATCTTTGGCTCAGAAAAAGTAGCAATGTAAATGTGCAGTTCACCATTCAGAGACCAACATGGAGGATCTGTGCCAGAGCTGACCAGTGAGACCCAGGGTATCATCTATACAAGGCAATAAAATGTGGATTGATGCGCACTAACGCCAATGTGCAGCTGCTTTCATTGGTCTCCATGGTCCCCCCCCCGCCTCAAGATCGCAGGCATGTGAAGCCATACATGTTTGTTGTTCCATGTGAATCAAGATGGTGGGTGTAAGTAAATTACTCATGTTTTTATTGTCACCAGTTGCCACCACCAAACAGTATTAAAAAAAATAATATCCAAAGTGTGGCAGTGCAATCTTCTGGTTAAATAAACAGAAAAAAAGAGTGAAAAGGCTGTTTCATCACTTCAGCATGCAATTGCTATGGCAAAAAATCACCCCTTGCACACATCTGACCAATCAGCTTTCCACTTCCGCTCTTATTGGGGATGTGCAGCAAAGCGAATTGGTTGTCCTAAAAAGCAGGAATGCACATTTCCTTCAGAGTTTAAAAAAAAAATACAGGAAAAGCCACAAAGCCTTTTCCCATGGGAGTATTTGGAGTTTTTGCCACCCCGTGTCCAAATCTGGTGAAATGATGTGGGATCCCATTGGGACAAAAGGTATTCTCCTCAAATTCTAAGAGGAGTATTTTCACCATATAGACAGACCCCCACCCCCACCCCAGGCTTTCTGCTTCTATTCCTTTAAGGAAACTTTTGACTCAAATTGTCCTGGTAATTCTTTCCACATTGGTTCAGAACAGAAGGGAATCTTGGTGAATTTTTCAGGTAAAAGAGGGAGGAAGCAGAATTGGGATGGTGGTGGAGGGAGAGATCTCCTAGCATTCTCCCTGAAGTGTCCGGGAGATCACTATAATGAATGCTATCCTCAAATTTAGAAATTCTTCTCCAAAGAAGGAATGAGTCCCAACACGGTTTTAAAGAGTATTCACAACTCTAGACTTATTTTGCACAAAATTCACACATGGTTGGCTTGCATAGAAAACAGCCTTTTTCTGCACTGAAGACAAAGTTTTTGCACAGAAAATAATATTTCTGCACAGAAAAAAATAATTTTTTGCACAGAAAGTAATATTTGTGCACAGAAAAATATGGTTTTTCTGCACAGAAAAATCCTGTTTTCTGCACCAAAATACCATATGTGAATTTTGTGCAGTCCTGAACAGTAAAGGTTCTTATAAGTCCACAATTCTTCTCATCATGGTTCCTTGACACTTGAGAAGCAGAAAATTTTCACCTTTTCCCCCCAAGCACATTCAAATATTCTCTCCATCCTGAAACTGTCCAGACACCCTTTCACTTGAGAATGAGAACAATTCTGAAAATTCTTGACAAGCCTAATACCATTGGATCAAGCCCAATGCTTCTCTCTCTCTCTCTCTCCTCATCCTTGTTTCCATGAATCCGAAAGGTCTGAAGACACCATTGGTTTCCCCCTGCAATTGTCATATGTAATCGTTCTTGATAGAGCTTCCATCCCGGAGGGTCTACCAAGAAAGCCCTTAGCAGAATTGATCACACACTTGGATGCATCCAGCCTTGGTTGGTTTTAATCTGACTTGACATTTTAATTTTTTTAAAAAAAATTGCCCATGAGACCCTCTGCACCTCCCAGCTTGGGCTGAGAGGGGGTCTTCTTTGAGGAGCTGGTTCAAGTTAACATGATTTAATCCGATTGCCAGAATGGTGGCTCCTACCCAAGGACTCTGCACTAGTAAGGGGGTTTTCCCCTTGCGGAGTGGGACTGCGGCCACCTTGTGTGTGTATCTGGAGGAGAGGAACCATCCGATTAGATCAGGATCAGACAAGGGGTAAATGCGGGAGATGGGGAGACTTCAAGGGACACAGAATTGGGAGAAGGTGGAAAAGGGAGTTGCCTTCAGGTGGAATTAGTGAGGATGGGCCTAGCAGAGAGAAGCCAAGGACCCTGACCTGAATCAAAGTGATGGAGCGTGGCGGAAAGCACTGGCCATTTGCTTAATGCCATTTGATTAATATTCCAGGAGTACATCAGATGCTTCTTTAAGGATGGAGGAAAGGAGGAACCTTTTAGTATCTGCCAAAGGACATCCATCAAGGAGGAAGAGTCTTTCAAGAACGCCCGTGTGAAATCAAGGGCTCTCTCAACCAAAAGCTTCCCAGCCCATTCCACCTGCTTTGTGACAGGGCTGGAAAGGTTTTAGAAACAGATGGGACACATTCTTGGGAAAGAGATGCAATCCTATAGTGTGCAAGGTGCTAAATGACAACTCTGAGTCTCCAAGTTCTACATACAGAACTTTAGTTACAGAGTATTTACAGCTGTGTACAGGTCAACAGTCATCCATTCGCAGAACAATCCAACAGTATATCCAGCTACCACACCAGTAATGACCCCCAACAGTAAACATAGGCCATGCCCATATTTATACACATTGCCCATGGCATGATCTCCTTCCACAGGTGTCTGTAATGGTCCAGTTGCACCAGTCACTTGCATCCTCTCTGCTGCGTCATCCTGGGCGTATATCCTGGGTGGTGTGATGATGACAGGTCATGTCCATCACCATCCTGCAACCTGTTCCTCCTGTTGCATCATCCAACATATAAAGTAGCCATATTCTGTCCAGTGAAATTCAGGACAGAGTTTGCATAGGCACTGACGAGCAAGCTACTCAAAAGTGGTGGTCGGTGGACCAGTGCTGGTTGGCAAGCTGTTGGCCAGTCCCTGGGGAGTTTCCAGGTAAGAAATAAAGAGATGTGGGGCTTATCCACACAGGCCAGGATATACCAGCTCCCTGCCAGAGTTTCCTACCTTCAGATCATGCCCATTCCTCCATCAGTGAGGAAAGTGGTAGTGGCTGTAGCAACAGGCCGGGGGGCAAGAAGGGGACCCACAATATGTGACTGAGACATGCTGGTCATATGCTGTAGGACTCCTGCCTTCCTTCTGGGAGAGTGAGGAAGCCAGGTAAGGCTTTCCCCATGGAGTATTTAGAGTTTTTGCCCCCTGCTTCCGAATATGGCAAAATGATGCCAGATCCCATTGGGACAAAGGGTATTCTCCTCAAATTCTATGAGGAGTATTTTTGCCGTATAGACAAGCCCTGCATTGTTGTTCAGGTGAAGGATCTCATGCAAGCAGAGGATGCTCCAACTTCTTGGCCATGTGGGAGTTGAGGCAAAGGGTGGTAAAATTTAACTACTTCTGCAGCAGCAAGGCAACCTCTTTTTGTATCCAGCACGACTCTGGCACTTTGTGAAGTTAAGTAGAGATCAGTGAGTTCCCAAAGCATGAATAGTGCTTGAAGATGGGGGAAAAAATCTTTGTATTCTTGCATAGGAGACAGAAATAATAAGGGGAGAATTCATTGCCACTTACAAGAATGAGGAGCGCAAAGATTTTTCATGCCTCCTTGTATCTGGAGTGGCTCTGTGTCGTGTTTTAATGTCCTCAGTTTGAAGACATCCTCTCTTCGAAGGGCTGTCCTGTCCAAGTTTGGTTTAAAATTAAAGAACACAGGAACAGAGAACAAGGAGATACCTTTATGTTTCCTGTCCACAGTCTTCCCTGCTATGGTAAGAGGTATTGTGTTCCTATTTAAATGCTAGTCATTCTTTCCAAATTTACACAGATATATATATAAATGCACATGTATACTCACCAGTATGTGCATTTTTATGCAAATTTGGGGTTTCTTCTGTCCCTTCCCCCTTTTTAGTGATCTGTTTCTTTTTTTTCTTTTTTTAATGTAAGTGGCCGTCCTAATTCTGTCTCATGCAGATTGATAGAAAGCTACACCAGTAATTGGAACATGTCGCAAAGTGAGCCTTGCTGAAAAAGCAAGAGTTTCTCCTGTACTCACATTTAAGGATGTAAATCTTTGCTTATTCAGTCTGGTGCATGAGAGTGAAATGTTTCTGAAGTTTTCTGCCTAAATTTTGGAAGGGTTTCATTGCACAAAAATGTTGCAGCTGGCATCCTGTTCATGACATATACAGTGTAAGTCACACTGCACATCTGGGATGAATTATTCGTCATAATGCAATGGACATGGGCCAGAATTCAGGTAGGACATCCACACACATATGTGTCCCTTATGCATGCAGAGGCCCTGCTGTGAGTGTTTAATGAGAGGGGGAGAGGGCTGACCCATGAGGCCTCCATCTCCCACCAGCTGGGTCAGCCAAGAGGGCTGGAGGGGCCTCCGTGCTTAGCAATGTCACATCAGGCAGCTGCCAGGAGAGGATCCGAGTGCTGAGCATCCCAGAGACTCGCAAAGTGATGCTCAAGCAAGCAGCTAATATGAATGGGTAAGAGCCGTGGAGCAGAAAATGGAGCTGATCTCTCCGCCACACACGCAGCAAATTCCCAGCTCTGGTAGGACAGAGGAAGGGCATGGATCCATCATGGGTTGAACAGGGAGAGAAGGCTGGACACTCCAGCTCCCTTGCCAGTAGGCGGGAGGGGGGAGGCACCAACATAGGTCCTGGTACCCATTAGCGTCCTCCTGGGAATTCAAAGCCCTACACAGAATCCTCTTCCTCTTCCCACACCCTTCTTGTCTTCATAACAACCCCATGAGGTAAGTTTAGAGTAGACCAAGAGATAGTGAATTAACTTATGGGATGGGTGACTTTGCTAGGGAAGGGTGGGGGGAGAGAGATTGAAACAGAGAAGAGGGAGGGAGGGAGATGGAAAGAAACAAGGAGGGAGGGAGGGAAATAGAGATAAGGTATTATCTATGCCTGCCTTGTTCCTGTCTCTCCCCCCATCTGTCTATCTGTCTGTCTCTCCACTTTCACTTCTCCCTCCCTCCCCGCCCACTCTCCCATTCTTTCCATCTCTCTCCCTTACCTGAGTATCTATCTATCTATCTATCTATCTATCTATCTATCTATCTATCTATCTATTTCCATCTTTTTCTCCCCATCCCTCCATCCCTCCATTCATCCACCCATCTGTCTATCTCTACCCCCTCTTTCTCTTTCTCCCTATCTACTTCTCCCTCCCTCCCTCTCTTTCTTTTCATCTCTCTCCCCATCTGAATATCTATCTGTCTGTCTATCTGTCAATCTATATCTATCTATCATCTGTCATCTTGTATGTACCTTTCCCTCTGTTTCTTGCTCTCTGTTTCCATCTCTTCCCCATCTCTCTGTCCCTCTCTCCCTCCTTCTCTTTCCATTTCTCTCCCCATCTGAATATCTGTCTATTTACCTACCTACCAACCTACCTACCTACCTACCTATCATCTTGTATGTACCTTTCCCTCTGTCTGTCTCTCTCTTTCAGTTTCCATCTCTTCTCCATCTGTCTGTCCCTCCCTCCTTCTCTTTCCATCTCTCTCCCCATCTGAATATCTATCTATCTATCTACCTATCTATCATCTTCTGTAAACCTTTCCCCCTTCTCCCCTTCTGTTTCCATCTCCCTCTTCTCCATCTGTCTGTCCCTCCCTTCCTGCACTCATCCATCCATCCATCCATAGATCTCCATCCCGGTCTTTCTCAATTTCTCTCTCTCTGTCTCTATCTACAACCTGTCTTTCAATCACCTCTTCCCCCATTACCTTCTTCCACCCCACCTCCCCACCTGGAGGGTAGCTTTCTGCCCGATGCCTTGGTTTACCTGAGTTTGTCTCCCCCCCCCAGCTATCAAACCACCTCCTACAATCACTCACTCACCCCCCACTCTTCTTTCTCTCTTTCTCTCATTAATTCCAAGAAGCTTTCCAGCACAGTGCTCCAGGGACGGCTGAATCACTCGGTGTCTCTTAACACTCTATTTAAAAATTACTCCACTGTCAACACAATCCAAACCCTGAAAAATTCCCAGGGTAGAGGGAATTGCAGGAGGAGGAAGGGGCTGGCTCCAGGGTGCAGTGATGCCAGGGGTGTGGGTGTGTTTTCCAAGGGAAAAGGCGAAGGAAGGGGGCAATGGGAAGCAAGCAGCGAGAGAGAAATCCAAAATTTAAATATTTGAATGTGTTTGGCCTGCTCCCCAGGAACATAGCCTGGTGTATTTCCAAAGCTTCCTTGTCTTTTTTTCCCCGGGGGGGAAGGGATGCAGAATAGCCTCTTGAACGCCAGCCTTATCACACTACACTGTTATAGCGCTATTATTCCACTTTAACTGCTATGACTGCCTCCTCTGGAATCCTGGGATTTGCAGTTTAAGGAGGGGGCATTTAGCATTCTCAGCCAGAGAGCTCTTAGGCCAATGCTCAGGATAAAAGGACCTAGGCCCTGGGACTCCGGGAGATGCCCTGGGATCTGGCAACCCTAAAGGAGAAGACCCCCTCTGCTTTGCTTTCCCAGGATCAGATTGCAAAGGGGGGAACCAAATACAGAAACAGGAGCCCCTTTTAGCAGAAGGCTCTGCTGGCCAGGCTAAGGTGGAGACCTGTCTGCCACTCAAATGGTCCTTCAGATGCCCCTGAGAAGTAGATGTTTGCTTTGGCACCATGGCTGCCCAGCTCTGCTCCACTGCTCCTCCTGGAGAGCAGCACAGGCTAAGGCCTCCCTTCTCCATGCTAGCTCCCTTGGTGTCTGTTTTGCTTCCAGCATTAAAAAAGCTTTATTGCTCCTCGTCTGTTTCAATTACCCACCCAGCCGGACAGAGCAGCCAGGTCGTGCCCAGGGTGTTAAGGTCCAGCATTAAGAGGAAGCCAAAAGGCTTCGCTCTGCGGCGCTCCCAAAATGGGCTGGGTTAAACAGGACTGAGCAATCAGCACACAAAGATGGACCTTTAGCTTAGAGTGGATGAACGGAGGGAGTCTGGGGGCTGTTTTCTACTCCTGGGGCTCTGCGGGGTCTGCACAGACTGTCCAAAATGCTCCCCTTCCCAAAATGAAAAGCAAAGCAAACCCAAGCCAGACGTGGGCAGAACGCACTTCTACTCACTACACTGGTGGCTCTTAACCTTTTCTTTACCAGGGACCCCTTTTAAATATCTTTTGCTGCCACAGAACCCCCAAGACTTAGCTCAAAATAATAATAATAATAATAAGCCATCCATGAAACCTTCCCTCAGAGGCACTGGAATGGGAGAGAAGGCTTGCTTCTTCTGCAAGTTTGTGGCTGGAGTGGATTGAACGGCAATGCGCAGGCCAAGCCAGCCAGCTTTTGCCTTGGCTCCTGTCACATGGGCTGAGTAGCCTTCAATTCTTCATGGACTCCCTGTGAGGACATCGCAGACCCCTGGGGGTTCCCGGACCACAGGTTAAGAACTACTGCACCATACCATTCTAGCATGATGATTCCACTTTAACTGCCATGGGCAACATCCTATGGAACCCTGGGATTTCCAGTTTGGTGAGGCATTAGAGCTCTCTGGCTGGGACTTCTAAACGCCTCATGAAGCAAGCTTATGGGAACCTTCCATGCCCTCCAGCATTTCACAGATGAAAAGTGGGATGCATCTGGGAACAGGTTTTGTGGGGCTCTAGCCCATTCCTTAGAAGCTGAGGCCAAATAAAACTGTTGTCAAACTTTTCCAGCTACTTTTAAAATGTCCCGTTTCTCCCATTCCCCCCCTTTGTCCTCCACAGACTTCCATTGGTGCCAACTGAGTTCCAAGTGGAAGAACAGCTTGCTCTCGAGTAACTCAGCAGGAGAGAGAGGGCAGAATTCCCTTCAAACTCAAGCAAAAGCAAACTGCTGTAGCCTCTCCTAGCTGGTCTGCTCTTCCTCATTAATAACTTCTCTCATCTTAACCACATTCTGAGGTTGCCATCCAACCTCTGCTTAAAAAAAGCCCCCAAAGAAGGAGGGTCCAGCCACTCTCAGAGGAAGCCTTCTCCACTGTTGAATGACTCTTCGCATCAAGAGGTTTTTCCTAATGTTTAGGTGAAATCTCTCTTCTTGTAATTTGAATCCATTGGCTCATGTCTTCGGCTGCTGCCACACTGCAGAAATAATCCAGTGTGATACCGCTTTAACTGTTGTGGCTCAATGTGATGGAATCCTGGGAGTTGTAGTTTGTTGTGGCACCAATGCTCTTGGATAGAGAAGGTTAAATCTCTCACCAAGCTACAGATCCCAGAATCCCATAGCATTGAGCTATGGCAGTTCATAGAATCATAGAGATGGAAGAGACCACAAAGGCCATCTAGTCCAACCCCCTGCAATGCCGGAATACCCAATTAAAGCATTCCCTAGGTAAAGCGGTGTCAGACTGCTTTGTTTCTCTTTTCTTGCTCATGCGGATGGGTATTGGTTTGGGCATCCAGTCACACATTCGGGGATGACTTCCTTTTCACTGCGTTTGACACAAGGGATGGATGGTGCAGTTCACAGCTTAAATCCTGTTGTTCATCCCGGCTAGAATAGTCTCATTAAATCAACTGGATTTACCGATGTGTTGACTCACCATTCAAACTTCGATTGAATGGGTCTACTCTAAGTAGGCCTAACCAACAGGATGCCAGCCAGTGTGTCATTTCACACATGGAAAGTGATGCTAAGCAGCCTCCATGGAGCCCCGGGAACCTGTCAATTCTTCTTCCCTTGGCTCAGGGGCGCCACCAACAGGGGGAAGACAGCAGTAGCTATGCATAGTAGTTGGCCCTCTGTATCCACGGATTTGGCATCCATACATTCCACCATCCACAGCTTGAAAATATTCCCCAAAAAATAAATTCCAAGAAGCAAACCTTGGTTTTGCCATCTGATATAAGGGACACCATTTTACTATGCTGTTGTATATAATGGGACTTGAGCATCCATGGATTTTGGTATCCACGGGGGGGTCCTGGAACCAAACCCCAACAGATACCAAGGGCCCACCATAATAGCCTCCTCTTCCACCACCACTGGTAGACCTGTTTAACCATGAGCACCTGGCCAGCACTCAAGACTCAACAGAAATTATTTCTAAATGTGCCATCCAACTTCATATTTTACTCAATCACTGCCCAGACTTTCTCATAGCTCAGCATTACAAAATTTTAAAAGCCCCCAACCACTCTTCTATGGCCTCTGACGTGCCCCCCCCCCGACCCAATCCCAGTTGCACGTTGCCACTGCTGGAGCTAATTAATTATTGAATTGCTCCAGCAAAAATAGCTGGCCGATCGATTGAGTACACAGCAGGGAAATTAAAGGATTTTTAGGTGTTTTCTTTTTTTTCTTTTTTTAAATCCTTTTTCCGTTTCTTCTTCTTCCTCTCCCCCACTCACCCCCACACCAAAGTGTTTCAGAAATAACAATGAAAACAAGACTTTGTTAAGGACTTGGGTTAATCGCCCATCCCTGGGCACTGTTTGGTTCAGTTGGCGTCATATCACCAGATCCGTGGGGAGGTTTTTCTGGATTTAATTTGACAATCCCCCACCTCCTGAGATGGAAGTTAAAGAGTGTTAATTAATCATAGTATTTATTTAAGGATTTTTCTACACGATCCAGGTACCTCACATACATTCTTTCTGCAACCCCTGTAAGAGAGCTTGCAAGGTATTACGGCTGTCCCTGTAGTATAGGTTTCAAGCAATGTTTAAGGCAGAGTGACATAATCTTACCTGCAGGAATACCCAATTCAAGCACTCTCAACAGATGGCCATCCAGTCTCTGTTTTAAAACCTGTTTTAAAACCTCTGAGGCAGTGTATTCTATAGAATAATAATCATAGAATCACAGAGTTGGAAGAGACCACAACGACCATCTAGCCCAACCCCCTGCCCTGCAGGAATACACAATCAAAGCCTTCCTGGCCAATGGCCATCCAACCTCTTTTTAAAAACCTCCAAAGATGGAGACTCCGCCGCACTCCCAGGCAGCGCATCCCAGCATTCCGTAGCATTGAGCCATAGAAGTTAAAGCGGTGTCAAACTGGGTTATTTCTGCAGTGTGGCAGCATCCCTGAAGAAACATCACATCACTTGCTGTTTTGGATATATTAAAAAAAATAATAGCTCCCACCTCTGGTCCAAGATATTCCAAGACAAACCTATCCTGCCAAAGTCAGGCACCAACACCCAAAATGTAATATTTGGACACCTCTTTGCTTGCAACATATTGTCTATTTAAAAAAAACAACCTAGGGTGTCTTCTGTGATGTGGGGAAAGGGCCAAGACAATGGTCTTCTCCTCTCCCATTACTCTCAGCTCTACCACCGGCTGTAACCACTAGACCCCACTCTCTTCCCAGAGTTTAGCAAAAGAGAAAAGAATCCAGCGATTCCTGCTTGCCTTGAAGTGAGAAATAATATTGAACACCGGTTTTTCCTGCCATTCCGCTTTGGCCCTGCTGAGTACTTTGTTATCCGAAAGTCTCCCTGGTGCTCCCCTGCTTAATAATAAGTAATAAGCAGGGGAGCGCCAGGGAGACTTTCGGATTATTATTATTATTATTATTCATCCCAAAACCCTATTTCTGTATTAGCCACCTGGACTGTATTGAAAGAGAGAGGAGTGGCTTGGGAGAAGTTGGAACTTCAGAACTAAAAGTCATCATTTGTATTTGCCTTTTTGATATCTATATCTATATCTATAAAGTAATTAACCCATGGCATTTGCCAAAGGAAAAATTCATCAGGGCCCAGATTAAATTAGAAAGGAGAGTCCTTTCTAATTTAATTTAATTAGGTCTGAAAAATTGTGGTGTTGACAGGACAGAAGACACAGCCAGCGGTTCCCGCATGACAGTGGAGGAATCCACTTTGGTTTTCAGTCTGAACTTTGGGGGAGCTGTCCAAAGTGCTGGACTCTAACCCCCTCCAAATAGCTTCAATGCTTTGGAGAGCTCTTCAGACTACAATCCAGAGTGGACGGGCTGCTCGACAGACATGGGAGAATCCAGTCACCACTGGCCTAAAAGGAGGAAAGATTAATTTCTAGAATGAGAGGACAAAGGGAAAGCCGGTAAAAATGAAATGCATGGGTATAGGATGGGTGACACCTGGCTTGATGGTAGTACATGTAAAAGGGATCTAGGAGTCTTAGTGGACCACAAGCTGAATATGAGTCAGGAGTGTGATGCAGCAGCTAAAAAAGCCAATGCAATTCTAGGCTGCATCAATAGGAGCATAGTGTCTAGATCAAGGGAAGTCATAGTGCCACTCTATTCTGCTTTGGTCAGACCTCACCTGGAATACTGTGTCCAGTTCTGGGCACCACAATTCAGGAAGGACATTGAGAAGCTGGAACGTGTCCAGAGGAGGGTGACCAAAATGGTGGGAGGTCTGGAAGCCATGATGCCCTATGAGGAGCGGCTTAGGGAACTGGGCATGTTTAGTCTGGAGAAGAGAAAGTTGAGAGATGACATGATAGCCATGTTTAAATATTTGAAGGGATGCCATACCCTCTCATGTCCCCACCAACTGTACCTGAAATGATGGTGGAACTGAGAGAAGGGCCTCTCCCAATGATCTCAGGGCCCGGGCGGGTTAATAGAGGGAGATACAGTGGGCCAGATAACCTGGATCTGAGCCAGATAGGGCTTTATAGGTCATATCCAGCACTTTGAATTCTGCCCAGAAAGAAAGTGGAAGAAAGGTGTTTCTTCTTCTTCTAAATGCACTTTCAAGGCAAGGCAAAAAGTTCACTGTCTCATTGCCAATGCAGAAGAGGAAGGAAGCAATTGCAGCATTGTGCCTCCAAATGCTCTCCATCTGGCTTGCAGTTATGTCCTCACTCCAATATCCCCCACCCATAGCCCCAAAATTTTAAAAAGGGAAAGTAAAATCTCTTAGGCCACAGCACCCTCTGGTGTCGGCTGCTAGAGTCTCCTTGGGAATGTAAACTTCAAAAACGTGAGAGACTATATGTGTAAAAAATACTTGCACAATTCCCCTTAATATGCCCACTCAATGCTGAGATCCTACATGGGAAAGCAGTTTTCAATGCAAGCAAAGACACGCACACTCAAACACACCAGGCTTGGTAGCTGCCTGGTGCAGGAGGTTTTGGACAGATTTCAAAGGGGTAGTGAATAGCTTCTTATCTCCCACCCGGACGAGACATACCTGTGCGTAACCTCAAGTTATGCATTATTATTATTATTATTATTATTATTAGGATTGGGTGGGGAACAACAGATTAAAATGCTGCAGCAGAGGGTCACATGACATCACTTAAAAACACATAACACCATTTAAAAATACATAATCTGTTAAAAGAGCATACATAATAAAAGCTGAAGCTTCGGTAGCTCTTCCTAAAGTTTAGACAGAATCTCTTTTCCTGTAGTTGGAGTCCATTGCTCTGTGTCCTAGTCTCTGGAGCAGCAGAAAACAAGTTTGCTCCATCCTCGGTATGACATCCCTTCCAATATTTAAACATGGCTATTATGTCCCCTCTCGACCTTCTCTTCTTGAGGCTAAACATATCCAGCTCCCTAAGCCACTCCTCATAGGGCATAATGGCTTCCAGACCTTTCACCATTTTGGTGGCCCTCCTCTGGACACATTCCAGTTTCTCAATATCCTTCTTGAATTGTGGTGTCCAGAACTGGACACAGGATTCCAGGAGAGGTCTGACCAAAGTGGAATAGGGTGATACTATTGCCAACAGGACTCCAGCCTATGGTTCCCATCAGCCCTAGCTAGCAGAACAAATTGTGAACAATGTTGGAACTTGCAACCCCCAAATATCTTGAGGACCACAATTTTCCCATCCCAAGTTATACCTCGATTTCCCATGTGTTTTGGATGAAGTCACATGCGTTTCAAGGGAATGCAGAGTTAGCAAACACAGCATCTCTGCTGCCCATATTTGATTTTTAACTCCATTCCTGTTACTAACCAGTAGAGAGCAGTGCTTCTCCATGCTGAGCTCTGCATTCATGAAGGGGGCCTTATGACAAATGAAAGTGATTTTCCCAAATCTCAACTGGAACTTTGCACCACTTTGATGGCCAAATACCATTCAATCTCACTGCCCCAGGTGGTCTTTTCAAGGCTTCCTTTCTTCCCATTCCAGAATGAAAAGGGAGGAGAGAGGGTCTTTGAAGCATGTGCAGAGTGCCTCACCTCTGAGCATTCACAAGCAGCATTTGTAGCTGTTGGCTGCCATATCAGCAGGACAGTGAATCCACTATGAGTTTCAGATAGTTGTATAGGAGATATTAAGGTGCTGCTGAATCTAGTTTGGAGCTAGCTCTCCAGCACCTTGAAGAGTTCCTTCAAAGTTAGTCAAAACCTGGAGTGGCTTAGAGAAATGGAGCCCACCAGCCGCCACAACTTTGCAGAAACCTGCTAGAAGCAGAAACCTGGGGGTGCCATTTTACATCAGTTTTCTTCCCCTGTTACAGACAGGGGCTAGTGTCAGAGGAACGGGGTATGCTTTGCATGCAAAAGTCCCTGGATTGAGTGACCCTCTGTAGTGGTAACCAGAATTGTCAGGTTAGACAGCACTAGACAAGATGGGATGGATAACCAGAGCTTGGGGAGTAGAGAGGAATGGGTTTTGGACTACAACTCCCAGAATTGCTCAACCAGCATGGCCAGTGGGGTTGGGGTTCTGGGACTTGCAGTCCTGAAGAGTAGCCTTTCCGAGCTGTGCAGATAATCTGGCCTGTTAATAAGAGACATGTTCCTTGGACCATTTATTGCACCAGTAAATCTATGGAGAAAGCTATGACAGAGTTACATTCAAACACACGTGTTTGATCTTTCACACACACTGCCGACTTTAAATGATGGCAATATAATTGAAAATGTACAAGCATGAAAACAGAATCAAATTATTAACTATGTGAAAACAATTTAAAACATGCACCAAACAGTACAATTAAAAAATAATGCAGCAACCTCTTACAGCCCCTTGTTAAAAGCCTTCTGCTCTAAAGCCTGTCTGATGGAAGGACAGAAAAGAGGAGGCCATTCTAGCTTCCCAAGGGAGGGCATTCCAACATCCCAGGGAAGCCACTGAGAAGACCCTCTCTCATGTTCCCACCAACCGTACCTGTGAATAGGGTGGTACTGTGAATAGGACTGAGAGAACGTCTCTCCGCTGGATCTCAGAGTCTGGGCAGGATGGTTAAGGGTGGATCATATCAGTAATGCGTGTTCTAGTCTAAAAGAGAGACTTTTTCAATTTTGCTTTCAGAGATGGTGCTCAAGATATTTTGATGCCCATGACAGAAAATCCATATCGTCTCCTACCACTGTGTGCACAGATGGGGGAAGGAGAGAATGAGAGACAGATAGATATAGGTCACTTTTTGCTTTTCTTTCATTCTGACTCCCTCACTGATGGTTAAGCCAGTCCTGATGATGCAAAATTGCCATTCAAGTCTCTAGACCTCACTGTTCACTTGAGTCATTTCCAAAGCAAAGAATAAATAAATTTTATATATATATATATATATATATATATATATATAAGATACCAGATGGTGCTGTTCAGATTTGAGTGGGGGAATCCACAGCAAACTCCCATTCTTCCCCCGTCACTTCACAGATGGGTTCCATTCATTGCAGAGTCCCAAATCAAAAGAGACGGCCTGAAAGTCCCTTGAGATGTTGGGTTTCTGACAGCCGCCAATCAATCAGCCCAGCAGCATGAAGATCGGTGAAGCACCAGCCGCTCCTCCAATCGATGGCACCCTAATTAAGACACCGGATCATCCATCTTCATTGCCACGCCACCTAATGCACCACTGCAGCTACCTTCTTCGTTAACAGGTTCCCGACATCAGGACTTAATTTGCGGTGAAAGATAGTTAGGACAGGAACATCTGCTGGACTGCTCATCTCATGGCTTCAGGGTCACATGAATTTCCAGCATTTCAGTTAGTGGCCAGAGAAGCTTTTTATTTGTAGCAGATGCTCTCTTTGTCCCCGGCCACAGCTTTATTGTCCAAATACCGGTAGCTAGGAAGGCATTCTTTAGATAGGAAAACGTGGGCAGTGGGCCAAATGTGGCCCAACTGCCTTTCAGTGGCCCCTCCTGTACACCCCCAAAGCCCTAGAGTAATTTCTTTTAAAATGCAAAACCATTTCAAAATATGGGAAATGCATTCAGAGGCAGCTGTGTTGGCCATGCAACTAAACATAATCCAGAATCCACCAAAAAAGTGATACCTTTCTTGGCCAACCAAAATGCAAAACACATGATGCTAGTAGAGCTTCAAAAGCTTGCATCAAGTGTTTTGCCTTTTGCTTGGCCAAGAAAGGTATCGCTTTTTTGGTGGATTCTGGATTTTGCATCACAAAATATGTTGGTTTGGCTAGATTTTAACAGGCTGGGTTGTCCCCCAGCATGCACTAGACAAAAGCTGGTTCTGTTGACCCACTCCAAGATTTAATTTTGAGACATTTCTCTAAAGGAGGAACAGGATCCTGAAACATGACCAGCATAAGCAAGTCATTAGCATTGCCGACAATGCAATTTTCCATACCCTTTCCAGACAAGTTTCATTTTTTTTTCCAGGAAGGGATGCATTTCAGATTGACTTGTTTTCTTTGTGTTTTCCTTCCTAGCAAGTTACCATCGTGACCATAGTGACTAAGCAGCAATCATGAGTACAGAACAGTTATCTAGATTTACTCATCCATAACTGCTCCGAAATGGAGCGAGCATGGTGTAGCGCTCCATATTCAGCCATGAAAACCCACTGGGTGACCTTAGACAAGTCTCAGCCTAAACAAAACAACCATAATAGAGTCGCCTTAGAGTCGCCATATGCCAGAAATGACTTGAAGGCACACAACAATACACTGCCTTGGAGTGTGGTGGAGTCTCCTTCTTTGGAGGCTTTTTAACAGAGGCTGGATGGCCATCTGTCGGGAATGCTTTGATTGTGTATTCCTGCAGGGCAGAATGGGGTTGGACTGGATGGCCTTTGTGATCTCTTCCAACTCTATGATTCTAGAAAGAGAATTCCCCACTTCCACTCCATTCTCTGCTGATTGCACACACACAGAGAGCTCTTTCCATGTCTGCCTCTCTCTTAACCTCTTCTTCTCCTTGTCAGCTGAGCCCCAAAATGGCTTCAGCCTGGCCTGCAAAGTATTTCACCCATTGCAGCAAAAGGAAAGACTGCAGCATTGCCTAGCAACTGTGGGACTTGTAGCTTCCCAATGTATTTGGGGTCAAGGGAGTTGACTCGGAAGCCCTCCTTGGGTAGCTAGGAGATGGTCAGGCACTTCTCCTCCCTGCCTCAGATTCCTGGAGCTGAAAGGGTGGTTGGGTGGATTGGGGGTCAGGTGAATGAGCGGATGCACCGGGACACCAGGCTTGGGAAAAGCGGGCACTGTTTTGACATGCGCATGTATATGGCGTTATATGAGCCGGATAAATCACGCTTGCAGCTTTGGGTATCCATATTGGGAAAGGGTCTCCATATTGTGTTGGTGGTGGTTTTTTTAAGTGTGCAAAAGTGGAATGAATATAAGGAAGACTTGCTTTCCCGGGCACCGTTTTGGTGGCTGGACAGGGCTAGCACCTGGGAAGTGGTGGTTTTCTCATGGTTTGGCTCCTCTGGGGTAGGGTGTGTCTCCACACACACAGAAGCAAAGCCACAGAGCTTAGTCACAACAGGGCTGCTGAACATGCACAGAGTGTGCTTTGTTCCACATAGACTTTCCATTCAGGATGAAAACCCTGCATTTCTCTCAATCTCTCATGCACACACACACACTCACACAAGTTGATAAATGCAAGGATTGATTTCATACAAGGATTGATTTCACCCAGACCTCCTAACCTGCTTTCAATACCATTCACAGAATAAAGGCTGACAATCAGTGCTTTTGAGCATGTACAGAGTGCCTTTCCCTCTTCCACATGAACCACAGCTCAAACAGTTAGGATGCTGCAAGGCCTGGCTCATGTTTGAGTCCAAAGAACTATCCAAGGTTCTGGACCTTTTGGCAGGAGGGGGAAGAGTCAGGTTCAGTATCTTTGGATCACTCACTTAAAGTTCAGACTGATTCCGGGCACAGACTCACCACCACCATACCCATGTGGGAGCCGCCAGATGCCCCCTACACACTTGTGCATTTTGACAGTGTTTGTGGGTTTGTCAGGGGAGGCTTACCAGACAAGGAGCTGTGTGTCAGGTCTGGATCTGTGTCTTTTTTATCCCTCTGAGCTGCAGGCAAGCGTGTCAGGAAACTCCTCCGATATTTTTATCAGGATCTCCATGGCAACAGCACTTCACATCTTGCCTGACATTGCATTTTCTTCCCTTCCTACTTCAGGAGGATTGACAGCATGGTCAGAAAGAAAGGAAGGAGAACCCAGGTTGGAGGACCAGGTTACTTGAGCCTGGAGACAGAATCTATCATCCACTGAAGGAACAGCCAACCAGGACCTCAAAGTCCTAGGAAACCGGTATTGGAAGATAGAGATGGTCTGGGATCAAGTCAGAATTTGGAAGTGTTCCTTTAATAAAAAACCTACAACCCCAGAACCCCCCAGGCTGGATGGGGGATTCTGGGAATTACACTCCAAACCTGGAAGACTGTTGGTCTGCTACACATTAAATCTTGTTGCTAGCCCTGACTAGAGCAGGCCTGTTCATTCAACGGGATTTACCTATGTGTTGACTCACAATTGAACAATAGATTAATGGGGTTTACTCTAATTATGACTAACCAAGTGGATGCTAGCTTGTGTTGCCATAGCTATGCTGGTGTGGGCGGGAAAAGGCAGGAAAAGACTGTGGGCACAATGGACATAAAGGAAGGAAGACGTTGGAGGCTGGGTTTTGCCTGCTTTTCCTTGCCGCCAGTGGAAAAAGTGTGACTGCTTGCACAATCGCCAACTACCTCAGCAGGGGTCATCTGTACAAGGAGATATAATGCTCATTTCTGCACATTAACTCACCATCCCAGCAGCATTCGTCTCCACAATTTTTTCTCCAGATCACTGGTATGCAAAGTTGTCCAGGTTAGAAGCTCACACGGAGCATGCCCGCGAATAAAGATGGTGGCTACATCATTATCCTTGAAAAGTTCCGGGTGCTGCACAGGTTTCTTTTTCTTATTAAATCCAAGATGCAGAAGAGTGATCTTCCACTTAAAACCACTTTTTTTTTTTTTTGCTTTATCACTTCAAAATCACACACGATTGGTACTACAAAAAACAATGGCAGTTCCAGCCACTCGATCACCAGCATGCCCACACACACCCCATGTACGTCCTACAAATCACGTTTCGGCTTCCGGGATGTGCTCCGCTTCAAATTGGTTGTTCCAACGGGTGGGAATGTGCATTTCTGTGTATTTAAAAAAAAAAACCTTTGCAAAAAACTGCAACGGTTGTTATCACAGAGTACATGGAATTTTGGCCCTCTTCCTTTTGAATACGGTGAATCCACATGAGATCTCATGAGGACAAAAGGTATTCCCCTTGCATTCTGAGAGGAGTTTTTTCATTGTCTAGACGACCAACATGAGTCCTTGGAAAAGGCGTTACAAAAGGAGGTATACCGTACCTCCTTCCTCGGTGCCTCTTGTTCCAGGTGCACACGGGCAAATGGAGACTCCCAGGTCCAGATCCAAACCCCTGGCTGGTGACTGGCCTTGAGGGTGGACCAAGGAGCCATGCGGCTGTCTTTCCATTGTGGTTGCATGCCTTCAAGTTATTTCTGACTTAATGACAACTCTAAGTCTTATGGCATACCTGGTTTTCTTGGTGAGATTTATTCAGAGAGGGTTTGCCGTTGCCTTCCTCTCAGCCTGAGCGAGTGTGACTTGCCCAACAAGGCCACCCTGTGGGTTCCCATGGCTAAGTGGGGATTCGAACTCTGTTTTCCCATGAGCCCAACATCCCAACCCCTATACCATTCTAGCTCTACAAAATAGAGGGGGGGGGGGTTGGCCAGGTTTCTCTTGAGGAGCTTTGCCATTGCTTTCCTCTAAGGCTGAGAGTGTGGGACATGCCCAAGGTCAGCCAGTGAGTTTCCAGGGCTGAGTGAGGATTCAAACTCTAGTGTCCTGGAGTCCTAGTCCAACACTCAAGCCGCTACACCACAATGGCTCTCTGTCTTTCCATGAGTGCGTATACGTGCCTTCAAGCCACCTGTTGACATATGGTGACCCTGAGAGTAAGGGTTTCCTTAGGCAAGGAATCCTCAGAGGTGCTTTTGCCAATTCCTTCTTTTGAAATATAGCCTACAGCACCTGGTATTCATTGGCAGGCTCCCATCCAAGTACTAACTAGGGCTGACCCTGCTTAGCTTCCAAGATCAGAAGGGATGTGATGCCTTCAAGGTATTTAGGCATTGGATCTGTCCATACCTAGGCCTAAAGAAACACGCTTTCTTTTTTGTCTAGAGGGTAATGGTTGCTTCTTCTTCTTCTTCCAGCATATAAGGGCAGAAGGATGACTCCTGGGTACATCTCCACAACCTGGAGCTGAGGTCAGGAGTCTTTGGCCAGCATCCTCTTAGTGCCATATGCAGATACATGGTGTATTATGCATTATGCATAAGAAGTGTTTTTATTACACACTGTATAATGTCCATATCCAATTGATGGGACAGAAGCAGGTGTTTGCATGTGGAATATATAGCGATGCACATTGAGAGGGTGGATGCGCTCCACTGTAGGCATATTCCCATTCTATTATAGGACCTGATGCCTGACTCCAAAGCCCCATTCATTTGTCTTTTTTAGCGATCCATGGTGTCTGTAGAACTCCCCATTAGTACCACATTTCCAATGAGTGGATGTTCTGCCTGTCAGCTTTCTTCACTGTCCAGCTTTCGCATCCATACACATAAATCGCAAATGGATCATCGACCACAGCTATTGCATTACTATCCGTGATGCCTATATTTTACCTCCAGAAGCAGAGGAAGTGTACCTCTGAATCCCAATTCCTGGAGGACATTAGCAGGAGGAGCATTGCTGTTTGGAATCCTGTTGGTGACATAAACGCAGGAGACATAGACATAAATCTAATTGATGAGTGCATAAGTCTTTTGAACAGTGTGCAATGAGCCATTCACTAGCTCCTTTCCCATCATCAAAACCTCCTCCTCTCTGGGGGTGGCACTGCTTTGGCCAGGAAGGGGACAGAAAAGGCAATTCAGGCAACCAAGAAGCAGCTACAATTGAGGGGGAAAGAAATGAGGTTTCTCACGCTGATGGAAAGCAGCCTCATTTTCTTCCCCTTGGAGCTGAGATGGGCCTCCTCTTGATCACTGTCTCTCTTCCCCCAAGCCCATCCTGTGGATACTGTAGTCCAAGGCAACATATCTCCCCCAGGACTTGACTGGGAGTGGAGCTGCATGAGGCAGAATTCCAGCCAAAGTCCTCAAGGCCTGCTTATGGGTTTTCCCATTGAGTTGAAAAAGGTTGAAAAGGGGATAGTAGACCAGAGGGGTCTTGGATTTGATCCAACTTCAGGGATCTTCTGAACTTCCGGTCCTCTTGCAGAATAGACAGATTACCAGCTGGGATCTTCCAGTCCCAATCCAAGACAAAACTGGGAGCCATGGAGACTCAATGATAACATCTTAATAACATTTATTAATTACTATAATATTTTAGCCTGCCTTATTAGAAGCATAGTTTCCTAGACAAGAGAAGTACAGTACGACCCTCCTATCCATGGGGGATATGTTCCCAGACTTACCGTGCATACCGCAAACCATGAATAATAGCAAACCCTATTAAAATGAACGACTTCTGGCCCAAGCATACTATAGAGTCACACTGGAGGACCTAGAAGATGCCTAGAGAGACCACAGTTTCCAGATATGGGTAAGCAAATCTGCGGATGTGGGTCCCATGGATGTGGGGGGTCATACTCTAATTGTCCCACTATATTCTGCACTGGTCAGACCTCATCTGGAGTCCTGTGTTCAGTTCTGGGTGCCTTGTTTTAAGAAGGATATAGACAAGCTGGAGCAGCAAGGACGATAAGAGGTGTGGAGAACAAAACATAGGAGGAAAGGTTGAAGGATGTTCAACCTGGTGATGAGGAGACTGAAGGGGTGACATGATGGTGCTCCTTAAATACCTGAAGGGCTGTCCCAGAGAGGAGGGGGCAGGCTTGTTCCCTGCTGCCCCATAGGACAGGGCCAGATCTAAGGGTCTGATGTTACAGGGGGAGGGTAGATTTCAATTGAACGTTAGAAGGAACGTCTTGACAGTAACAGCAGTTCACCAAGGGAACCAATGACCTGGAGAGATGTTAGAGATGTCTCTGGACATCTTCAAAAAGAGGCTGGACAGCTGGGGATGTTTTAGCAGGAGACCCTGTCCTGAGCAGGGGGTCGGACTGGATGGTCCATGAGGCCCCTTCCAGATCTAGGATTCCATGATTCTGCTCTGCAATTCTGTGAGTATGATGAATTTGCACACTGGACCTTGGGCTTGTGGTGGTGGTGGTGTTTTTCCCCCTGAAGCTCTGTGGAGCCATCCACCAAGGGAGCCTTCCTTAACCTTGTTCCCATGCTCTCTCCATGAGGAACTCCCAAGAGCACAGAAATCAAGAGAGGGAGACAGGAAGCATCACTTGAGGACCACAAAGCCCCTGCCATTAGCAATCTTTCCCAGAGAGTGGGGGGGGGGCTCTCTGGCTGTGCTGGCCATGCTCCACTGATCCACCCCCCCATCTTTCAAGTGGAGCTTTCAAGTCCAGCTTTCTCTCTCCTGAAAAATGTCTCCCCTTATGGGGAGAGACGGAAGCCGTGAGCAGCCTGGCAAACAGCACGCATGGCTTTGATCTTCCTTTGTTCCCTGGCCCAAATCTGTACCTTCTCCTCCAACACACACACACACACACACACACACACTTTAGGAGTCTATTATTGCACCCTTGCTTCCCATTTCACAAATGTAGGTGCTGATTTATTTAAGCATATATCAATTTTTAAATGGCCCTTTCAGGCACATGTTGGAGTGCCGGCTAAACAGAGAAGCAGCAAAGCAGACCCAGAGTTTTTGCAAAAGTCCACATGGGACTACGGGGCTTTTTGCTGTGTCGCAGAGGTGGGGATGCTGTGGCCCATGGGTCTGAGACATGTACACCCCGCAAACCCAAAAACTGGTAAATGAACAGTCCTGCAGCCATACTGGTGAAAGGGTGGTGGTGGTGGTAGTGGTTGGGGACTTGTAGTCCTAAAGAGGTTTCCTGCCACTCCAGCCTCTGGTGAAATTTCTCAGGAGTTCCAGGCTCAATGTGAAGTTGAAGGCTTTCACGGCTGGCATCTATAGGTTTTCTGTGGGTTTTTTCCATTACCGATTCCCCACACTAGTTGGCTGGTCTGCTGTGTGCATTGGTGGGGGGTCAGAAAATGGCTAGTGCATCCCCAATTGGGGAAGAGACCACTCTCCCCCCACCCACTCTGTTACTTTGTTGTTCTGGACATTTGCACGGTATTACATTCCACTCAGCCTGTGTTGCATTCTGCTTGCTTTGTGCCACATTTCATTTGCTCTATATTGCATTCTGCTCACTCTCTGCAGCATTCTGCTCATTGCGTGCTACTTTCTGCTCTCTCAGTGCTGCCTTCTGCTCATCCTACACTGCATTCCGCTCACTCTGTACTGCCTTTTGCTCTCTCTGTACTGTGTCCACTTGCTCTATGCTGCATTCTGTTTGCAAATGTGCTGCACCTCGCTCATTCTATCTGCATTCCACTCATTCTGTGCTACATTCTGCTCACTCTTTGCTTCATTCTGCTCACTCTAGGCTGCATTCCATTGACCGTGTGTTGAATTCTGCTTGCACGGTGCCGCACCCCTCTCATTGTTTACTACATTCTGCTCACTCTGTGCTGCACTCCACTCACTCTGTATTGCACTCCACTCTCTCTGTACTGTGGTCCATTCACTCTGTGCTGCATCCTCTCACTCTAGGCTGCATTTTGCTTGTGTTGTGCTGCATCCCACACATGCTATGCTACATCCCGCTCACTCTGTCCTGCATTCCACTCACTCTGTATTGTATTCTGCTCTGTGCTTCCTTCCACTCACTCTGGGCTGTGTTTCATTTATTGTGTGCTGAAATCTGCTTGCACCATGCAGCAACCTGCTCATTCAGTGCTACATTCTGCTCACCCTGTGCTGCGTTCCACTCCTGCTCAAGAATTAATTCTGAATAAGGTGTTTCTCTTTTCCCTTCTCTATTATCACTACAAATATCTGTAACTATACAATACTTCAAGATAAGAGCCTGATGCACTCCACCCAATCACATCAAGACTCCCTCTCTCTTTGCAGAGTTTCCACAATGTGTACATGTGCTCCCATGCATTGTAAAACACCTGACAAAAAGAAACTCGATACAACTGGTTGGACAAGTCCATCAATGCTGTGTTTTTCCCCCTCTGGCACTTTTGTCAATGCCTGTGGCTTTTGTGAGCTAGTGGAGAGGAGAAGGAAACACACAAATAAAATGAAGGAATTGAAAGTCATTCCATCATGCATGTGCACAACATCTGGACTTCAATGGGATATTCCTGTGGTGAATTTCCAATTGGGAAACAAGATTCGGGAATTTGTTTCTCTAAAATGAAATTTGGATGAGAACTCTCAGGAGCATCCTCCTCTACCTGTGGCCAGAGAATTCAGCATGCTCTGAATTTAATAATCCTTCATCTGGTAGCATCATGTGACCTGCCAGGAAATTTATCTGCAGGAAAATTTAAAACCCTTCTCTCTAACAGAAGCCTGTCTGTATATCTTCAGAAGCTGATAGGCATTCCACAGAGTGATGTCCTTTCATGGAATGGGTAAGGAACTGAGCATATGGAAAGGAGACAAGAAGCCCCCAAAGGCATGATCCACCAGGAATATCTCCTGACAAGAAAGAGCAGCCTCAGAAGCAGCAGATAATATCACTGCTTTAATACTCAAACAACAGATGGACCACCTGCATGTCTGAATGAGATTAACCCATTGCCACGTCTCTTGTTAAGGAGTCTGGATTGCTAGAGACTAAAGATGCTAAGGCAGATGTTCTTAATCAAAACTATAGTCATAAGAGGTCTCAAAAGAAGTGGCCAGGGACCAAGAAGGGACCCTTAAAAGGGAAGGAGGAAACAAAAGGGCAGAAGTGTGGTCTGCATAGGTCCAGAGTGCAACATTTTTCCCATCTCAAGTCGTGTTTCATTTTGCTGTTGTCCAAGATGATTGGACCATATGAGAATGCTCTTGTCATTTTGCCAATAATATTTCAAGCCATTTAAATGTATCTTGAAGTTAGACATGGGTTAAGATACAGTAAAGCAGCATGTTATTCAACTGTCAGATATCTGCATCATCACAATACCAAGTACTAAGGTACCAACATCTGAAATGTGGCTATGTATATGTTTGAGATACGGGGAATGTACTGGAACATGGATATCCCCAGATCAGTCATTAACCTAATGCCCATAGCTCTCTAACTTGTTATTCATTGCCTTGTTAAACCTGAGACTTGATGAGTTCCATGGT
This sequence comes from Gambelia wislizenii, assembly GCA_030847615.1. Lineage (NCBI taxonomy): Eukaryota > Metazoa > Chordata > Lepidosauria > Squamata > Crotaphytidae > Gambelia > Gambelia wislizenii. The sequence goes on from JAUMIR010000010.1 coordinate 37,381,423, forward strand.
TTTCACAAGGCTTTGGAGTTTGGCAAGAGTAAAGTGGATCACAATTTAAGAACTTTATTCAGAAGAATATAGGAAATATTCCTGCGTGGCAGAATGGGGTTGGACTGGATGGCCCTTGTGGTCTCTTCCAACTCTACAATTCTATGATTCTAAGTAAGGTCATTAAAAAAACTTGGGGGCAGTGGCTGGAGAACTGTCAGAGAAACAGAAGGTCAAAGGAATGGATATGAAACCCCCAAATGTGACAGAACCATCATTCACCTGCGTTCCAATCACAGGCAGAATGGACCATCTCCTTCTCCCCATGCAGTTGATGCCCAGGAAAGTAGGTGGGTTGGAGAGTTAATGATTGGGACAACCATGTCACAATCGTGACTAAGCAGTGATTGTGAATATGGAACAGTTACAGATGAGTAAATCTTGGCAACTGTTCCATATTCTCCGTCACTACTTAGTCACGATTCTGACGCTATTGCCACGGCTGTAAGAGCTTTCTCCAACTTACTTTACCAGGCATGGGGAGAAGGAGGTCCATTCTGACAACAATCAGAGCAGGAGTGAATAGCATTTCCATCAGCTTTGGTGCAGGGAGGGTAGAGAGAGGAGAGGTTACTTAGTTAAATACAGTCAGACCCCTGTATCCATGGGGGTTCAGTTCCCAGACTTACCGTGGATACCAGAAACCACAGATAACAGTGAATCCTATTAAAATAATGGACTTCTGGTACACAAATACCATAGAGTTGCATTGGAAGACCTAGAGATGCCTAGAGAAGATGCCTCTCTAAGTATTTTCCAGTGCGACTCTATGGAGTGTGTCCCTATTTTTTTTCCAGCCATGCATAACTGAAACTGCCGATATTGGTTCCACAGAAATGGGGCTCCGACTATATACTTAACTAAGTAGCTGGTATAGAATACTGGTCTGTATATTTTGGGGGAACAGAGAATGGCAGCCAGCACTAAAAGCAAGGCCCAGAATTCTACCAAGAAATACTTTCTGCATCATATTGCATGGCCGCCCCCTCTTTGCACTGGAGATTGTGCAGATGTTCCTGGTGGATGGTGCCCTCTGAGGCCTTCCTCTTCCTTCTCCTCTTCCTCCTCTGTTGCTGGCAGTCCCATGAAAGGGCATCACTCTGTTTACTGCTTGCCAGCCCTCTGAAAATATACAGACTGACATCCGGCAGAGAAAACAGTTGTAAATTTCCCTGCAGGTTAAAAAGAAAAATGCCATAAAAAAGTGCCAGTAAATTTACTGCTTCCAGACTCCTTTTTTTTTTCCTTTTTCAAAGGCAATAAATCATACTGACAGCAAAATAACAAACAGTTGAGCAGCTATTGATGCCTGACTGATAATTATTGGGTACAAAAACACCATTAAATTCTGTCCCCTTTGATTCCTAAAGGCAGGATGGGGGGGGGAGGTGATCAATCATTTTTACTCCCTCTTTTCTTTTCAAGTAACAAGGAATCCCTTCTTCTGCTCCATAAGAGGAATGAATTTTCCAGCCAAGATGGAGGTAAATGGAAAGGGATATGGACATTGATGTAGTTCCTAGCAGATGCATGCTGTACATTTTCAAGTTCAAATTTTGCATGCTTTGGGATGTGTAAAGAACTCATTGCAATCTTTGGAAGCCGAGTCAAAAATGCATGCCCCAAACACCTTGCACCCAGCCTCTGTCCAGTGCTACAGCCTCCCAGTCTTGCTCTGTTTTGGGGTTTCTACATGCACACTTCTCGGCCACTTGGCTCATTAACTAAAACCATGTCAGTCCCATGCCTCCTGCTTTCTCAGCTCTTTTAAAATATCACATATGCAGCATCAGATGCTTCCCTCTATGTGCTATATTCACCTGGGGTTTTCCAGCTGCCGTTGGCTGAGATGGTGGATCAAGTGGGAGGAGCACAACAGCCACCCCCCAATGGCCATTCTGTGGCTCGTGGAGAGTGGAGGAGATCAGAAAAGTCTCCAGATATATTCCCCTACATCCAACGTTTCACAGGTGCAGACTGGGACAGGTGGCCAAGAAAACTTGGAACGTGCTCAAGAGGGCAAAAAGGATTAACGGGGAAGAACACATGACCTCGAAGATGCTGCAGCAGTTTGCTTTTGCTGGAGCCTCCTGGGAAGGGCACGACTCTGCCCCCTCCTCTCCTCTCTTCTCCTCTCCTTTGTGCTGAGTTAACTGAGTGCAAACTACTTTTGCACTTTGAACTCAGTTTGCAGCAATCGACGTAAGCTGAGGACAAAGGGTGAACATGGCAGGAGGAGAGAGAAATTGAGACATTATAAATGCAGTTGAAAAAGTGGGAGGAGAGAGGATGAATTGGGACAGTTGGAGGGTATGCATTTCCATAGTCCATCCAATGGAGGGTGAGGACATATTCTACCAAAATCTGCCAGGGTCCTCCAGAGGTCTCAGTAGGTGATGTCATTGGTTTGTGTCAGATTATGGGAACATAGCCAGGCAGTTCTTGGATCTCCTCTGCTCTGCACAAAGAATAGGATGGCCTTGGGAGGAAGGCATTACAGTGTAGCACTGAATCCAGTAGTGGGGAAGCTTTGGCCATTGCAGTGGGAGAAAGGGAATCCCAACCTCCGCAATCTCTAAGAAACTTACATACACAAGCATAAGATAAAATTACGCTATTATATTATATTATATTATTTATATCCTGCCCTTCTCCCAGTATTGGACACAAGGTGGCCATATAAGTCTCCAGAGGTCTATCTTAGGTCTAGCCATAGGATGTAACTACAAGTTATGTGCATCTGTATCAGTGGTTCTTTACCTGTGGTCTGTGGACCCCAGGGATCTACGATGTCCTCACCGGGGGTCCACAAAGACTTGAAGGCTGCTCAGCCCATCTCTTCCCTGCAGTGGAGCAGCCATGTGACAGGAGCCAAGGCAAAGGCTGGCTGGCTGGCTTGGCCTGTGCATTGCCATTCAATCCGCTCCAGCCACAAACTTGCAGAAAGAAGCAGAAGAAAAATTTCCCCTCCCCATCCAGTGCCATTGAGGGAAGGTTTCATGGATGGCGTAATTGTATTAGTATTATCATCAGGTATTATTGTTGTTGTTTTAAATTTTGAGTTAAGTCTTGGGGATCCACAACAAAAGATATTTAAAGAAAAGGTTAAGAGCCACTGACCAAGAGGATTCCAGCTTCTAATTCCTGATTCTTTTTTCTTTTTCATTTTACCACCACTAGCCCTAATTTTCAGATTCCAGCTCATCTCTTCCTTGGCAGATGTGATTTCTCCTGGGGCTGCCTTTTGCTGGCCTCAGACCTCCATTTTGTGTCTGTGTATCTCTAAAGTTCCCTCTTTAGCCTTAGATGCACAACTAGCTTTTCAAAGCACCCCCTCCACAAATCCTGCGCCCTCCTCCATTGCAATTCCTCCTTCTCTGTCTGCTTTTGATTGATTGGGGTCTCTATGACCTGACCCCCAGCTCCTGCCTGTTTGGGTGCAAATTTCTCTCTCTCTGGAGGCTTATCTGGGAGGGGCACTGTTTTTGCAAGGCCCCTATCTCCCCCCACCAAAAAGGGAGAGTAAATTGGACAAAAGATGCATTTCTGTTGTCAAGAGAGCTGTGTGGTGCAACCAGAGAGAGACAGAAGTTATAGCAAATGTGAAGGAGCTGAGGGCACTTCGGGCATGAGAAATGGACCATGAAGTCAGGCAGGGAGAATAAATGGCCTGTTTCTCTCCATCCCTGCCCTTCTGCATCCCAAAACTCTCATAGAGAGCAGGTTGCAAAGTTCTTAACAAAAGATGAGGGATATTTGCAAGGTAGGAACAGAGCGCAGTGGGTATGGATCTGCATGGCGGTTGTTGTTATTGTGTGTCTTCAAGTCATTTCCGACTTGTGGCGACCCTAAGGCGAATTATCAAAAGGTTTTCTTGGCAAGATTTCTTCAGAGGAGGTTAGCCCTTGCCTTCCTCTGAAGCTGAGGACAAAGGGGAGAAGCAGAGGAGAGAGAAACTAGGGACTTTTAAAAGCAGCCAAAAAAGTGGGCAGTCATTGCTGTGTGCCTTCAAGTTGTTTCTGACTTATGACAACCCGAAGGCAAACCTATCACTGGGCTTTCTTGGCAAGATTTGTTGTGAGGGGGGTTGCTTTTGCCTCTGAAGATGAGAGAGTGCAACTTGCCTAAGGTCACCCAGTGAGTTCCCATGGCTGAGCAGGAATTCAAACCCAGGGCCCCCAGAATCCAAGTCCAACACTCAAACCACTGCACCAAGTTGGCTTCCTATGACTATCTCCTAGGCTTTTCTTGGCAAGATTCATAGAATCATAGAGTTGGAAGAGACCACAAAGGCCATTTAGTCCAACCCCTTCCGCCATGCAGGAATACAAAATCCAACCCCCCCCATGACAGATGGACATCCAGCCTCTGTTTAAAAACCTCCAAAGAAGGTTACTCCACCACACTATGCGGCAGTGTATTCCTCTGCCAAAAGCTCTTACAGTCAGGAAGGTCTTCCTAATGTTTACATGGAATTGCTTTCCTTCAAAGAGGATTTGCCATTGCCTTCCTCCAAGGCAGAGAGAGGGAGGAAATCATAGAATCATAGAATTGCAGAGTTGGAAGAGACCACGAGGGCCATCCAGTCCAACCCCCCTGCCACGCAGGAAATCTTGATCAAAGCATCCCCGACAGATGGCCATCCAGCCTCTGTTTAAAGACCTCCAAAGAAGGAGACCCCACCACACTCCGAGGGAGTGTGTTCCACTGCCGAACAGCTCTTACTGTCAAAAAGTTCCTCCTCATGTTGAGGTGGAATCTCTGTTCCTGTAGCTTGCACCCATTGCTCCGTGTTCCAGTCTCTGGAGCAGCCTATATAAAGCGAGGCAAGTGGTGGATGAAGCCCAGTGCTGGTCTGCCCACCAACAGCAACTGGTGGTGGTGGGGCTCTCTTGCTCACTCTCTGCTACTTGCACTTCTGCTTCTGCTACAGCTGAGCCATCTGATCTCCTCGCAACAGCAGAGGATGGCCTCCAACAGTGGTCCCAGCCTGGGTGGCATGAAGGAACCTGGGGTATTTGGCAGGAACAGCGAGAGCACCCCACACACGTGTGTTTCTCTGCATTTGGATGGCAGTTTCTGGCTAGTTTTGCTTTGCATGCTAATTTGCATGGTTTGCATCCACTTGCTGTTTGCACAGAATATTTAGCTAGCATACTTCCAAAATGGGACAAAATTGACATTTCTATGAAAATAACGGGATGGTTGGGAAATATGAAAAAAATGGTACATATGGTCAGCCCATATATGTATGTGTGTGTGTGTGTGTGTGTGTGTGTAGAGCATTAAAACCATGCATTACCAACATACTGTAACTAAAAGAACAGCTTAGATGAGCCAGTTTTGAGGGCTGAATACAGATTTTGTTAAAAACGTTGACTCTGTTCCCTGAAATATTTGCCCTGTCTGTCATTCACATAACAGGCATAGGCTCCTACCTCAGCCAACGCTTCAGCCTCTAGTGATTTCTGATCTCCAAGACTACTGTGCCGGGTTGAGCTACTGGTCGGCCTCAGAGGATGTCCATCCGTTAATGTCTTCCTGTCTGGATAGTTGATACTGCCAGCGCTCCCAAATGTTGCCATCCTGCGCTTCTCTGGGCTCTCAATCCTGCCCCTGTTCAGAGGTAATATGTGGGGGCTGCTGGGGCATGCTGCTGCTCGTGGAGGGGTGTCTATCCCAGGGCCCATCCCTCTCGGAGGGCTGTGGGTATCCCCTCCGCTTCGCCGACGGGGGATGGCAGCTCCATCAGATCTCAACCTCACCCGTCCACTGCTGACTTTGGGCAAGTCCTATTCTCTAAGTCCAAGAGGAAGGCAATGGCAAACCTACTCTGAAGAAATCTTGTCTCCCCACCCCGCACCTCACCATCTGTCAGGAATGCTTTGTGTATTCCTGCATGGCAGAGGGTTGGACTAGATGGCCCTTGTGGTCTTTCCTAACTCTATGATTCTATAATTTAATATAATAGTTGTTCAACAGTGGAATAGACTTGCTCAGAAGGTGGTGGACTCTCCTTGACCAGATGTGTTTTTTAAAAATTATATTTATTAAGAGAATAAAGTTATCTTCACATAAATAAAAGAGAAACAAATTGTTTCAGGATCATGATACAATCTCTGTTTATATTATATAATAAAAAAGATGAGATTTTCAACGTACCCATTTTGTTTAAATGAATCTTCCTTGTTGACTTCCTTTCATATATCCTAAATAGTATAATTTCTAAACTTACAACTCTGACTGACTTCTGTTTAAATCCACATCTGCAGTAAGATGATCATAATTAGTCAATCATTACTAATTATGATCATAAAAAGTTTGCTGTCTTAATTATACGAGCTTGATTCCACAAAAGGTTTCAAATGTAATGTCATCAATCTCCCATATTTCTTTCCAATACTTAATTACTGGCAACCAGTCTCTTTTTAATTGATTTGAAGCTTTGGCACGTATATTAAAGGTTAAATTGTCCATCTCAATCATGATCGGAAGTGTTTAAGCAGAGCCTGGGGTGCTCTAGCGCTAGATTCAAGCCCTGGCAAAGGGGTTGGACTCGATCACTTCTGGGGATCCCTTTGAATTCTGCAATTCTGCCTTTCTCCAGCATGGCACCTGACCCTCTTTGGAAATTCAGCTTTACCTTCAGTGTTCACCAGAGACATGGGCCCAGAAGGGAGTGTTAACAGCGGCTCGGTGGAGACCTCTGCCTCTAGCAGCTTTTCAAAAGCCGGTCAAACACTGGTGGATCAGAAGGGGCTGGCCAGACGCCTGTTCTCTCCAACACCCGCCAATTCGTGACCTGAATTTAGATGATAGGTGTTGGGGAAAGCAAGGGATCACTCTGAGTCAGGCGAGACATGCTGTGGAGGGAGGAAAGGAGAAGATCTGGATGGTTGCCCGGGCCAGGAGGGTTGAAGACAGAGAACCGCTCTCCCCCTGCTTCCCACAGGGAACAGGAGTTGATTTTTACAGCACGTGGTACAACATACCCAATCCTCTTTGGACAGATGTTTGCATCCATTCCAAAATTTGTTCGCCCAGAGGCGAGAGCAGGATAAAAGAAAAGGTATGCGTGTGTTAATCACAGAGAGAGGTGAATTATCTCAAACTGAAGGCATCATTGGCGTACAGCTTCAGTGTTGGGGGAGCAGTGAATCCACCCTGTTTTATTGGGGTCTTTCAAAGGAACTGGCCAAAGTGCTGATATCGGGCTCTTACATAGGTTCAGCACCTTGGAAAACTCCTTTAAAATAGAGTGTGAGGTGCATTCAATCCACACTTGCTCTTAATCTGGACTTTAAAAGATCTCCCCAAGGTGGCGAACCTACTTGTGGGGTTAAGGTTCAGCTCCGTTGAACTATAGATTCACCTCCTTTAAGCTCAAACAGTGGCTCTTAACCTTTTCTTTAGCAGGGACCCCCTTTAAATAACTTGTTGCTGTGGACCCCCAAGACTTAACTCAAGATTCAAAACCCTAATAATGCTTAAAATAATAATAATAATAATAATAATAATAATAATACAGTTGCACCATCTATTAAACCTTCCCTCCCCAAGACTTAACTCAAGATTCAAAACCCTGATAATGTTAATAATAATAATAATAATAATAATAATAATACACCATCTATTAAACCTTCCCTCAGAGGCAGTGGAGGGGGAAGGAGGACTTTTCTCCTGCTTCTTCCTGAAAGCTTGTGTCTGGAGCAGATTTAATGGCAATGCGCAGGCTAAGCCAGCCAGCCTTTGCCTTGGCTCCTGTCATGCGGCCACTCCACTGCAAGCATGCAGGTGGGCTAAGCAGCTGTCAAGCCTTCGCAGACTTCCTGTGAGGAGATTGCGGACCTCTGGGGTTCCCAGGACCACAGGTTAAGAACTACTGCTCTAAAAGAAAGCCCAGAAGAGACTCATCTTACCCTGGCATGGAAGCCATTGGCTGCTACCGTGTGCTTTTCAACTTAGCCACAGTGCCATTCCCAGCAGGTTTGCCAGATCTCCGGGTCCCAGCTGAAGTCCTGCTCTGCTTCACTGGTTTTCCAGGCAGAGAGAGTAATGTCAGGGAAAGAAGCACTGAAGAAGGGAAGAGGTTGAATTTTGTGCATGACGTGGCTAGGGCTTTTTGGCTCAGAACAAAGTTGTGTTGTGCTTGTTGAAAAATAAAGCCACTGAGAAACTGTGAGCTCTCCTTGGTTCTGGGTTGCCATATTACCTAACTCAGCCTGATTATACCCATAATCTGGATCCAGTTACACAGATTTCCCTTGTGCCCATTTCCACAACCTGCCTGCCAGGGTCCATTTTGACCACCCTCCCTGTAGCTACAGTCCTGGGGACCATTCACATGACACAATTACAATGTTTTGACTTTAACTGCCACATCTCTGTCCTATGGAATCCCGGGATTTGCAGTTTAGGGAGGGGCATTTTGAATTATCATCCAGAGAGCTTTAGTGCCCCCCCAAACAATGAACTCCAGGATTCCCATAGGATGAAACCAAGGAAGTTAAAGCGGTATAACTGCGTAGTCTGAATGGGCCGCTGTAGTCTGTCAAGGTACTTGGTGAGGGCTACACCTCCCAAAAGACGGGTTAAAAGCAGAGCTTGGAAAATTTACATTTTGGGGACGGTCACTCCCAGAGCTAGGCAGGCTGGGTGGAATTGCATGGCAGGGGGTTGGACTGGATGGGCCTCGTGGTCTCTTCCAACTCTACAGTTCTATGATTATGATATGAATTATAGTCCAAAAGGTAATGCCTCCAAATTGAGGAGAAAAAGTGAGATCCAAAGTAGCATCCTACAGCCAAATCTTGTTTTTCTAGGCAGCAACTGCTGTGTGCAATGGAGGTCTTTTCTCCTGTTGATTGGGGCACAACATACTGGCATTTCCACTCTAGTGATCTCTGCTGTGACAATTGGAAGCAGGATTCCTGTCACAATTTCTCCTCATGCTGGAGATCACTGGCAGGAAGAGACTGGATGCATCAGTAAATTACACCCAGATTGATAAGAGAATAGAGTTCCATTGCTTGCAATGGCTGCTGCCTGCTAAAGTAGGATTGGGAGACTTTTATAATCCATGCCATCTCTTATCTCCCAAAGAACCTCACCACCTTGGATCTGTTCCTTTGTAGTTTGGACTAGAATTCAGAATGGATATGGGAGTGACCCACTGCTACACACACACACACACGCTCCTGTGCACATTCCCAGCAAAGATACTGGGGCCATGGCATCTCTTATCTCCCAAAGAGCTTCACCACCTTGGAGCTGTTCCTTTAAAGTTTGGACTAGAATCCAGAACGGACACCAGAGTGACCAGTTACTACACACACATGTGCTCCTGTGCATTTTCCCAGCAAAGATATTGGGTCCACACCATCCGCTGCTCATTTCCAACTCCGTTTATTAGAAAACTGCAGACATGGTTTAGAAAAACAGAAAGAGCTTTGTAGAAAAGAAAAGATAAGCCCACGTGTGAGTCTGGTAGAAACGGTGCCAATGGTGGCAGGAATCAGTGTGAGTGGACGTGACCCCATCAAACACAGAGACCCCAACCCCTCTCCCACGCGGGGTGTGAATGAGAATCCAGAGGGTGCCATCGCACTTTCCCCATGACTGGCAGTATCGTGGCAATGGGAAAGCCAAGGAATGGTGTGGCGTCTGGAGATTTGACCTGAAAGAAAGAGAAAGGATTCCTTGAAATTCAGACATTCAGGGCTGATGTTATAGGCTTCATTTTGGGGTGCCATTGAAAGCGCTGGTTATGACCTACAAGAAAGTCTTATACAGCTTAGGTCTAGCCTATCTGAAACACCATGGTCGATGCTCTACATCAGAATATCTCAACTATGAGCCTCCAAGGAAAAACAGCAAAGCAACAAGGTACGTTCCATCTTTCCTGCTGCCTTCCCGCCTGATGTCGAGGTCTTTCCGTCATCCTTTCACTCCACTCCTGTGGGGGACCAAGCTAAAACCGCACCTTTTTGCACATGAGTTTTTCTGGTCCAGTGTATATCTGAATACATCTCTGCTGACTCCCCACCTCCACTCTCCTCCAACATGGAAATGGCCACACTGAAAAAGTGGGTTTTAAGGAGACACGGCATATCGACATGCTGGAGAAACATCTCTCGGCATGGCCAACATTTAGGAATTGGTGGGAATCCGGCCCCAAGAAGGGGCTGCCTTTTCTTGCTGAAATGCAAGCTATTTTGACAGGTATGCCAATGGCCACCAAGCCAGCATGGCCTCTTTGGGGTGCCCTCCTCACAAAGAACGCTACACTTAGCCCATCACCTGTGCTTGGAGGCACCAAGAGTTAAGAATGACTGGTGTAACTGTAGAGTCTGGAATTCTGTGGGTGACATACGCGTGAATAATTTGAGGTTAGGTGTGTGTAGATCTTCTTTTGGATGGGATTCAAGGGGGTCACTGTGTTCATTCCAAATCTTCTCCCCATTGGTGACTGTCAGTCCCCATGGGGCCTTTGCTAAAGCCATTAAATGGCAGAAGGAGAGAATGAAGGAGGTGAACGTTGCAATGAGGACTGCTTCCTCCTCCCGTACGGTTCTCTGTAAAGAAGAAAGCAACAGCGGCCTTATTTCTCTTCCCCTCCCACTGAAGAACTGCAGAAGGGACAGGAGGCAGTCCCCACAGTTCGGTCAACTTCCTCCAACATTAGATTCCCTATGACATTTAACAGCTGTAGTAACAGCCCCACAGGGCTTGACTTGCTGGGGGAGTGAGGCAGAAAGCTGGATGCAAGATCCAGCTTTGTGCCACCCTGTAAGCCTGGATTCAGAATCTCAGCTATAATGTTTGCAAATGGGCACCAACGTTTGCAACAACTAATCTATACCAATGGGTGTGGATGGACAATAAGACACCCAGTTCTTCCCCACCCCTCTTGTCTTTCTACTTGTTGATACCCTAGCAATGGAAAAACTATTCAAAAATATTCAAAAACTAATTGGAAAACATGTTTTGCAAGGATGACCAATGGTCTGGAAGCCATTGTGCCTATGAGGAGCGGCTTAGGGAGCTGGGTATGTTTATCCTGGAGAAGAGAAGGCGAAGAGAGGATACGATAGCCATGTTTAAATATTTGAAGGAATGTCATATTGAGGATGGAGCAAGCTGGTTTTCTGCTGCTCCAGAGACTAGGACATGGAGCAATGGGTTCAAACTATAGGAAAAGAGACTCCACCTAAACATTAGGAAGAACTTCCTGACAGTAAGAGCTATTCCAAAGTGGAATACACTGCCTGAGAGTGTGGTGGAGTCTCCTTTGGAGTTTTTAAATACAGTAGAGGCTGGGTGGAGTGCTGTCAGAAGTGCTTTGACTGGGTTTTCCTGCATGGCAGGGGGTTGGACTAGATGGCCCTTGTGGTCTCTTCCAACTCTATGATTCTATGATTCTATCAAGAAACCCTGATGAGAAGAATCCTAGACTAAGGAGAATTTTCGCAGTTCATGATTTATTCTGTGCAAAATTCACATGCAGTTGTATTACACAAAAATCAGAGCTTTCTGCACAAGAAACAGCATTTTCTGCATGGAAAATATTTATATGTAGAGATGTTATTCTCTGTGCAAAAGAAGCTGTTTCCTGCACAGAAAAATGTGTTTTCAGGACAAGCCATCCATGTGTGAATTTTGCTGGGAATGCCCCAATGAAAGCATTTTCTGCAGAGAAAAAGCCTGTTTCCAGTGCAGAAAATGCTGTTTTCTGTGCAAAACAGCCACAGGTGATTTTTTTTCACATAATAAGTCCTGAATTGCAAATTGGCTTCAAAAACTGTGTGGTTTTTGAAAACTTTCTCGGAAGGGGAAGAAAATTGCTAAAATTATGTGTTGTTTCCTTTGAGAAAAAAATTAGCGATGAATTAGATCCCTATGATACACCTAGATAGCAATTCTACTTCTTTCCTCCTTCTTCTGCAAAAGGTTTAGTTGTTATTGTTCCTACTTTATGTCTCCCCCATGGCTGCAAGCACATCTGCAGTCATAAAAACCAGTTTTAAGAGTAATGTAAACTAAGTTAAGCTTTCCCTTCTGATGTATCTCAGAGTAGATTTCCAGAAATGACAAAGTGTAACAACCCTTTTCCTCCTAATGACTAGCTTATTTTCTTTCAATAAATAGACACTCAGAACCAAACTGAAGCATTCTGCTCTTAACGCCTTTCCACTTATTCCTATATACAGCGCCAATCTCTCACCCTCCATTGAAAGGTATCAACTATGACCCTTGTTTTCTCTCCTGAATGGTTACATCGAGACACACTCTTTAAGACTCTGATTCTACAGAAATATGGTCACAGGTGCAAATTCAATTTCCTCCCGGCCTCATCCCAAGCACCGCTGGCTGGTGTAGCCCTGTTCTCTGATGTCTGTGAATTCACTGTTCATCTCAGCAAAAGGGTATCTGTCCATGAGTAGATGTCACAGCATTTTCTTGTTCTATGCCTCCAAGTTGTTTCCGACTTATGGGGACCCTAAGGCGACCCTATCACGGAGTTTTCTTGGCAAGGTTTGTTCAGAGGAGGTTTGCCCTTACCTTCCTCTGAGGCTGAGAGAAGGTGCCTTGCCCAAGGTGACCCAGTGGGTTTCCATGGCTGAGCAGTGATTCGAACCCTGGTCTCCAGAGTCATAGTCCAATGCTCAAGCCACTACACCACACTGGTCCTCCTAGGTACCCCTAATTCAATGGAATTCCTTCTTGTAAACAGATGGTTGCTCTTTCTGGTATGGAGCCTATGCAGGCTTTTGAGTCACATCAAATTCTTCATCAGGGAACAGGTTTTTTAAAAAACAAAAAGTTACAAATGCAGCATCTGAATTCTGCACCTGGCATTGGAATCTTCTCTCTTATGGCACATTTGTGGGGATGTCACGCTGAGGATGGAGCAAGCTTGTTTTCTGCTGCTCCAGAGACTGGAACACGGAGCAATGGATGCAAGCTCCAGGAACACAGATCCCACCTCAACATGAGGAGGAACTTTTTGACAGTAAGAGCTGTTCGGCAGTGGAACGCACTCCCTCGGAGCGTGGTGGGGTCTCCTTCCTTGGAGGTCTTTAGACAGAGGCTGGATGGCCATCTGTTGGGGATGCTTTGATTGTGATTTCCTGCATGGCAGGGGGTTGGACTGGATGGCACTCGTGGTCTCTTCCAACTCTGCAATTCTATGATTCTATGATTCTATGTGGAATTGCAGAATGAATCCCAGCTTGGATTACACATGTCTTGCTAACCTATATTGGGATATGTGTGTGTGTCTTTCCCTATGATGTCTCAGGACCTGCTGCTGCCGGAGCCAGAAGGGCATACCAAGGCAGCATGGAATACTGTGTCCAGTTCTGGACCCCACAGTTCAAGAAGGAGGGCAACCAAGATGAGCAAAGATCTGGAAACCAAACCTTATGAGGAAGTGCTTAAGTGTGTTTAAGCACTTAAAGTGGCGCTTAAAGTGGGCGTGTTTAGCTTGGAGAAGAGAAGATGAAGAGGTGGCACGGTAGCTGTCTTTAAATATGTGAAGGGATGTCAGGTAGACAATGGAGCCACCTTGTTTTCTGTTCCTCCAGAGACAAGAACACAAACCAATGAAATTAAATTGCAAGGAAAGAGATTCCATCAAAACATTAAGAAGAACTTGACTGTTAAGAGCAGTCCAACAGTAGAATGGACTTCCTCGGAGGGTGTTGGACTCTCCTTCTTTGGAGGTCTTTAAACAGAGGTTGGATGGGCATATCTCGGGAGTGTCTTAGTTGTGTATTCTTGCATGGTAGAATGGGGCTGGACTAGATGGTCCTTGTGGCCCCTTCCAACTCTATGGTTCTATGATTCTATGTTCCATATGCAACCCAAACTCACCTCCCAGTCTCCTCCTGTGGCCCCTCCTGGCAGCCCTGCCTCAACTCTCCCAGGTGGACCCAATCTGACACAGGCAGGCAGGTTTGGGCACCTGCCCTTGACCCACAGAAGTGAGAGGCCAGGAAATTGTAGGGATGTCCAGGAGGGGTTGTTTGCAGACACACCAATCTGAGGAGGCAAAAGGGAGAAAACAGAGAGAGAGTTTTTATCCACCTTGTCTTGCAGGGGTTCATGTCTGTCTGCATGCCTATGGCCCAAATCTAACTGGTTAGTCTCTGCCAGAGTAGACCCACTGAATCAATAGGATTTACCTATGTGTCAACTCAGCATTCAAGTATTGCTTCAATGAATCTACTTTAGTTGAAACTAGGATGTAAATTTTCTCTTGCTCCATCCCTTCATGCAAGGGATTTTTTTTCTCCTTTCTCTGTAAGAACACAAAGATTTCTGCGCAGCTTTTGAGCACTACCGTTAATCTGGCAATCCATGGGGGAATATTTATCTGCACAAAATCACACATGGTTTTCCTGTGTGGAGAATGTACCTGGGGGGGGGCGCAGAAAATATCTGCAAAAAACATTGAGTTCCATCACAAAATATTATTCTTTTGACAGAACACACATACAGGAAAACTACACCTGTGTGGGGTTTTTTTTTCTGTGCAGGAAGAACACGGGTTCTTTACGCAATCTGTCTAAATGGTACAGAAATTGCGTAAATATTAGTCTGTCTAATATATTAGTTTGCTCTACCGGTTTAGACAGCCTGAAGATACATTACTGATATTTCTTCGCATTCCTTGGTGGGAACTTGAACATTTCTACGCATGAAACTCCTTTGGAAAAGACAGAGGTTGGCAGCAAAGGCAGTGCCTGTATACAGCAGGAAAAAAAGAGTTGCCTGCCTGCCCCCTTCCATCAAGTTCAGGCTACACCCTTCTTGGTCCCCTCTCAAAATTACCTGCAATGGGGAAGGGCTGGGGAGGGGTGAGAGAGCTCCATACCTCGGGATTCCCATGCCTTGCTCCCACCATGGGCCCCCCAACAGGACTCAGATCTTCACATCTGTCCATTCGCTGCCATTCTTTCTCTCACCAGCAGGTGGCATTGGCTGGGGATCTGCGCAGAGACAAGAAAAGAGGGTGGTTAAGAGGGTGCCCATTGAAAATCCCTGGCCCATGATCCTTTGCAAGCAAAAAGAGCCTCAGCCCAGCTGTTTACCTTGCTCTTCTGCTCTGGAGGCCTCGGAGCCAGGGCCAGAACAATTGTTATGGAGGTCTACGTTAGTCCGCGACCACCTCCTCCTTCGGGGAGATGGTGCCTCTTCAGGCCCCATATCTGGAGGTTGGGTCCATGAACCTTTCTCGCAGTCCTTACTCAGTGCAAGAACGCTACAGTCCCTCCTGACCCTCACCGTGGTGGAGCTGTCCACCCCCCACCCCTCAGGTCTGGAGACGGAGCAAGGCAGGGCAGTGGCCGAGGGAGGCTGGTTGCCGTTGGTCTGCGAGTAGACATTGCTGACTTTGGCTTTCTTGTGCTCATCTTGGCCACTGTAGACCTTGTACCGGATCATGAGGATGATGATGAAGACCAGGACGGAGGCCACAATGATGCCCCCGATGATGATGATCATGGTGCCCCCAAGGAACTGGGTGTGGAGGGAGTGACACTGGAGCCCATCCTGCGGGGTGCTGAACTGGGTGCAGCCGAGGCTCCTTGTGGCTGTGAGGGACGTCACTCCATCATCGTAGACCGCCAAGACACACAGGTTGTAATCCCGCCCAGAGGCCAAGTCCTTCACCAAGAAGGTCTTGCTGGTTGGAGGAATCATCCTGGGAGGAAGGAAGAGGAAAGGAGACAGTGAACATCTGAAAATACCTGCAGTGGAGTCAGATCCATGGTCCACCTCACTCAGCCTGGTCTCTACGCTGGCCAGCAGGGGCTCTCCAGACAGACAGAGAGATTTTGGCAGAGCGAGGGAAAATGACTTTCATAGAATCATAGAATCATAAGTTTGGAAGAGACCCCAAGGGCCATCCAGTCCAACCCCATTCTGCCATGCAGGAAGACACAACCAAAGCACTGCCAACAGATGGCCATCCAGCCTCTGTTAAAAACTCCACCACACTCCCAGGCAGCAAATCCGACTTATTTTCAGGAAGTTGGAGGGCATGCAACCTGCGCATCCATGATCCAGGCCTCACTCGAGACCTCCTATCATCTCAAACAGCTAGTCCATGGGCCTAGCACCAATTATGTTGCAACAGTCTCCGCAGGGTCACTGCAAAGCATCCCAGAATGTGCTTCCCAGACACTAGGGTCACTCCAGTTAATGCTTCTGAACACCATGAAGTCACATGGCAACTAGCAAATATTTCACCGCATAAGCATTGGTGAATTATAGTCCACTTCCTCAGATGGCCCTGAGGATGTAGATTTTAATCCAGAAAAGCTCAATGTATAATAAATCAGCTATGCAGTGTGGAAGCAATCTTTTACAGTAATGACCTGTACCTGTAACACCCTGTTTCCTAGGATTAACAAAGGGCAATGTGGTTAAGTCTTGATGAAAATGAAATGACATTCGGGATTTTAGATTAATGGGTAATGTTGTTACTTGTTACTCCTTGCTGGAGGGCTGGATGGGGAGGGGAGTATTCCTTTTCTGTAATCACATACAAAATGGGAGAAGCAAAACTGGCATTTTCTCCACTCCCTTCCCACCTACTTTAGTATACCTTCCAAAATTTCACAGACCAAAACCAGGGCACCTGCAGCCAAAAAAACAGCAGGATGTGGTCAAGTTGACAAAAAATATTAATAAGAAAGAGCACACAAGCTAGGAGAGGGTGCAGCAGTTTGATTTTGCCTGAGTTGACTGGGAAGGGCCCTCCTCTCATCTTCCCCCTGTTGACTTAAATGATGCAGACTACTTTTGCATTTTGGGCTCAGTTTGCATCAACTGGAGTAAGCTGAGGGGAAAGGGGGAAAGTTTAAAGAGGAAAGAGAAACGGGGACATTTTAAAAGCAGCTGAAAAAGTGGAAAAACAGAGGATTAATTGGGACTGTCCGTGCTAAAGGAGAATATGCTTTGGTATCTGTACTGCCCCTTTGCTTTAGAAATTGCATTTCTAAATTATCTGGTAGTTTTGCCAGGTTTTCCGAATAGCAATAAGGGACAGTTGCAATTCATGACACACAGGAGATTTTCACACGCCGAAAATATTCCCTCCAGAAACCGGGACAGAAATATTTCTGTCCCGGAAGCAGCGCCGCGGTTCGCACGCTCACCTCCCTCTTCCGTTTTTCCGTCGTCCTCGCTTTGGGTTTTTTCCTCTCTCTTCCGGAATATTTTATTAACGGCAAACTCCCGTTAGTAAAATATTCCAGAAGAGGGAGGGAAAAACCCAAAGCGAGGACGACGGAAAAACGGAAGAGGGAGGTGAGCGTGCGAACCGCGGCGCTGCTTCCGGGACAGAAATATTTCTGTCCCGGTTTCTGGAGGGAATATTTTCGGCGTGTAAAAATCTCCACAGGGTTGATAATCAGCAAGGAGCCATTAGCAACTTTGTAATCTACCAAGATACCAACTGAAAGTATTGATTGAACTTAGCAATGCACTTCTCTGTAAAATTACCTGGTTGTCCACACACATAAACTGCATGATGCATACATTTCTATCTTTATGAAGGGCCCATGCTCTAAAATACAGGGGTTTTGGCATCTCGTTCAAAAGAAAAAGCTTTCTAGCCCTCAAATAAGGGGGCATCCCTTACAATAAGGGGTGCATGTGAACCCTATAAGGGACAACACGAGAAGGAAATAATGAACAATGGGGAAAAGTCTTGAGCTATTTCGAAGAAAATTGGAAAGACATGTGTATTTTATATTTTAAAAAATCTTCATTGGTGGTAAACAACTACAACATGTAATTCTTAATGGTAAATAATTATTAAATATATGCAGTGTGGTACTCTTAATAAATAATAATAATAATAATAATAATAATAATAATATTTTATTTCTATCCCGCCCCTCTGCAACGCAATCGGGGCGGCTTACAATATAAAAACTCCATAGTCCCAGTACCCTAGCCCACCCCCCCTTAAAACAATATTAAACTATAAAAGATTAAAAACATACAGTAAATTAAAAATATATAAATTAGAAAAATATTAAAACATACAATAAGTTTTTTAAAAAAAAATTAAAAAAAATGATTACAGCTCAGGGAGGACAGCCGAGTCTTGGGCCGGTTACATCATTTAAAAGGGTGGAAGGATAAGAGATATTTGCAATATCTGATGTATGTCTGTTTTTCTTTGTGTGTGTTTTAAGTAAATGAAATATTTACAAAAGAATAATAAAAAGTGGGGGGGGGGCAGCACTTTCCAACAACCAGCGAAGGGAAACCCTTTATAACAAAGGACATCTGGCAACTTGTGTTTAGCTGAAGTCTTACATTACTGCAATGCTAGAAATCTGAGGTTGAAGGGAAATTTTACTGTAAGGCAGAATTCTTATCTGGGGAGAAATGTCTCCTCCCATAAATACACAATGACTGTGTGTTTCCCTCCTCCCCACAAAGATTCAAGGGACAGTGAGGGAACAAGAAAATTTCCAGGTTGTGGGAAAAAACATTTCACTGGGGCCCAAACCTGCTTTTTTTTAGGGTGTGGGGAGGCCAACCAGAGGGCGAACAATCCCTGCTGGTGCTGTGGTTAAATACTGGTACTGCCACCACAATGTTGTGAGTTCGATCCTGCAAGGCTTCAAGCTTGATTCAGCCTTCCATCCTTCCATAGGTCAGTAAAATGAGTACCCGGTTTGTGGGGGCAATTGGTTAGCACACATTGGAAACCACTTAGAGAGTGCATAGCACTGATAAGCAATATAGAAATATAAATGCTAAATGCTAATGCTATTGCTATGGCTAAAGAAACCGCCTTCCTGTTTCAGTGTGTGAGGCCCTTATAATAGCAAACATGCCATCTGGACATAGGAATCCCCCCACCCACTCCACAACTCAGAAACGGGAGCATTTATCCATGCACCTTGGTGTGGGGCATGGATGCGGAATCCAGCATCCAGATAACAGAACAATTCCCAGGTACTGTTTGGAACTCAGCACCAAGACAGAGGGAGGAGGCTTGGAGAACTGGGAAGATCTGCTTCAGCTAGGTAGTGGTGGTGGTCAGAGCTAGGACAGGTTACTTTTTTGGACTGCAACTCCCAGAATTTCCAGCCAGTCATTGATGGAGTCCAATCCCCACCCCCCCGTGAATGTTTCTAAGCCCTGCTCTTGACCAACTTGCATTAGGAAATAAATCAGAAGTTAAAATCTTTAACAGAGTGGGTCAAGATCATGGTCAGGCAGCGGGAGGGTGGGGAGTGGTGCCCTCTAGACATGCTCAGAGGCACTCTTTGTTTCAACAAGATGAGCAGAACTGAACTTCTGAGGCTACACTGAGCTCCTCTAGAATTTGGCTCCCATGAAAATGGGGTGGCAAATGTGCTCGGGGTCATAGTCTGACATGCAAAGAACCTATCCAAGGGGACGAAAATAAACTCAGCACCTCAGTCTGAACCTTAAATGAGCTTTTCCATAGTGCTGAACCTTTGTGGGGGGCAACAAGAGCTATTGGGGGATTCGAATTCAGCACCTTGGATAAGCATTTAAAGTTCAGACTAAAGCCCAGAGGGGGCCCACCACCCCATTGATGTGGGAGCCACCCGCAACTCTTGAGGCAGTCTGGCCTGGGTTTCTTCTTGGATGAAAGGCAACATTTTGATTTGATGAACAAAATGAAGGAAACAAAGGCTCTATTCAACGTGACACTTGGCAATGTACCTGCCCCAGGGAACAGTCTCCATTAAATGAGTAGAACAGGGGAAGGTGATGCTAGTGGAGAGAGGTCAGAGGTGAATAAAGGAAGAAGTGGAAAGGAGCCCTGGTGTCTTTGCCTGGGTTTTTGGATGGATGTGCTCACACACACACACCCTGCCTGCCGCCTTCTTAAGCTGTTCTCTTCTGCCCAGTTATTCCTTCCCCTGCTCTGAGCTGCTGAATTGCTTTTCTTTTTTCTAAAGACAGAGAGGCTGTCAGGACGTGTCCCCTGGGGATGCCCTGGCACCCTGGCAACTGGCCCAGAACTAGCCTGCTTGCCCGCCTGGCCGGAAAGACACTGCTAATGCTGAGTGACCTACTTACCATGCAGAACTTGAGCAGAGCATTCTTATGTGTGTGTGTGTGTGCATTGCAAGAGGGAACAAGAAAAGAAGCCACCTCAAGACTTGTGGGTTGCCAAATAAAAGGAGAGAAGGAGACTCACTCCTGGAGCCAGAGAAACCCTTGAAAGCAGGAATAGGCAACCATGACAGGTCTGGGGGCTTATCTGCCACCCTTGGAGTCCTTTGGGGCCACACTGACTGCCCCAAATGCCAAAAACTCAAAGCAAAGCAGAGGTTCACTTCTAGTTTGGGGGGGGTGGAGTTTCATTTTTTAAAATGTTAAACGGAGCAAAGGGGCCCTGCAATCTATTTGAAATAAGAATTGGAGGGTTAGCTCACCTCAATAGCCTCCAGCTGTCCAATTTGGCAGCCTCAATTAATCATCTGCACTCCCACTTTCTCAGCTGCTTTGAAGATGTCCTGGTTTCCCACTCTTCCTCCTGCCTTCCCCTTTACTTCCATTGCTGCAAACTGAGTCCAAAGTGCAAAGTTAGTTTGCACTCTTATCAACTCAGCAGGGAGAGGAGAGGAAGGGACAGAGTCTTGCCCTTCCTAGTAGGCTCAGGCAAAAGCAACCTGCTGCAGCCTCTGCTAGGGCTGCAAAAACAGGCTTATGGGTGGGCAAAGTGCAGCCAGCAGGGCCAAATGCAAAATGGCATTAAAACAGAAGTAGGAATAGGAGTGGGAGGTAGTTTGCTGGTTAAATTGGATGAGTCCCTTTGTCTCCACTGGGTGTCCAAAAGCCAGGACTGAGTGTCTATTGGGAGACACAGCCGTTACTTAAATAAATCCCTTTTTGCTTGGGAGTAAGCTTGTGATGGAAGGCAGTGCCCTCATCTTACCTTTCAATTCTGATGTACAGGGACTCTCTCCCCACACACACAACCGTCCCCCAATAAAAGCCAAAGCAATTACTCTCATCTCACTAGTCTGGCCAATTGCACAACGGGATGTCTCTTCCTTCATTAATCCAGGTTGGCAGGAAACCAAGAGGAGTCCGCTCTCCCTCACACCTCTCTCATCCCACTCTTGGCTGGCTTTGGGAACATCATGTTCCTCAGGTGTCCTAAGGACAAGTTGCTTCCTTTCTGGTCAGCTGGATCCCACCAGCACCCCATACACACACACACACTTACCTTTTCAATACCAACTTCCTCTCAAACCTCCAGGGATAAAAAGAGTCTCTTCTCCCTACAAACAGGTTTTCCCCCCAACTCTCTCTCCAGAACTAGGCCTCCTTCAAATTGCCTGAGATGACTCCAAAGCTTTGGCACCTTCTGAGTTTGCCGAGGCATTTTTAACCCAAAATTTGCCTGCCCAAATTGACATCCTGTCTTGGATTAGGACACCCACAGTAGAGACAAAGGGGCAGATGCCAAACAAAGCCTCCTGGTTCCTTGTTGCCATGTGCCTTCCAGTCATTTCTGACAGACGGCGACTCTAAGATGAATCTCTCAATGGGTTATTTTGGGCAAGATTGGTTCAGAGGGGGTTAGCTGTGGCCTTCTACTGAGAGGCTGAGAGGGGCTGTCTAAATAGTGAAAATGGTCCTAACAGAATGCAAGGAGAATCCTACCTGTCGCAATGGGATCCCGCTTTTTTTTTTACATATTCAGAAGGAGGGGGGCCAAAAACGTCAAAAGCTCTGAAGGATACGCCTTTGCGGCTTTTCCTGGAGTTTTTTTTCCAAAACAGCAAGGGGAATGCACATTCCTGCTACTTGGGACAAGCAATTCGCTTTGAATCACTTTCCCATAGGAGAGGAAGCAATAAAGGTGGGGCTCGCTAGCAAGGCAAACGCCTGGTGCGGCCATGTTGGATTTTTGCCTTAGCAAATGAGCGCTAAGGCAAGAAAACAGGGTGTTTGGTGTTTTGTTTGTTTGTTTGTTTGTTTTACTTTTTTTCTACAGGCAAAATATCTCTCTACTGCACAATGGAAAGTGGTTTTTTTTTAAGAAAACATTTTGGTGGCAGCAAATTAAGACAAGTAAAAATGTGAGTAAATCATTCATGGCTGCCATCTTGACCAGTGAGAAGCTTTTGGGGGCCAAAACACCATTAAGACAGATCACAGCTTGCTCTGATTTGCCACTACTGTGGAGCAATCCAGGGCTTTTTTTGCCTTGTATGACTTACTCAAGGTCACCCAGTGGGTTTCCATGGCCGAGTAGGGATTTGAACCCTTGTCTCTGGAGTCCTAGTCCAGCTCTCAAAACACTACACCATGCTGACTCCTATTCCTGTTTGAATGCCTTCTTGGATTTCCTCTTGGAGTTCAACTTCTTTGAGTTTCATGGGTCTAAATGTCTGTCCATGGGCACCTCACTCCATGCACCGGATGTCACTACAAACCTCTTTCTAGTCTGAGATGCTATAATATCCCTTTGCAAACCGATCCAGACTAACACAGCCATGTCTTTGAATTCTTTGAGTTCCTGCAAGCCAAAAATAAAAACCAATCCCTAAATCTATACTGGTTGCAATCCCAGATCAGTTGTGTTTTCTTTATTAAAGTTTCTAAGCTCCAATATGAGTTTTGGTGATTCCTCTGCATCTTAGTGCAGGTACATTCTGGTGGTGGGCAAGATATTAAAAATGGCTGCGATATTGCTGTGTGTATATACATTTGCAGCTCTGGATTTACTTGCTTCTTTGAAAAACTTCCTTTCAACACAGTCTGAATGTCAGGATTGTACACAGTGGAGAAGCCGCCACTCCCCACCCATACTGTCCAACTGTCCAGATTTGGCAGAGACAGTCCCCGTTTATCCTCTGCATCCCACTTTTTCCGTGACTTTCAAAACATTCCAGTTTCTCTCGCTTTGGAAACAATATCTATGGTTTCAGTTATCCATGGCTAAAAAAATAGGGACATATACCATAGAGCCACACTGGAAATTGGAAAATGCCTAGAGAGGTGTCCTCTCTAGGAATAACTAGGTCCTCCAATGCAACTCTATGGTATGTTTTTTCCAGAAGTCCTTTATTTGAACAGCACTTGCTATTATCCATGGTTTAGCTTATCAATGGTAAATCCAGGAACGTATTCCCCATGGATACAGTGTGGGGGGTGGATCTGTACTTCTTTTTGCCTGGCATTGTGCTCCCCAAAACTGGAGAATTTGCACCCTCATTTTCCACCTGAAGGTGACCACAGAAACCAGAGACCCAGGGCTAGGCCCTGAGAGCTGGCAACCCTAACAGCCAGTTGAAGTAACTTTTAAAGCATTTAGAGAGAGAACCATTTCAACCATTTAAACAAGCTGAGTGTAATTAAAGCAGAATAAAATGAAACATGTGCATCCCCATTTCGCAAATCAACATAACCTTCCCTTATAGAGAGCAGAACAAACAAAATCCTATTTCACTTACAGATGTGTGTGTGTGTGTATAAGAGTGGCATTATTATCGACACTAATTATGTCTCCTGTCTCATTTTTCTAAATATGTTTTCCTCTGCCGTTTTCATTTGCATTAATACAGTATCTGTTCTACTGGTGGTGATTACTCTTTTTAATGTTTATTCATAAAATGCAGTTGTTTTTAACTTCATTTCTGTAAGACACCTTGGATACTTGGGAGGAAGGAGGAATGTTGTTCTACCAGTTAGAACAAATATAACTGTTGTTAGGAGCTGAGATTCAATTTTCACCCTTGCACCAGTACATTGAGGTGCAGAAGAAGTGACATCACATCACTTCCTGTTACTTTTTTTTTTTGCTTAGTTTATGGCCAAAATCATATTTTTCAAGGAAGGGAGCGGGAGTCCAACTCCATACCTGGGTGCACCTTTCATGCATTGGGTCAGTTTTCATGGGGGTGGGCATTATGCATGGGAAAATGCATTGTCTTTACAGAAAGTCATATTTCTGGGCAGAAATTTTACTTTCTGTGCAGAAAATCTCATTTCCTACACAAAAATAGGGCCAGTTTTACACAGAATACCTCCTGCAATGATCCCAGTATTCTCAGAGATACTGAAGAAACACATTTTTCAACCATTTTTTCCTAAATATTATCAAATATTCTTTCTATCCCTAGCTCAAAGGCTACATGTGGTGCATGCATCCTCCTTTCCCCATCCCTAGGTTAGACTACAAATACAGGTTGTATTCCGCCACCCCCACCTTGCCCCTCCGTATCCATGGGACCAGTACCTGTGGTTTCAATTGTTTGTTGTCCGAAAAATACGGTCTCCCTAGGCATTTCCTACGTCCTCCAGCCCTGGAGATCCCTAGAGAGGTGGCTTCTCTAGGTGATTCTATGGGGTTCACTATTACTTGCAGTTTCAAGTATTCTCAGTAAGTTTGGGAATGTATGCCCTGCAGATACAGTGGGCAACCTGTAGCCATAAATACACCAAGCTTGACCAGGCTGTATAACAAGGGATTTCATTGGGTACAATTGCATACTGGAGCAGACTTTCCCAACCAGGCACCCTCCCGATGTGTAGGGCTCCAACTCCAATAAGCCGCAGTCAGTAGCGGTTAAAGGCAGTGCTGGCCAGGAATGATGGGAGTTGTACTTGAACCAACAGGTTCCAATTACAAAAAAAGGAAATTCCATCTAAACATTAGGGACAACCTCTTTAGCATGTGAGCCATGCAACAGTGGAATGGACTGCTTCTGTGGGTGGTGGACTCTCCTTTGTTGGACGTTTTTAAATAGAGGCTGGATGGATGTCTTTCAGGAGTGCTTTAGTTGTGTCTTCTTGCATGGCAGGGGGTTGGAATGGATGGCCTTTGTGAGCCCCCTGCAACTCAATGACGCTATGATTCTGTGTCAGGAGAGAGCCAGAATTCTGAGGTTGGCCTGGAGGGGGTCTATCAGGCATCTTTTCCATGCTGGTGTGATATTCAGCCTTTTGAAACAGACAAAATACTGCACCAAGGTAACCTAGATTCGGCAACGAGATGAGGCTGGATAGGGGACGTGCATAAAATCATGCAAATCACAGGCACGATTCCCATTGCTTTGCATTAATTATCCTTCCTTTTAAAAAGTTTTTTTTAAAAAAAAAATCACATACTTTATTCTGCTTCTCAAGTAATGCTGGAGACAGTCAAACAGGATGTCCCCCCTGGGCCCTTATCCTACCAGAAATCTTATACCGCTGCGTCTCCAGTTTGTGTGAAGGTGTCATCATGGAGTCTGTCTTTGCATTGGTTATAAAAAGGGGATGGGGGGTGGGGGAAGAAAGCTAATATGTTTTGGAAACTGAGTGGTGTGCCCATTTCCAGCTGCCCCACATCCCAGCCGTGCGCAGTTCTTCCGCCTTGCCCTTTTCCTCCAACAATGATAAAGCCTCCGAACGCAGAGATACAGAGGTGCGTCTGACATGAAAAGGACCTCCTGAGCCCCCGACCACTGTTGGGTTTCCACTGATCCCAGCGTGGTTCCTCCGCTCCGGCAGCTTATAAATTATTCTCCCGCCGTCTCCGGAGAGGCGGATTTCAGACGGTAAAACAGCTCCTTTATCTGAGGCTGACTTCAAAAGGGCAGGAGCCGATGGTCCAGAGCCTTGTGGGTAATCGTCATGCGTTCAACTGGCACCATTGATGGAGTCAAGGTGAAATCGCATCGTGAGAGCGGAAAGAGAAGAGGAAGGCAAAGCGGGGAAAAAGGGGCACACATTTTGGAGTAATGGCAACTTGACTAAACTACTGGTTCCTCCAAGCCCATCATGGCTCAAGTCCTGGAGGTGGCTCACACTGAGATACCCCTTAAATACCTTAAAAGACACAGTGGAAGGAAGTATCCTTGATCTCCTTCTGCACAGATTTGCACAGATATAGAAAGGCAGGCACAAGTTCCCAGGGCGAGCATTGGACTACAGCTCTGAAGAGCTTCAGGTTCGAATCCCACCCCTGCTTGGAAATGGAAATCCCCTGGCTGGCCTTTGCCAAGTCACACTCTCAGCCTCAGGGGAAGGCAATGGCAAACCTTATCTGAATAAATCTGACCAGGAAAACCCCATGATGGGGTCTCCATAAGTCAGAAACGACATGAAGGCACACAATAACAACAGGTTGAGAGCCACAGCTTGAAATCATTCCAGGAAAGTCAGGATATTTAAACAAAGAAACAAATATTTCATTTAGCATCATGATGTCTAAATTTACATTTATACCTCTCGATTAACATGAGCACACACAAATGTTAGGCAAAGCTGCCTCCTCTTTTTAACAGATCCATTTCCTTCTGTCTGGGTGAGCGTTAAGTGGCCACTCCACCTACTACAACACGAGGCAGAAAAACGTGTGCCAGCTCCCCCCCCCTTACTCTGCTTCCCTTCCTCTTAGCAAAACTTAATCTCCAAACAGTATGAGCAGATAGCCGTTAGCTTTGTAGTGAAGGAGAGGGGGAAATCTTTCCTGATTTCTCCTGAGTACGTTCATAAGAAAAGCATTTGTTGTGGTGGTGTGACTTCAAGTCATTTCTAGATTATGGTGACCCTAAAATGAAACTATCATGGGGTTTTCTGAGGCTGAGAGTATATGACTTGCCCAAAGTCACCCAGTGGATTTTCATGGCCAAGTGGGGCATTCGAACCCTGGTCTCCAGATTCATAGTCCAGTACTCAAAACCACTATGCCACACTTCTAAAGCAGGGCAAATCTGGGTGGGAGAAGAAAGAGATAGAAGCTGTCCCCAACCAACAGGAATTCTAAGTACCTGACCAAACTACAAATCCCAGGATTCCATAGGGATGCATCGATGACAGTTAAAGTACGATCAAACTGCTCTAACTAGTTAATGTAAATACACTCTCTTATCTCAAGTGCAAAAGGTGTTCTGAAGACTTTATGAGATAGTAATTAGGGTGTGCGTATTTGTATTTTTATCAACATTAAATATACACTGGACTGACTATGTGATGAATGTTGCTGTCCTTGAGCAAGCAGGGATCACCAGCATTGAGGCCATGATATTGAGAACACAGCTGCACTGGGCAGGGCACGTTTCTAGGATGGAGGACCATCGCCTCCCAAAAATACTACTCTACGGTGAACTCGCCATGGGTCAGCATAAGAGGGGTGCTCCAAAAAAGTGATACAAGGACTCCCTGAAACAACATCTCAGGCTCGGCCAAATTGATCACCAACAATGGTCCGCCCTGACCTCACATCGGGAGGCATGGAGACGCACTATCCACAATGCTGCAGCCTTATTTGAGAACTCACGCCGAACAAGTCTTGAAGAGAAACGACAGCGAAGAAAGAATCACAACCCGGTAACATCACCCGAGGAAACCTTCTGCTGTGCTTTCTGCAACCGGACATGTTTATCTCGGATTGGCCTTTTTAGTCATCAGCGCGCTTGCAGAAAGCGCGGGATGAGTCCTTCCTGAATCTTCATTTGCGAAGAAAACCCAGAGAGAGTCATCATCTTGTAACAGCCTTTCAACAATGTTTTAAATTAGTATTTTTAATATGATTGCTTAATTGCCTTTTAACTTTTGTATTATCCAACTGTATTTTGTTTTTAACTCCAATTATGAGCTGCCTTAGGTCCCAGACTGGAGGAAGGTAGGATAGAAATTTAATAAAAAATAAATAAATAGCTTCAGCAGAGCTTGGAAAAGTTGTTTTCTTCGACTACAACTCCCAGAATCTCTCAGCCAGAGAGGGAGGACTAGGGGACTCTGGAAGCTATAGTCCAAAAAAAAAAAATGTTGCCCAGCTCTAATTCTGCACTAGGTGCAAAACAGATTTCAAAGGGCACTTAAGGCTGCCACTAAAAGGATTATGGCCCCTGATCTGAGAGTGAAACCCTTCCCAGGACGTGGCCCAACACTTACTACCAACCACCCTTTGGTCAAACACCCACAAGACCCCCAAGCGCTTTCCATTCTGGATCTAAAGAAATGCACCTGTAGACTAAGATGTCATCGGAGGAGCTGTTGTATTGGATCTGGTACATCCGGATGCCAGGAACATGCCACTGAGGGTACCAGCGGATCAACACCGAGGAAGACAAGACCTCCGAAGCCACCACACCCTTGTCTGGAGAGGCCCCCGTTTCATTGGCACCAGCAGGAAGGGCGGCTTTGACTGAGGTGAGGATGTCAGAGGGACCCGCAGCCTCAGGCACTTTGGAAGCTGTGCCATTGGCGAGTTGAGGCAATGGGTTGACCACCAGCTCCACGGTTGTGGTGGCTTCTCCAGCGGCATTGGAAGCAATACATGTAAAGTTCCCTGTGTCCTGGACAGTCGCAATGAGAATCTCCAGGGTGCCATTGTCAAAGGAGACAGTCCGGGAGGTATTGGCTATGACTTTGCCTTCCCGGGAGACCCAGTGGATAGAAGGCTCAGGGTCACCCACCCCGCGGCAGCGAAGGACTGCCCCTTCCCCTTCCGTCACTACTAATGGCCCTGTGTGGCGGGTGATGAATGGAGTCTCACATATAAACTCCTCCTCAGGGATAGTCCAGAAGTATTTCCCCAGGAGGTCCGGTGGAGATGCACAGGTCTCCAGGTCATCTTCTCTGGTGAGCCTCCGTAGCCACAACAGCTCACAGTTGCAGTGCAACGGATTCCCCCCAAAACTGAGGACCAACGAGGAGAGCGGGGAGCCTTTCGACTTGGCGTAGACAGGGATCCGGAGGAAGAGTGGATCAGGTGGGATCTTCTTCAGCTTATTGGAGGTCATGTCCAAGCGGGCCAGCTTGAGGAGGTTGGTGAAGACACCTTCGGGGACGTAATCTATCAAGTTGTGGTCGAGGTTGAGCGAGTTGACATTGTTGAGACGGCGGATGGTGTCCCAAGGGACCTGCACGAGGTTGTTATAGGAGAGGTCCAAGTCCTCCAAGGTGCCAGCAAAGTCATCGAATGCTCCCGGGGAGATGTCCTGCAGTTGGTTGTTGCTAAGGATGAGGTGCCGTAAGTTGGGCAACCCTTTGAGCTGGTCGGGCCCGATCAAGAGGAGACGGTTGTTGTCGAGGTGCAGGGCCCGTAAACCCCGCAGGTCAGCAAACGCATAGGGCAGGATCTGGCTGATGGTGTTGCGGGAGAGGGTGAGGTGGACCAGGCTGGTCATGTTGGAGAAGTCTTTCCGGCGGATGACGGTGATGAAGTTGTCTGTCAGGCGGAGCTCTACCGTACGCCGGTCGATCACCGTGGGCACAAAGAGGAGGCCCGTCTTGGTGCAAAGGATGGCCAAAGAGGGCGAGAGGTTCTGGCACATGCAACGCTTGGGGCACACCTGGGCCCGGACCAGCAAGCTGCTGAGCAGCACCAAGACACACAGCAGAAGGCGCTCCATGGTGCCATCAGAGGGAGGCCCTGCGAGAGAGAGAGAGAGGACAAGAAGTCAGTGTAGTATCTAGATATATAAAAAGCTTGGGTATGTACAATAGGTCTGGGTATGTTTCCTCTCCCAGTGTGCTGATTGGCTGCTCAGGAAACACACCCAACCAATCACCACCCAAATGCAAATTCCCTCTCTACCTCACAATCCACTCCTGCCACTCAATCTGCATCTACACCCCCAGCCTTGCAAGGGCCCCTCCCTGCTCGCACTCCCTCAGCCACTCACCAGTCACAGGCTGCAATGGGACCCAGGCAGCCAAATAGCAGCAGCGATGGGATGCCGCTGCTGCCACTGCGATGGAACCCAGGCAGTCAAATGGTGTGGGCAGGAAGCCACTGCTGGTGCTGTGACAAGACTTAGGCAGTCAAATGGCGGTGGCAGCAACCCAGGTGGTCAACTGGCCCACCCAGATAGTCAACTGGCAGTGGTGGTGGCCGCCATGGCAGCAGGGCAACCGAGCAAGTGAGTCACCCTCAATGATTCTGGGAGAATGGCATATGGTATGCCAGGTCCAGCTAGTGAATTATGGTTTGGCCAGTAGGTGAGGAAACCTACTGAAGGGGCTGCTTCATTCCCCCCAATATTTTGCCAATGAAAACTGGGACATGTTGCCAAACAACACCAAAGTGTGGTCAAGATGGAAAATGTTGTTAATGAGGAAGAACAGACAAGCCAGGAGAGGCTGCAGCAATTTGCTTTGGCCTGAGCCTTCTGGGAAGGGCAAGACTCCCCTCCCCTCCTCTCCTTTCCCCTCTGCTGAGCTAATGGAGGGCAAACTCCTTTTGCATTTTGCTCACTCTGCAGCAATTGAAGCAACCTGAGGGCAAAAGAGTGGAAGTGCGAGGAGGGGGGGGAGAAACCAGGACATTTTAAACCCAGCTGAAAAAAATGGGATGGCAGAGAATTAATCAGGACTGTTCCCACCAAATCTAGACAGACGGAAGGTACAGAAGTTCAGTTCAGAACCTGCAAGAAAGTTAGAGAGAAGCTGCAGTTGTCGAGGATAAGGATTAAGCCCTTTCCACCTTGAATAAGGGAGTAGAAATTCTCATTTATGTATTAAGGAGGGAACAAAAGGGTAAATGCCTTCTAGTGGAATTTCTATTATGCATTTCCACCTATTTTGTATCTTTCATTTTAGGGCCTTAGGGTTTGCCTCCAAGGTTGCTATACTACTGAGCAGCACATTCAGAACAGTTTGTGGGGGGGGGGATTTTCTCTAGCTCAGCCTAGACATACTTGTGAGGTTGGAACATCAGGAAAACATGTACAGTGGGCCCTCCCAATCTGCAGGATCCTGATCCATGATTTCAATTGTCTGCAGATCCACACATCCCATACCTAAAATGACAGCGACATGCACACAAATGTGGATGTGCGCACATCACTGCCATTTAACAATATTGGATGCAATCATCTGTATTTTTTTGCCATCCACAGGGTGGGGGTCTGGAATTGAATCCCCACAGATCCAAAGGGCCCACTATACTTCACTGCTAAGCTTCAGCCCTCCTGCAAAGGACTGTAGGGAACATAGAAACAGTCTTGGACCAAATGAGACCCTCAGTTTAGTTCAATATTGTTGACACTGACTGGCAGTTGTTTTCCAGGATTTCAGGAAAATGTCCTTCTCAGCCCCATCTGGGGAGAAGGTGGGGATTTCAACCTGGGATTGAACCCAAATCATCTGCAGTCCCACTACACAACACCTTTTCCCTGGTCTCCATTTAGTCGCCATCATTACTGGCTAATCATCATGAATAGATCTCTCCTCCTCCTCTTCCTCCTCCTTCTCCAAGAATTTGTGTAATTCTAATTCCAAAGCCACCCACCACACTGGAGGCCATCAACACATCTTGTCAGAATGGAAATCCTTTAGTTAATTATGTGCCTCGTGAAGAAACGGTGGCTTTCATTTCTCCCAACTCCATGGGTACAGCCTGTTCCCGAGGATGACCCTGAATCCTTGTCGTCAAAGCGAAAGCCTGGGAAAGACATCCTCTTCTCTATTCATTTACAATTTTATAAGTCCCCCTTGTAGACATCTCTCTGTGCTCCACCCCTCCAAATCCATCTCGCTTCTTTTTCTGAAGCACAAATTGGATTTCTAGATTCACAGGCTTATTGACAGTGCCTTTCCCTTCAAGACATTTCATTATCTCCGAGGGTTTTTATTTTTTCTTGGTCTAACCCCAGCGAAAGGGTCTTGACGTTTTGACAAAGACTTTTTATTTAACCAAAAAAATGCAGGCAGTTTGGGGGGGGGACCAGTGGAGAAACCCACAAAAACCAACGGCTGTGTTCATTCCCTGTTCATCCTCTGACACAAACTGTCACGTACTTCTCAGGCGGCATGCAGTCTTGGTGCTTACAAAGAAGCTAGGTATCTACCCCATTTCTCTGTATTCTCAACAAAAGCTTCCAATTTTTTTAATGTTTATTTTTAAAAAGAAATGTTGGTTAGCAGTAGTATTCTGAGTGCTGGCATGGTGTAGTGGCTGGTTTGTTTGTTTGTTTGTTTGTTGGATTTATATCCTGCCTTTGTCCCAAGATGGGATGCAAGGAGGCTTACAATACTTAAAAATACAACTAAAACATCACAAGTTACAAAAAAAATTTGGGAAAAAAGAATTAAATTAAACTAGCTGTACCCAGCATAACATCATCATCATCATATTTATTTTTACCCCGCCCCTCCGTTAAAAACAATCGGGGTGGCTTACAAAATTAAAATACAAATACAGATTAAAATCCCTAAACACCACCCAACCCCATAAAAAGATATTAAACCAGTATAAATTAAAATTAAAACATAGGCTGTTATAGTAGATTTGAAAGGTTCACACCATTCAGTTACAGGAAAAAATATTGTATTGTTTTACATGCGGGTGGTGAGTGGCTGAGGGAGTGAGAGGAGGGAAGGGATTGGTTGGGTATGTTTCCTAAGCGGCCAGTCAGCACACTGGGAAAGGAAACATAACCAATATATCTATACATATTACTGTTATTAGGAAGGCACCAGATCCAGTCTGATCTTGGAAGCTAAGCCAGATCAGCCCCGGTTAGTATTTGGATGGGTGTTGGCCAATGAATACAAAGCGCTGTCGGGGATATTTCAGAGACAGGGACTCACACAACCATCTCTGAGGATTTCTTGCCTAAGAAAACCCTATGAAATACATGGGGTCACTGTATGTTGACAATGAACGCTACATTGCTTATGTATACACTTATTTTAGATTGTACGCCTTTGGCAGGACCCAATGTTCTGTTTGTTTTGCTCATTTGTTTTTAATGTAAAGCTTGATTTTAATGTAAAGCACCATGCACATAGATAGCACTATACAAATAATAATAATAAAAATAAAAATAAAAATAATATCTTCAGAGGAAGGCAATAGTAAACCTGAAGCTGAGAGAGTGGGACTTCCCCAAAGCCACCCAGAGGGTTTCCATGGCCAAGCAGTAATTCGAACCCTGGTCTCCCAGATTCCTAATCCAACAATCTAACAATTACACCACCATCATTTTCTACCTTCAGCCAATCTCTTGAACCCATTCCAATACTCTGAAGCCAACGATCTTCACAGACAATAGCACTAGAGCTCCCTAAGCCTTTGGTAGCCTGCATTTGCCTCGAGTTCATTTCTTTTTCTCTTGAGTTTATCTGATTGGGGGAGCAAATTGGCAAGCCACTATTTCCCTGCAAATATACGTGTTCTGCGCTTTAATTGGATATTTTCATTTGTCTCTTTCGACAATAACGAGAACAGATTATCTACAACCGGCTCTGACTTCACAAATAGGAATATAAATAACTCAGTGAAAACTAACATACTCTTTAGCCCCTCTTAGCTTTATCTCAGGCACTGAATAGTTGCAGTTTCCACACAGCACTTCAAGCCCTGAATGGCAACTCGGGGTTTCCAAGTCAGGAATTTTTTAGGAATTTTTAAAGGAAGTTTTTATTGGAATAAGACCATTCTACTGAAAAATACACCCAACCGCAAAAGGCCGTAACAATAACGCAAAAATAATAATAATTGTTTTCCTCTTTTCTTACTAATACAAAAATAAAACTATCTATCCTAACAGGGGTGTGGGGAATCAGGTCTGGATTTTACTTCAGACTTTAAAGGATCTCTCCGTAGTGGTGAAATCTATGCTCACAAATAGATTCAGCACCTTGAAAAACACCTTTAACATCTGGGGTAAAACCTCCACACTACACAAATAATCCAGGTTGAACCTGGATTATTTGCCAGGGCTCCTTCCTATTGAAATCCTGGGTTTTGTGGTTTCACAAGGTCTTTAGCCATCTCTGACAAAGAGTTCTGGTGCCTCACCAACCTACAAATCCCAGGATTCCATAGGCAGGAGCCATGGCAAATAATCCAATTTCAAACTGGATTATTGGTGTAGTGTAGATATCATAGAATCATGGAATCACAAAGTTGGAAGAGACCCCATGGGCCATCCAGTCCAACCTCCTGCCATGCAGAAATGCACAATCAAAGCACTCCCGACATGGCCATCCAGCCTCTGTTTAAAAACCTCCAAAGATGGAGACTCCACCATGCTCCCAGGCAGCAACGGATTCCACTTCCAAACTGCTCTTACTGTCAGGAACTTCTTCCTAACAATGTTTAGGTGGAATCCCTTTTCCTGTAGTTTGAACCCATGGCTCCGTGTCCTAGTCTCTGGAGCAGCAGAAAACAAGCTTGCTCCATCCTCCATTTGGCCCAGGGTCATCATAAATCAAGAGGTACATTAACAACTAACAAGTGAGGCAAATATATTAACACACACTTTTCAAGGCATTGCTCTTGTTCAGATATTCCTCCCCCTTGCCCTCCTCCCCAGGACCTGAGAGGAGGGTCTGAGTGTGCTGGGACTTAGGGCTAGGCCTGCGAACGCCATTGAAAATAATGGGGCTTCCAGTGTAAAATAACACAGAGTTGCCTTGGAGGACCTAGAAAAGGATGCCTCTCTAGGCATTTTCTAGGAAGACTCTATGGTAGGTGTGCTGTTTTGTGTCCCATGGATAACTGAATCGGTGGATAATGAATCAGTGGATATGGGGGTCCTACTGTAATCAATAATAATAATAATAATAATAATAATACACCATGTGCTAACCCTTCCTTCAGAAGCACGGGGGGGGGGGGGGGAGGAAGACTTTTCTTCTGCTTCTTCCTGAAAATTTGTGGCTGGAGCAAATTGAATGTCAATGCACAGGCCAAGCCAGCCAGCCTTTGCCTTGGCTCCTGCCACGTGGTCTAAGCAGGCTTCAAGCCTTTGCGGACCCCCTGTGAGGACATTGCAGCCCCCTGGCGATCTGTGGACCACAAGTTAAGAACCACAGCCTTATATTATCTAGGGAGCTACAGATTTGTTGTTAAGAACTGTTCACACAAACCCCTGAGCTGTGGAGATCTTTTTTTTAAAAGAAAGAAAGAAAGAAATTGCATACCAGCACAGAATAACAAACACCATGCCAGTGAATATCAAGCAAGATGAATATTTCATGATCAAACACTGAGTGAAGAAATATGCGAGGCGAAATTTAGTAAATATCTGTTATCATCTTAATTAATCTTAGCTGATCGAATATCAAATATTGATTTTTTTCTGCAAGAAAAATTACTAGTCAGCCAGATCTGCGACAGTAATAACAACAGCAGAGATCATGCTCATTGGCTGCATAGCATAAAGTTGTCCCAGTAAAGCTATGCAGAAGCTAGTCTGCTGCCTGAAATACCACATTGACATCATGTCTTCCCAGCCCAAGACCTCGAGCTCACTGGGACCAGTCTCTCCATCTCAGTGGGGAGGGCTGTTGTGAAGGTAAGATGTGGGGTGATATGCTAATAGAGACCAATACTAAGGAAAATGTCCAGGATCAGCCCCCAGGAAATTCCTTTCCACCACCACTGCAATATAGAGTTGGAAGAGACCCCAAGGGCCATCTAGTCCAGCCCCGTGCCATGCAGGAACACACAATCAAAGCATTCTGACAGATAACCAGCCAGCCTCTATTTAAAAACCTCCAAAGAAGGAGACTCCACCATACTCCTATGCAGTGTACTCCACTGCCAAACAGCTCCTACTGTCAGGAAGTTCTTCCTAATGTTGAGGTGGAATCTCTTTTCCTGTAGTTTGAACCCATTGCTCCGTGCCCTAGTCTCTGGAGCAGCAGAAAACAAGTTTGCTCCCTCCTCAGTATGCCATCCCTTCAAATATTTAAACATGGCTATCATGTGCCCTCTCAACCTTCTCTTCCTCAGGCTAAACATGCCCAGCCCCCTAAGCTGCTCCTCATAGGGCATCATGGCTTCCAGACCTGCCACCATTTTGGCCACCCTCCTCTGGACACCTGTCCATATCCTTCTGGAATTGTGGTACTCAGACACAGGATTCCAGATGAGGTCTGACCAAAGCAGAATAGATGGAAATGGGGCAGATCTGATTTTAACTGACATGCAAGATTGCTGCATAGGATAAGTGGGCTACAATAGCTCAAGTCCAGCTTATTTATAGGCTCAGGTCGAGATTACTTATAGGCTGGGTCCAGGTTATTTATAGGCTTGGGGCCGTGTTTTATCTGAAGGACTGCATTCTCCTGTACAACTTTGTCCCTGTTTTGAGATCTTCTGTGGAGCTCCTTCTCTCTGTCCCACCACTTTCACAAGCACATTTTGTGAGAACGCACAAGACAGAGCCTGCTCAGTGGCTGCCCCCAGATTCTGGGACTACCTTCCTAGAGAGAGGGTACCCCACACATGCGATAGAGTTGTGCTGCAAAATGCCTAGAGAGGCGTCCTCTCTAGGAATTGCAAGGTCCTCCAATGCAACACTATGGTACGTTGGTACAAAAAGGCCTTTATTATAATAGGATTTGCTATTCTCTGCAGTTTCACTTATACATGGTAAATCTGAGAACATATCCCCTGTAGATACAAGGTGCACGTGTGTGTGTGACCTTTGGATACAAAGGTTGCTGAAACATGTTGAACTGTTCTTTTTTGGGGGGCAGGGGTATAGGAACTTATCACACTTCTTTCCATGTTCTTTCTGTCTCGGGCACTAAATTTTCTGTTAAAGAAATAAAACTCAGGAACACATCTCCTTTGATAACCTGCAATCAGGACTGTCTCTTCCAAACTGGGATAGAGGGAGGGTATGGGATCCCTTTGCCCACCGGTGGTGTCCAGCAATGGCTGCCACTCTTATTATCTCCTCCATCTCTCTTGCTGCTTCCACCAGAACATGGGTGAGTCACCCACGCCTTCTCCCTGCGCCTGAAATGTCTCCTCCCTCTCTCCTTTGCCCAACCCAGTGTCTCCTCCACTGCTATCGGCCTCCCTCCTTGCTCCTGACAAGGCAAAACCACTGAGAAGGAAGCCAAGCCAAGAGGGAGCACATGAGGTCTTGGAAGAAAACAACAACACCATACAACTCCCTCCAGGGACCAAGGTCAGTGGCGTTTGCAAACACAAACACACCAACAATGAAAGAATGAGAGATAACATTGCATACCTCCACAACGATACATAGTCCTTGGCCTAGGAAAACACAAATGCCCACAGGCAGAAGGAGTTGTGTTTATCCTAATGCATAATTTAGACGAGATGCAGAACTGGCCAGGGCTGTAAAGACATGTATACCTCCCAGAAAACAAATTTTGCATCTAGTCTAAATTATGCACATTCAGGGATCTTTTTATGCTTCCCTACTTTCCATAAGTTATTCATTTTAAAGAGGGCAGACTCATGATGGCTGTAAATCCTGTTAGCCACCCCCTGCCAAGCTTATTTCCATAACCATAAGGACTAGAAACTTGATTGCAAAAAAGGTTGCAGTAGAGATCCCAATAGTAAAACAATATGTTTCATGCAGCTCTTTTGGTCACAGCAGCTGGTGACTATGAGCATGTACAGACAGCATTAGCAAGAAATAAGTGTGCATATTATGTACGTTTAAAAGGAGCAGGAGACAGAGAGAATAATAGCATTATAGTATCTGGGAAACTTACTTTTTGGACTACAAAATCTACAACCCCACACACAGCACAGTCAGTGATTGTGGATTACAGGGAGCATATAATTCCCTTCTTACAGCAGCCCCAGACCGTCAGTTGTTTTCCAGACACAATTTCAAGAGATGGTTATGCCCTATAAAGCCCTATATGGCTAGTGTCCCAACTATTTGAAGGACGGTATCTTCCCATACGGGCTGGCCTGAACTGTGATATCTTTTGAGGAAGGGCTTCTCTCAGGGTTTGTCTAGACAATGAAAATACTCCTGAATTGAATTTGTAGAGAATATGATCTGTCCCAACAAAATCTGAAGGGGATTTGCAGTATTTGGAGGGGGGGGGCTAAAAACTCTGCAAACAACACAGTAAATCACAGTTTCCCTTCAGAAGTTTCCTGGGAAATGTATGTAGATGTGTGTTTTCTGACATGATGTCATGCCCTGCTTCCAGAACTTGGAAATGGACTCTGACTCAGATACTGAAGCAGCGGACGTGCCAGGACCGGCTGAACCAGAGCAGGAGGATATTCCAGAGCCACCGGCCTCAGAGACAGACAATAGTGCAGGACCAGCTCCGGCAGAGGGTCCTGATCCCCTTCAGATACAAAGGGCAACTTACCTGTACCTACCTTCACAGCATGGAGACAACAAAAGGAGGGCTTGAGGCGGTCTCAGCATATTTGTAGGAAGCACAATTAGTTAAGCAACAGCTGCGTCAGCTGCTGCTCTATAAATATGCAGCCCTGACCTCCAAGCGTTGTCGGAGATTATCTGACCCACCTAAGTACCCATCACATTCCTGCTCACTGTTTGACCTGGACTGTGTTTGTTTCCTCTGGACTCTGTTTGCCTGACCTGGATTCTACTGGACTCCCCTCAACTCTGTTTGCCGGACCTGGACCTTGTATATTGGACTTCACTTGTGGACTTGTGTTTTGTTTGCTAGTAAAGTAAGTGCCTGACTTCACACTGCCTTGATTCCTTTGCCTGTCATTAGCTTGACTGTGCTGTGCCTCTGCTTATCAGCTGTGTAGTAATCAGCCCTTGTCTGGTTGCCCAGACATTGTTTGGACACATGTGGACATCCAAATTTGCATCAGTGTACATTTTCGCTCAATTGCCATTTATAAGCATGTGTGGCCGCTCCATTCAAATGAATGCAAATGGATACAAATATGCACAGGAATAGGAAGACAAATCAACTTTTCCAGCTGCTTTCCAAATGTCCCAGTTTCTCACTTTTTCTCCCACTTTTCCTCAGCTGACTTCCATTACAGCAAACTGAATCCAAAGTGCAAAACTCCTAGCCCTCCTCGCTTGTCTGTTCTTCCCCATTAAAAACTTTTGCCATCTTGGCCACAATCTGATGTTTCTTGGTCACACCTATCCTGGTTTTCATTTGTGAAATGTCAGACGATGTGCATTTGTATTTCCACAGGGAATGGAATGTTTTATATAAAATGGGTCTTCTCTTTAAGCACTGTACTTGCTTTTAATCTATGCTTTTAAATCCATGTTTCATACGGTTTTAATTCTGTTGAGAGTCCAAGCGTCTTTTCATCTTACCATTGGATCTGTTTTTAGCTATATGTGGCTTTACTTGGATCTTTGCTTTTCTGCAAGCCATCTTCCTCTTGGAAGGATAAGGGAGGATATAAATAAAAAGACTGATTGATTGTAGTCCCAAAAAAGGAGATTTCCTCCCCAAGATCTGAGTGCAAAACACAGAATCTGCTGTGAAGCTGTGAAAGGAAGGAGCTGCTGCTGCTAGAGATACAATCTTATTTCAATTGTGAGTCACCTCCTTTGTGGTCAAGGGGCAGCCACCCTCATGGTGGGGGGCTTAATTTCGGCTGGATCTCTCCTGCCTCTGAACCTATTTCACCAACAAGTCTATACCCAAAAAATTTCGAAAGAACAACCATTCAGCT
Source organism: Gambelia wislizenii (assembly GCA_030847615.1). NCBI lineage: Eukaryota > Metazoa > Chordata > Lepidosauria > Squamata > Crotaphytidae > Gambelia > Gambelia wislizenii. The sequence goes on from JAUMIR010000010.1 coordinate 37,420,847, forward strand.
GTCAACTGACGGAATCATTTGTAGTAGAATGAACGTTTAATTGCCTTGGCATGTTGTCAAATATTTCATAGTCTGGTTCATTACCAATAAACCCCCTCAATATGGATACTGAAGCAAGTGTTAATTGAACAAATAATAATTGTATCCGCTTAGAAACAAGTGTTGCCCGCTAATTGTTTGGAGGCGTGGCCACCCTTAAAATGTTCCCTGTTGCTACTATACATCACAGGAACAGAACAAAACTAGAGTATACACAACAACAAAAATTAAAGCCTCCATGAAAATTGGGCCCTAACTGGATGTGGCAGATTAATCAGCTCGAACTCCAGTTGACTAATCTATTTAGTAAATTCTAACAATTAAAAGCTACTGCTCGACTCAGTAGATCAGGAAGCAAGTTTTAAGCTGCTTCACAAACATATTATACAGGGGTATTGCTATGGGGTGAAGGGCATAGCCTTCCTCCCCTCCCCGTTGCAAATTAATTCTGCCCCCACTTCATGAAGGCCACTGAAAATGCCCTCTCTCATGTTCTCTGCAAATGAGCCTGTGATGGTGGTGGAATAGAAAGCCTTCCCCTATAGATCTTAAAACTCTGGCAGGTTTGAATGGGGAGTCTTTCAGTTAGTCTGGACCTAGCCATATAGGGCAGTATAGGTTAGGACCAGCACTTTGAATTGTGCCCGGAAATGAACCAGTAGCCAGTGAAGTGGTTTTAACTGGCCCCGGTTGGGATTAACCAACAGGATTCCAGCTCCTGCTATTATTATAGATGTCTTCAAGTCATGGGAAGCCACTTGCAGAGTTTTCTTGGCCAGATTTCTTCAGAGGGGGGGGGCTTGCTATGGCCTTCCTCTTGAGGCTGAGAGAGTGTGCCTTGCTCATGCTCCCCCAGTGGGTTCCTATAGCTGAGCAAGAATTCAAACCCTGGTTTCCCGGAGTCCTAGTCCAACACTCAAAACACTACACCAAGGCTGGCTAGCACTAGGCATATCAAACTCACATTATCTGCAATGGTTTAAGTGGTTGGAGGCAAAAAAAAAAGTTACCTGAATTTTGTGGGGAGGGTGGATTGGGGAGTTGTCCAGGGGAGGGTGCAAAATAAGAGTTGGGGCAGCCCATGGGTGGTCCATGGGTCCACTTTCTCCACCCCCAGGTTTGGGCCCACCGAAGGCCAGCCACAGCAAGTGACCAGTTCCTCACATGGACCGCTTCACTCCTCTCATCACTCTGACCTGTGAAGCTGGCTCCGTTAAAATAAAGAGATGGTAGGAGGCATTCTGCAAAATCCCCATCTTTCCTTCTCATTCAGTGCAGATACTCAGCCATTCTTAACAGGACTGAATCTTGCTTGGGCATTGAAAGCTGAGAGAGACGTTTCCAGAAGTGGAAAATGACTTTCTTGTTCTTCTTTCGTGCAGTTTGTTACAATTAAGAGCAACGGAGTAGGGAATTAAATGTGGGGGTGGATGGCAAGCCACCTCCAGCCATCACTAGCTAATTAATAAATGAAGAGCATAATTAGGAGTTATTTTGCTTTCCGCTGACAGCATGGGAATCCTTGTGGGCCCTCAAAAGTTCAAGAGGAGTTCAAACAAGAGGCAGATCAGATTTTTTTCCCTCCCATTGTTAAGCAGATTTGCTCCTACACACCATTTCCTGGCTGCCTTTCTCTCCCTCTGAATTGGGAAACCATGAGGGAATTAAAGAATCATAGAATTGTAGAGTTGGAAGAGACCACAAAGGCCATCCAGTCCAACCCCCTGCCATGCAGGAAATCACGACCAAAGCATCCCTGACAGATGGCCATCCAGCCTAAATCCAAAGATTTTTAAAGTAATTCTCTCTCACTCACACACACACACACACCAAGAACTGGAATAAAAATTTTTCACAGTCTAAGGGATTCATGGGGAGCCCTGGATGTTTTTAAACTCCAGCTCCCATTAGCCCCAGCCCACATAGACAGTGGTTTGGGAAATGGGAGCTGTAGCCCAGCATGGCGTAGTGTGGTTTGACTGTTGGACTAGGACACTAAGGAGACCCAAGCTCTGGGTGAAAGGCAGTTTATGGAGAGGGTGGCCCTGTTGGGCAAGTTCTAAGCAAGAAAGAAACACACATACACATCCAAGACTGCACCAGTGGGGCAACAGGTCCTCCAAACCAAGAGGCAGGAATGCTAACCAAAATCTACACCACCCTGAAATGGAGCAAGGGGGCAGCCGGAGTGGAGCCTTTTGTGTAAAGAGCTGAATCACCTGGTATTATTGTGGCTCTACTCACTCCCCACACACGCAAGTGCATGCATGCACACACACACACATTGAATTCTTTTCATCCTGCTCTTGCCACCTCATGCCCTTTCTTCCCCACCTCCACCCCCACCCGCTGGCATCCATTTCAGAGTCGTGATGAGCCACAGCCCAGTTGCGCTGATGACTTTCCAACTCAGAATCAAGAGCAGAGCCAGAGTGAGGGGACAGAAATGTCCAGGCTTCTGGGGTGGAGGAGCACAGAAAACACATTTCATTCCCTCCACCCCAACACTAATTCAATTGCACAGTGTTTGAGGGAGGTGTTAGGAGGACCCACAGAATTTTTTAATGTTTTTTTTCCCCTAACTTCAAAATGTTTCTCTCCTCTTTGACCTCTTTTCTCATCCATGCAGAGAGCTGCCAAAGACTTCAAAGAGCACCCAGTCCCCTTCCATGAGCCTTTCTGTTCCACAGATCAGAGCTGGGCTCCATCTCTAGGGTGTTTATCAGTGGCGGCTTATGTCTCCCATGTCAGGGGGGCAGTGAATTCACTCCAAGGTAACTGGCATGGTGTGTGCTAGTATATGGAATATATATATATATATATATATATATATATATATATGTCCCCCCACAACTCAGGACTTCTCCATTCTTGGGAAGTTTCAGGGCCTTTTTTGTTTGGACACTTGGACCTGCCAATGAACTATATATCTCAGTTCATGTGAACACTACTTATGATGAATTTGTGGCCTCCAAGATAATATAACGTTTTGTGAACTAAGCTGTCCAGTAGCATCTGTGTGGTCCAATGACATAGAATCACAGAATCTTAGAATTGGAAGGGGACCACAAAGGCCATCTAATCCCATTCCCTGCCATGGAGGGATACACCCTGCCAGAGGAAATCTATCAAGCAACTAGCTTGGAGAATTTCAAAAAAGCCACCAAAACGGATCTCTTCTGGCAGGCCTTCCCTGAACAGAACAGAGTGTTTTAATGGATGATTCTCCCTCTTTTTATGTTTTTATGTTTTGATTCTATAGTTTTAAAGTTTTAGGGTAGTTATTTTATGTCACTGGTGCATTTGCCAATTATTTAAAATATATGCACTATTATATGTAATTTTAAGGGGGGTAAATTGTTTTCAGTTATTACTATTGTTATGGATTTGTTTTTATATCCAATTGTTGTGAGCCACCTTGATTGCCTAATAGGCAAAAGGCGGGGTACAAAAATAAAGTTGTTGTTGTTGTTATTATTATTATTATTATTATTATTATTATTACACAACTAAAGCATTCTTGCAAAATGCCCATCCAACCTCTGCTTAAGGACCTCCAAAGAAAGAGTGCTCACCACCCTTCAGGACAGTTTATTTCATTGTTGAACTGCTCTCCTAATGTTTAGCTGGAATCTCTTTTCTTGCCATTTCAATCCATTGGTTCATGTTCTAGCCCAGAACTGCAGAAAACAAGCTGACTCCATCTTCCACATGGCATCCTTTCTGATATTTAAAGGTGGCCATAATGTCTCCTCTCAGTTTTCTCTTCTCCAAGTTAAATACACCCAGCTCCCCAAGTTTTTCCTCATAAGGCTTGCTTTACAGACTATCTTTGGATCACCTTTGTCCTTTAAACCATCACTTGGCACCTGCACTAAGCTTGCCAGATGTTCTTTATTGTAAGGAAGGCCCCCTATTTGAGGACTGGAAAGCTGTTTCTTTTATAGAGACTGAAGGAGATGCCTGCAAAATCCTGTATTTTGGAGTATGGATTTTTCATAAAGACAGAAATGTGTGTGCATCACGCAATTTATAAATGTGGACAAAAGTTAAGTTTTTCAGAAAAATACATGGCTAGGTTCACTGAAATCAATGCTTTCAATTGATAGTTAGGTGGAAGACAAAATTGCTAATAGATTCTTCTCTGCTGTCAACCCTGTACATCATGAATTCTGACTTTTCCTTATTCCTGTTTTGAAAACCTGCTCTGTCCAAACCTACTGGCAGTCGATGGCTTCCAGTTCAGGGCTGCAGTGAATCCATTCCTCGTTTTCTAGTTTACTTTAATGGGGGCAGTCCACAGTTCTGAATGCCACCCCAAATAAATTCAGCACCCTGGTCAGCTCCCTTAAGGCAGTGGCTTCCAGTTCAGGGGTGTACTGAATCTATTCCTAGCTTTCTAGGTTACTTTAATAGGGGGCTGTCCAAAGTGCTGAACACTACCATCACACCAATGAAGTTCAGCACCCTGGACACCTCCCTTAAGTGTGTGACTATGGAGATTTTCACACTACACTTGACTTGCTATGGCTGCCTCCTGAGGAATCCTGGGATTTACAGTCTAGGGAGGGGCATTTAGCCTTCTCAGCCAGAGAGCTCTTAGGCCTCACTAAACTACAAACCCCAGAATTCCACAGGAGGAAGCCAGAGCCATTAAAGTGGAATAGTAACACAATAACAGTGTAATGTGAAAATTGCCTTACTCTTCAGAGGTGTACTGAATCCATTCCTAGTTTTCGAGTTTACTTTAATAGGGGCTGTCTAAAGTGCTGAACACCACCATCACCCCGATAAATTTCAGCTCCCCTAAGTGCATGGCTTTCACTTCAGGGGTGTACTGAATCCATTCCTAGTTTTCAGGTTTACTTTAAAGAAGACTGTCCAAAGTGCTGAATGCCACCATCACCCTAATAAGTTCAGCACCCTGGACAGCACCCTTAAGGTGGCGGCTTCCAGTTCAGGGGCTGGACTGGATGGCCCTTGAGGTCTCTTCCAACTCTATGATTCTATGAATCCATTCCTAGCTTTCTGGTTTACTTTAACAGGGGCTGTCCAAAGTGCTGAACACTGCCACCCCCCCCCCCATTAGTTCAGCACCCTGAAAAGTACCCTTAAGGTGGCGGCTTCCAGTTCAGGGGTGTATTGAATCCATTTCTAATTTTCTAGTTTACTTTAATGGGGGGTTGTCCAAAGTGCTGAACACTGCCACCCCCTTCAATAAGTTCAGAACCCTGGACAGCACCCTTAATAAGGTGGCATCCGGTGGCTTCCACGCCAAGTGTGTGGTGAATCCATTCTTGGTTAAAATCATCCAGGATAAAAAATGGTGATGATGCAAAGAGTCACAGGCCCACATTCTGTTTCAGATATCAGTTAAGATGGTATTGAGGGATTTCAATGCAGGCAGAGGCCATTCCCCTGCACTGTAATTCAACAGGGGACTTGAAGGCACATGTTATACTCACAACTCTCACACACGGATACACAGAACATCTGCTGCTTTTAAGAGTCCTGGCATTCATTTTTTTATTTTTATTTTTATTTTTGCTTGGAGAAAGTCTAGATTTATGGTGCTCAGAGTCATTTATGCAAACCAGTGTTAGTTTACATAATTTGCATGATGCATTAATATTGCAAAACCATCAGGCTTCCGTGTTGGTATGCTACAGTTTATTTAGAGCACGTTGGTGAGCAAAACAAGGACAAGAGAGGAAAGGAGAGGAGCAAGCAGAAATGTCAAAGGGATCAGAACAACCACCAACACCCGGGAGCTATTCAGAGAAGCTCCATCCTTGAACCACTGCAAGGTCTCTGTTGCTTCCAGTGTAATTCTCAGGCTGAGCCAAAATTGGATTGGTGGGAGGATATTTTAGTCAAAATTCACACTGTGCCAATAACATGCAGAGTACAAACAGATCTTAATCCTAATCAAATGACTACATTAGACTAGGAAGTGAGCTTGGAAAAGTTTCTCTTTGGGAACCATAATTCCCAGAATTCCCTGCAGGCTGAGAGGATCCTGGGAGTTGTAGTCCATAAAAGGATTCCACCACCACCACCCAGCCCTGAACATAGATAGCCGTGCCCCACTTCCACCAGGTTCTAAACCTTTTGGGCAGCAAAGTTTCTTAATTCCATCCTCACCAAATGTCTCTCTGACCCTCTGAGGAGTAGAAACTTGAGGAAGCTTTGCAAAAGAAAAGCAACAAAAAATTAAGCCTTCCTACCTCACCGGCCTGACATGCCGTGTGTTGCACAAAACAAAGAGTGTCTGGATTGGGTCACAGCATCCAGGCAACTATATCTGCTGACCAACAACACTCATTCCAAAATATTTAGAGTTCTAACTCATGCCCCACTGCTTGGAAGAAATTTGAACGTTGGTTACAGCATGGGCAAAAGGATTGCAAAAACTTCCAAGCCCCAGTCTTCAGTTTTTGAAAACCAGATTGGATCAGATAACTAGGATTTCAAAAACAGAAATAGGAACACAAATTTGTACTGTGTTTTATTTCAGCCTCTCTCAGACCCATTGCCCTCTATGAATGAATGTCTTGAACTACAACATCATGGTCATGTTGGGGTAGAGATGATGGGAACTGCAATGCCACATATCTGGAGGGTGCCAATTTAGGGAAGGATGCCTTATAACATTCACAAATAGACAAAGCAAATAGGTTTTCCTTCTACAGACAATTTACAGGTTGAAGCCTTATCCAGAATTCCAAAGTACAACTACAACCCCCATCAGCCCCCTCCAGTGGCTTGGGAATTCTTGGGATTTGTCGCCATTGCTTTCTCCCCAAACTGGACAATTTAAAATTAAATAAAAATAAACTGAATTCCAAATTGCAATTTTAAAAAGGACAACACAATTTTCAAAAACATACAAAAAGCTAGCTCTGAAACGGAATCAAACTGTTCACAGCAAGGAAGACAATTTAAACCTACTGTATACTTTAAAAGATAAAATGCTATTTAAAAAGATACAACGCAATTTTAAAAAAGAAACAGTTCTGTCTAAAACAATACACCATCCTTGGGGTTGGACTAGATGGTCTTTGTGGACACTTCCAACTCTAAGATTTAATGTCTACAACTCCCATCAACCCCTTGAGGCCTGGGGATTCTGGGATTTGTAGTCCCCCAAAAGAGAAAGGCATTTTCCTAAGCTCTGTTTCCTCTGAGTGAGCCAAGAAGGCCTCTGTTGGGAGAAAGAAAGCAGCGGATCGAAGAGAGTAAGGTGAATCCACTCAGTGTGTTTTAGGTGAGGCAGGTGCATGGAAAAGAAGGATTATGCTGCCAGGAACCGTGTGCTCCATGGAGTTTGAAGAATGAACTCACAACAAACCCACAAGGCTCATCCTTCATAATAATCTTATTTTAGTACCAAGGGTGATTTTTGGGAGGCGGGGGAGAGTCTCAAAACCATCTTAATCACTGCACCTTTTTTAAAAAGAAGACAACCTCTACAAACGTACTCTGGTGTGCCAAGAATAGGATCATAACAGCATCGGCTTTGATTCCAACCCTTTGGAAATCTCTTGGAAGATTCCTATGGGGTCTCGCTTGTCCTTTTTATTTTTTCTAATTAATCTCCACCCATCTGGCTCCTTGACACTGTGACACAAACGCACCCACCCACCCACGGCACGCACGCACACGCTGGTTGCCCCACTTCCAAGATGGAATTGGAATAATCTGACAAATGTAAGATTCATCTCAAAAATGCTGGGGAGAGGATTACACAAGCGAGGCAGGAGAAAGCAAGGCAGGGGAACCAAGGGGAAGGAAAGAGACAGAATGAGAGGGAAGAGGATGTTCCCATCACTCTGCCAGCCTTCATTTTTTTATTATCTGCTCCTATTTCAGGCTTGTCTCTTTGAAATGCACACGAGAGATACAGATAGACAGGTGCCTACAGTTTCCACTCTGCCCAACCAGCCAGACCTTCTGACCTGGAAATGGTCCATGCCCTCTGTGAGGGACTTGCTCCTGCACGCACACTGGCGATGGTAGGGGGGAACTCTACACATGCTCAAGGACACTCTCCTTCACATATTCCAGAGCCAAGCTGTGTGTGTGTTTAAAACTAGCTCTAAAGGTTCCCAAACCCTGATCCGTTACAAGTCAACCCCCATATCTGCAGGGGATACATTCCAAGACCCCCTGTGGATACCTGAAACTATGGTTAATAGGGAACCCTATTGTTTTCAATGAGACAGACACCAGATTTTGACCATAAAATCACACTGGAGGACCTCGAAATGCCTAGGGAGATTTTTTTTTCAGATGTGGATAAGTGAATCCATGGATACCAAATCTGTGGATACAGGGCTTGACCTGTCCATTCCTCTGTACTGCAGAATGCTCTAGCAAAGATTTTTAAGAACCTCCACCAAACTACAGATCCCAAGACTTCTTAGGCTGGAGCTATAAAATCCACTAGCAGAGATTTCTAAACACTCCTCTCAACTACAAATCTCAGGATTCCTTAGGACGGTGCCATAAATCACTCTAACAGAGATTTCTAAGTATCTTCACCAAACTACAAATGCCAAGAGCCCTTACAAGGGGACTCTAGAATGCTCTAGCAGAGATTTCTAAGTCCTTCTCCAAACTACACACAGAATCACAGAATCATAGAGTTGGAAGAGACCACAAGGGCCATCTAGTCCAACCCCCTGGCATGCAGGAATACACAACATCCCACGACTCTTTAAGATGGAACTATAGAATGTTCTAAAAGAGATTGCTAAGTACTTCAGACATAGATAAGTGAAACCATGGATACCAAATCCACAGATATGAGGGTAGCCCTGTATAATACCTCCATAACAATGGAGTGGCACTTTGCATAAGCCACTCTTTTTTTGCGTCTTCTAGAGCCAAGCCTTGGTGTATGCAATTTTTTTTTAACTCACTCTGAGGAACAAGCTCTCCCAAGCCTTTATCAGGTATAGTAATACTCTAACAAGGGTACTTTGTACATGCTCAATGGCACTTCCCTCCTATTCCAAAGCCTAGACCTGTTTTGCATGGTGTTTTTTTAAACTAGCTCTGAGAACCAAGTGATCACAAGCCCTCATCAGGTATCATAACTCTGTAAGAAAGGAAAGGCACTCTGCATATGTTCAGTGGCACTTTCCTTCATATATTCCAAAACCAAGCCCTGGTGTGTGTGTGTGATTTTTAGCTAGAGCCAAGCACTCCAAACCCTCACCAGGCCTAGTAACACTGTAACAAAGCAGAAGCACTCTGCACATGCTCAGACTCATGCACATTTTAAACAAATCTTTCAAGGGTTAAGCCACTCACACCTCCTTCCTCCCTTCCCTCCCCTGCCCACAGTCTCCTTTTTGGGTCTCAGCCCCTCTTTTTTCATTTTTAAATTACAACCCACAAAGCTGTTCTTCCCCATGTTTATTTTTTATTTCTTTTACCCAGGTGCAATTTTTCAAGATGGATTTCTCTTTGAGTGAGAAAAGACATGGGGGGGGGGAAACAGGATAGGACAGCAATCCCTCTTTTAAGGAGGGTGTCTCTTTCAACCAACCACCCTCAACCCCACCCTCAGATTCTTCATGGTGCAAACCCTCCCCCTAAAAATCCTAACAGAATTGGGGGGTGTCTGTGGCTCGGTCCACGCCCCTTCCCACATGTGCCTTCTAGCTGCCTGTCCATTTATGGCACCAAGTGGATTTCAGTGGGTTTTCTTAGGCAAGGCATCCTCAGAGGTGGATTTGCCAGTTCCTTCCTCTGAAATTTAGTCTTCGGCACCTGGGATTCCTTGGCAGTCCTTCCAGGTTTGGAGAAGGCTCTGCTTTTTGGACTGCCACTCCCAGCTGGCTGGAGGATTCTGGGAGTGGCAGTCCAAAAGGGCACTTCCCCCCATGCTTTGGAAGTTCTAGAGCCTGAAGCATGGGGGGGGGGGAGAGGGGCCAAGGTCAGATTGGGTGTGTGTGGTTGCTTTCAAATTGTCTGCCCATGAATTTCATAGGGTTTTCTTAGGCAAGGAATCCTCAGAGGTGGTTTTGCCAGGTCCTTCCTCTGAAATAGAGCCTCCAGCACCTGGTGTTGGTTGGCGGCCTCCCCTCCAAGTACTAACCAGGGTTGGCCCTGCTTAGCTTCCAAGATCAGATTGGGATTTGATGCCTTGAGGGTATTTAGTCAAGTCTATCCCCAAACCCGACCCCCACCTACAAAACACCCTACCTTGTTCCACAGCTCCGGGGACCCATGGGAGGCTCCGACTGTCGCCGCCTTTCATTCACCTCCTGGGGCCGCCCTGCCGCCCATGCTTCTGCGACGTCTGAGTCCCTCCAACAGGTATAAGAAGGCGGTGGCGAGGCGGTGGGCCGGTTGGAGCGGCGTCCATAGAGAGAGGACTGTCATGCCCATCGGGCACCTCGCTTTTTCCTGGATGGCGTTAATTCGCCAGGCGGCTACCGTGCCTCGCCCTTCCACAAACACACACAAAAATAAGGTGGGAGGGAGGATGTCTTTGGAAACCAGCAATGCCAAACAGCTGCCAGGACGTGCCGGCAAAGAAGACAGCGCAGCGGTATCCTAGCCGGGCGTTGCGCGAGATCCAAAATAATAATAATAATATTTAAAAAAAAAAAACGCTTAGGATCCGACGAAATTCTTGGAATCCCAGTCACTCCCGGAGCCAGCGGGCAGAGCCAGAAGGAAAAGGCTGGGGGGATCTCCTATTTCTCTTCCATTTCTTTTCCCGCGTGGTTGAAGCCCAGGGCGCGGAGAAGCTGCAAAACCGGCAGGGACAATACTAGGAGGGGTTTTCTAGCCAGGTGGCGGCTGCAAGAACAGCGGGCATCCCCGATCCCTCGAAACGGGGGGAGATGAGCCGTTGCCCCCCCCCTCCACACACACACCCCTCTTTCTCAAAGGACGAAGGAGGAAACAGGAGCAGGAGATGCGTAAAAGCGCACGGGAGCGCACAACCTGGCCTCTTCTTCCTCTTCCTCTCTGATCCCTTGGAGGCACGGACTCCGGGGGCGAGGAGGGGGTTAACGGCACCTCCCCTCCCACACACGCATTCACACGTACCCAGGCCTGGGGGGGGGGGTTGCTTTGTCCTCTCCGTGGCGCCCCTCTCCAACCCCAATCTCTCCGGGGCGTCCTTGGGGAGTCTCCCTGGGAAAGGCAAAGGAGGGAGGCGAGGGGGGTGGCCGGGGCTCCGCAGCCCCGCCGGTCCTTGCCGGTTCCGGAGCGAGAAGAGCCCGGTCTTCCCCGGCGGAGAGCCCTCCCGGTGGGCTTCCTTCCAAGCCTGGAGGAGGTGGGCGAAGGGAGGCGCCTGGGCCGGAGGAGGAGGAGGAGGAGGCTGGGCAGCCAACGCCCTCGGACTGCGCGACCCGGGCGGAGGAGGCGAGGTGGGGGGACCCCCACCCTCTCCCCAAATGAGGGTGCTGGGGGCAAAGAGGGGGGCTTGGGGTCAGGAGGAGGAGAGAGACCCAGCACAAGAGGAGCGCTTTCTTCCTGGCATCCAAGCCCCCCCAAAAGAGGAGGCCAAGCGAGGGGTCCCCGCAGGACTCTTTCAAGCGGCCTCCATTCCCCTTAATGTGCTCGGCTCTGACTGGCAGCCAAAGCCGGGTCCTCTCCAATGAACGCCTGGATTGGGGAGCCCAGCCGGTGCCTCGTTGCAAAGCCACAGGGCTCTGCCTCGGAGCTCCCTCCCTGCCGCCGCCTGGTTGTCTCCGTTTAGGGGCTGGCCACACGGGCTGGCAGCAGCAGCAGCAGCAGCAAGGGCGGCTTCCCCGGCGGGCAGGAGCCAAGCGCGCACAAGAGGCTGCCAATCCAAAGGCGAGCCATGCCAGCCTAGAGCCGGGGGTCCTGGAGAGCTTGCCAGCAGAAGGTGGGGATGCTGGGTGCTGCACCCCTCGGATGCAGGCGAGGATGCTCTCTCCTCCTCCTCCTCCTCCTCTTCCTCCCTCCCTCCGTCCAGCCAGCGGTTTGGATCCCGCGCTGAGGGATGGATGGGGTCTGTCCGGCTCCGAAGCAGCTGGAAGGAGAGATGGAGACGGATGCAGAAGGCCGGCCGGCAGGACAGCAAAAGGGGGGGGGGTGAGGTTTCTTGGCTCATGAATATGCAGAGGAGGAGGAGGAGAGAAGGCAGGCCACACCCCTCAGACTCTTAAAGGCACCCAGACCCTTGCAGCCACCCTTGAAGCCTTCTTGCTCTGAATAGTGACTTCTGGCAACCCCTAAATGAAGCTTTTATTTTTATTTTTTATTATTATTATTGTATTTTTGTATTATTTTGTATTTTTTATTAATCTTTTATTGACTTTTTTCTTTTCCGAATAGGTATAATTTTTATAATGTGTAAATATAATGTGATTATAGTGTGTTTAGATTAAGAGGAAAAATATATTCGTGTTAGGATAGACAGATTTATTTTTGAATTTGTAAGAAAAGAGGAAAACAATCATTATTATTTTTGCATTATTGTTACAGCCTTTTGCGGTTGGGTGTATTTTTCAGTAGAATGGTCTTATTCCAATAAAAAAATTCCTAATTCCCAAAATTCCTAAATGAGGCCAAAATGAGGGTATGAATTCTGCACCCTCCAATGCCCATCCAATGATTGATTTTTTCCCCCTGCAGTCTCCAAATTCCTAGCATTCCAGAGAGGGAGACCTTGAAAAATCATTTATTTGATTTGTCTGCCGCCTTTTTCCCACAATGGGACCCAAGGCAGCTCACACCACACATAAGAACAATTTAAAAATAGGACAGTTCAAAGTTGAAAACAATTAAAATCATTACAATTTAAAATTAATCACTCACACCTACAACTCTTTATCTTGTAAACGCATCTGATTGTTCATACCCATTGACCAGCTGTCAGGCAACACATAGGATTTACAAGCCATTTGCTATGTGCCTTCAAGTCATTTCTGATTTATGGCAACCCCATCATGGGGTTTCTTGGCAAAAAATTTCTTCAGATGAGGGAGGCTGAGAGATGGTGGGACTTGCCCAAGATCTCTCAGTAGGTTTCCCTGGACAGCCAGGAATTTGAACCCTGGTCTCCCAAAGTCCTAGTCCAACACTCAAACCACTACACCATCCTGTTTCCAATATGCTTACCCTATCATGGGGTTTTCTTGGCAAGATGTCTCCAGAGGAATCTTACCATTGCCTTCTGAGGCTACTGAGAGAATGTGACCTTCTCCACATCACCATGTGGGTTTCCATGACCGAGCCCTGACCTCTGGGAATTCAAGCCCTGACCTCCGGGAATCCTTACACCACGCTGATTCTCAAATGCCTTCCAAGTGATGGCTACCATAAGGCAAACCAATCACCGAGTTTTCTGAGCAAGATTTGTTCAGAGGGGGGTTTCCATTGCCTTCCACTGAGGCTGATAGTGGGACTTTCCCAGGGTCACATTATGGGTTTCAATGCCCAATTGGGGATTCGATCCCTGTTCTCCCATAGTCCTTGCAAACCACTGCATCTCACTGGCTCTCACTTACAAACAATGTTCAACCAGAAAAATATCTACTGAGCTTCTCTTCTTTCCAGAGTGAAAGTGCATAGCCATGGCCGTAACCCAGTTTTGGGCAGGTTTGGGAAGCTCAGCATTTCCAGCCAGGGATTAGGCATGGCAGTCTGGCTCAGCAAAGATATTAATAGAGTTTCTTTTCTTTTCTTTTTTTGCCAGTTTTCTGCCCAAAGCTGTTAGCAGCACAGAAATGTGAAAAGCAGAACAAATAGATCTGTGTAACTCAAAAGCTTGCTATCATAAGACAATTGGAGTCACCAAAACATACATTTTTTTCTCTTTTGGCATTTGCACTCACAACTGTATAATAATAGTTTTGCATGGGAGGTGGGGGTACATGGTGTTTCCTGAATATAGATGCCTCCATGAAAGAAGAAAACTCTAGCAGGGATTGGAAGTGACCAACCAGAGAAGGGAATTGGAAGAAACATAGGAAAGTAAGTTTGTGCTTCTTCCACCCTTGCATGCAAGGATTTCAACAGTTTTCCCCTTGCTGTGGGGAAAAAAAATATTTTTCTGCAGTATTTGTTTGTTTGATCTTATTTATATCCCACCTTCCTCCCTATGGCGAGACCCAAGGAGGCTCACAACATTTAAAACAACAATAGCTTAAAAAAAAACCTCCCTGCAAACCCTCCTAAAGTATTCCAGGGAATTGCTTGGTGCAGAAATCCAGGTTGGGTGGAAGGCTGATAAAAAGTGTTTTTGCACACAGAAACCACAACCTCTAAGATTCTATGATTCCATGAAATGTTTGTATCTGTGGCTTCTTAGCTAGCTGGGAATGACCGACTCCAACCCATCTGCAGGCCACCAGCCTGGAAAAGGCTAGGAAGGGAGCTTTGGTGGTTGACATGCCAGGCGGGCAGTGAATCCATAGAGTCATTCTCAGGGAGCATGGGACAAGGTCGGCATGCCATGCCAGGCTGAGAGAGGCTGAAATCTCTTCTTCCACAGAGTTATTTAACATACCGGAGTTTAGAAAGGGGGAAGTTCCTTTTCAAAAAAACACCTAAAACTCTCACAATCCCCAAGCCTCAGGATTCCGGGAGTTATAGTCCAAAAAAGAACTTTCCATGTGGTCCCATGCTCTAGGAAGAGGCTGGCAAAGACACCTCTGAGAATTCCTTTCCTAAGAAAGCCCAATGAAATCCATGGGGTTGGCATAAGTCAACAGGAGACTTGAAGGCACGTGCACACACACAGCGGTGCTCGCTAGCTCCATCCTAAAGGATTTGTAGTTTTGTGAGGTACTTAGAAATTTCTGCAAGGGTTCTATTGCTCCAGCCAGAGGCATCCTGGGATTTGTAGTTTGGTGGAGCACTTAGAAGGCTATGGAAACTATGTACCAGGGGGTAGCCAGAGACTCCCATGTTAGGAGTACGATGAATTCACCCTTGGCTTTATTGCAGATTTCAAAGGAACTATCCAAAGTGCTGAACCTGTTTTGGAGATAGGTTTCAGCACTTTGGATAGTTCCTTTATAATAGTGAATAAAACCTAAAGCAGATTCACTGCACCATAGAATAAAAATGCAAGATAGAGGGAAGGTCTGATTTGCTCAAAATCATCCACTCCACACTAGATTTCCATGATCAAATCATTCCCTCTAACAGCAGATGGGTCATCGAGGACAGGGTGTCCTGAAAGTCGGGAGTTTGAGGACCAGGCTTTGAGGTTTGCTGGCGTTTCAAGCAAAGCAGTTCCTAGAAATAGTGCAAACCCTTTTGACGCAGACTAGCATTTCAATGCTAGCAGGCATGTTACAGTTTCCTCTCCAAATAACAAATTAAAATTCCTCCACATTGTAATCAACATATGCTTTGGGGGAAAAAAGCCAGCCCACCAACCCCGAGCATTTTCTCTCTCCTTGGAAAGGAAATACATTCCCCCCCCCACTCCAAAATAGGAAGAAGATATATACACTTGCCATGTAGATGTGTGAATGGGAGATTGCGCCCACAAATGTGTTCCAGATGCAAATGCAATGACAGGCTTGTCCTGGAAACAGCAAAAGATTGAAAAGGAAATTTCCATGCAGAAACACGCACACACATATACGCCATGGCGAAACATTTTGCAATGGTGTTTGAGTTGCCATTTTTAAAGCAGCAGCTTTGTCATTCCCCAGAAGTCAGGTGTGGGCTTTGAAATCTGCATTTTATAATGTCTGTATCCTGGGTTCCACCACAGCCACCATTCATATATAGTGATGTCCAAGGTCTAATATCTGGGCTGCACAATGTAAATCACGATACAGTTGGCCCTCTGTATCCACGGATTTGGCACCCGTGGATTCCACCATCCACAGCTTGAAAATATTCTACAAAAAAGTAAATTCCAAGAAACAAACCTTGCTTTTGCCATTTTATGAGAAGCGGCTTAGGGAGCTGGGTATGTTTAGCCTGGAGAAGAGAAGGTTAAGAGGTGACATGATAGCCATGTTTAAATATTTGAAGCGATGTCATACAGAGGATGGAGCAAGCTTGTTTTCTGCTGCTCCAGAGACTAGGACATGGAGCAATGGACTCAAACTATAGGAAAAGAGATTCCACCTAAACATTATTAGGAGGAACTTCCTGACAGTAAGAGCTGTTCAGCAGTGGAATATGCTACTCCCTCGTAGTGTGGTGGAGTCTCCTTCTTTGGAGGTATTTAAATGGAAGCTGGATGGCCATCTGTCAGGAATGATTTGATTGTGTATTCCTGCATGGCAGGGGGTTGGACTAGATGGCCCTTGGGGTCTCTTCGAACTATGATTCTGTGATTCTATAAGGAAGGAAGGAAGAAGGGAAGGGAAAGCAAGCACACACAAGAGCTGGGACTTGGTGTTCTGAGACACGGCGTGTGCTTCCACTATCTCGTGCCAGTCCCAGTTCTGTACGATGTGCCAGTTTGCTTAAAGGCAACCAACAAAGCTATTACTTCTCCTGTCGCTTATAACTCAGACACGCTTTTATACACAAATATTTGGGTCCCTTGGAGCCAGGCAGCCTCTCCACCCAAGCCTACCCACATACGTGCATGTCTGCTCTCAACAATGCACCCTATTTCCCAGGCAGCCCATCTCATTTTGCTTGCCGCCACCTCCGCCACTGCCGCACCTCACGTTGGAAGCTGGGTTATTAATCCCACACACTACTGCCTCCTCTCCCACAGGCCATCTTGGTGCAGCTGCCGATATTAAATTGGGAGGGGGAGAGGGCAAGGGGGGAGAAGGAGGAGAAAGAGATGGATCCCTTTAGAACTTGGCAATTATGCCTTGCTTAGGGAAAGGGAGGAGAGACGGCAGGGGAGGAAGAAGGGAGCAGAAGAGGCCTAGAGAAGGAAAAGAAAGGATGCTCACCCATTGATTCAACCCCAGCCAGAGCTTGAAAAAGTGCCCCTTTTCAAACAATTGGCTGGGGTGTTCTGAGAAGTGTAGTCTCAGACACTGTGGGATGCATGCTGTCTGGGGCATTCTGGGCATTGTAGTCCAAAAAGTCACTTCCCCATGCTCTGCTCAAGATGGTCTCCCCAAGTGCAACCCACGCACTGCCTTTTGTTGGAAAAATCCAGCATTCTCTCTCCCCTCCACTCTTTTGCTGTTAGGGCAAGTAGGTTCAGATAGAACAGGACTTCCTGCATGCTAAAAATCCTTCTCTTTCTCTCATTCAGAACTTGCTTGTTCTGCCTTTGAAGTGCATGGCTGGAAATGGTTTGCAACCAAGCAACAAGACCATGCGACCTTGGGCACTTCCTTTAGTCTTGGTCATATAAAGAAATAACCCTTCTCAGCTCCTATTTTCCACTCTCTTGGCTCTCTTCTCCACACGCCTCTCTCTCTATTCTTCCATGCTTGTCTTATCATCTGAGATGGTGAGTTAAGATGAAGCATCTATCTCTTACCCAAACCTATTCATTAGTTAGTTAGGATGTAGGCTTTCCATCCATACAGTATGTAAATATGTAGCCATTAGTAATGTTTGTTAAGTTTGTAACTTGAAGCTGCCTGCTTCTTTTGTTTTGAGTTCAGGGCAAAGCAATGTCTTAATGGTTTTGGCAGTGAATGAATTACTTGCATTTGTAAATCTGCTGCCACTGCACTCTTTTTAAAAACTATTTTCATGGTGTGCATAAGTGATATTTCACCTTTACAGAAAAAAAGAGGGGGGGGGAAACAACACCCCATTTTATCACCTTAGCAATCGCTCACTAAGGCAAAAATCCAACATGGCAGCAGCAGGCGCTTACCCTGTTGGCAAGCCCCATCCCCTGCCCTCATCAGGTTTGGGCTTCTTCTCGTATGGGAAAGTGATTCATATCAAATCACTTGTCCCAACAAGCAGGAATGTGCATTCCCCTAACTTTTTTAAAAAAAACTCTGGGGCCACAAAGGCTTTTCCAGCAAAGATTTTGCCATTTGAGGGGGGCCCTCCTTCACAATACAGCAAAACAACAATGTGGATTGCCATTAGGACAGGTCTCCTTGCATTCAATTAGGACTATTTTTGCTGTTTAGACAAGCCCTGAGTCACACTTTTAAACTGCTGCTGTGCTACAAGAAAGTTAACTCTTAACAGTTTTAACTGCATAGAGTTTCCCAAAAAGGGCCAACACCCTGGGAAACTCTAATTCCCTACACTATGTTCAAACAATTAGGTGTGGATTTTTGTTTTTTTGCTTTCCAACTTCTATTATTGTTCTTCTTGTTGCTGAATTCAGCTTTTTTCAACTTGATTGTTATGTAGTGAAGGTAGAGGACAAGTGTTTCACAATACCATGAACAGGAATCTGAAACACTAGACATTAACAACAAGGAAAATGAAAACAAGCAGAGCAAAACAAACATTAAAGGGTGAAATGGAAACTCCAACGTCCTTGTGGCAGGCAATAGGAGATAACAGGTTTGTATTTTAGCAGGTTGTTTGGGTTGTTTGCTCTCCACTTTGTGTTCTGGGCACCTTATGGATGAGAGACCTGGTCATCAACAGCCCTGCAAACTCAAGGCCAGCCATGGCTTCCTTGAAGGCCACCTATAATGGGGTCTTCCACTTTTCCTACTGCTTTCCACTTTTCCCAGCCCTATCATCTTCTCCACTATAGCAGGTCTCCTCATAATTTGACCAAAGTCTGAGTTTCAGTTTAGAATCTCAGCTACTGGTGAAAATTCAGGCTTGATTTGATCTCAGACCCATTTCCTTATAGTCTTATTCCTGGTTCCTGTTGTTGTTTATATCTGCTGTCGAGTCAACTTTGACTTATGGTGGCCTTATGAATGAGCGGCTTTGGGAGCTGGGGGTGTTTAGCCTGGAGAGGAGAAGGTTGAGACGGGACATGATAGCCATGTTTATATATTTGAAGGGATGTCATATTGAGGATGGAGCAATGTTTTCTGCAGCTCCAGAGACTAGGAGATGGAGCAATGGGTTCAAACTCCAGGAAAAGAGATACCACCTAAACACTAGGAGGAACTTCTTGAAAGGAAGAGCTGTTGGGCAGTGGAATGCACTGCCTCGTAGTGTGGTGGAGTCTCCTCCTTTGGAGGTTTTTAAGCAGAGGCTGGATGGCCATTTGTCGGGAATGATTTGATTGTGTGTTCCTGCAGGGCAGGGGGTTGGACTAGATGGCCCTTGTGGTTTCTTCCAACTCTCTGATTCTATGATTCTATGAGATACCTCCCAAAGACCCTGTTATTCGCAACCTTGCTCAGGTCTTGCAAACTGGAGCAGTCATGGCTTCCTTGATTGAGTCACTACACCTGTAATGCAATCCTTCTTTTCCTACTCCTTTTCCAATCATTATCATCTTTTCCAATGAGTCACGTCATCTCGTGATGTGTCCAAAGTGTTATTGTTATTTTTAACTGTTAACTTTTTCTATATATCTCACACCAAGATGCAAGACAACTTACAAAAGCTAAAAGAGACACACAGATAAAGACACACCTCACTAAAAACATAATAAAGGTTAAACTATAATTAAGCTATCGACAGAATTAAAAGGAATTTGAAAACCCATTGACTGAAAAACGACAAATAGAAACAACATAGCACATTATTAAACGTCTTTTCACTGTAATCAGTCAGTTTCCAAAGGCTTATTGAAAGAAAACAGTTTTCACCAGCTGCCAGAAATATTAGGGAGGGAACAGTCCAGTCTCTCCAACAGTCAAATCAAGGGCACCCCAACCCATGAGGTGAAGTGACAATATTTCTTATCCCTCTTTTTACACCTTATCGACAACAGCAGGTTGCAACAAAAAGCAACAACCAGTTGCAACGCAGATTTTATGAAAATTATTTGGGTGGACTACAACTCCCAGAACCTCCAAGCCAGCCTGGCATAGCTGGCTGGGGGATTCTGGGAGTGAGACTATCCCCATATAACTTTCTCAGTTTCTCAGAAAGTTGCATTTCGAAAAAAATGGTTTCATTTTCCTGATGGATCTGAAAACATTGGAGGAAGCCTCTGGCATTTTGAAGACATACCCAACAGGGGAACAACATGTGCTCCATGCAACTCAAAGAAGAGGAGGGGGAGGGAAAAAAGCATGTGCTAAATCCCCGAATCTCTTCCCCCATGGAAGCTGGCCTAGAAACTGACCCAAGTTTTCTCTCTTTCTGTTTCTCAGTTTCTCCCTCTCTCCCTGGAGCTCTCCCAAAAGAAGAAGGGAAAGACGCTTAAACTGCAACCGAGGCAACAATTCTGTGCTCCTTGATCTCAATCTGATAGGGAAGAAACGATTAATGCTTCATTATGGTCTCATCAGACTTGGGAGAAAATTAAACAAACACCCTGGGGAATTCTGAGTCTTGGGTCTTGTTGCTACAAACACTGAGGGGGAAAGAACTGGGGTGGACGGGAGGGAGGTATAAAGAGGAGGCAATTTCCCAGATCTGGGTTTTGGGAGACATCAAAGATTCCCTGATCTCAAGGCTTGGCCCTGAATTTCAGGACCTGGTCCATCTTCTTCAAGCCTGAGGGCTTGTCTATCAGGCCAAAAATCAATAAATAAATGTGGCTTGCTCTGCAGTAATGGCAATTCCCAGCAGCTGCTATTTGTTTTAACAGTTTTTGGGACAGATAGCAAGCATGCCAAGCTATTCGTGTTTGCTATGCAAATGGGCATGCCTGTGAATCAAGATGGCAGCTGCAAGTGAATTACTAGCATTTTTACTTACCTCCATTTGCTGCCGCCAGACATTATTTTTTAACAAATATATACCTTTTGCTTTAACAAAAAAGCAAACAAAAAAAAGCCATTTTATTGCCTTAGTGCTCATTCGCTCAAGCAAAAATCCAACATGGCAGCTCCCGGCAGTTGCGTTGTTAGCAAGCTCCTCCCCTGCACACGGCCAACCAATTATCTGCTCATATTGGGAAAGTGAATCAATTTGGTCGCTTGTCCCAATGAGCAGGAATGAGCATCTTCCACGCTGTTTTTCAAAAAAATACAGGAAAAGCCGAGAAGGCTTTCCCCGCAGAGTATATGGCATTTGGGGCACCCCTCCCTTCACAATACGGTGAATAGGTGTGGGGTCCCATTGGGACAGATCGTATTCTCCTCACGATTCTTTGAGGAGTATTTTCGCCATTTAGACAACCCCTAAGGGAAGGAATCTTAGAGTGAGACCACGGTCTTGAATAGAAAAGGGTTTTTTTGGGGGGGGGGCTTAAACTGTGTGCTGGTGGATCCTGTTTTTGCAGGCTGATCTGGTATGGCTGTTGTAGACTCTTCCAAGACTGCATCTGAAGTTCATGATCACAGTTACGAATGTGTAACCTAAGGTTACGCATTTGTAACTGGTTTGTATTCATGATCCCTGTGGATTCAATAGTCTAGGGAATACGTAAGGATTGTAAAAGTCTTCCAATCCTGACTTCAGCTGCTGCAAGAAGCATCAGCCGGGCATCAGCTGCTGTGAGTGAT
The DNA here is from genome assembly GCA_030847615.1 of Gambelia wislizenii. NCBI lineage: Eukaryota > Metazoa > Chordata > Lepidosauria > Squamata > Crotaphytidae > Gambelia > Gambelia wislizenii. The sequence goes on from JAUMIR010000010.1 coordinate 37,442,329, forward strand.
GTGGATCTGTTCTCCTGTCGATCAGGAAGCATCTTGGTGACTTTTCCATCTCCTTGCCATGAGCGATCTCCGGCGCGAGGAGGAATTGCAACATGAATCCCGCTTCTGATTGTCTCACCAGAGATTGGGTGGAAATGTCTGTGTGTTGCACCCCCATCGACAGGAGAACAGACCTCTGTCATTCACAGCAGCTGGTGCCTAGGAAGTCTGATTGAGGGGGTCAGGATTGATATAATCGTGATTGAAGGGGTCCAGCCGACAAATCATGTCTTCTCATGATATGCCCAAAGTCCGGTCATCTCTTGTTTAGTCATTTCAGCTGCTAGTCAGAGTTTGGGCTTGATTTGCTTTTCCTTATAGCCTTATTCCCAGTTTTTGTCGGTGTTGTTGTTATCTGCTGTCAAGTCAGCTTTGGCTTATGGTGACTTCCCAAAGACCCTATTATTCCCAGTCCTGGTCCGTTCTTGCAAACTGGAACAGTCATGGCTTCCTTGATTGAATCACTCCACCTGTAATGCACTCTTCTTCTTTTCCTCTTGCCTTTTCCCAGTGTTATCATCTTTTCCAATGACTCACATCATCTCATTATGTGAATTGATGCAATAAGGTTGATGCATTATAGCCAGAGATAGGCTGCTACTACACTGCAGAAATAATGCAGTTTTCACATCACTTTACCTGCCATGGCTCCATCCTATGGAATCCTGGGATTTGTAGTTTGTTGTGGCACCAGAGCTCTGTGACAAAGAAGACTAAATGTCTCACAAAACTACAAACCCCAGAATTTCATAGCATTGAGCCAAAGCAGTTAAAGTGGTGTTACACTGCATTTTTTATGCAGTGTTGCAACAGCCATAGTCAGGATGGCGGTGTCAGGATTGAGGGGGGTCAGGCCTGATATAGAACCTCAGCTTCCATCTCCTTTGCTTCAATTATTAGATTTGCAATTTTTTTCCTATTTGAATGGCATGAGCAACTGCAGTTGATGCTTAATATAATATAGACCTTAGCTCTCAAGTTTTGGCCATGAAGTCTCATGGGATACTCCCTGCCTGAGAAGCTTAGGGGGAACCCAGAGCAGGGGCGGGCAAAGTGTGGGACCCCAATATGCAGCCTCTGAAGCCCTCCAAAGCCTCCAAACCCAAGGGTTTTTTCAATGTTCCAATTTGGGGTGGTTTTTCTACCCAAAGGTTGACACCACCACCCCCAGACTACTAGCAGAGATTTCTAAGCTGCAAATGTGGCAATTCAATTCCTTCACCCCCAAGGGAGAAACATTACCTTCAGACTTCTGCAGTTGCCCATCTCTGCCCCACAGATACCAAAGGAGTGTGGGGGATCCTCTCTCAACTTCCAGCTGCTGAATCCAGTTCTGCAGTAAAACAGAGTGTTGCAATTTGGGAAAGACAGGTAGGCAGGCAAGAAAGATGCAAAAGGCCCTGATAGTAGCAAAGATATTTCTTAACACTGGCCAATCCTAGAATCATAGAGTTGGAAGTGACCCCAAAGGCCATCTAGTCCAACCCACTGTCAGCAGAAACAAAGTCCTTAGCACTTAGATAAGCCAGCTAAAGCAGAAGAGAATCCATTCTCCCAATACAAACCTCTGGCGACAGAACTGGATTTCATGATGAATTATAACTCAGCTGTCTTTCTGTCTTTCTCTCTGCCTTTCTCTCGCTAATCTTCTTTGGAAGTGTCTTTGTGCCCCTATGGCTACTGTCAGGTCCATGACAGAGTACATTTTCTGCACCAGTGGTTCCCAACCTGTAATTCTTCAGACATTTTGGATTTCAACTTCCAGAAGTCCCAGCCAACATGGCTTGTGGTAAAGGGTTTCTGGAGATGAACACCAGAAAGCTCTGGAGGGGCAAAAACTTGAGGATCACTGATCTAGACAACTCAGTTCCAACTGTTTGATACCACCTGCACTGTCCTATGCAATCCTGGGATATGTAGTTAGGTGGTGGTAGAATTCTCCAATAAAGCATTGTATAGGTTGACCCCCACATCCGTGGGGGTTATGTTCCAAAAAACCCTGTGAATACCTAAAACATGAATAATAGGGAACCCTATTGTTTTCAATGGGACAAACCCCTGAAGTTGACCATAGAATCACATTGGAGGACCTAGAAATGCCTAGAGAGAACATATTTTTTCAGATTTGGATAAGTGAAACTGTGGATACCGAATCCATGGATATGGGGGGGGGGTGACCTGTCCATTCCTCTGTACTACAGAATGCTCTAGCAAAGATTTTTAAGCACCTTCACCAAACTACAAATCCCAGGAATTCTTAGGCTGGAGCTATAAAAACTACTAGCAGAGATTTCTAAGCACTCCACTCAACTACAAAGCTCAGGATTCCTTAGGATGGTGCTATAAAACTCTCTAGCAGAGATTTCTAAGTATCTTTACCAAACTACAAATGCCAAGAGTCCTTACAATGGGATCTTAGAATGCTCTAGTAGAGATTTCTAAGTCCTTCTCCAAACTACACATCCCATGACTCTTTAGGACAGCACTACAGGATGTTCTGAAAGAGATCTCTAAGTACTTTAGCAAACTACAAAGCCCAGTGTTGCTTAGAATGGCACCATGCTAGTTCAAGCAATATCACATCACTATAACTGTTGTTTCGATTTATGCACAGAGAATCCCAAAGAGGCCAAAATGTTTTCCCGCTGATATCCACTCTCTAATGTGGGATTTATATCTATTTATCCCTCCGCAAAGAGCGATTGCCCCCTCTCTCTGCTTCTTCCACAGCACGCACAGGCTGAAAAATCATTTCTTGTTTGTTTGTTTGTTTGCCCCAGACATTTGAACTAAAACAATAAATGATCGGCTTGATTCACCCCAAGGCTTCCAAATGGGCCTTGCTTTATATACATTTTCCAGAGATGATAAGAAGAAGGGGGAGCCAAATCAATCTTTCTTCCTCCACCCCCCTCCCCTCCCAGCACCCTCTTATTTAATGCATACTGTAGAGCCATTTTTATTCATTCATTTATGAACCACACATTTCTGTGTTTTTTTTTAATGCCAAAAGCAGCAAAACAACATTGAGAAGGCAATCTATCAATGGAGGAGAAAAGAGGTTGCAAACTGGCAGCTGAGGATGAAGAACATGCAAGGGAGAGCAATCCATCCTTTGAACAAAAGCATCACCCTTCGGTGTCTCCCTGAAGCCCTCTATGAGGTTCACCCACTGTTGGGATGAGGAAAGTTCCTTTTATTAAAACTACACCAAACTACAAATCCCAGAACTCCTTCAGGTAGTGCTAGACCAGGGATCGGATCCCTGCTCGGTCATGGAAACCCACTGGGTGACCTTGGGCAAATCACCCTCTCTCAGCCTCAGAGATTCTGACTTATGGCGACCCTAAGGCAAACCTATCACAGGGTTTTCTTGGCAAGGGTTTTCTTGTGTTCAGAGGGGGTTTGCCTGTTGCCTCCCTCTGAGGTTGAGAGAGTGGGACTCAAACAAGGTCACCCAGTGGGTCTCCATGGCTGAGCAAAGATTCGAACCCGGGTTTGCAGAATCACAGTCTAATGCACAAACCACATTGCCATACTGGCTATCTTCCCAATGATGCCAAACGACATTTCCTCCCTTAGTTTGAACTATAAAGGAGTCATCCACAGTGATGAAACCTATCTATTCCAGACAGAGCCTTTAAAGTTCGGACTGAAACACAGAATGGATTCAGTATCCCACCGAAATCATACCTACCAGCCTCCACTAATGTGACATCCGAGTGTGCTGTCTGAAGTAACCTCAAGGAGCTACAGAGCATGGTTCCAACAAAGCTTGGAAGAGTTTCTTTTTTTCTGTTGCTTTTTTGGATCACGACTCCCTACAGGAGATGGTACCAGTAGAGCATAGGAAAGCTCATCTTTTTTAAAAAAACTATAACTTACAGAGTTCTACCGTTTTATGTGGTAAGGTGCCTTGGGTCCCATATTGGGAGAAAGGTGGATCAATAATATTTCATTAAGCAAGTAAGCAAGCTAATGTTTTTTTAAGTCTTTCATCAAACTACAAAGCCAGGATTCCTTAGCTGGTGCTAGAAAAGAATCTAGCCAAAATTTCTAAGTACCATACCAAGGTAGAGATCCCTTCAAATGGAGCTGGCTAGCACCAGTAGAGCATAGGAAAGATTCCTTCTGGACTACAACTCCCTGAATCTCCAGGCTGGGTGATTCTGGGAGTTGCAGTCCAAAACCAAAACTTCTCTCTCTCTCATTTCCAAGCTCTGATATGTTGAATAACTCCATGGAAATAGAGGCTCTCTCAGCCTGGCATGGAAAGTGCCTTTGTCCCATATTCTCTGGGGGTTGCAGATGGTGACCCCCCCAAAAAAATCACTCAAATTGCCCCAAACAAGGGGGGAGGAGAAAAGGAAGATTGCATCACAGCTGAGATATGCCTTGCAAGCCAGAACTCATGGACAAGGCTTGTCTGTACAAGGCAATAAAATGTGGATTGATGCACACTAATGCCAATTCGTAGCAGCTTTAATTTGTCTTAACAATTTTTTTGGCAAAATTGCAGGCATGCAAAGCTATCCACATTTGTTGTTCAAACAGGCATGCCTGTGAATCAAGATGGCAGGCACGAGTGAATTGCTCGTGTTTTTATCGTCACCAGTTGCTACTGCCAAACAGGTTTTTTTTTAAAAAGCATATCCAATGTGCAGAACTGCGATATTCTGCTTAAATAAATAGAAAAAGAAAGACTGTTTTATTGCCTCAGCGCATGATCGCTACAGCGAAAATCCAAGATAGCAGTTTCAGGCCTTTTTAGCAAGCTCTGCCCCCTGTGCATATACCACCAGTATCAGTTTTCCACTTCCGCTCTTATTGGGAATGCACAGCAAAGCAAATCAGTTGCCCCAATGAACATGAATGTGCATAACCTGCGGAGATTTTTTTAAAATACGAGAAGAACCACAAAGGCTTTTCCTGCAAAGTTTTTGGCTTTTTTGGCCCCACTCCTCCTGAACATGGCGGACCCCACCTCGGAGCGTGGTGGGGTCTCCTTCCTTGGAGGTCTTTAAACAGAGGCTGGATGGCCATCTGTCAGGGATGCTTTGATCGTGATTTCCTGCATGCAGGGGGTTGGACTGGATGGCCCTCGTGGTCTCTTCCAACTCTGCAATTCTATGATTCTATGATGCAGGATCTCATTAAGACAAATTGTATGCTCCTCGAATTCTATGAGGAGTATTTGAGCAGTATATAGGAGACGGAGACCTAGTGGTTAGAGCAAAATCCATTGCTATGGGTTCCAGCTGCAGAGCTCCAATTGCCTCCCTATCTACCCCCCGCCCCGCCGTGTACACGTGTTCTGTCTCTTTACATTACCGTAGATCCAATCAGCCCCGACTCCACTAATTTTCTCCTTCTTTTTTTTCTTTTTTGGCATGCCCATTTGCATATAGATTGAATTCTGCGCCTCCCACGAAGTCCGGCTCTTGACAGAGAGAGCCAGACCCCGGCTTGTCAAGTCACAAAGAACAGGCAGGCTCATTACCAACAGTTTACCCCAGTGGGGAGGGAATTAGGGGGGTTGGAAACTGGGTGAAGCAGGCGCAGCACTCTATTAAACGCATGGGAGAAGTGATGCCCAATGTGGGGGCTCAGGAACTCCGCACATCTGTCACTCCCATGTACACACTCTCTCTCACATGCACACACAGGCCAACCAGGCAGGGAAACCCCAAGCCAAGGCACCTCCTCGCTTCCAGGACTCAGTGGTGTGTGGTCAACCCACTCTGGGTTTTCATCCAAAGTTTCAAGGGGTTATCCCTGCAGCAGAACCCCTCTCTCCAAAATAAGCTCAACCTCCGGGGCAGCTCTGCAGCCTTTTCAACATTTAGACTAAAAAATAAAAACCAAACAGGTTCTCAGGTGGGGTAAATGCACTCCGGAGTTTAGTCTGAACTTTAAAGGAGCTATCCCAGTGCTGAGCCCTGGTACTGGAACAAGTGAACAACAGACTTCAGGTAACTCCTTTGCCATTCAGACTAAAGCCCAGAGTGGGTTCATTGAACCCACTCTGGATTTCAGTCTGAACTTTAAAGGAGGTATTGCAAGGGCTGAGCGCTCTCGCCAAAATAAGTTCTGTCCCTGAGCTAGCTGGTTTAAAGTTCAGAGCAAAACCCGGAGTAGATTGGCTGGTGAGTGGAATCCGCTCTGGCCTGAAGTCTGAACTTTAAAGTAGCTAGCTCGGCTGCTGAGCCCTCTCTCCAAAATAAGTTCCACACCCGGGATGGTGGTTTTAAAGTTCAGACTAAAACCCAAAGCAGATTCCCTGGTGAAGTGAATCCACTCCGGGCTTCAGTCGGAACTATAAAGAAGCTATTCCAGATGCTTAGCCCTCTCTGTAAAATCAATTCCACACCTGCAGCAAGTCCTTAACCATTCAGACTCAACTCCGGAGCTGAGCCACTAAGTCACAGAGTGCATTCACAGAAAACTGAGCATCTGTCCCTGGATTTAGTCCAAATGTTGGAGCAGCCAACCTCCGCTGAGACCAACCAGCAGCTACTGGTTCCACAAGAATTAAACTCTTTCACCCTATTTAGTGATGTTACTTGGCATGGCCTTTGGGGGGGAAAGAGGATATTTGTTGCCTCACCCAGAGCTTGGGGGAGTTATTTTTGGATTACGACTCCCAGAATCCCCTCACCAACAAAGCCAGTGGCCGTGATGGCTGGGGCAACCAGCCCCCATCAGGAGAACAGGAGTGGAAGGGTGGAATCAAAGCAGCTCACAGTTCCTGACATAACCAATTATTTCACAGTCCAACCCCAAGCTACAGGGACTGGAGATTCATTAAATTCCTCCTCTTCCTCCTCATTTGTTAGTTTCCTAGCACAAACAATCATAACAAGATCAGGGGGTTGGGGGCCTGCTTGTCTCTGCCTGAAGCAGAGGAAAGTGGTGCTTTTGGACTATGCATCTCAAATTACACACACACACACACAACCACACACACACCGGCATGGTTAGAGGCTCAGTTCTCTAAGGCAAATCTTAGTTTTTTCCCCTCTAAATCTTGGGTGTCTATCTTCCAGTGGCCTTTCCTAGAGGTTGCAGACCAACCCAAGGGACCTATTAGCCAGCCATGGGATCTGTGGAGTGTCAGCTTTGGGGTAGCCTGGGTAGAATTAATCACTTAGGGGCCCAATCCTACCACTCGCTATGTGGGGTGCCGGAACCCATCAACTAAAGGACTGTGATGCTTCTTCTACTGTAGACCACCTGCTGCATCCGTTTATGACCAGTATGTGACACTCCGTATCCAAAAGGACATTGCAACTTTTCAGAACCTGCCAAAGTCTTGCAGAGACCAGGAATTCCAGCCAGGTCCAGCTCAGACCACGTAGTGGTAATGTTTCCTAAGACCTTGAATCTTTTCTCTTTTTTTGGCAGTCCTTTTGATCAAAGAAGGAGCTCTACAAAACCTGCAAATTCCCTGACTTGCCATGAAGCCAAGTTGAACCCCCACCCACTGGTTGAGGAGTTCTGTGTAGCACAATCCAAACAGCTGTTGCACAAGCCCACAAGAGACCTAGATCATAGAATCATAGAGTTGGATGAGACCCCCAAGAGACATCTAGTCCAGCCCCCTGCCATGCAGGAATACACAATCAAAGCAATCTGACAGATGGCCATCCAGCTTCTGTTTAGAAACCTCCAAAGAAGGAGACTCTATCACACTCCCAGGCAGTGCATTCCATTGCCCAACAGCTCTTACTGTCAGGAAGTTCTTCCTAATGTTTAGGTGGAATCTCTTTTCCTGGAGTCTGAACCCCTTGCTCTGTGTCCTAAGCTCTGAAGCAACAGAAAACAAGCTGTCTCCATCCTCAGTATGACATCCTTTCAAATATTTAAACACGGCTATCTGAACCTTCTCTTCTCCAGGCTAAACATATCCAACTCCCTAAGCTACTCCTCAGAGGGTGTCATGGCTTCCAGACCTCCCACCATTTTGGTCGCCCTCCTCTGGACATGTTCCAGCTTCTCAATATCCTTCTTGAATTGTGGTGCCAGAACTGGAGACAGTATTCCAGGTGAGGTCTGGCCAAAGCAGAATACAGTTGCACTATGACTTCCCTTGATCTAGACACTATACTCCTATTGATGCAGCCTAGAATCGCATTGGCTTTTTTAGCTGCTGCATCACATTGCTGACTCATGTTCAGCTTGTGGTCCACTAAGACTCCTAGATCCCTTTCGTATGGACTGCCTTCAAGCCAGGTATCACCCATCCTATATCTGTGCTTTTCATTTTTATTGCCCGAGTGTAATATCCTACATTTCTCCCTCTTGAAATTCATTTTGTTAGTTTTGGCCCAGCTTTCTAATCTGTTAAGGTCATTTTGAATTCTGATCCTTTTAGAGCACCTTACCTAATTTGCTTCTCTTTGAGGGCTTATTTTGTAAGCTCCATAGCAGAAAACAAAGGGTTTGCTTTCACTGGAGGTTGACCCTTGGAATTTCTTCCAACCTGCCAGTTTCACTCACAGCCAACCCTGAAGGCACTTCAGAAATCCAGCGCATCTCCTTCGCCAGCTTTTCCCAGGGTCTTTGGTTCTCATGGATCCAACAGCGGCTTCTTTTTCTGTTTGTCTGCTTGATTGTTTGCTGGCTGGGACGGAAAAGAAACATCCATCACACAATCCTGATGGCAACCCCCCCCCCACCTCAAAACCAAGCCCTGGTTAATGGTCGGGGGATGATGCATCTCTGCCCTTCACTCAGTCCTCTTTCTGGTCCGCCACCACTGCATACTCACGTTACATATCCAACAGTCACAAGATGGGAGCTGGTTAAAAAATCATGAGCCGCTTTTAAAATAATGATGAGATTTTAAAATATAATAATACCTTGCCTTCTTCCCTCCTTCTCTCTTATTTTGCTTTTATGGCTTCTGGCATTCTAACCTTTAAGAAGGGAACAGAAGCCGGCCTCTGGTTCTAGGTTTATTTGTTACCTTTCGGCTTCAGGAAGGCAGAACGGGTAGGTAGCAGCTGGGGAACAGACCTCTTTTCCATTTTGCGGTCCTGAATTTTAGACACAGCAGGGGAGCTCTGTGCTGTAAAGGTTACCAGTTGACACACATGAAAAATGTCAGGACCACCTGAGGAGCAGCTTGGCTGCTATGCTCCCCTGCCAAGATGGCTGGGGGATTCTGGGAACTCTAGTGCAAGAAAGTTAACTTTTACAAACATGGAGGGGTGCCCTGCAGGTCACTCCTTGTCTATTTCCTGTTCAGCTGCTTTTAAGGGCACCCCAAATCTTCCACCTGGCACAAAACCCCTGACTAACCAGTGCTTGGACTTCTGTGTGTGTTTTTTTTTAAAAGGAACTAGTTTATTTATTCATCATTCTGATCACTCAAACAGGTCATGACTTATTACTGCGACTGCTTTCCATAAAAGTAACTTTGCATTACTCATTCCTAGAAAACCCCCAACGCTGTTGCTAGTGTGGCACTGGAAGATAGAGGAGAGCACTCTCTGGTTCCCCCAAGTGGCCAGTTCAGATGTTGCATCTTGGAATTTCTGAGCAAAATTTTAAAAAAATAAAATTAATAACAATCTAGATAAAAGCACACTGCTAACACAAGTTACATACACATGGCTGTATCTATATATAAGTTGCCCCTCCCAAATGTGTTGGACTTGTACCTGTGGTTTCAATTATCCATCATTTGAAAAATATGGTCTCTCTAGGTCCTCCAAAGTGACTCTATGGTAACTTCTCCTGGAGATGCCTAGAGAGGCGGCCTCTCTAGGCATTTCCTAGGTCCTCCATTCTATGATCAGGGTTTGAAACTCATTCTATGGGTTTCGCTATTACCTACAGTTTCAAATGTTCATGGTAAGTCTGGGAACATATCCCTCACGGATACAGCAGGCAACCTGTACATAATAAAATCTCAAGAAAGAAAAAGCCCAATCTATTACTACTAGCTGTGCCAGTGTAACATGCACCATTAAAAAACTCCCCCCAAAATGCCCAGTAGACCCCATGACAAGTTGACTACCCTGGTCCCATGCAGGCGGACCACCACTACTGCCAGTTGACTGTCTGGGTCCCGTTGCAGCCCATGACTGGTGAGTGGCTGAGGGAATGGAGGGAGGGAGGGGCTCTTGTGAGGCTGGGAGATGCAGATTGAGTGGCAGGAGTGCATTGTGAGGTGGAGAGGGAATTTGCATGTGGGTGGTGATTGGTTGTGTGTGTTTCCTGAGCAGCCAATCAGCACCCTGGGAAAGGCAACATACCCAAGAGTTTTATCTATATAGATTCCATTTACTATTCATAATAACTGTCCTACAAATAATAGGAATTGCACCAAATTTTGCCAGTTTATATGTAGCCTGAGAGTTCAGATCTGACAATAGGTAACCCACATAAAATCTGTCAGATCTCCCTGGCTATTTCTGGAGAACTGAGTTAATATGACCCTTTTAATAATATTTCATCAGGTTTCCCAGACAAATAAACTCCGGAAGTTTTTTGCTCTTGGGAGAAAAAAATGAGAAAGGTTGGGGAGAATGTGGAGTGGAATGGATGGAAAAAGGAGGGGGGATTCCAAAATAATGAGCAATGAATGGTGGGAAGATGGATATGGGGAATATTTTTGACTCTGCGCTTGTCAAGGCAACGGAACCCCAGATCATGTTACAGAACTGATTAGCAGCCAGGCAGAAACCAGCAGGAGGTATTTCTCCGTCAGTTTATTAAGCCTATTGATGTGAGCAGTTTGTGGTATGTATTTCTTGCCTTTCAGTGTTCTCATTAGTGCTGGCATTTTGTTCTTTTTTAAAAAAAAAATTGCAAACCATCTTAGGATTTTTTTAAAAAAATTACATTTTATCAACATACCATCCTTGCACACTAAATGAAGACTGGTCTGAAAGTATTTGGGGAGTGACGGTGGAGATATCAGCTAGTATCTTGTTGGGGACTCAGATCTTTGCAAGTGGACTTATTTCTGCAGGAATTAAAATTGATCCGTCCTGTAATGTCTGCACCCATCCATCAAGTGTATATCTCTGAGCAGTGTTGCGTGTCCATTTTTGGGTAGACCTAGAACTGCAGCTCAGCTCCAACTCCGAACTCCCCACTTCTTTCTTCAATCTGTTTCCCACCTTCTCTTGATGCCAACCCTCCGCCTCAACATAAATATCACCCAGTTGCTCCTGTCAAGATGTTCTTGCCTCAAGGATCCCAGGAAAGCCACGTGACTTAAGAGGCCAAAAGGACAGGTTTGTGTGGCTGGTATTACACACACACACACACACACACACACAAACACCAGCTTTGTAGAAAACTGGCTGAGTCAAAGACATGATGAAACTAGACAGCCGGTTACAGGAGCCCATGCTTTTCACTCACGGCTCAGGGGTCCCTTGGGGAATCGGCCATAGCAGCTCCGGCAGCACAGTTTGCAGAGGCCAGAAATAATGGGGCCTACAATACCCCAAGTGGAGCCAGCATGGCCTAATGGTTTGAGCATTGAACTATGACTCTGGAGAACAGGGTTTGAATCCCTGCTTGGCCATGAAACCTCACTGGGTAACCTTGGCACACTCTCTGCCTCAGAAAACCCCATGATAGGTTGGCCTTAGGGTCCCCCTAAGTCAGAAACAACTTGAATCATAGAATTGGAAGAAACTCCAAGGACCATCTAGTCCAACCCCCTGCCATGCAGGAAAACCTAGTCAAAGCACTCTTGACAGATGGTTATCCAGACTCTGTTTAAAACCCTCCAAAGAAGGAGACTTCACCACACTCTGAGGCAGCAGGGTATTCCACCATCGAACAAGGTATGTTTGACTCCGCTGCTTCTCTGCTTTTGAAAGGAATTGCATCACCCGACTGCCAAGTATGCCAGGCCTCCCCCTCACTGTTCAAGGCTGACCTCTCTGAGCCCCCTGGATTTTCACCTGAAACAACAAAGGTTTAACACAAAAAGGGGTCATGGAGGGCAAGGAAGGGGAGGCCACATCTGGCCTCTTCTTGACTCACTATGATGCTTCCTGATCAGGTGGCAATGAATTAACATCAGAGCCAGAGAGAGACACCAGGAGCATTTCTGACTCCTGGGGAGAGGTTGAACTGCCCTCCTCCCCTCCTCAATTCCTATCCCTGCCCTCCAATTCTTATTCCTCACCCCCTAAAAAAAAACCCTAGATGCATATGCATATTTGCACACATACATATCTGTCTACATTTCTTCTGCACAGCTCTGCCTTAAGGGTACCTCCAGCATCCTTCTCTAACCCCCCCCCATGGCTTCTCATCTTAAATTCTTCTATCTCCCACCCTACTAGAAACTTTTACCGAAAAACCCATATGCACACACATTTGCTGAGCTCCTTTGGGCAGGATTAATCTCTGCCACCGCACTGCCTCATTAACATCTAATTAATCATCCATTAGCAGTCCCACTGGCTGTCACAGCAGCTCCCATAAATTAAACTTAGAGGCTGTGGATATGGCTATAGTAGCCCTGATTAAATGGCATGGGGGGCAGAAGGAGGTCACCCCATCAGCAAAACTAACATTGCCAGATTGGCAGGAGGATCCTTTTTTAGGTGATGGTGGGAGGGGAGGGGACAGAGACTGTCATCTCAAAGGAGGAAAAGCAAAAGGTAGGAAAGACAACAAAACCAACACGGCACAACTTCTCATGCACTTGGCTCCATACCTGGTTTACTGTGTCTTTTTTTAAAAAAATAGTTAAGACACCGTCCATTTTACAAAGCAGGAAAACTGAGGCCAAGCCTCAGTTCATACACACCAAGGGCCCACCTACACAAGAAAGGGGGAATGGAGTACGTCGTAGTTATGGCATTTCCCAGCAGTGACTTTTCTTAAAGGTGGTTTTGGCCTCAGAAGCCCCAGAAGTGTTGCATTCCAAATGACGGCCATGAGTGATCTACGTGTGTTAGTTCTAGGGTGTGCTGGAGTGCTAGAGCGATTTTCTGAGTTAAAACCCTCAAACACCCCATTTTATCACCTTAGCGAGCAATTGCTAAGGTGAAAATTCAACATGGCAGCAGCAAACGCTTGCTGTGTTAGCAAGCCCGCCTCCACACTCATGTGGCCAATCAATCAGCTTAGTGCATCCACTAGCACGGGAAAGCAATTCAAAGCAAATTACTTGTCCTAACAAGCAGGAATGTGCACCCCTTCGCTGTTTTTAAAAAAACTATGGGAAAAGCCGCCTTGTATGGCAACCATCCTAGGAGAAGGAAAACTCTAATCCCAAACCCGGGCAGATGGTGCTCGTCCAACCCTATAAGGTCAACCAAGAGAAGGAAACTCTAATCAAACCTACGACCGGAGGACCTCACTGCCACGTCCATGCTTGCAAGGCCACGGCAGATGAACCTTTGGTTTAAAGGGTGAGGCCAGTTCTGTGCATGCTGCGCTCCACCAGAAAAATCCATTGCACAAGCTCGAAGGACAAATCCAAAAAAAAATTCCTTCTGAATACTGTGGATTGATGCAGGATCCTATTTAGGCAGGTAGGATTCCCAGCAAATTCCATGAGGTTTATTTTCACTGTTTTACTGCGGAAGAATCCTGGATCGAGTGAGCGGAATGTTACTCCAAACCAAGCCTGATGAGGAACAGCTTAGAGAGCTAGGTATGTTTATCTCGGAGAAAAGAAAACTGAGCAGTGACATGATTGCCATCTTTAAATATCTGAAGGGATGTCACACAGAAGATGGAGCGAGGTTGTTTTCTCCTGCTTCAGGGACTATGACACCAAGCAATCCCACTTACACATTAGGAAGAACGACCTGAGAGTAAGAGGTGTTTGCCAATGGAACAGGCAACCTCCGAAGGTTCACCTGCATTGGATGTTTTTCAACTGAGGTTGGTTGGTCATCTCTCAGGGGTTCTTTGGTTGTGTAATCCTGTATGACAGGGGGTTGGACTAGATGGCTCTTGTGGTCCCTTCCAGCTCTATGATGCTGTGGCCCAGCCAGAGATGTGGGGAGGGGAGCCAGTAGACAAAGGAGTCGCTGGTGTGGGCTGCAAGGGAAAGGGAAATGAAAGGGGCTCTCCCAGAGGTAGTATACCCTCATTTCCTTTCCCCACCTAGCCATTTCATCTTGAGTCGCCTCCCTCCTCACTAAATAGCAGCAGCCACAGCAACCCTCACAGCTTGGCCAAGGGAGAGAATTTGGACAGGAGTCAAAGGGTTAGAGATCAGAGTCCCAGATTTACATGGGCATTTTTCAAGTGTTGAGAATTCCAAACAAGAAGAATTTTTGCATCTTTACAGTTCGGAGCTTATTCTGTGCAAAAATTCACATGGGGTTCTTTCATACGGAAAACAGCATTTTCTGTGCAAGAAACAATATTTCTATGCAGAAAGTTTATCTTCTGAGCAGGAAAAGCTATTGCCTTGTACAGAAAATGCAGTAATTGGAGACCTTTTTCTGTGCAAAACTTGCATGTGTTTGGAACAGAAGACAGCTTTTTCTGAACAGGAATTCATTGAGGCACAGGAGAGCTGTTTCCCCACATAGAAATGGTGTTCTCTGCACAAAACAACCACATGTGATTTTTGTAGAGAGTAAGTCCTAAATTGTGAATAAGCTTTGAAAACTTGGTGGGTTTTTGTTGTTGTTGTTGTTTTGTAGTGGAAGTAAATTGCAAAAAATTCTCATTGCTTGCTTTAAGAATAAAATTAGTAAGGAAGTTACATCACTACTCTCTTGGAAGGCTAGAGCACAGCTTACGCCCCCTGCTGGTGGATAGCAATGCTACATGTTTGGTGGCCAATGCCCTATTCGCCCCATGCCGTAGGTAGACTCAGAGGGAAATGCCATATTAACATTCTGTGAGCACGCAGCATTCATGTTGTTACATTCTTCTGAATTTTGCTCCCTCTCCTACAGCCCTCTAGTAGCTGAATAAATCTCTGCACAGGGAAAACAACAGGCCTTCTCATCTGTAGTATAAATGCATATAAATGTACGTGCATTAGCACTAATGCACAGCCAGCCATTAGCCTGCAGCTCCTGACTCCTCTTTTGAACTATCAATAGCATTTGGTATGACAATTACCTTTTCTTTCTTTTTTCTTTTTTTGTTCCTAATATACCTTTAGCCAAAAGAACAATTGCTCTCCTGGCTTTTAAACCAGCACAGAACGGACTGTTGCAGAGTAATCAGATACAGCGTGAAGCAGACGGAGAAGAACTGTCGGACGGCAGTAACCAGGAGGCCTTAGGAGTCATCTTTGCAAGAAGAAAGGGCATATTTATTGGCTCTGTGTGTCCCTCTTGTCATCTGCAAAATACTACAGATGCTCCAATATTTTGCTCCCTGGCATCTGTTTTGCTTATCCCAGTTAAAAGAACACACCACTTGGGCAGCATCCCCAGCATCATGTACTTTTCCCCCACTTGAGCTCCCAAAACAAGCCAAGATACCAGGCTGTATCTCAGTGGCACATTGGGAATTCACAGCAAGCCAGCAGCTTCCCTGATAGGGACGTAGTGACTCCATGCCAGGCTTTATGCCAAAGGAACTATCCTAGGCATGATCATCAGAAAAGAATCATAGGATCATAGAGCTGGGACAGACCACAAGGGCCATCCAGTCCAACTCCCTGTCACGTAGGACCACACAATCCAAGCATTCCTGACAGATGGCCATCCAGCCTCTGTTTAAAAGCCTCCAACGAAGGAGACTCCACCACAGTCTGAGGCAGCGCATTTCACTGTCGAACAGCTCTTACTATCAGGAAGTTCTTCCCAATGTTTAGGTGGAATCTCTTTTCCTAGAGTTTGAGTTCCAACTCTACAATTCTATGATATTCTATGAGTCCATTGCTCCATGTCCTAGTCTCTGGAGCAGCAGAAAATAAGCTTGATCCCTCCTCAGAGGTTCAGCAGTATGGATAACACCTTTAAAATCTATAATAAAGTCCAACTGGATTTGTTACCACCCTTGACACAGCTGCCACCAGCTGCCATTGCAGTCTGGGATAGGCAAGAGCAAAGGTGTTTGGAAGTCAGGCGCCATCAACTGGTGGGATTTCAGATCACAGACCCTCCTGGTCACTCTTTAGGAAGAGGTGCCTGGCTAGGCAATGGTGACAGACCAACAGCAGGGGATAAAAATCCGGTGGGGCAATTCAGACTTTTTGGCCAGGTAGATATGGTGCTTTAATCCAGACCAGAGTGGTCTGAATATCATGCAAGACAGCTCCAGGCCAAAGATGTCTAATTTTCAATCGGATTTTTACCTCCCGTGTAGTCAAGCCCAGAGTTTGACCCCTAAACTCAGGGCCTGGAACAATCCAGAACTGGCAAGGCTAGCCACCAACTACCCAAGACCATCAACGAGCACCTCACTGTCCAACATCCAGGTTATGGCAAATACACAAGAGATTGGAAGGGCTGTTCTGTTTTTCCAGGATGCTTCCTTCCGCCAGCATTTGCTGGAAACTTTTTTCATTCAAAACAGGAGCCAGATCTGAGGATTCCAGATCATTTTAAAAGCCCGAGAGAACTGTGTGGCCTGTGAGCATTGCTGCTTCTGTATCTCCTCAGATCAATTTGATTTGATTTTTTTAAATGGGCATCCTTCCAGAAGGCCAGCTGTTTCTGATAGCATCCCAAGGTCTCTGCTTCCTACCCCAGCAAGTTGGAAACATCTGCCAAATCAACCAGGCAGGCACTGACCCCAGCAAAAGCAGCCTGTCCACTGAAGGCATGAGATCACCTCTGTCATGCCAGGGCAAGGTGGCCACGCCATGGATCTCCCAGGCCTGGGGGTGCAACGGAGCTGGCAGGTAGCCACGGCCAAGCGTGCAGCTGTTTGCTGCTGCTACAACCCCTCCCCTGCCCTCATTTCTCTGACAGGTGGCACTACTCCTGGTCTGCCACCTCAGCGCCTGGGGGCACCAGTCACACGAGGCGAATGTGGGTCAGCAGGCAGCCACAGAAGCAGCCAAGTGGAAGCAAAGCCAGATGGTACCTCCTGAGACGCTCCTGTGTCCGACACACAGAGGCAGGCTCCATTCTTTGCAACACAAGGTTAGGGCTCACACGCAGACCAATTAATATTAACAAGGGCACGGTGCCACAGGCAACAGAGTGCTTCCTTTCCCTGTGGCATTCTGGAAACCAGGCCTCACAAAAGGTGATGTGAGGGTGGGGGTTTGACATACTAGGCACCAGACCTGAACAGGGAGCATCTCACCAGACCCTGTGCTGTATGCATCTCCATCTTAAAGACCTGTCCCTTATCACACTATACTGTTATAGCACTATTATTCCACTTTAACTGCTATGGCTGCCCACAGTTTTTATCTGTGCAGCATTGGAGGGTATATTCTGAAGCACCCTGACGTCATGGCCCAGGAGTCGAGCGGCACCGTGGCTAAGAAATTCACTGTGGCATATGCTTCCCGGAGCTCTTTCCCCTCAAACCCCCCTGCCACAATGCATTTGTGACTGAGTCAACTTCCAAGCCCCACAGGGCTCTTAGTTCTGTTCTCTTCCCCCCCACACACCTCCCCTGGGATTTGATGCGCACGTAGGCACTCCTCGCTAAGTGGGAAAAGAAATCCCAGCTTTCTCCTTCACCTGCCACCTGCCTCGGAGGCTTCTCTACCGCTGCGGAGGGGAACAATTCTGTGTCACATGAATGCAGACCAACTAGTAGGAAAAGAGGACCACTTCTTTTCATCGAGGGTGCTGTGAGAACAGGGGTATAGCTATGGGGGGAGGGTGTCAAAAGGAAGCCATTTCCTCCCCAAATAAGAATTCCTCCCCCACCCCTTGAAATTTTCCATCCCTAAATTCCCATCATTGCAGTAGCTTAAAACTTTAGTGGAAATCCGTTTTAGGCATCCAAAGAAAAAGGGCAAGCAGAGCTGCCAAGGAAATACGAACACAACAAATGGAAGAGTTCTAGGGCTGCACAGTTTTCAGCGTCTCCCTCTCTGCCATGCTAGAAATTTGGGGGCTAGAGGGAAATTTAATTAAGGCATTTTTATTTGGGGGGAGGCAATGCTTTCATTTTGCTCCCCACCCACCCCTAGCTGCACTCCTGTGAGGAGGAGGTGTTATTGAAGGTTATGCAGGAAGGGAACCCCCATACTTTACTGATTGTCTTTTTCACTTATGTTCTTGGACCATTGCAGACCAGTGGTTCTTAACCTGTGGTCCGGGGACCCCCAGGGGTCCATGATGTCCTCACAGGGTGCCTGCAAAGACTTGAAGGCTGCTCAGCCCACCTCCTCCCTCCAGTGGAGTGGCCACATGACAGGACCCAAGGCAAAGCTGGCTGGCTGGCTTGGTCTGCACATTGCCATTCAATCCGCTCCAGCCACAAACTTTCAGGAATAAGCCGGAGAAAAGTCTTCCCTCTCTCTCCAGTGCCTCAGAGGGAAGGTTTCATGGATGGTATATTCCTGCATGGCAAGGGGATGGACTAAATGGCCCTGGGGGGTCCCTTCCAACTCTATGATTCTTTGAAACCAACAATTCTGTAAATTCCACTGGTTGAATAAGTCTACTCTAGTTGAGATCGACAAAAGATTCATACCTTTGCCTTACCATCAGGCAGTTTCTCCTTCCATTTATAATTCCCCCCTCTGCAAAAAAAGAGCAAAGCACCCTGATAGATTTTTGTGCTCTTTACAGTAAATCAATATTCCAGTCACATCCTTAAGCAGATTTTAGGTCACCTTTAAACAGCCTGCCACATTCATGCTCACTTGAACACTGATCCTAAAAAAAAAATTAAAAAAAAATTTTTTTTGAAGCATTTCCCTTTAAAAAAAAAAAAGTGTGTGTGTGTTTTAATATGTCTGCCTGTTGAGTAGCTTCTCCTAGCGAAAGAAATGGAGAGATTGCAGGTTGCATGATTTCCAGAACAGGCAGCCGCCTAGGGAACGGGCCTTGTCTACCCGCACTTGATTAGGAATTTCGCCAGAACAACGCTCCTGCATTGTCTGCCCCCAAATGCCAAGACCTCTTTGCTTCTGACTGCCTCCTCACCACCACCGACACCAACAAGCTGAGGCCAGATGTGAGTGAAGGAGTCAGAGCAAAACCATTAAGCCCAGTGACAGAGAGAAGGAGGTGATGGTGAAGGGTGGAGAGATAATGGGAAGAAAACCCTAACCCTTAACCTTGCTCAAATAGTTTTGCAAGACAATCTCAAACAGAAACAGTTTTGATTACATTTTCTTGACAAAATGATCAATTATCAATTGATACACAAGCAGAACCGTGCCACACAGAAATGGCATCTCTGATACATCATATACCCCTTTTCTGACCTGCATCTCACCTTTTAATAGGGCCAGTTTAAGGCACCAGCAGCGTCAGCATCCGCAGGGGCCCCCATCATTGGGGGGGGGCATAGTAGCCCTCCTCCTGCAAAAACATTGTTACTAATAATCTGAATATCCTATACTGTGAATAGCTTAGGTTGAGTTAGGTCCCACTGACTTGAGATAAACATATGGGCCCTCCCAAAATAAAGCATTGCAGGGGCCCCCAAAATTCTTTAAACCAGCCCTGCCTTTTAAACATCCCTTCCAACACTCAGCTAATCACCAGTCACTCCAAACATCCCATACTTTCACCCCTTCCCAACAGATCACTTACCTTATTACATTTAATATACTTTACACCAGTGGCTCTTAGACTTTTCTTTACCAGGGCCCCCTTTGAAATTGCTTTTGTTCCCATGGATCCCCCAAAATTTAACTCAAAATTTAAAACCACCACTACCAGTACAACAACAACAACAACAACAACACAATTACCCCATCCATTAAGCCTTCCCTCTGAGGCACTGGAGGGGGAGGGAAGACTTTTCTCTTGCTTCTGCCTCCAAGTTTGAGGCTGGAGTGGATTGAATGGCAATGTGCAGGCCAAACCAGCCAGCCAGCCTTTGCCTTGCTCTTTCACTTGGCCACTCTATTGCAGGTAGGAGGTGGGCTGAGCAGCATTCAAGCCTTTGCGGAACCCCTGTGAGGACACTGTGGACCCCTGGGGGTCTCCGAACCACAGATTAAGAACCACTGCCTTGCATACATTGCTATTCCTTATCTTATCTGATAAATGCAACATTAGGAGGGGCTGTCCCCAGGTCTCATGTGTGGACACTAGAATATTGGAGCCTGGGATAGTCCTAACTGACAACCTTAACACACGCACGAACAGATTTTTCAAGGCTGTGCTCTCACCCTGAGATCCCTCCTCCTCACCCTGGGGATCAGAGAAAAGGGCCATGCCCAGGGGCTCAGGATCAGGCCCTGTACTCTGGGAACATAAGAAGTCCCTCTATCCAAACCTGCCCAAGCTTAGAGAAAGTTGCATTCAGTAGGCTCTGCGGCCTCCATTTCCATCCACTGATTAGAAGGCCCTGTGGCAAGTTTTTAATCTGTTGAAACTTCATTTAGTTTTCCTTCTTCCTTTTCCCACCATAAATGTCAGAGACAGACTATGGGATTTTCTAGATGGTGAAATACTCTTCATTGAATGCAAGTAGAATACGATCTGTCTCAACACGCTATGAATGAGATTTGTGGGATTCAGAAGGAGGGGGAGCAAAAAAACCTCCATAAACCATGGGATAAAAGGGTTCATGATTTTCCCTTCAAAAGTTTTCCAGAAAATGTGCGTATATGCACATTTTGCATGTGTGGGCATCAAAATGCGCGTAGATGCACATTTTCTCTATATTGCCCTTTATCAGAGTGTGTGAATGCTCTATTCGAATAGATGCATATGCATGTGAATTGGCAAAAAAAAATAGTGGAGGCAAAACACTGTTGCTGTGAATGGACAAAAATGCACACCCACTCGCAGTATACCATCACAGTGTCTAGACTGGCCCAGAAAGACAGAGAAAGAATTTGAATCCAGGATGCTGCTCCGGGAAGTCTTCGCACAAAAGGAAAATTGAGGCACTCCGTCCGGCACTCCCTCCAATCCCTTCGCTTTTAACCTTCCTTTTCAGTCAGCTAGAAAACATGATCTGAAATCGTTATGGAACTCATCAACGGAATTAATCAGGGCATTTTCCTCAGCGGGATCTTAGGCCAGTGTGGGGATGCTGAGGCGATGGACCACGCTGCTCCCTCCCTTCTGTCACCCCACCTTGTTTCCCCTGTACTCTCTTAGAATAAATTAGAAGCATTGGGGAGGGAAAAAGAAGCCAGCAGACCATTTGGCATGTCGGAAAATCAAAGAGCTTTAATAGCTTCACTCAATAGTTTGCCCAGGAGAGGCAAGTGGGACAGGTTAGAGAAACGTGGCCTGAATTTTTGCTGGACTCGAGAAGCTTCTTGAAATTATGCTCTCTAAGGTGGTGGGGAGGGCAATGCGCTCTGGCACCAGTGGCATCAGCATCCGCAAGGGGCCCCATCATTGTGGGGGGCCCCGTAGTAACCCTCCTCTTGCAAAAACATTATTAGTAATAATCTGAATAACCAGTACTGTGAATAGCTTAGGTTGAGTTAGGTTACACGGACCTGAGATAAACATATGGGCCCCCAAAATAAAGCATTGCAGGGGGGCCCAAAATTCCTTAAACTGGTCTGCTCTGCATCTGCATTCTGCCCTGCAGGAATACACAACCAAAGCATTCCTGACAGATGGCCATCCAGCCTCTGTTTAAAAGTTTCCAAAGATGGAGCCTCCACCATACTCCCAGGCAGTAAGTATATTCCACTTCCAAACGGCTCTGACTGTCAGGAAGTTCTTCCTAATGTTTAGGTAGAATCTCTTTTCCTGCAGTTTGAACCCATTACTCCATGTCCCAGTCTCGGGAGCAGCAGAAAACAGGCTTGCTCCATCCTCAATATAACATCCCTCCAAATATTTAGACATGGCTATCATGTCCCCTCTTAACTTTCTCTTTTCCAGGCTAAACATACCCAGCTCCCTAAGCTGCTCCTCCTAGGGCATCATGGCTTCCAGGCTTGCCACCATTTTGGTTGCCTTCCTCTGGACCCGTTCCAGCTTGCCATTCTTTGCTCTTTTTCTACCCCCCAGGAAGAAATGGGTACTTTTAGCAATTCTCTCCCTGCTTTGTTTTCAAAATCTATGCATGGTTCAGGACTTATTCTGTGCAAAATTCACACACAGGGTTGTTTTGCAAAAGAAACAGCATTTTCCACCTAGGCTCTGTTTAAAAACCTCCAAAGGAGGAGACTCCACCATGCTCCGAGGCAGTGGATTTATTTATTTAAATGAATGAATAAATATACCTCCCAAGCATGCCACTGGTGTGGGATATCAGCCTAATTAATGAATTAGGAAACAGAGGAAGGCCCCTCCAGCAGATCTTAAACCTTTCCTTCAGTTTTCAAGGTGCCGAGCCATTTAGGGCTTCAAATGTCATCACCAGCACCTTGAATTCAGACCAGAAGTGTATCGGCAGCCAATGCCATTTCTTGTCCTTTTCCCAAGCTCACTTCTGGTTGTGGGGATGTTGGGGAAGACACTTTGTTGGACTGCAGCCTCCAGAATGCTGCTTGGAGGATCCAGGACCTGAAAAAGTCACTTTGGCCAAGTTTTCCTTCCCCATTTCTTGGAGCCAGCCTGCAGGGGCTGGGAGTGGCTGCTGCCTCTTGGTTCAAATATGTCCCCAGACAAATGCACGCAGACACCTGCACACTTGCGTCCGTGAACACTCGGGAACCAGACAACACATAACCAGCCATTTCATAAACTGCTGCAGTGGCTGAGGTCGCTTTGAAACTGTTGATAACATCACTAGGCAATTCCTTTCTCTCTTTTTTCTTTCTTTCTCTCAGCAATATGCCCTCTACCAAAAGAACTGTCTCTCACCTCTTGGCTTTTAAATCAGCCAAGAACAGGGCCATTGTGGGATACAACGGGTGGTGAAAAGCCTTCAGTGACAGAGAATGGGGGGAGGCAGTCCTGTTTCCAAAGCAATCTTCCGCCTGAGAATAGGTGCCTTAGACAGGTGCCACTTTATTGGAATCGTGCGAGGCTCCTCCGGCAGCCACAGCAACAAAGCCAGGCGATTTAGTACTCCACGCAGGAAGAAAAAAAAGCAGCCAAGTGGGTCAGCGTCAAATGCCTGCGGTGATTCTCCCTTGAGACTAGGAGATTGAGTTTTGCAGTAGGGATGTACAGTAAATCCTTGACTATTTCACCCTTGCATGCGGGAACAAATAATTATGGTGGTTTTCTCTACCACTGGGAGAGAAAACAAGTATTCGCTTGTAGTATTCCTTCCCCAGATCTGAATGTCCTAAAAGATTGGAGAGGATTTTTTTCTGCATAGGAAAAACACATGGTGGTGTTTGTATTTGGCACAAAAACTTGGTTTCTATGCAGAAAAATGTTTCCTGTGAAGAAAACTGTGTTTACTGCACAGGATATAGTTTTTTTGGTGCAAGAAACAGGTTAGCATTATTATTATTTTTCTACACAGAAGCTATAGCCCCAGGCTTACTTGCAGGCCCCTGTTACCCATGCAGAAAAGAGGTTTTTGGTACAAGAAACAGGTTACAGTATCTGCAGGGGATACGTTCCCAGACTTGCCATGGAAACCAAAAACTGTGGATAATAGCCAACTCTATTAAAATGAATGACTTCTGGCTCAAGCATACCATTGAGTCATGCTGGAGGACCCAGCAATTCCTAGAGAGAAACACCTCTCTAGGCATCTTTGAGATCCTACAGTGCGACTCTATGGTCAGCTTCTGGCAGAAACCAACCATAGGATTTTGCTGACGGACCTAGAGAAGACATTTTTTTCAGATGCGGGTAAGTGGAACCATAGATACAGATCCTATTCTGCCTTGGTCAGGCCTCACCTAGAATACTGTGTCCAGTTCTGGGCACCACAATTCAAAAAGGATATTGACAAATTGGAGCATGTCCAGAGAAGGGCAACTAAAATGGTGAAAGGTCTGGAAACGATGCCTTATGAGGAGAGACTTAGGGAGCTGGGTATGTTTAGCCTGGAAAAAAGACGGTTAAGGGGCGATATGATAGCCCTGTTTAAGTATTTGAAGGGATGTCACGCTGAGGATGGAGCAGGCTTGTTTTCTGCTGCTCCAGAGACTGGAACACGGAGCAATGGATGCAAGCTCCAGGAACAGAGATTCCACCTCAACATTAGGAGGAACTTTCTGATAGTAAGAGCTGTTTGGCAGTGGAACACACTCCCTCGGAGCGTGGTGGGGTCTCCTTCCTTGGAGGTCTTTAAACAGAGGCTGGATGGCCATCTGTCAGGGATGCTTTGATCATGATTTCCTGCGTAGCAGAAGGGGGTTGGACTGGATGTCCCTTGGGGTCTCTTCCAACTCTACAATTCTATGATTCTTATTTTGGGACCCATTTTTTGACCTGGGAATAAACATGATGAATGCTCTCTCCATCCCTAGCTTGCAGACTTATCGTATCCCCAAAACTGTGCATACAAAATGCACACGAAAGCAGATTTTCCTCACAAACAGTCTCTAGTGTTCTCTTGTTCATTTTCTCTCTCTCTCTCTCTTTCTAAAGGGCATTGCTAATCTGACAAAGACTACCTTAATTTCCTTATGGATTTGGAGAAGTAGAAAGAACACACATGATTGTGCTCCAAAGGACTGGTACAGAAACCTAGATAAGGCTCAAGCCCATCCGTAGCCCCTCTGTACCATCGCCTCCCTCAGTATCTTTCCTCCACCTGCAATTGCTGCTCTGCGGTCACCCTTTAATGAATACAGCGCAGGATCTGCTGTGTTTATTAAAGACCACATGGCAATATACCGTGCAGTAATTGCTGGAGAAAGGGGAGGACGTTCAAAGGTCACACGGGCTTAATCGTTTGTGCCTCTCACGCAAGCACAGGCCACGAGCCACAGGAGTGTGCTGCAGCTACTAGAGAGGCAAGAGGTTGCGTGGGTGTCACAGGGTCCAGAAGTCCGGTAAAGGCATGCACACCTGTGCAAGAATGCAGGCTTTCCTTATTGTTTTTAGAGATGGTGTATTTACAACTATGGTGCAATGGACTCCGACTCCAGGAAAAGAGATTCCACCTAAACATTAGGAAGAACTTCCTGACAGTAAGAGCTGTTTGACAGTGGAATGCACCGTCTTGGAGTGTGGTGGAGTCTCCTTCTTTGGAGGTTTTTCAACAGAGGCTGGATGGCCATCTGTCAGGAATGCTTTGACTGTGTATTCCTGCATGGCAGAGGGTTGGACTAGATGGCCCATGTGGTCTCCTCCAACTCTATGATTTCTCTGAGGCTGTGAGAGTGTGACTCATCCAAGGTCATCCAGTGGGTTTCCATGACTGAGTGGGGGATTCAAACCCTACTCTTCCAGAGTTCAATACCAAACCACTACACCACACTGCCTCTCTGTACTTGTATAAATGCAAATTACACCCCCATACCAGCATACCAGCATGCAGTCTTTCCCCTCCACCCAAAAAATTGCTGCTGTAGACATCATCATTGCCAGGAGAGTACACGCATATGGGATTTGAAGAGAGTTTTCCACAGCAGAAAGGATGGCTTTAGGGCAGGCTTAAACATGCCTCTTTACGGTTTCCTTTGAAGATGTCTTTTTTAAAAAATATGGTGGAAGTTGTTTGAAACGCTGTTCTTGAGGGCTTAAAAACTAAATCTCAGGGCATGGGAAGGAGGGGAAGAGACACAGGATGAAATCTGGCCTCAGGGTCATATACCATAAGTCTCTGCTTGCCAAGTTATGTCTTGATTGTGCTACCCTTCCCCGTGTCGAATGGCAAGGTGGTGCGATGGAAGGCACAGCAGTTCAAGTATCAGCCTGCTCTGTACCCTCCAATATTTCACAGATGAAAACCAGGTCACTTGTGGCCAAGCAATATCAGAGTCAGTCAAGAGGGTAAAAGTTTTTAATTGTCAGGATCAGGGGCATGCAGGGCAGGGTCCCGGAGCGGAAATGCTGGGGCCGGATCAAGCAGGGAAATGGAGAACCAGAACCCAAGGGTTGGAAGCAAGGCAGGTCCAGAAGGCAGGGGCCGGGGCACCGGAAGACAGAGTCCAAGGTCCAGGTAGGATCAAAGGCAAGCCAACATCCAAAAACAAACAGAGGTCAAACACGTATCAGGAGTCCAGAGGGCCAGAGGCAAAAGCAGCTCCAAGAAGGGAGTGTCGGGTAAGATACATGGGAGGCAGAGTCCAAAGAAGCCAGAGTCCAAATACAAGCCAAGATCAAACACGTACCAGGTATTGAGAGGCAGAGGCAGGTCCAAAAGGCAAGCAAAGGTCCAAACACCAGTAGCAGGTCAGGTCAAGGTGCAAGGTGCAAGGTGCAAGGTGCAAGGTGCAAGGTCCAAGGTCCAAGGTGCAAGGTGCAAGGTGCAAGGTGCAAGGTGCAAGGTGCAAGGTGCAAGGTGCAAGGTCCAAGGTCCAAGGTCCAAGGTCCAAGGTCCAAGGTCCAAGGTCCAAGGTCCAAGGTCCAAGGTCCAAGGTCCAAGGTCCAAGGTCCAAGGTCCAAGGTCCAAGGTCCAAGGTCCAAGGTCCAGGCCATACAGAAAACCATGTTGTTGTGGCAAAGGCTGAAGGGAGAATGCTGCTCTTAAATAGCAATTCCCGTGGCTGCTCCAGGTGTGCTGCATAAGTGCAGCCAGCTGTGCCTGACAGCTCGGCCCTGATTCCTTCAAGCCTTTCCACAACCAGGGCCCAGTCCTGCACAGAGAGGCAGAGCTGACTTGAGCAGCCAGGGGCCCAGTCCTGCAGGGAGAGGCAGATCCTGATATTAATGGGAAAGAACACACAAGCTTGGAGAGGCTGCAGCAGTTTGCTCTTGCCTGAGCCTGCAGGGAAGGATAAGATTCTGCCCCCTTCCTCTCATCCCCCCCCCCACCTGTTGTGTTAATGGAATGCCAAGAACTTTTGCATTTTGAACTCATTTTGCAGCAGTTGAAGTACAAAGGGGAAACGTGGGGTGAGGACAGAGAAACTGGGACAGTTGAAAAGCAACTAAAGACGTGGCAGGGCAAAGAATCAATTGGGACTGTCCCTGCCAAATCAGGACAGTCGGAGGGTATGCAGTGTAACACCCCCGTAACAAATCCCAGTGGATTGGGACTAGGGGTTTGTCTATACGAAGCGAAAAAAGTGTGGATTGCTCCACAGTAATGGGAATATGCAGCAGCTACTATGCATCTTAATGGGTTGGGGGCAGATCGTAGGCATGCAGAGCTATCTGTGTTTTTTGTGCAAATGGGCATGCCTGTGAATCAAGATGGTGGCCACAAGTGAATTACTCACATGTTTACTTACCTCGATTTGCCATTGCTGGACAGTATTTTTTTTAAAAATCATACCCAAGGTACGAACGATCAATCTTTCACTTTAACAAAAAACCCACCAAAAGGTATTTTATCACCTTAACACTCGCTTGCTAAGATGAAAATCCAACATGGTGGCTCTGGGCACTTGCCTTGTTTTATTTTATTTATTTATTTATACCTCGCTCTTCAGCCACAAGGCTATCAGAGCAGCTTACAAATTGTTTTAAGCAATAGCAATTACACATCTACACTGCATTAAGCCATTTCCAATGTGTGTTAGCTAATGGCCCCCACAAGCTGGGTACTCATTGTTAGCAAGCTCCAACCCCCACTACCTATCGCCACCACCTACGACTCCTCGAGCGCTTTCATCAGCGCTGTCTACGCACAATCCTAAATATTCACTGGACTGACTATGTGATGAATGTTGCTGTCCTTGAGCAAGCAGGGATCACCAGCATTGAGGCCATGATATTGAGAACACAGCTGCGCTGGGCAGGGCACGTTTCTAGGATGGAGGACCATCGCCTCCCAAAAATACTACTCTACGGTGAACTCACCACGGGTCAGCGTAAGAGGGGTTCTCCAAAAAAGCGATACAAAGACTCCCTGAAACAACATCTCAGGCTTGGCCAAATTGATCACCAACAGTGGTCCGCCCTGGCCTCACATCGGGAGGCATGGAGACGCACTATCCACAATGCTGCAGCCTTATTTGAGAACTCACGCCGAACAAGTCTTGAAGAGAAACGACAACGAAGAAAGAATCACAACCCAAAAACATCACCCAAGGAGACCTTCTGCTGTGCTTTTTGCAACCGGACTTGTTTATCTCGGATTGACCTTTTTAGTCATCAGCGCGCTTGCAGAAAGCGCGGGATGAGTCCTTCCTGAATCTTCGTTTGCGAAGAAAAGCCAGAGAGAGAGAACCCCCACGCATGTCTGACCAATCACCTTCTGGCTTGCGCTCATATAGGGAAAGTGAATCAAATTGAACCACTTGTCCTAACGAGCAGGAATGCGCAACTCCCCAGATCTACTGGCTATGGAGCTTGGGGGGATTCTGAGAGCTACAGTTAAAAAAAGGGGGAATGTTTCTAAGCTCTCATTGAAGCCGCCATATGAACTGTCCGCCCAGCTAACCCCACCTGCTGCCATTTTACACCCAGCAGCCACCAAGGCCTATTTTCAACCGTTGATAACATGTTGTGTTTTTCACAAGTGTATCTTTAGCCAAATGAACCCTTCAGGCTTCAAGCCTGATGGGAGAGAGAAGCAATTGTAGAGTCATTAAAGACAGAGCAGAGAGGAGGTGGAGCTGAGACTTCAGGAGACTCCAAAAGTAGGCAGCGAGGGTGGGGGAAATTCAGCTGGAAATCTGTTGGTTAGAATGGATGGAGAACTGTAATCCTTCATAGGTTGCTATGACTGCAGCTCCCATCAGCCCTAACTATCACAGCCCACGGTGAGGAATCACGGGAGGTGAACTTCAGCCTCATGCAGTCGCCCACTCCTGCTTTAGATAAAGACCGGCCTCCCAAAGAATCATCGAATCTTGGAGATGGAAGAGGCAACAAGAGACATCTAGACCCACCTCATGGAGGAATACACAATTAAAGCACTCCCAAAAGGCTGTGTTGTTGTTGCTGTTGTTTAAAGCCCTCCAAAGATGGAGAGTCCCCTACTCTCCCAGGGGCAATCTATTCTGTCGAACAGCTCTTAAAAGTCAAGCAATTCTTCCTGATGGAATCTCTTCTCTTGCAGTTTCAATTCATTGGTTCACATTTTAGTCTCTGACTCCATCTTCCCCATGACATCCCTTCGTGGTTCAAGATGGTTCTTAAGTCCCCTCTCTGCCTTCTCGTCTCCAAGCTAAACGTTCCCAGCTGCCTCAGTCATTCCTCATAAGGCTTGGTTTCCAGACCCTTGGTCATCTTTGGACGCATTCCCCTTTGTCCATATCCTTGTGGCACGGTGGTGTCCAGAACTGGACACAGGATTCCAGGGGAGGCCTGACCAATGCAGAAGAGAGCTGCACTACAACTTCCCTTGTTCTGGACACCAGACTCATTGATGCACTGCAGAATTGCATTGGCCTCTTTTTTTGCCCAATTCTGCCCCCGCAAAAGAAGCTGGTAGCATCAGTTCTGAGCAACCTACTTTTTCCTTCATGGCTACTGTGCCTGACCCATGGCTTCTTTGTTTCTGCCACCCACCCCTACGCCAGGGCTGGGCAATGGTGGAAGGGGAGGGGCCACTTTTTACCAATCTGCCCCCCCCCCCGCATCAGCTGGGCTACACCCGGACGACATCATATCAATTCCAGGTTCGAAATTGGCAAATTTTCAGCCAAATTTCCTGGAGGTTCTCCCCCCACCTGCCCAAGATTTGGAGGCATGTGAGGATTTGTGGGACAAAACTGATGCTTTGGGTCCCATATGGGGGCGGGGGAGAGCAGGGGATGAATGAATGAACGAATGAATGAATGAATTGCCATCCGCCCATACTCTGATGTTTGGTGGCACGTCTCCCAGTTTTCATCTGTGAAATGTTGAAGAGGAAGATACACGCCGTCTCCTGTATCCATGGAACCAATATCCACATTTTCAGTTATCTGTGGCTGAAAAGATAGGGACACATATCATACAGTCATGTGGAAAATACCTAGAGAGGTGTCCTCTCTAGAAATTGCTAGGTCCTCCAATGCAACTCCATGGTATGTTTGTACCAGAAGTCCTTTATTTCAATAGGGTTCACTATTATCCATGGTTTCATTTATAAATGGTAAGTCCAGGAACATATTCTCTCTCATGGATACAGGGGGCAACCTGTATTTGAATTATAATGGATGGGAGAAGTAATTTGCCCCCCCTTCTGCAAGTAAAGGTCGACCCCCTTCCAAGACACGCACACCCCATGGATACCTGAAACTGTGGATAATAGGGAAGTGTGTTGTTTTCAATGAGACAAATCCTGGAAGTTGACCATAGAGTTGCATTGGAGGACCTTTAAATGCCTAGAAAGAATGCATTTTTTTCAGACGTGGATAAGCGAAACCATGAATAATGAATTGATGGATACAGAAGTCAACTTGTATCTGCAATGAGGCAAAATAGATACCGTAACAATCTACCTACCAGTCTTGAGACACCCCCCCCCAAGAAACCCTTCAAAACAGCTCCAGGACTCTTTGGTCTATGCCATTCCCTCCAACATTTCACAGATGAAAATTGGGACTTTTGTAGGCAAGACACATCAGAGTTGCTAGGATGAAGGGATTTGCTTTTTTCTGAGCCTGTGGCAAAGGGGAAAGATTCCAGCCCTCCTACCTTCTCTCCCTTGGTGAGTTAAAAGAGTACAAGTGGCTTTTGCACTTTGAACTCAGTTTGCAGCAATGGAAATAAGCTGAGGACAAAGGAAGAAAACTGCGGGAATAAGAGGAAAACTGGGACCTTTTAAAAGCAGCTGCAAAATGGATTTATTTATTTTTTTGCAAAAGAGGGAAGACAAAGGATTGATTGGGACAGTCCCTGCCAAATCGGGACAGTTGGCATGCATATCATTTGTCCCTGGCTGTTGGTCTGTGGTGAGTTTCCAAGAAAGAAAGAAACAGTGATAGCCAATTGGCAGAAATATGCTACCAGTCCATGGCACATTAGGAAGAAAAAATTGCTGGCTCCACACATCAGATAGCCTGAGGAGCATTGCACTAGAGAAGTTGTCCCTCACTAAACTACAAATCCCAGGAATCCATAAAGTGGACCTATGGCTGATAAACCAAGAGGTAGGAAAAGTGAGAGGATGAGAGAAAGAAACTGGGACATTTTAGAAGCAGCTGAAAACATGGGAAGATGAAGGATTAATCGGGACTGTCCCCACCAAATCAGGACAGTTGGAGGGCATGCCATGCTCCCCTTGCTATCATGCGGTCCGTCCTTCCACTCTTGCAAAGTGGGACACAGGAGTTCATTTCGCCCCAGGTTAGAAAGGTTGAGAACTGGAGCACGATCAGGCCCATAATACTGGGGAAAGAAATTGCATGGTGTTAAAGGGATTTGTGTTTCTGTTCTCCACACACGGTTTGGGGAGGAGGGGAGTGGGAAGAGATAGAGTCCTTGTCAGCACTTTTTATTCCCTTCTTCCTCTCCCCCTAGCTCTTCTCCCTGCCTTAAGGGCTGCGCTGGAGACTAACAGTGTCAAGAGCAGAAGATTTCCAAGGGCAGCTGTCGAGACCCATCATGATCTCTCCCACCCACCTATCCAATACCACCCCTCCCACCTCACTCATCTCAGGCTCTTTAAGCTGATGTGCAAAATTCTAATCTCCCCCCTCCACCACCACCCAGTTAATGCCATAAATCAGCTGTCTGCAATGGCTCTGCATTAGCCGAAACAATGTGCAAAGCCAGGAGGAGAAAGGAGCAGCATGGAGCATGCAGGCAGGAGTGGGGTGGAGGAAAAGGAAGCAGAGAGCTCGGGTGCTGAGTCGGCAGCTGAGAGGCAGCAAGCCTGGCATGGAAGGAAGGGGCCACAGTCTAGCATGGCCAGGTTTTCAAAACCATATTAAAGGAGAGTTGAAATTCTTGACATGCAGGGTTGACAGCCACCAAGCAGCTGCTAACAAACTGAGGTTTTGCCTAAATACCAAATGATTGATTTCAGTGTACTTAGGGCTTGCCTAGATGAAATTGTTCACTGCGAGGGGATGCAAATTTTTGCTTATTTGTAGTGAAGTTGATTTGTCTTTGCATTTCTGCACATATTCACATCCATTCTCATTCATTTGGTTTGAGCGGAAACACACACACACAGAGTCATAGAATCATAGAATCACAGAATCGTAAAATCATAGAGTTGGAAGAGACCACAAGGGCCATCTAATCCAACCGCATTCTGCCATGCAGGAATAAACAATCAAAGCATTCCCAATAGATGGCCATCCAGCCTCTGTTTAAAAACCTCCGAAGAAGGAGACTCTACCGCACTATGGCAATTGAGCAAAAATGCACATTGATGCGAATTTGGACAGCCACATGTCCAAAAATGTGCATCTACCTGCCTTTTCAGGAAGCTCCGGGGCTGAAATAGTGAATCTTTTTACTGTGCGGTTTGTGGAATTTTTAGCCCCGCTCCCTCGGAATAGCATTTGGATACATCATATTCTCTGCAAATTCTATGAGGAGGATTTATGTCATGTAGACAAGACCTTAGCCATGTTTTTCTCTGCAAACTTAACATATTGTCCACCTTCATGAATTACATGATGCACACATTTCTGCCTTTATGAAGGGCCCACGCCCCAAAATAGGGGAAACTGGGACTTTTTAAAAATCAGCTGAGTAAGTGGTAGAAGAGAGGATTTAATCAGGACTGTCCCTACCAAATCCGGATAGTTTGAGGGCATGAACCAGGTCTTGCACAATTCATCATACAGATATCTGTCTTGAGTCAGTACACTCTCACAGAGCATATGTACAACTCAAATATCAGATCCTAACCAGGGACAGATTGCAGGTTAATGCCTTCTTTTCCAAGCCTGCTTGCAGCCAACACTGCCTGTGGAGGCCTCTCTCTGGTTGCTTCCAGGAAGCCCAGGCAAAGACGCTGAGCTCAGGCGACCTTCTGCCTGACCCGGCTCTTGTAACCTAGGAAGCCACCATGTCTGGGGGAAACCCAGGTCAACCACAGCAGACAGATTCCGCTTTCTGGAAACTTGTGTGTGGTGCCACCACTGAGCAGACAGGCTCAGGGGGAAGGAAGACAGCTTTTGCACCAGCCTTCCCCTTTTTGTGTGTGGGTGTGTAACATTGGATACCAAAGTCAGGATGACCCATGCCATAGTTGCTATGTGCAGTTGTGAAAGTGAAGAAAGCTACGAGGAAGAAAATCAACCCATGTGAAATGTGGTACTGGAGGAGAAATCTACGTACCACCTGAAAGACAATTGAATGAGTCCAAGAGCAAATCAAGTCTGAACTCTCCCTAGAAGCCAAGATGACAAAATTGAGACTATCATATTTTGGACAGAAGACAGGACTCACTAGAAAAGACAGTAGAAGCCAACAGGAAAAACGGTTTAGACTCCATCAAGGAAGCCACAGCTCCCCTGAGTTTGCAAGAGCTCAGCAGGGCAGCTGGTGACCGGGGATGATGGAGGTCTCTCATTGAAAGGGCTGCCATAACTTGAAGTTGCCTTGATAGCAATTAACAATGACAATGTTGCAACCTGCTACTTGGGGTTTTATTTAGATATTTTTTCTATTGATCATTGATTTTTTTAATGATAATACTTTGATATTATTAATATAGTAGTGATTATTTGTTGTTCCTATTTGCCATCATCACACCCCCAGGTCCTCAGCCTTTCCCAAGTGGGGGCCCTCAAGAGGTGTTGGATTACAATACCCAACATCCCCAACCCATGCCAGAAACCTCTTGGGCAAGGCACAGGATGGCCTCGTGCATCACACATCGTCTGCCGCTTCACAAACTCATGCAAATCCTGAGGAATATATTTGCTCCTTCTTTCTCTAAACCTTTCTTGTTTAAAAAGATGGCTGTCTCCTTCAGCCCGCGCACCACTCCCAAATTGCCGAGCCCTGATATATATATTTTTAAAAGCTACTTTTGACCCCCAGCCCATTTCCTGTCTCATTGGGCCACTGGCCAAACCATTAAGGCGGAGTGCCACCGAAGCAGGAGATTCACAGAGGACATAACAAGAGGCAATGATACCCATCTGAAAAGGCCAACTTGTAGCCCCGACTAGTCTTGATGAGGCCCAAATAAACCTTCACGGCTGGGGAGAAATGATTCTCCTGACAGCTCCCCCTGAAGAGACTTCTTCCACAGTCGTGAGACAAAAGCCAGCCGGGATGGAAAATGATGCCGACAAGAGATGGTAATAAATGACTAGCATGTCCTGCCATGGGAATCAACCGTTCAATCCCTGGTGCTTCGATGTGATGAGAAGAAAGAGCAGGAGGCAGCCAGAGATAAGGCCGAGGCCCAGAAGCCAAGACTGGCAGGACGTCAGGGTCTCATTAGTCTACTGGTCCCAGAGAACAGCTAAGCTTGCCATTTCTCAGGGCCTGGCCCTATCTCCAGTTTCCAGGGATCATCTCATCTCTAGGAAAGAGGCAAAGGTGCAAATTCTCCAGGTTTTTTTGTTGGGTGGGGGGGCTCAGTTCCAGGCAAGAGTAAAGAGACGGGTGCAAATCTCCAGCTCAGCTAAGAGAATAGCGTCTCGATACAGTTCCCAAGGCTTAATTCATTTCTTGCTGCATTTTTATTTAATTATGTTCCTCCTTCCCTGCCGGTTGTTCTGCTGCCAGGATTCACCTTCCACTCTGCTCTACATCCTCCTTCAGGCTAGAAACAAGTAAACTAAATTATTATTTCATAATTTTTTTAATTAATTGCATATATATGCTGCCTTTCTACCAGTGCGAGGCCCAAAATGGCTAATTAAAGGTTCCTTATGCCATCTCCCCAATGACTGGAAGCCATTTAGAACTCCTTTAAAAGGCAAAAGGTAAACATTAGTAAAGGAAGACACTATTACAGAAACAGGGTGCTGCATTTCAGAAAGGAAGAATAAAATTGGGAAGGGATCTAAAATCAGCAGGCAGAACCTTCTTGAGGCATTTAAACAGAGTTGAGATGGTCACCTCTCAAGGGTCTTTTAGGACTGGTTTCCTGCATTGGCAGTGGGTGAGACTAGATGACCACAAGGGTACCTCTCAACTATGTGATTTTATGAATGAGAAAAGGAAGGGAGGGAGGGAGGGAGGGAGGAAAAAAAAAGAGAGAGAGACACACAGAGAGGGAAACTACTGTAATCTAAAACAAAGCGTAGGCAGGAAAGAATAAAAGAAAATAGAAAAAAGAAAATCAGTTCTAACTCAGCTCTGTTCAGTTCTCCCTTGCTGAGTTATGTCCCCACCAAAGGTGCTTGTGGCTTCCTTTTCTACCTCCGTCAGCCGTCATGATGTGCAAATAAGTTCCACAATCTCGTGTTCTGGAAGAACGAAAACAAAACAATGTTTTAAAGTGTGGGGGGAACAGGAGTCAGAACAGGCCACAAACCTCCTACACACCTCGCTTCCAGAGTACAGTCTCAAGAGTGGGAAAGGGAAGAAAAGTCCCCAACTAAATTCATTTTCCAATTCCCCCCAAAGGCCCTGGCCCAAAAGAATGCAGCTCCCCAAACTGCCAGCCTGTCTCTGCTCCCAAATGACTCTTTATGTGCGAAAGGTACAGAAGGCGGTTTGCTCCACTGGACACACCTCCGGTTCCACCTCTGCCTCCTGTGTCCCAGGGCATAATTTCATACTGCGAGCATGACATCACCTTCTGCTAGCCACCTTATCACCACCTGGGAATTCCCTTTGCAACCTGTCCTGATGCGGCTCCGCACAGTCTAACCTGGCGCACTTTCCTTTTCCCTCCCCTTTGCTTTCCAAACCTCATGGTGGGAGAATCCACTCTTTTTGCCCTGATAGAAGTTCTATCCATTTTTTATTTTCATTACATTACAAATGGAAAGCTCACAAGGTGCTATAAAAATGGGGCACATGGATTCTCCGGTACAGATCGAGCATCTCCGAGAGACTGGGAAAAAGCGCTTGATCAGAGAGGATACCAAGAAGCCTTGCTGGAAACATGATGATGAAAAGGATCACAGGTACAACATCCCTCTTCCTTAGCTAAGATACTTCAAGGCATACCCTCTCATTGTCCCATTTTCTGTCATTCCACTTTTTCAGCTGATTTTAAAATGTCCCGGTTTCTCTCTCCTCCTCCTTTGTCCCCACCTTAATTCCATTGCTGCAAATTGAGTTCAAAATGCAAGAGTAGCATGGACTTAGTTAATTCAGCAAGAGGAGAGGAAGGGGCAGAATCGTGCCCTTCCCTGTAGGGTCATGCAAAAGCAAATGGCTGCAGCATCTCCTTCCTAGCTTCTTTTTCCTCATTCATAACTTTTCCTATCTTGGTCATGTTCTGATATGTCCCAGTTTTCATCTATGAAATGTTGGAGGGTATATTCAAGGGTATTACTGGACTGCAACTTCCAGCATCCCTGCCCATTGCTTATGCTAGCTAAACCTAATGGGAGTTGTTGTGGGGTTGTAGATGGAGGGGCTCAATCGTGGGTTGCCCCCTTGCAACTGAGAGGCAGGGCACTGCTTGTATCTTTGATGTGACCACCATTTATCTTTCTTCCCAAAGTGAAAAGGACCCTAAAGGGAGATTTGGGGAGATTCAGAGAGGCCCTGAGGACATTGGGAAGTTACTTTTTAAACACCTTTCACTCCTGTTGCTTTGCTATAGTATTTGAAAATCCACCGTCATTAACTGGGGGCAGTGCTTGAAATGTAACTTCCAGCATTGCTCACTGTTGATCTTTACTTGGAAGGGATTTAGGATTGATCCGAAGGTGGCATGGGGCTTGGAAAATTCCTAGCCAGTGCAGCATAGTGGTTTGAGTGTTGGACTATGACTCTGGAGACCAGGGTTCGAATCCCCGTTTGGCCATGAAAACCCACTGGGTGACACACTCTCAGCCCTTAGAACCCCCTGTGATAGATTCACCTTCGGGTTACTATAAGTAAGAAATGAATTGAAGATGCCCAAGTACTACTACTACTATGTAAAGTGCCATTAAACACTCTCCAGGAATTAGCTACATTAATTGGTAAGGGCTACTCATTAGACCTTGTTACTCTTGGAGACAGGGTTTGGTTATCCCTTGGTTATCTCCCTCAGGTCTCTCATTGCAGGCAGTAAGTACTTGTAGGTTGATTCTTGCTCTCAAAGGATCCAAACAGCTTCCAATAGGAGTTGCTGGAGACTCCCATGTTAGTGGACTTTGCTCTCGGTTCTAGTCTGAACTTTGGGGGAGCTATCCATGGTGCTGAACCTGTGGGGGGAGCTATGATTCAGCACCTTACAGGGTGCCTTTAAAAATCTGGGCTAAAAGTTGGTACATATTCACCACCCCATTGGCCCATCAGCCACTGTTGGCTAGCAGGCTATTAGCCTTCAGGGGAATGCAGAGGGATGCTGTAGGACTAGGGACCAGTTCTGAGCAGGCAGGTAACACTTATGGCTGGAGCTCTACCATACCTGGTGGGATTCTCCATCCTAGGAGGAGATTTCTTCCCACAGAAAAGTGGAGGGGCAGGAAACAGCTTCTCTGAGCCTCCTCTTCTCCCTTGTCAAGTTCACTTTCTGCATTTGGAGCATTAATTTGGACAGCTAGCAAATTTGCATCAGTGTTTACTCACATACAGACGTATGCTGTTGTTAATTAATTTAATTAATTGACCATAAAAAGCATGTGCATAACTGAGGAGGGTGCAAAAGAGGACAGGGGGGAAGGGAAAGTGAATATGCTTATGTGTGCATGCCTCTGAGCAGCAGGAGCTGGGGATGTTTAGCCTGGAGAAGAGAAAGGGAAGAGGTGACATGATAGCCATGTTTAAATAGAGCTGTTCGGCAGTGGAGTGTGGTGGAGTCTCCTTCTTTGGAGGTTTTTAAACAGAGGCTGGATGGCCATCTGTCAGGAGGGCTTTGATTGGGTATTCCTGCAGGGCAGGGGGTTGGGCTGGATAGCCCTGGGGGTCTCTTTCCACTCTATGTTAACACACTACACTGTTATAGCACTATTATTCCACTTTAACTGCTCTGGCTGCCTCCTGTAGAATTCTGGAGTTTGTAGTTTAGTGAGGCCTAAGAGCTCTCTGGCTGAAAATGCTAAATGCCCCACCCCTAAACTGCAAATCCCAGGATTCCACAGGAGGCAGCCATAGGAGTAAAAGTGGAATAATAGCACTATGAGAGCATAGTGTGATAAAGTCATGATTCCATGATTCTGTGAAATGCGTTCAGCACCCAGGAGAGCTCCCTGAAAGTCTGGAATCAGACTGAGCATCGACTCCCTGCTCCTTTGACCTGGAAGCAGCAGGTTGCCATTGGGCTACTTTTGGATCTGGCCCACCCACTTTTGGTTTCAGCCCCGGCCACTGCCAGCCTGTGCCTCCCTCTTCCTCCCCAGCTCCCCACAAGATGCCCTGAAGGACTAAGGCCTTCAGGGGAAACAAAAAAAGTTTGCCCAACCCAGCCTGCCTAGGGTGTGCTATTACACCCAAAAAATGTCCTGCTCCTAAAAAAAATCAGCAGAGAACTTTTTTCACAAATAGGCTTACGTGGGAGTCAGGGAGATCCACTCCCCAACTTTTCCTGCATCCCCGAAAACGTCCTTCCCAATGCAGCACCCTAGCTTGTAAACTGGGGGGGGGGTTCCACCTTATGCTAATTGTCCAATTACTCCACTTCCCCATGCAAATGTAGTTACAGAGAAATAATTGGAAGTCCTGAATTGTGACAAATGGGTTTTTGGGTGAGGAAGGACTGCGGTGTCAACGTAATTATCTTCCAGCGCTTCTCAAAACCTTCCTTCCAATATTTTATTTATTGGAGTTTCGCCTCACAGTGGAAACGGTGCAATTAGACAGCTTCACAATTGCATGCAGGGCAGCTTGGGGGAGGAATGCGCATTAATGCTTCTGTCTGCCCCTCGTCCTGGCTGCATCTACTGGCATCAGTGCACCTGCGAGCCAAGGCAAACTTTGTTGGAAGTAACTTCTGAAAGGAAACCTGGGGGAGGATTGGGCAGAGCTGGGGGAAGGTGCTTTGGGGGATTCTGGGAGTTGGAGTCCCCCAAAACTGATTTTTCCTGGAGCTGGGATTATCCAACATAGCTCGACCCTCCCCAGCATGTTTGGAAACCTGGTGGCCCTCCAAATGTCATTGGATTGCAACTCCCAGCAGCCCAAGCAACCCATGAGGAAGGATGGGAGTTGCAGTTGACATCTAGTGGGCTGCCTGATTCCCAGTATTGCTCTACTGGGTCAGGAGAGATAGCTGTGCTGGCTGGGAGAATCACTCTGGGTGTTGTAGTCTTCAAAAGTAACTTCTTCCCATTCTGGGATTGGGAGAATAAAAGCAGCTGCATATAGAGTTAGGGAGTTTGTTCTCTTTCTCTATGAAATCACTTGTGACTCCCAAAAGTAATTTTTCCCAGGTCTGGGACTGAACTGAAACAAGCAAGAGTGTTACAGGATTGCCGGCTCGGAAAATACAGTGAAAATTAAAAATCAGTCACAAGGATTCTGGGAGCTCTAGTCTTTTAAAGAAAATGTAATTTATCCAAGCTCTGGGATTCAGCTGATAAGAGTTGCCAGACCACAACCTGGAAGTTTATCCTGCCTCCCTTAAAAAAAAAAAAACACCCTCCAGATGTCATTGAACTGCAATACCCAGCAGCCTTAGCCAGCAACGATGAGAAATGTTGGGTGTTGATGTTCAACAAGATCTGGAAAGCTGCATGATTCACACTCCTGCTTTAAAACCAGGGAGTGGGTTGGCAGTCTGGGTGTTGCAAACTCAGGTTGTTTGATAAAGGACAGCCTGCTTTGTGGGGGGAATACATGGATTGCAAGCCTGTCCCTTTAAGTCCCAGCTGGCATTAAATTCCATTTTAATTCCATGTTTAAGGGGAGGATTTGGCATGAGTTGTGGAACAGCATCCCCCGTGGGGGTGTTTTGAACTCACCACTCTTTCATCCAGAGATCAGTGGAAGGATGGGAGAGGCGTCCCTTTGATAACATTTGTCTA
This sequence comes from Gambelia wislizenii, assembly GCA_030847615.1. Classification (NCBI taxonomy): domain Eukaryota; kingdom Metazoa; phylum Chordata; class Lepidosauria; order Squamata; family Crotaphytidae; genus Gambelia; species Gambelia wislizenii. Next base: position 37,482,338 of record JAUMIR010000010.1, read on the forward strand.
ACTGGGACAGGATGGGAATAGCAGAGGGGTGAAGAATTAATACCTGTTTAAAGCATACCTGTCTCGGATTCTCCTGTCCGATTCAGAGTGCTCGATCATGAAAGATGAGCCCTTGCAATGTGAATTGTGCAGCAAGACATGGTTTTTTTTCATTCCATGATCTGGCCATGGCAGCGCATACCTTGGTTACATTCATGGTTGGACTACTGCAATGCGCTCTATGTTGGGTTGCCTTTGAAGAGTGTTCGGAAACTTCAGCTAGTACAAAGAGCTGCCGCTGGAATGTTAACCGGGACAGGTTGCAGAGACCATAACAACCCCTCGGCTACCACAGCTCCACTGGCTGCCAGTTGGTTTCCAGGCACAATACAAAGTGAAGGTTATGACTTATAAACCCCTATTATGGCTCAGGTTCGGGCTGTTTGGCAGACTGTATCTTCCTGTATGAGCTGGCCCAGGCTCTGAAATCATCGGGAGAGGCCCTTCTCTCTGTCCCACCAGCTCCAAAGGCATGGTTGGTGGGGACATGAGAGAGGACCTTCTTGGTGGCTGCCCTTAGACTCTGGAACTCCCTTTCCAGGAAGGCCAGAATGGCCCCCTCTTGCTCTCTTTCCCCTTGGGAGGCAAAGACCTTTTCACTCCAACAGGCTTTTAAAACAGAAAGATTTTAAAGAACAAGATGAGGGTGCTGTTGCGTTTTAAAGTCATTTTACCCTGCGATGGGACTGGAATGATAAAAAAAAAAATAGCAAAAAGGGTTGCTGTTATTGTCGTCATGTGCCTTCAAGTCATTTTCAACATGGTGAAGCTATCACGAGGGTTTCTTGGCAAGATTTCTTCAGAGGAGGTTTGCCCTTGCTTTTCCCTGAGGCTGAGAGAATGTGACCTGCCCGAGGTCACCAAGTGGGTTTCTATGGCTGAGCAGGGATTCGAACACTGGTCTCCCAGAATCTCAGGCCAACACTCAAATCACTACATCCTGCTGGTAGTTTGGGACCACATATAGTTCCCCCAAAGAGATTTTTGTGGCCCTCCTCACCCCCAGACTGACCTTTTTCTCACAAAAAAAAAGTGAATTAGTGTACCTAGAAGCCCCCAGTTGCAACAATTTACCTTTTAAATGGCTTGCAAGACCTTCTTGTACTGCTGAAGATTTTTAAAATACCCATTTTTGAGAACCAGATCTGGTTATCTGGCTACTTTGGGGATTTTGTATTACTTTTTGGTAGTCCATGTGCCCACCCACCCCAGAGAGTCCCAGAGCATAAAAGTGCCCCCCCCCCCAGTATCTTCCACAGTTGTGTATTCAGCTTTCTTACACCCCATTTCATCCTCACCAAACCTAATAATTAGCTAACACACATTGGAAACTGTTTAATGCAGTGTAGATGTGTAAATAGCTATTGCTTAAAACAATTTGTAAGCTGCTCTGATAGCCTTGTGGCTGAAGAGTGGGGTATAAATAACTAACTAAATAAAAAATAAAATAAAATAATAAGAACACAAGCACCATAATAGGAGTCCATGGCTGCAATCCAGCACCCCTGCAACATAGCGTAAATATGCACATATAGAGATGCATTGCCTGAGCTCTATGCATCTCCTGCGGTGGAATAGCAACATTGCACAGCACACGTCAATGGCTGGGTTCTCTTGCACCACATATAATACACAAAGCACAACCGCAATGCAAAGTAGAGGATGCACTTCCATAATGCATGATCTGTAACCACAATGTGAAATATAGCATGCACAGTCTCAATGTACAATGCGGAACCCAGAATGCAACATATCGGATGCACAGCAGCAAAGCACAATATATAGGATACGCAACCACAGTACACAACTTGCAATGACAAAGCACGGATGAACATGCAGGCTGCGCAACTGCACTCCCACCTCTGTCAGTGGAATACATACATAATGGAATGGTGACCTTTCAGCCCTGCATGCGTAGCGTGACTTACGCATGCGTCTGTCCCTAACAGGAGTCCAACCCTTGTTTGTCAGACTTTGCCCGGTACCGCTGGGATTTGGATAAGCTGACAGGGCTGTTCCACAGAAGGCGCACAGATTAATATGGCTGCCCACCATGGCTTTTCACAGCTGGATTCCCTACTCTCTCTTTCTTAAAATGTGCTGTGTTTTAAGGAGTTTGGAGAGAAATCTGATGCGGATCGGAGGAGAGCATCCAATAGGATCAAGCGTTTTGAGCATGCAAGCTGTTAGGAAGAAAGGCCCAAGCAACTGCCAAGGCGATGTTCAGCTTAGGAGAAAGAAGATTATGCGCCGAGGCCATTTAATGATACTCTTCAGATTTTAAAGGGCTGTCATAAAAGAAGCAGAGAGCCATTATTCTTCCTTGACACTGAAAAATCAAAGTGCCATGGGTTTCAGTTGTACAAAAGTAGATTGAGGCTGGGATATCAGTGGAGGAAATTTCTTGCTATTGAAAGGAAAAGAATGGGCTGGCTTATTGCCGGGGGTCTCCACTTTCGCTCCTATGGATGTTTGGACTTCAGTTTCCAGATGCTTTGACCATTGGTCAAGCTGGTTGGGGCATCTGGGAGCTGAAATCTCAAACACCTGGATGACCAAATGGTGAGAATCATTGGTTTGGTGGTCTATGAAAGTGGATGTCTATATAGATCCTCCGTGTGAAGAGGCAGTCTATCTGTGAGTACCACTTTCTCAGGAGCAATAGCTGAGATTGCCTTCTGGCTGGTGTTTTATTCTTAACCTTCTTCTGGACTTTCTGCAGGCATTTTGTTAACTACTGTGCGATGAGAGATGCTGCTCCATAGTGGATCCATTCTGGTCCAGAATCAGGGCCGGTTTAACCTGTCTGCCAAATCAGCATTGGCAGGGGGCCCCGAGGTCAAGAGGGGCCCCCGAGGTCAAGAGAGGGCCCCGTGTTGGCCTCCTTAATATGAAAATAATGGGATTTCTGGTTTAAAATACCATAGAGTTGCCGTGGAAGGCCTAGAAAAGGGCTAGGGAAGACACATTTTCTAGGAAGACTCTATGGTAGGTGTGCTGTTTTGTGTCCCATGGATAATGAATCCAGGGATACGGGGGTCCTACTATAATCTGAACATCCTGTACGGTGAATAGGTTAGGTTACATTGATCTGAGATAAACATATGGGGGCCCCAAAGTAAAGCATTGCAGGGGGCCCCAAAATTCCTTAAACCGGTCTTGTCCAGAATGCTGTTTCAAGGTTCCTCTTATGACAAGTGGACCAGAATGGATCCACTATGGAGCAGCATCTCTCATCATACAGTAGTTAACAAGATGCCTGCAGAAAGTATCTGGAAGAAGGTTAAGAATACAACACCAACCAGAAGGCAATCTCAGCTATTGCTCCTGAGTAAGTGGTACTCACAGATAGACTGCCTCTTCACATGGAGGATCTATATAGACATCCACTTTCATAGCCCATTCTAGGGGCCTGTCTATAAGAGGCAAAAAAAACCCACAGTGCCTCACAATAATGGCATTTCGCAGCAGGAGCAACTTGTCTTAACGGTGTTTTTGCCCCCATAAGCTTTGCATGCAAGATGGCGGCCACAAGTTATTTACTCACTTTTGTACATACCTCAATTTGCCACCACTGAACTTTTTTTAAAAAAAAAATAATGATGTCTAAGGTGTGATAGAGCAATTTTTCAATTTAACAGGAAAGCAAAAATAAATAAATAAATAAATAAATAAATAAATAAAACCACCCTGTTTTATCACCGTAGCAATCACTCACTAAAGAAAAATCCAATATGGCAGCAGCAGGCACTTGTCCTGTTAGCAAGCCCCGCCGCTGCCCCACGCTCACCCGGCCAATCAGCTTTGTGCTTCCTCTCCTATGGGAAAGCGATTCATGCCGAATCGCTTGTTCCAACAAGCAGGAATGAGCACCCCACTTTCTGTTTTTTAAAAATTACAGGAAAAGCCACAAGGTTTTTCATAGAATCGTAGAATCATAGAACCATAGAATTGTAGAGTTGGAAGAGACCCCACGGGCCATCTAGTCCAACCCCATTTTGCCACGCAGGAAATCATGATCAAAGCATCCCTGACAGATGCCCATCCAGCCTCTGTTTAAAGACCCCCAAGTTTTGTCCCTCTTCCTTCCGAATACAGTGGATTGATGCGGGATCCCATTGACACAGGTCCTATTCCCAGTGAATTCCATTAGGGTTGTTTTCACCTTTTAGACAACCCCTAGCTTTGGGGAAAATATTCAGAAAAATTCCCCCAAAATTGTGTGTCAGGGGGGAAACAACCCTGTTTCTCAAGTGTCAAGAAACCTCAAAGAATTCTGAACTGACGGGAATCTTCACAGTTCAGGATTTATCCCATACACAATTCGCACAGGGCTGTTTTTGTGCAGAAATCATTGTTTTTGGAGGAGAAAATAATATTTCTGCACACAAGTAATTATCTTCTCAGCAGAGAACAACATTATTTCCTGTGAAGAAAATGCTTTGCTTCCTTCACAAAACAACCACGTGTGTATTTCGTGTAGAATACAATCTCCACCTGGGCAGTTTTCAAACGCTTGCAGCCAGAAGAAAATTGCTGAAATTACTCATTGCTTCCTTCAAGGAAAAAAAAAATTAGTGGAGAATTACATCCCTAATCTGTTTCTTCTCTCTTAAGGGCTACCTTCTCCCAGTGCTTTATAAGAAAGTTCTTGCAGTATGCTGAGTTTTGATTCATGTTATATATCCAAGGTTAGGTTGTGTCCTTAAGTATATAGCTCATGATCGATTTGTGGAATTGGTTTCCCAAAGCACATGGGATTCCTTGGCAGTCCTTCTGGACTTGGGAAAGGTTCTTCATTTTGGACTGCCACTCCCAGTATCCCCCAGCCAGCTATGCTGGCTGGGGGATTCTGGGAGTGACAGTCCAAAAAGCCACCTTTTCCCATGCTCTGGAAGTTCTAGCCTGCAGCATTTGGGGAAAAGGGACCAAGGCCAGATCTTGTGTGTGGTCTGTGCCTTCAAATCACCAGTTGCCTTATGGTGACCCCATGCATTTTAGAGGGATTTTTAAATACAAGGAATACTCAGAAATGCTTTGGCCAGTTCCTTTCTCTGAAATATAGCCTACAGTACCTGAGATTCATTGGCAGTCTCCTATCGAAGTACTAACTGGGGTGACCCTGCTTAGCTTCCAAGATCAATCAGGATCTGGTCCCTTCAGGTTATTTGATGTCATGATATTGTGTGCCTTCAAGTCGTTTCCAATTTATGGTGACCCCAAGGCTGGGGGTTTTCTTGGCAAGATTTGCTGGGAGGGATTTTTTTGCCTTGGCCTTCCCCTGAGGCTGAGAGTGTGTGACTTGCCCATAGTCACCCAATGTTTTTCCATGGCTGAGCAGGGATTCGAACCCTGTTCTAAGGAGTCATAGTCCAACACTCAAACCATTCCTTACATCCCTAATAGATAACATCAGCTCTAATCCCAGAGAAGGGCGCCTTTAAACCAGTAAGAAAAATGGATGTGGACCAACTATAGATCCCAACATCATACTCATGAGAAGTCAAAGGAGTAGCTTCCAACCACCAGTAGCCAAGGTGACCCTGATGCTAGCCACCTGCCTTTTCTACCATCCTTCATAGTCACCGTATCTATCTATGGAGGCCTGCAGTGGAGCAGATGGCCTGCCATAGTCCTAAAAACAATTCAGCTGCTGGGTAGTCACCAAAACACCCACCCCCTTCCCTCCCCCTTTCTCTCTCTTTTTTTTCAAATTATCAAAATGTCCGCCAAGCTCCATTAAACGCGGCAACAATGCAAGACACGTTGCCAATTTCATTAGCACGGCGAAGGTGAGCGGAGACATCCCTCTCACTTGGTATTAATTAGTAACAGTGAGGATTTCTCTCCCTTCGCTGCCTTTCTGAAAACTGGATCACTCCATGGCCTGAACGCTGCCCACTCCCTCACTGCAACTCCCCTCTGCCCTCCGCCTTTGCTTGAGATTATGTCGCTTAATATGCAAGGAAAGCTGAGCAGCATTTTTATTAAACAGTCTCGATATTCACATCCTGAGACCTTTGCACCCTAAGGTGGCAACGTCTCTCAGCCCCGGCTTTGCTATGGTATCCCCTCCAATTGTCCCAATTTGGCAGGGACAATCCAAATTAATTCTTTGCCTTCCCACTTTTCCAGCTGCTTTTAAAATGTCCCATTTTTTTCTCTCTCTCTCTCTCTCCAATTCCCACTTTCTCCCTTTGCCCTCAGCTGGCTTCTGTGGCTCCAAACAGAGCACAATGTGTAAAAATGGCGCACACTCAATTGTCTCACAACAGGGAGAAGGAGAGAGGAGGGGGACAGAATTATGCCCTGCCAGTTGGCTCAAGCCAAAGTGAATTCCTGCCGCATCTCCTCGCTTGTGGGTTCTTCCTCATAGTTGCTTGGCCACACATCATGTGTCCTGGCTTTTCACCCCTGAGAGGCCAGAAGGTATAGAATCATAGAGTTGGAAGAGACCCCAAGGGCCATCTAGTCCAACCTTCTACCATGTAGGAATACCCAATCAAAGCATTCCCGACAGGTAGCCACCCAGCCTCTATTTAAAAACCTCCAAAGGAGGAGACTCCACCACACTCTGAGGTAATGCATTCCACTACTGAACAGCTCTTACTGTCAGGAAGTTCTTCCTAATGTTTAGGTGGAATCTCTTTTCCTATAATTTGAACCCATTGCTCTGTGTCCTAGTCTCTGGAGCAGCAGAAAACAAGTTTGCTCCATCCTTAATATGACCTCTCTTCAACAATTTAAACATGGCTATCATGTCACCTCTTAACCTTCTTTTCCCCAGGCTAAATGTAGCCAGCTCCCTAAGCCACTCCTCATAGGGCATCATGGCTTCCAGACCTCCCACCATTTTGGTCATCCTCCTCTGGACACATTCATGCTTTCAACAAAGCCAGATTGTTTAACCTGGAGCACAAGCGTAGAGCGATGCCATGATTAGGGGCCTTCCAGGAACCTTAAAACCCAGAGATAGAAATCTGTCACTCATGCAATTGGAAAGCAGATGCATTTGCATCTGGGCACCTGATACAGCCTGAAATGGTTTTGGTGGCAGTCGGAAAGCAATGGTGACATGCTTGAGCTATTCAATGCCTCCCTACAACCCCCTGGCACCAAAAAGAGGAGCCCCCAGCCAACACATGGGCAGTGGTTTCCTTTTTCTTCAATACCATCATCAAAAACCAGGGAGCATGTGGGGCTTGAGGAAAGAGAGACAGTTGAATTTGTCTCCAGAAGAGACCGATTCGGCTGTCTGGATCAGATAACGTCAATCTCAGCCGGCATTCTTTTACCCAACAATAGGCAGGCAGGAAGGCAGTCTGCCTGGCAAATGACACACTCTCCAACTTTCCCAATTTCACAGGGACAGTCCCAAAACATTTTTACCTTCAAACCCAAACAGAAAGCCCCCCTCCCGCCAAAATCAGAACCCTATGCTGCCCACAAATACATTCATTTTGCTCTACAGTCCTTCTCAAAATGGAGGCAGGAAGCGAGGTGACATTTCTGCCTATTGCCGTCTCGAGGGGGAGTGTAGAGGAAGATGGGGCTTTTGGAGATCGCTGTAGTGGGGAGGTATGGCCCTCTTTGGCAGCTATGCTGGCTAGGGGATTCTGGGAATTGTAGTCCACCACCACCACCACCCAAGCTGTGAGAGAGATGGTTATTTGCCTTTGTACCAAAACTATCCAGATGGGCTCCTGATCCAACCGGGCTCTGCTTGATTGCCTTACACTCCCAAAGACACCAGAAGCATCATAATCCACTCCCTAGTGGCACCATTTTTAAAATGACTAGAACAATGCTAGCGTTAAGCCGGATTCAATCTCTTGGGAAATTTCACAGGAGGAGACGTCGTGATATGGAGAGCATTATTTCTTACTCTCAATCCTCTCTTATTCAGTTGCTGTCACGCCGTGCCTTCTGGCTTCCATGACTATGATGATCGTCCTCGAAAGCCAAGATGTCAGTGGAGCTCCAAAGAGAGCGTGTTACCTTCCCCGAATGCTAGAAAACCGGGAGGCGTTCAGAACGATCAGGAACAAATACGTAAGTAAATTGGAACCTACTACAAAAAGAAAAAGAAAAACCCAAAGAGATAGGCCTACGGTCTGCCAATCCCAACTAGAGTGGTTGTTGTTGCCTGGATAACATTGTTACAGTCTACCTTTCATGTTGTTACAGTTTACATTACATAACTTTATGTTTTGTTACAGTATATGCTATGTAACTTGACATATTGCTACAGTCTATGTTAAGTAGCTTTGTGTATTGTTGTGGTCTACGCTACATAACTTTACGTAATGTTACAGTCTACATTACATAACTTTACATATTGCTACAGTCTACGTGAAATAGCTTTGTGTATTGTTACTGTCAGCGCTATATAACTTTACGTAATGTTACAGTCTACATTACATAACTTTACGTATTGCTACAGTCTATGTTACATAACTTTGTGTATTGTTACGGTCTACACTATATAACTTTACATAATGTTACAGTCTACATTACATAACTTTACATATTGCTACAGTCTACGTTAAATAGCTTTGTGTATTGTTACGGTCAGCGCTATATAACTTTATGTAATGTTACAGTCTACATTACGTAACTTTATATATTATATTGCTACAGTCTACGTTAAGTAGCTTTGTATATTGTTGTGGTCTACACTACATAACTTTACGTAATGTTACAGTCTATATTACATAACTTTACATATTGCTACAGTCTATGTTAAATAGCTTTGTGTATTGTTGTGGTCTATGCTACATAACTTTACGTAATGTTACAGTCTACGTTACATAACTTTACATATTGCTACAGTCTACATTAAATAGCTTTGTGTATTGTTACAGTCTACGCTATAGAGCTTTACGTAGTGCTACAGTCTACATTATGTAACTTTACATATTGTTACGGTCTATGCTATATAACTTTGCGTAATGTTACAGTCTACATTACGTAACTTTATGTATCGCTACAGACCACATTATGTAACTTTACAACTTGTTGCAATTTATGTTACATAACTTTACATATTGTTACGGTCCACATTATGTCACTTTACATATTGTCAGTCTACATTATGTAACTTTGCATATTGTTATGGTTTACGTTACATAACTTTATGTTTCGTTACGGTCTACATTATGTAATTTGGCATATTTTTATGGTTTACATTACATAACTTTATATATTGTTACAGTCTATGTAACTTTACATATACTTAGCTACAAAGCAGAATTGCTAAGGAACCCTGTGAATTGCCAAGATGCAATAATGGGACACCAGTAAGAGTGTTCCAGTGCACATCAGTAGGTGCAGAAGCGCAATGGTCTCAACACGCAATGGTCCCATTGCAGATCAGTCCTGTTGCACAACTGTCGCTGGCTCCCCTACGTAGTAACATCACGGCAGCCTTTTGCTGTATCTGGGCATTATGGAACTGCTAAATTCCATTTCCTGCAGACGTAAGCCCACTTACGAAGACGTACGTCCCTGAGTGAATTCCACCCATCATCATATCGTTACTATTACTTTCTTACCTGCCTCTCCCTGTGGATGGAGGCAGGGAGGAACAAGAGATTAAAATGCAAGAGATTGGAACACATAATACCGGTTTTTAAAATTAATTAATTAAAAAAATCAATTAAAACCAACACATACTAAAAACAATCCATTTGTGCTTTCAAAGTCACAATTTGAAAATCCTCTGGATAGGGCAGTTGGAAGATATTGGTCTTTAGCGCTGTTTTAAACTCAGACGGCGTCTCCAACTGTTGAAACTCTTCAAAAAGACTTATTAAATCCCGTTAGATTCTTCCAGGTGTAGACTCACCTTTCAACAACTGATTCAATGCTGGGACTAACCAACAGCATTCCAGCTTTCTCTCCACCCCACCCCCAGGCTCCCCAGTGCCCTCCTAGTGGGTGGGACTACAAGTCCCATCATCCCAGCCAGCCCTGCCAAAGGACACATCTTTTCTTCCTTTCTTTTTCTTTTTAAGTCTGGATGCCTCCTTAAGAGCTCCTTAGGGAGTTGAGTACTGAATGGCAGAAAAGAAATGTTCTATTCTATTTTTTAAAAGTCCTTTAATAATACATAAAATAAAGATTTCTTTTTTCCTAGCTGCTCTGTCTAAGGCAGCAAATTGCACGTTTACCGATGAACACAATCCACTTGGAAACCAATTCTTTTCTTTTTCTTCTCTTTTTGACAAAATGCAATCTTGGGAGGCTGAAATGTTGAGCCAAGGAGCGGCCAGAAAATTACGAGTGGGGGAGAGAATTAACTTTTCTCTACCTAGCCCCTAGCTCTTTCCTTGCTGTGGAAAAAAAAGGCACACACACACCCCATTTTTTCTCCCCTAGGTCAGGAATAAGAATCCTGCAGCCCTCCCAATATTGTTGGACTGCAACTCCCATCATTCCTCAGCATTGGTGATGCTCCCTAGGGCTGATGAGAGAGGCTTGTCCAACAATCACTGGAGGGCCACATCATTGCCAGTCCTAAAAACCTAATATTTATCATTTATCCCAAGCAAAACAGAAAAGCTAGAGGGATGTGGATGAGCAAAGGGGAATAGGAAGGATTTTTTTTCACCTATGTATTTTAAGATTAGAATACCACCAATCAGCTGGGAAGAGCCCACAGAGGCTCATGAAAAAAAAGAATTATTGACTCGTTAAAATACTAAAATATTAACCTGAAAGCTCAACCAAAGATGGTTCCCAGCAATATAATAAAAACCTGCTGGAAAGCTCAACTTGTGGTCTTTCGAAGCAGAAAAGGTTTGGGGTCTCCCCCTGTAAAACTGCCAAGAACATTAAAAGCTGCTTCCTATCAGCATACCTTTCAACTGTCCTGATTTGGCAGAGAAAGCCCTGGTTAATTCTCTGTCATCCCACTTTTTCAGGATTTTTAAAAAATGCCCCAATTTCTCTCCTCCTCTGATTCCTCCACCCTCAGTCCTCCGCTTATTTCAGGTACTGCCAATTGAGTTCCAAGTGCAAAATTAGTTTGCACACAATTAGCAGGGAAGAATCGAGAGGAGGGGGCAAAATCTTGCTGTTCCCAGTAGGCTCAGGCCAAAGCAAACCGCTGCAGCCTCTCTTAGCTTGTTTGGTTTTCCTCATTTATAACTTTTGCCATCTTAGCAACACTCTGATGTGTCTCGGCCACACACATCCCAGTTGTCATCTGTGCAATTTTGGGGGGCTATGTATCAGCTAGGATCCTATGGGTTACTCCAAGAGGAGATCCATTGAATCAATTGTCAAATAGGGAACCAATAGGGAATCAATCAATTCAATGAGTCTACTTTATTTGGGACTTACAATAGGATTTACACCTACAGGTCCAGTTTGGAAAAGTTCTGAACTATAGCTCCCTGATTTTTTTTTGCCAACTGTACAAATTAACTAGCTATGCTGGCTGGGAGGAGATTCGGAGAGCTGTATTCCAAAAAATGAACTTTCCCAAGCTGGGACAAAGAATTCTTCCATGCTACCAACGACAGATACCATGGGTTTATACAACAGCACTACACACCCGGCAACTGTCCCTCGTTCATAGCTTTTGCCATCTGAACCACACTCTGATGTTCCGTGTCCGCGTTTTCATCAGGAAATCTTGGAGGGTTTGACATTAGGAATACTGGCAGGGTTTAATTTTGGAACATTGCGGATATTTCTCCTCTGTTGCCAATCCTCATTCTACCTTCTTCTAATTCCAGGAAGACTTGATGTTTAACGGGGTGGAGCCTTGGTGTAACTGCTCTGAGAAGTATCTCCGACGTCCCAAACTGGACAATCTAACAGTGAGTAATGCACCTTCTTGGAAATAAACAGAGTAGCCGTGGGGAGGAAAGAGTAGCCGTGGGGCAGACGGAAGAGGCCTTCTTTGGACTCTCAGAAGAGACAGAAGTTTCCCATGAGCCATGATTCTTCCCAATAGCACCTGGAGTGGTAGAAACCACCCCACTTGCAAAGGCAATAGTAACGTGGCCATCATGCACCAGAGAACCATTTTAAAATTCCTTTAATTGGACTGCAATTCCCAGAATGCCCCAGCCAGCTAACAGAAAGATTCAAAGAGCTCTTAAATCCCCCCCAAAGTACTTTTTTCCACTGGCTCTGTTTCAATGAGAGTGTAGGGCCAGAGAGTCATAGGTTTGATCTGTAACCTCAAAGGGCTCTGGGCACCACCTACCATGTCACCACCAGCCAGTAGGGGGCCTGGGTTGGAGATGGACACACATAACCTGTGGCTATGCTAGCTAGGGGATTCTGGGAGTCAGAGTCCAAAGACGTCACAACACATAGCCCTCCTAACGGCTACAAAAGCAAGTGTCCTGAATTTTCTTTTTTTTTCCCTTCCTTCTGTCTTTCCTTCTCTCTCATCTCTTCACTTTTCTTTCTGCTGGAAGAATTGGGAAAAACTGGAAGCCATGGAGCTAGAGCTGAGCCTTGTAATCCCAGTCCTGCAAAACCAGAGCGAGACCACTTTCTCCAAAGAGACCACCAAGGTGCTGGAATTCTTGCTGCCCTACAGAGAAGAACTCAGAATCTGTGTGAGTATGAAACCCATAGCTGGCTCCAACTCTGCTGACCCCTTGGATTCCCCCTTTGTAGCACTGGCTCCTTTCACACAGCACAGTTATAGCATTCAGACCCTGGCTTGCCTCCTCTAGTATCCTGGGAATTGTAGTTTTCTAGTCTCTCCCCAAACAGCAAAAGCCAGGATTCCATAGGATGGAGCCATGGCAGTTAGTGGGGCCAAATAGCTACAACTGGGCAATTTGGCCACTAAAAGCAACCAGTGGGGACTCGGAGGAGAACATAGGGTGGTTCTTAGGCTCCGGTCCTGAGTTTGAATCATCGTTCCAATTCCAGGCTGCTCAACACACCTTCTATTGCAAGCTGTTGCACTGATTTTTCATTACCAATCATTCTTGCAAAATCAAGACAACCCTCTGTGGGTGGACGACTGTTATGTACCCTCCAACATGTCACAGATGAAAACTGGGAGACATGCAGCCAAAGCAATGTCAGAGCAAGGACAAGGTGGCAAGAGTCAATAATTTGGAACAATGCACAAGCAAGGAGAGGTGGCAGCCTCCAGGGAAGGGCAAGACTCTATCCTCCCCTTGCTTCTCCTTTCCCCCTTGCTGAGTTAATTAAGTGCAAAATACTTTAATTTTTTGCAGCAATTAAAGTAAGCGGAGGACAAAGGGAGAATGTGGTAGGAGGAGAGAGAGAGAAACTGGGACATTTTAAAAGCAGCTGAAAAACTGGGACAGCAAAGGGTTAATTAGGATGGCCCTGTCAAAGCTGGAGAGTTGGGGAACAGATGGGGAAACTTAGGAGCCTTTTACACTATAAGACTACAGCAATATGGTCCCACTTTAACAGCCATGGTTCCATCCAATGCAATTTCCAGTTTAGGAAGGGGCATGTAGAATTCTCAGCTGGAGAGCTCTAGGGCCTCCTCAAACTACAAATCCCAGGATTCCATAGGATGCAGCCACGGCAGTTAAACTAGGACTTGCAGTGCTATAAATGTGCCATGTGAAAGGGCCTTCCATGTGTCTCCCACCCACCCGTCGGCATCGCTGTGCTTGCACCTCTCTGTAGATCCATTGCATTAAACCCATCTTTCTCCGCTTCTCTTGTTCAGATACAGAGCAAACCTTCCCACCATAAGGAGTCTGGATACCTGCAAGAATTTAAGGGAGCACTGCAAAAGTTTAATACCAGCAACACTGAGGTGAGTAAGGCACATGCCACTGACTTAGCTGCCAACAGTTCGCAGATGTAAACAGGGACACCTGTGGCCAAGCAATAAATAAATGAGGAAAAACTACACAAGCTAGGAGAGGCTGCAGCAGTTTGCTTTTGCCTGAAGCTCCTGGGAAGGGCAAGATTCCACTCCATCCTCCCTTCTGCCCCCTCTCCTGAGTTAATTGAGTGCAAACTAATTTTGCCCTTGCTTTCAATCTGAAGCAATTGAAATAGGCTGAGGACAAAAGGAGAAGGGAGGAGGAGGAGGAGAAAGAAGCCAGGACATTTTAAAAGCAGCTGAAAATGTGAGATGACGGAGGATTAATTGGGAATGTTCCCACCAGATTGGAACAGTTGGAAAGAATGCATCCAGAGCTTTCAATGTGCAGGAAGTTCCACTGGTAGTCTTTGTTCAGCTTTGCAAATAAAGCCAAGAAAAATCACTTCCTGCACTGAAATTCCCTTGTTAAAATTTCAGATCCACCCTTAAAGAGGTTGCATTAATCAATTACAGAAAGGCATTGCTACAGGATATCTATTTTGCCCACTAGCATAAAATGCTTTAAATATATTGGTTATAAGTCCTAGCTGCGGGATATGGAACCCCCTACATGCAGTGGAAGTCTATCTGAGGTTACTAGATGCTATAGACAAACACCACAGAATGGGCTTTATCTTCATCATGTCCTGCTCTTTCAACATGGCTGCCAGTGGGACTGTGACTCCGCTCTGGGTTTTAGCCTGAACTTGAAAGGATCTATCCAAGGTGCTGAATTCTATCCCAGAATAGGTTCTGCACCTTGCATAGCTCCTTTTTTTAAAAAAAGACTGAGGCTAAAACACAGAGTGGTTTCTGCACCCAACTGATACCCCTGGCGGCTGTCCTCCATCAGAGACAGTGCACTGGGCTAAATCAAGTTTTGGGCCAATCTACCATGGGTTTGTGCTCACTTTTCTCTTCTTCCTTTCCCCCCTTTTCTTCTCCACCCTAGCAATCTCCAAAGTGTCTGGAAGCAGCGGTGGGCCTGAACATATACAGCCTGGTCCAGAATATCAGTCAAATCAGCCACAACCACCACCACCATCGCCAGCACCACAAACATCCCCACCACCATCCTGCCAACTGAGGAGGGCCTGGATTTTGGACAGCTGCTTTGCTCATCCACTGCACCCAAAGACACCCACCCCCTGTGCCCGAGATCCACCCTGCCCTTTGCGGAACCGGTCAAAAAACAGCAGTAGCCCAACCATGAGCAGGAAAATCCTTCTGGCCTTTCCCTCTGCACCCCGCCAACAATCACATGTTCCTCTGAGCAAATTTGGGTAGGGTAAGGGTGGAGAGATCCCCAGAGAAACATTCCCTGTTTTCCTCAATCCATGAGCCTTCCACAGATGATACAACTACAACTCCCAACATCCCCAGCTAGCTCTGATGTTACAGCCACTGGTGCCTCTCTCTATGAACGGGCACAGATGTGTCCCTCAACAACTTCTCTCCAAGGAAGGAGGACCAAGGGGAAGATGGCAGCAAGTGGCAGAGTATAGCCACTGGGAGAAAAGTCCTTGTCTCTCTCGGGGTGTGATGGATGCTAGAGCTGCCATGGTCCCTGTTTATCTGCACCAGCTATCCTTCTTTTCCCCCTCTTCCTCCTTCCATGGCAGGGAATTTTCAGGGACGCATCTGGTAGCCCTGATTGGCTAGTGGGCCGGAGGCTCCTGACCAGCCTTCCTTGCTATACCCCTGGGAGTTGTAGTCCAACCCATCAAGAAGGCCCCAGGATTGAGGAGACCAAAACGGTTCAGAGCTGCGCTTTGGACATTGAATTCCTTTTTCCTGTGACAGCTAAAAGGCTGCCTGTTTTGTGCGACTCCATCTTATTTATGTTTTCCATTCCACGAGCCACCAAAAAGCCCCCCACATACAAACACAGACACACACAGCCCTTGGTGTAAAACCGATCAGCGGGTGCCTTTCGCCACAACCCTATTGGGCCACACTTGCTCTCCAAATGCAATTCTCCTCTGGCAGGAGATGCATTTTCCCCAAGTGCCTTGAGAAAGTGGAGAAAAATAAAGTGCACGCCAGCAGTATATTGTGATGGAATGCTATTACAAAAGAGCTGTTTTATTTATGTAATTTATTTTAATTTCCCCGAGTCTGGAATTAACAAGTTCAAGAGGGAAGGAGGGGAAGAGGCATTATTTAAAGTGGATTGTATTCATAAAACCGTTATTTATTCATGCTTCAGCGTCTGTTTGCCCGAAATGACTATTATCTTTTTTTTTTTTAAACAAAGAGAGAAATTGTTAACAGTGGAAACTTAATCACTCGGAATGGCCACACAAGGCTGCCACCTGGCTGAAGGATGTGCTTTTGCATGCAACGCTGAAAAGATTTTGATGTTGTTGTGTGCCTTCAGGTCGTTTCCAACTTATGGCAACGTTATGGTTTTCTTGACAAGATTTGTTTAGGTGGGGAGGTGACTTTGCCTTTCCCTGAGGCTGAGAGAGTGAGATTTTGCCCAAGGTCTTCCAGTGGATTTCCACTGCTGAGCAGGAATTCGAACCCTGGTCTAATGCTCAAACCACAACATCATGCTGGCTGCTATTAGCATTATACTGAAGAAACCAGGATTTAAGATATTTTCATAACAGTTTGAGTAAGACTCTGGAGACGAGGGTTCAAATCCTCTCTCGGCCATGGAAACCCACTAAGTTACATACTCTTAGCCTCAGAAAACCCCAAGTCGGAAACAACTTGAAGGCACACAACAACAACAGAATTAAAATGCAGCATAATTTCTTTGTGGATCAGGCAGCCATGGAGAGAGAGAAAAACCTGAGAGGAGCTGATTTTTTTTTTAATTCATTTTGGCAATAACTAATACTTTTAATAAATAAAACTGCACTTATAATTGCCCTAGATAAAGCAAATGTGACTTGTGACCACTGTTAGCAATCTGAGAAGAGACAGGAAGGTTTGAAAATGAAAGAAAGAGGATGCTGATCTGTTGTTCTGTGTTACTATTTTCTTATGAGATTATTTTTTTACTATTTATTAATTTTTATACCATGCCACCAAAGTTAATGTTTATGCTGCTGTTCTTTTATAGTGTTTGTTAATAAATTATGAAGCAAACCCATCTTATGTCTTGTGTTTCGTTTGGAGAGAGTCTGTTACCCGAAATGCGTGGGGTCCATGGGAAACCCACTACTGTCCGAATTTTACTATGGGAATCTGAATTAGCTGAAGATGGCAGCAAGAGGCCGGTTAATGGCAGGATCTTTTGGCCTATGTATACCAGTAGTAACGGAAGAGATTCCAAGCCAGGGGATGAAATAAAAATGGTTTTATTGAAAAATAATCAAGGGAACACACACACATAGGCATACACTCAGGCTTCAAGCAGTCATACAAGGCTAACAAAGAAAGTAGGAAGCATTGGGATAGAGGAATAGAGTATGGGATGATTGGCTATACTGTACTTACCTGAAGAGCAGAGATTCACATAGAAGCTGCAACCTGATGACACAGAGTGAATGGAGGAAGAGAAACTGCGCACACCTTGGTGGCATTTTAGGGTGATATTTATATTTGATATTTCCCCTGAAGGGGTGGGTTTGAGTGTTTTAGGAAACGGTGCGAGGAAAAACCAGTTTTGCAAGCAAAGGGTGTCCAGCAACCTTAAAGGGATTATTGAACTACTCATTCCTGTGAACATCCAGAAGAATTGGCCCATTTCTCCCTAACTAATCAGTTCTAAGGGAGTTCAAATAATTCTTTCCCGGCCGTGTCTTTTAGGAATTTTAGCAGGCAACTTCTTTAGGTTTTCTGAGCAAACCTTGGTTCCTTATACTTGGGAGTCCCTGGTCTACTGTCAACCATGTGGAGTGCCAATAATTAGCCAATTTGTGAAATATTGCCAATTATTGAAGTACTGAAAGAGTGTGTGTGGGGGGTGTCATGGCAGGTAACAAAGGAAGGTTGTGAGTGCGAATTGCAACAAATCCCATGAGGCTAAATCAGGGTATGTGGTCCTTGGGACCCCAAATTAGAGCCTTTGAAACCCTATAGCCCCCCAATTTTTTTTATAAAAAGTGCACCAATTTGGGGGTGTTTTTCACACGCAAACCAGCTCGAAACACACAGAGAAGCCCAGAAAATGTGGAGAGTTACCTCATCCACTTTCCAAAACTCTAAAAAAGGAGCACAACATTAAAGGCCAAAAATTTGGCAAAATGGATAATCAATTCACACACTCTTCATGGCCCTTCATAACACAGCCTCCAACTACCCTGAATTTGCAGGGCCAGTCCTGATTAATTCTCTGCCATCCAATTATTTCAGCTGCTTTTAAAATGTCCCAGTTTCTCTCTCCTCTTCCTTGGTCTTCAGCTTACTTCAATTGCTGCAATTGAGTTCAAAGTGCAAAAATAGTTTGCATTCAGTTAGCAGGGGGGCAGAGGAGAAGGAATCTGGCCTTTCCCAGTTGGCTCAAGCAAACTGCTGCAGTCTCTCCTAGCCTGTGGGTTCAACCTCATTCATACCTTTCTACATCCTGACCACACTCTGATTTTGCTGGGCCACACATATCCTGGTTTTCATCTGGGAAACGTTGGCGGTTATGTTCTCTGTGCTTGGAAACACTACGTTCTTGGATTACAACTCTCAGAATCCCCCAACCAGCCACAGCCCAAACTGGCAGGGGGATTTGGATAGCCACACAAGGCTGTCTACACTGCAGAAATGCAGCAGTTTGACACCACTTTATCCACCCTATTTCTACCCTATGGAATTCTGGTATGTGTAGTTTTGTGAGATATTTAGCCTTTTCTATCAGAGAACTCTGGGGCCTCACCAAACTACAAAGGCCAGACCTCCATAGGACAGAACTATAGTGGTGTCAAACTGCCGTATTTCTGCAGTGTAGACAGGCCCATAGTCAAAAGAGAGTGATTTCCCCATGCTCAGCCCTCCATGCTCCAAGTTACAACTTCTGAGCATGCAAATGGTCTTGGTAACAAGGAGGTTGTGTTTCCTCGACAGTACCTGCCCAGCCAGCCAAGAGTTTGCACCAAAGAAGTATGATTAACCCGTTTCTCAGCAGTCTAAACAGCCACTGATCCCTGCTCACGCACACAAAGGCTGCTGATAATTATTTCAACTTAATGTCAGTATTAATCACCCAGGAGCTAACAACACGTTGATGGGATTAGTAATTTTTTCCCTCCAACATGTAATTCCATTAAACACCTCCACTTGTTTCTTCTTTTTTTCATTTAAATGAATTAAGTCATTCTGCCATCTGCTGCCAAAACACCAAGGTAGGAGCTAAGCCAAAAAGAGAGAGAGGGAGAAAGATTTTAAATTTTGGATGCTAGAATGTGCAGATTTCCTAGTAACTCTTTTCCTCCCTGCCACAGTGACAATCAGAACATTTTTTCCCCTTCAAATCCAGCATGGTATAGTGGTTTGAGCATTGGACTAGAACTATGAAGACCAGGGGTTGACTCTCCACTTAGCAATAGAGAGCAGAGTTGACAATGAAGAATTAGCCAGGCCAAATCCACACTATACAAACAATCCAGTTTGAAATTGGGTCATTTTCCATAGCGCCTTCCTATGGAATCCTGAGATTTGTAGTTGCAGCGGAGGCACCAGTACTCTTTGGCAGAGAAGCCTAAACTACAAATCCCAGGATTCCATCAAAAAGAGCCATGGCAAATAATCCAGTTTCAAACTGGATTATTTGTGTAGTGTAGATTTTGCCGCATGTGTTCCACCTAAATACCAAGTGAAAGTATTCAGTTCACTTGCCCATGAGTTTCTCTATAAAATTAATGTATTATCCAAATCTATAAATTATATGATGCACACATCTGTCTTTATGAAGGGCCCAAAACAAAAATGTGCAATTTTCTGGGTATCTTATTCAGTCTACATCAAAGGAACCATTTTCCAAGCTTGGATAAGGGACACCCCTTATACTGAGGGATATCCTAGCTATACACTGCTTTTTGCATCAAATTACCACCAACAAAGCTGATCCTACCACAGTGCTGTGTGTCAGTTTGTCCAATGAATGTGTTGGTAACCAGGCAAAGGCTGATTAGTACACAGCTGATAAGCAGAGGCACTGCACAGTCAAACTAATGACAGGCAAAGGAATCAAGGCAGCGTGAAGTCAGATACTGACTTTATTAGCAAGCAAAACAGAAGTCCATGAGCAAAGTCCAATATATAAGGTCCAGGTCTGGCAACCAGAGCTGAGGGTAGTCCAGCAGAATCCAGGTCAGGCAAACAGAGTCGAGAGTCAACAAACACAGTCCAGGTCAAATACGGTGAGCAGGAACACAAGCAGTATTCAGGTGGGTCAGATAATTTCTGACAACACTTGGAGGTCAGGGCTGCATATTTATAAGCCAGCAGCTAATGCAGCTGATGCTTAACTAATTGCTGCTTCCCAGAGCCGGTTAAGGAATTTGGGGGGCCCCTGCAACACTTTATTATGGGGGGGGCATATGTTTATCTCAGGTCCAGGATCGGTTTAAGGAATTTGGGGGGCCCTTGCAATGCTTTATTTTGGGTGGAGGCATATGTTTATCTCAGGTCAATGTAACCTAACTCAACCTAAGCTATTCACAGTGCAGGATATTCAGATTATTACTAATAATGTTTTTGCAGGAGGAGGGTTACTATGGGGCCTCCACAATGATGGGGTCCCCTGCGGATGCTGACGCCGCTGGTGCCTTAAACCGGCCCTGCTGCTTCCTATAAATGCTCTGAGACCACCTCAAGCCCTCCTTTTGTTGTCTCCATGCTGTGAAGGTAGGTACAGGTAAGTTGTCCTCTGTATCTGAAGAGGCAGGACCCTCTGCCAGAGCTGGTCCTGCACTATTGTCTGTCTCTGAGGCCGGTGGCTCTGGAATATCCTCCTGCTCTGGTTCAGCCGGTTCTGGCACGTCCGCTGCTTCAGTCTCTGAATCAGAGTCCATTTCCAAGTTGTGGAAGCAGGGCATGACACAGTCTGAAGTAGCAAATGAAGTTTTGGGAGAGGCCCAGAGCAGCAACCAGTTCCATCTCATATTCTCCAACATTTCACAAATGAAAATCAGTACACCTATGGGCAAGCAGCACCAGGAGTGTTTTCAAGATGGCAAAAGTTATAAATGAGGAAGAAAATACAAGTTTGGAGAGGTTGTAGCACCTTGGAGAGAGAAAGAGGGACATTGTAAAGCCAGCTGAAAAAGTGGGATAGCAGAAGATTAATTGGGACTGTCCTGGCTAAATCGGGAGGGAGTGAAGGTACGCCATCTCCGAACAGCATCACTGGGTACCAACTTCCACAACCTTCCACGGGAAAACAGAAAACTTCTTTTCAAAAACTCAGCAAAGTTCAGCCTTTTTGGTCTAGTTCTTTTTACATCTAGAGGCTTAACGGTTTTGTTTTTGGCTTCGGTTTTTATGCTGAGACAGTTCCGGCGCGGCCGTTTCGTTTTTGTTTCCTTAATGACTTTTCTTTTATATAATGGATGTTATTGCCATTTCTAGCTCGCAAGCTGCTCCAAAAATCTTTGAACTGGAAAGAGCGAGATAACAAGCTTTCCTAATCAATGCCATAAATGAACAAACAGGGGCCAAGCCGTTTAGAGAACCACTTACCCGAGTGTTCAAGGCAATTCACATGCATTACCTAAGTATTTCTTCTTGAATACACCTCTTATTGCTACCAGAGCTCTTAGGGTGGGAAGGCTGAAAGAACAGCTAAATAACGTTGGAAGGGGGTTAAAAAAACTATGCTTCCTAGTTCACAGGGCCAGGGCCTCCTTTTCTGCTCCTCTGAGTGAATAGGAGAAATTTCAGGGTGAGAGCATTGCTTAAAAAAAAATAATACATGCTCATATGCATCTTATTTGTTAGACTTGCATACCTTCCAATTGTCCTGATTTAGCAGGGAGAGTATCCATTAATCATCTGTTGTCTCTGTTTTTCAACTGCTAAAATGTCCTGGTTTCTCTCTCCCACTTTACCCCTTGGTCGTCAGATTAATTCAATTGCTGCAAACTAAGTTCAAAGTACATGAGTAGTTTGTACTCCATTAACACAGCAGAGGTGAGAAGGGAAGAGGGGGTTAAGGCTAGTGTCCCAACTATCTGAAGGACAGTATCTTCCCATACGGGCTGGCCTGAACTGTGATATCTTTTGAGGAAGGGCTTCTCTCAGTTTTTGTCTAGACAATGAAAATACTCCTGAATTGAATTTGTAGAGAATATGATGTCCCAACAAGATCTGAAGGGGATTTGCAGTATTTGGAAGGAAAGGGGCTAAAAACTCTGCAAACTGCGCAGTAAAAGAAATCACAGTTTCCTCTGAAATTCCCTGGAAAATGTACATAGATGCATGTTTTCTGACATGATGTCACAACTTGGAAATGGACAACTTGGAAATATGCAGCCCTGACCTCCAAGCGTTGTCGGAGATTATCTGACCCAGCTGAGTACCCATCACATTCCTCCTCGCTATGTTTGACCTGGACTGTGTTTGTTTCCTCTGGACTCTGTTTGCCTGACCTGGATTCTGCTGGACTACCCTGAACTCTGTTTGCCGGACCTGGACCTTGTATATTGGACTTCGCTTGTGGACTTGTGTTTTGCTTGCTAGTAAAATAAATGCCTGACTTCACACTGCCTTGATTCCTTTGGTTGTCATTAGCCTGACTGTGGTGTGCCTCTGCTATCAGCTGTGTAGTAATCAGCCCTTGTCTGGTTGCCCAGACATTGTTTCGATAGAGGGTATGGATTTGGCTTTTCTTTTTTAAATATTTGAATGGCACACTTTGTAACTGTGGTTTATGCTCAAGGTATCATGCTTTACGACATCACCAGCAGTTGCTTCCTTTCGAAATCACCCTTCACAGTGACATTCTGATCTGACAACCCTAAATAAAATCCTTCTAAATGTGGAAACCCAGGTAAATTCACAGTCTTAAAAAGGTAGAGTCATTATAGGGTTGGAGAGTATTATGCACAGTTTTGATGGTTCTCTACTAATTACATATATCATTTAAAAAAAAAAAATAAACACCCCAAACGCCTGCATTGATGTTTCCTCGGGATGTTTCTATTTCTGTGGCCTGCGGTATATAATCCAGCCACTCTCTCCTCCTTTCACTTGTTCACTGCACTGAAGATAATTTGTGACTCAACCTTATTCACAGAAGCCAGAAAACTACTTAGCAATGGCCACTCAAAGAAACAACTCAAGCTTGTCCAGAGACATGAAACTATTAGGTGGGAAATATGAAACGGGCGGATAAATTACCTCCCTTCACAGCCAAATGCAGAAGATGAGGTTTCAGGGTGTTTGTATGGCAGCAGTGGGGGGGGGGGTGTTTCGCCCAAATGCGCCCAGTCCGGGGGTTTTGACACATGGGTTGCTGATGCACTGTCCCTCTAAATGGCACCAATTTCTAAAACGCGCTGGATATGTTCTCTTCTCTGGGTCCCACAATGGTAGTAAAAACCTGTTTGCTGGTTAGAAAGAGAGGTGGAAATTAGGCAGGGCTAAAGGTATGCCAGCGCAAGGTGAAACGTTGAAGCATAATTGGCTCTGTGGCATTGTGGAGCACATCAGCCCAGCCATCAGCAGCTGCAGAGGATAATAAAAAAGAGGGGAATTAATTGAGGTACAGGGAATTTGACAGGAAAAACCAAGGGAGGGAGGGAGGGAGAAGAAGGGGTGTGCATTAATGGTTTGTGTTACATGGGATAATGTGGAGCCTTCAGCTGTGTCCTCTGTTAAAAGCATAATCTTACACGCCACCAAAAATGCAGATCTAATGGCCAGATGCTCATGAATTTGCAGATAGTTCTGTACTGGAAGGAGGTGGGTGACAAAGAAGGAATGGCTCATAACTGATAGAACATAGGACTGAAAATATTCATCGATTAATTTATGTAGATGAATTGGGTTTGTTTGTTTTTTCCAAAACACAACCTATTAATCAGCGTAAATGCTGAGAGAGAGAGAATGGGAATCCAGGCAAAACTACTGAGCAACCTCTGAGCTCAAAATACTTGGTTTTAATCCCATCGCCCAGATTATAAGACTTCAAACAGTCAACAATTCTTTACAAGCATCACTGAGCATATCCTAAACCACCAGTGTAAAACAATACACCTGACCCAAACCACAAAACCATTTCTTTTTTTTTTTAAATGGCCTAAACCACAAGCCCAAAGCTCAATAAATCTGACCCAAACCATTAAATCCATACTTACACTGTTACATATAGCCAACATGAGGTGTTCCAAACATTTATTTTGTATGAAAGGCAGATGGTTTGCAGCCCAAGTAACAACACATCTTTTTAAAAAATCCATTAAGGAGGGGGGGGGGAACCTGACAAACCAAGGCCAGAGACATTTTTCCACACCCTCCAAGTGTCCCAATTTGGCTGGGATGGTCCTAATTAATCCTCTGCCATCCCACTTTTTCAGCTGCTTTTAAAATGTTTCAGTTTCTCTCTCATCTTCCTATTATCCCCCTTTGTCCTCAGCTTGCTTCCAATCCTGCAAACTTGAGTTCAAAGCGCAAAAAGGAATGTGCACTCCATTAAATCAGCAGAGGGCACAATCTTGCCCTTCCCAGTTGACTCAGGCAAAAGCAAACAGCTGCAGCCTCTCCTGTCTTGTGGTTTTTTCTCTCACTGATAACTTTTTGCCATCTTGAAAACACTCCCATCATACTTTGGACACATCATGAGACAACATGACTCATTGGAAGGATGATAATGCTCCAGAAAGTGGAAGGCAGAAGTAGGAAAAGAAGGAGACCACATTCCAGGTGGATGGAATCCATCAAGGAAGGCACGGCTGCTGCCCTGCGTTTGCAAGACCTGAGCAATGCTGTTAAAAACCAGCTGTCTTGAAGTCCACATTCATGGAGTCACTATAAGACAAAGCCAAGTGGATAGCACATGACCTAGAAAAGTTGCAGCAGTTCAATAATAGATGAAACATCCTATGGTATCCTGGAAATCAGAGTTGTGACTATGTTCCTTCAAGTTGTTTCCAATTTATGGCGCCCCCAAAGCAAACCTATCATGGGTTTGTGAAGTCCAAGGCTTTCGTGGCCAGCATCCATAGATTTTCCTTGGTTTCTTTCCAGGTTGTGAGGCTGTGTTCCGAATAGTTTCTTTCTGATGTTTCACCTGCATCTGTGGCTGAAGATGCCAGCCACAGATGCAGGCAAAATGTCAGAAAGAAACTGTTCCAGAACACGGCCTCACAGCCCGGAAAAAACCCAAGGAAAATCTATCATGGGGTTTTCCTTCACAGAATCATAGAGTTGGAAGAGACCACAAGGGCCATCTAGTCCAACCCCCTGCCTTGCAGGAATACACAATCAAAGCATTCCCGACAGATGGCCCTCCAGCCTCTGTTTTAAAACTTCCGAAGAAAGAGGCTATGCCACACTCGGAAGCAATGCATCCTACTGCTAAATAGCTCTTACCGTCAGGAAGTTCTTCCTAATGTTTAGGTGGAATCTCTTTTCTTGCAGTTTGAACCCATTGCTCCATGTCCTAGTCTCTGGACCCACAGAAAACAAGCTTGCTCCATCCTCAATACGACATCCCTTCAAATATTTAAACATGGCTATCATGTCCCCTCTGAATTGTCTCTTCTCCAGACTAAACATGCCCAGCTTCCTAAGCCGCTCCTCATAGGCCTTAATGGCTTCCAGACCTCCCACCATTTTGGTCACCCTCCTCTGGACACATTTTTAACATCTTTGCCTGATGATGAAGCCGGTGAAGCTTTGAAAGCTTGTTTATAGATTTTGGGTTTTGTTGTACAGTTGTCCCTCCATATCCATGGATGTAAGTATTCAGAGCTTGAAAATATTCTTAAAAGAAATAATAATCCAAAACGCAAACCTTGACTTTGCCATCTTATATAAGTGACGCCATTTTGCTATGCCATTGCATAGAATGGGATTTGAGTATTCACGGATTTTGGTATCCCACGGGGGTCCTGGAACCAAACCCCAGCGAATATGAAGGGACAACTGTATTTTCCTCTGTGGCCAACAAAACTACCCCCAAATAGACTTCCCCTAAATTTACAAATAGTAGAATTAAAGGAAACATTTCCCCTTAGACTTTGAGAACAGAAACAAAGTATGGAAAGAAAACAAAAAACCAAAAAGGTGGGGGGCTAAAACAGTGGCTCTTAACCTTTTCTTTATCAGGGACACTTTTCAATATCATTTGTAGCTCTGGATTCCCAAGACTTAACTCAAGATTTAAAACCCTAATAGCCCTAATAACAAGATTTAAAAACCCTAATAACAACAATACCCGATGATGATGATGATGACAATACAATTACACCATCCATTACACCTTCCCTCAGAGGCACTGGAGGGGAGGGAAGACTTTAATCCTGCTTTTTCTTGAAAGTTTGTGGCTAGAGTGGATTGAATGGCAATGTGCAGTCCAAGCCAGCTTTCAGTTTGGCTCCTGTTATATGGCCGGAGCAGCCTTCACGAACCCCCTGTGAGGACACTACAACCCCCTGGGGGTCCCCAGACAACAGATTAAGACCCACTTGGAGGGGAAAGGAAGATTGTTCTCCTATCTCTTCCTGCAAGCTTGTGGCTAGAGTGGATTGAATGGCAACGCACAGTCCAAGCCAGCGTTTGCGTTGGCTCTTGTCAGTGGGTTGAGCAGGCTTGGTGGACCTCCTATGAGGACATCTGCAGTCCCCTGGGGGTCCCAAATTAAGACCCACTTGGAGAGGGAAGACTTTTCTCCTGCCTCTTCCTGTAAATTTGTGGCTAAGAGTGGATTGAATGGCAATGCGCAGTCCAAGCCAGCTTTCATTTTGGCTCTTGTTATATGACCTAAGGAGCCTTCAGGGAGCCTCTGTGAGGACACTACAACCCCCTGGAGGTCCCCAGACAACAGATTAAAACCCACTTGGAGGGGGAGGGAAGACGTTTTCTCCTGCCTCTCCCTGCAAAGCTTGTGGCTAAGAGTGGATTAAATGGCAATGCACAGTCCAAGCCAACCTTTACCTTGGCTCTTGACAGTAGGCTGAGCAGGCTTGGTGGACACCACAGCCCCCTGGGGGTCCCGGGACCACAGGTCAAGAAACTACTTGGAGGGAGATGAAAGACCCCAAGCTGAAAAGTAGACAATTAAGTACCACTTAAATCTTATTTTTAACCAAGAGTGTTCAGTCTCCGTAGAGACTGTCAAAAATTGCCATTGCCGACTATATTTCAAGTCGTCATGGCGGGGTATTGGGAAAAGTTTTCAATTAGCAATAATCGCGCCTCGGATTAACCTCATTGGCTACGATACTGCCACTGCGCAAAGCTAACGTTGACAGCGGCCGGCGCTGGAGTCCTACTGGTGGAGAGACTCCTAGGTGAGGGCGAGCCAAACCAACCGCCAAGAATGAAGGCAAATTAGATTTCTAAATGCTCTTTTTAAAAGGTCCCCTCCATTACCTGCCCTAAAAAGGCTTTTTAGAGCAATTTTCGCCAAATTTATTCGGTTTCTTCACCTCCAGTGTCGCGCAAAGGTTTCTGGGTGCCGTATGCAGATTTAGATCGGCGCGTCATCGGGTTTAAAGAAGTGAGGGAGGAGGAGTGGGCGGAGTCAGGGCTGGAATGGGCTGAAGGAATGAATGGCGCGGAAGGGGAAAGGGGCGGGGCCACGGCGGTTAGAAGAACGTGAGGGGAGGGGAAGGGCGAGGGGGGAAATGAGCCAATCAGGATCAAGGGAGTGAAAGGGGCGGAGATTCGTCCCCGCCTAAGTACTGTGCTGCTGCTTGGAGCCAGTCGTTCTGCGCAAGCGCGGAAGAAATTGAGAGAAATACAGTACAAAGAGGGGTGGAATTATTGTAGCTGCAGATAGAAATTTTATATATAAACCAATAACAACAAAATTACATCAAGCAAAAACAAAAGCAAAAAAGTCAACAGAGACAAAAACAAAATACTATTCAAATAAACTAAATACAGTACTATACTAAATCTACCTATTCATAACCTTGACAAACAAAAACGTACATTAAGATCACTTTCTATTTTTCCTCTGAAGTGAATATTAACGCAAATTTAAACCTTATCAGGAATTTTCCATTTATTTTCATAATCTCTGAGAGACTCTGTGGCTGCCCCTTTAACTACAATTCCCATAATCTCTGTATTGACTATACTGGCTGCAGAATTCTGGGAGCAGTAGTCCAAAATGAACATTTAAATTGGGAGCAAAGAGGGAATTTATTATTATTATTATTATTTCTTATCCGCTTCTCCTTGTGGATCAATGTAGGGAAACACATCAACACATAAACAGGGCTGGTTTAAGGCACCAGTGCCATCCACATCCACAGGGGATGTAGTAACCCTCCTCCTGCAAAAACATTATTAGTAATAATCTGAATATCCTGTACTATGAATAGCTTAGGTTGAGTGAGGTTACATTGACCTGAGATAAACATATGGGCCCCCAAAAAGCCTTGCAGGGCCCCCCAAAATGCCTTAAACCGGCCCTGGTTGTAACCCTCCTCCTGCAAAAACATTATTAGTAATAATCTGAATATCCTGTACTATGAATAGCTTAGGTTGAGTTATGTTACATTGACCTGAGATAAACATATGGGCCCCCCAAAATAAAGCATTGCAGGGACCCCCCAAATTCGTTAAACTGGTCCTGCACATAAACATAATATTAGTTAAAAACACGTATCAGTTAAAACTTATAAATTTAAAAAACAGGGAAGCCATGGGCTCCCAAGACTTAACTCACAATTTAAAACACTAATCATCATCATAATACCGTTTTTCAACTGCTGTATGGCCTTAAGGGTCTCTTCCAAAGTGGGAGCTATGTCCAATTCATTTTTCATTGGTTTTTGTATCATATGTTGGAGAGCTGAGCCTTGGACTACTCGGTTGGCACTGAAGAGAATTTGAAAATGTTCAGCCCATTGATTCAGGATGGAGGCTTTATTTGTAATTAATGTTTGACCATCTGTACTGTATAAGGAGCTTTGGACTTGATAAGTAGGTCCAAACACTGCTTTAAGAGCTTCATAAAATCCTCTAAGATCACCCAGATCTGCACAGCGTTGTGCCTTTTTGAAGAAAAGCCAGATAATACCTAATAATAATAATAATAATAATATAATAATACAATTATACCATCCATTAAACCTCCCCCCAGAGGCACTTGAGGAGGGGGAGGGAAGACTTTTCTTCTGCTTCTTCCTGCAAGTGTGTGGCTGGAGCGGATTGAATGGCAATGCGCAGGCCAAGCCAGCCAGCCAGCCTTTGCCTTGGCTCCTGTCACATGGCTGCTCCACTGCAGGGAGGAGGTGGCCAAGCAGCCTTCAAGCCTTTGCAGACCCCCTGTGAGGACATTGCGGCCCCCTGGGGGTCCCCGGACCCCAGGTTCAGACCCACTGCCTTATGCCCTTTGTGGCTGGCCCTGCCACGGTGCCAGAAGTAAAGAGAAGGGAACGGGATGCCTTCATCGCCCATCCAGGGAACTCCCCACCTGGAGCCCTGAGAAGAGACAGCTGGGTGGATAAAATTTAATAGAGCAAAAGGAGAAATGTTCCAAGTTGGAAAGATTAGATACATAAAAACTTGCAGCCATCTGGGAGAGTTATTAGGTGGGGAGAGAACAATTGCCTTGCCTTGTGAAGTCGAAGGCTTCCACGGCCAGCATCCATAGGTTTTCCGTGGGGTTTTTCCAGGCTGTGAGGCCGTGTTTGGACGTTTCGCCTGCATCTGTGGCTGGCATCTTCAGAGAATGGTTGGGTAGGGGTGTGTGGGGTTTATATACTGTGAGTCCCTGTTGGGGAGGATATGTAAATTGGTGTATTTCCACCCAGAAACTAGCTATTCAAATACACAAATTTGAGCATGCAGGGATCACCAGCATTGAGGCCATGATATTGAGAACACAGCTGTGCTGGGCAGGGCACGTTTCTAGGATGGAGGACCATCGACTCCCAAAAATAGTACTCTACGGTGAACTCGCCACGGGTCAGCGTAAGAGGGGTGCTCCAAAAAAGCGATACAAGGACTCCCTGAAACAACATCTCAGGCTCGGCCAAATTGATCACCAACAATGGTCCGCCCTGGCCTCACATCGGGAGGCATGGAGACGTACTATCCACAATGCTGCAGCCTTATTTGAGAACTCACGCCGAACAAGTCTTGAAGAGAAACGACAATGCAGAAAGAATCACAACCCAGAAACATTACCCAAGGAGACCTTCTGCTATGCTTTCTGCAACCGGACTTGTTTATCTCGGATTGGCCTTTTTAGTCATCAGCACGCTTGCAGAAAGCGCGGGATGAGTCTTTCCTGAATCTTCGTTTGCGAAGAAAAGCCAGAGAGAGAGAGATCCTCAACAACAGGGGCTCACAGCATATAATTCCCACACACACCCCTACCCAACCATTCTCTGAAAATGCCTGCCACGGATGCAGGCAAAATGTCAGAAATAAACTCTTCAAGAACACGGCCTCACAGCCTGGGGGAAAAAAACCAAGGAAAACCAATTGCCTTTCCCTCTGCCTTTCATCTGGAGAGGAGGGATGGGGGAAAGACCACAGGGAAAGTTCCCCCTACCCCAGTTAAACCTCTGCTCGAAGCAGGATTACAAAAAGGGGAAACTGGGGCAGTGGCCCCGGGGTGCAAAAGAGGGAGACCTGTGAATGGAAAGGGCACCTCCTGGTGGTTCAAATTATATACCCTCCAGCTGTCCTGGCTTGGCAGGGACAGTCCCAATTTATCTCCTGCTTTCCCAATTTACACCATTTAAAATTCGCCATTTAAAATCGTCTGGATAGTCCCAATTTACCTTCTAC
This sequence comes from Gambelia wislizenii, assembly GCA_030847615.1. Taxonomy (NCBI): domain Eukaryota; kingdom Metazoa; phylum Chordata; class Lepidosauria; order Squamata; family Crotaphytidae; genus Gambelia; species Gambelia wislizenii. The sequence goes on from JAUMIR010000010.1 coordinate 37,513,068, forward strand.
TTTCCCAATTTACACAATTTTAAATTTGCCATTGAAAATCATCTGGATAGTCCCAATTTATCTCCTGCTTTCCCAATTTACACAATTTAAAATTCACCATTTAAAATCATCCGGATAGTCCCAATTTATCTTCTGCTTTCCCAATTTACACAATTTAAAATTTGCCATTTAAAATTGTCTGGATAGTCCCAATTTAGCTCCTGCTTTCCCAATTTACACAATTTAAAATTCACCATTTAAAATCATCTGGACAGTCCCAATTTATCTTCTGCTTTCCCAATTTACACAATTTAAAATTTGCCATTTAAAATCGTCTGGATAGTCCCAATTTATCTCCTGCTTTCCCAATTGACACAATTTAAAATTCACCATTTAAAACCATGTGGATAGTCCCAATTTATCTTCTGCTTTCCCAATTGACACAATTTAAAATTCACCATTTAAAACCATCTGGATAGGCCTGCCAGAAGCGACTGGTATTTAATGCTGCTTTAAATTCAGATGGCGTATTCAGCTGTCATACCTCTTCTGGCAGTCTAGGAATTTGGGGGGATTGGGAATTTTTTAATTGGAATAAGACCATTCTACTGAAAAATGCACCCAACCACAAAAGGTTGTAACAATAATGCAAATATATATATATTTCCCTCTTTTCTTACTAATACAAAAATAAAACTATCTATACATTTTTCCTCTTAATCTAAGCACACTATGATCACTCTTTTTTCTTTTCCAATGAACATTATATTTACACATTACAATTATATATATTTGGAAAAGAAAAAATTCCAGCAGTCTAGGGACGCTGAAGAGAAATTCCTCTGGCTGACAGTCACGAACCTAGTTTTGGTTGGTTGGAGCAAATGTCCCCCAGAGGACCTGAGTGTACGGGCGGATGGTACAGGAAGAGGAGATCCCATAGGTAACCTGGACCCAAACCATGTAAGGTTTTAAAGGTAACAACCAACACTTTGCTTGGAAACCAATTACCAGCCAGTGGAGTGGTTTTAATATTGGTGTGAGACCATCACTCCGTGACTAATCTGGCTGCCGTGTTTGGAACCAATTGACATTTCCAAATTTGGTACAGAGACAAGTTTTTATAGGTGAAATTATTTATCAAGTACACCCGATATCCAGCCTCAGCTGGTCTCTTTTCCACCCTTATCTTTCTCCCGGACCTTGGAACCAACCCCATGTTCCAGTAGCCGGCCTTGGCTACCGGAGTCCCTGCCAAGAGGATGGCAACACTCTATAAAAGGACCCTCCGTTCTTCGAGGCCTGAACATTTTCATCGGGTGGTGTTAAGATGAAGGCCTCATACAGCTTCTTCTTCCTCCCCCTGCTCTTCGCCATGGGGTGGGCCCAGTGCCCGGCCCCAGCCGACCTGAAGAGGGAAGATGGCACCAAGGCCTGCGCCCTCCTCTACACGGACAACAGTCCATACTACGACCAGTGCTGTGCTGGCAGCGTCCTTGAGGTGCAGCCTGGTGAAGACCAGCCCTATGTCCCGTCGGCTTTTAACAACAAGGTGTCTTCCTTGGTTGTGGCCCAAAGGTGTGAACTTTCGGTCTGGTCCTCTAAGGGCAAAGGCGGCAAGACACGGAAGTTTAAAACTGGGGCGTACCCTCGGCTCCAAGAATACAGAAAGGGGCTCTTTGGTGACTGGGATAACGCCATCTCAGCCTACTACTGCAGTTGCAGCTAAGATGGCCAAAGCGCCGCCAAGTCCAGCCCAGAAGAGACCTTGCCTGGATGGATCCGAACTTGCCGCCGTGACCTGTACCCGCACCCCTGGCTCAGATGGTCTACCCCACAATGTCGCCATTGAGAATTCTGGGAAATAGCCTTTCCAGAATCTCCTTTTCTTCCAATGCCTGAGAGAGTCTGGCTGACCCCAAGATCACGATATACAGATCAAAAACGACGGCTTTCATCTTGCGGCAGCAAAGAATTCATCTCTGCCTCCCATGGACCGGAACACATCACCGCCAGAGAAATAAAGCCAAAACAAAATATGAATTTATTCCGCCCCCCCACCCTGGGAACAATACGCTCGATCAGAAGGGGGTTTCTCTTCTCCACCACCACCCTTTTGAAGACTCCCAGGTTTGTCACCTTCGCTTGAAAGATTTGTACCCTCTAATGTTCTAAGATCTTTTACATCCCTCTTTGTTCTCGGGCTGTTGGGAGGACAGGCCTTCCATCTTCAAAGCCATGCTTTCCCTGAGATCTGCTCTGCGGCAAATCACACACACACCCTCATCGAGGCTATTATTGTAGCGCCTTGCCACTATAAACGTAATTAAAAGTGAAGCAACATGACTTTGGAAGCGTGTCAGGTTCTCTCTCTTTCTCTTTTGTAGCTCAAGGTCGGCCAGTGATGGGTAGCTTTTGTTTTTCCGCCTCTTGTAAACATTTAATTGGAAAAAGCTTTTCAGCAGCCCTGGAGCAGAATACAATAATCCCCACCAAGCAAAATGGTTTTCAATTTACTTCTTTCCTTAGAGGCATTGCCAAATTTGGCAAGACCTTACAAGGAAGTGGTGGGGGGATTGTGGAGGGAGGAGGGTCGGAACTGTAGGATTGAATTGGGGCCAGAAGGGCTCCTCCTTTCTCCATCTTAAATGCCAAAGAAGAGTCCTTCACCTTGGGAGGAAGGCACAAAGATGGTGCCTCTGCTAGGGATGTCACTCATAGAATCACAGAGTTGGAAGAGACCACAAGGGCCATCTAGTCCAACCCCAGGCCATGCAGGAACACACAATCAAATCATTCCCAACAGATAACCATCCAGCCTCTCTTTTAAAAGCTCCAAAGGAGACTCCAACACACACACTCCAAGGCAGTGTATTCCACTGCCAAATAGCTCTTACTGTCAGGATGTTTAAGTGGAATTTCTTTTCCTGTAGTTTGAGCCCATTGCTCCGTGTCCTAGTCTTTGGAGCAGCAGAAAACTAGCTTGCTCCATCCTCAGTATAACATCCCTTCAAATATTTGATCATGGCTATCATATCCCCTCTTAACTTTCTCTTCTCCAGACTAAACATACCCAGCTCCCTAAGCCACTCCTCATAGGGCATCATGGCTTCCAGATCACCCACTATTTCGGTCGCCCTCCTCTGGAAAAGCTCCAGCTTGTCAATCTTTGCTCCTTTTTCTACTCCCAGGAAGAAATTACTACTCTCTCCCTGCTGTGAGAAAGTCTTTGAAAACTGAGCCATTTTCAAAGACTATTCACAGTTCAAGACTGATTCTGCACAAAATTCACACAGGGTTGTTTTGCACAGGAAACAGAATTGTCTGCACAGAAAATAACGGCTGGTATCTCGTTCATTACAATGTCTTTAGACTTACGATCTTGTAACTGTTTCCTATTCATGTTTACGAATGTGGTACCATTGTGGAAATGGGTACGTAATTTATTATTATCAGTGTCCCCGAAACCCACCTTAAAATCCAGGCAGCCATACCAATGGATGGAGTTGTACAGTACTAGCAAGCAGGAGACTGAAGAATGATGTGTCCAGCTAAGGAGTTCGGACAGAACCACAGAGGCATCCCCGCTTTTGCTCCTCACACCACACCTTGCAGGACTGAATGGATTTTCCTACACCACCACACTCACCAATTTCGGAAAACGTTATCCCTCAATGCAGCTGCCTGGATTTTAAGGTAGCTTTGAGGGGGTAAGATTGGGAGATGGATTGCAGCCACAACATTGTGGCTACATGTTGGATGCCAGATCTTGGCAAATATTTCTGTGCAGTTTAAATAATAATATTTCCATCCACTTTAACTGCTGTGGCAAGATCCTATGGAATCCTGGGATTTGCAGTTTAGGGAGGGGGGCATTTGGAATTCTCAGCCAAAGAGTTCTAGTGCCTCCCCAAACAATAAACCCCAGGATTCCATAGGATCTTGCCATGGTTTTTAAAAGTGGGATCATAGTGCTATAATTATGTAGTGTGGATGGACCCTCCAGTACCATATTTCTGCATAACCTGAATCGATATATATTTGGTCTACACCTCCCAGAACTCTCTCCCCTCCCCAACCTAGGCCCTGGACCGTGGTGACTGGGGAATTCTGGGAACTGCAATTCAGAAAAGTAATGTTTCCAAGGTCAGAGAATCATAGAATCATAGCATTAGAAGGTACCCTAAGGGCCATATAGTCCAGCCCCATTCTCCCCTGCCCTGCAGAAATATCCAATCAAAGCACTCCCGACAGATGGCCATCCAGACTCTGTTTAAAAACTTCCCAAGAGATGGTAAGGTGAAATGTACCGCTTTCCTGATAAACAAACACACCCCACGCCAAAAGAAATGCCTGAAAATTCCAGGTTTGTGTCTACTTTTAATCCACATTGAAGACATTTCTTGTTTAAGGGTTGCTGTGTCCTCTTCTTCTAAGGTCTGGGTTGTTTTAAAGCAGCCAGGGCACCCTTGGGTCCTAAGGCGTGCAAAGGTACATGACCACCAACCATGCACAGCCGTGCTCTTTCCTCAGTCCCTTAGTTGCACAGAGACGCTGCTGTCTGTTGCTCTGGTACGGAGGAGCCCAGCCGCTGTCTCCACATCCTTGGTCTTGTGTAGAAAATGGACCTTGCGCACGCCCGGGCCGTAATCCTGGAAGACGTGAGAAACCTAAAAAGAGATTTAGGGGAGGGGGGCAAGGAAGGTCTCAATCCACCAGGTTCAGCTGCAGGTTCAGCACTGCGTTGGTAACCTCCATTTAGTAAAACACAGGCATGTTTCTAGCACTGGATTCTATTTTGGAAGAGGTCTGTGTGGGCAGAACTTGGAAATATTCCAGGTTCTGCAGTTTTAACACCATCAGTTCAATTTGGATCCGGTACCCAGCCACCTCTCTGCCACTATCCATGGGCCTCTTTCTCTCTCTCTGCCTCAAGTCCCTTCCATGCTACACAATTATATCAGCATGATTCCACGTTAACTGCTATGGCTGCATCCTATGGCACCGTGGGATTTGCAGTAGGGTGAAGCACTAGACCAGTGGTTCTTAACCTTTTCTTTACCAGGGACCCCCTTTACATATCATTTGTAGCCGTGGACCCCCAAGACCTAACTCAAGATTTAAAACAAAAACAATAACAACACAATTACACCATGCATTAAACCTTCCCTCAGAGGCACTGGAGAGGGAGGGAAGACTTTTCTCCTGCTTCTTCCTACAAATTTGTGGCAGGAGCAGGTTGAATGGCAATGCACAGGCCAAGCCAGCCAGCCTTTGCCTTGACTCCTATCATGTGGCCACTCCACTGAAGTGGGCCAAACGGCCTTCAAGCCTTTGCGGACCCCCCTGTGAGGACACTGCAGCCCCTTAGGGGTCTCCGGGCCACAGGTTAAGAACCACTGCACTAGATCTCTCTGGCTGAGAATTCCAAGTACCCCTCCTTAAACTGCAAAAGCCAGGAGGGTGGAACCTTGGCTGTCAAAGTGGAATCACCATGCTAGAATTGTGTAGTGTGGAAAGGGTCCCCTTCTCTACAGTGGAGGTGACCCAAGTAGGCGGCCTCAACCTGTACCAGTCCCCGGAATGCTATAGCACTGATGGTAATGAAAATTCAGCACAGCAGATTAAAATAAAAGATGTAAACGGCATCCTGGAATCAGTCAGAATAATGCCTCCAATTCCAAAAGTGCTTGTGACAGCCGGCCTTGGCCATCTCGCCGTTCATGCATTCGGTACTGTTTTGCAAAGCAAGAGATCCTGTGTACACGCACAGAGTGTTTTCTCCTTTGCAACTGATGCCAAAATTCAGATGGGTCTGGTGTCAGTTTCTGCTACACAACCACAACCAACACCAAAAAGTCTGGGGTTAGAGAGTACCAAGACTAACCACACCTGCCAACCCAAACCTTACGTGATGCCAGTCCTTTTGCTCCCCGTCTTGCTCTTTTTCACGGGCCACATGGTGAAATTCTCCAATCACCACAGCCCCATCCATTCCCAGGAGCCGGACATGAAGTTCATAGACGGAGCGGTCCAGTTTGCTGTTCTCATACCTAAAGGGAGGGAGGAACTCCCATTATTCCTGGCAGCTTTCCTTGGCCATTGAGGTCAAATAAGCTTCTAGAAACACCCGCATGTGTGAATGGCCAGCCACCCTTCTTCTTCCTTTCCAGGCAAAAGTGACTCCATTGGGTTCTCCTTGTTAGAAACTTGCTGCCCTCTGGTGGTGCATATGAGAAATCTGTCCTTTTATTCTGCCTGAATATTTGGGGGATTGGTTTATTTATTTATTTATTTATTAAAAGCATTTTTGCAAAACCGTAGCCTGAGAGAACACAGTCAGAGATCCTTTCATGCAGCTTGGAGGACACAAGGCAAGCTCCTTGTTTTATAATGCCTGTCTCTGTTTCCATGGGTGTTTAAATTTCCATACCCTCCAACATTTTACAGATGAAAACTGGTACACGTGTTGCCAAGCAACATCAAACTGTGGTCAAGATGGCATGAGGAAGAATAGACAAGCTAGGAGAGGCTGCAGCAGTTTGCTTTTGCCTAAGCTTCCTGGGAAGGGCAAGACTCAGCCCCCCCTTCTTAGTGAATTGAATGCAAACTATGTTTGCACTTATTTATTAGAACTGTCCCTGCCAAAACAGGACTATTGGAGGGATTTCTAGTCCCTGCTTTTTTCTAGGCCTGCTGCCAGAATCCTTTTCGTGTCTTGTGCGTGCATAAGTTCCCTGTTGGCTGTTTTTGTCCAAAACGAGACATCTGCGTTCAGTTCAAGGCTGCAGAAGCAAGAGTTGCCAATTAAGTGCCATTGTCCATTCAAAGGCACACGAATATGAGATGTAGATTTGGTTGTGCCATTGGCTGCGCATTTGGGAATGCAAAACTGCCACTCAACACAAGGTTTGCATAGAACAATTAGTGCATAAGTCACATAAAGAGATTTATGGTATAAAATCCCAACAAAGCATCTCAGCACACATCTATATACATTCCATATTTCCCCATTGTCCTGATTTGGTAGGAACAAGCCTGATTAATCCTCTGTCATCCAACTTTTTCAGCTGCTTTTAAAATGTCCTGGTTTCCCTCTCCCCTTCCCACTTTCCCCATTTCTCCTCACAGCTTACTTCCATGTCTGCAAACTGAGCTCAATGGATAAAAGTAGTTTGCAGTCCATTAACCCATCCCGGGAGGCTCAAGCAAAAGCAAATCTTGCTGATCCCTGTAGGCTCAGGCAAAAGCAAACCGCTGCAGCCTCTGCTAGCTTGCTTGATCTCCCTCATAAATAACTCTTGCCCTCTTGACCACACTCTGATATTGCTTGATCCCACATGTGCCCTGGTTTTCACCGGTGAAATATTGGACAGTATGAGCTTCAGAGTTTAGCAACTGGGAAGGGGAAGTTCTGGGGAAGAGTTCTTTAAACAGTGATAGAATACAGCTTCCAGCTCCCTGCCACCATTACCATCATCACCACCACCACTACCTCCCCCTATCTCTCTCTCTCACACACACACACCCCTCCAGCCTACAAATCCTAGTGCCACTTAATTGCAGAGAGCAAAACAAACAGATGACAACCCTTTACCAGTCCATGACGGTGATGTTTGGCTGGTATAAATCCAGCAGCTCTTCCCAGAGGCCTTCAGCCAGCAGGTCAACACACTGTTGCTTGACACACCAGCTAAAAAGAGCAAAAGGAAGGCAGAAAGTGTGCAAAGGAGATCCAGACACAAGGGTGATTTATTATTATTATTATTATTATTATTATTATATTTATTTATACCCCGCCCTTCAGCCACAAGGTTATCAAAGCGACTTACAAATTGTGTTAAGCAATAGCAATTTACACACCTACACTGCAAGAAGCAGCTTCCAATGTGTGTTAGTTAATTTTGCCCAGGAATACTTGCTAAGTAACTGTTGCAAATGAAAAACTAGGAAGGACAATTTGGTTAATCCCAGGAAGAGAGAGAAGTCTTCTAGATTTATTTTGTATGAGTATTCCACTGTTTTGGAAGTGTACCAAACACCATGACATTTGGCCAGAAGAGAACTAACTTCTCTCAACCCATTGGCCAGAATCAGCATATTGTCAGTTTTGAATACAAAGGTGGCTGTAAGAAGTTGAAATGGCTCTTCCCCACTGACCCTCCAGGAAGGCACTCACCTGTACCGTGGCAAAACGAACTTCAGGGGGGTCTCCTCCTGGACCACAGGGCTAATTTGCTCAGTGCTAATTTGCCAGCCTTTGAAAATGTCTGTAAGGGGGATAAAGAGAGAGAGATACCCCCCACCCCATGAAGGAAATAAGAAAGGTTTAGAAATCCAGCAGCCAACTTCTGCATCCAAAAAGCCAGAGTACCCCTGAGCATGTACAGAGTATGTTTCTGGCAATCATATTTCACCCTAAACCACTCTACAGAGTGTGTTTCCTCCAGTCATAATATTTCACCTTTGCACACGCACACATGGGCAAAGGTTCCTTGAGCATATGTAGCATGCCTTTCACTGAGCTTGATGGTGATGAAATTAACCGTCTTGCACCTATAAAGACACACGAAGCTGCTCCAGCTATGTGGTGCTAGAGGAGAGTTCTGCAGATACCAAGACAAGGAATGGATCTGAGAGCAAACCAGGCCTGAGCTCTCCCTAGAAGCCAAGGTGACTAAACTGAGGCTGTCATACTTTGGACATACCATGAGATGGCATGGCTCATTGGAAAAGACAATGATGTTGGGGAAAGTGGAAGGCAGTAGGAAAAAAGAGGGAAACAAATGCACTACGGATGGATGGACTCCAGCAAGGAAGCCCTTGCTTTGCAAGACCTGAGCAAGGTAGCCAATGGCTGGGGCTCTAGCAGGTCTCTCAGTCATAGGATTGCCATAAGTTGAAGTTGCCTTGATAGCAAATGATGACAACAACAAAATGCCCACTTTCTATAAACTGGCACCTTCCAAATTCGGATGTGTTGGACTACAACTCCCACAATCCCCCTGATGATAGGTGTTCTAGCCCAACACATCTGGAGGGAGCCAGGTTGCAGAGAACTCCAATATGACCTTGGAATATTTTCTATAGCTTTCTCCACACTGAAGAGACATGCACAAATCATGCCCGGTATTGTTTCTCCTCATTCTGGTCAAGAAAGACCTCATGGGCTGCTGGTGCAGCATCAAAGGTCTGCCAGTGTGGTTATGCTGAGCATCCAGCAATGCCAAAGCCTGCCCCATTTTGTTGCCAGCTGTGCCATGGCATCCCCAGGCCCAGCCAGTAGCTGTTCAGGTCAGGGGCAGAGCTGCATTTGGGGGCCTTCTCTATTCTGCCTGCTACTGTGTGGCATAGGAGAACGGCTATGGTGTACCACTCTGCCTGCTATTGCATAGCGGGGGAAGCACAGTGCAAAGAGATCCTGGACATCTCCTTCCCCAGGTGTAGGAATCACACAGCCTTCCAGTTTTTACTACAACTCCCAGCATTCTGCACCATTGCTTCTGCTGGCTGGCGGGAGTTGCAGTCCCACACCATCTGGAAGGCTACGCAGTTGCTACGCCATACTTCTGCAGCATTGAGAAACATCATTACACTGGCGTAACCCTGGGAATTATCCCAGCACAATTCACTCACAGGATTCCAGGGAAATCCAGGCTTGGTCAGATACACCCCATCCATGGTGGCAGGATTTCTCAAAAGACCCTGAGTTCTACATGCTGACAAACTCCATGCTAAGAAGGACAATCCTGTTCTCTTCCCCCTACCAAGATCCCAAACCTCCCTCTACCCCTGAACTACCTACCTGTAGAGTCCAGAGGCTTGCAGGGTGTCTGTGGCCGGCATGGCGGAGCTGGCTCGGAAATGTTGATACCTGAGTCAGAAAAAGCAGAGGAGGGGATGCATCAAAAGACAACAGTGATCTCCCTAGATTCACTATCCTGCTAACCCCATCTGTTCCACTCCTCTGAACTAATCTGCTATGGCCCTACTAGCTGAGGGATTATGGGAACTGCCGACCTTCTAAGCCTACCCTGATTTGGCAGAGATTGGTCTGATTAACCCTCTGTCATCCCATTTTTTCAGCCACTTTTAAAATGTCCTGGTTTCTCTCTCCACCACCCACTTTCCCCCTTAGTTCAATTGCTGCAAACTGAGAGCCATACCACACTACAAGGAAAAGCAGCAAGGAACATTCTGTATTTCCTGCTGCCTTCCTGCACGACATTGGCATCCTTCCAGCATCCTTTCATTCCGTTTCCATGGGAGACAGAGCAAAAACTGCACTTTTTTGCAAACAGGTTTTCCTGGTTAGCAAAAAGACACGGTTTTACCTCGGTCCCTTATGGGACAGAAATGAAAAAACAGCAATGCCATGCAGGAAGCAGCAGGAAAGATAGAACAAATGTTCCTCTATTAACTAATTTCAAAAGTTAACATAGATTCTTTACTATGATTCTTTTCAAGATTATTAATTCCCCTAACCCCCCCCCCAACCTCAGTGCTCCCCTTAACCGGAGCCATTATCCCTTACCTAATCTTTCCAGAATCTCATTTCTTCTCATGGAGGTATCCTCCCATCTTTTGTCTATAATACTTTTTTAACAAATTGTGATGTTTATGGTAATATTATGTGTTAAACTAAATAAGTATTGATTGGATATTATAATGTATGATTATAAAATTAATAAAAATAAAAGGAACAAATGTTCCTGTTGCTTTTCCGCTTTTCCTCGGAGCGCAGTAAGGCTCTGAGTTCAAAGTGCAAAAGTAGTTTGCCTTGCATTCACTCTGGAGGTGCGAAAGAAAGAGCAGAATCCTGCCCTTCCCAGTAGAATCAGGCAAAAGCAAACTGTTGCAGCCTCTTCTAACTTATTGGTTCCTCCTCATTCATAACTTTGGCCATCTTGATCACACACTGTCCCATTTTTCATCTCTAAAAGGTTGGAAGGTATGCACAAAGCGAGGACTGGGTGTCCAATTGGAGACATGACTGTTCCTTTTGAAATGCCTTTCCTCTCCCTCCTCCCTGCAAGAAGGGAATTTACAAAGTGCGTGTTAATTAGTAGTGACGGCAAAGGCCTAGGAGGCACCAAATCGCTTTGCAAACACGCAGGGCTGCTGATAGCCAATTAATGATGATAATGAGAGAGGCCTTCCCCAGCCCCTGGCTGACAGTGCTGGCAAGGCCTGTGACAAAGCAATAGAAGCCTTGAGGACAGGATCCGGGTGCATTTCCCCCAAGCCAATGGGCCGTGGGGCGTTTTAACAGACTGAAAAATCCACCCTGCCCTGCCCCAGAGCTTCCATGAACCATGACCAAACTAAAGAGTCACTCCTTAGCTCAGCACAATGGAGAGCTGCTAACAAAGGCATTGCAGTCATCCCAAAAGGAAGGCTCTGAGCAGCCTTATACATACCATCCAGTTGTCTTGATTTGGCAAGGAGAGTCCCTATTAATTCTTTGCCATCCCACTTTTCAGCAGCTTTTAAAGTGTCCCGGAGGGGACTGGAGGGGATGGAATCTCGTCCTTCCCAGGAGGCTCAGGGAAAAGCAAACTGCTGCAGACTCTTCTGGCTTGTATGTTCGTCCTTATCAATAATGTTGCCCATCTTGACCACTCTCTGGTATTGCTTGGTTCTATGTCCCTCCCAGTTTTCATCTGTGAAGATCCCATCAGATCTTGGAAGCTAAGCAGGGTCAGCCCTGGTTAGTACTTGGATGGGAGACCACCAAGGAATCCCAGGTGCAGTAGGCTCTATTTCAAAGGAAGGTACTGGCCAAACCACCTCCAAGGATTCCTTGCCTAAGAAAATGTTCTGAAATTCATGGGCTCTCCATAAGTTGACAGGTGGTTTGAAGATGCATATACACACAAGATCGGACTTTGGTCCCTTTCCCCCCAAATGCTGCAGGGTAGAACTTCCAGAGCATGGAAATGGTGCCTTTTTGGACTGTCACTCCCAGAATCCCCCAGCTAACTGGCTGGAGGATTCTGGGGGTGGCAGTCCAAAAAGAAGAACTCTCCCTAAGCCTAGAAGGACTTTCAATGAATTCCAAGTGCTGTGGGCTCCATTTCAGAAGAAGGAACTGGCCAAAGGAACCACCTCTGAGGATTCATTGCCTAAGAAAACCCTATGAAAAATTTATGGGGTCAACATAAGTCGATGAGCAACCTGCAGGCAAGCAGGTACGCACATGCACACACATACACACACTATTTTTGCTGACCTTTTTTGAAATCTGGAATTTCCAAGACAACTGCTCTTGCCTCCATGGTTTCCATTCCAAGGAAAGCTGTTTCTGCTTCCTCAATTAATCACCTTCCAAAAGCTGTGAAAGGCCTTGCCTCCCCTTTTTTTTGAAGGCTTTTATCATGTAATTTTAATTGGCTGCTTTTAATTTATCCCTGCTTGTTTAATATTTTAAGTATTTTGATAGCCCTGTTGTACTGCTACATTCTGCTCCGTTCTTATGTTGCATTTAGGGTTGGTTTTGCAAACAGAAAGGTCTTTCCATTGTTAAATTATTTATTCCCCTTATAGCCCACCTTCAACTTTTTCAGAAAAAAGGCAGGGTAAGGAATGAATGTTTTAAAATTAAATGGTCTTTGATAGACCTTTGAGAGGGATTTATGGTCATAACCCCTCCAACGTTTCACAGATGAAAACCAAGGGCAGCAGCGACTTCAGAGTGTGGTCAAGATGGCAAAAATGATTTAGAACACACAAGCTAGGAGAGGCTGCAGAAGTTTGCTTTTGCCTGAGCCAACGGGGAAGGGGAAGATTTAGCCCCTTCCTCTCCTCTCCCCACTGCTGAGTTAATGGAGTGCAAACAATGTTTGCACTTTGAACTCAGTTTTCAGCAGTTGAAGCAATGCAAAGACAAAGGGGCAAAGTGTTAGGAAAGAGAGAAAACCAGGACATTTTAACAGCAGCTCAAAAAGTGGTACTACAGAGGATTAATTGAGACAGTCCCAGCCAAACCAGGATAGTTGGACAGTGCGCTCTCAGCTCTGCCACTAATTGTCTATCACCAAATGGACCAAAACATTGTTCAACAACTTTGGGTGAGACTAACATGAGTGAGAACTGATTCTGATGCTGAGTTGATGCCATTAAAACCACTGCATGGTCACATTGTGGTTTTCCTTTACTCTGTTGAGTAAATGAGGTTGAACCCACAAGCTAGGAGAGACTGCAGCAGTTTGCTTTCACCTGAGCCAGAGACTAATGGAGCAATGCACTCAAACTCCAGGAAAAGAGATTCCACCTAAACATTAGGAAGACCTTCCTGATGTTAAGAGCTGTTGAACAGTGGAAAGCACTGCCTGGGAGTGTGGTGGAGTCTCCTTCTTTGGAGGTTTTCCAACAGAGGCTGGATGGCCATCTGTTGGGAGTGCTTCGATTGTGTTCCTACAAGGCAGGGGGTTGGACTAGATGGCCCTTGGGGTCTCTTCCAACTCTATGATTCTACTAGTGTCATGTGAACAGGCTACCACCCCCACCCCCGGAGTCCCAGCTTTGGAAACTCATCAGGGGATAAGTGAAAAGAGAAAGAACCCTAGGTGGGAGTCTCCATCCAAAGACAGACCATGCCCTACCCTCCTTAGCTTCCAAAAATTCAGACAGAACAGGAGCATTTGGGATAACACCAAGGTCCTTTTAACCCCATGCCTACCTACCTTCAGGGTTGGGATTCTGCAAAAAGTTCCTCTCAAAGGGTTTCCGGGCATAGAGAGTCTCCCAGTCAGGCTTCTTGGGGAGTGGGACCCTCCTCCGACTCAGCCCCCACTGAGCCTCAAAATGTTGCTGCCAGTTGGGGCCAGAGGCAGAGAAAGGGGGTGTCAGAGGCTGTGTTTGCTGCTGCTGCCGGGGTGCTGCCATCGGTGCAAGGCTCCAGGGCAGGCGTTCCAGCAGAAGGAAGGGCGGAATGTGAAGCACCCAGAGGCTGGTTTTCTGGGCAAGCAACTGCCTGGCCTTTAAAAAAGAAAAGAAAAAAAACAGGGAGGGGCCCCTGGGGATTACAGGAGCAACTGAAGGGGAAGAAAGAAGTGGAAGATGTTACAAGCTTTCTCTACAAGGCAGCCCTTAACCCACACCCCTGCATGAGATCCCTCAGGAAAACCTTGGTGTCTAAGGCCATCGGGCCATTGGGGTCCTTCCAGATTTCCCTGGAAGGTGCATGGTCTTCAACTGTCCCCATTTGGGAGTGAGAGGGCTTGTCTATACGAGGGGAAAAGATGTGGATTGCTCCGCAGTAATGGCAATTTGCAGCAGCCGGGGTTTTGTTTTTGTTTTTTGCAGGCATAAGCTTTGCTTGCCTGCAGATCCAGATGGTGGCCGTGAGTGAATTACTTGCATTTTTAGAAGGGAAGGTAGTTTGCACGTGCAACTTGTTCCACTGGGTGGAGAGAAGATGCACCTGCCAGAATTCTCCCTTAATACTCTGGTTTCTCTTCAGATCGTATAAATCTTTCGCCTTTTACAGAATTCCCCCTTAGCTCTTCAAAGCTAGAAAAAATCCCGATGTTCTGGTCATGGGGTGCAAGTTAGAAAACCATTCTGAGCAAATATCTTTTCTCCTCTCTCCAGACCATGACAAAAAAGAGGGTGCCTCCTTTTTTAATTCCAAGGAGAGCAAAACTACCTAGCAAACAGGTTCTTCAGGTAATGCCTGGCCCTGCCCAGAGGAAGCTGCAAGGAGGAATCCATGACTGGAACAAAAGGAATTTGGATCAGGTGCACAGATTCACCCAGCCCAATGTATTTTTGCTTCCTAATGCACAGGAGAGCTTTTATCCTTGACTGCTTCAACCGCTGCTGGCTTCAGATCACACCAACAGGTAGACTTTCCTAATCAGGTTGCCTGGTATAGCCTTATATCTTTAGAAGAATGCAGTGATCTTTTTTAAAAAAGCAGAAACTAAAGGAGAGGGGAAAGAAATGTGGCAACACCTTTAAGACTAACTGGTTTTTATTTTTGCATGAGCTTTTGTGGATTTACACAGACTTCTTCAGATGTAGTACCAAGTGGTGTTAGAACCTCAGTTATAAAGCAGATTTAATGTTTTTTTAGTATTTTACTATTATGTGTATCAAGCTGGCTTTGACTGATGGCAACCTGCTGAATAAGCAACTCTAAGGACTTGCCTCTAAAAGTGTTCTTTTGCCACCATATTTTAATCGTCATTGGGGCAGAAAAAGAACCCTTTATATCAAACGTTGCTGTACTAGTGTGAAAAAGCAGCCCCGTACTTCCACGCTCGCAGGTGAGCAAGATCTCGGAGGTTCTCGTGAGAAGACACGAGCATGCTTAAAATTCTAAAAACAGTTAAATAAAAAACCAAAATGTATACACAAGCACTGAAACACTTTAAAACTTGCCTGCAACACAGGAAGATCCATAAAAAGAGCATCCAGTAGCTAGTTTTTGTGTTCTCACCCAGAAGTGTTCTGGCGGGGATCACCAATTGATGCTGGAATTGCACCAGCAAAACGGGGCGCAGTTTCATGTGCTCACAATCATGCTAAAAAAAGCCACAGCCAATCAATTGACGGTTTTGCCCATCAATAAAAAAGAACGCCTTATTTCCTACACATAATCACAAAAGCACAATGTCGTGTAGTATGGGAGCCCTTTTGCATTCATTAGGTGTTGCTGCATCTGATAAATTCCTAAGACACCCTTGGCCCTTTGACACCATGTAGTTATAGCACACTGATTCCACTTTAATTGCCATGGTTGCCTCCTATGGAATCCTGGGACTTGTAGTTCGGTGAGGGGCTCTCTGGCTGAAAATCCTAAACACCCCTCCCTAAACTACAAATCCCAGGGTTCCATAGGATGGAACCATAGCGGTTAAAGGTGGAACAGAGTGCTATACTTGTATAGTGTGGAACAGCTCGCTGTTACGAACAGCCTTGCTCATGTCTTGCAAACTCAGGGCAGCCATGGCTTCTTTGACCTAGGGTGCATCCACACTGCACAATCCAATTTGAAACTGGATTATTTGCCATGGTGACTTCCTATGGAATGCTGTGTATCTTGACATTTCGGGATCTTGTCTAGTTCCTTCATAGCTGCCCTTCCAAATCTCAGTCTTCTTCTGATTCCTCGACTATAGTCTCCATTTTAACGACTGAGCCAAGCTATAGAAAATCTTAACAATTTTGATGTCTTCATCAGGTGTGTTGAAATTATGTAAATCTTTCATATTTTTCCTGCTGCTTCATTAGGATTCTGGTTTCTTTCAGCTGGTTCAATAGCATAATTGGTTTACTTTGTATTTTAACGTGCATAATTTACTGCGTGCTTTTGGGAACCTTTTAAATTATGCAAGCCACCTTGCATCTGAATTCTGGGAGAGAGATGGGATAGAAGCTAAATCGGTCCTGCTCTCTTGAAGGCTTAGATACGGATGCTGGAGGTGCATTGACAAGCTGGAGCGTGTCCAGAGGAGGGCGACCAAAATGATGGGAGGTCTGGAAGCCATGATGCCCCATGAGGAGCGGCTTAGGGAGCTGGGTATGTTTAGCTTGGGGAAGAGAAGGTGAAGAGGGGACATGATAGCCATGTTTAAATATTTGAAGGGATGTCCTACTGAGGATGGAGCAAGCCTGTTTTCTGCAGCTCCAGAGACTAGGATATGGAGCAGTGGGTTCAAACTATAGGAAAAGAGATTCCACCTAAGCATTAGGAAGAACTTCCTGGAGGTAAGAGCTATATTTGGCCGTGGAATGCATTGCCTGTGAGTGTGGTGGAGTCTCCATTTTTGGAGGTTTTTCAACAGAGGCTGGATGGCCATCTGTTCGGTATGCTTTGATTGTGCATTTCTGCATGGCAGGAGGTTGGACTGGATGGCCCTTGGGGTCTCTTCCAACTCTATGATTCCATGATCCTTGTTTTACATGTTATCAAAATTCACCTTGCAAGGTGGGCCATATCCAAGGTTGCACTTGACCTTGGGGAAAAATATTAAGAAAGACTATCCAGAGAGCTAACTATTTGGAAACTATTTTAATATACCCCAGTGGTGGGGATGAGATGTTCTATCACCCCTACAGCCATTCCACTTATTATTTGCCACCAGGTCAACTTCAACTTATGGCGACTCTATGAATGAGAGACCCCCAAGAATCTCAGCTATCAACTGCCCTGCTCAGGTCTTGCAAACTCAGGGCAGCATCCGTGGCTTCCTTGGTGGAGTCCATCCACCGGTTGCATGGTCTCCCTTTTTTCCTGCTGCCTTCTACTCTCCCCAGCATTATCATCTTTGCCAGTGAGTCACATCATGTCATTATAGCAGCCTCTGTTTAATCATTTTCACCCATTCTCCCATAGCCTACTACATTTTTCCCATGCACCATTATAAACTATATATTTCGGGAGGCATGGAGACGCACTATCCACAATGCTGCAGCCTTATTTGAGAACTCACGCCGAACAAGTCTTGAAGAGAAACGACAACGCAGAAAGACTCACAACCCAAAAACATCACCCAAGGAGACCTTCTGCTGTGCTTTTTGCAACCAGACTTGTTTATCTCGGATTGGCCTTTTTAGTCATCAGCGCGCTTGCAGAAAGCGCGGGATGAGTCCTTCCTGAATCTTCATTTGCGAAGAAAAGCCAGATATATATATATATATATATATATATATATATATATATAAATATATATAACAGAACTCCTCTCCAGAACTGACAATCAAGGCAGCTTACACCATTGACAGGAACACAGTATAGATAAGAGCAGACACACAATTATCACTGATGTGTAAATAAATTATCGCCAACATTTAAATGAATAAAAACGTTCTTAAAAATAAAAGCAGCTGCAAAACAGTAATTAACACCTTGGATATTTATTTATTTCTTACAGTGTAAAATATTTGTGCATAAACACCAACATTCAAATATGTTGCAGAGTCCAGGCTGCTCTTACTGTTACTTTTAAACAAAGTCACAAAATGGCTCTTCAATACTTTATTCCTGCAGAGCCACAGACTCAATTGGCAGGAATTGAAGTAAAGGGAAGATGAAGGCAGGGGGGGGAATGGGAGGAAGTGAATAAAAAAAGCAGCTCAGAAACAATTTAAGTACCAAGGATTTATAAGGACTGAGCCTGTCAAACTGGAACAGTTAGAGCATATGCAGACTGGTAAGGGAAGGCAACCCAATTACGATCACATCTGTCAATGATGTGGGCTGCTGCAGAGCACACACAAACACACACAAAATCAGATCCACGGCCCAGCATTATCAAAACCTCAAATGGACATAAATAACCTCAAGGCACCAGATCTTCATCTGATCTTGTAAGCTAAACAGGGTCCACCCTGGTTAGGACTTGGATGGGAGGCCGCCAATGAAGACCAGGTGCTGTAGGCTACATTTCAAAGGAATGAACTGGTAAAGCCACCTCAAAATATTCCTGCCCTAAGAAAACCCTGTGAAATTCATGGGGTCACCATAAGTCAACAAGTGACTTGAAGGCACACACGCCCACATGAGATGTGACCTTGGTCCCTTTTCCCCAAATGCTGCAATTTATACATTCCAGAGCATGGGAAAAGGTGCCTTTGGAGACTGGCACTCCCAGAATCCCCCAGCCAGCTCTGTTGTTAAACTGAACTTGGCACTTTATCACCATACCCACTAATTTTGTGTTTCTTTTGCATTTCTATGAGTATTCTTAGAGACTGCTTATAAGGTCTGTTCTTAGGCACTACTTCACTCCATGCATCTAAGGAAGTCCAAAAAGAAGACCATTTCCCAAGGCCAGGTGTTGTAGGCTATATTTCAGAGGAAGAAACTGGCAAAACCACCTCTGAGGATTCCTTGACTAAGAAAACCCTCTGAAATTCATGGGGTCACCAGAAGTCAACAGGCAACTTGCGGGTGCGCGCACATGCACACTGAGCATGCATATATTCCCCCATGTGGATTTTTTAAAAACTACAGTTCCCAGATTTCCTCCGCCCCAATCTATTTGTTACTCCCGCCATAAAAACACAAGATAAACCTAAGCAAACCTCTGTTGCCTTAGCATGTTGCCTTGTTCCAGAACCGGGTGTAGTTCCAGGCTTTTCTCCAGGTTCTTTTGGTCCCAGACACGGAAACGCATAACTGCTATAGCATAAGCATTATTGGTGGTAAATGGATGCAGCAGATAGACACACAGCAGAAAAGTATTCCCAGTCTTTTCACTGTGGGGGTGCAGCATCCCCTCATAGTCAAGGTTATAACTGCCCTCCCTGCAAATTCTACCCAGTCTTACTCATTGACCAATAATTAAATTAAAATCTCCATCACTAGACATATAGGACACCTAGTTTGGGGTACATTCCCCATGCCAGGGCCAAGCTGATGGAAGACGGGATTTCCATGGGTTATATAGTGCAGAAAATCAAAGCAAGGGGATCTTGTTGCACCTTTGAGACAACTGAGAGAAAGTTGTAGCCTAGGCTTTGGTAGACTTGGTCTATTTCTTCAGATGCATGGAGTGAAGTGGTGCCTAGGAGAACAGACCTTGTATGGGTGGATGACCATATGGCCTTAGAAAACATATTTCCTCCTGCCTTTATCCTTCAACAACCATTCTTAAGCTGAATTTGTCACCTCATCACCATACCGCTAGTTTTGCATTTCTATGACTGCTCATAGAGACTGCTTATAAGGTCTATTCTCCTAGGCACCACTTCATTCCATGCATCTGAGCAAGGAGACCAAGTCTACAAAAGCTTATGCTACAACTTGTTTCTCTTGGTCTCAAAGGTGCTACCAAATCCCTTTGCTTACTGATATTCCAGACTAACATGGCCAAAGAAAATCAAAGTGTGGAAGCCCGGCCCATCTCACCCACCAGCAATGGGATTTATGCAAGCAAGCTAGCAACAGAGAAAAAAAAATCACTCCCTCCAGTCCATTCTCAGCCTTCATTCAATTTCCCCAGCCTCAAACTGTAAAGTGAATACAAAAATGTATCCCATTCTCTGAAGATGCCAGCCACAGATGCAGGTGAAATGTCAGGAATAAACTCTTCCAGAACATGGTCTCACAGCCCAGAAAAAACCCAAGGAAAACCTATGGATGCTGGCCATGAAAGACTTCATATCCCACAAGGGTCACTGATACAAATCACCTCTTTCACCCCACTGTATAGCTGCTTAACATTTGGCCCTGATGTTAACAAGGACTCTAGAACCCATCTGTCTGGTGGCAAAGTCCAAGCTCAGTATACATGCTCGCTGTTTTGCAGTAGCACTGGCCTACCTAGCAGGACTGGTGGAAGGATGGGCACAAGAATGAATGAAGCATTCCAAATACTCTCAAGCGCTGTGTAAAAACATCATCCTTTTTATTATTTTAATTATGATACCAGGATCCTGAGGCTCAGAAACTCCTAAGGAGAAGCAGGAATTGTTCTAGGGAGCAGAGGAATAAAGTTTGGGAGTGGAGGACACCTCTCTCATACGCAGCTCTTAAGAGTTGTAAGAATTCTGGGAGTGGTAATCCAAACATTTTCCTGTGCTGTAATGTTCAAATCTCAGAAACTAGCAAACACAAAGCAATGGGAATCCATTTGAGAGCAATCATGTGTGGAAGCTGATTTATCCTCATAAAATCCCCGTTAATCCAGAATTCAAATGGGAAGGGGGAGCCAGAAGCAGTTCCAATAAGGCATATAAAGGACTTTTTAAAAAATACTTTAAAAATAAAAGCATCCTTTTTCAGGAAAAAAATAACTAAAATAATTACTATATATATATAGGAAAAAAGAAATCCATTTGGCTCTGTTGTCCCACAAAATGGCTCAGGGCACACTGGGGCCATTTATTTAACATGGTGTCCTCAGCCCTCATTGGTGGATGAACCACCCCGCCCCCTTTCATCCCCTCCAATAGCAGCATTTGGTCCAAAGGGGGTGGAGCTTCTGCCAGAAACGATGGCGCCCCTACCTAGCATTGGAGGCTTCCTTGTAGCAGTCCTGCTGCCACGTCAAGAGCTCTGGCAAAAGTTATTTTGGACTACAACTCCCAGAAACACCCCTCCAGCTCAGGGGATTCTGTGGGCTGTAGTCCAAAAAAATGGTCCCTTTCCCTTGCTCTGTTGCATATTGCACAGGGAAGTGTGTGAAAGTCGAGAAGTTGGCATCTTGAGTCCCATAAGAGATGCTTAGCAGATGTTCCCCATCCCTAGAACTGGGTGCAAATCCTGCGTTGTGAG
Organism: Gambelia wislizenii; assembly: GCA_030847615.1. Lineage (NCBI taxonomy): Eukaryota > Metazoa > Chordata > Lepidosauria > Squamata > Crotaphytidae > Gambelia > Gambelia wislizenii. The sequence goes on from JAUMIR010000010.1 coordinate 37,534,276, forward strand.
CCTCGTGGATGCGTCTCCTTCTGGGACATCTCTTCCATCTGTAGAGGTTGTTTCCTCCAAGGCTTCTTGGTATGAAGGAGGTGGTCTCAGACATGTGAGCCCCCCATGGCTGGGGCCGGTGGGCTCGCAGCAGGATGCAATGTCTCTGGGAAGGACCAGAGGGCCAGAATTATGGCCTCCAAAGAGCAAAGAGGATCCCAGATGACCACAAATTGCTTCTTCATAGGAGGGGAGGGGGCCCAGCCGGTCATTGTCCAGTTGGTCCCAATCCATGTGTCCCAAATCCTCTGGATCTTCCATGGCTTCGTACGCACTGCTGGCAGGCCTACGTACAAAGTTGATTCATTTAATCCACTAACCATGTGACATATTATACACAATGGAACATATGGAAAGAACGCAGATTTTACACAGGAACAGGCCATGGTAACAAAAATAGGGACCCATTCTATAAAGTTCACCATGACAAGAGTAGGGATCAGATTTATATTTAAAGCTAACCATTTATGAATACCTCTGGATTAGTTTGCAAAATAACCTTGGGCAAATCAGCCTGAGAGGAAAGCAATGGCAAAACTCCTTTAAATAACAACTCTGGCCAAGGAAAGCCCATGATGAGTTCACCTTAGGGTTGCCAAATGACTTGAATGCACACAACCACCACCACCAATAAAATATGCAAGTATTTCAGTCCCATCCCCTTTTGCCTTTGAAACCATCCATCCTCTGGAATACAGTCTGTGGGAACTTTCGAGCTCAAAGATATCTCCCACCTAGGGTTGCCAGATTTCAGGGCCTGTCCCCAAATCTCCTGTTCTCATAGGTCATCTCCAGTCAGGAGGTAAAGATGCAAACTCTCTGGTTTGGGGGAGGCTAAGTTCCAGGCAAGAAGAAAGGGCTAGGTGCACATTTCCAGCTCAGCTAGGAGAACAGCCTCCTGCTATAATTAGCAAGGCTTCATTAATTTGTTGCTGCAACTTCCAAAGACTCTCCAGAGGGCCTATGCATCTACTGAGTTAGCTCCTTCCCTCCCAGTTTGGTAGCACCAGGATTCACCCTCCACTCTACCTCCACCTTCTGGCTAGATGCAAGTAGGCTAAGATTAAAGGTTCCTTATCCCATCACCTAAAGCAAGTGAGAAGGAACAAGCCTGTCAATTCACCTTGATCAGGATACAGGCCCTTCAACTAAGATTGCCCTCTTCCTTTCCAAACAGGAAATATGTTTGCCTTCCTTCTTGCCCGCCCCCCCCCACCACATGGGTGTTTGGATAACAAGCCATGAGGAAATGTGGCTGGTATTGGATGCATAGCACTTAATGACATTACAAGGGACCACCCCCAGGTTTCAGGGCCTGAGAAGGTCCAGACTGCCAACCCTCATCCTACCCTTGAGGTACGGCATTCTCAAACTCACTCGGTGCAACGGCAGATGGAGCATCTCGGCATCAGCATCATACAGGCCATGACTAACACCGCCAAGACTGAAAACATCACCACAGCTGCGACAACCACTGGGATAGAGGTCGCTATGGTGAGGCTGCTGGAAGGTTTTGCTAGAAGGATTAAAAGGAGAGAGGCTTCATTTAGTTGCTGCTCTTGCAAAGTCAGAAGAGTCCACACTCTTCTCCTACAAGTCCACAGGGGATCAACAGCCGTGCTGACGGGGGATTCTGGGAGCTCGAGTTCCAAAAAGTGATGTTTCAAAGTTCTGCCTCGTGTCTCACTACTCTGGGAAATAGAAAACCGTTGATTAGTCTCCCCGCTCCTAAAACAAAAAAACCCACCCAAGGGTGGAAAAGAACTGAAGGTCCATCTCCATTCTCTCTTCCTCCTCCAGGGAGACCCAAGCTGGCTCTCCAAACAGGGCTCCTATAGAGCTGAAGCGAGCTGCATTGTTCTTGCAAATGCTGTCCACCAGGTGGCACAGTGGCAGCGAACCATGCAAATATCATGGATTCAGAGCACAGGGAAAGGTGGATCTGGAAGCCGTACAAAGTGCCCATGAGGCTGGGCCCTGATATTCGCTAGCCAAACAGCTGTGTCCAAAGCACCCTAAACATGCTCGACCTCTCGTTTGATCTTGGCTGCTAAGCAAGATCGGGACTGGTTAGTACTTGGATGGGAGACCGCCTGGGTGCTGTAGGCTTGAGGCTCTGCATGGTGTAGTGGTTTGAGCATTTATTGGACTATGATTCTATAGATGCAGTGGTTCTTAACCTGTGGTCCGTGGACCCCGAGGAGGCCACGATGTCCTCAAAGGAGATCTGCAAAGGCTTGATGGTTGCTCAGCCCATGTGACAGGAGCCAAGGCAAAGACTGGCTGGCTTGGCCTGCACATTGTCATTCAAGCCGCTCCAGCCACACACTTGCTGGAAGAAGCAGGAGAAAAGTCTTCCCTCTTCGCCAGTGCCTCGGAGGCAAGGTTTAATGGATGGCATAACTGTATTATTATTATTATTATTATTATTATTATTAGGTATTATTATTGTTGTTGTTTTAAATCTAGAGTTAGGTCTTGGGGTCTGGGGCAACAAAATATATTTAAAGGGTGTCTCTGGTAAAGAAAAGGTTACGAGCCACTGTCGTAGGGCAAGTCACACTCTCAGCTTCAGAGGCATACAAAGGCAAGCCCCCCTGAAGAAATCTTCCTGAGAAAACCCTGTGATGGTTTTGCCTTAGGGTTGGCATAAGTCAGAAACTTGAAGGCACACAACAACAACCAACTGCACTGCACAATTCCAAAGGGATCCTTTGATTGGGGAGTGCAGCTCCAGGTATGCATGGTAGCATCTCAGGTCATGCACAGCTGGAGGGCTTTGCTGATGGCTCCCATCAGGCCAGTCAGACATGCAAATCAGGATGAGGAAGGATTTAATTGGATCAGGCACTCTTGACAAAACCTGCCTTTTCACACCTCTTAAGGATTTTTTTTACAAAAAGATATGCAGATTGCATTTGCAAAGCTTATGGGGCATTCTAGAGAAACTTGCAGGAAGCTAATTTTAAAATACAAATTACTAAACTGACCCCAATCAGCAGAGGTCACACAAAAGCACACTTTAGTAAAAGGCACACTTCTCTTAGTGTGTATGACTGTGTGTGTTTAAAATTCAAGTTTTGCTTTTTTAAATTCAAATTTTGTTGAATTTCAAATTAATTTAGTTCATGTTTTTATTTCAAACTCAAGATTTTATCCCAATTCCAAATTCTAATCAAATTCTATTGAGTGGTTGCTTATCCCACCTTTCTCCCAATATTGGATCCCAGATATAAGGGTATAAGATTGAAACAAAACACAGTTAAAAGTATAAGAGAGATTGAAATCTATTCAAATACGAGTTATATTGAAAAGCAAATAGCATTCAAATGTACCTGTTTCCTAATGCATAAATTCAGAAAAATGTATAAACATGCACACTAGGAGCATTTGTTTTTTAAAAATGTAAACATACTTCCATGCCAAAAAAACTGCCCAAACCACTGAGTTGCACAACCCAAAGTACACAAAGATGGGAAGAAAATGCAGATAGGATTAAGAGAAATGCAACCAAACTGGGGCAGATACAGTTTCACATGCCTATGAAGGGCCCAAAATACCCTAAATGTTGCAGGATACATCTTCCAGAACATGGGAAAAGATGCATTTTTTGGATTGTCACTCCCAGAATCCCCCATGCCAGTATAGCTGTATAATCTTGGAAGCTAAGCAAGATCAGCCCTTGCTGGTGGATTCTGGGAGTGGCAGTCCAAAAAGAAGAATCTTCCTCAATCCCAGAAGGACTGCCAAGGAATCCCAGGTGCTGTAGGATGCATTTCAAAGGAAGGAACTGGCAAAACCACCTCTGAGGATTCCTTGCCTAAGAAAACCCTGTGAAATTCAGAGGGCTGACATAGGTAGACAAGCAACTTGAAGACACACACACATGAAAATCAATGCTGCTCTTTTTTCATTCTTTTCTCTGCCTTCAGCTGGCAGGAAGGAGGGCACACAGGTGGGCATAGCAACCTCCCAGAATTATAGGTAGGCAGAGTCCTCAATACTTACTTCCATGGGGTTTGCACACCAGCTCTCTCACCACATGCCACTCCCCTCCTTGGCAGATGGAGAGCGCAGGCAAGCCGGCTAGCGTATAACTGGATTGGCAATAGAATTCCATCAAAGTGCCTGGTTTAAACATGCCCGCATCTAGGGGCTCCTCACACAACGGAGGCTGGCATTGGGGGAGGCCATGGACAGGCACTGCTGGGACGCCACACCCTGCAGAACAGAAACAGAAAAAGAGACGTTAAAAGAAATAACAGGTCCAAGAGAGGCCCAGGAAAATGGACAAACACAAATGGTGTGTGTGAGCCAAATCTTTGGGCATTATGGCCAAAAAGTCAGAGGTGACCCAGTTTACGTGGGAGCCCTGAGACATTGTCCCAACGAGTGGGAATGTGCATTCCTTGCAGAGCTTTTTAAAAACTTCAGGAAAAGCGAAAGGGTTTTCCTGCTGAGTACGGTATTTGGTGGATTTGGCCACTCTCCTTCCAAATATGGTGGACTGATGCAGGATGGCATTTAAAGAATTCTCCTCCAATTCTGTGAGGAATATTTTTGCCATTTAGACAACCCCGAAATAACCTGTGTTGCAGAAAAGGGAAATCCACCAGTTCAAGGGTGAGTGCGATTGTGAAGATCAAGCAGGCTGAGTGATATTGGACAAATCCAGTCCACAAAACTTCCTTTTTTTGCTCTCAGCAATCTGGTTCCTAGGAAGTTTACTATCTAACCACAACAGACACAACACACCCTCAGCTTGCGACAGACCAATTATTTAGAAGCCACCAATTAACTAAGCCTCTGGCAAATAAGCTCCTCTTTGCCTGGTCTTTTTAGCCTGTCCAGACCCTACCTCCCCGGGATTTTTAAAAGCAGCATAGGCATTGGGAAGATGGTGAAGTAGGGCTGGAGATAAGCAAACGGGTTGCAGCAGTGTCCCTGCAGTAAACAATGCAATAACAACACCCTACTTGGATGTCATACTGAGGATGGAACCAACTTGTTTTCTGCTGTTCCAGAGACAAGGTGCAATGGATTCAAACTACAGGAAAAGAGATTCCACCTAAACTTTAGAAAGAACTTCCTGACAGTAAGAGAGCTGTTCGGAGTGTGGTGGAGTCTCCGTCTTTGGAGGTTTCTAAAGAGAGCCTGGATGGCCATCTGTCGGGAATGCTTTGGTTGTGTTCTCCTGCATGGCAGGGATTTGGACTAGATGGCCTTTAGGGTCTCTTCCAACTCTTATGATTCTGTGATTCTAAAAAAAAAGCACAGATTTAGAAGTTTGGCCACCATATGATAATCATATGAAAAGTGCAGGCTGGTGAAAGAAAAAGTCATCCCTTGGTGCATTATGAAAGACGATGTCAAGTGACTTGTAGAAGGTTCAAGATGTGGAGTGTTTAGGGTTTCTTTTTTACTTCTGCAAGGTTTACCTGACTGGCTTGTTTCATTTCCCCTGTGCCTAGTGCTTAGTTTTGGATTTTTAAAAAAAAATCTGCTGAAACATGTTGGACTGCAACCCATCCTTATTCTTTCCCTGTTATTTGTAGCTATTCTTTTTTCTGCCACTTGGAATCAAAAGTATTACAAGTTCATCGCTACTTTGTGACAAGCTAATTTTTTTCCCTTAGTAATGAGGCTGGACCAAAGTTACTTTGCAAAAACAATGTAACACAGTGCGACAACGTTACTACGGTGTCCCTTCACATTCGCTGGGGTTTAGTTCCAGGACCCCCGTGAATACCCAAATCCATGAATACTCAAGTCCCATTATATACAGTGGCATAGCAAAATGGTGTCCCTTATATAAGATGGCAAAATCAAGGTTGGCTTTTTGGATTATTATTTTTTTAAGAATATTTTCAAGCCATGAATACTTAAATCCGTGAATGTGGAGAGACAACTGTACATTGGTGTAGCATGGGGTGCTTGGAGTTATGGGACCACAAATCCCAGCATTCTGCATCATTGGCAATGCTGGCTAGGACTGATGAGAATTGTAGTCCAATGCCCACTTCTGATCTAACAAGATTTTTTTCTTGGTTACTTCTTTAATTTTATTTTTAAAGTACTCTAGTGGTTCTTAACCTGTTGTCCAGGGACCCCAGGGGTCCGTGATGTCCTCACAGGGGGCCCGTAAAGGCTTGAAGGCTGCACAACCCATGTGACAGGAGGCAAGGCAAAGGCTGGCTGGCTTGGCCTGCGCATTGCCATTCAATCTACTCCAGCCACAAAGTTGCAGGAAGAAGCAGAAAAGTCTTCCCTCCCCCTCCAGTGCCTGAGGGAAGGTTTAAGAGATGGTGTAATTGTATTATTATTATCAGAAATTACTATTATTATTGTTTTAAATCTGGAGTTAAGTCTTGTGGGTCCATGGCAACAAAAGATATTTAAATGGGGTCCCTGGTAAAAAAAAAAAAAGTCAAGAGCCAATGAAGTACTCTCTCAGAGGCATTTTGTCAAGAATTTTTCAAGTTTCATCTCATTTTTAAAATCAACCTTAAGGGGTTCCCTTATCCCCAAATAATGACAGTTAAGAAAAAGGTAGTGACCAGTGCAATTAGACCCTTCTTTTAGACACTGCAATGATATCAGATGGATTTTAAAATACTATAATGGGCAATAGGAATGAGTTGTTTCTAAGAAAGTCATTTTCTGTGTTTGTTTCCATGATGGAGGATGCTAGGCTATCATGGGCTCCTAAGCAGTAATTCATTTAATGATATTTCTGGGACTAGCTGCTGCATGTAAGACAGGAGAAAGGTGGATCCTATGAGGTGCAGAAAATAAAAGGGTCCCATCTCTGGGGTCAATACCTACCCTGCTATTTCCACCCTCATATTCACGGATTCTGCATGCATGGATTCCAACATCCAGAGCTTGAAAATACCACACACACAAAGCAAACCCTGATTTTGCCATTTTATATAAAGCACACCGTTTTCCTATGCCATTATATATAAAAAAGGGATTTGAGCATCCACAGATTTTGCTATCTACCTACGGTGGGGTGGGGGGTCCTGGAACCAAACCCAAAATGCTTCTAAGAGCTCACTGTGTTTCCAGAAAGGTGAGAAAGTGGCAAAACTCCTCCCTACTACATCTTTTGGCAGGAGGAGGTCTATTGATCGACACACCACAAGGGAATTGCTTCTTGCTCTCCAGGCAAAAGAGGAAGCATGCTGCATAACTCAAAAGCTTACCCATTCCTCTGCTCAAGGGGGAAAAGAAAACAATATGAGAAGTATCCATTTGGATCCCATGGAAAAAAAGTGTTAGCTCAAAAGATGTCACCACACCAAGCATTACCCATCAAGCCACTGGCATATAAACCTACCATTAATACTGAGGGAAACTTTGGTGTCACACAGAGAGACAAGAACCAGACCCACAAAAAGGCTGTGTGTGAACTGACTTGGCCCATGAGGGAGACCCATCTGGATTCTCAGCAGCAGCAAGGGAGGAATGAGGCCTGTAAGGAGAAGGACCAAGGTTATACTTAGAGCCGGTGGCGGAGGAAACCGCTTAGGTACGTATTTACACATCTGGTGGGGGGGGGCACCTTAATTCATTGCATATCCATCCATATGTAGCTCTGAGAAGTTATTTTGGGAGAATACAACTCCCAGAATCCCCCAGCCAGCACAGCTGGGAGTGCCATTCCAAAAAGAAGAACCTTTCCCAAGCCCAGAAGGACTCCCAAGGAATCCCAGGTTCTATTTCTGAGGAAGGAATTGGAAAAACCACCTCTAAGGATTCCTTGCCTAAGAAAACCCTCTACAATTCATCGCATTGCCTTAAGTTGATAGATTACTTGAAGGCAGGTACACACAGATGAGATCTGACCTGGGTCAGCTCTGCTGGCTGGGGGATTCTGGGAGTGGCAGTCCCCCAAAAAAGAACCTTCCCCAAGCCCAGGTGCTGTAGGCTCTATTTCAGAAGAAGGGCACTGGAGGAAGACTTTCTCTCAGTCCCAGCACCGTTACAGGCATGCCTTTTTGGACTGCTACTCCTGGGGATTCTGGGAGTGGCAGTCCAAAAAGAAGAACCTTCCCCTAGTCCAGAAGGGCTGTAAAGGGATGCCAAGTGCTGTGGGCTCTATTTCAGAGGAAGGAACTGGCAAAAGTACCTCTGAGGATTCCTTGCCTAAGAAAACCCTGGGAAATTCAAGGCTTAACCCCATAAAAGTCGACAGGAATGTGCACAAACACACACCAGGAAGACACCTCCCCATCATCCCCCAGACCATGCCTTCCCCTTTCATAAATAATAATAATAATAATAATAATAATAATAATAATAAATGACTAGATCAAATGACCCCCCCCCCAAATAATCCTCGCCCACCGAAAGGTAGCTCACAAAACCTTCCCGACTCCAAGCAAAGGCACTCAGCTCTCTGCAGACCCGGGAATCCAAAGGCAGCGCGTGTGCGCTGGCGGGAGCCGCCTATTTAAACAAGCCAGTGGCTCCTCCCCTTTGTGGGCGGGGTCGCGACCAAGCACCGCCCCTTCCAGGGTCTTGACTCCACCCACCCCTCAGCCCTCCAATTCTCCCAGGCTATTAGGTTGGGAGTTCAGACTAAGACCTGGCAGGGTTCAGAATCTGGTTTACCAGAAACTAGAGCAAAACTACTTTGGGTCTGTGTAGCTTTCCTTGGAAGGCAATTTCTCAGTGTTTTTATTAAATATATATATATATATATATATATATATATATATATATATATATATATAAATTTTTATGCCACCTTTCTCCCAGAGTGGGACCCAAGGCGGCTCACAAAGGTGTTCAGAGGGGGGGTTGCATGCTTACAGATGATGCAATATGCACTGACCTGGAATGCTGTGTCCAGTTCTGGGCACAATTCCAGAAGGAGATGGACAAGCTGGAAAGTGTCCAGAGGAGGGTGATCAAAATGGTGGGAGGTCTGGAAGCCATTATACCCTATGAGGAGCAGCTTGGGGAGCTGGGTAGGTTTAGCCTGGAGAAGAGACTGTTGAGAGGGGACATGAGAGCTATGTTTAAATATTTGAAGGGATGTCAGACTGAGTATGAGCAAGCTTGTTTTCTGCTGCTCCGGAGACTAGGACACAGAGCAATGGGTTCAAACTCCAGGAAAAGAGATTCCACCCAACATTAGGAAGAACTTCCTGACAGTAGGAGCTGTCGGAGAGTGGAACTCCCTGCCTGGGAGTGTGGTGGAGTCTCCTTCTTTGGAGGGCTTTAAATGGAGGCTGGATGGCCATTTGTCGGGAGTGCTCTGATTGTGTATTCCTGCAGGGCAGAATGGGGTTGGACTGGATGGCCCTTGTGGTCTCTTCCAACTCTATGATTCTATGCTCAAGGGGTTTCCATGGCCAAGTGAGAATTCGAACCCTGGTCTCCAGTTATAGTCTAACACTCAACCCCCTTACACCATGCTCTTTTTAAAAACATTATTATGCAAATCCAAGGATTCCATAGGATGTTGCCATGGCAGCTAAGGCGGGATCAGAGTGCTTTAATTCTGTAGTGTGAAGGGGCCCAAGGAAACATGTCTTCAGATGAACATACACAAAGTGATACTAGAATCATCCACATGTGTTCTCTGGAGCTGAAGACTCTGGATTTCAAATCTGACAACAGGCCTAAAATGGCACCTGCTATGTGAAAGCACAGCGTTACTCAATTTGAAAGTGGGAATGTAGCTACAAGCATACAAGGATGGCACTCAGGGATTTTCACCTGTAGAACAAACCCCCAGAACCATTCCCACAGTCCCAAACAACATTGACATGATTGTCTCCCTATGAATATTGTTGGCTCACCCAAGGGTATGTGGAACAGGGAGCCATCAGGAGTCAACACTGGAAAATACTCAATAGATTGAATATTGATGCTTTGCAAACAGGCAGTAATGGAAAGGCAAATGGGTTGAAATCCTGCACTTTTGTTGGTCAGCACATAGTTTCTCAGCCCATTTGTATGTAAGGCGGAGTTGACTTGAAGGGACCTAATGAAAGAGATTGTTATGTGCCTTCAAGCCAACTCTGATTTAAGAGTGATCCTATTCTAGTTTTCTTGGCAGGATTTCTTCAGAGGTGTTTTGCTATTGTTTTCCTCTGAGGCTGAGTGTGTTATGACTTGCCCAAGGTTACTCAGTGCGGTTCCAAGGCTGAGTGGAGATTTGAACCCTGGCCTCCCAGAATCCTAGTCCAACATTCATACCACTGCACTGCGCTGGCTCTCTTATGGTGACCCTCTCCTAGGGTTTTCTTAGCAAGATTCACTGCCTTCCTCTGAGGCTATGTGAGACATGCCCCAGGTCACCCAATGTATTTTCATAGCTGAGCAGGGAATTGAACCTTGGTCCCCAGGAGTCTTAGTCCAATACTCAAACCCCTACAATTCACTGGCTCAACAATTATCCAGATGTTTAGCACAGTCTTCCTCTAAGAGAATGTGAGTTATCCAGGGGGTTTCCACGCCCAGGCAGGGATTAAAACCATGGCCAATGGAGTCCTAATCCAACACTCAGAGCCACTACCCCATGATATATAGTCTGTCCTTTCAAGCATATGAAAATCACTGATTGGTTAGCCCCAAGGGTTCACTTAACCTGAAGTGTCTGTAGCTACCTTCTCTAGCCCCCAAGAGTTTTCTTGAATCTGATACTGAACAGAAGGTAATTTAGAATGGATGGAACTAATTCAGCATCTGTTAAAGAGTGGAAAAGCGCGCACTCCTCAGCACAATGGCTGTGGTCTATTAAAAGCAGTAAAGAATACGGAGGGGAATTTCCAAAGATAGGAAAAGGGGGCTTTCTGCTCATTGTGCTCACACTATGATTACTTTTTCTTTTAAAGCATTAAATGCAAGACACAAATGGAAGCTCCATGGGTGTACAGCAGAGAGTTAAGATCCACCAACCGATCATCTCAATGACTCTCTGAATGTTGTATTTTATACTTCTGAGAAGCATGGGCGATCTGATCTACTTGGTCATATTGAAAGCAACTCCAGTCCCCATCACTGAAGGCTTGGAACTTTGCTTAGTAACCTCAGATATGGGGGACAAAAATGATCCATGGGCATTAACCACAGTGCACACAATTATAGCAGTTTGATTCTACTTTCAACTGCCATGGCTCCATGCCATGGAATCCAGGGATGTATAGTTTGGTGGCAAATTTAGGAGTCTGTACTAGAGTTCTAGTCCCTTCCCCTGAACTGTAGTTTCCAAAGGGATCTGTAGCACATTTGAGACTCAAATAAGTTGTAGCATAAGCTTTCTAGACTTGGTCTACTTCCTCAGATGCATGGAGTGAAGTAGTTCCTAGGAGAATAGACCTTATAAGCAAGCTGTTGAATAGCCATAGAAATGCAAAACTAGTGGGTATGGTGATGAGGTGACAAGTTCAGTTTAACAATGGCCAATGAGGAACAAAGGCAGGAGGAAATATGTTGCCTAAGGTCAGGTTGGGTCAGGAGGGTGCTCTTGGCCAGTTTCCCCATTAGCATGCCACTACATTACAATACCCCCTCTCCACCATTCCTATGGTCATCCACCCAACTCCCTGGCCATATTCATGCCTCTATGACTATTCAACAGCCTGCTTATAAGGTCTGTTCCTAGCCACTAGTTCACTCCATGAATCTGAGGAAGGAGACCAAGTCTACAAAAGCTTATGCTACAACTTCTTTTTCTTAGTGTCAAAAAGTGCTACAAGATCACTTTGCAACCAACCTTCCAGACTAACAGGGCTATGTCTTTGATTTCTGCAGTTTCCAAGGTCACCTAGAGAACTCTAGCTCCCTTCTCCTGAACGACAGCACAAGAGATCGCTGGGAAAAAATTTCCAAGTGCCTTGCCTCACCAAACCTACAATCTCTGGATTCTGTACGGTGCAGCCATGGCTGTTAAAGTGCTATTGAATTGCTATTAACTCTGTAGTGTGATTTCCCATTGTTTTGTGTAGCTCTGCTTTCGATGTGCATACATATAAACCTGCAAAGCAGGCCTCGACAAAAAAAAGCCGAAGCAAGGCAAGAATAAAAGAAACATCACACTTCGTTAATTGTAAAACTAGAACTTTTGACTATTTCAAAACGTTTCACCCAAGTTCAACACCACATCTGAAAAAGGAAAGAAAACAAAGAAACCCACAGCTCAATCTCATGACATGAAATCCAGGTTCTTTATACAATTCATGGCTGAACCATTATTAGAATTAGTCACAGCAGTCTGTCTGAAACAGATTTTTAAAAAAACATCCCAACGCAAAATACTGTTGTGTGTTACAAAAAAAATTACAATATAAATAAGTTCTTTTTAAAAAAAAGATAACAAAAAAACCACATAATGAATCAGTAGTCATTCTTGTCGCTGGCGGGAGGGTGGGGTGGAGGGAAGAGACCCCCCCAGCACACCCCCCCAAAGATGTATAAAATTTTCACGCTACAAGGAGGTGAGGTGTGGGCCTCCAATGCCAGTTCCACCAGGCATGTAGTTAAAATTCCAGTCCTACATCTTAAGGAGAACTAGGAATGGGGAGAAAGGAGTTTTGGAGGAGTGAGGTTGTGTGGAATTTGGAAAAACTGAGAGGTTATCACTGCATGACACCACCTCCCCCAGAGACTTTTGACAGCCTGGAAGTAAATGAGATTTTAAAGTCTTTTTTTTTTTCCTTGCTGGAAAAGTGTAGTGCTTTTGCATCCTTGAAGTGTTAGTGCCCTTAAAAAGTGTGTGCTTGTGTGCACAAGTAGTGATTCCTGAAGCTGGTTGTCAGACAGAGGGAACTGAGGAGTGTCAACCAGCAACGCTGGACTGCTGGCCTCTTCACAACGGAGGTTTACCTGCGAATCACTAGACAAGTAAAGAAACGGAGGGGCTGGCTCAGATTGAAAGCTGCAATAAGAGTTAATAACTGTTCCCAAAATGTGGTACATATTGAACTTCTTTTTAAAAGGGGGGCGGGTTGGTTTCTCCTTGGTTACAGTGGTGGCAAGTCCAGAGATGAGGCCTGGATCCTAACTGTAGAGGAAGCTCTACGAATCAGCTTTGCTGGGCCCCGAAAGACTCACCTGTTGTGAGGTTCAGAACAGAGACCCACGCAAGCAAGGCTGGCCCTAGTGTCTGCACGGAGCAAGGAAGGTAGACGCAGGAAGTGGCAATACTTCTAGAGTCCAAAAGTAGTGACGTGCTGTTCTGTGGATGTGACAGCAACTCAAAGCCAGAACACAGAACGGTTGTGAATTGTGGTGTTTGCTGGGAAAAGGATTTCCCAGCAAAAGTACTGGGAGCCTTTGCAAATCTCGCTCTGCAGCCCTTGCCTCTCTGCTAAGTGTTTTCCTAAATACAACCCACTTCCCTTGATGAGAAGGGAAAACCCACTGGATTATTATTTATTTATTTTGTTAATAAATTGGGTTTGCTCCTTCTGAGAAAAGTGACAGACCCAAAACAGTGTCAGGGGAGACCCACAAAGGCAGGCAATTGCAGGGGAAATCCTGTTTTATGCGTGTGAGAGAGTCAGATGCAGAGTGAAAGAGGCAGCTGCTGTGAACATGACATGCTTCCCTCCCTCCCCATTGCACCAACCCCAACCGAAGTAGTAACACAGGAAAGGAAGGACAGGTATGATATACCCGTTAAGAAGGTTCCCCAAACCCTTGAAGGAGAAACAAAACCCTTCCCCATAACTCTGGCATGCAAGAAAACCACATTATACAGCATGCAAGGGAAGGATGGGGAGGAGGACAATGACCAAGTCCATCCCCTGCTTTCTCTTTTCATCATCAAGGCCACGTTTCCTGCTCAAGAGGGAGAGGTATCCCTGACCCTTCAGGGACACTGACAAGCAAATCCCTCTGACTCCCTGCAAGCCCTCCTTTCATAGTGATGAAAGACTATCACCCCTTTCCTACTCCGCTGAAGGCAGGAGTAACTGGTCTTTTAGAGCAACAAGAGACATCACCACTACAGGGCAAAAGCTGGGGAGGAAAGCAAAGGGAAGACAGAGGCAAAGCTGGCACTTTTCCAACCCAGCATTCAATGGTGTTGTGTAAAGGATGCTGAAGGCTGTGGGGGAGAGAGATTGGCAGCTGACCACCTAACTCCTTCTGGAGTTCTGTAAAAACTGAGCAAGAAGTGAAAGGCTTGTGACTAAAATGGGCCTTTGGAGGCCAGGCGCATCAGGTGGCAGGGCAGTAAGAGACCGGGGTGGGGGTATTGCATGGCCTGGAGATGTAGCCCTTCCCATGGCTTCCGGGCACACCCAGTGGAGGTTCAGAGGGGAGGGCTGGCTTGATACCCAGAGGTCCCCTGACCTTTCCCCAGTAGATATATAAAAAAACCCTGCACCTCCTGCCCTGAGATTTGCTTCATTCCTGGCAGCAGGGATAACGCTTCTGCAACAGTGGAACGTCTGCTGGTTGAAAGACCTGCAGCCTCACAGTCGAGTCCAGGAGGTAATTAAGCCCTCTCAAAAGAGGCAGTTAAAAAAACACACCAGGTGAGAAGCTCCACCTGGCCCCTCTCGTTTTGGACAGAGAACCCTAAAACTAGAACTGGCAGTTCAGAACAAAGGAGGCGTTCCAGATTGTCAGCACCAAGTTGCCTTCCCTCCCTCTCACCCCACCAGCAAAGAAGCTAGCTCTACAGATTGGTAATCTTCCCGCCTAAGACTGGGGCACCATTTTGTTCCCTTCCCTTCCCCTGCACTTAAGCAGGTAAGGGTGTCCCCGCCCCAATTCACAACCAGAGGCCTCAGTTTGTAGCACCCCATCCCCAGAAACTGAACTCAAGCAGGGGGAGACACTTTCCCCCAATCCAGGGCCCCTTCTGCCAGTGCCCTCCCTTCTGTCTGGAAGAAAGGCTGTGTTTGCTAGGAGAGAAGAACAAGAATGTCTCCGAAGCCCCAGCCTGGAGATGAATTGTGTTTTTGGCTCCCCCACCCTGGCAATCCAGAACACCACTGTTCTAGACTCTTGATATAAATGACTAAATGGAAATCAGAAATGTTACAGTCTTTTTAAAAACCTCCACCCCCTTCCCTGCAAGTCAAATCCCGCCCCCTCCCTCCAACTCAGTAGTACAGAATGGAGACGTGGGGAGTGTTCCTGCCAGAGACGGGGAAGCAGCGGTGGCGAAAGGCAGGCTGAACTCCAGTTATGAGATTTGAGGCTCCAGTGTCAACAGCAGGCAAAAAGAAGTTCTTAAAGAAAGGCAGCCTTCGGGCCCCCCTCAATTCCCCAACATAACAAGTTTCCCCACATAAGCCCTTTCTGTCTTCATGGTCTGCAGGGAAACAGTCCTCCCTAGAGGAGAAAGCTAGGACAGGCCACCAAGCCCAAAGAATCACTGGCGAGTCCGAAGCGGCCTTCGGGAGACCAGGCAGGGAAGATGGAGGCTTCCTTTCTCTCTCTCTCTTTCCTTCTCTTTCTCTCTTTGGTAAGTTGTCCTCTTTCTTCTGCCTCTTTTCATCTCATCCGGTTCTGTCTCATCAGGGGCACGATGCAGGAAGGGGGCCCAGCTTTCCCTAGGAAGGGGTGCTTCAAGAGTTCGTTGGCGGTGGCTCTCTGGGCTGGGTCTCGGACCAGCAAGCGGTCAAGGAATCCCTTCAAGGAAGGCGAAACCTGCAGAGAAAAAGCAACACAATGTGAATCATGGCTGACAGAGAGGAGGAGAGAGAAGATTATCTTGCAGAAACAGATTGAGAAGAACCTCCATTTCTTGTACCTCAGGATGAAAGAGAAAAAGGAACAACAAAGTGTTGTTCCCCTGAAGTGTGGTGCAACACTTCACCCTCCCTCCCCTTTATGGTCCCAAAGGGAAGGACAGATAGGGGAATCCCACTGATAACCCAGCACAAATCACTTCCTGTTCATTTCCTGTTTCAAAAAAGGCATCTCTTGGGCTTAAACTGGCCCAGGGGGCTCAATCTGTGGTGGAAATGACTCCCACTCACTCACACCCTAAAGGGCATTTTGGGCACAACAATTTCTTTGAAACAGTTTGAAAAAAACCCAAAAACCCTGGAGGGCTCTAAATATGGTGGAAATGCCCTTCACACCCCCTAGAGGGCATTTGGAAGTAAAACACTTTTGCATTTGTTTCTTTACTTCTTGGGTCCCCACAAAAACAGCTCTGGGGCTGCACTTTCCTCACCTCTGCTTTAGGGCATCTGGCTGAAGGCCACTGCAGCCTCTCAATCCATATGCTACACAAACTGTCAAGCCTTACAGTGCCTATTAATATGAATAAGCTCAGTCATGATTAAAATACCATGATTACAAATTACCCTCAGGAATAATGGCTACTCCAGTTAATTCATCCAGTTCGATCAATAGCAGAATTTGTTTTTAAAATACGAACGTCATTCCTCAGCTACTATGGCAAGCCATGTTATTGTGTAAGCAATATTAAAATTGATTATCTGTTAGAAGTTCAATTGGAACAGCTTGTGTTAGTTTATCTAGCTACTGAGACAGAATGTTTAAGAGGAATCCCTCACCCTTTGAATCAGCAAATAATGGAGCAAAACTGTGAACTGTGTCTTTATTAAGTGTTTGTTTATTTCAGTAGCCCCACTGAGCTGTATTTGTTTGCATCCAAAAACAACTTTCTGCTACTGAAGAAAAGTATCTATGTATCTCTCTCTGCTCAAGATATAAAGATGGCAGTAACTAAAACACAAATTCCATCAAGATGCAATGTGACCAGTTAAAGTCGAAGTATTCTGACATGATCGTTCTGAAGTTTACCATGCCACCTTAAAAACACAAGTCATTAATATCCATGTCTTTCTTTTTGGGCATTATAACCAGAAAATAAAACCACTTTCACAGGGCACAACAACAGCCTACTTCCAACACTCCTTCTACAACAGTTGAACCCCCGTATCCACGGAGGTTCAGTTCCCAGATTTACCAAGGATAACAGCAAATTCTATTAAAATAAAGGGCTTCTGGTAAAAACATACTATAGAGTTGCACTGGCGGACCTAGAAGATGCCTACAGAGGACATGTCTCTCGGCACTTTCCAGTGCAACTGTATGGTATATGTCCCTATTTTGTGTCCTGCGGATAACTGAAACTATGGATACTGGTTCCACGGATATAGCGGTCAGACTGTAGTTAGATGACAATCTGAGAGTTTATTTTCTATCAGGATTTGAACATTGAGCCGCCAGGTACAGGTGTGCAGAGAAGTAGATTTCTGATTCCAATTCTCTAGCCTCAATTCTTCCATCCAACATTTTTGCTATGACTGGTATCATGGCTGCTATCATCTGTTAAACTTATTTTACCCTGTAGGCTCAGGGGGAAAAAAACACACCAGACACATTCTGGCTTGTAAATCCAAATTGAGTTCCAAGAAGAGTGGATGGCGTCCCAAGAGGAAGTCTTAAAATTTTCCATAAAAATCAAGTCTGCAAGATACATCACTTGATCTTACTCTCTACAAAACTTCAGCCCTGTGTAATAAAAGGGGCAAAATCTTTATAGAAAGATCTTCAAATATGCTTTCTTCACATAAAGGTTTAGTGCAGAACTGCCATTCTTAATTGGTTCACTTTTTACATTGAAAGTTTTACAGCAGAGTGTGCAAAATGTAGGCCATGTTGTGGACCCCAGGGGTCAAAATAAGGGAGGATTTTCTCCACATCCTCCCCACAGCCATTTTAGTCCCAACAGACACCTTTTTTTAAAACTTTGGATCACTTCCTGTTATGAAGAAAGGCCTTTCCTGGGCCTCAGATGGCCCAGCAGCCCCCCAAAACATGGCAAAAACACCACTCAGGCTTCCAAGATATGGCATTTGGGGGCAACAAATAATTTTCAGCGGGGGCGCTGTGACCTTCCAAGGTCTCTTAAGGGACTAACGAAGCCCCATAGCCTCCCATAGTTGCCTTTATAAGGGCACCCCTCACAGTGGGCTTAACTTCTAAGAGGACTAAGTAACTTGCGTGGTCATCTGCAGGCAGGCAAAGACCTTTCTATTGGAGCTGGCTGGCTGCTGAGGAAAGAGCTTTGAATGAATTAGAGCCATGCTTTTCAAGCCACTGAAGTGTTTGCTCTTTAATACAATGCGTTTCCACATTATAGCTTATAATTGCCTTCCAAAATACTTGGACATCCAAATCTTGACACCAAACTCCTGATAGAAGGGGAAAGCCAAGCAGGGAAAAAACAGGGAGCAGGTGAGTAAGTCTATTACCTTGTGCACATTTTTGAGTTTAGGGGGCAGGTTGTCTCGGATCATCTTCATTGCCTTTAGAGGAGGCTCATTGAAATACGGAGGCTCCCCATCCACCATTTCTATTACCATTACCCCGAGGGACCAGATGTCCACCTGAAACCAAAGAAGAGTGGTCAAGCATGCTGGAGGCCGTCCAAGTCCCAAACCGGGGCCTGAACCTGGTTTGTCACAAACGTCCTCTGAAGGAGTTCTGCTGCAGTCTATCCTTCATCCTGTCCCAAAGGCCCACAATAAATAATAAGAGGGAGAAACCGAATGCCAAATGAGGAAGAACTTCATCTACATCTCCCACACCCCAGTTACAAAGGCCAATCCAAACAGGGAAGCCTTGCAACATTGTCCAAAGGCACAATGTCTGGACCTTGCAGATCTGGGGTAATTGTGGTCTCCAGATGTTGTTGGGTTGAAACTCCCCTCAATGCTGGTTGTGCTGACTTGGGCTGATGGGAGTTACAAATCTGACATCATCCATAGGACCACAAGGAGCCTCTTCCTGTTATAGTGGGTGGGTGCTGTTTCTGTTTTAACGGGTGGTGATGGGGGAAAGGGCAGCCAACCAAAATGCTGCCCTTTGTACCAGAATTCAAACCAGTTTTTCAGGATTTCCCAAAATCTTTCTGGGGAAGCCACCAACCAGAGCCAACAAGCAGATTGTCATCACATGCTCAACCTCATGCCCCATGTTTCCTCCTCACTGGTATCCAGAATCCGCCCGGAATGCTAGCAAAGAAGGCTGAGCTCCTCTCTGCCCCATTTGTCACTCAACCTGAGCTCACAGGTCAAAAATTGTCTTGTGCCAGAAAAAATGCTTCCTTCCAGTATCAAAGCCCTGCATTTCTTCCTCCCCTCCTGGTGCCCTCTTACCTCTGGCCCATAGGGCAACCGGGAGATGAGCTCTGGTGCCATCCAGTAAGGGGTCCCAACCAGGGACTTGCGCCGGGGCACCTCCTTGTTCACTTGGGCACAGAATCCAAAGTCAGAGAGTTTGACCTGCAAGGAAACCGAGAGAAGGAAATGCCGATGGTGAAACCCCTAGAAAGCTGATGCAAGCTCTGAAGCAGGCGTGGGCAACTGTGTGAGGCTAAGGGGTCAATAGCAGCCCTTCCAGGAGACTTTGGAGGGTTGTACCCCATCACTGTTGCACCTCCCACAAAAGAAACCATCACCATTTTTTGCCCCCAAATGCACTTTCACCGTGGTTTTGCCCCAGGAAAGGCCTTTTTAGCAACAGGAACTGACTTCATGTTCACTTCCTGTTTTAGGAAAAAAAACAACCCCTCTGTTCTGTGTGGGGCTTATCAAGTTCGCTTTTGCTTGCACTGGAAAACCCAAATATCATCATAATTATATCACCACCACCACCACCATCTTTATATCCCATCTTTGTCCTGGTTTGGGATTCAACGCAGCTTACAACAGTTAAAAAGAGGCCAAATACCAAAAACAAAATACAAAAAAAGAGAGGTCAAATACCCCCCAAAACCCACTCCACAACCCAAATATAGAAGTTCCAAAATATCATCAAACTATCCATAAAATTAAAACCAGTTTAAAAAGTAACAATTAAGAATAATAAACAAAACACAGATAGAGAACACAGCACAGTTCTGCAAGGCCCAGTCTCCTTGAGGCTTCAAAGGCCTGCAGAAATTTTTAAAAACGTCCTAACTTGCCTGCGGAAGGATAGCAAGGCGGCACCAATGGCAGAGCCACAGGGCAGATGGGCATAGAGGTACAGGCAGTCTTTCAAGAAACCTGGCCCCAAGCTGTTACAGAAGCTCAAGGTGAGCAGTGAGACCAGAAACCAATAGGAAGCTAAGGCGAAAGAGGCAAACCCATGGCAATCAAAACTGCTCAGCCCCCCACAAACATCCTGGCGGCTGAGTTTTGCACTAGTTTTGTTATTTCCAAGGCCATCCAGAGAAATGATAGCCATGTTTAAATATTTGAAGGGATGTCATACTGAGGACGGACCAAGCTTGTTTTCTGCTGCTCCAGAGACTAGGACATGGAGCAATGGACTCAAACTACAGGGAAAGAGATTCCACCTTAATATAAGGAAGAACTTCCTGACAATAAGAGCTGTTTGGAAGTAGAATGCACTGCCTGGGAGTGCAGAGGAGTCTCCTTCTTTGAAGGTGTTTAAACAGAGGCTGGATGGGTATCTGTTGGGAATGATTTGACTGTGCATTCCTGCATGGCAGGGGGTTGGACTGGATGGCCCTTGTGGTCTCTTCCAACTCTATGCTTCTATGAGAGTGTGACAAGAGAGATTGCAGGACTCTATCGACAGGGCTGATAGAAAACCAAGAACTATGGAAACTTTAAAGAGTGTAGCTGCACTACAGAGTTACAGCCGTTTGAATACCACTTTAACTGCCCATCCTACAGAATGGTCAGATATGTAGCTTGGGGAGGGAGTTTAGAAGGCTCTGCTAGAGAGCTCTAGTGCCCTCTCCTAAACCACAGTGCAGGGAATTCTAAGTACCTCACTGAACAACAAATCTCAAGATTCTATAGGATGGAGCAATGATAGTTAAAGTGGTACCACACAGCTCTAACTGGGGTGTGAGGAAACAGCCTGTGAATGCACACTTGAGAGAGATGCAACTCACCCGGCCATCGTGAGTGAGCAGAATGGAGTCGCTCTTGATATCACGGTGGATGACGCCCTGGGCATGGAGGACCGAAAGGGCCTTTAGGACAGACAGACAGACAGCTGCAATCTGCTCTTCGTTCATCCTGGAAGAAGAATACGGTACCCGTTGCATATTCCCATTGGCTCATTAAGGACCTAAGAGCACCACCCCACTTACACAAGGCTGGATGAGACCAATGTGGTCTGTCTAGTCCAGCATCCCGTTTCCAAGAGTGGAAACATACATGAAGGTTGCAAATCTGGTTGCTCCCCAGCAACTTGGATTAAGTGGTAGACTGCCCCAGAGCCTGAAGGGTTGAGTTGGCAGCCATGGCTAATACTCCTGCTCCATGAATCCGACTAATCTTCTTTTCAAGCTATCCAGGCTAACACGATCACCTAATCCTGTGGCCGAGAATCTTCACACAACACTGAAGTATCTGTTGTGTGAAGGAGGACATTCCTTGGTTTGCCGTGTGTCTATTGCCCATTCATTTTGCTGTACATAACTCAGAATTCTAGTTCTGAGAGAGCAAGAAAAAAAAATTCCTCTTTTCTGCTTTGACATTGGAAAGGAGTGTGGAGTCGCAGTATCAACTTTGGTTCCCCATCCCTTTCTCCAAGGTGTCTCTGATACTTCATAAAGCCCTAATTAAGTTGTGAGGCAGAAAAGTTATCTCCCTGAGTTGCTATACCCGCCCCCCCTGCATTTTGTTGGTTTCAGGGCTTCCCAGACACAGAGTTCTTGTAGCACTTTTGAGACAGTGGTTTGTGACCTACCAGCTCTGGAAAAGTTTGCATCTGTGAAACTGGGAGCCCACCTTGACAACTCTGGCCTGCAGCCTTACTAAGTCCAAGAGAAACCAATACCAGGTGCCATCCTCCGAAGCTCTTAGGAGAGAGCATTTCAGTTATGGCCCACTCTCATCACAGTGGACAGTCTCTGAAGTCAAAAGTGGACTCTACCACCGCAAGGGCAAGCTCAGGCCACAATGGAGCACTCGGACAGAAAAATCTCCCCTATCCTCACATTATTTGCACAGTTGAAAAACTCCTTTGCCCTAAAAGCCTTTACAGCAGCACAAACATGTTCCTAACTCTTTTTAGGCAGTCATGAAATGCAGGGAATATTCTCTCTCTCTCTCACACACACACACACCTGCAGTTGAGAAGACTCAGGAAAACCGGCATGGTAAAAAAAAGTGTTCCTTTTTAGGACAGAATTACTTCTGTTTTGAAAAATATTCCTTTATATGTAATCAGCTTTATCTAGTTTAATACAGATCAAGGATTCCTTATCCAGAACTCCGAAATACTCCAAAATCCAAAACTGCCCACATGGGTGGCTAAAATAGTGACACCTTTGCTTTCTGATGGTTCAACGTATGCATACTTTGTTTTATGCACAAAATTATTATAAATACTGTTGTATAAAATGACCTTCAGGCTATGTGTATCAGGTGTATATGAAACATAAAGGAATTTTGTGTTTAGACTTGGGTCCCATCTCTAAGATATCTCCTTATGTATATACAAGTATTCCAAAAGTCAGAAAAATCCAAAATATGGAACACTTCTTATCCCAGACATTTTGGATAAGGGATACTCAACCTGAATACTATTTCTTAATTGCTGTATTTTACATGCATTTTGATATGTGGCTTATCTATGCATATATATTTTTGTAATTATTCAGTCAACACCTTGCCCATAATCATTATTGAATATGTATTTACCCCTGCTCCTTTTAAAAAAATCTGTGCCTGAAGAAGAAGACACAAATCTCTCCTTCCCAAAATGCCTGGGGGTGATTTGATCTTCCTTTCATGAATCCTCAATGTCTCTTTCACACTGGATCCCTCCCCATGACCTACCATTCTCCTTGCTTGCACAGCAGGGGAGCCACAGAAGAGCACTCAGGTTCTCCCACACCACCTACCTCGTGTGTGTGACAATGTCGGTCAGTGCGCCACCCTCGAGAAACTCCATGACCACCCACAGTTCATCGCCCACCAGGTAGCTGTTGTACATCTCCACCACGTTCTCATGCTGATAGTCCCTCATGATCACCACCTAGAAAGAAGGGTTGGGGGGAAAGGATGGTGAAGCTGAGGTCACAGGTTATGATGTTTCCAGAAGGAAGAGAGAGACAGGGTCAGAAACAAGAGGCTCTTAACTTAACCACGCGCTGGAATTTTCGGCCCTAAAGGCAACCTGGAAATGATTCATTAGCACTAGATCAGGTGTGGGCAGCACACAAACTTCATGCATGGCTAAGACGCCTTGAATCCCATCTTGGGAGAAAAGTGGGCTACAAACCCAATAAATAAATAAAATAAAGACATGGTAAAAACACCCCTCATACCCCCCAACAGAGGGTTTTGAAGGCAATTAAATTTTATTTTATTTTTTTGCTGGGGGATGCAGCCCTCCAAGGTTTGCTGGGAGGCTAACGCAGCCCCCCAGCCTCCCACAGTTGCCCACCCCTGTGCTAGATGCTGCAATTCCTTAAGTGAACCAGTGTACCATCAGCTCAGGGCTCCTGCTGCTTTTTTTGGATGCACCCCCTCCTTGGCCCAGGATGGTGGGAGAATGGTGAAATGGCAGGTCTGGTGTTGTTTTGTTCCAATCCCTGTCCCTAGAAGGGTGAGGTTTGAACTGCACAAAGGTCGGCTAGAAAACATGAAAGAGCCATGGTGGAGCTGGCTTAGAACTGCTGCTCATACTGCTTGGCTAGCCTTCTTGCCAAAGGAAACAGTCACAGAGCATTTCTCTAAGAAACGATCACACAGGAAATTAAGCTGTCAAGGCCACTCTGAGAGGAGGGATTTGTAGTTAATCCCCTCCGCTGTTCTGAAGGGTGTGCCTTAAGACACCGTCTTTTCCTTGTTCTCTATACTCTAGTGCATGGATGGGAACCCCTTCTCTAAGGCAACTGCTGACACAGGTAAGCTAAAGTGCAATGGGGAGGCTTTAATTCCTTCTGGCATCACTCCACAAAACTGAGGCGCTCTGGATGCTTTCCCGACAGCAAGCATAAATACTTTTGCATGGATTGCTCTACTCTTTCTAACCATGATTCTCAGGGCAAAGCCTAGTCTGTCACATGCCACCAAGAACAGTTTTTGCTTCTGCTAAAGATGGGACAGAGCTCCCCATCCTGTCACCCCTAGAAGTGACAGCTTTCAGAGTGGTTTCTAATGCTTCCCTCACACTTTGCTTTGGGTGTGGACAGGCTCAACTTGCCCACAATGACTGCTATTGCTTGGACTCCTTGCTAGTACCTCACAGAAGATCATGAGGGCTTACAACGATTTTAGCCAGAGAAGTGGAATGGAATTTCCCCCCTCCCTAACAGAACACTTTCCATTTACTGTATTAAAAAGTCCATAAAATTGCTAAGTAACACAATGAGTGAACAGAACAGTAGTTAAAGTGGGCAGTTTTTAAATTCTAATTAACTTTTTCTGATGATGAGCCCCAAGAAGCATGTATGCACCCAGGCATACTTTATATATAATAAAATTAATACCAATGTGTAGGCTCAATGGGCATGATAAAACCAGTACATTAACCTTTTCCCCAGTTACCTTCCTTTCCTTCCACTAAATTTAAGCAATGCGTGTACACTGTTGGGTTCTCATAACCTAAAATATTTCAAAGTGTTTCATAAAAATTACTTTCAAGCAAAGCTGTGGATTTATTTGAACACTGAAACATTTACTTAGGGATATTCTCCCCCTTTTAATCAAATGTTTCAGTTCAAATACTTCCAGCTATTAGACTAACTCAATGTATTTATAGAACACGTGGAATTAACTTGATGAGCTTTTTTGCATTTGCTCACAAAGTATGCCACATGTGTTAAACCAGATCCCAACAGATTTGGAGGACTGATTTCTCACTGCCTCAAGCAAAGTTTTTGGAAGAATCTGCATCACTGGTTGCAGCCCAAAATCCAAACAGCTCACTACTGGGGTAACCTACAACCTCCTCTTCCTTTGCCACTAGTTTTTTAGTATCCTCTCCTAGGCTAATAGGGCTTCTCTTTCCCACCTGATTGAAGCTCCCACCCAGATTGCATTGAGTCTGCCAAGGAGGAGGGCAGTCAGGGTTTCCTCTGCTTCATAGAAGAATCATAGAATCCTAGGGTTGGAAGGGACCCCAAGGGCCATCTAGTCCAACCCCTTCCTTTTATTCTTTGCCCTTTAGACATGCGTTGTGAGTTGGGCCTCTCTCCCCAGGCAGATGGGTTTTGGAGTCCTTCTAAGCGTCACGGCCAAACGTTAACAACTTTAGAGTTAATTTGTATTAGTGACTCACTATTTATTTATTTATTTATTTTTGCATTAGCTTGCCAGTTTGAGGCTGGGAAAAGGCTGAGAATGGACTGAGTGGGGGGTGAAATTTCCTCATAGCTCTGGCAGAAGAGATGGGTCATGGTTGCCCACTTTTAGTTTTGTTAGCTCCTGCATTATAAAACCCTTGGGACACCATCTTCCACCAGCCACACCCAGAAGGGGGAGGTAAAGAGCACATCCCAGCCCAGGGGCTTCCCATTTAAGCCAACCACAGGGAATCTGATCACCAGCCAGGGATGCTCTGGGTAGCATTAGTTGTTTAGGGGTCTAATTCTACCTTTGGCTGTGAGGCAATACTTGATCCCATCAGTGAAAGAGCTGGGATGCCCCTCTGCTGTGTGTCCATCTGGTTCATCATTTACCACTGATAAAACTTCCCTTACAGCAGTAATGGAAACCAGTTTCTGGCACCAAATCCAGTTTTTGGGAGCACATCTCCTTCTGGGAAAGGAGGAAGGAAACACCATAAATGGCACACAGATGCAGGTGTTTGGCAGGCCTGGAACTGTACCCAGTTCCAGAACAGAACAACACGGGCAAAGAAAACCCTTTGTGCAGAGTCACCACAAGCTTCCAAGCATTCCCACCCAGCCCATCACCCTCTGGGAAGGAGGAAGGAAACACCATAATTGGCGCACAGATCTACATCATGGCTGCGTATGCTTCCCCTCACCACCACCCTTGGTCGCTGCGAGATAAGAATCCTCTTCCATCTACTGCAGCGACCAAAGCCCTCCCTTGGACTCACCACGCAGCCAGTTCTGCCCTCACCCCCAATGGCCATTCCGTGGCTGGTGGAGAGCAAGGGGGATTGGAAAAGTATCTGGCTATGATGCCATAGTCAGACGCAGAATGACAACATCTGCCCAAACCTCTGGAAGACCCCAGAGGATGATGTAAGATGATGTACTCGGTCTGCCTCTGGCTACAGGGACACAGCCAAAGGCTCCTGCTCACTGGCCACTGGATGGCCATGGAATAACCTGCAGCAGCTAAATGGTAAGTTGGGGAGGCGGAGCTGAGTGGAGAGAACCACTGCACTACGCTGTGCGATACAGGAGCTCAGCCAGAGACATGTACACAAGCATGTGTGATGCAGGTGCACTAGTGCCCCAGAATCAGGGAAGGGTCCCCCTCCCACCTCATTGAAGAGCAGCTCCCGCCTCTGCTGCTTCCGCAGGTCCATCTTCTTGACAGCCACCAGCTTCCCCGTGCTCTTAACGGTGGCGATGCAGACGATGCCCGTGGAGCCTTCGCCAATCTTGATGAAATTGTCTAGGTAGGTCCGGGGGTCACCCGGGTCGACCACCATCTGTAAGGCAGCTCGGAACTGTTCATGGGAGACTCGTTGGGGTTCGCGCTGGGGGGACCGAGGCTGCTGTGGGGCCGGGGGAGGCGGACCTGGAGGCTGTTGGGGGGGCTGCTGCGGCGGAGCAGGAGGGGGCTGCTGTGGGGGGTATGAAGGCTGAAGGGCCGGGGGTGGGATGTGTGTTAAGTGGGGGTCTGAGGAGTGCTGGGAGAGTCCCGAATGTGGTGGCTCTGGGTTCCTGGATCTTGCTGGGACTGACGGGGGGACCCTGGAGGAGCTGCTGTTTCCACTGAGAGGGCCGTTGGATGCTGTTTCTTGGGGTTTCCCAGCTCTGTGCTCCGCCTAGAAACAGGAGGGGGGAACCGGTTACATAAAGAACAGACACTTGGGGCTGGATCCCTTTACTTTTCTGCCCATCCTTTAGCTTCCTACATACTCACTGAAAAGGGAAAATGCAGGCATGGAAACAGTCCAGGCAGAAAATACTCCAGGGTACTCTTTCCCAGATAATGATGGACGCTATCGACCAGTATTACAATGATAGCGACTTGAGATAGGTTTTTTATTTATTTATTTTTACCGGGACACACCTGTATCAGATCTAAGTACACATCTGATTGCAGGTAGTATCTTAGTATGGCCATCTGCATGTTCCCTTTTCGTGCATACTCAAGAGAGTTGAGTAATTCTAAGGCAAGGAGCTGATGAATCCCTTGTAAGAGACCACTGATACATTCAGCCTAGTACTATCTATTCTTACTGGTATTAATTTCCCAGAGACCCAGGTTCCGGTGGAGCTACGGTGTCTTAACATATACCATAAAATCAGAGGAGCCTGTTCGATCAGACTAAAGGCCTGCTAAGGGCAGCATCCTTTGTTTCTCCACAGACGCCCTCTGGAAAACCCATATATAAACCCACTTTCCTTTTAACTGGATGCCAGGGATTCAATCCCATATGCTTTAACACTGATTTTTGGTCCCACCCAGCTGCCATACATGAGAAAACAGACACCCAATGGTAGGGGGGCCTGGATGAGACCTTAGTAGTCCATCTCTCCAGCAGCTTACAGGAGAGTCCTACCCAGAAGAGACACAGACACTCCATGCTGCTGACAGAAAAGAGGAAAAGGAAAGCAGCATTAAGTTTTCCTTTTGGGTTTTATAAGGAGTGACTACAGCAACCTAGGTGGAAGTGTTAGTGGTGAGCTGAAGACCAGAGAATTTGCAGCTAGGGATGGTGCCATTCGTGGAGGAGAAAGAAGGGTGGCAGAGGAGCACAGGAGCAAGACAGGGAGCCAGAAAATGCCTTCAGGTATCCGACAGCCACTTAGTAGACTCTCTCATGATAGAGCAAAATAAGCTGGTTGCATTGCTGCAGGATTTCTACTAGGAGAGACAGAAAGAAGAGGCACTGTACAGGAGAAAAGGAGAGATACGGTTGCGCAGGATTGTTAGAAGAGTGAACGCACACACAGAGAAACAAGCAAGGAGACGAGGTTCTTCCTTCAGAAGGTGGACAGCTCAGGTTAGTGGAATCAAGGACGGTGATAGCAAAGGCAAGGCAGGATAGGCCCTCACACCGCAGGAAGGTGGTGGGCTGCATAATGAGGAAGAGCTGCTTGAAGGAGGAGTGTGGCACAGCCAGCATGGGGCAGAAAAGAGCACAGCAATGGGGCAGGAAATGGAGCAAAACAAAGAAGCAGCTACTGCTGCCCTTGACTACTGTAACTTCAGAGGGGGAAAACACAGGCTTTGTGGTTCCAACAGAGCTCAGAGCCCATCACACAAACCACCACCCAGACTATGCTGAGAAAGATGTGTTAAGTCCTTTGTTCAGTGCTTTTTAAAAAGAGACGTGGTCCTTTGTCTGTTGAGGGGGCTCACACACCAAGAGAATCGGGGCATCTCTGGAGGATGGATCCTGACTGGCTAGGCCCAGACATCCCCCACGCTACAGGGAGAAGGAGAGATCTTTACCTGAGCACCCCGGACAGGGTCTGTGTCCGCTCGTGGATACGTGTTAAAAGGCCGCCCGGTCTGCTGTGCTGTTTTCATAACCCCCTCTGAGACGGGGATATTGGGGGTCCGGATATTTGGGCCCGAAAGGGGCCGCTTTTCCCGGGGGGAATGTGGGCTGGTCTCCCCTCCTGTGTAGGCGGACTTGGGCCTTTTGTCTGGGCCATCGGTGCGCTCCCTCCTGACCACGTGATCAGGGGGCTCCCTCCTCCCATCCCGCTCGTGGACTCTGTGCCTGTGGTCCGAGGCAGGCTTGTGGTACTCGGGAGGTGGTGGTCGATGGTGGCTGGAAAGCTGGTGAGACTTGCCGGTGGGGGGCTCCTGCCCCCGGTGATGTTGTGTGGCAGTCCTGTCGTCCTTGCTCCGCTCCCTGCTCTGCTCCGTTTCATTCTTGGCTCCGTGGCGGCTCCGCTCCTTGGGCTCCCTGCTTCTACCTCCCCCAGCATCTTCCTCAGCATGCTGCTGGTGGTGATAGTGCCGGGGCCTGGCGAGGGCTTCGCTCAGACCATTCTCCTGGTACAGCTGGTCATGCCGGGGAGGGAAGGGAGGGCTGTCCCTGCGCAGAGAATTGGAGCGGGACACCGACATGTTCTCAAACTCATCTAGCAACCAGGCCAGGGAACCATCCTTGGCTGCTTTGTTCCCCCGCACGATAGTCTTAAGGCACAAGGGAAAATGGAAGGCGGAGGGTGGTGGTGAGGAAAAAAAGACACACAAAAACACAAAAGAAAAATAAGGTAAGCAACACAAAACAAAGAAATAAAAAGGGGGAAATTAAGTGCCCAATGGATGCCTGAGAGTGGGCTTAGCTTTTGCACAGACAATGAAGCGTATAGAAGCAGGCCATGCGGGGGTGGGAACGCTCACATACTGGCAACGTCAGGCCTTCGAGGAGCCGTCTAGAATTGCTTCCCCATCTAGGCAAGAAACATTCTTTAAAACCCACAACAAATGGAGAATGGATGGCAACAAGGCTGGATTTGAAAAGCAACGGCTGGAAGGAAGCTACGCAGCTTCTTGAGCCAGGACTCCAGTTGTGCCTGATTCCCTCCTGTCTAAACCACAGTTGGCGTTAAGATGTTATTGACCTAAAATGCAAGCTGTGATTAAAAACCAGTTCAGTCTGTACAGCTCTGATGTGTGATCTTTCTGGTTCACAGCACTGGGCCTGCTCTTGGAGGAAGACAGGTCTTGAAGGACGCTACCTTCTGCCAAGGGAAGAGTTCTCCAGGAAAAGCTCACCCTTCACTCACCTCTGCCTCTGGGGTCAATTCAACACATGTGCCCATTCAGGCGCTTCAACAGTGAAAGCATCTCCCATGTCCCTGCATCACCTTCCACACTGCTGGCCTTCTAATGACAGCATCTTCCCATTTCTATTGCATTTACATTCACATGGAGCCAAGCACTCTCTACATGCATTAACCAAACACTGCAGGTTAGGGATCGCCACAGCGAGGGCTGGCCTGACATGTAGAAAAACACCTGGGAAAACTAGATAGAAATGCCAGCAGAAGCAATCTTGAGCACGTGTGGCCAGGCTGCAGACAAATTAAATTTCAACTGCAAAGCACAATTTATAGGACTCAGAAACCCAACACGGACAAGCCCACAGAATCTCAAACAGTGGTTCTTAACCTTTGGGGAGTCACAGCTCCTTTTGAGAATCAGATGAAAGCTATAGGACTCTCCTCAGAAAAATGCAGAAAAACACAGTTGAATATACCTTCTAAAGTGACAGGAACTAAACCTGGGGGGGGGGATCCTTTTTGTATTTATTCCTCCAACTCCCTAAAGCTCATTCATGGACCATCTGGGAGTCTGTGGGCCAAGGTTAAGAGTTCCTGATCTAGAACAAACACCTTCTCACTACATTCTAGGGTGATATAGTGGTTTGAGCACTGGACTATAATTCTGGAGACCAGGATTTGAATCCCAACTCAGCCATGGACACCTACTAGGTGAGTCTGGGCAAGTCACACTCTCTCAGCTTAATTGCAAGAATATCATGAGGGACTTTGTCAAAGGCCTTACTGAAATCAAGATATGCCAAGAAAACTCTGTGATAGGATCACTTGAGGGTCACCATAAGTCGGAAATGACTTGAAGGCACACACACAAAATAAAAACATCATCTCCTACCACTTAGCCTGAATGGATAATCTCAGTTTCTAGTTTTCTCTACCATGTGTAATTTTATGAACTTCTACTCTCCCCCCCCCCTTATTCCAAATGGTCCAAGCTTTACTTGTACGGGAGTTGCTCCATTCCTTTCATCATTTTGGTTGCCCATTTCTGGCTCTACAATGATCTTTATTTTAGGTCCAGTGACAGAACCAAACATAGGATTCTGAACGTGGCTATACTATGGGGCTTAGTATAAGGGAAATACAATATTGGCATTTTTATTTTTGATTCCTTATGTAATTATGCTCAACATGGAATCTGTCTTTAAATTTTAACAGCACCTGCAGGCTGGGTTGATCCTTTCATCACATTGTCCACTACAACTCCAAAGTTTCTTGGCCAATCGCTGACAGCTCAGATCCCCTTAGTGTGTATGTGAAGTTGGGTTATTTTTGGCCCCAGTATGTAACACCGTGCACTTGTTTACACTAAATTTCATTCACCATTTTAATGTTGTTTCTCCTAATTTGGACAGATCCTTTTGGAGATCTTGACACATTTTACAAAATATCTTGAGCCATCAGCAAACTTGGCCACTTCCCTTGGGTCACTTATGAAGCGGCACCCCGCCCAGAAGAGATCCTTAGATGACCACAGGGCTCACACTCCTTCAGTGCAGGGACTATCCATTGACTCAACTTCTCTGCCTCCTTTTTGTAACCAGTCTCCAACCCATAAGAGGACTTCTCCTTTTAGCCCATGCCTAAGTTTGCTTAGGGATCTTGAGTGAGACACTTTTGTCAAAAGATCCTTCAAGCGCCTGCTTCTCTGGCCCAAATCCGACTCCTTTAGTCAGCAGGCTGAAAAGGCTTTCCAGCAGCCTACTAGGTGGACCAAACCAATCAAAGGCAAAGAATAGCCCACGGGCCACGTGAGAGACCCTCAAGGAGGTTTTTTGGCCCTTGACATTTCTAGACTGACCTTCTGGCCAAACAAGGAGGGTTCATTGTTGCTCCTGGAAGCTTCCAAGTGCAACAATTTACCTTTTACATAGTTTGCAAGGTCTCCATGCACTGTTTAATATAACAAAAAATGCCAATTATCATCTATCCACTTACAAAATAAGTCAGTCTGAGTTGTCTACTGACTACTAGGAAAAGATATTTTGAACCCAGGATGTTAGCAGGGTGGGCATATTTCTACAATTCCCTCTCCATGGAAATAACTACCTATACACAGAGAATAGCAAGTCAGGGGAAACCCTTCGGCTTTACCTTCTCCCTCATGCATTATTCTTTTATGTGGGAAGATGCTGCCTTTCACTCTGGGACTGGAGAACTCAAGCATACAAACCCTTCATAGCCTCAAAAGGCTTTACCACGTGGCTTTGCTGATTTTATGAACCAACTCTGATAGCACCTCTGGGAGTAGAGAACTGATTTCTGGAGATCTTCCTCTCTATGGTATTACTGGCACACAACCTAAATGTATGCCCTCCTCTCTGTGTTAGCTGCTGAATGCTTAATATGCACAAGCTTGTCTCCACTCTCAACCTACACAATGCATAGCTGAGCACTGTGGAATTTCTTTCATACAAATGCTTGCATGACAGCATAAAGATTTTCTTATCAGTCAGCTTAGACCTTGCTGAAGCTTCTGGAAACATCAACAGCCAAAGGCTCCCTAAAAACAGTCTGTGTGTGTGTGTGTTGTGGATCTAGAAGCAGGAGATCTGCTCAGGAAAAGAAAGGACCAAGGAGGCCAGGGAAAGAGGCCACTCAAGTTTGCTGCTAAACAACCTTCCAGGTTTTGAGCCAGCACAGTCCAAACTCTGAACCAAGGACCCAGTCAGGGCTGAAAATAGACAGGGCGAGTCAATGACACAAACCCTTAAAAAGTTTTCAAAGAAACAGTCATGTTAGCCTGTTTTACTATAAAATGGAAAAGTGGGGGGGGGGATGGCAGAGGAACTTGGTGGCACCTTTAAGACTAACTAGTTTATTTTAATGTGAGCTTTCATGAATGGAAGAAGAGGACTGATACAAACAACAGTTCATGCTAAAATAGACCAGTCAGTCTCAAAGGTGGTGCTGCCTTGACTGTCCCATCTCCTGTTGCTTACCTTCTGCCCTGATTTTATAGTCTTAAGGAGCACACTGGACACAAAGCTTCTGGAGTTGCACACCACACCAAAGGCATGCTGAAGGTTTCGTCCATATCAGCAGATTTTTAACATCTTTGCCTGATGAAGAAGCCAGTGAAGCTTCAAAAGCTTGCATGATGAATTGTATGCTTTGGAGCTGGCCCCAAGAAGATACCACTGCTTGTGGATTTTGTTGTATTTTGCACATGTATATGCATGAGCACATGCACGCCTTCAAGTTGCCTGCCGACTTATGGCCATAATTTCAGAGGGTTTTCTCAGGCAAGGAATCCTCAGAGGTGGTTTTGCCAGTTCTTTCCTTTGAAACAGAGCCTACAGGCACCTAGCGCTCATTGGTGGTCTCCCATCCAAGTATTAACCAGGGCCACCGCCGCTTAGCAGATCTGGTGCCTTTAGGGTATTTAGGCCATATATACATGTAATGCTGCAAAAAACACATGGCAGCTTTTTTTTTCTCTTGAAGCTAAAAGGAAGATTCAGAAGGATGCACCCTCCATACTAGCTGTCAGGTTCTGTGCCTACACAGGATAAACAAAAAGCAAGAGAGAGCCAGACATCAGAGAGGAACAGCTGCTAATGCAATTCCTCCACTTGCTTGGGCGCACCAGGAAACAGCACCGCAAGGAGCAACAAATGGCCCACTGCTGCTCTGAACTGGTTCCCGAAGAGTCCTCCTTGGTAAACAAGAGGCATTTTGCAAAGCCCTGCAGAAACCTAAGCTCCCACCCTGCAACTGCAGCAAACAGAACAGGGGCCCAGCCTGTGGAGTGGGGGGCAACAGAGGCCTCTCTGCTGTTGCTTCCAAGAGAACAGCCCATACAGAATCAAGAGCCTCGCCCTCCCCAGCAATGAATCATGCCTCCATGGAAAACAAGCAAACCTAGCAGAGCTGCCGCATTTGCTTGGAAGCAGGACTGTGGAGTCGGTACACTAAAACTTCAACTCCAACTCCTCTATTTTCCTACTGTCCCACTCTGACCCCTTCATAAATGGCAAATGTATATTAATTAGTAATAACACATTTACTGTAGTAAAATGGTAGCACAAGGACATTTTCATTGCTACCACATGGGTCATCGGACTACTTTTAGATGGATAGAACATAACATGTATTTATTTGATTAAAATTTCTGAGTACATAGGTAAGCTTTCCTACTGTCCCATGAAAGTAAATATGCAACCAATTAGGCATTTAATAAGTTTTAAAGTGAAAGTCAGAGTAAGTATATTTCTACAGATTCCAACTCCACTTAAAATTGCTTCGGACTCTTAACTCCACACCCCTGCTGGGAAGGCAGGGAAAATTAAAGGCCTTCCTACATAAAACCATCCCGTCCAAATCTGCACAAGCTACTCTGTCTGGGGAATGGGAGTGCCAGCAGATACCATAAGCAATGGGAAAGGTGTGGATAAATAGCAATGGAAAAGGGGGAATTGACGGAGGGAGGGGAGGCTGCTCTCAAGGGAGATAGTGGTGTTACTAGCATATTGTAGCTAGAGGGGAGGGGAGAGGAGATATATTTTTGAACGTTTCCTCCACAAAAGTTCAAGGTGAGACTCTGGGAATGGTCAGGGACCCCAGGACCAAACCATTACGCAACCCGAAATGGACCACATTCATTCAGACAACAGGTCTTCCTTCCCCTTACTTCTCCCCAAGAAAGGAAGAATGCTGAGCTAAAATTATAAGGTGCAGCTTCCATGGTGACCTGACTATCAAAAGCCACTTCCCTGTTTGGCCCGTGATGGGCCAAGTATTTGCCACCTTGCCTGGTTCTTGGGAGAGAAAAACCTCAAGAAGATGGTGGTCAGCTGCGCCAGCCAAAAGGCTTGAGGAGATGAACACTTATTTCTGGCTCTCCATCCCTAGTTGCTCAATTAACATACAAACACAATTAACACAGAAATGGTAATTTGTTTGCAGAATAGACAGGTGATCGCCCACACTTGGACATGTGGATGGATGTACATTCCATTTGGTTTTTAGACACTTGGGCCTAGTTCCAGAACACACCAATACTTTAGTCTAGCACAGCATGTCATTTTTGCCACTCTAAATCCTACAATAATTGAACCCGATGACTTCATTTCCTGAAATCCTGCTAATTCTTGGAAACTCAGCCACTACTGAACCAAAAGCAGACACCTTCTCCATGAGGTAATCCTACCAGTGGTTCCCACTCCCACGTGCTCCTGGTACAAACTATCAGCTGAAAAGAATACCCTTTTCTCCCTTCAGAGGGAAGTGGAGCCAGCAAATGCAGCCCCTCTTCTTACCATTGTGAATATATCCATACAGCTAAGCTTAGTCACTCTCAGACTGTTAAGAATGAGCTGTCATGGAGAGGGGTCAGGCAGTCCAACTGAGGAAAACAGATTAGCCAAACAAGGAAGCAAAACCCTTCCCAGTCACAGACAACACACCTTTAGGACTGGTAGTTTCCCGTTCTGCTTAACTGGCACGGCAAAGACCACCTTGTTTCCAGGGTCTGGCTGGCTGGCACCTAGT
Organism: Gambelia wislizenii; assembly: GCA_030847615.1. NCBI lineage: Eukaryota > Metazoa > Chordata > Lepidosauria > Squamata > Crotaphytidae > Gambelia > Gambelia wislizenii. Next base: position 37,569,692 of record JAUMIR010000010.1, read on the forward strand.
CCCATGTCAATTCTCCCCTGAGCAAGAGAAATTCCACCTCCTTCGCTTCAAGCTGAGCCTCGTGACACTTCTGAATGCCAGCTGCTTCTGTCCCTAGAGGCCAACTCAGAGCTGGCACACATGTTATATTTCATCCCCTGAGTACTATACCAGATCCCACCCATGTCTTAATATCTAGGCCCAAGTGTATTAATACTGGGGACCAAACATTTCAGACATATGTCAGATTTGCAGCTGATAACCCCTCTCGTTATCCAAATGTTGGTACAGGTGTATTGCAAGGCACAAATACCATATGTGATTACTGAGCAAAAACACCTCTTCCTGAACCAACACTGTGGGGTTAAGTAAGGGGCCACTTTTTTCACACTCAATAAAGGCAGCATCTCACATTACATTCCAAGGACATGGGGCTAAGAGACCTCTAGGAGTTCAGCAGAAAGGGCAGACAGTATCCTTATGTGAGTCTCAAGGTAGCAAACCTCTGACTTGGACAGATCTGCTACTCAAGTCCCACAGAATTCCTTCTCTAGTTTTATCAGAATCAAATCCAATTTTAGGCTAACAGTATGGTGAATAGACCCCTAGGCCTTCAGGGTGTATTTCAACTGGGATTCACCACTCGGCTACCTTTCTAAAAAATTACCCAGGAGACAACAAGCCACATTTTTGGGAGACGTGCTGAGAAGTTCTTATGTCTAGTCATAGTACATAACAACTTTATAGTACAAAACGGTTGTATAGAACTACAGCCACTCTCAGTCTTTGGAAGTCTTATTTTCCAGCCACTTGTAGCTCTGGTTTTGGGAGGCTGTTCCCCATAATGAATATTGCCTATAGAGACGGAAGGGTCTACAGCTGGCCTCATCAGAACAGATGTAGGGCACAGCATTAAAAGTTTACTGTTTAACAGTCCACTTCCATTCAACCAAAGTGTACATAGTTCAGTTACCCCATGATAACAAAGCTAGAGCCATCTACCTTCTGGGAGCCAGACTGGACAGCCGTAATGCAGACTGGATCGACCAGCGGCTTTGGCCGTTTGGCTGACTCCTCGATGATGCCCTGCCATTGCCTTGGCAACCCCGTGAACTTCTGCTCCTGCTGGTCGTATCCTGTGTGAACCCGGTGTTCAAAATTGGAGGGAGCAGATATCTCAATGCGTTTTTTCTTCTTGCTGAACATGGTAATGCTGGCTAGCAGACCTAAAAGCAAAAACAGAGAGGGTTTGATTTCTTTTTCAGTGACAGTCATATACAAACAGGTGAACCGAGCCTGTATAGGGCATCCCTCAAGACCCAAAAGCCTGCAATACAAAAGCTGAGGATTCAAGCCAATTCGGTGTTGCAGGAATAGTTCATTCATTTTTTAAAAAAATCTGTATCCCACTTTCTCCCAATATGGGACACAAGATGACTTGTGCCTGCCTGCCTGCCTTCAAGTTGCCTGTTGATCTATGGCGACCCCATTAATTTCACAGGGTTTTCTCAGGCAAGGAATACTCAAGAGGTGGTTTATTTTCCAGTACTCAAGAGTTCTGCAATACTACACCTGGTATTTGTTGGCGGTCTCCCATCCAAGCATTAACCAGGGCTGAGCCTTCTTAGCTTCCAAGATCAGAGGGTGCCTTTATGGCACTGTCTCAATGGCCTCCCCAAAAATCCCTAACTGGAGAAAGCTTTTGTTTCTGGCTGCTTTGTTTTAAAAAATGCCTGACTCAGTGCAATGCCTTTTAAATAGTAAGGGGGAAACTGTTGTAAAGACTGATGCTTTAACTTCTTTATTGAAAGAGCCTGGAAAGTCTCCGTCCTTACCTCTGCTCGCTCAAGACAGATCTGTGGCCTCTCTTAAGAGGTTTTAAAGATACCAGGGAAAAAGCCTTGGTTATTTAAGGCAAAGCTCTGCGGTACGGCTAGGGAAAGCATCGTGTATCCAGGTTAAGATGGTTTGCTACCTAGCTCAAGCACTGCTTCCACCTGTAAGGCAGTGGTTCTTCTAGAGATCAGGCTACTTGGGGTGAGCAACTGTGGGAGGCAAGGTGGCTAAAACTTAGGCCCAGGAAAGGTGCCCCCCCCCCAAATAGGAAGTGACTGGAAGGCACTTTCCGTTTATTTCCACTTCTGAAAAAATCCTCTCCAAGGCCTAAAATGGCCAGGGGAAGGAGTCAAAAACATGGTGAAAATGCCTCCACAGCCCCCTGAGGGCATTTTGGATTTTAAAAACTTCTTGTCCCTTGGGGGGCACAAAAATATCCCTGCAGGCTGCATGCACGCCACACTTTGCCCACTCCTGGGATACTTACTCAGTCTTTTCACTAGAGATGCTCCCTCTATGCAAAGTAGGTGTATGGCAGCAGAGCTATGTGACCCCTCCATAAAGAATAGGGCAACAGCTTTTATGGCACCATTGACATAAACTGAGCCTCTTATCCCTACAGTCTGTCCGATCAGGGCGCACAGCTCACATGATTACTGCTCCAGATACCAGCACTGCATAAACAATGCAAATATATTCCAATCACAACTGTGGGGCTCTGCATTCCCAACTTCAGAACAAGCACATAAAGCCAGCTCACTGTACTCTCTTCTCCTGCTGAGGCTTGTTGAAAGATGACACTAAGCAAGTTTTTTTTAAAAAAAATCTTAAATGCTCTCTTCTAGGAAGTAGAGGCATCTTTTGACCAAAGTAAAAAGTCCTACAACCAGGTGTATAATGAGCCCCTCATCCCGCAAAAAGGAGAACTTAAAAATAAAAAACAGGCACCCTGCATCGGAGCATTGGGTCAGTCCACACAAAGGATGTCAGGAGACAGAAATGGTGGGACACCCTTGGACTGAAACACATTTGTTTCAGAGATTCAGTCACAGTAAGCCTCCCAAGATCAAAACACCATAGGTTCAACTCTCCCAAAATGCAACTAGAAGGTATGAAAGCCACTGATTAGACAGCCAGTAAAAATGGGTGCATTTAGGGCTAAGATTACAGTGATTACAAGGAGTTGATAATCATAAAAGGAGTTCATGTGCTCCTTCTTGCATGAGTTAGGGGAGAGAAGATGGGCAGGTAGAGCTTTAAACACAGGGGCATCTCAGGCCAAATCCATACTACACAAAAAATCCAGTTTGAAACTAGATTATTTGCCATGGCTCTTTCCAATGGAATCCTGGGATTTGCAGTTTTACAAGGTATTTTGCCTTCTCTGCCAAAGAGTGCTGGTGCCTCACCAAACTGCCACAGGAAGGAGGCATGGCTAAGTGTAGTGAGGACTTTCTATAAATACCTCTTGGCCATCAGATGCTGGGAATGAGAAAGGTATGTGGATCACTACCCTGACTGTTCTTCGTCAGGTAGTCTGGTTGGCCAGGGCTCACGTCAAGTCTTCTCGAGGTGTGACCTTTTTCTCTGCTTGCTTTCACTTACACATCCCTGCCTTCTGCCTCCTCTGGGAGAGCTGCCTCCTACTCTGAGAAATAGTTTGGGTTTGAATCATCTGCACTCCAGACAGGACAAGGAAGACTTAGGGTGAAGGGAACCTGCTGCCATCCTCCTCCACAGAAGGAAAGGAATGGCTGAGTCAGTCCCTCTGGTGCTTGAGGATCTCCAAAGGCGTTCCCAAAATAAGCTGCAATTGGCAGAGTTCAGCGTTCTGTAGGATTGGTCCCTAGTCAATCCTGCCTGGTTGGTAGTGTCATCACAAACACAGTCCCTGTTGTTTTTCTTGACTGGGACAGCAACCCTCACACAACTTTCAGATGAGGAAGCTCTTCCAAGAGACAAGGATCAGCCCCAAAGAAGAAATGAGGTCAGTGTCCCATCCCCACTCACCCCACACACTAAGAGGGAAAAAAGGGAGAAGATGACTTTGAAGCGAGCTGAGAAGACTAAACTTTATGAGCTTTTGAAAGAAAGCTCTAAGATGGATCTGAGCCGACTATCCTGAACTGCTGAAAACAAGGGACAGGTTGCCCAATATCAGTAGGCCAGAGTACCCTTTAAAGACAAAGGATCAGCAAGCGTTTTGCTCCAGGTGAGCTAAAAACCAAGAGGAATCAATGTACAGAAGATGGATGGAGCAGTCCAAATCATTACTTATACCTGTTATGGCCTCAGTTGCCAATTACCTACTTCTTTTGTTTCAACCAACCTGTGCTTAGGAGAAGGAAAACCAACCACAAGCCAGATCTAGACTTCCCTAAGCAGAAAAGCTTGGGAATAATTGTTCTGGTTTCTTTTTCCAAGCCACATTTCTTTTAATATGAAGACACACCGCCTTGTGGGATTACCGAACCAGAAGGTATTACTTTTAAGAAACAAAACAAACACTGAATGTTTATACACGCAGCAATAGTACCAAACATAATGGCTGAAATCCTGTAAGTGATGTATACCTGCTTTGAGTGGGTATATCCTGTTTTGAATGGAATGTAGAGGACTATTCTATCACCCCAGCAGCTGCCAAGCCCCATGGGACTGCTGCTACAGCAGAGGTGGGGAGGCAGCTAGGCAGAAGAGACATCATTACCAGTACTCTGCCTCTCTTCTTAGCAAACTGCAGGGGAATAAGAGGTTGTCCCCACCCCCTGCTCAGTTGCCTGCCTGCTTCCATGGCTGTAGCAATGGCCCCATGGGGCTTGGCAGCAGCTGGAGGGAGGAAAGGAGCCTCACACTTGGAGCTGTTATGCTCCCCATGGGCCATTTAGGATCTTGGCCAATGAAAGCAAGCCTTCTTCCTTCCTAGTCCATGTGTAAGTGAGGAGTGTGTGTGTGTGTGTGCATTCAAAGACGTTAAAACATGTTTGTACCCTTGAAGATGTTCCCATGGACTGAAAAGAAGTCAGGCAGGGCAGGAGTATGGGCTTCTCTTAAAAGTGAGTAACTCCTGCAGGCAAGGAATACAGTCACCTCAGGCATTGTGCCCAGTTCTTTCACTGAACACTGGTCACAGGGGTTGTTTAAATGGCGAAAAAACTCCTCACAGAATGCGAGGAGAACCCTAACTGTCTAAATGGCAAGCTGCGTCATTTCATCATTTTGTGGGGGAGGCCCCAACACAAAAAAACTAAGTGGGGATTTTCCTTTGGGGATTTTCCCAGAGTTTTAAAAAACCAGTGTAGGGAATACACAATCCCCCTCGTTGGGACAAGCAATTTGATATGAATTGCTTTCCCATAGGAGAGGAAGCGCAAAGCTTGATTGGCTGGATGAGCACAGGGGAGGGGCTGCTAACAGGGCAAGTGCCCAGCATCGCCATGTTGATTTTTCACCTTAGCGAGCAAGCACTAAGGCGAGAAAATGGGTTGATTTTTTTTCTCTTTGGGGGAAAAGACAAAATAGGCTTTTTCAAGCAGCCTGGTCTTCCGCTAGGTTGGCATCCTGGCAGTGCTCAGTGGAAATTGCTTTTGAGAAAAGAGATACTCTTCTGGTGTGGCAAAAAGAGTTTTTAGAACAACCTCTAAAGCTATACTGGCAGACAGAAAACAGTGCAGTCCGAAATAAAAGCAGCTCAACCTGCCAATTTTAGGAACATCAGGAGGGAGATAACCCTAAATTGTCCTAGCAAAATTGATGATGCCTTTTACTAACTGTGTGGCTGACTCGTTTTCAGTGAGTTTTTAAATTTTTGATTGCAGGATCCCTTGTAGGCCTTGCAAATAAGGCCAGAAGGCACGATAATGGTTTTATTGAAGAAAGACTTGTGTTTTAAATGTTTTGCCATTTCACAGTGAGCAGTTCATACTAGAAAATGACAGTGTTTTAAGCAACAGTGCCAAAAATGGCTTGTGTATGTGCATAATGTTAACTGAAATATTTATTTTTCAGAATGAGAAACAACTGGGTATGGAAAGCGGCCCAGTCTGCATGGAACAATATGCCAGAACTGCTGAGAATTCTGCCCTATCATTTACAAGCAATATGTGGCCCAATCACTTCTAGTTAGCTCCTTCCAATGGCTGAAGCTTTAAGTACTTTTCATTATTTCTAATGGTATGTTTTAAATTGTTTTTAAATGCTGTTGTGACATTTCAATGCTACTCTTTTGTATGTTTTAACTATACTGTATTTTAATTTGTAAACTGCCTTGAGTCCCCGTTTTAGTATTAAATAAAGTTAGCACCAGCAGCAGCAACAGAGGAACTTAAGTGCTGAACTGGGATTCCTGAGTTTTTCCTCTTTTAACATGCCAGAATCTAAAACTGGGCTTAGCTTATGATTCCCAGCTTGCCAGGGAGGTTATAAACCAGGAATCCCGGTTCAGACACAGTGCTAAGCTTTTGGGTCTTGACCACTGCACTCCAATCAGACTGCACAGCAATTCATTGCAATCTTGACTTATCTCACCATGTGATCAGGGACAAAGACAGGGTGGAAAAGCTCTTGCAGAGACGGTTTGTTCAGTTTCAGGTCATGGTTTCCCACACCCAATAGGTTAATACAGTATCCTAAATAGGTTGATCGAGAGATGTGACTGACACAGCCAGGGCAAGGGTTAGTGTGGCAAAGCCCCTCACATCCCAAAGCCAGGAAGAATCAGCAGGAGTGTGACTTTGCTTTCTCCGAGACCTCAATACCCAGGTTGCATGTGGCAACCCTGGCACCTAGCCACTCAAAGGAGTTCCCAGCCTGCTGAATGATTCATGCTGGAACCACCTGGAGTGTTTCATTGGCTTGCAGTGGACCCAATTTCTGGATCTGAACTGGTGACCTACAAAAGTCTGCCCAAGCTGTTGATCCCCTTAGTGAAGTGTCCAGAGAAAACCCAAGCTTCCCTGGCAGGGCTGGAGACAGTTGTGACCTTGAATACACTGCTGGATCCAACCAGCTCTTGGGACACTGCACCTTAAAGCCAATTAAGTGGGATCCGACCTGCTACGTCAATACCCGCACTGCATCCCATGGCTGCGTTCTCAGAAGATCATGCAGGATACACATGCAAGCTGTACCGCTCATATTCTATGCCTTAACCACCTTAGTCTCTTGCAACCGTTCTGTTTAAAAATGATCTAGCAATTATCTGTGGTTTAAAATTGGGGAGCAGGCAGGTGTTTATGCTGCATGGAGCAAGAAAGCACATTTCCCCTGAATTCAGACTGACTCAGTTCAGATGCAAGGACAAACCAAGGTTTGTCATTCAGAGAGCTGTGGAAAGCCTCCCCGGCTTGCACACTCCCTCTTCTTCTTTCCCCTTCAATCATGCACTAGGGGAGATCAGAAGGTTGCCCTTGTAGGTTTGCAGCAAAAACAGTTTGCATTTTCATCTAAATGTGCTCACACTGTGCTTTACTGCATTCAGACAAAACAGCAGCCTTTGCATCACTGAAAGCTTGGGAACAAAACTTTGTAGTCCTTTCTACTTTGCACATGATGAGAGAAAGCACACAAGTTTACAAGATCACACCACTGGTCCATCTAACCCAGGACTGCCTGCTCTGTCAGGGATGCTATGGGGTTTCAGGATGAGGCCTTCTACATCTCCTGCTACCTGTTTCTTCTAAGTAGAGATGATTAGGACTCAACCTGGATCCATCTGCATGCTAAGCAATATTCTCTGCCACAAAGCTCTAGCTCCTCCCCTAAAAGCAAAAGAGGGAGGAGTAAATGAGTCCAAGTTTCATTGCAGCGCATCCCTCCCTAATGCACAAATATATGGTCTATCCTGGTGTCTGAGCATCTCTGCAGTCACTAGACCACCCTCCAATTCTGTTACCCTCTGAGGTCAAGCAATGAGAGGACATACTATGCAGTCTTGGAAATTAGGCAGAAGCAAGAGGCTGCTGAAAATGTTCAGGAAGTGAAGACACACCATGGCTAAGATCCTTGGTCAAGGAGGTAGCGTGTAATGGTCCACTCACATAGTGTCATTATGTCCCCCTGCTCTGGCAGCTGCCAAACCTGGCGGAGGACAGCAACCCTGAGGAGGAAAAAGCCACCCATCTTGGCCTTGAGGGGATCAGAAGTGCTCTCACAGATGAAAAATGTCCTCATTTTCCTTCCCCCTTTCCTTTTCCCTCTCACTAGTAAACTGCAGCAGCATAGTCCTGCCCTGCAAGGGCTTGGCAGCTGCCTTGAGAAGAAGTTGTTTCTGGAGAGGACACACACAGGGCTAGAGAACAGCAGCACAGAGTTAAGCTTGGCTATTTTACCAACTCCATAGTGGTTTGTTGGACTATGACTCTGAAGACCAGGGTTTGAATCCCTGCTCAGCCATGAAACCCACTGGGTGACCTTGGGCAAGTCATACTCTCTCAGCTTCAAAAAAAGAAAAAGAAAAAAAGAAAAAAAAAGGAAAAAAAAAAGACCATGGCAAGCCTCCTCTGAACAAATCTCTGAACAAAGAAAACCCTGTGATAGTTTTGCTTTAGGGTTGCCAGAAGTTGGAAATGACTTGGAAGGTACGCAGCAACAACAAAGAACAAGTCCTACAGAACCCACCCCCCAAATGTTAAAGAGGAAGGCACTAATATTGATTTGTTGCCATTTCATAGCCTAGACCAGTGGTGTCCAACCTGTGGCCCTCCAGGTGTTTTGGACTTCAACTCCCAGAAGCACGAGCCATCTGGTCCAATGGTCATGAATTCTGGGAACTGTAGTCCAAAACACCTGAAGGGCCAAAGGTTGGACAGCACTGGCCTAGACTGAGACACAGAACTGGTGAAGCTTTCATACAACCTCAGAAACACATGGCAAATGGCAAAAGTTTCAACCTCAAGAGGCAGACTCCTCCCACTGCCTTCACAGCTGAAGAACCACCTCTTGGAATCAAAAGCTTCCAACATTTTATTGTGCCTCTTGTTTGGTAGAACCAACACCCTCAAAGGTAAACATAGGCATGCTTAATTACCAATATCCTGTCACTGGCAACATTAAAGGTACTGCCAATCAAAGCAAGACAATGAGCGAGCGATCCACATCGAACAAGTTCCATGACGAAATCTGTCTGCATGTTTGTCTAAGATTTGCCCATAAGCCACCCAGGTTGCTAGAAAGGCACTGTCCTTCTACCGCCACAAGTCAATTTTAGAAGGATGCTGGGAGGCTCCTGGAGCCCAGCCTATATGAGTCCCAGATACCTGGCTCTATTAGGATTTTAATGCTCATGCTAGCACTTGTGGATGTGAGATTGTATATAGGGATGATTGTATATTGGTGCTGCCCCTTATAAATTAAAGGTAGACACCTGATAGACAACTGGAGATCCAAGAGCCAAAATCCAGACCTCTCCTTTAGTATCAGGAGCTGAGTCTCACCCCCTCCCCACTGCAGGGCTGCAAATATTGAAATCTACCTCCTGTTCTTCCTGCCAAACTCTCAACATAAGGACTGAACTACCACCCACTAGAATAGCCAGCCAAACAGTAACCACAGTTTCCCTCAGAGAAATCCTCTCCTTCCCCTGTAAAAGGCAAGCAGAGAAGCATTTTTAGAAATCCTCAGTTTGTGTGCCAGAACCACTTTGCTTCCTGGCTTGCTAAATTTAAGGAGAGCATATAGGAGAAAAGTCTTCTTCCAGTGGAGGAAAACCACATCCTCCTCTGGTCGGCCACTGTCCGGTCTGCAAAGACTCATCAGATCTGGCGTTGCCCAGAAACCGAAGGGGAACAAAGCTTGCAAGAGCTGTTCTGAAGACAGCACTGACCTGACTGCCAAGCCCTGAGCTTGCATTTCCCAGAGCCCTCCTTCACTTCTGTGGTATCCAGCTTTTTCCACACCCTTAAAACCATCAGAGAGAAAGAACCGGACAGAGCTCAAAAGCCACGTCTCTCCAATTCTTGTCCAGCTCAGCCCAAAATCTAGAATTATGGATTACATAGCTAACTTTCAGACAAAGCCATTGCTGGGCTATTTCTTTTCCCTCTTCATCTATACTGTAGGGAAAAGAGCTGAGGCTCTAATTGTTGGATGTCCACAAACAAGACACAAGTCTTAGCTTGTGCTCCATTGTTTTTAATTGTTTTAACTGATTTTTTTAAAAAAAGAACTTTTTTTAGCTGTAGGTTTTTAATTGTTTCAATATTGAATAGTCTGATTCTAAACTTTCCTATGCTTATAGCTATATTCTACTTGCTTTAAATTATGACCCACTTTGAGTCCCAATTTTGGGAAAAAGGTGGGGTATAAGTATAGCTAAGAACAATTAACAAAAAACCACAGTAACAGTAATACAGGAAGAGGACTATCTCTGAAATGGAACATATTAAGTACCACCTCCTCAACTAAGGCTGTTGAATCTGCCAAACCACCCAACAACAGGCCGAAACAGAGGCCACAAAGAACACAAACCTTTGACTCAGCAATCTTCACCAGGCAGAAAAACACTGGCAAATTCCAGATTATCCTGATTGTAACTCATAAATTACCTTTGGAGGTAAAGCTGTGCACAAATTCATCAGAGGAAAATCCACTCCCCTGCCCTCTTCAAGAGAAAGCTTTTTTCTCTAGGGTGTAATGAGAATAAGACCCCAGTTAAGAAGAACTGCAAAGTGGATTAGAAGAAATTTCAGGACACAAAGAGAGAGATGAACAATCCCAGCAGAACAGTCACTCTTTTTATCAGTACTGAAGGAAGTAATTAACAGATACGCTCCAACTTACAAGCTGGTTCTTCCTCCTGAGACTTCATCTTAGCACCGTCTGCCTCCCTCCACCAGCTGCAGCATCCAAAGCAGAGGATCTGAACACATAAACTTTTATTTATGACTTTTTGGTTCACCTCCCTTCAATTAAATGGGTGGCAACCCCTCCCTTGGCCTCTGCCCATTGGCTGGGCTGAAAGTTTCTTCATCTATGAAGCACTGACTCCAGTTGGCTCCTCCCAAACCACAAAGCTCAAAATCCAGATGTTCACACTTGGCAAATGCACTTGTTTTCATGGCTATCCATGTTCCACGTCAAGGACTCAGCACCTTCGACCTTAACATACAACTTGAGGTCCACTTTCAGCGATGTGATGTTTATGGAACTGAACACAAAAGGTTTTGCTTCAGACACCAACTGCTAATAAACGAGCCTTTAGTGAGCTACAAGGCAATGCCATTCTTACAATAATTCCTATGATAGGTGTGCATTAATCCCACAGTGCAGACTGGAAGCTGAGGGAACGGTGGCTGATTCAAGGCCAGGGTGTGAGCTCACCAATGAAGCGAGATTAGAATCCGTGGCCTCCCCTGTTTGCAGCTCAGTCTTTAGCAACTGAGCCACACCAGCCATTTTCTTACAAATTTTCTACTGGCCATCCTCAATAGTGCACACATTTAACAACTCAGGAGTAATGACTACTGTCTCCCACTCCCCCATATAGAAGTGTCTTTATTAAACACAGTGGAACCTGCACAGCCTGCATGGCCCCCGTACCTGTGGAGCAACCACTCCCACTATGAAGTGCAAGAAGGAAATACAGGTGCAAATGAGCAGTAATTATAGGGGCTGGATTAAGTGGCAGTAGCGCCCACGGTAAGCAGTTCTCAGTTACCATGGAGCTGGGCAGGCTCAGATACAGTTACTCGAGAGGAAGACAAGTAAATGTGGACACCCTTCCACACTTTACAATTCAGATCTTAAAGGAAACTGCCTCGTCCTGTCTGTTCTGAATGCCCGGAGGCCACATTATGCATGTGTGTGTGTGTTATTTGAGATGAAGGGACTATTTGCTGGTCCCTGGCACCCTGTCCAAAGCATCCTCCCCACTGCAGTGCTCAAACCCCCCATGGGGCCACTGCTACAGCTGTGAAATGGATGGAGGAAAGAAGCGACTATAAGCAGCAGAGGCTGTCTCCTGTCCCCACTGCAGTTCTCTGAACAGAAGGAAGAGAAGTGACACTGTTTCTCTTTCCTCTCTCTGGAGAACCGCAGTGGGGACAGGAAGCAGTCCCCATTACTTGGTTACCTCCACCTCTCATATTCTCCCTGCCATTTAACATCTGTAACAGTGGTCTGATGGGACTTGATAGCTGTGGGGAAATGTGTAGCTGCACATGCAGAGCATTATGCTGCACAAGTCTGAATGCAGGCTCTGGGCTAAGGGTTGCACCTAGGAGAGGCTATGTTCCAATGCTCCAGGCAGCAAAGAGTGGGTACAGTGGTGGTGAAAGGCTGAAGCTTACCCACCGTATCCCCTTGGATGTAGGTGAGATACAGGCTGGCAACAGCTAAGCAAACCATAATCTCTTCATTGTGGCTCGCTTCTAGCATTTCTATGCCAGCATTCACCTGGCCAACAAGTCTTTCAGAGGTTCACAATTACAGCCCCTTACCTGAGCCCAAAGCATCCATGATCAAAGAAGAATTAACAATGGCCTATTGGCTGCTTCAGTTATTTTACTTGGTGGCACATGGACAGCAACAAGTAGCTGAAAGACGCACAACATGGAAAAGTTGCCCTTTTGGAAAACAACTATGGGAATCTCCCAGTTAACAACACAACTACAACTCTGGCTACTGCAGTCCAAACAAAGTGACTTTCCCAAGTTCTTGGGAGGCAGAAAGGTATTACCAGTACAGTTGGACCACCGTATCTGCGGAACCAATACCCACAGTTTCAATTATACATAGGACACAAAATAGGGACACATACCATAGAGACATCCTAGAAAATGGCTAGAGAGGTGTCCCCTCTAGACATCATCTACATCCTCCAAGGCAACTCTATGGTATGTTTATACAGGAAGTCCATTATTTTAGCAGGGTTCACTTTTATCCGCGGTTTCCTGTATCCACAGTAAGTCTAGAAACTGAACATCTGTGGATACGGGGATCTGACCATATTCAACTACAGCAGAGTTATCTGATCATATACTGGGAAGGCACCATGGTTTACAAGGAATGCTAAACAGCCCTGCCTATTCCAGCAGTGCTGTTCTTAAGCCAACCCACACATATCTTTGTTATGGTCATATATCTTCAAGCTGACTCCAATTTCTGGTGACCTCATCATGGGGTCTTCTTGGCAAGACACACATACATGTCTCTTAATACAATTACATCTCCAGTACGAATACTATTACCATCACCACCTACTCGGGACTGAAGCTTGCTCTAATGGCCCCTCGCTGACCTGACTCATTGGTTAAGGACAAACTTTGCTTGGGGTTCCTTTACAGAAAAACAAAACAGGAAAAACGGGTGCCTCTTTGGAGTACATTATCAATTTCACACCACTTACATGGAGTCAACCACATGTTAGCTAAACAAAGAGAGGATTGTGCTGACAAATGAAAAGGAGCCCTCAGTGACTCCTGACTCAGAAAAAAAAAAGCCACACAAAATATAGGGGGAAAGTGACAGACAAGACTGTGTTCTATTTGTTTTTGACCTCAACAACATGGCTTCACTACCATGGCATCATTTTTGACTGGTGCTTAAAGGTCAAACCAAAGCCATACTAGAAGCTCTCCATGCATCTGAGGAAGTAGACCAGGTCTACAAAAGCTTCTGCTACAATTTCTTTCTCTCAGTCTCAAAAGTGCTGCAAGATCCTCTTTTTGCATACTAGAAGCTGGAAATGTTACCACATATTCTTGCTCTGGCCCCATCCTTGGGGATTAGTAGAGGTTCCACAGGGGGCTGTGCATTAATCCAACCTGGCAAGTAACATTACAAGAGCTGTGGCAGAAGATTAGGCAGATTTGTCCCAATTCCCCGCACTGACTGCCACCCACCAGCCTTTGCGTATGCCTCAAAAAAGCAGAATATTAAGCAACAAAAAATATAGTTTAATTATACTTTAACTTTCTCTGTAGCAGCGCCTCGACTCTGGAACTCCCTACCCACGGAAGTTAGGCTGGCCCCATCTCTTTTAAGTTTCCGGCAGGCGGCCAAAACAGTGCTGTTCCACATGGCATTCAGTGTTGGAAAACTGCTGTTTTAACTGTTTTAAAACTGGATTCTGGGATTGTTTTTAGATTGCTTTTAGGAGTTTTTGACGAGAATTTTAATACGTTTTAAAATGTCTTTATCTCGGTATTGTTTTAATTGGTTTTTATTTGTTCATCACCTCGGCAGAGAGACCTTACAGGCTGGGAGGCGATATAGAAACATTTTATATAAATAAATAAAACAAACTTTTGTATGATGTACACATTTAACTGTATTTGTTTCAACTTTTGAAAGCAGCACAGAGTTCCAAGGAAGGATATGAACAATCAACCAACAAGGGGCTCAACTTGATTCCTGTGCTGCTTTCATGACTAGCTCCCATTTTGCATGTTTTTTATCCCTATCTGAAATCAAGTTTGCCAAACTACACCACAATTCACAAGGACAAGGCTGTGGTTTGGAGTGACACTTCTTTTCGTGGCCAGCTAATCTCTCTCTGGTCCTTGCTGTGTGAATATCTGCAAAGGTAGGACAGGGGAAGGGAAAGAAATGGGAAACCAGGGCTAGGTGCTTCAGTGTGTGATGTAGAAGCGCACACGCTCTCCCACACCCAAGAGCATTACTAATAGCTGGAAACTTCTGCAAGAATTCTGTCTCAGGAAGCCACTGAAGAGCTCCACCACCAAACTCAAAGGGGTGTGTGTGTTATGGGAAAATCTGATGATCCTGAACTGATACAAAAAGAAGAAAATAAAGGGCTACATAAGCAGAGGACTATACAGACAAGGAACCTCAAGGGATACTAGAACTTTGACAAAACAACTGGAACTCAGGAGTCTCAGATAAAGTCTACAGACTGATCTGAGTTTCTCTATTCTCTATACAGAAACTAGATCAGGTCCCATGAAGATCAGAGTGGAAGGACACCATGTACTTCTACAGAGTGGAAGTAAACAAAAACACATGATATCAGAAATGCCTGGCGGATGAGGAAAAAGCAGAGTGCTAAAGCAGGTGGGCAAAGGAGAAGACACCACCGCCCATCACAGGAAAGTCTTTCTGACCCCAAATCCATGGCCGTGAGTCGACAAGATCTGACCAAGGCTGTGAATAAACAGGGTGTCCTGGAGAGCTCTCTTTCACAGGGTCGCCATAATTCAAAGCTACTTTGATGGCAATTAACAGAAACAACAAATCAGAACGTTCTATCATCCTTTTAGCATCTAAGTGATGCCAGAAATAAATTGAATAATTTAACACCAAAGTGGCAGCAGACTCTGAGAACTGCAGAAACTCCTTCATAGAGATTTGCTGAACAGGTATCTCTTCTGGGATATGTATAGGAGACAGTCACTGGGCAAGGACCAAGCCAGAATACTAATTCAGTGAGAATAATTCCAGTGGCTCATAGTGGAGAGTTACTGCTAGCTGTGCCATTACCCTCGGGAAGCATGGATTTGATGGGTGGCAGCTCCCTCCTGAGAGATTCAGTTGCGGTTTACTGCCAACTCTTCTAGTTCTGGAACAGAGTAGAGAATGTGCTTCTGGCCTTCTGATCAAAATGGACTGCTTCGAAGCCCCCGCTCCCCCACCAGTGCCACTCAACGTGATGGTCTGTGGACCAGTTGTAGTCTGTCAGCCATCAGCTGCTGGTCTGCTGAAAATTTCCAGAAAACAACGATAGTATGGTGCAAACATAGCACTGGTCCTTAATAGTGTGGGACGGATGCTGGTCCACTACATCAGAGAGCTTGAGAAGCCTTCCCCACACTGGTGTGTGTCTTTTAATGGATGTTGCAGAAGAAGGTATCCATCATTTCCTTGTGCAATGGCCCATCCTGCCTGCACAACTACAGTTTGAGCATGTCAGGGTGCATCTCCACAACCAATAAGTGGCCAAGGGGGTGGCTAGGCATCTGGGAAAAGGACCACTGTGGAGTAATGCTAGAGCTCTGGGAGGTCAATGGCTTTTTCTTTTCTTTTCTTTTTTTTGCTACCTGCCCAATAGCAGCTGGATGGTGCCCAGGAAAACTGAGGCTGTGGAGCTGAGGAAGCCCAGTGTAAAACTACCATAATGCTGGCAGAACCTTACTCTCCACTGCATTACATTATTCTAGGGTAAAATATATTGTGAAACAGTTTCTGGGTGTGTGCAATAAAGAAATTGCATACACACATAAAACTGTTCAACAATCTGTTTTATTATATTTTACCATATCTGCAAGGGATGCATTCCTGGATGTACCGTATAGAAGTGAAATGGTGAATAATAGCAAGCCCATTAAAATAAAGGACTTCCTCTACAAACATACCATAGAGTTGCATTGGAGGACCTAGAAGATGCCTAGAAAGGATGCCTCTCTAGGCACTTCCGAGTGCAACTCTATGGTATGTGTCCCCTATTTTTGTGTCTCTCGGATAATTGAAACCGATATTGGATAATATAATGGATATTGGTTCCCCAGATATGGGGGCCAATCTGTACTGACGAAACCACCACCCTGCCCCCACTCCAAATGTAATCTTACACAGTGGAGGCAGTAAGGCTATGTTAATTGTCTAACAAGAAATCTCAGTTTTAGGAAAGGTAGGGGGGGCTTTTGAACCTGCAATGAAAGTTTTACTGGCGAGATTATTCCACAGCCTTAGATCACTTACAGCAGTAAGCCCTCCTCCCTGTTTCATTTAAACTAGTAGCAAGGAGCAAGAGCAATTTAATCTCTACTGACTGAAGAGGCCATGCAAACTATACAGAAGTGAAGTACATTCACCTTCACGGCAACTTTAGCATAATCAACTACTGTTACTTCATGGCTGAAAGGTTTTTAATAGGATACACGGAGTCCAGTCCCAAGAAATCTGAAGCATTTAAGACAGAGTCAAAGGATTTTTACAGCCCTCTTAAGCAAAGGCCCCTACATATTTGCTGAAGGGGAGGAGATGGTTAACCTGTCCATGGGACGGCTCCCTCCCCCAAGGGTCTTACTAGCCACTGCCAGCAACCTTAACCTAGGTCAACTTCCCTTTATCTCCCTGCCTTGTTTAATCAGTCAGCCATAAACCAACACTTTTTCACAGCCAGGGATAAACAGGGGAACAGAGCATGCCCACACAGTCCACCAGCATACACCCAGCTGTTAAGATCTTGCCAGTGGCTGGAAGAATAACCACCACCTTAAAAAAAGAAGGAAAGAATGAAAGAGAGTGAGCACTAACAGCAGACTGACGAAACTTGTTTCTTTGGAATCAGATATAAACTGGTTTGGTTAAGCAGCTTTTAAAAAGAAGTTGGAATACAAGCTATTACTGCGAGGAAAATTAAACCAAGTCAACAAACACACTGTGGGAGAACTAACCTATAAACACCTGTAGCAGGACTAATGGCAGCTGATCCTGCCATTCACCCTGGCGTTAATGTTTCCCAACAAGCATATTTTAGAAACCTGCACAGCTTCCAGAAACTGAGCACCGCTCAGGTCCACAGAAATTGGCCGAGGTTTTCCAGAGATTGGGCATAGTTTCCCCCTAGTTCTACCCTGAGACTGAGACTGAACCTGGTGCCTTGTATATAGAAGGCGTTCATCACAACCGACCAACAATGGTGCTTGTGAAATGAACATTTGTGAAGGGACAGAGGGACGGCCCTTTGGAAAAACGGGCATTTTTAAGACTAAAGGGTGAAAAGAAGCTCTATTATCACTTACTTGTTTAATCATCCCTTATTGGCTTGTTACTTATGTCACATGTGGCATTTCTGTTTTGTTCTGTTGGGAGGTTATATAAAGTTTTATGTTCTGAAACCCTCACGTTGTGATCCTACTTCTACACACATCTTTAACTCACTGCATATTGTTTCAACTATTTGTTATAGGTACCTTCAACAGTTATGGTCCAACTTCGCATGAGTTTGTGTGTTTGAGACACCTTCACTCTTGTCCTTTGTTGGTGTTATTTAAAAGGCAACCAACCCCCACCCACCCTGCGCTTTTTTCTGGCTAATCCAGGAAAATTGCTTGTGTTTTCCTGCATGATAAGGGGTTGGACTACACCACCACTAGAATCCTTTTCAACTCTATGTTTCTGTGAAATCTAGGAAGAGGTCAGAGCTGCAAACGCAATTCTGGGCTGCACGCAACCCCAGGCCCACCTTTGCCCACTCCTGATGTATGCTAAGCTCTAGACTGGGAGCTCCAGGGATCAGGTGTGGTGGCAGCATAGCTCCATGGCCCTCAACACTGTGATGAAAACAAGGCACCGTGCTACTCCCAGGGCCTGGATAGCTGCCATTCACAGGTTCAAGATACAGCAAAGATCTCTTTAGAAGCCAGGTTGGGACATGGGAGGCATTAAAAGGATGGAAATGCACTTGTGCATCACAAGGTAAGGAACGGCTACAGATCAATTGAGCTGCTCTTGATCAGGTTTCCACAACAAAATCAAAAGCAAAAACCATTTGGAAGCACCTGATCAGAAGTGGAAATAGTGCAGCATCCAGGCCACTTTAGAATTCTGGGTCCCAAATTTATGGCCTTTGAGGGCCATCACCAGTCCCCCCAAAGCCCCTCCATTTTTTTAAAAAAATGGTGTGATTTGGGGGGGATTTTTTGACAGCAAATCACACAGAAAGCCCCCCTCAAACATGTAAAAAGATAATAATAATCCTGCAAGCACAGCAAAACCCTGTACTATACCCAAATACCTCCATTTCCTTCTGCAGTCACTTTCAAAATGGTGTCAGGAAGTGATAGCCCATCACATCCTATTGCCATTTTGAGAGGGACTGCAGAAGAAAATGGAGGCATTTGGACTTTTTGTGTTAGGATGGGGGGGGGGAATTGGCCCCTGGGTCCCCATGCAGTTGCCCACCCTTGTACCAGATTGATGGGGTCACCATCCAACAATTCATGTCGGGACCATCTTTCTGCAGCCTCAGGGTCCTTTGTTGCTCAGGTCTCAGGGCCAGGGTGTTCCATGCTGGTGTTACTGAGTGCTATTACCCTACAGTGTTGCACGGGGAGAAAACAAGACCTCTAAGAGGCAACACAATGAAGACGAAGGGCCAATTCAGTATGATGGCTGACATGATACATCTTAGGGAGACAGGAGTTGCTCACAAGCCAAGCTGAGCAACTTTTGTCTTACTGAGATGCACAGTTCCGCTCCCTTAATCCCTGCAACCCTTTATTGTGACCACACAACTTTTCGCTCACTCCCACGCGAACACAATTTGAGCTCAGCAATGCAAGAGCAGAACCTGTTGCCTTCAGCCCTTCAGATGAGTGGTGGCATTATTCTTAGCCAAAATGACCGGCTTGTTCTGTTGTAGGATAAGATTACAGAGGCTCTGGCCTCATTAACTTGATTAAGCCTCTGCAGTAATGCACCTGCCCCATTTATCCCCCCTCCCAAGCCACAGAAACCCAACACCTCAATCACGTGTGTGTGTGTGTGTGTGGGGACTCTGCCAGCACCTACGACAACTCATTCCACAACAACCCAGTCCATGACCAGCTCTGCCTTCAACATTAGCCCAAAGGGCTTTCTGGCAAAGACAGCACTGAGCCATTAAGGCCACTCAGCCACTTGCCTCTTTGGGCTTGATGTGCGGAATGAAAATTCCAGGAGAGGCCTATTTGAGTGCAGTGGCATTTAGCCTTCCATTATGCTGCGGGCAAAGCGTGGGGGGGGGCGGCGGCAGGGAGGAAAGATAAGAGAGGCAATGGACGGCACAGCCTTTGGCAGACTGGGAACAAAAACAGCAGAATAAACTTAAAATAGCTGCACACAATTAAGTCCTGGGGTCTGCAAATCAGAACAGAGGCCTCCTCTAGCATGGAATTCAGTGACATGGAAACGGGAATCCCCACATTTTGGGTTGGTCTAGTTTTGGTTGGCTTTTCAGATCTCGTTCATGTTCTCTTATAGGTTCTTTGCTTTGTACATGCACACATTTGTCAAAGTTGAGGGGCAGTCTACAGTACTCCAAGGTTGTCTCCAGAACTTTAAGCCCACCTCCTCCTATCTTCTCTCTCTTCTCAGGGATCATGACGTATATGGAGCGATCTGCTGCACTGCTTTCAGCCAACCCAAACATTTATTGCTTCCTTAGGGGTCCTTTATGCCTGGAACTCATTCCACTGAATGCCTACACAATGCTGCCTCCACTTCCTTCCTTTCAATCCCTCCTCAGAACTCATCATAATTCACATGAAGTGCTTAGTACAAACGTCTAAGTCCCCACACACCCCAACTGTAACTAGACATGGTGGTGGGGGGGGGGGAACTGTTCTATTTGCCCCTGTTTCATCCCCCTCTTCTTCTCCTAATTCACTAAATTTTAGACTGTAAGTCCCTTGGGGCAGAGACCTGGCATGCTATGTTTTGTAAAGCACTACATGCACTGACACCGCTCTGTAGACAACCAGTATACCCATTTCTCTATTCTTCCGTCTTTAATTTTGACTCAGAAACAGAATAAAGTATACGGTGAGATACTTTTTTAAAAAAGAAAAAGAAAGAAGCAACCCATGTCCAAACTGTAGTTTCAAAACAGGGTACAGGTATTAATAACAAACTTAAAATGAAAGTTGCAGTGCATCCATATGCTTGTCAGGTTGCAGTGAAGCAAAGCAAAGTAAAGCAGTAAATAGGCTTAAGGACGCTGATTTTCTCAGTTTGCAGTCATGAGCCACCCTTAGTTCATGTTACATATTTTATTTCCAGCTGCTTTTTCAAAGAAAGTTGATCTTTCTGTTCTTTTCTAACGTCTTTCAGTTATTTTCAGGTGGTTTTTCAAAGAAAATCGCTTTTGAAATAAAGGCTTCTTACTATCAAGGAGTGTAGAAAACTACTCACGTATGTACTCTGCTCTGCAGATAAGGCACACTACTTAGGGGATTTTAGCACAGGCAGAAACCTGTGATCTAAAAATATCAGCATTCACTAAGATTACAAAAGAAAAAATAATTCACCTTCAGATACAAGCTGGTTTATTACGGCAGGAGCTTTTCTTCTATTGAGGGATTTATCTGTAATTATTTTATAGGTTGCTTGAACATATAGGAGGAGACAGAGTGTAAGTATTTTAAATGCAATTAATAACAGCATCCTACAGAAGAGTGTGCCAGATTCAATCAGTTGTCTTTTTAAGCTCCACCATAACATATTCTCAGAATGTGTGTGCATGTATGTGCCTTCCACTTGCCTGTCGACTTATGGTGACCCCCACAAATTTCATAGGTGGTTTTGCCAATTCCTTTCCCTACCTAATTATGATTCCAGTCACCTATGAAGCAGAAAAAGCCGATTAAATCAAGAATAGAATGAAGGCCTAGGAAGCCCCCCCCCACCGCACCAACCTGGTACCCTCCAGATGTGCTAGAAGACTGGCTGGGGAAGATGAGAACTGTAGTCCAATATATTTGGAGGACAACATGTTGTGGAATGGCTGTCCAAGGAACTGGAGAAGTTGCATGTGTCCCTTGATAAATGCTGCACTATGCACTGGCGCATGACCGCTGGTCCCCTCAGATTCCTTTCTCCTCTTTCCAATATCTCCTGCATCAAAAACATTTTTCCATCCTGTCCTTTTCTTCCTCCCATAAAGCAGCCCCTTCCAACAAACGTCTCACAGCCAAACACTCAGTTTTGCAACACCAATACAAAGTGTGCATAGGGACACAACATAATCACAGGAACCTAGAAGTTGTGTTATCTCATTGGAAGGGAGGTTTAATCGGATAAGAATTTACATACTCACACAGACTCAGAAGTACAGGGACAGTTTACCAAGTTTTTACAGCTCTCAGACAACCTCACCCCATTCCCAAACCTTCCCCTAATGGTTCAAGCCTCAATCAACTGGGCGGTGCAAACGCCCACTGAAGACAATTTGAGGAAGAAAACTGTAATTACATGTTCACTGTCTGTTGCCATTGCAACCTCCCCATTTTTAGAAGTGGTGGGCAAGGCTGCTTTTATCTGCATTTAAAAAAAATTAAGAAGAGATAATAGGGATTTGTATTCTAAAAAGTTTTTTTTAAAAAAAAGAAGAGCCCCTTCTTCCCCAGATAAGAGATTTCTACACAAAATGACACTAAACGGAAGCTAAATATAGACTGAACAAATTTAAACTCCCTCCACTCTGCTCCTGGAAGAATTTTTTCCCTTTCTTCTCAACTTCATAAAAGTATTGACCTATCTTTTCAAACTGAAAATTGTAAAGATTTTTATTTTTTAAAAAAATCAAGGAACAATCTGTGCCAGAGAGCCTTTTGTAAACACAATATATTGGGAAGGAGAGGAAAGACCCCAAAGCCTCCAAAGCAAGGACAGAGAATCCACCCTTCCTGAAACTCTATAGGGAAGAGAACAGGAGGAAGAGTGACCAGGAAGGAATAAATGTACTGTACTTACCTCTGTCATTGCAGTACTTCCTGTAAAGTCAGTCACAGGGTAGGGAGAGGAATAAATCCGAGGGCAATGGAGGGTGGGGTAGAGAGGGAGAAAGTATTTCAAAGGTGGAAAGATTTCCACCCCATACCTGGAAGAGGGGATTAGATTTTCAGCTCTGCTCAGGGAGGTGAGGAGGAGGAAGTGGATTGGTTTGTCCCTGTAAGAGACAGTTGATCCTGCCAGGGACACAGACACACACTCTTCCGTTTGCATTCCCTCTGCTACTATACAAGTTTCCTGACGTTGCAAGCCCAGAAGCGCCGCCCCCTCCCACTAGCTGCCTGCACTGGCTGGCAGGAGAGAAGGCGGCTATGTTGCTGTCCGTGGCAAAGCAACCCAGGCACACACAGAGTAGGAGGAGGAAGACAAGCTCAATTCTTCAATTAGTCCTGCTGGATTGTTTAGTAACTGGGTGCGTATAAGCGGGTGGGTACATATTCTAAGGCCAAGTAAACTATTCACACACCCCCTCCCCAAAAGAGAAATATCATTAATAAAACATGTACCCTTGGAACTGGATAAATTCTAAACTAGGGGTAGGGGTTATTCTAATCTTGGGGTGGATTCAAATTACAAGGAAAGAGATTTCACCTAAACATTAGGAAAAACTTTTTTAAAGACCTGTAGGAGCCTACTCAACATTGGAAAAGATTGCCTGGGAGGTTTGTGAACAGAGTGCATTAGTTGTGTATTCCTGCATGGTTAAGGTTTGGACTGGATGGCCCTTGGGGTCCCTTCCAAGATTCTGTGATTCAGGATGAAGGAGAAAGCACTCTAGACATGCCCAGGAGATAAGACCCTCTCTCCATCCCAACTGCTACTGCCCTGGCCTCGGAGGGAGAGAAGAAAAGGCAGGCATGGCTCCATCATGCCTGGGCCCAGAAGCAGATAAAAGGCCCTTCCCACCATCCCAACTGCCTCTGCCTTGGCCATGGAGAAAGAGAAGAAGATGCAGTATCTGCTGGACTTAATCCCCTCCCACACTGTCTTTTTTTTTGTGTCACATCTTAATTAGATTGCAAGCCCAGGGCAGGGAACTAGGTTTTTTCTGGTTGGTCTTTTATTTGTAAAGTACTATGTACAGGGATGGCACAAAATAAATAAACAAATAAATCTACTACAGTTGTCCCTTCATATTTGCTGGGGTTTGGTTCCAGGACCCCTGTGGATACCAAAATCCGTGAATACTCAAGTCCCAATATATGCAATGGCATAGCAAAATGGCATTCCTTATATAAGATGGCAAAATCAAGGTTTGCTTTTTGGATTATTTTTTTAAGAATACTGTATTTTCAAGCCATGAATACTTAAATCCATGAATACAGAGGGACAACTGTACTTGTTGCAGAGCCATCCCAAACATATGGATCTATAAAAAAAGAGCTATGAGCTATATGCAAGATTGAGCAGGGGAAGGGAGGGAAAAGGAATGCAGGCTTTTCACACACTCACACATACACACACAATTCAAGACTACTGGTGGGGTCATGGACAAAAACCTTATGAGTTCATAAATGCTGTGATTTGAAAAGCAGGAGTTTTAGCTTTGCAGGTGGGGGGAATGATATTCCTTCTACTCCCCCCCCCTTTGCAAAATTACAAGAAAAAAAAGGAGTCTCCATCTCCTTGTCTTATCCTCTGGATGAAAAGGAAAAGCAGCATGGCATAGCAGTTAGAATGCTGGACTGAGATTTAGGAGGTCTGGGTTTTGGTCCTTACTGAGCCCACAAACTCATTGGGTGACTTTGGGCAGTCACTCTTGGTCTCTGCACCAGGTCTAACTCACAGGGATGTTGTAAGGATACAGTGAGGGAAGCAAAGTGTACGATGCCCTCAAGCTCATGGAAGGAAACACAGGCTAGAAGTGTAACTAATAACTAATCCTAGCTCAGATTAAGCCTGTCAAAGGAGATGGCAAAAGGAAATGCACTTTTTCTCCCAGGCTCTGAATACATCTGACCTGTGGGAGAAACAACATGGACCATTCATTCTGACCAGTGTTTAAGGGTGTGTTGGGGGGGGGGGTGAGGCTCAGGCCACATGCAGCCTCCCAAGGAAGGCCGCCCCAAGGACGGTTTTGTAGCCCTCCACACCCTTCTCTGGCCAAAATAGAGGGTAAACAGCTATTCCTGGAAGCCTCCAGGTGCAACTATTCACCTTTTGATGTACTTTACCAATATCAAAACACCCCCATTTTTGAGAACCAGAAGTAGACTTCCAGCCACTTGGATTTTTTGCTTTATTTTTCAATAGTCCATGTTGCCTCCTCGCCCCCAGAAGGGTACCAGGGCACAAAAACACCACCCCAGACCTGGACCTGTTGCCCACCTGTGGTTTAAGTATTGCAGGTTGAGAAACAGGCACAATGATTATCAAATGAGAGACACAAGGTCAGGTTCTCTACTTCACCTCTTACTACAGCCCTTGATATGGCAATTCTTCACAACCTTTAGAGACACAAGGTCTAGTACTGAACAATGAAGGGGCCCCGGTTATCTACACAATCATGTTTTTCTGTTGCCCAGTCCTCTGTAATAATCTCTGGATTACAGGAACAGAGTATCCATGATCCTGCCAATGCCAATGAGACAGACACAGACATACATAGACAAGTGATTTTTGTACGTATTTCCAGATTAACGGGAACCCGGAATTTCAGCCGAGAGACATTGTCTTTTCCTTCCAGACATTAGCTGAAGGCCAACATTGATACCTCTGCCCGGGACACAAACCTTCCTTCTATCTACTTTTGCATCTTCCCCTACTTTAGGCTGATTTTAAATTGTAATAGCTATCCACTTCCCCATCTCCACATCATCAGCTTCTCCAACCAAACTGGGACTTTGGACCCTCCTGTCAACTTGCTCATAGTTTCACTTGGCTACTTTTCAACCCAAGAAACAGGACTTAAATATACCAGAGGCAAGACAGGAAGTGGCCTGGAGCTCTTCATAGACAAAGAAAGCAAAGGGGGAAAGGATACCAGGATTTCTTTTTTTAAAAAAAAGGGGGCAATCCAGTCCCTTCAAGATAGAGTTACCCATACTGAATTGATCAACTCAGATTCTCAGTAGGTTCTCAATAGACAGAGACTCACACAGAAAGTATGCATGCTATGCCAATAACAGTATACCAGCCCATGTATGTAAAAATTTGAAGCTTTGGAACAGCTCCTAGTATCTTCTCCATGGCATGAAAGTGAGCATTTTTTATTTATTATGAGATATGAAATCTGAAGCCTGGCAGCCAGAGAGCGTTTCTGGAGCATGCATAATGTTCAGGAGAATGTATGTGGAAATATTATCTTTGGAAAAAGTATCATATTTTTAGCACCATCTTGCTAGTGCTTAGGAGTTGAAGGATGTTATCGTATGGAGGACAGTAAAATGGTCTTTAGGTGCAAAAGAAAATAAGCAAACATGTGCCCCCATCTGTTCCCAATCCTGCACCAGGCTGGTTTCTCTCTGCCTGCTACAAGTGCTCCTGTGACAGAAGAGGAGCTGAGCTCTCATCAGCCTGCTCAGGACTAAAGCTCCAAACTTTCTGGATGTGTCATACACGTTTATTAACCCTACAGAACAAATGTGGTTTTGGATGGTACAAACTATTTATCCCAAGTTAAAAGAGGCACAAATTCTTCTAAACCCCAAAGCCTATGCCTTGAAATGTGTCAGGATTTTAAAGGATTTATTTACACTTACACACACACACACACACACACACACTGTAATGACTTGAGGCTTTTAAGATTTCCTTGCTATTGTTTCCACCCCAGGCAGCAATTTCACACACACACCCCCAGACTGAGGCTGTGTTCTAGCCTGTTGGCATGACCTTCCGCCCATGATCATGTAGAAGAGGAAAGGGTTAAGAGAAGCAGAAGAATTGAAGCTAGAGAAAACTAGAGCCAGGACAGTTTCAAGATTAAGCCTCCAGCCAATGAGGCAGTGAAGTTCGAAACAAAACCAGCCGATCCAGCAAGGCATGTAGTGATTCATCATCAAGAAGAGAAAGGGGGTGGGGAGGAGAGGGGAAAGGACAAGGTAATGGGGGATACTAATTAACACAGAAGATGTAAGAAACTGATGGAGGAGTAGCCCCTGGTTCCACACAGGATGGCTACTCAGTGCATACTCTGTATGCGGGGAGGGGGAGTGTCAATCTCCCCTCGAACTGACATGTGGTGAAAATGCTGAATAGCAGGAGCGCTTTCGTTTTAACTGCAGAACCAAGACCTCTTCCTCAGGAAGAGCAATTAGGGTAGCAATCTATTTAGGTATCAATACCCAGTGATACTCTAGCTCGGATCTCCAGTCTGCATTTACACTCACATCTGCAACGGGCACTTTGGAAACATATACCAAAGCAAGCCAAAATCCCTGCTTGCTTTCTTGAAAAGCACACCCAATGATGCCTCCATCACTAACAAGTTAATAACATCACCTTAGCTTGTGACCTGGATGCTGTGGGAAGCCACTGCAGATACTGGAAGAATCATAGACCACAAGGGCCATCCAGTCCAACCCCCTGCCATGCAGGAATACACAATCAAAACATTCCCAGCAGATGCTCATCCAGCCTCTGTTAAAAAAAAACTCCAAAGGAGACCACCACACTATGAGGCAGTGCAACAGCTCTTACTGTCAGGAAGTTCTTCCTAATGTTTAGGTGGAATCTCTTTTCCTGTAAGGGTAAACTATAGAATCATAGAATCATAGAATTGCAGAGTTGGAAGAGACCACGGATAGGTCCACTAACCTTTCAGTCTGTAGCCATTCTAAAAACAGAGTCAGCCAGCTGAAACTTTCCAGGAAGCTAGCAGGCACTATGATTTGCCAGACTCAGGCCTCTGAATGGCCACACAATGATTCAACGTCCAAACATCACAGTAGGGCTCTGAAACTGGTCTACTCCTCTGTCCTCTTTCTAGCAGGGTTGACTCTCAGTACCAGCTGACTGGGACTGAGTCATTTCAGTTCTGCAGAGCCCTTTCTTCTTACTTCTCTTGGAATGGGAATCCTTGCCTCTTTACAGCATGATCCAATTTGCCCTGAGTCAGCTCCATTCCTTCCCAGAACAGGCAGATAGCAAGACTGGGAGCTGCAGCACATAAACTGTTCACACAAGAGACATCAGTGGAGTGCCCTACCTCGGAATCTCCTTCTTTGGAGGTTTCTAAACAGAAGCTGGATGGCCATCTGCCGGGAATGCTTTCATTGTGTATTCCTGTAGGGCAGGGGGTTGGACTCGGCCCTTGTCGTCTCTTCCAACTCTATGACTCTATAACCACTGATTTCTCTGATGCCATCTGTGCCACACACAATTAGCAGAGGGCCCAGAAGACAGAACTATGTGTTTGTTCTTAGATCAGGAAGCAGTTCTTTTAACCCATATGTGTGGGGAAATCTGACCATCTTGTCACATCTCTTCCTACTATGCATCATTCCATGTGTGTGCATGCACATGTGCACACTTTTGTGACTTCTGGCAACCTCATGAGTTTCACAGGGTCCTCTAAAGCAAGGGATCCTGGCCTCCCTGAGAAGGGAGCTCTAGAGTCGAGAGGCAGCCACTAAGAAGGCCCTGGGTCGCATCCCCACCAACCATGCTCTTGACCATGGTGGGACTGAGACAAGGGCCTCTCCAGATGATCTGAGGGCTTGAACAGGCTCATATAGGGAGACACTGCCCACCAGATAACCTGGATCTGAGCCAGATGGGGCTTTATAGGTCTGAATCAGCACTCTAAATTGTGCCTGGAAACAAACTGGCAGCCAGTGGAGCTGTTAAAACAGCACAGTATGGTCCCCGCAACCACATCTGGAGATTCTCTTTAATTCGTTGTGTCATTGTCCCTGCATCTTCATCATCTGTTTATAGCTCTTGCGTTGCCTTTCTCACTTACTAAAGCATCCATGGTGACGTGTGTGATATTACAATCTATTCTAATTAAATCCCCAAACCAATTAAAAGGCACTAGATGGCAGCAACCTTACAAGAAGTATATATGGTACATCATGCCACATGGTGGATGGATCCCAGTCAAGTATGGTTTGTCAGTCACGGTTCCCATCACTTCTATACTATTGAGGAGACAGCTGATAGAAAGGACTTCAAACCCAAAGCCTTCTATGGTCAGGGAGCCAAGTGGTTTTATTTCAATCAGCCTCCATTCAAGGACAAATCAAGTCAGTCTCTTAAGATAAAGCAGAGACAATTAACATCTACAACATCACAGCAACCTGGACAAGAGTCCCACCAATGGACATTTACGCAGAGATTTAAGTAATAAAGCTGTTGCAATGGAATCAAAATCCCTTTTCATTTATGTAGAATCAATCCTAGTCTCCCAATGGCCTCCATGAGGAATTTGCTATAATGATGATTTTAATGGAGTCTGGCAGCAGACCGTACTGCCAGCACTAATTGTGTCTTGGTTGTTGTTGTTTTTTTTAAAAAAAATATCCTTTTACTGGGCAATGAACTCTAGACTGTGGGTTACTTCTGGGAGCAGGAAGGAGAAAAGGTAAAAGACAAATACTCCAGAAGTTTATTTCTTTATTGCAAATAGTTATTGCTGTAAACTGCCATCAAATTGACTCAACTTATGGCGACCCTATGAATGAGAGACCTCCAAGTCACCCTGTCAACAGCCCTGCTCAGGTCTCGCAGGCTCAGGGCTGTGGCTTCCTCGACTGAGTATCCACCTATATTGCGGTCTCCTGCTTTTCCGGCTGCCTTCTACCTTGCCAAGCATTGTTGTCATTCCTCATGATGTGTCTAAACTATGGAAGTCTCAGCTTAGCAACTTGGCTTCTAGGGAGGGATTTGCTCTTGGACCCAATTATTTTATACACCCCTCATTATCCAAAATTTTTGAAGCGGTATAACTTAGTAGAACGTAAAATAAACACAATATGAAAAACAAAGAACACAAACAGGGAAGGCCTTTTACTCAAATACATATTTTTAACCTCTCCAATAAAAGCTAAGGGTGCCCTTCGCCTTTCTTCATCTTGACCACAGTGATTTCACAGTTTTTCAGATTTAGTGGTGGATGTGCCACCAACAGAAATTAAATCGTATCCTAGCTTACCTTCAGTTCAGCATTATGGTGAAATAGTGGCCATGGTATTTTTAGTGGCTACCTTCAGCCACATGGCTCACAGAGAAGAAGTATAGTACTTATAAACAGCAGAAACTACAGCCACAAAAATCTTTGTGCTATTGAGCTAATCATGCAATGCAAGCATTGCAGGATATAGAAAAAAGGGGGAGAAGCAGGGAGGAGAGTTCAGAAAATGCTCTTTTCCCCTGCAGGTTGTTTGCAGGCATCCAAAGCTTAATTGACTCTCCCCAGCTGTTTTCCATGCTTGCTTTGCCATATGATGGCTCTCAGAATTCAGGGAGCCTGTTTTTAGAAGATAGAAAGTGATTCAGCGAGACAGCCTGTCAAGGTGGGCTTCCATCGAGACCACTTGATCCCAAACCTGAGAATGTTGTGAAGGAGAGGAAATGTATGTCCAACACAAGTGTGTTTTTCACCAACCAGGCTGAACACATTGAGGGCCATCACAATTCATATCCGTCAACTCCCGTTGGGCCAGCTGTTCCCTATAGCTTTGGGCAAAGATGTATCTGGCACTGCACACAGGAGGCAAAAGAAAGCAGCGTGTTTCAGATAAGAACAGAAGAGATTTGAAATTAACCACTGAAAAGCAGCAACCTACTGCCAAGTCCAGTCTCTGGAAGATCTCTCTATTCTAGGGTGGGGGAATGGGAGAGGTTTTAAAATACACATTCCTTTATAGCAACCCTGAATAATTAATTCACAATCCTTCTAAAAAGCCAAGGATGAAACAGGGAGCTGTGATCTACTGCTTAATTCTCAGTCCGATTAGAGCATGGAATTAATACACTCCAAATCATCATCTTGGTTCATGAAAATCTGGTGTGATGGAAGAAAAGGGCATTTGTTATCTCTATCATGTTATTTTGAGTCAACTGTGGCTAACAAATCTGTAAATGAACTATAAGGAGTACAGTTGGAAACTCCCCCCCATATCTACAGGGGTCCTCTTGCTGGACTTACTGTGGATACCAAAAAATGTGGATAACAGCAAACCCTATTAAAATAAAGGACTTCCATAAAAACATACCACAGAGTTGCATTGGAGGACCTAGAAGATGCCTCTCTAGGCATTTTCCAGCATGTCTCAACGGTATGTGTCCCTATTTTATGTCTCGTGGATAACTGAAACCAGATATTATTTCTGCCGATATGGGGCTCTGACTAATGCAATGAAGTGCACATGAGAGCATGTTTCAAACAGCTTCACCTTACCATTTAAGACATATCTATGCTTTCTCCACAGCTGCTTTCATCTAAAAAATATTTGGTGGACTTCATCTAAAGCTACCTCTCCCAACCGAGTATTCTGTGGGGGGGTGGCAGAGATAAGGACTTTCCTAGGACATTTCATGACCAGATGGTGAGGTTTCACAGACCTGCTAGTCCTCACATTCCTTGAGCAACTTCCCATTCATTCCCCCCAAGATATACTTTACACCAAAGGATCCGAACAAGGCTCATTTAATGAAGAATCACAGCTGTCCTGGCAGCCTTCTGACAGAAAACAAAAAATGGAAGACCACTTAAAAGGGCAATCTTGGCTCTCCCTATCCACATTACTTACTCCACATACTGTTTTTTATGGGAAGACAGCATGGTGTAAAGGGTATCACAGACAGAGGTAACTGCGTTTGACCATAAAACCCAGAAGTCCAAAGTAGACACTGATTATATCTTTATTAGATCAAGCAGAACACACAAAATTAACTGTGCTGGCTTTCCAAGCCCACTAGCTTCATCATCAGACCAAGTTGGAGCAGAAATGATATTATTAGAGTCACAGTCTGCATCTTGCTTGTTTGATCTATTCTAGGGAAAGGGTCTATTGGGAAGATATACATAATAGGAGGCGGAATTTAAAGGCTGGCTTTTTTTCCCCACCACCCACTTCCTACTTGAACCAATTCTCTTTAATTCCTACCCAATTCTGGAAACGCTGCTGCAGCATCCAAAAAGCCAAAAGGTGCTCACGTCACTCAGAAATAACAAGCACCCACAAGAAGAAAACCAAGGAAGAAACAGAAGGCACAGCAACTGTGAGCTCATCCTAGCACATGCTTTGGATTCAGGATGCACCCAGAATAAACTGTCTCCTCACATAAATAACATTTTTGGAGCAGTTATCAGCCATTCTGCAGGGCCTTCCATTGCTCATGGCATTCTTATTGATATTTACTTATGCAGCAGCAAACATTCCCTAGTATTTCCTGTTTATTCTCAGACATCCTTTTTGAGCCAGGACAATATTAGCAATCCTGTAATTATTTATTTATTTTGCAAACGAAGGGAGAGGGTAAGATAGCTATGAAAACACCTTGCCAACGGCTACCTGGCGAACTTACGGCCCAGACTGAGATTTCTACTTGGGTTCCCATGGCTCCTCTCTGAACCTCTCTGCCACACAACTATCTCGTAGAGCCCCCCTCAAAAGAATGTCCCCTTTAAGTTGTTTTGGACTACAGCTCCCATAGTCCAGTATGGGCACAGTGCAGCCCTGAGAATCCCTGCAAAGCTGAGCAACCAACCCCCTGATCTGTCCACTCTTTGGCAAAAAAGGAGTGAAATCTCTAGAAGTGAAACCCACCTACAGGTCCCCACAATGTTTTCCCATCAAAACTCTTCTTCCAAAGTCAACTTTGGGCCACGTCTGAATCCTTTCCCTTTATTTTTGCGGCTTTGATAGTCTATGTAGCTCCCTCTTGAGGGTCTCAGGATGGTAAAATGGCCCCTGACCTGCCAAAGCTGTCCCTGCCCCAAATCCCTTCTAGCCATGGTAGCGGGGTCTGACGGGTGTCTAACACAACCAGGTTGACAAAGGGTGATTTAATTAATCTGAACATTGCAAGGCTGCCATGCCCATCTTTCTCCTATACAGTTGTACTCCCATATCCATGGAACAAATATCCACAGTTTCAATTATCCGCAGCTGAAA
Source organism: Gambelia wislizenii (assembly GCA_030847615.1). Taxonomy (NCBI): domain Eukaryota; kingdom Metazoa; phylum Chordata; class Lepidosauria; order Squamata; family Crotaphytidae; genus Gambelia; species Gambelia wislizenii. Next base: position 37,602,019 of record JAUMIR010000010.1, read on the forward strand.
AAAACAGGAGACATACTATAGAGATGCACTGAAAAATGCCCAGGGGGTGTCCTCTCTATGAACTGGTAGTTCCTCCAAAGCAACTCTATGATATGTTTGTACTGGAAACCCTTTATTTTAATAGGGTTTATTTTAATAGGGTTTAATAGGGTATTTTAATCCAGTTTCCACTATCTGTGGTAAGTCTGGGAACTGCACCCCCGCGTATATGGGTGCCCAAGTATACTAGCATAACTCATCTGTGGGATGTGAGTAGACATTTATTTATTTATATCCCACTCTTCCCCAATACAGGACTCAAGGTGGCTTATAACAGTTAAAACTAACACTGCTAAAAATTTACCCGACACAAAAAATTAGAAATGCAATTGAACTATAAATAAATTAAAATCAATTAAAAACACAGCTATTCAGAAGGAAACAGTAGATAGATGAAGCAGCACATTAGGCAAGGCATGTTCCCCACAAACAGCCAGTCCTCAAAAAAGTCTTCACTTCCCTGCAGAAAGACAGCAAGGATGATGCCAGTCTAACCTCTCCAGGAAGGGAAAGCCCAGGAGTAACTACTGAGAAGGCCCTTTCCCAAGTTCCTACCAAATATGCCTGTGAAGGTGGTGGGACAGAGAAGCATCTATCCAGAAGATCTCATAACACAGGCAGGTTTATATGGGAGAATACATGTCCAGAGAACCTGGACCTGTGCTGTACATGGTACAGATTAGAGAGGAAGACCTTACCCAGTTTACAAGAATTTTCTTAACCACTCTCTGGGCAAGAATCTGTGCTGCTGTCTCACTCACACCTCACTCCAACTGGCAGATACAAGAATATGTCTAACATATTCTTAAAATAGGTTAAATTGGAAAGATTTGCCCCAGGCTGCCTCACGAGCTTCAATACTGCTCATGGGTCCCCATTATCCCATCCTGACCCCTGTCTGCCATTCTGGCCTCGGCACTATACCCACTGTGGTTCCTCTCTTATCACCTGCTGGTTCAACCTCTTACCTCCATAACCAGATAACTGTTTAAAGTGATGGCCACTGGAATCCCTCATCTATCTATCTATCTATCTATGCTGCCAGAGGGACTTGATGCCTATAACTCTCATTTGGGAGAAATCGGCCTCTGGTCAGAGACACACTGTCCATGTTACACAAAGGCTGCTGAAATATTCTGCGAGGCAAATATGTGCTGCGTAGATGCCAAATAACTAAGCTAGAACACAGAGCAGCTCTGTTCCAAGAGGAACTTTTGCCCATTGCATATTGCTTGTGAACACACACACACAGTTTTACAAGGAACTGTAGCACACAAGCATCCCCAAATGTGGGGAAAATGAGGGATCTCTCAACTGTGAAGACACACACACAACCCCCAACCAGCAAGCCTCTGAAGTGGGACATTAGACACTCTGGGAGATGCAAACAGGCCCAGCAGATTTAGCTGCAGTCAGAGATCTTCAAAGGGAAGAGGGGAGCAGGAGGGAAAGCAGGGAAGACAGGCATGCCAGGAATGCAAAGGGAACTGACACAGCCATCACCAACATAGCACTGATGTAGCAGACACAGAGGGGAATCAGCTTTTAAACAGGTGTGTGAGCACTGGGACCAAATGAAAGGATTTTCTGAAGCAGGGAGCAACTACTATTTAAAACACAAGACATAATCTGTTCATATGAACACATGTTTGTACAGAGAGTGTAATGGATCATGTCCCATCAAGCTGAAAGTCTGTCTCTCCCCACTCTGTTGCCCTCAGATTCATCACTTTAGGTCATCACTGCCTTGTGCTAGGATCATCTCTGTGTGCCCATCAGGCTCCCAAATTAGATTTTAGGCATCTATAGCCCACCTTTCCCCCAAGGGAAAGGCAGCTTACAGAATACTGTAATCAGAACCGATTAAAAAAAACACACATCAGTAAACATATATTTACAAGTGATTTTAAAAAGATATTAAATAATTTATAGAATAGATTCATCTTAAAATATGGTTAAAGGACAGGATGTAAAAAAACAAAAAACAAAACAGCCTATCATTGAAAGTGCACGGTAGTCAACTCCTAAAAGCATGCTGGAATAGGAAAATTTTTACATGGTGGCAGAAGGCGAGCAAGGAGAGCCAACCTACCCCCAAGCTTTCCTTGAAGCCCATGACTGGGAGGCAAGGAGTAGCTGTTCTGAGCATCCTCACACAAAGAGCAGCAGCGCTGCTAACTTTGACAAAAGGGGGCAGAAAGATGCAGTCAGACCACCCAGTGCTGTCTACACCACAGGTGGGCAAAATGTGGCCCTCCAGATGTTGTTTGATTATAGCTCCCAACATTTCACCACTGGTTGTGCTGGTTAGGGCTGATAGGCATTCCAATCCAGCAACATCTGGAAAGCCACATTTAACTTACATCCCAAGGGTAGCCACAAAGCTACAAAATCCCCCCCCCCAACTCCACTTTTTATCGTCACAAGAAGGGTGAACTGCTTTTCTTTCAACTTTTAAATAGCTTGCAGGGGGCCCTGTTTAACAACAGGTATCTCATCTTCCTTTCAGAAACAGAAGTGGATCTTTGGCTGCTTCATTCATATCCCTCCCTTCTCCCAATAATGGGACTCAAGGAGGCTTATGACATATTTAAAAACACAGATCAAAAACCTATGCAAAAACTTCAATAACAACATAAATATAAACGTTATTTTAAAACAACTGAACAAAACAAAACATTCACTAAAAGGCTACATACAAACTGCAAAACAGCACTGCACACAATTAAAAGTAGCAGAAGGGGAAGCAAAGACCGAGCTATTATGGACTCCTGAGTTTCAAAGTCTGGGAGCAGCCACCAAGAAGGCCTTCTCCCTTGTTGCCACCAAATGAGCCTGAGAAAGGTCTGTTTTGGTTTTTTGTTTGTTGCCATTTTTAGCAGTGCATGTGGTCCCCAGAAGCAGAACTGGCCCCTAGACATGGTGAAGTTGTCCAGATGGTCTACCCATGGACAAGTAGCAACAGTCCTCTATGGTTATAGACAGGATTCCTTTCCAACCCTACCTAGAACTGCCAAGGACTGTACTTGGGGATTTTGTTTTGCATGCAATGCATGGGCTCCACAACAAACCAGAGAAGGTCTGTTTCCCAGATAGGGTTTGCCGTGTTTTCTTCTGTATGGCTCAAGGCACTGATGGCCTGAAGGGACCAAATAAAATAGGTTTCTGAGGTTAAACACCTCTGGATGGAAGACCACCTGGGAGCCCCACACAGGGCACCTTGAATTCCCTAGGGAAAGGGCAAGATATAAAGGCTAACAGAATAATCATAAATATGTCTTTATCACTTCTCAGCCTGCCAGGGCCCTTGTGGTGATGCACAATTGATAAAAGCACCTTTTAAAACATTTAATAACTAAAAGCCAACTCAGAACAGTCCAAACGCCTCTTCAAATAATTCTAGAACCAGAGAAAGAGTTTAAAAACAGCTGGAGCAGACACCCTAATTTTAAGAGTCAAATCCAGGTCCAACACCCTTTTAAAGTACAGTACTCTCTTTTTAGATGGTAGAAAGCAGTCAAGGGCCCTCTACACATCCTTCACTGGCTGCTTCAGCCACAAGGGACCTGTAGAAAGGAACCTCTTCCTCCACATTTTCCTCAAAGATCTCTAGTGCAGAACGAAGAAGTCACGGGGCTTGTGACACACATAATGCTTCAGCAAATGATTACTACTTGGTGGTGACTGAACTGCAAGCTAACCAAGCAAGACCCTTAATTAGCCCTTTACGTCTTTACCAAAATTACAGCGTATTCTCTCCGCTAAACATACGTGTGGGACAGCAGAGGGTAAGGAAAGTTTGGCAGGAGTCACAGTATTGCTAGTAATTTTCATTAGCAGGAAACATACCCATTACTTAAAAATATTTAAGCGAGGTTGAGTCTCTCACAACAGAAGCACATGCTGTTAAGCTGCACCAGCATCCCCACAGACTTGATCTTACCTAGCTCTGATGCTCATCTCAACTGTTCCAGCATCAGTGGAAACGAAACTTATCCACTAGGGGACCTGGGAACTCTCCTCTTTTTCCTCCATAAGTCAGGAACAAACATAACCACAACACCTTTTCCCAACCTGGTACTCCCTCCAGATGTGTCTCAATACAGCCCTCATCAAACCTAGCCAGCATGGCCAATGCAGGTTGTTAAAAGAGGATTTAAAATGTCCACCCTAATGCTTGTGTATCTTCATGCTCCTCCTCACACAATGGCAGATCTCAACTCCCAGAACCATGAATCAGATACAGAAGTATCTAACAAGCATACATTTCCTTGTTGAAACAGCTCCATTAGCTACTGGTCCATTTCCAGGCAAAATTCAAAGTGCTGGTTATGACCTATCAAACCCTATATAACTTGAGTCCAGACTATCTGAAAGACCGTATCTCCCTATAGAAGTCTGCCCAACTTTTAAGATGTTCAGAGGAGGGATTTCTCCTGGTCCCACAACCATCACAGGCACATCTAGTGAGGATATAGGAGTCTTCTCAGTGACTACTGTACTCTCAACTTGTAGAATTCACTCACATGAAAGACTGACTCAGTTGGCCTCTTCTTGGCTCTCCTTCCACTAGCCTGGAAGTCTGCTGAGGTCTTTTCTGATTTATTTTAAATGTGTTGTCAACTTTTTTTAACAGAATTGTTTGTTTAATCGTGCTTTAATTTTTATATTAATACTTTTTTTAAAAGCTGTATTTTATTCTAATTTGTTGTGGGCCAATTTGTGTCCTGTGCTGGAAGAAAAGTGAGATATAAATAAATTAAATAATAATAAAGTGCTTATGCCCCTAATGTCTAGATGTTATTGACTTACCAACCCTCTTCTGTGTGTGCCAGTGGTATGCATGTTTCACTAAGATTTGTTATTATTAATGACTGCCTTCCCTTTCCATGGCACATCCTTCCATCTCTTTTACTTTGAAAGCCTGAATTACAATACTAGTCGTTTATAGCTGTAATCATTTAAGTTGAGTTCTTGCCATTAAACTTGTTCCTGCCAACGGCCTTGTCATTTTCACTCTCTGCAGTCTTAAATTCCCTCCTGCCTCGCTCAACCTTGAAGGCATCCATCCGTTGCTTGCCCTGTTAGCAACTGCTCACTGGTTCAAAGGCATCCCCCACATTCCAAACCCTAATTGCCTTTCAGGGCTACAATGGAAACCTCGAAGAGTCCAAGCAGAAAAGCAGGAGTTTTGTTGAAGCAGAGGGCAAGGAGCTTACTGAATGCTTATGGTCGTCCTAGTCATCCAGACAAAGCAAGGCAAATAACGGAGTGCTGTCAGGATCTCTCACTGTACTTAGTATGAAAGCTAACAGGAAAATTCACTGCCACACAGCTCACAACCAGCACCTGCTCTAGAAAAACGACTAAGCCAGTGGTTCCCACACTTTGGTCCTCCAGATGCTTTGGACTTCAGCTCCCAGAATTCTTGACTGTTGGCCCAGCTGACTAGTGGTTCTGGGAGCTTCTAATGAATGAGTGGCTGCCTCTTTCTCTCTCTGTGTAAGACTCAAACCATTTAGCACCCTGATTATGCTTCTTTTCCTGCCTGCATCCCTCAGCATGAAGAAACAGAAATAACACCACACAGACGAGCAAGCTTCCCAAGCCAGTGGGCCATTTGGAGCTGGGCTGCTGGCCAAAGATGCAACATTGCCAGCAAGAAAAGCATGGGTGAGAGCCAGTGTGGTGTTGTGGTTTGAGGGAGGCCAGGGCTCGAATCCCCACCCGGCCATAGAAACCCACTGGGTGACATTGGGCAAGTCCCACTCTCTCAGCCTCAGGGGAAGGCAAAAGCAAACCTCCTCCGAACAAATCTTGCCAAGGAACCCGCATGATAAGTTCACCTTACGGTCATCCTAACTCAGAAATGACTTTCTGTACCTTTGACAGGACAGAAAAGGAGGGGGATACAACTGGCATGGTAAAATGAACTAAAAAGAGAAGCCAGAGACACAAAGGGCTTTCTGTGGACCTGGCACACAAGGGGCAAAGGTAGGATTGAGCTTCCTTTCCATAGCTCACACCAAGATCTAGAAATTCTTATGGCAGTCTATTGTCTTCAAAGGAAACTTGGAGAGAAGATGTTGCAATGGATTAGATCAGCCTTCTCTAGCTCAGTGACCCCAGACAGCCTGGACTACAACTCCTGTCATCTGTAGCTAATCGTGTATGTTGAAGAAATTTGGATTGAGCTTTGAAACTACCCCACCAAAGAGCAAGCCCAGTGCTCAGATTGAAGAGAAAAATTCTGGGCATCAGCATCTCAAATTTGGGGTCCCAGAGCTGGAAACCCCCCCCCCCGAGTTTTGTAGCAAACAAAGTACTGGCACTGCATACAAGAAATCAGCATAAAGCAAAGGAGATTTCCCCCCCCCTTCTTCCCTAGAGAAAAAAAGCAAGAAAAGTCAAGGAGCCCCCTCCCCCTTTGGATGCCTAAGCAGTACAGTTGAGCTGTGTTTGTGGTTTACAAAGCACCCTGCCTCACTGGGCCCATACAAGAGAATTAGCTATCTGGGATTAGCCAAATCAGCAAAGTGCTCAGAAAGCGGTCTCGTTCTCTTGAATGAATGCATCCCCATTAAGCCTGGAGAGAAAGGGAGGGCTGGGCCAGGCCGGTGGGGTGGGTGTTAGGCAGCAGTGAGGAGGAGAAATGGGGGAGGGAGGCTTCTGTAACACAGTAAGCTTCCATCTTAGCAAGTACTTAAGCCTTGGAAAAAAGTGAACTGCAAATCCCTAATAAGGAGGGCTCACACAGACTGGGAGAAGTGCTTTGAATTATCAGCTGCACAGGGGCCATACTCTTGTAAGATTGTATGTGTTTTAAAAAGCCAACTGCCTGCTTCCACATTAAAAAAAAAGTTCCTCCATGTCTTCGTAAGCCTTCCAGGAGAGGCCAGCTTTCATTAAGAGATGCAGGTGCAGCTGAACTCAAGGGTAAGAGGCAAGAAATCCAGGATATCTCTAGCCGCAAAAAGTCATTCGCAGGAGAAATGGACCGGCTATTAGTGTTCCAGAGATACCCACAATATGAGTAATAGAAGGGGAGGGAGAATATGAGACAGAAAGAGAGGAAGGGGGGGAAAGAGATTGATTGATTGAAGCCCAGGAGAGAACTTTTCTAACAGGAAGTGACCAGGAAAACACTGTTCTTTTCCTGTTGTAAAAAAAGAGGGGCTCCTGGGCCAAATATGACCCAGAAGGCCCCCAAAATGCCCCCTAGAGTGTTTCAGGTAAAAAAAATGGAGTGGCCTGAGAAGCTAATGCAGCCTCCTGCCCTTGCCCACCCCACACTAGACCACTTTCCCATGGACAAAACTGTAACACGCTTCAAGCCTTCTGAAAGAGAAAATCTATCATGGTGAGGCTGCAGTGAAATCTAGTAAGGAGTCTGATTTCCACTCCTTCACCTTTTGTTCCTGTGAACTTTTTAGAGCTGCTTCAGCAACACCTCTGACTGTCATCAAGCAGGTTCATTTTCTCTCTAGAAAGCAGATTAGGAAAGGGAGGAGAACCATAACGGAGGTAAGGCAGAGGGAGTATGATACATGTTCCCGCATATTCCTGTATGCCTGGTGTGCTTGAACAGTACAGGAGGAAAATAAATATGTAGTTCTGATTAATACCAAAATGGCAGCAGTGGCAAAAAGCAACCTTTTGGGAGCTTTGGCTGGTGAACTGCCTGCGCTTTTCCGGTCTGAAGCAGGCCTCTGAAATCAAAAGATGCAGCTGACAGAGAAGGCAACAGCCTCCCTCCCAATGGGCAAAAGCTGCGAAGAAGAGCATAAAATTTGATCCCAGCTCCTGGTTTTGACCTTTAAAAGCCCTAATCGGGTGTATTTTTCAGTAGAATGGTCTTATTCCAATAAAAAATTCCTAACCCCCAAATTCCTAATCTGCCCAAATCCTACATCCAGGAGTGGCCATGCATCTCACATAATCTTTGGGACCAACACTGAGGCTCTGCATTCTCACTTTCAGGCTGAGATATTGTGGATAAATTTGGATAAATAAGGAGTGTATGTTTGTAAGGAACATGGGACAGAGCTGCAGGCCCTAGGAGAAATACAGTCAGCCCTCCATATTCACGGATTCTGCATCCATGAATTCATCCAACCACAGTTTAAAAATACTGTATTAAAAAAAAATCCAAAAAGCAAACCTTGATTTTGCGTTTTTTATATAAGGGATGCTATTTTACTATGCCAATGGAACTTGAGCATCCAGAGATTTTGGTATCCACAGGGGTGGGGGGAGGGCTAGAACCAAAGCCCAGCAGATACTAAGAGCCTACTGTACACTTTCTCCTTATTGTCATCTGAATGACTGATTAAACTTCACAATTTTCCAAAACTATTCCCTGCTGGCTGACTCTGCAATATTCCAAATGGCTCTTGCTTCATTTTCTCAGGCTTTGGCTTTTAAGACCATTTAAGGTTTAATGTTTTACTCTATTTTATCGCCTTTTATATGCAACTGTGAATACCATCCTGATAAGAAAATTCAGCTTTAAAATACTGGAAATGCAAGCATGGCATTAGGCAGCCTAATGGGTTTTTAGAGCACAGTTGTCCCTTCATATTCACTGGGATTTGGTTCCAGGACCCCCCATGAATACCAAAATCCTTGAATACTCAAGTCCCATTATATGCAATGGCATAGCAAAATGGTGTCCCTTATATAAGATGGCAAAATCGAGGTTTGCTTTTTGGATTATTATTTTTTAAAGAATATTTTCAAGCCGTGAATACTTAAATCCGTGGATACTAAATCTGTGGATACGGAGAGACAACTGTATTTCTGTTGTAAACTAGTTCTGTGTTTGCGGCCTTAAAACTGTATCCATTTGCAAACACCATACAGTATTTGCATCAGCAAGTTGCTCAAGGTCATCAAGGGAATGAATGGCATTCAAAGAAACATCAAGGCTAAGTAATCATTCCAAATTTCTAATCAACAGTATGGCCTTTTAAGATATGAGTCATCAAATTCCAGCACCTTACAATTTCACCAGCCTGCAGACCCTAAAAAGGCACCAGATACTGTCTGATCTTAGAAGCTAAGCAGGGTCAGATCTGGTTAGTATTTGGTGGGGCACTGCCAATGAATACCAGGTACTGTAGGCTCTATTTCAGCGAAAGGAAATGGCAAAACCATCTCTAAGTATTTCTTGCCTAAGAAAGCACTATAAAAAATTCATGCAATCAGCATAAGTAGACAGGTGACTTGAAGGCACACACACACAACAAAGAGTAAGAAGGAACTTTTCACATATATGGCAGGCCTACTATATAGGGCCTAAATACCTTAAAGGTACCAGATCCTATCTGATCTTGGAAGCTAAGCAGGGTTGGCCCTACTTAGTACTTGGATGAGAGACCACCAACAAACATCAGGTACTGTAGGCTACATTTCAGAGGAAGAAACTGGCAAAACCACCTCTGAGGATTCCTTGCCTAAGAAAACCCTATGAAATTCATGGGGTTGCCATAGGACAACAGATGACTCGAAGGCACACACACACATTATAATAAACACCTCCTCACCTGAGGTCTGGCAATCTTATTTATGTGATCGAATGCAGATATATAGGACGTCATCTGCAGCACATGGGGAAAAAAACTACGCATCTCAGGAGCCACAAGTCTGCCATCCTGGCCAGGATGTTAGAGCAACCAGTGTCCGGGCATTTCAACTCTGAACATCATAGCCTCTCTGATTTGTCCCTGTTTGGTACTGAGGTGCCATTTTCTTCAGGCATCTTTGGATAAAAGAGAGAATTTCTGGACTCAGAGACTGAATGTCACATGGCCTCAACCTAGAGGATAACTACCATCCACTGAAGGATATTAAAAACAGAATTCTAAACAACTACCTGGGATGCAGTTCAATTCCATCTTTAGCAATTGAAGAAGGCAGAAGCATCAGCATTTTGTGTTCATTTTATATTTTTTTAGTTTGGTTTGTTAATCGCTTCAACACACACACACACAGTTTGGGTACCAATTTTTTGGACATCTAATTCTTTGCTAGCCGTTGTATCAACATACTTTCACACAAAGGACGTGGAGCAAAAGGCTTTCGTTCCCTTGCTCAACCAGCATTTCCATGAAATACAACACAGAGAACTGTATGCTGAACAGATGGAGTCTTTTCTTTTCCTTGAGCATCAATGTTCAAAGTGACTCTCTTCCATATGTTCTGCAGGCAATCAAAATTAGAACACAAAGCTGCACAAGGGGGGGGGGGAAGCAAAGCTTCCAACTCAGATATAAAAATACCTCCTGCCCCTCCCCATCTCTCTTCTTCCCACTCAAATCGTTAAACTTTTCATCTGAAAGACAAAAACTGAACAGTGAGGCATCTATGGGAAGGCGTGAAAAAGATGTTCTCAACCTATCTGCTGCATCCCGCTTCCCCCTCAACTCCCATCTTTTGAAAACCCAACTCTTTTCTTTTAATCTCAATGAACTCCTCTCCTTCCTGACACCTGCACCCCTACCATCACTTTTAGACAGGAGATATAGCTCATGGACTTTGCCTGCAGGCTGCAATGGACTTAGAGGACCTAAGAGCAGATTTCTATTATTTATTTATTTAGTTATTTAGTTATTTATACCCCGCTCCTCAGCCACAAGGCTATCAGAGCGGCTTACAAATTGTTTTTAAGCATTAGCTATTTACGCATCTACACTGCATTAAGCAGTTTCCAATGTGTGTTAGCTAACTGCCTCCACAAACTGGGTACTCAATTTGCTGACCTACAAAAGGATGGAAAGCTGAGTGAACCTTGGAGCCCGCTGGAATCGAAATTGCAACGTGGTGGCTTGCAGTACTGGCATTTAAACACTGCACCACCAGGGCTCCCTGGTGCCAGGAAAGGGCCTTGCCCAAGACTCCAGAGAGCGGCTACCATTCAGACTACGAAGGACTGGACTTACACTACAGCCAAGAGCCTGCTGTGTGGTGTAGTGGCTTGTGCTGGACTAGGATTGCTGGAGACCTGGGTTTGAATCCCTGTTTAGCCATTGATACCCACTGACTCCCTCTTAAGAAATCTTGCCAAGCAAACTAGGAGAGAGTCAACCTAAGTCAGAGTTGGCTTGAAGGCAAATAATAATAAAAAGGTTTGGACTGTGAAGGCTAGTTAGGAGTCTGAGGCCTGGTTTGCAGCTTGAAGCCTAGTTGTTCATAGCGTGAAGCTTTACCTGTAGTTTGACCTGGTCATTTCTAGTGTGTAAGGAGCCCATGTGGCATAGTAGGTTGAGTGTTGGACTAGGACTTCAGGGTTGAAATCCCCACTCGGCCATGGAAATAAACTGGGTGACCTTGGGCAAGTTACACTCTCTCAGCCTCAGATGAAGGCAACAGCAAACCTCCTCTGAACAAATCTTGTCAAGAAAATACCTAGGGTCACCAGAAACGACTGGAAGATACACAACAACAGTGCTACAGGCCTTACATCTTCAGACTCATGTTTCAAGCAAAACTTATTTAGCCAGTAGATTTACAGTTCTCCTTCCGTATCCACGGATTTGGTATTCATGGATTTAAGTATTCACGGCTTGAAAATATTCTTAAAAAAATAATAATCCAAAAAGCAAACCTTGATTTTGCCATCTTATATAAGGGACACCATTTTGCTATGCCAGTGTATATAATGGAACTTGAGCATTCACAGATTTTGGTATCCACAGAGGTCCTGGAACCAAACCCCAGCGAATATGAAGGGACAAATGTATATTTTGCCTTTCTCCCAGGACTGTGATTCTACTAGTGAGGATGGCTAGGGCATTCTGGAAGATTTATTCCAAAAAGGTAACATTGGCAACATCTGGCTTCACATATTTCAAATTTTCAGATCAGCGTCCTATTTATCCACTCTTCAAAGCCCTGCAGCAGTAGCTGTTCAAACAGAATCCCAACAAACCTGGCCAATTTGATTTTTAAAAAAAAAAAATAAAACACCTGGTTTCCTTCTGCGAATTCTGATAAATGTTAGCAAAATCACCATTATTCATATGCACAGAAACAAAGTGCAGTTATCTCTCAAAACACACCGGGCCAATGGAATAAACGGGGTGGAAAAATCACCTCCCCACTTTTATATAATAAAAATAATTCACTACTACTGTTCATTGTCACCCCTGTGCAGTTATAAGCTACTGTTTTTAAAAAACAAAGGTTTCGGACCACAGATCTTGTCTTTTGTTTTCCAAGAACAAAAATATGACAGTCATATTTTAAACTAAATGAAAGAGGACTAATCGGTAGAATAGAAATAGACAAATTAATGGATCCAGGTTTAATCATGTTTAGGACAGAGCCACTTAAAACAAGGTAAGTTCATTATGGCTAACTGAAGCCCCATTGACTTCAACAGACTTCCTCTAAGAACGACCAAGTCTTGGTCTAAGCCAGAGTAAAAGTTTAACCCTATCTATCTATCTATCTATCTATCCATCCACCCGCCCATCACAGAATATGAGGTAGGATGAAGTTCAGCTATTCCAGGCTGTCCAGCAGACTTGGGAGACGCCAGCCTCCAAAGATGAGACTGAATCAGAAACAACTTGAAGACTCACAACAACAACAAAGGTGTTTGACCATTTGAGCCTCCCTGGCTGCTAAGAGCTTGTGAAAGGTTCTCTAGAGGAGGGTGACCAAAGCGATCAAAGGTCTGGAAACCAGGGCCTATGAGAAATGGCTCAAGGAGCTGGGTACCTTCTCTGAGAAAATAGAAATTGAGAGGTGACATGATAGCTGTCTTTAAATAGATGAAGGGGTGTCATGTTCTGGTTCTTATTTTTAAAGTGAACATCTCCCACTTGCCACTCTGCCCTCTCGACACACATCCACAAGGCTCCCAGAAGTTGCAACTATAAGCCACAGTTCACTGTGGATTCCTTAGCACCAACTTAATTTCACCCCGTCTCAATCTTTTTTAGAAGCCCTCCAAGCTCTCACTTGTACCCAAAAAGTCACAAGCCTGCATTCCTTGATCTTGACCCACATGCCCGGATCAGCCTCCTCAACTCATTCAACTACTCCCTTCAAGCTAAGGAATTTCACAGAGCCCAATCAATTACAAAGCTTGCTGCTCATGGCCAATTCAGAGAAAGGTGAACACTGTAGGTTACCTATGCCAGTAAGTGTGCAAACCTACATATAGCATTTTTTCTACACAACCTATGAAACAAGGTTTTCTGCCTCTGCATGAATGCATAGGAGAACACATGAATATGCCTTTAAAATTAGAATTAGCATTGTTTTTGTTATGTGCTTTCAAGTTGTTTCTGATTTCTGGTGACCCTAAGGTGAACCTATCATGGGCTTTTCTTGGCAAGATTTGTTCAGAGTTGCCTTTGATTTCCTCTGAGGCTGAGAATATAACTTGCCAAAGACCACTCAATGGGTTTCCATGGCTAAGTGGGGATTTGAACCCTAGTCTCCCAGAGTCCTAGTCCAACACTCAAACCATGCTGTACCATGCTGGCTATCTGTATTAATGGAATACAGAGATCGTTTTTCATAGAATCATAGAATTGCAGAGTTGGAAGAGACCACGAGGGCCATCCAGTCCAACCCCCTGCCACGCAGGAAATCACGATCAAAACATCCCCGACAGATGGCCATCCAGCCTCTGTTTAAAGACCTCCAAGGAAGGAGACCCCACCACGCTCTGAGGGAGTGTGTTCCACTGCCGAACAGCCCTTACTGTCAAAAAGTTCCTCCTCATATTGAGGTGGAATCTCTGTTCCTGGAGCTTCCACCTCAACATTTGCCTTCTTCAAATCCCTCCTGGAACCTTCTGCCTTTCATGAAGGCTTTGGCATAGCCACCTAGTAGCCATGTTCCATTGCAGCCTATCCTGCAAATAAAACTAACCATATATAATAAAAACAACTGCATATTGCTTCTCCTCTTTATGGGACTCCACTCCCGTTCCAACGTTATTTCCCCTATGTAGAAGTTTAGATTGGAAGGGCATGGACCAGTCCTCTGGTATAGCAGCATCTCACACAGTTGGTGGGATTAAACTAAAGAAGCAGCAGAAAGAAAACATCACAATGCATGGGATTTGTTAACAGAAGAGGCAGGAACTGTCTCTGTGTGTGTTTTGAAGAATTAGACAAATTCATGAATTAGGGATCAATCAAGAACTATACCATATAGGTCTACAAAAGGCTCATCTAATCATTTTTAAAATTATGGTTTTTAAAAAAGAGAGAAAAAAAGAAACCTAAAGTCAGAACTTCAGGCAATACTAAACAGCACCATCTTATACACAGCCAGAACCCATTTCGTTCACAGCTAGAAACAGTCTACTTCCTCAACTCAAAATACGATGCTTCTGGAGGCTTGCTCATATTTTTTTGCAAGTCTTTTTATCCTGAGCCAGAGCTGCAAAATACCAAGAACAATATATTTATTCATCCAGCAGGTCTGTTCCGTTACCAGAAGTTGAGCATTTTTCTTAAAATGTTGCTGGGATTAGTTAATGTTTTCACTGGCAAGAGAAAACTCCTTCTTGGCCAGCTTTCAGACCTTGTTTGGTTCCTTGTATACTGAAACCATTCTTTCAAGTTGCCAAGGTCATTCCTTGTCCACATGCACACACCCATCAGTCCCTCCAAACCTGCACCTGAAAGCGTGCAGTAAGGCTGAAATCAGCAGCTATCTATTGCCTTGTGGACTGGCTAGATCAGGCCTTCTTGAAGTTTTTCCACTTGCAACTCCTTTTCGCCCAAGAAATTTTTACATGTCCCCAGGTATATAGGTATATATAATAGGTATACAAATTAAATTTACTGTTGCCAATTTTTTTGCAACACCTGCATTCAGTTACACGACCCCATAACGGGTCGCAATCCATGATTTATGAACCTTTGGGCTAGATTGCCCAAAATCAACCCCTCCCCAGGGCACATTAAATGCCAGGTATTCTTTTGAGTTTTGCAGCTCTGGCTCAGGATAAAAATACTTCAATTTTTAGTCCCACCCCACCCACAAAGAAACAAGCTTCTAGCCCTTCATAGTTTGATAGAGAAACAAGCCCAGCCTCTGACAGGAAACATTTCAGTGCTGAATAAATCTGCCTTCTCTTATAAAGAATGCAGCAAGTACATATTTATAAGGATGTTCCATACCTCTTACTAACCCTTGCCAAGTTTAGTAACTGTTTAATCTTCTGCTTCCTTGGGTTTTCCTTTGGATGCTTCCTTGCATAGGGATTCTCTTCTCCTTTGAAGTCACTCCAAGTTGGTAATGATACATATAAGCACCATCTTGCCAGAAAGGGCCATGAGCTAGAGATTCGCTTTTAAACATCAGATGATCTGTCATTTTGCAGAAATATTTGCAGAGTGCTTTCAAGCTATTTTATACAATTGGTTAACCTGTGATGTGAACCCCTGCACCCCACCTTTGTTCTCTTGACACGCTTGAAGGGTAAATCAGAGGTTGAGTAGAGCTGAAAGAATTAACTTCTAGCAAGACCAGACTCATTTTTATTATAGAACTGTATAAACGAGTTGTTTGACTCATCTGTCTTACAAACACACGATGGGATAATCAGTATCAGTTTCTATACAGGAAAGAATTCAGTTTTACAACATAACAAATTGACTCTGAACAACCCACATCACTCACCCAGTTACGGTATATATAAGACATCCTGGCACTCCTTATTCACATTAATAAAGGTTACTCCTTCAAGTTCACCCCCTAAGATAATATCTAGCCAATGACTGAGTCAACAAGCCTATAGAAGTGCATTCGGATATGAGAAAATACTTGAAAGCACAGATCAGATTTCACTCTGGGCAAATGGTTACCAGTTTAAGATTGCTTTTTAACCTGCTAAGCTCAAGAAAATCAAGAGTCATATCCAATAATAGGCACTCACAGCTAATACCGTACCTAGCACTTAGAACAGATAAGGGAAATCCAAGATCAAATTCCTGCTATGTTATCAAGCCAATATGGTGGCCCTGGCCAAATCACAGCCAGGCTAAACTGTGTCACACAGCGATTGTGAGGCTAAAGCATTGCTCTTAGCTCTCTGAAAAGCAAGCAAGACACACACAAATATTAGCTCCGTGAATGCAGTACAACCTGCTGCTATCCCATCAAGCTCTGCTGGTGGCAAGTGCTAGTCTGTCAACAAGCACTGCTCTATGTAAAAAAAAATAAAAATGATTTGGTTAGCTCATAGAAAATCAATGGTATATGCCCTCAAACCAGAATGAGAAGTAGTAAGTACCGGTAGATAGAAAGCTACCTCATACCAAGGCAGGCCTTTCATCCATCGAAGTCAGCATTTTCTGCACTGACCCAGAGTGATTCTCTAGGTTCTCAGATGTCTTTTCCAGACTCACTTGGGGATGCCAGAGATTCAGCTTGGGACCACTGCACGCAAAGCTCAAGGTTGACAAACTGAGCTTCTCTCCAATGCATGCAACATCTTCTTTTCATTTGTCTAATTCTTTCTACCTGCTTGAACAGCTTCAGATTACATTTCTATAACCATGAGAGCTAGAAAATTCCCACATAGAGCTTGCAACAAAACATTGCAACATGAGGCTTTCCTGTTCAGAGTTTCAGCCAGTTAGCTGTACCCTCTTCCAGGTTATTCAATTTCATTCCCCAGTTTCATTCAGTTTTCCATTCCTACCCCAACAGTCAGCCAACATCTCATAGCTGTTGAATCCAAGCTGGGCTCACCAGGTTGTTAGGGAGTTTTAAAGGGTGTGATGATGTTTGTGCACTTCTGCAAACCTCAGGGTTCCCAAAGTATAACTGCACATGGATGGAAATGTCTGGACACCCTAACAAGCAGCAATCAGAGCACTGGAGATTGCTATTAGCAAAGTTTGGAAGAACAACCATAGACAGAATATTGTTTCTAAAATACAGCCTTTACATCTCAACTAGGAAGAAACCAACTCCCCTCAGATCATAGACGCTCCATCATTATCCTAAATAACACGGAAGGTGCTCCAGAGGTTTACACCTGTTTCCAAAGATTGGACAAATAAGGGAACGTAGACACTCCTTCTCAGTAAGTGTACCACAAATGTGGGGCATCCCAAGACCTGAAGCTATACCAAAGGTGAGTCTGTCTAGCTGCTCAATTGGCCACTAGCCTCTAGGGCTGCCTGCTAATGATGTAACTGTTACAACATACTCGGTGAGTTGTAGTATTGCCTGGATTGCCACACCAGATGTATTAATCACCCTTCCTAAGTGAATTATAAGCCAGAGCTCTGTCCACTTCAAAGCGAGGCATCAATCAGCAAAAGCAACTCTGTCAAGAAAAAAACATGTCCGCTAATCAATATGCTTTTAGAGAAAGGCAACACTTTTCAAACACATTGCCAGAGGCAACTGGTTGCAACCCCCCCCCCTCTCTCTCTGTAAGTACCATAGAAATGTCTCTGGGTAGGCATAGGGCAGGTCTCACTTTGCTGTTAATTTACACTTCCATTTCACTTCCCAGCAATTAGAAGCATTTCTACTTTAGCTAATTGAAGGAGGTTGAGACATCTGTTCCATGGGATGCAGTTACCAAACACAACCAGTAAATGGGGCCCATTTGCCCAAATATACTCTGATTCTCCATCTGGGGCTAGGAGAACCCTGTGCCAAAGGCACATGGAAGGATATGGCAGAAATGCCATCCAACTCAGTTCTATCAAAAGAAAAGAAAAAAAGCAAAGCAACATTTTAGATTAGGGTCATTCTGCTGTAGGTATGCTGCATTTCCGTAGTACAGCAGAAAATGCTATTCATACAGCAGCATTCCCTCCTGCCCTGTTTCCTCCTATCTCCATGTTATTTGCTCTCCAAATCACATCTGCCTCATCATGGCTTGACAGAATTTGGAAGAACAGCTAATAATCATAACCTGCTTTCTAGACAGTTGTAGTTATTTCGCATTGTTTGACAAGGGTTTCAGGGTTTCATGGCTGGGCGACCTTTGAAAGGCCACAGATAGCCTTCCATCACTCTCAAGCTCGAGCTACATCTGTTCCCACAACACAACTTCACCCACAAAATTGGAAGTGTAAAAAAAATTAAAAAGCCACTCAACTACAGTAACCCAAGTCAAAGATTCACAGATCCTTGCTTAAAATACTGTGCAATTTAAGGATTCTCCTTTGAGCTTGGATCCAAACTCTGACACCCCTTCACCATGTATTTTATTAATCGGAGACTTGTATACTCTGCCTTCTTATTAGACAGGTATGGTTGCTTATAACTGCTAAAGCAAAAAAAGCAGTTTGTTGGGCAGACAAGCTACTGATTTTCACCACCAGAGAGAAGCTGGTATTTCTTGCCTGAAGTGGGAACAACAGAAGCCTTCAAGGGAGGAAAAAGTCTGGTGCAAACCTGCTTGCCTTCAAGTTGCAAGAAGAGCATCTTTCCCAGTAGAAAAGCACTGTGCCATCTTCAGTGACAAAACACTGTATGTTATTTCAGGCTCAACAGACCGACTGATCATTTCTGTGGGCACGAAACATATGTTGTTTCTGGAATCAAATGAGAAGAAGAACTTGGATGTGCCAAAGTATTGCCCACAGGACTAGATGTGATGATCTCTCATCCTAAAAAACACCATGAAGTGTTAAGCCTTCACAACTGCACAATGTTACACTCATGGTGCCCCCACCTGCTCAGAAGCTTGTGGGAGGGGGTTCTTGCCAAGAAATCACACCCCTCCACCATTTTGAGAGTTTCCCAGGACCCTGGCTCCAGAAGGCTACATTTTTGGCTTGGAAAACAGTCTTGCACAGGACGGGTCACAAATGCCTAAAAAAGGCAGTAAGTATACCCCCCAAATCTCTTCTGTAAGCAGTCAAAGAAGTGTCTCCCACTTTCCTCTATGCAAATGACAAAGCAACCCCTCAATGTGGAAATGCCCTACCTCCACTGAATCCTGATTCTAACAAAGTCTGCCAGCCCACTGATTGAACTGGCTACTTAAAAGGCTTGGAGGAAAACAGCACCTCCAAAGAAAGTACTGTGAAATCCAAAGGAAAATAATAATCACACAACAGCAGCTGGGCCTTCGCTTATTCCTGGGAAGCCTTCACCAGAACCCCACCCCCCCTTTTGTAAACCACACCCTAGCCTATAAATGCCTTACACACCAGTCCCCCTCCATACATTCCTGAGCTGCACTCCTTTCCACCCAGCCCCTTATGAGTTCTGCCTTTCATCTGGACACACTCTCCCTCCTCCTGCATTGGCTAGACCCCAGAAAAGTTACTCTTTGGGAATATAACTCCCAGATAGCATGGCCCATGGCTTGTTAGCTGTAGGATTCTGGTAAGTATAGCCCAGAAAGTTAACTTTCCCAAGCACTGATTCAGTCTGCGCCGCAACATATAACCTCCTTTTTGGCTCTCACCCTGTTTTTCTAACTTTCTTTCTGTCCTACTGCAATCACCTTCCTTCTCACCTTTCTCTTCTCCTTCAAGTTCCAGGCCACCAACTGACACACGCTCAGAAAAAGTCATCGGTTAATCAGTTTAATGCAGGTGCTGCACTCTTTTTGGGAGAACTCTTGAAATGTCAGTCGCTCTCTTCCTCAACACAAACTGAGCAATCTCAAGGTTACTCATGCTCAGGCTCCAGTCTGTTTCGGTACCTATGCCAGTAGAAACTGGCTCCACCAGTCTGGTATCAGCCTCGCCTCTGATGGAACTCGGCCAAATGTCAGGGCTTTCTAGAACACTTCTCTGAGCAACAACTCACAAAGCATCTGTATTCAAGAAAGGCTTTCTCTCTGAAAATAAAAAATAAGTACTATGCAGATATGCTTAGAGACTGCATGCCGTGAACCTGCCCGTTTAAGGTCTCTGGAAGAGGCTGCGGGCAGTGGTACTGGACAGGGCCTTCTCCACAGCGGCACTAGCACGGTGGAACTCCCTCTCCTCTCCCTGGAGGCAGTGGCATCCCCTTCACTGCAAGCCTTTTGCCAATGCTTTACATCAAATACCATTTTATGACATGGATGCTGGGCATTCTAGTTCTTTCCTTAATTTTCCCCACCCCTATTTTATTTTTGTCATTTTATATAGGTGCACTTCATGGTTTTTAAATATCATTTTGCAGGTCACACACACACCCATGTCCATGGAAGATACATTCCTGGACTTACTGTTTATAAGTGAAATCACAGGTAATATTGAACCCTATTAAAATAAAGGACTTCTGGTACAAACATACCACAGACTTGCCTTGAAGAACCTAGTAGATGCCTAAAGAGGCTGCTTCTCTAGGCATTTTCAAGCACAGCTCTATGTTATGTGTTCCTATTTTTTCAGCTGTGGATAACACAAACTGCGGATATTGGTTCCACAGATACAAGGGGAGAGGCAGTCTGTATATAGGTATACTGCATGTTGAAAGCCAGTGTGATGTAGTGATTTGGGAGCTGGACTAGAAACCCAGGAGGCCATGGTTCGAATCCCTGCTCAGCCACTTGGCAAGGCCAGTGTCACTGGGTGACCTTGGGCAAGTCATCATCTCTCAGCCTCAGAGGAAGGTCATGGCAATCCGCCTCTGAATTAATCTTGCCAAGAAATCCCTAGGAGAGGGTCACCATAAGTCCAGAGCTGACCTGAAGGCACAGAACAACAGCAGCAACACTTTATGTCTGTTTTTACCTTTACCAGCCACTTTAAATTCCTATGCCTTCCCCTGCACCCTATATTGCAATGGGTAACCATATGAAAGAGGACAGGACATTGTACTTTTAACAGTAGCATGGGAGAAGGCATTCCAACAGGTGCAGCTTCTCAAGCAAGAAACACCTGATGAAATTGCCTCTTCCACACAGGGCCATCTAGCTAACCTATCCTCAAACCCATTCCCTTTTATGACCCTCAGCCTCTTATAAAACGCCTTATGAAGCCCTCCAGCAGCTCCCTCACTTGTGATATTCACCCCACATGACATAAGTGTGGCATGTAGGTCACATGCAGCCACCTTTTCTGCATCCACAGACCTCCAGGAGAGGCAGTTTTGTAACAGAAGAGAGAGGTTCCCCCCCCCCAAACCACAGCTTCCCCTTAGGGCCACCCCTGTTACCCCTGAATAACCCACCTCAGCCTCTGAAAAAACAAATGCACCCCAAAGCAACCCCCCATCTCTTGCCTGTGCCTCAAAGACTTCCCCCAAGCCACCCAGCTTCTTCCTCCCTCCACAACTCCAGCCTTGGGTTCCCTCAACTCTTTCAGGGCCACCTTCACAACACCCCTCCGAGTTCAAAGCCCCTCTCTGCACCCTGATATTTTGGGACACCCACCATAAATATAACAAGGGATCCTCAGAGAGGACCCTCGCCCACATTTCTACTCAAACCACCCACCCATGTGTGAGCCTCCCATTTCCACCCAAGACCCCTTCAGTGGCCGCTCCCGCTCCTATTTCAGGACTTCCTGAAGTCACCCTTATTTCCACACAAGACACCCAAAGGTTAAGACCTCATGTACACTTGGTCCCCCAGGGTTCACCCCCATTTCAACGCAAGACCCCCAAGTGTGAGCCTCATTTCCACTGAATGCCTCCAGGAGTTTCTCCTATTTCCACTCAAGAGCTCAAAGAGCATCCCCCATTCCCATTCCAGACCCCCCAGGAGTTCCCTCATTTCCACTGAAGAGCCCAAAGGGTGACCCCCATTTCCACCAAAAGCCCCAAGAAATCTCCCCCTTTTCCACCAAAGAGCCCAAAGGATGACCCCCATTTCCTCTGAAGACCCCCAGGAGTCTCCCCCGTTTCTACTGCAGACCTCCAGGACTCTCCCCCTTTTCCACCAAAGACCCCCAGGAGTCTCCCCCATTTCCACCAAAGAGCCCCAAGGGTGAAGACCCTCAAAGTCTGAAGACCCCCAAAGTCTGAAGACCCCCAAAGATGGTACCTATTTCCTCTCAAGACCCCCAGGACTCTCCCCCATTTTCACTGAAGACCCCCAGGACTCTCCCCCATTTCCACCAAAGAGCCCCAAGGGTGAAGACCTCCAAAGTCTGAAGACTCCCAAAGATGGTATCTATTTCCTCTCAAGACCCACAGGAGTCTCCCCCATTTCCACTGAAGACCCCCAGGGCTCTCCCCCATTTGCACCGAAGACCCCCAGGACTCTCCCCCATTTCCACCGAAGACCCCCCAGGACTCTCCCCCATTTGCACCGAAGACCCCCAGGACTCTCCCCCATTTCCACCGAAGACCCCCCAGGACTCTCCCCCATTTCCACCGAAGACCCCCAGGACTCTCCCCCATTTCCACCGAAGACCCCCAGGACTCTCCCCCATTTGCACCGAAGACCCCCAGGACTCTCCCCCATTTCCACCGAAGACCCCCAGGACTCTCCCCCATTTCCACCGAAGACCCCCAGGACTCTCCCCCATTTGCACCGAAGACCCCCCAGGACTCTCCCCCATTTGCACCGAAGACCCCCAGGACTCTCCCCCATTTCCACCGAAGACCCCCCAGGACTCTCCCCCATTTCCACCGAAGACCCCCAGGACTCTCCCCCATTTCCACTGAAGACCCCCAGGACTCTCCCCCATTTCCACTGAAGACCCCCAGGACTCTCCCCCATTTCCACTGAAGACCCCCAGGACTCTCCCCCATTTCCACCGAAGACCCCCAGGACTCTCCCCCATTTCCACCGAAGACCCCCAGGACTCTCCCCCATTTCCACCGAAGACCCCCAGGACTCTCCCCCATTTCCACCGAAGACCCCCCAGGACTCTCCCCCATTTCCACCGAAGACCCCCAGGACTCTCCCCCATTTCCACTGAAGACCCCCAGGACTCTCCCCCATTTCCACTGAAGACCCCCGGGCTCTCCCCCATTTCCACTGAAGACCCCCCAGAAGTCTCCCCCATTTCCACTGAAGACCCCCCAGGAGTCTCCCCCATTTCCACTGAAGACCCCCCAGAAGTCTCCCCCATTTCCACTGAAGACCCCCCAGGAGTCTCCCCCATTTCCACTGAAGACCCCCAGGAGTCTCCCCCATTTCCACTGAACACCCCCAAAGCTGAGCCCCCCACTTCCACTCAGCCCCCCCACTTCTCGACCCACCGACCGACCTGCCTGCCCGCCTGGTTCCCCTCGGGGTCTCTCGCCGGCGCTGCCCGTCCGCCTCTCCTCCTCCTCCTCCGCCCGCCTTCCTTCTTCTCTCCTCTCACGCCGCCGCTGCCGCCGCCATCTTGGGAACCGAGCCAAGCCGAAGCCAAGCAACATCCGGGGACAGCCCCGCTCCCGTCGCCCTGGCAACAAAAGCCCTCCGCCCCCGCCCACGGAGGTGGAGCTGTAGCGAATAGAGACCAGAGAAAGGCGGTTCCTCGCTCCTTATTGGTGCAGGCGGCTCCCGGG
Organism: Gambelia wislizenii; assembly: GCA_030847615.1. NCBI lineage: Eukaryota > Metazoa > Chordata > Lepidosauria > Squamata > Crotaphytidae > Gambelia > Gambelia wislizenii. Next base: position 37,625,446 of record JAUMIR010000010.1, read on the forward strand.
GCCAATCGCCCATCCAATGAGGCGAGAGGGGAGGAGAAAAGAGGCGGGACGCGTACCACCATTGGCTACCGCGGAGGATGATTGATAGGTGAGAGGGCGGGGGCGGGGGCTTGGCGGGGTAAGTCACCCTTTTAAAGAGACAGGCACTCAAATTCTGCTCTGAGTGGTAATTAACTGGGCAGGGAGGGGTTAAAAAACTACAATAACTTCCAGAACTTGGAAAACTTACTTTTGGAGCAGGTTGCAAGTCCCAGACAATCCCAAGCTACTTGGTGTCTGCACCCAAAATTAATTTGCAAGCTCTTGATAAAATTTAACATTATAACCTGTATAAAAATCTGATAATATATGGTAGAATATTAGATCATTATAGTGTTTCTGTGCTACAGCATTAGGATATAATAATATACATGATAGCTAGTATAAATATTATTTTTGCATGTAACATTCATTGTTTTTCAGGTATACCATTGTATGTGAAAATTCAATAAAAATGTAATCTTAAAAAAAGAATTTCAAGCTCTGAATAAAATAATATCATTATTCATTATTATTAATTACTGAGCAATAATTGAAAGCATTTTGTCTGAACAGTCAATCGCCTGTGAGGTGGGCTGCAAACTACAAAAGTATATGCAGCAATAAATGTCTTCGTTTCTAAGGTGTTATAGTTATTTTTAAATACATCTACAGTGTGCATAAATATAGTTGTTGTGTGCCTTCATAATAATAATAATAAAAATAAAATTTATTTCTATGCCTCCCCTCTGCAACGCAATTGGGGCGGCTTACAGCATAAAAATTCCATAATTACATTAGTACCCTAACCCACCCACCCTTTAAAACAATATTAAATTTAAAAGATTAAAAACATACAATAATTAAAAAGAGAAAAAAAATAATTCAATGGCAGCTTAAGGGAAAACACAGCCGAATCTTCGGGCTGGGATAGCTATTCGGGAAAGGCCTGCCGGAAAAGATCCGTCTTGACAGCTTTTTTCATGTCGTTTCCGAGTTATGGTGACCCAAAAGCGAACCTATCACAGGGTTTTTTTCTTGGCAAGATTTGTTCAGAGGGGATTTGCTATTGCCTTCCTCTGGGGTGAGAGAGTGTGACTTGCCCAAGGTGGGTTTTCATGGCCAAGTGGTGGTTCGAACCTTGGTCTCCAGAACTGTAGTCTAATGCACAAACCACTACACAATGCTGGCTCCATGTATAAACAGAACATCATCATCATTATATTATTATCATTATTATATTGCAATAATAATGGATACTTTGCAAACGGTCGTATTAGTCTTGCAAAAAGCCCATAATGACACATACAGCGAAAACAAAACTGAAACAAGCTTTAAGTTGTCCCACAAGAATCCTTGCAGTAATTACAGTGGTTATTGATGCTGCTGTTGTTGTTGTTGTTGTTGTTGTTGTTGTTATTTCCCTATATTAAAAAAATAATAATCAGGTGGCATCATTTGACAATTCCTCACGACCAATAAGCAAAAGGGAGGGCACAGGTTAAACAGTCTGGTGCTTCCGTATTGCGTCATTTTCCCAATTATTCCACTCCTTTGTGTACAAACCAACCCACACGGTGCAATGCAAGCAAAAACATACGAACAAACCAATGTTGCTTATTGGGAGGTTGTCTAAATGGTGAAAATAAACCTCATGGAATTTTCTGGGAATCCAACCTGCCTAAATGGGATCCTGCATCAATCCACTGTATTCAAAGTCAAATACTCTGCAAGAAAAACCTTTCTGGCTTTTCCCGGAGTTTTTTAAAAACAGCGAAGGGGTGCATATTCCTGTTCACCGGGACAAGCGATTCACTTTCAATTGCTCTCCCATACAAGAGGAAGCGCAAAGCTGATTGGCTGGGTGAGCGTGGGGGCCGGGGCTTGCTAACAAGGCCAGAGCCTGCTGCTGCCATGTTGGATTTTCGCCTTAGCGAACAATCGCTAAGGCAATAAAATGGTGTGTGTGTATTCTTTACTTTCCTCTAAAATTGAAAAATCTGTCTGGAGCACCTTGGACATCGTGAAGTTGAAGGCTTTCACGGCCAGCATCGGTAGGTTTTCCGTGGTTTTTTGGGGGGGGCTGTGAGGCCGTGTTCTGGAAGAGTTTATTTCTAATTTTCCAAAAATCAGAAATCAACTCTTCCAGAACACGGCCTCACAGCCTGAAAAAATCTATGGAAAACCCTGGACAACATTTTTTTTTAAAGTTCAGCAGTAGCAAATTGAGGTAAATAAATCACTCATAGCCGCCTTCTTGCATCAAAGCTTATGGGGGATTATGGGGGCAAAAACACCATCAAGACAAATTGTAGCTGTTGCAAAATGCCATTATTGTGAGGCACTGGGGAGGAGGCTGCCTCATATGGACAGCCCCCAAATCAAGGGGTGCAATGCAAACGAATGCATACAAACAAGCCAATGTGTGTTTTTTGAGTTGGAGTTTGCTTAACAAATTTAAAGAGTGAGCAACTGCGGCAGAGAGCAAGTCTGCCATCTCATGGACAAAGCAGATAGAGCAAGAGTGCAGAAATCTTCCTCTTTTGAGTGGAAATCTTTAATTTTGCATAAAAAAGGAATGCAGGAGGGAAGGAATCCAGGAGCAGCTATGAGACTGATTTATTTCAATGTGAACTTTTCATGGTGGATATCAACCCACCTTATCCGATACGCTGATTGGAGTGCAACATTGCTTCGAAGGACCTCATTCTCAGTCACATCCTGGCCTACGCTGGGCCGGCACAGTCACTGGACAAGAAGGACATTTTCTGTGCCTCGCAGAGTACGCTGTTTATCGAAAAGCCAAAGGGTGGCTCTTTTTTGGCTCCTGGCTGGCTGTTTTGCCTAAACCAGGGAAGAAATCTCTTCTTTGGATGGCTCCCTTCCATCCTAACCTGGAGGCATCAAAGAAAAAGGCTTGGACAAGCATCTGGTGAGAATACTTGAAGTACCAGCTGTGCTGTCCAAGAGTAGGACGGTGGACGATGGCTGGCAAAGTCCCCTTGTAGCTTGCAACATTACGAGTAGTGGGAGGAAGGCCGTTTTTGCAACTGCCTCTTCCTCCTGCATCAGAGACCGACTGGTGGATATCCAAAGGCAGAAACGCCAGCAGCTAACTTGGACCCAGGAAAGGAGAGATGTAGGTCATCAGGGCTCTTCCATGCTGAGAAGCTAGTGCCATGCTTCAGGGCCATGCTGATCTTTGATGAGCCAAATCCCGTCCACGACTTTCCCATCCTAAAAAAAAGAAAGTGCAGAGATTTTGGGTGCTTTTTTTGCTATTTCTGACAGAAGACAAGTTTGTCAGACTGGATCAGATATGGTTTTGAACACAATACCGTCAGCCCTCCACATTCACAGATTCCTGCATCCACAGCTTGAAAAGATTCCCCAAAACATATATTCCAAAAAGCAAACTATGTTTTTGCCATTTTATAGAAGGGGTGCCATTTTACTGTGCATATAATAAGTGCATATTATTGTATATAATGAGACTTGGGCTTCTGTGGATTTTGGTATCCAGGGAGCGACCTGGAACCAAACCCCAGCAGATACCAAGGGTGGGCCACTGTACAGCAAGGTTGGGCAACTGAGTGGAACTTGGCAGCCATTTCTTCTCCACAGACCCTCCTGTCCTGCCCCACAACAAGCATAAATATCTCAGTTTCTTATAAAGTCCCTCTCAAAATGGTGACTGAAATGCTTACGGGGGCAGGATGGAAGTATTTTTGTATTTTATAATAATAATAATAATAATAATAATAATTTATTTCTATCCCGCCCCTCTGCAACGCAATCGGGGCGGCTTTTTACATATTTCGGGAGGCTTTATGTCTGGCTTGCCCACCCCTGTGATACTGGGATGAGACATGTCCAGAGCAGTGCAGCTGGCAGCTTCTATCTCAATGGAGTGACAAATTCACTGTGAAATTTAGTCCCAGGATTAAGGGAACTGTCCAAGGTGCTGAGCCCTGTATCTAAAATTATTCAGCACTATGGAGAGTTCCTTTGAAGGCAAAAACCCAGGGAGGATTCAACACTCCACTGAGATGGAAGCTGGCAGCTACGGTTGGTCTGGAGCGAATGATAAATGCCTCTGAAAGAAATCTTTGGGACTGGAGTGTGGGATTGGGATCAGAAGTCCCAAAGCCTCTTCCCATCCAACACTCCCTAGGGAGGAGAGAAGCAAGATTTTAATGTTCCCCAGGTATATTTCCCTAGGTATCAACACTGCAGAAGCAACAGATGCCAGATGGAAGGAGCATCCACACTTCACAATTGTAGTGGTTTGATCCCACTTCAACTGTCTTGCCTGCATCCTGTGGAATCCTGGGATTTGTAGTTTGGTGAGGGGCTTAGAATTCTCTTCCAAAGCGCTCTAGTGAACTTCCCTGAACTACCGTTTCCAAGGTGTGCTTTAAAACACAGTATCTGGAGAGAATAGACTAGAGCTCTCTAGCAAAGAATTCTAAGTACCTCATCAAACTAAAAATCCCAAGATTCCACAGGACGGAGCCAGGACAGAGTGGCTTCAAAACTGCTAGAACTGTGCAGTGTAGATACACTCTCGGGCATGCTGGAAATCCCTCTCCTCAATTGCTGGTAACGGAACCAATTCCCACCTTGTCATCGGACACTTGCTCCAGCCAAAGGTGGGTCCGGTTGAAGATCTGCATGCGGGTGTATCCATAGTCCTCAATCCGCACGGCGCTCCAGTCTCTCGGCTCAGGGACAAAGGGATCAAGCCGCTCTTGGCAACCCTGGACGAGGAAAGGAGAAGAGCTTAACCGGTACCCAGTAGCATAAGAAGGGTTATTGTGTGTCCTGCGGACCATGCAAGATAGACGATGCTTTTAATCTGCTCTGCCTGAGAATTGAGGTCTGCTAGAAGGGCCCTCCTCTGAGTCTCACCAATGTGGGCAAGACATTGTGGGAGGACATGGGAGAGGGCCTTTTTTGCAGTGGCACCCCATTTATGGAATTCCCACCCCACAAAGGCCCGACTGGTGCCAACACTGGTTTCATTCCAGCACTAAGTCCTTTTATGAAAGCCTTTGAGGCCCAATTGATTTTTTCCCCAATTTGCCCATGTACTATAGTTGGCATTATTTAAAATTATTTTAAATGGCCTCGTTTTAAGAGATAAATGATTCCACATATTATTAGTCTTTTAAAAATATTGGCTGGAATCTACTTGGGCAGTTACGAATGCATAACCTAGAATTACACGTTCGTAACTGTTACGTATTCATGATCCCTACATTCAGGGAATATGTTGGGACCATGAAAGCCCCCCCCCACTCCTTGGTTATTGGGTGGCAGTAGCCGCTGCAAATGATGGGGATCCATTCCCCTGTTGCACAGAAAGCAGTTGACATTCCCACGCACCCCCTCGTACAAGTGATCACGAGTACAAGGGGGAATTGAGACAGGAATCCCGCTTCTGCCTGTCGCAACAGGGATCGCTCACAACAGGGGGTGGGAACGTCAGTCAGCCGCTTCCCAAGTGACAGGGGAATGGAGCCCCATCGCTTGCGACAACTGCTGCCCAACAAGTGAGGATTGCAGGGTTGGGCTGGGAGACGCTACACAGCTGTCTAACTATGGCGGTTGCACATTCGTAAGTGCCCAGTGGATTCCAGCCATCGTTACTGAGATCTCTGCACATGCTCAGAAGCATGCTGTTTTTATTAGGTCAAACCACCCTCCTCCAAAGTGCTCTCATCAAAATTATGCCTACGCAATTCCCAAATTTTGCACTTACGGCCGATCCCATGATAATATGAACGGGGGCACCAGGGTTGGTATATGGAGCCTCAGTGCTGCCATTGTAGACCTGAAGGAGGGAGCAAAAAGAAGGTGAAAGAGAAGGGGAAGAAGCAAAACATGGCCTGAGGGGCTAAAGAGGATGGATCCACTCATGGTAAAATCATCATCATCATAATGGTGATAATGATTATCAAAATTATTGATATTATCTATTAGCTATTACAGATCATCCCCCATATCCATGGAACCAATAATTAATTAAATAATTAGAAATGTTTCTGTTTTGGATGACAACTCCCAGAATCCCCTAGCGAGTGACCATCGTGGCTGGGGGATTCTGGGAGCTGCCATCATCCAGTTATCCATGGATGAAAAAATAGGGACATATACCATAGAGCCATGCTGGAATATGCCTAGAGAGGTGTCCTCTCTAGGAATTGCTATGTTCTCCAATGCAACTTTATGATGTGTTTGTACCAGAAGTCCTTTATTTTAATAGGGTGTGCTATTATCCATGGTTTCAATTATAAAGGGTAAGTCCAGGAATGTATTCCCTGCAAATATTGGGAGAGGAAACTGTATTCAATCATCAGTATCATTATTGCCATTACCGCCATCATGATTGTTATTTATATCCTGCATTTTCCTCTAAAACCAGGATTCAATGCAACTTACTAATTACACCAGACTTAATCTAGCTAGAAATGTAAAAAAGATTTACGCTAAAATACAATTGCACTGCCAACAACATTAAAACTGATTTAGAACATATAACTGAAAAATAATTTTTAAAAAATGTTGAAAAACCAGGACAATCAAAAGCAGTTTCACCCTCTTCCAAGTTAGAAGGAAACTGGAATTCCTAACCCTCGCTGCCCCCCTGAAGTCTGGAATTACCTTGTAGTCATAAAGCGGCCAAAGCCTCTCATAGGAGTGTTCGTGGGCCCACAGCTCCAGATCGACTCCTGGAAAGATGATGGAAATGGCGACAATGGATAAATTGACTAGTTTTATGAAAGATAAAGAATTAGGAAATTATTTTAAAATATGGGATCTCTATATAAATTATATTAAGTCAATATGTAGGGACCTGGGGATTAGTGGATTTAATTTGTGATAAGAGCCTTTTCGTTTTGTAAGGAAAAGGGTACTGAGAATGTTGCTAAAATGTTGTTTATTTAACAAAGAGGTATGTTAATAGTATTTAATAAGCAACATCGACATAGGTAAACGGGAAGTATTTTCTTAATACTACTGTGTGTTCTTTGTTTGTTTGCTTTTTGCTTTTTGTCCTTTTAGTTGTGGTGTATGTCAAATTGTGATGTTTTCTATTGCACAAATAAAAAATATTACACATTCAAAAAAAAAAAAAAAAGTGGGCCCAGGACCTACCGTATCTGTAGAACAACTTCTCCAAGCCGTACTGGTGGGCATCAAGCCCACAGCGAGTCTGGAAAGTAAGGGATTAAAAATAAATAAATTAAAAACCAAGATCAATCCATGCCACTTTTTGGAATCTTTCTGCCTGTCCAGCTTCTGGGTAAAACTGAGTTACATTAAGCATTAAAATGGCTTCCCTGGCATCCTTTCCTGTGCTAAGTGTTACAGGTTTGAGCATATGGTTTCTCCTGGATCCTTCCCCTCACTCACAATGCTCTCATGCTGTGTGCAGTCATCCTGGTCATTGTTGGAGCAGTACATGGGCCGGTGCCCCATGGTTATGATCCAAGGGCGTTCCTTGCGCTGTTCTGGCCTACTCGCCTCCTGCCATGAAAAGGGGAGAGGAAGTCATAGAGTCATAGAATCACAGAACTGGAAGAGACCACAAGGGCCATCTAGTCCAACCCCCTTCTGCCTGACCCTGTTTGTTTCCTGAACCCGGACCAGCCTTGACTATGCTTTTGCCAAAGAGACTCCCACAAACAAGGGCACTTTCTGAGCTCTGTGGAGATAAATTGCTATTGCTTAAAAAAATTTGTAAGCTGCTCTGATAGCCTTGTGGCTGAAGAGCGGGGTATAAATAAATAAATAAATAAATAAAAAACTGTCCTAGCCTGCACCATCCCAGAACTCCATTTGAGCTCATTGCTTCCCCCCTTCCTTGGTCTCTGTGTGTGCACTAGCTGAGCCAATAACTCCCATATTAGTGGGACAGCAAATCCACTTTTGTTTTAAGTCTGAACTTTGCAGGAGTCAAGTCAAGGTGCTGGACCTTGATTGCCTTTGATGGGATGATGTTCACCACCTTGGAGAGCTCCGTTAAAGTTCAGACTGAAACCTGGAAAGGATTCCGCTGTCCACCAGCCTCCACTGCATCCACCCCAAGGCCAAGCCACTGGAATTTTTTAAAAAATTATTGTATGTTTTAATTTTTTCCCCTAATTTAATATATTTTTAATTATTGTATGTTTTTAATCCTTTTTAATTTAATATTATTTTAAGGGGTGGGTGGGCTAGGGTATTGCAATTATGGAGTTTTTATATTGTAAGCAGCTCCGATTGCGTTGCAGAGGGGCGGGATTGAAATCAATTTTATTATTATTATTATTATTATTATTATTATTAAACCCCAATCCTTGCCTGCAGATCCTGCTCCAGCCATTGGAACTGCTTGGCTACAAGCTGCCGCCCATAATCCAAGAAGAAGTAAACCTCAGTGGAGAAGGAGATGATGTGGGCAGGACCAATGTCCCAGCTGGAAAAGAAGGAAGGAGGTCAGTAACCCAAGAGAGGAGGAGCTACATACAGGGAAACCGAGGCAGCTCTTTTCCTCATGGATGAATTTGACTACTGTGATTCATATCCCAAATTGTTCTCAGAACTAGGACGCAAGGCAAATAAAGGTCAATGGTTGTTTCTATGTGCCATCAACTGCAGTGTATGTTTACCCCCTCCTACTCCAGTGAGTTTCCATGGCTGAGCAGGAATTTGAAGCCTGGTTTCTAAGAGTTCTAGTGTAATACTCAAACCACTACTCTATACTGGCTCTGAAAATAGTGTTATTTCTACTGCTGACATTATTATGTGCCTTCGGGTTGACTCCAACTTATGGCAATCCTCTCCTAGGATTTTCTTGGCACGATTTCTTCAGAGGGGGTTTGTTATGGTCTTCTTCTGAGGCTGAGAAAGTGGGACTTGTCCAAGGGTTTCCATGGCTGGGTTTCCGTGACTGAGTGGGAATTCGAACCCTGGTCTCAAGGAATCCTACTCCAGCACTCAAACGGCTCTACTATACTGGCTCTCATTACTTATGGTGTTCCTCTCCTAGGGTTTTCTGGACCAGATTTCTTCAGCAAAGGTTTACCGTTGCCTTCCTCCAAAGCTGAGAGAGTGTGATTTGCCCAAGGCCCACCAGTCGGTTTCCATGGCCAAGCAGTGATTCGAACCCTGGTTTCTAAGAGTCCTAGTCCAATATTCAAACCATGAAACCACACTGGCTGTTATAAAGGTGAATATAGATTTTAAAAGCCAGGTGGCAACTTAAAAAAAAAGGTGACCTCATTAAAATACAATTCAACAAATTATAATAATAAAAGCCCAGACACTCAAAAGAAGGTACTCACCTGTACCAGAGGCTCTCTGTATTACCAGGCATGCTGAAGCGAGAGCGGTAGTTGGAGAAGTTACTGGAAGAAGGAGCAAGGGAGAAGGTTAAGAAGGAATTCAGAAGGAGCTTCTGACCCTATCCAGGGTTTTCTTGACAAGTTTTATTCAGAAGGATTTTTTTTTTTTGGCCTTGATTTTCTTTGGAGGCTGAGAGAGTGTGATGTGCCCAAGGTCACCCAGTAGGTCTCCATGCCTGAGCTGGGCTTTGAACTCTGTTTTCCAGAGTCGTAGTCCAACACTCCAACCACTACTACATTCTCACCAGTTAAACTTTTTTATACATATATACTGTATATATAAACTAAGAAGATAAAATGACAAGCTTGGAAATGTTTCTGTTTTGGATGACAACTCCCAGAATCCCCTAGTGAGTGACCATGGTGGCTGGGGGATTTTGGGAGCTGCCTTCTTAAAAAGAAACTTTTCTGAGCCCTGGAATGACATTCAAAGTTGGAACAGGATTCCTTGTTCCTGCTCACACTCATGGACTTAGCAGATGGCGCTCAGGTCAGTTGTAAGGGATAGTACTCTGCTCATGCTCAGAGGCACTCTGCTAATGCTCAGAGGCATAGTCTCTAATGTTTCACCAGTGAAAAATAAGCTCACAATAGTCCCACCAATTGCCAGTCTGCAAAATATTAGGCTTTATGACTTGCTAATGTTGAACTCAAGAGGAATTTGTTCCAACAAAACCTAAATGTAATTACACTAAGCAAGAATCTGCCTTCTAGAGGTCACTTGGGGCTGTGGATTAAACTTGAAGAAGACCCCATGGAAAGCAAAAACCATGGACGGTTGAATCCCATACTAATCAATGGCAGCGACATGCACATGGACGTATCACCACCACTCTATGTATGGGTGCCACCATTTTAGTCATGAGTGCTACCATTTTAGATATGTGGCACTGCTATCTTAGCTATGAGTACTGCCATTTTACGTATGCGCCGCCGCCATGTTAGGTATGGGTGCCACCATTTTGGTCACTAGTGCTACCATTTTAGGTATATGGCACTGACATTTTAGGTATGAGGCACTGCCATTTTAGGTATATAGCACTGCCATCTTAGGTATGTGGTACTGCCATTTGAGGTATGTGGCACTGCCATTTTAGATACAAGCGCTGCCATTTTAGGTGTGTGGCACGACAATGTGCAGACACTCAGATCTGCAGATAGTGAACCCATGGATACAAAGGGCCCACTGTAGAATTAAAACATTAACGCAATCTCCAAAAACAAAAATGAATATAGCAACTTTCCTAGAACCAGATAATAGAAATTTTCCTGATATTTATTACTGGCTGGTCCGTGGTTACTCACTATTTCTCCTCATGGTTCCCTGGGCAAGTCATGTATGGTACCAATGCTGCCACGGGTTCAATTGTCCTCATGAAGGCATCTCCAACAAGGGCATTATTCTGTAAGAGAGTGCAAGTGGGGGGGAAACCATTGAGAAAAGCAGAAGGATAGTTTTTATCTACCGTATTGTAGATTTTCTTGTGGTGCAGCCACAGAAAAGGCCCTGTCACACAATCATACTGATTTTTGTCCCAGCCGATGTTGTGAGACAGAGAAGATCTTAAAGGGGGGGAAGCCATCACTACGACTGCTGCCGCACTGCAGAAATAATCCAATTTGACACCGCTTTAACCATCATGGCTCCATCCTATGGAATCCTGGGATTTGTAGTTTGTTGTGGCACCAGAGCTCTCTGACAAGAGAAGGCTAAATATCTCACCAAACTACAAATCCCAGAAGTCTATAGCACTGAACCCTGACAGTTCAAGCAGGGTCAAACTGCATTATTTCTCCAGTGTGTTGGCAGCCTAAGTTAGAATTGTGCTCAGAAATTAATTCACTAATTCATTATCCCAACTTTCTCCTCATGGAACCCAAGCTGGCTCACAATGCAATTAGAAAACAGATGCAACAAAATAAAACTCTATTTCGTTATAATGTTAAAATACAATTAAACAAATAATCAGTTTGTGGTTTTTTTCAGTAAATATTTGCTTATTTATTTACAAGTAAGCCAGGCAACTGTTTTAAAATGGGCAGTGTACAGTGAGACATGCAGGTCTCCCAAAGCAACCTTGTTACAGAGGTCAGTCTGGATGGAACCAAGACTTCTCCCAATTGAATCCGGGGATTTGTAGTTTTACAAGGTCTTCAGCCTTCTCTGCCAAAGAGTACTGGTGCCTCGCCAAACTACAAATCCCAGGATTCCATAGGAAGGAGCCACGGCAAATAAGCCAGTTTCAAACTGGATTAGTATAGCCTTGATTTAAGCTATATAGGGCTTTATAGGTCACAAGGAGACTTGTAATGTATAAATACAATGTTCATTGGAAAAGGAAAAAGAGTGATTATAGTGTGTTTAGATTAAGAGGAAACATGTATTAGTGTTAGGATAGATAGTTTTATTTTTGTATTAGTAAGAAAAGAGGAAAACAATTATTTTTATTTTTGCGTTATTGTTACGGCCTTTTGTGGTCAGGTATATTTTTCAGTAGAATGGTCTAACTACAATAAAAAATTCCTAAAAAAAAAAAATCCCAATGTTGGCGACTCCCCATATCTTACCGTGTCAAAGTCGTAGGCAAAATCCCCTGTGAAGAAAAAGAGAGGCCAGGGTCAAACTGGGGGAGAGCTGTTTGCAGGGTCCCAAAAGGGTTTATTTTCCCTGTCTTCTCCAAAGAAAGTAAGGATCTGAAGAAGAGCAAATTTGGGGGACTATTTGAGATGAAAGCCCCAGATAGACAATGCTGGCTCGGATCATACCCACGTGAAGCACCACGTCATACAAGCCCATTTCGGTCTCCCGCTGCAACCGAGGCAAGGACTGAGGGTTCACCAGACCCATGTCCCCAAAGACGGCAAAACGTGGGCTCCAGGCGGTGGTGTTCAGCAAGGCCTGGAAGGTGTAGGGTCTGCTCCAGCCCTGCTCGCTCCCACATCGATAGGCTGCAAGAAATTAATTAATTAATTATAATAGCAGTAGTTTATATCCTACCTTTTTTTACCAATCTAGGACTCAAGGCAGTTTAAAAGTTTCAAAATACAGTCGGACCCTCATATCCACAGGGATTTGGTTCCCGGACTTACCATGGATACCGGAAACTGTGGATAAAAGCGAACCGTAGTAAAATAATGGGACTTGCAGTTAAAAATACCATAGAGTTGCATTGGAGGACTTAGAAGATATCTATTGAGGATACCTCTCTAGGCATTTTCTAGGGAGACTCTATGGCACCTGTGTCTGTTTTGTGTCCCGCAGATAACTGAAACCGCAGATACTGGTTCCGTGGATGTGGGGGGTCTGACTGTACCTCTATCCCAAGTCAGCACAGCAGTGAACCCACTCTGGGTTTTAGTCTGAACTTTGAAAGAGGTACCCAAAGGTACTTACTCCTATCCCTTTAAAAAGGCCCAAAATCCTGGCTAGATCCTTCACAGTTCAGACTAAAACCAGGAATGGATTTGCCACCCTACTAAGCAGGGAGCTTCTAGTTACTCCTGCCTTTGATGGCTCACTTCTCTCTGTCCCCAAATCGAACAGACCTGAGCCACTGTGGGGAAGAGCATCCAGCCCCTTACCGTAACGCTGTCCCGGCACCAGGCCACGGAGGGTGACTTTGTGGATGAACATGGTGCGGCCTAACTTCCCGCCGTCCACAAACCGTGTGGCTTTTCCTTTGGCCACACGACTGAAGACCTCTCCCGGATCTTGGCCAAAGATTACAATAGACTCCGCCGGGTCAAAAGTCGTCCAGGTGACTGTCATGGAGGTTGGGTCTCCTACAGAAAGTAAGCGCAATTCAATGTAATTGCGGGGATGTCAGAAGTTGCCTTATGCAGTTCTCAGTCAGCTTCCATCCAACTCTCTCCCCATCATATCTATGTTTACTTGTGTGCAGGCTGCCTGCTGGATCCTTTCTTTCCCAGCCCTGGTCTAGAAGTGATCCGGTGACCATTGGCAGCTGAGCACATATTTTGCCAGAATCCTATACACCCTGCAGTATAAAGTGAAACCTAGGGTTTATTCATTTATTTTAGGTATTTATACCCCGCTCTTCAGCCACAAAGGCTCCCAGAGCAGCTTACAAATTCTTTAAGCAATAGTAATTTACACATCTACAGCACAGTAAGCAGTTTCCAACGTGTGTTAGCTAACTGCCCCCACAAGCAGGTACTCATTTTACCGACCTACGAAAGGATGGAAGGCTGAGTGAACCTTGGGATTGAACTTGCAACGTGGTGGCTTGCAGTACTGGCATTTAACCACTGTGCCACCAGGGCTCCCAGGACCAGGATTGCCATACATCCTTCTTTTCCTGGATACATCTTCTTTTTCAGAACTTAAATTTCTATCCAGGGTGGTTTTTTAAAATGTCCAGGTTTTCTTACAAGATTCTCCTCCCTCCCCACTGAAAATCAGATGTGAGCAGCCTTTGTAAGTCTATATATTACAAATACGTAGGACAAAATGAAGCATCTGATAGAGAATATCCTTTCACTAAGGATGGTCAAGATTATAGGTTGTGGATTATAGGGTGTGCCAATGGGACTCCTGGAGAGAGGTGTGGCGAGGGGAAGACAATGGCAGCAACAGCAGATCTGGAGAGGAAGCGGCCATTGTGTGGTCTGGAGTGGTCATGGGCTTCTTTCCTCTCCTCTGAAATAACCAGATATTTATCTCCTCCCTCCCTTTTCCAGTTCTCAAGACCCTCTGACCATTGTCCCTTTTGCCATCCATAGCTCTCCTTTTTGGTCCCCTTGACTGTCTTCCCTGCTGTCCCCTACCTTGCAGGGTTGTTGTGGGACCCTGCAATGCTGGAGTAGTGGATGAGCAGGTATAAGCAACGGGCCTCTTGTCTCAGGTTGTGTTGGCATATTGCTGAGACAACCAGATCAATTGTTGGTATTATTAAATATTGCTAAATATTTACCCAGCTTGTGGGGGCAATTAGCTAACACACATTGGAAACTGCTTAATGCAGTGTAGATGTGTAAATAGCTATTGCTTAAAACAATTTGTAAGCCACTCTGATAGCCTTGTGGCTGAAGAGCGGGGTACAAATAAATAAATAAATAAATAGTCAAATAAAATTGTTATAGTATGACCCCCAGTATAATGCTAGAAACCGCGGATAATAGCAAACTCTATTAAAACGAATGACTTATGGCCCAAGCACACCACAGACTTGTGCTGGAGAACCTAGAGATTCCTAGAGAGAGCACCTCTCTAGGAATCTCTAGGTCCTCCAGTTGGACTCTATGGTCAACTTCCAGCAGAATTCTAGACCACTTAAGGCAAGGATGGATAAGCTCAGGAGAGCCAAGAGCTGATGTACAGCCCTCAGGACTAAACCAGCTCTGGAAACCACACACACACAAAAGAAAATGGAGATGGCCAGAAATTCATGGCCAGTTTTGTAAAAAGCCCTCTTCTGGAGGGAGCAAAATAAGGTGAATTTTGGAGAGGGCTGCAGCTTGTTTTAAGGTGAGAGTGTTGATCCTGGGGGCTTCCAGGAGTGGAAATCTCACATCTGACCAGTTTCCCCAAAGCTAGGGGCACTTTGGAAGAGGGCTAAAAGTCCCCACCCACAGTTTGTGGGTTGCAGGATCTCCACCCCTGAATTAGGAAATGAAGATACAACCCAAAGCTGTTCAGAGGCTGAATCCCATGAAGACCCACCTACTCACCTGGGTAAGAGAGGTGCACTTGCTCAGGTTGGATGGAGCGCAAGCTTTCACATCCCAACTGGAGCAGCCAGAGCAAGCAGCAGCAGCCGCAAACGGATCTCTCCAGCCTGCTCATGGCCCTGCCGGATACCGAGGGCCTCCTCTCCTCTCCAGTAGCTCTGTCGGAACCGTTCGGATGCAAGCTCAGACTCAAAGCAGAGGATAAACTGGACACCCGGGCAGAGTCACTCCAGGCTTCTGGGGGAAATCACGGGTCATGGTGTTGCAATCGGCTGACACACTTCTTTCTGTCTCAAGGAGTCTCGGGCTGCAAAAGGAAGGACCGCAAGTCAGATGAGCCTCAGGATTGGAGAGCTCCTCCTCCTCCTCCTCCTCCTTTGCTTTCTCCTCCTTCCTCTGGCCGGAGCCGAGAGCCGGTGAAGCCGCCCTCCTGCCCGCCTGGATGGCCTCCTTGCTCGGGAAGCCCGGCGCCCGCCCGGAGGTCTGGCATCTCCCTTCTGCTGTGGCAGAAACAGAGCCGCTCTCAGACGCAGGCCAGGTTGCAGCAGGCAGTCGCTGTGCCTTGCCCTCCGAACCTAGGGAAGACCCTTTAATACATACACATACATATACATACGCGCGCACGCACGCACACACACACACACACACACACACACACACATATATATATATATATATATATAATGGCCTCAATGCTGGTGATCCCTGCTTGCTCAAGGACAGCAACATTCGTCACATAGTCAGTCCAGTGTATATTTAGGATTGTGTTTCTAGGATGGAGGACCATCACCTCCCAAAAATAGTACTCTATGGTGAACTCGCCACAGGTCAGCGTAAGAGGGGCGCTCCAAAAAAGCAATACAAGGATTCCCTGAAACAACATCTCAGCTTGGCCAAATTGATAATCAACAATGGTCCGCCCTGGCCTCACATCGGGTGGCATGGAGACACACTATCCACAATGCTGCAGCCTTATTTGAGAACTCACACCGAACAAGCCTTGAAGAGAAACGACAACGCAGAAAGAATCCCAACCCGGAAACATCACCCAAGGAGACCTTCTGCTGTGCTTTCTGCAACCGGACTTGTTTATCTCGGATTGGCCTTTTCAGTCATCAGCGCGCTTGCAGAAAGCGTAGGATGAGTCCTTCCTGAATCTTCGTTTGCGAAGAAAAGCCACACACACACACACACACACACACACATATGCACACGTGCATGCATAGAATCATAGAGTTGGAAGGGACCCCAAAAACCATCCAATCCAACCCCTTTCAAAGCACACTGGACAGATGGCCTTCCAGCCCGTGTTTAAAAACCTCCAAAGAAGGAGATTCCACCAAACTCCCAGTCACTATATTTCACTGTCGAACACTTGATCTTGGAAAGTCAGGAAGTTCTCCCTAATGTTTAGGTCAGTGGTTCTTATTTTATTTTAATTTTATTTATTTATTTTTAGCCCACTCTTCAGCCACAAGACTATCAGAGCGGTTTACAGATTGTTTTAAGCAATAGCAATTTACACATCTACACTGCATTAAGCAGTTTCCAATGTGTGTTAGCTGATTGCCCCCACAAGCTGGGTACTCAATTTACCGACCTACGAAAGGATGGAGGGCTGAGTGAACCTTGGAGCCCGCTGGAATCGAACTTACAACGTGGTGGCTTGCAATACTGGCATTTAACCACTGCACCAACAGGGCTCCCTTAGCTCTTAACCTTCTCTTTACCAGGGACCCCCCTTTAAATATCTTTTGCTGCCGTGGACCCCCAAAGACTTAACTCAACATTTAAAACAACAACAACAATATCCGATAATAATAATAATACAATTACAGTACACCATCCATTAAACCTTCCCTCAGAGGCACTGGAGGGGGAGGGAAGTTTTTTTTTCCCCCCTGCTTCTTCCTGCAATTTTGTGGCTGGAGAGGATTGAAGGGCAATGCAGAGCAGAGACACAATACAAAATGGAAGGGAAAGTAGATAAATAGACTCCTTGGAGGGTCTTTGCAAGTTGCAGCAACAAATCAATGAAGCCCTGGAAATTTATCAGGCTTCTGCATACAGATCTGCACACTGCTCTTTTCACTTGCCTGGACCTAAGCCCCCCAAGGTGGAACGATTTGTACCCTCATGAAAACTGGAGACTCAGGGCAGACATTGCATTGCACATCAATGTGTAATGTACATTGGGTTGTGCAAACTCTGCAATTCTGTGACAAGGTGGAGTCGTGCAACTGAGGCAGAACACTATGAGCATAAAGTTACACTATGAGCATAAAGTTACACTACATCTCTTTGGCATAGAGTTTTGGCTCTTATTTTTCCTGCTTTGGATCCAGTGGAATCAAAATGAGAATCCTCTTCAGTTTGAATGCCTTTCCCATGAGTTCCTCTTTCCCATCCACCTATCACCATATTAGAGGTCCACCAGTGATGGGACGTTCCGTGGCACTTTAAAGATTTGGAGATCCAGGCCCATCAGACACCAAATGCCTTAAAATGTACATATTTGTTACTTGAGGGAACTGTCAGGACACATGACATTTCAGAGAATAAGATAAGACCGATTCAGAGAGGTCACTGTTTAAATTATAACTTTGGCTTGTTAACCATTAAGAGGAGTGGCTTCCACCCTTCCCTCGAGAGCCAACCGTCCACCGGCTGCCTTCCCACTTGGCACGCATTGTAGGTGAACCTGCAAATCAAGACACCTGATGCTATGTGAACTTTCTGCCCAACAACCTTTCCACTGGTTCAACAGTATACATACAGTCCTAGATAAAAACACTCTTGGCATTTGAGAGAAAAGGTGCGACCGGAGTTGGAGCAGCAAAGTGAAACTAGTTCTCCAGCTCCCAAATGGCTCTCTTTGGAGCGTTGCCCCTCTTCTTCCTGCTTTCCTGCATCACCTTCTTCCTCATCCTACTCTGGAGGAAACCTGCCAAAGATGGCAACCTGCCCCCGGGGCCCACTCCCCTGCCTTGGCTGGGCAACCTGCTGCAAGTGGATATTCAGAACCTCTTTGCATCTCTTTCTAGGGTGAGTGTCCTGCAGCCTTCCGAGCGATGGGTTTCCACATGGAGGGGCCCCTCGTACTCCTAACACAAAACATAGCGGCTGAGACCTTACACTCCAGCCTAGCTCCGTCCTTGTAGTTCCCCATCCTTCTTCCTGCTCCCAGTAGCTATCAAACCCCAGGAAGAGTTGATCCTGTTTCTTATTAGAGGGAAGAGGCAGTGATCCAGACCATGAAGTAGCAGCTGGCAAAGGGAAGGAAATGAAGGTGTGCTCACCGATGGAGGGCCTCTCCCTCCCTTTCTTTCCTTCCCCTAGGAGCCTGGAGCAGCCAGATATTCACAGTCCAAACCATCTCCTCCCCCTCCCTCCCTTCCCCATCAGTAAGAAGGAGGGGGGCTGGCAGCTGCCTAGGGAGAGGAGGTTTTGGACAGAGCACAAGGGCAAGAGAATAGACCCAGCCCACTCCATCCAAAAAGGGACCTGTGTGTGCATAAGCGGTACTTCTCTGCTTTCGTGTCACTAAGAGCTTGCCAGCCATGGTGTCATTCTCCAGTCTGCAGTGCTTGCTGGGAAGAGACAGGGCTGTGATGGGACCATGCGGGTCTGGTCGAGGGGAGCCAGTACCTCCAATCCTCCAGCCGGCCACTTGAACATGTTGGTCATGTTGGTCAGGGGGATTTTGGGAGACGCAGCCTCAAAAAATAACTTCCTCAATCTTTGGTCTTCATGCTGCAGAATAAAAGATTTGACATTATCAATCCAGAAAAGGACATGAACACAAAAGTCCTATTTTTAAACCTTTAGAAATAAATTGGACTCACTACATCATGCACTGGAAAGTAGTGTTTCTGTGTTTTGGGAAGCAGGGAATGTTTGACAGAGGTAAGCACACAGCAGCCTACTGGCACCATTGCTGAAAAGCTGCTTGTTTCCTGCATTTAAAAAGACAAGAGGTTTTGACATCCTGGCTGGAATCCTCTAGCACAGTGGCTTTGAAATATAGTCGTCCCTCCATGTTTGCAGGTTAAGGATTTGTAGATTGGGTTATTTGTGGATTACTGTATTTGTCACTGCTTCTGTTGCTGCCCTATATGCAACCGGGGAAAAAATGTTCTCTCTAGGTAGTTCTAGGTCCTCCCGTATTCTATGATAGACTTTCAAAGCTGAGCATAGAATCATGTTGGAGGACCTAGAAACACATTTTCATCCATCAGATATTGGACAGGTATCAACGTTTCAACTTGTCCTCTTTTTGTCCTCTTAATGCCTTATTCCCGAATGCCTTGTTTCACTGTTCTGTTACGCCATCAGCTTATGTTATATATCAAGGTCCTGAGCATGTCTCCCATCTAACCTCAGATGTCCCCGTGTCTCCCGCCAGCTCCAGGAGCAGTACCACCCCGTATTCACTGTCTACATGGGCCCCCAACCAGTAGTGGTACTGTGCGGTTATGAAGCCATAAAGGAAGCCCTGGTAGATAACGCGGAAGCCTTCGGAGGAAGGGCAAGGTCACTTGGTTTAAATGACACAATTGTACAGCATGGTAAGTAGTTCATCCAAAGTAAAAAGCAAAGAGAAACCATTTTGGCCACAGAGATTGGAAAGTTACTTTCCCCAGTATTCATGATAGTACTTGAACAGTAATTAGTTGTGTTGCCCATTTCTTTTCCATTAAAGTCGGCCCTTGGTATCCACTGGGGGTTGGTTCCATGGATACCAAAATCTGTGGATGCTCAAGTCCCATTATATACAACGGCATAGTAAAATAGTGTCCCTTCTATAAAATGGCAAAATCAAGGTCTCAAATTTGAGGCAAAATTTGTCTCAATCAAATATTATCACCTATAATTATCTCTATGTTATTGTTATACAGTATTTCTTTTTCTTAAAGAACACTGTTGTCATTTTCCATATCTTTTTAAACTCATCAATTGTTTTATCATTTAACAATATAGTTAATGTATTCATTCCCTTCATATCATTTTTTTAATGCCCATTCTTCCCTTGTTGGGGTGGTTTGTAATTTCCAGTTAGGAGTGCTTTAGTTTTGTATTCCTGCATGGCAGGGGGTTGGACTAGATGGCCCTTGGGGTCCCTTCCAACTCTAAGAGTCTATCATTCTAAGTGACATAGTTGGAGTCGCCAGAGAAGCAAATTCGCATGTGGTTATTTCTCCATTTTCAGGAATGAGTCCTTCCAACGGAGAACGCGCAAAGCAGCTTCGTCAGTTCTGGCAATCCGCCCTGAGGAGCTTTGGAACAGGGACGAGATCTGTAGAGGAGCGGATTCAAGAGGAGGCCCAGTTCCTGGTGGAAGCACTGAAGAAAATGGAAGGTGGACCCTCTCTCTTCTCCATCTTTTACTGCACAAGAATTGTCTGGTTAAATGCCACCAGTGGAGACAAAACTAGCATTTGTCCTTTGGGGCAAATGTGTACACAAGGGACATATCCAGCCAAATGCTAGAGAGCATTGGGGACAATTTGAGGGGGGGATTACTTGTGTGTTTGTGTGTGTGTGGCCCTCTAAGATCTCCTGGGGAGTATTGTGGCCCTTTCACAGTTGCCCACCCTGATCTACCCTAATGTCTTGCCCATGTTATGGAAGCAAGAAAATAGATTTTGAAGGTAAGTGGAGAGCTAGTGTGTAGTGGTTTGAGCATTGGACTATGCCTTTGGAGACTTAGGGCTTGTCTAGACTTGCCAGAATACTCCGCCTTCTGGCCAGTATATTTTGATCCCAGAACTGTCCTATCCACCCACCCACTCCCACTCACCTAGATGAAACAGGATGAAGTCTGTACAGACATGCCAGCCGGTGTCAGTGAGTGCCTCCGCTGCTGTTGTGCGTTGCTCCCTCTGAAGCCAGGAAGGTGGCCCTCAGTATGTGATCAAGGCTGGTCATGCAGGGGACCACGATTACGTGCTGGGGGCCTCCTTTCCCACTGCAGAGTGAGGTCCAGTGGTGGCTATACAGGCCGGCATGCAGGTACAGACTCTCCGTGCTTGTGCCAGCCCAATCCACATTTTCCCGCATGAAGTGCTTTCCCCCAGGTATTTAATGAAAACGTTTTAATGGGCTTTACCCTGGTTCTGCCCCTGCCAATCTTTGCCTTGGGCATTATCCGGACTGCCTGGAGGCCAAACGGGGCAAGAGCCCTGTGTTGTTTGGACTGCAGGGCTCCAAGATTTGGGGTGGGGGGAGCCAGGATAAATGGCCCATCTAAACAAGCCATAAAGTTCAAATCTCTACTCAGCCATGGAACCCCACTGGGTGACTTTGAGGAAATCATACTGTCTCAGCCTCAGAGGAAGGCAGTGGCAGTCCCTCACTGAACAAACCTTGCCAACAAAACCCCATGATAGGTTCACCTTCCATGAGCTGGAAATGACTTGAAGGCACACTTAAACAACACCCAGAGAATGGATGTAAGGATGGAAGCATTACAGCAGCACCAGAATGAGCCATTGTGTGCACTTTCCTCCATCCCATTATGGCTGCCTCAGGCCCGAAACCCCATCCACAGGAAGATCCACCCCTATTATGCCTCTTTCTTGCCTCTGCAGGGTGTTCCTTTGACCCATCCTTGTACATAAACCAAGCCGTTGCCAACGTCATCTCTTTTGTCATTTTTGGCCACCGATTTGAATATGAGGACAAGGAATTCATCACTTTACTTGGCACTCTGACTGAAATCTTGCGGCTTATGCTTTCCCCTTGGGTGCAGGTAAGGGAGGCAGATAGCTGGATATGACGTGGTTTTATATTGTCTCTATAGCCTCTTGCAAGAAGAAGAAGTGCCAGTTCCTTCACTCCACAGCTTGGAATAATTACTTTGGGGGACTACATCTCCCAGAATAAGGGTTGCCAGAGCTCAGGGTCTGATCCTGAGTCTCTTGCTTTCAGGCAGGAGATGAGAGTGCAAATTCTCCCATATTGGGGGCTCAGCTCCAGGCAAGAGGAAAGATCTGGATGCAAATCTCCAGCTCAGCAATTAAACCAGCAGCTTGCTACAATTTGCAAGGCTTAATTGATTGCTTAATTGCTGCATTGAATGGGTATTCCTTTGTATTCAAAAGCCTTGGAGCTCCTACCCTCCTAGCTGTTTTGGTGCCAGGGCTCACCTTCCCCTCTGCTTTGCTTCCATGTTCTGGCTAGAAGCAAGTAGGCTAGATTAAGTGGTCCTTATCCCATCTCTCTAAGTAAGTGAGAAGGAATAATCCCCCCATTTCCCCTTGACCTGGGAGCAGCCTCTTTCGCTAAGGTTTATGTCTTAATTTCAAAATGAGACAATAAGTTCTTTCTGTATGTTCTTTGAATGAGAAACTATGGGTGGTGCTTAATGCATAATGCTTAAAGGCACCAGCAGGGCCATGCCTATGTCTCAGGTTTGGGCCTGGGAACCTCGGGTCCAAGGACAATCTTGAAGTGACCACTTTACCCAGAACCCCCCAGAAGCAGTGGCCATGGAAGCTCAAGGAATCTGGAACCAGTAGTCTAAAATAGTCATTTCCCCAGTTTCTGCTTCATCCTTTCGGCTTCCTTTATGTCCATTGTCCTAGCCCCTTTTATTCCTGAGGCTAAAAGATAACCAGAAGTGAGTGAAAAGACATCCAAGGCGTGGGAAGCAAAGCGTTGAATACGAACAAATTCTTACAGGGGGAATGTCTTCCCTTTCTTCCAAGCTCAGGAACTTTTTCCCACGTTTGATGCGGATCCTACCTGGGCCCCACCACCAAATGGACCGAGGTCTTAAGGAGTTTGAAAGGTTCATCTCTCAGGGAGTCCAGCTGCACCGTGAGTCCTTCGATCCCAATTGTCCGCGAGACTTCATTGATTGTTTCCTGTGCAAAATGGAGCAGGTAGGGGGTTGCTCGTTGACTTATAATGATTTCCCCAAAGATGGATGCTTTGAAGAGAAGAGCCATCAAGCTGGGCCCAAGCCAGTGTGGTTAGGTGGTTTGAGTATTGGACTAGGACTTAGGTACAGCAGGGGTCAAATCCCCACTCAGTCATAGAAACCCCCTGGGGGATCTTGGGCAAGTCCCACTCTCTCAACCTTAGAGGAAGGCAAGGGCAAACTCTTCTGAATAAACCCGAAGAGCCAGTGTGGTGGCATGGTTGAGATGTTGGACGAGGAAAAGGTATTCTCCTCGAAATCTATGAGGAGTATTTTCACCACCTAGACAACCCCTTAGGCTCTCAGCCTTAGAGGAAGGATAGGGCAAACTGCCTTCAAATACATTGTGACAGCCAATGTAGTGTAGTGGAATGAAAGTCTGGGCTCAGGTGGAATGGAGGATCATGGAAGAGGAGCTGGCTGGCTTTCACTCTGAATTACAACACCCTACTCTGTAATATTTTGTTGTAGATCCAACTTTCCCTCTGCTTGAAGCTGTCCTTTCTGTGCCCTGATATATTTCTGGCTTGACCATGCTGTTTTCTCTTTCTCTTCTCTGTATCAGGAGAAAAATAACCCATCTTCTGAATTCCATGACAAGACCCTGATTGGTTGCATTTTTGACCTGTTTGGTGCTGGAACCGTGTCATCCACTTCCACCCTCAAATATGGCTTCCTCCTCCTCCTCCGATACCCAGAAGTAGAAGGTGAACACTCTCAATAGCCAAGTCACACATATATAAAATTAAAGCTATCAGAAAACATAATACTTCAGCTGTCCTCAACTTACAAACCTTTAATAATTGCATTATAAAAACATTACATTTACCATATGTTGCTATAATATCATAGGTTTTTAAGCTGGAGTCAGAGTTGGTACCTTTCTACTGACTCTGGCTCTACCCAAAATTGCTTCCAACTTTGACTCCTCCACAACTCTGACTTCATCTCCACAGCCCATCCTGTGAGGATTGCCTCAGCCTAAAATGAAAGTTGAGTGGAATACCAGGGGGTTCTTTATCGCTGAAGTTAATAATATGGGGGTGATGGGGATTAGTGATATTAGCAGTGGTACATGTGCCAACCTCTGCATCCACTCACCTCTTCACAGCCAAAGTCCATGAAGAGATTGACCAGGTGATCGGGAGGAACCGTCACCCCTGCATGGACGACCGGAGACGGATGCCCTACACAGATGCCGTCATCCATGAGATCCAGCGGTTGACAGATCCTGGACCCTTTGGGGTTCCACGTTTGACAACAAGCGACACACAATTCCGAGGGTACACCATTCCCAAGGTGCCATAAGCAAAACATTAACACATGGGCAGAATTCTTCTTGTAGGTGTGGATTGGAAGGAATAGCCTTTCTTCAAAATACAGTCAGCCCTCCACATTTGTATGGGTTGAGGGCACAAGACCCCCTGAAAGTGAAAAAATGCAAATAAATGTCTGCCAGGAGGGGAGATTAAAAGGGGTTGACAGAACCAGGAAAAAGCCTTGATTTCCTCAACTCTCCTCTCTGGTGGCACTTTCAGGGCTTTCCACCATGGCAGGAAAAGTTGTTTTCTTTCCCGCCCCACTTCTTTTCCTCTGAACTTCTTCTCCTTCCCATCCAAAGTCAGGTTTTAAACCATTTATTTCCCACCTTTCTTCTTTTCCTCTGGATTTCTTTTCCTTCCAATACAAAGCAAGATTTTAAGCCCTTTCACTCCCACCCCACTGCTTTTCCTCTAGATTTCCTCTCCTTCCAACACAAAGCGAGGTTTTAACCCCTTTCTTTCCCACCCCACTGATTTTCCTCTGGACTTCTTTTCCTTCCAACAGAAAACACTGTGAAAGACATAACAAGGAGGGCTTGCCTTCTTCCAATGTCTCTGGCCATGGAATAAACTCCAAGATGCTCCATCACCCTCTGCTTTCTCTGCCACAGTGGAAAGCCCCTTCGAAGAGGGCAAGGGGGGGGGGCATTCCTTCCTTCAGGATCTGCCAGCACATAGTAAGCTTGGAGAGCTTACTCAAATCCGCAAATAATCAAATCCATGAATGTCAAACCCGCGAAAGTGAAGGGCCGACTGTATGAACCCATCTTTGGAAAGAGAGTGGTCCAGATGGATGGAGTCTGTGGCATTTGCCACCAGAAGAGATTGTCTTGGATACTTGCTGGTGATGCGGGTGGTGACACTATAAAAGGTGTGCTTTGTCTCTTCATCTTGCCTCCCCATTTTGTTGAGGTATTTCCTCTTCTGTGATGCCTTCTGTAAACAACCTGGGAGATAGGTGGGATATAAATAAAGGGAGGGAGGGAGGGATGGGTCCTTACCAGGTACTTCCCAGAGGTTTTATTGATGTAGTTTCCAGAGTTGGTACTTAATGCACAACCCTTTGTGACATTACCAGAGGCCATTGTCCCCAGATCTCCAGTTTAATGTGAAGTCGAAGGCTTCCACGGCCGGCATCCATAGGTTTTCTTTTGGTTTTTCTAGGCTGTGAGGCCGTGTTCTGGAAGAGTTTATTCCTGACATTTTGCCTGCATCTGTGGCTGGCATCTTCAGATGAAGGCGAAACGTCAGGAATAAACTCTTCCAGAACACGATGTCACAGCCTGGAAAAAACCGACAGAAAACCTCTCCAATTTTAGTCTGGAAACCTCAGGACCTCAGATGATCCTAAACTGGCAGCCCTGTCTGGATTTTCTTCTGTCCCCATCTAGGACACCACAGTCTTCACCTTTCTGACCACTACCCTGCAGGACCCCGATTACTTCGAGACACCTAAGAAGTTCAATCCGAGGCACTTCCTGAATGAGGATGGCACCTTTAGGCAGGTCAAAGCCTTCCTGCCATTTTCAGCAGGTGAGAAACATTGGAGTTTGGCTTCCAAAATAGTGGGTGGAAGAAAGAAAGGTTAACTTGGCTCATTCTCAGAATTCACAAATAGGCAGAGCCCATCCACATGACTCAATTATACCACTACAGTATAGTCTATTTTAACTGACATGGCAGCATCCCATGGAATCTGTGGGTTGGCAGCTGAGGGAAGGGTATTGAGAAACTTCAGGCACAGAGTTCTAGCGTCTCTCCAAACTACCAGCCCCAGGATTTTACAGGATGCCAGGCTGAGTACTGGATGATCATGACTCCTCTTGGGTTTATGCAATAGAGGAAGTTTTCCCCAATGCCAAAACACACTATAAATAAATCCCCTTTCTTGACCATCCAGGGAAAAGGATTTGCCCGGGTGAAAGTATAGCCCAGATGGAGCTTTTCTTATTCCTGACAACGGTGTTGCAAAACTTCACTTTGAAAACACTCCGTGACCCAGAGGAAATAGACATTTCGCTAGAGATACTCAGCACTGGGAAGCTCCCCCGGCCCTATCAACTTTGTCTGGCTCCACGGTAAAAGGACCCTGATGAACAAGCAGTGAGGTGGGGATGTGTATGTGCTTGTTATCTGGTTAAGTTGGATCATTTTCTGTCTCAAAGGGTCCTTTCACACTTCACTGTTATAACACGATTATTCCACTTTATCTGTCTCAGGGCTTTATCACACAAGGCAGGTAAATTGCAATCACATCAGGTTAAAGCATCCTTGGTTGGGGCTTATGACATGACATCATTTCTCTTCTGTTGGTCCCCCATGGGAGACCATTTGGAAAGCATTTATTTTTATTAACACCAAATATTCCATTCATGATCTCCTTTCCCACTTCTCTTGTGCTACGATTTCCAGTATGAAGGTTCAAATGTGCTTTATGATGATTTTGGGTGTTCAGGAGGTCATCAGTGAGCATACTTTGTGTGTGGCTTAGATGGGAAATGTCAGCCCAGCTCTGGAGATCAGAGGAGGAGGAAAAAGGGGTGGACATTTAATTTTGATATCATTGGCAAAGTAACTGAGACACTTTTAAATGTTTTCTCTATTGAAAAAAAAAATCCATTGCTAAATGACTGATTTATTTTTTCTTTTCCAAATAGGCATAATTATAATGTGTAAATATAATGTGATTATAGTGTGTTTAGATTAAGAGGAAAAATGAATTAGTGTTAGGATATATAGTTTTATTTTTGTATTAGTAAGAAAAGAGGAAAACAATTATTATTATTATTGCGTTATTGTTACGGCCTTTTGCGGTCAGGTGTATTTTTCAGTAGAATGGTCTTGTTCCAATAAAAAATTCCTAAAAATTCCCACTCAACTTGGGCTTGTTAGAGAAACCAGAACTTTGCTCGCTGCCCCCCACCTCTTTATTCAACCCCCTTCCAGAGTCTCTCTCTCTCTCACACACACACATTTGCATACATTCTTACGCATGCCTAGAAATGTGTGGAAAAGGTTCTTACACTTTAAAAAAAAGTGTAACCCTCAGCCTCTTTCTTCCTCTTTCTAGCTCCAGACTTAACTAATTACTGGCAGATGATATCCAGCATCTGGACAGATCAGATAGATCAGTAGCTGCTGGCATTCATCTACCAGCAATTAGTTAATTCTGAAGCTAAAATCTTATCTATTCTGATCAGGAAGCCCCCTCTCAAGAAAAAAAGCATTTAAAACATAAGACTGTTTTCATGTATGTATATATATATATATATATATATATATGTATATATATATGTATATATATGTATATGTATATATGGGGCATCTCTGTGTGTATGTATGTATGCATGTGTGCCAAATGAGGAAAAAGGATCCTAAATCTATGTGTGATAAGATTTTAGGAAAACAAAGGTTGCAATCATGGAACTCCTTCCTGTGGCAATACCTTTCTTGGGCCAACCCAACAGCATAAAGAACATTATGTTAGCTGTTGAAGTTTCACAAGCTTTTATATCAGGGAAGATGGTGGATTAGCATGCTGAGGAAGGAAAGTGATGGTGTAGTGGTTGCATCTACATTTTGCTGTGAGATGTTTTAGGAGGTGTGTTAACCCTCTTTCCTATTCAGCCATATGGCCTCTGGAAATCCTCGCCCACTCCAATAAAGCTTTTAAAAACCATTGTTGTTGTTGTTGTTGTGTACCTTCAAGTCATTTCCAAGTTATAGTGACCCTAAGACAAATGTTGCACTTTGTTTTTGCAAGATTTGTTCGGGGGGGGGGGTTGCTTTAGCCTTCCTCTGAGGCTGAGACAGTGTGATCTGCCCAAGCTTACCCAGTGGATTTCCATGGCTGAGTGGGGATTCAAACCCTGGTCTCCAAGGTCATGGTCAAAAACCTTACCCATTGGCATAAACTGAAGGGTTCTCCCCACAACTCCAAATTGAATGGCTAGTCAGAGCGGTTGTGGCATATAGGTTTGGGTGAAACCTTCCCTACATAGCTGAAGTCTCCCTTGGAACCACCCTCTGGGATTAAGTTTAGGAGGAAAAACAATGGAAACCAGTGAATGATTGGGCCCAATAGCCCCCTTGGAGCTCAAGGATATGAGCTCAGGGAACAAATGCTGAGGCCAGGGCCCCATGGCACCAGGTCTTACAATGTTCCTGCATCCATGTCTGAAGATGCCCCAAACCCAAGAGCTGGTGCTTGCAAGCATCACCATTACACAAAAGGGACAGAACAGTGTGGAATCTCAGGTGTGTGGTTATACAGGAAGAATCAGGTGTGGATTCTCAGGTATGCTGCAGTGCTGGAAAATCTCTCCTCTGTTTTTACTGCACAGTCTATGAACACCAAATTAAACTTTAATTTGATAGTTAGCTTGTGAGGCTCTTGTGTAAACACCATGCAAATCCATGATGCTCTGGTTTTGGACAAGACCTGATTTTTCCTGGCTTGTCACTTTGTGTAATGACACATTCTCAAATAAGCTCACAGGGTCCAAAGGTCTGGGGATGCCCTAGTTTAAGAGGCTCCATCTAAAAATAATTCTTCACTGCCCTGTCACTTGATCTAAGAAACTGAGGCTGCTGCCACACTGCAGCTTTAATGCAGTTTGACACCACTTTAACTGCCATGGCTCATTACTATGGAATTCTGAGATTTGTAGTTTTGCAAGATTATTAACCACCTCTGTCAGAGAGCTCTGGTGCCACAACAAACTACAAATCCCAGGATTCCATAGGATGGAGTCATGATAGTTAAAGCGGTGTCAAACTGCAGCATGCAACCTCTTTTTTTGTTCAGGTCTTATAACCATTTAAAGGTGTAGCTTAACATGAACTTCCCAACAAAGGTGCTGGGAACTTCCAGGTAATGTATTTCCTGGTGCTGTTTTGCATAGTATCCACAAGGGCGTATCCACACTACAATTCTGAGAATGCCAGAAATGCACCTCTCCCTCCAATTCCTTCATTGCATGTGTAGTCCCAGAACCAGCAGAACTAGAAACCTGCCCTGTACTTCCAGCACAATTCTCAAGGTGATAGAGACCAACATAGTAGGGGGGCAGGAAAGTGCCTTCCCACTTTATCAGCTGATTTTAAAATGTCCTGGTTTCTCTCTGTTCTTCCCACTTTGCCCCTTTATCCTCAGCTTCTTTCAATTGCTGCAAACTGAGATCAATTGCTGCTGCAAACACAGCAGAGGGAAAGAAAATGAGAAGAGGAGGGCAGAATTTCCCCCTTCCCAGGAGGCTCAGGCAAATGCAAACTGCTGCAGCCTCTCCTAGCTTGTCATTAATCACTTTTGCTATCTTGACCAGATTCTGATGTTGTTTGGCCACAGGTGTTCCAGTTTGCATCTGTGAAATATTGGAGGGTATGGTCAGGGAGATTGGATGAAACTGAAGGAACAGCCCAGCCAGGAGAGGGGACTTGTCATCCACCAGGAAGGAAAGGAAGGTCTTTGGTTGCAGTCTCACTTTTAGAAATGGAAAACAGCTTCCAGAAGCAGAAAGGACTGCTATTCTCTCTACTGTACTCTATTTAGTTTTGGCTTTGAGAGGTGGAAACTCAAACTCAAACTCTCCCCACCCTATTAAAAAAACATGCACACTACACTTATCTAAGCTCAGTCCCTGTCTTAGTCCTTGTAAAAACCTGTGAGATAGGAGAACAGAAACCAAGGTAAGTTCTTGACATCCTCAAAGGTAAATTTGAATGTATTTTATCAGCTCCTTGAAATGCTCTTGCTGATTGGGAACTCTTTATCATGTTAAAATGTAAAGGACCCAGGCTTCAGGCTGAAAAGTGGCATATCTGTGATTAATTAGATGCAGAGTAGAGCTAAAATTGGGTTGCCATTTTTTTTTTGTGGCTCTCTCCTTTTTATGGCTTAGGAGGGCTAAGCTTCACCAGTTGAATTTCTGCCGGTCATGATGAAGTTTCATGGCCCCGCCTGCCAGTCCAATTGTGTGTGGGAGATAAAACCACCCAGAGTTAGGTCCAACTGGCTCAGCTCCAGCTGAGAGCAGACAGACATGGTATGGATTTCCTATTTTTTATTGTCATTTGAAAATGGAGTGTGGTGTTAGGTGAGATCTTGTGCTGAGTTCCGTGTGGAAAATGGAAGTATGAAAATCTCTGGAGCGATCAGTAGGAATCTAATGTAAGTTACTTCTTTATATGTTTCTAATGCAAAGCCTCTTACATTGAAGGTCCTCTTTGCAAAGTTTTTATACATGCCCATGGCTCTTTTCCTCCTTTTCCTCTGTGTAGCTGGATTTTTTTTTCAGCAGAATGAACATTGGGAGGGTGGTGACAGAGGGCTGGAGAAACAGACTTTTAGTGCTAGGTTGCAACAGTATGTGTGCAGTAGTAAACAATGCAATCCAAAAAAATTGAGCTGGGAAAGAATAGGATTCCTACTATAGCTGTGTGTGCCTGCCTGCAACAGGGAAGATAAACGGCAGTTGTCTCTAGATCCCTCAGTGAGCATGAGTGAACAGCAAAGCAGGCAGAAAACTGTCACAGGTGCCAAGGCAAAAGCTAGCTGACTGGCTGGCTGGGCCTGCACATTGCCATTCAATCTGTTCCAGCCACAAACTTGTAGGACAAAGCAAAAGAAAAGTCTTGCCTCCCCCTCCAGTGCCTCTCAAGGAAGGTTTAATGGGTGGTGTATTATTATTATTATTATTATTAATAATAATAATAATAATTGTTATTGTTGTGATGGTTTTTAATCTTGAGTTAAGCCTTGGGGGACCACAGCAACAAAAGATGTTTAAAGGTAAAGAAAAGGTTAAGAGCCACTGATCTAGACTGTCCCTGCCAAATTAGACAATTGGAAGGTATGGAGTTCTTAGTGTAGTGCATTTTCAATGTCTCATTCTCTGCAATGCTAGGAATTTGAGGATTGAAGGAAAGTTTTGTGGGGAGGGGAAGAATTCTTATTTGGGGTGCAATGCCCTCATTTTGCTCCCATGCTCTATAGATGCACCCCTGCAGAGAAGGCAGGAAATCCTTCCATATGGAGCATCGCTACCTACCTGAATTTATTTAAGCCTGTCTACCTGCCCAACCTGTACTCCAGCTTCTGCATAACTGTGCTGTTTGCCTGTTAGAGGAACAGACCCTCTCAGCCTTGCTGAGGAATTAAGCAATTGGGTGCCGTAATCCCTTTCCCCCTTTTTCTCTGCTCAAAGGTTATGGCTCAATGCTGCCATCTGGCTCTTGCCAGAAAGTGGGTGTTGCTTGTTATTGCAGAGGAGGAAAAACTGGCTTTTTATTTCCGGTTTGTACTTCTCTGGACAGCTAGGCCTCCATGCATTCCTCCGTCTTTTGTCAAACTCCAGACTTTAGACCCACACCGGGAGAAAATAGGTAGGTGTTTCCTCACGTTATGTGTCATGGTGATGCTCATTAGCCTTTTTGCATATTGCCACTTGTGCAAGAGGGAGAGAAAGCAAGCACAAGAATGCTGTTATCTCATAGCCGTGGGTTGCCAGATCTCAGGGCCTGGCCTGGAGTCTCAGGACCCGGACACTCTTGTATGGTCCTCAGGTGGGGTTGCCATAATTCTCTTCCACAAAACCGGCACAAAAATATACATGAATGGATTGGGCGGATTATCAACAACCCCTCTCCCAAGCAAACTGCATTTTGGCATTTAACATTGTTTTATTGCATAGATATTTCAGTAGTAGTAGTTGTCGTCATCATCATCATCAATCATCATCATCATTGTTTATTTATATAGCACCCTCAATTTACATGGTGCTTGTTCCCTGGTTGCAAGGCTGCTTAGAAGTGAAGTTCCACACTCAGCGTTGCCACACTCACCCCACATCACAAGACCTGCTGGGCTTGGCGTCTCCACCTTTCTTTTCCCACCTTTTGGGCTCTTCTCTTGTACTTGGTACTCCTGCCTTCTGGGCTCCAGCTCTTGCATGCCTGTGTAGTACTACCTGAGTAGCCTGCCATCCAACTAAGGAGGAATCTGTGATCTGGTGCTTCAACTGGCCCAGCCAGCCGGGACATTTTTTAGTCCCTTCAATCCAGGATTTTCCTGGTTTTCTGGGACAAATGGCAACCCTATCCTCAGAGGGAGGGGGAGGAATATTAGAGTGAAAGTACTGCCTTGGAAAACTGTGTGTATATATTAGCGTTGCTGCAAATGGAAAACACCATAATCCACAGCACTGTATGTCTGAAAACAGATTTAAGGGCTAAACAACAATAAACGTGAATCAGAGAGATATATGAAACTATATATTATTACATACAGAACCACAATATCTAGGTACCCACTAGATTCTGTGGAGGATTGTTTATTGGAGGAAGTATACGGTATGGTTGCATGCTTTATGTACCTAGATATTGTGGTTTTGTATGTAATAGTATACAGTATACAAAAAGGCGATACAAGGACTCCCTGAAACAACATCTCAGGCTCAGCCAAATTGATCGCCAACAATGGTCCGCCCTGGCCTCACATCGGGAGGCATGGAGACGCACGATCCACAATGCTGCAGCCTTATTTGAGAACTCACGCCGAACAAGTCTTGAAGAGAAATGACAACGCAGAAAGAATCACAACCCAGAAACATCACCCAAGAAGACCTTCTGCTGTGCTTTCTGCAACCGGATTGGCCTTTTCAGTCATCAGCACGCTTGCAGAAAGCGTGGGATGAGTCCTTCCTGAATCTTCATTTGCGAAAAAAAGCCAGAGAGAGAGTATACGGGTTTCATTGTTAATTTCACTCTTATATCTGTTTTTATATATTACAGTATATTACTCCTGTCTGCAGCCTGGAATTTACTCACAAAAACTGGAGACTCAGGGCCAGTGCCTGACATCTGGCAATGCTGCATCACAAAGGGTTACCCCCTAAATTTCAAGTTTGAGCTATGCAATCTCAGGTTGTGTTCATAGTCTTGACTAGGCAGGCTTCCATCTTGCTTGAGAGGGCATCTCACTTCTGAAAAAGGAGAAGCGCTTCTGAAGGAAAATCCAAAGAGAACAGGGCTGATTTGAGATTTGAGGGAAATCCCGTGTTTTAATCTGGTGTGTTCCTTGTAAGCCTTGACTGCTAGTGAAGAGGCCGTGGTACTTCCCAGAAAGGACTGTCTCACCAGGAAACCAGTGACAGATCTCTGTTCTAAAATGACTTATTGAGAAACATTACTCCCTCCCCCAGGCACATGACCACGAGTGAGAACAGACATGGGGCCAGTGAAAAGCAAGAGAAGTTCCATGGATCTCCTGGGCAACATGGAAACCCAGTCAATGGAGAATTTAAAACTGCTTCCAGATGAACTGCTGGAGCTGATCCTGAGCTGGGTGCCAAGCCGGACCCTGGTGACGCGCTGCCGCTTGGTATGCCGCAAGTGGAGAGACCTCATTGGTAGACCCACCCTCTGGAAGCTTCAATGCGAGCGAGACCCATCTAGAAAGGCAGTTCTGGAAGCTGCCAAGCGCTGTCCCCAAATGGATTGGTGCCGAGTCGTGGTCCTGCAACCTTTTGAGAGGAATCTGATCAAGAACCCCTGCGGAAGAGGTGAGGTTGTGTGTAGCAGAATAGTAAGATCAGGGCAATCAAGTATGAATTCTGGGAAAGCAAGATATAGTAAGATAAAGGGAAGGGACTGAAGCCATTGAATCACTGCCTTGGAAAGTCTGTGTGTAAGCATTTTCCTCCTTTGTGAGACTTGGTGTTTTCTTGGTAAATGGCGTACTTTGTGCAATTGCGGTTGAGGCTTCGAGTATCATGTTTAATGACACCGCCAGGATCTTCTCCTTGTAATGTCATCCTTGTCACGGCACTGGGACCCACTTCCATTCACATCCCAAAAGGTCATCCATCAGTCTCTGGCGTTGGCACTAAAATCTCAGGGGCTGATGTAGTTCTGACTGGGCAGCCCTAAGGTCAACAAAATACAGCCGGACCCCCGTATCTATGGGGGTTTGTTTACCAGAGTTATTGCAGATACCAGAAACTGTGGATGACAGCAAACCCTATTACATAAGGGACTTTGGGTAAAAACATACCATAGAGTTGTGTTGGAGGATCTAGAAGATGCCTAGAAAGGATGTCTCTTGGTATTTTCCAGCATGACTCTGTATCCTGCTGATAACTGAAACCATGGATATTGTCCCGCGGATGCGAGGGTCTGACTGTATACTGTTACTGCTGTGGGCAGACCATAAATGAGTCAGAAGTGCTCAGATTTACATCAGCTTTCACCTTGTACCTGAATATGCTCTCTCGCTATGTGCTTTATTTCCCGACACCTTTTGTGTTGTGTTCACAGAGCAGTTCCAATACTGGGAGGTCCAACATGGAGGTCATAGGTGGAGAGTGGAAGACAACAGGGACCATGTGGAAGGAGCTGAGGCCCAGACCTGCTTTGTGTCTTCATTTGGGTGAGTGAGTTGTGCGAGGTTGTCCCAGAGGGGTCGTTGCCACCTTAATGTCCCTATCACTTGAGAAGTCATGCTGGAATTTGGTTTACAGCTGAACACTGGGGGTGTTTCTTTTTCCTGAATTGATACTATAGCATGGTGATGTTAACATATTGTTTTTGCTGGGAAATGTGAGAGAGAGTGCAGGATCTCTCAAGCAGAGTAATCAAATTGGCAAGGCAGAAGCTGAACAAGAACCAGTCCCACACTGCCCCCAAGGGGTTGAGTAGAGAAAAGTAATAAAATTAGTCTTCTTTGTAAAATACATAAAAGTAGCTTTACTTGTAGAGCCAGTGAAGTGTCATGGTTTAAGTGTTGGACTAGGAAAATGGGAGCCAGGGTTCAAATCCCCATTTGGCCATGGAAACCCACTAGGTGACCTTTGGCAAGTCACCCTCTCTCAGCCTCAGAGGAAGGCAAAGGCAAACTCCTGAACAAATCTTGCAATTATATAAATAAATCCTGTGATAGGTTCGCCTTAGGGTCACCATAAGTCAGAAATGACTTGAAGGCACACAACAACAACAACGCTTTACTTACAAATATTTTGTTGTAAACAAACATGATATAATGAAGAGGGGTGTGTGAGAGACTGAAGTTTGGAGTGGTGCAGGATGAATATGAATGTGATAAAGCAAACAAACAGGAAATCAGCAAACACACAAACACAGAATGAGTGTGCGTGCACAGGCATGCAAAGTTTGCAAACTCTAACACTCTTTGCCTCCTTTCTCCAAAGCTGGTGTTCAAAATCTCAGATGGTTGATTTGCTGAAGGAAGGCTTGTGGGAAGAACTGTTGGACACTTACCAACCTGATATTTTTATTTCTGACTGGTGAGTTCTACTGCTCTTTAGCTCCATCCCATATCAGTTTACCCATATAAGTTAAGAGTCACACTTGCCAATAGCTTCATGGTTATTGTTTCCAGCCAACCGGGTTGGGAATCTTTACCAAGATGATCACTGTGACTGTCATACTTTGGCCACATCATGAGAAGGCATGATTCACCTGAAAAGATAATAGTGCTAGGAAAGGTGGAGGGCTGTAGTAAGAGGAAGGCTGCACATCAGATGGAGGTCCTGGATGCCCTGAGCCT
This sequence comes from Gambelia wislizenii, assembly GCA_030847615.1. Classification (NCBI taxonomy): domain Eukaryota; kingdom Metazoa; phylum Chordata; class Lepidosauria; order Squamata; family Crotaphytidae; genus Gambelia; species Gambelia wislizenii. Next base: position 37,661,356 of record JAUMIR010000010.1, read on the forward strand.
GCAGGACCTAAGCAGAGTGGTTGAGGGCCGGGGGTCTTGGAGGTCTCTCATTCACAGGGTCGCCATGAGTCAAAGTTGACTCGAGGGCAGTTAACAACAGATGTTCAGCAGTTGTAGAATTAGAGACTCCAATGCTTTCAAGAAACTGGTGATTCGGTCTTTGCTTTTCTGCCTCAACCGTAGCCCAAGATGTTCCCTGTTCTCCACAGGTGGGGTGCCCGTGAGGACTGCGGCTGCATTTACAAAATCCAAGTCCGCCTCCTGGCTGTTGACCGGACTTCTGTCATTGCCACTTTTACAGCCGAGCCAGATCCCATCCCGCAATGGAACGACGCAAAATATCAACAGGTCCTCTTTGCTACCACAGGCTCCAAGATCTATTTCTCTCTTGTTTTGTGCTGGGTTTCCCAAAGGGTGCCCAGGAACTACTGAGCTCAAAGGAGGTGCAGAACACAAACAGCTGCCGCTTGGAGGACTCAGGTTGCTGTAGGCAGTTGGGTAAATTTAAATACAGACTAATTATAAAACCTGGAAAAGCAGTCTGGTTCTCCCTGTAATCCCAAGGGAGAGTCGAGAGTGTAGCCAAGGTCAAAAACAGTGGAGGTAGGTAAGAGGAAGAAGCCCATTTTAGCAACAAGCGATCTGGAAGCTAGGAGTCAGAACCAGGGGAGAGTTACTAGTCAGCTGGCTTGTTGAATCAACGGAAAGGACAGAATGGGAGGTTTAGATATCCTGGGGTTCATCTACACAGGCCACGATACACCAACTCTCTAGGCATTTTCCAGCACAACTCTTGTTATATGTCCTCTATTTTGTGTCCCTCAGATAACTGAAACTGTGGGTGTTGGTTCTGTGGATGGGGTGTGGGACTCGTATTGAAAACTCTTTTCCAGGAAATCCCAACAAATAATATGTGAGGTTTTCTGTAGCAAGAGATTTCACCGCTTTGCAATAGTTTGGGACAGGCCCACAGTTAGCTAAACTTCCTCCTCCTCTGCTCTGACATCACCAGGGACCATCTCTAGGACTCAGGTTTTGGCTCAGAAACCTCAGGGACTGGGATGATCCTGACCTGGCAACTCGAGTCCAAAATCTGGTTCTGTCTTTCTTTGTTCCTTTCTCTTTACCTCTGCAGATATCCCATGTGTTCCGAAGCTACGGCCCCGGAGTTCGCTACGTGTTTTTCACGCACACAGGGAAAGACACACAGTTCTGGGCAGGGCATTACGGAGCTCGAGTCACAAACTCAACAGTCCTGGTCAAATTCTCCTCGGAGCCTCTGTGATCTTCGGGATGGTGGTTTCGCTCCTGCCGACTCCTCTTCCATCACAGAATCAATCCTTCCACTGGCAAAACATCCCCAAGGAGGAATGTCCAATTTTGTCATGGACATAATATTTCTAATGGGATTGTAGCATTGTGATGATTTTGTACAGAATTTCCCTTCGAGTCTCCTTTTGAAACAGTGGAGCATAATGAGCAACGGAGGAGAATTTTGCCTATAAAACAAGAGGGAAATAACAGTAGGGTTTTGTATGGGGCCTAAATTGCCAGGATCCTACATCTGATGTTTTGTAACAAAAATACATTGAAGAAATGCAACAAAACCTTGCTTGTGAGTCATGAAGGTGTACATCAGGAACTTCTGATCCATACTGGGCACTTCTGAGGTGCATTGGGCACACTCCTGTTGTGTTCCGTCACAGCCTAGCTGGTGTCCGGGTGCACATATGCACAGGTGCCCATCGCACCTTGGTTCATGGAGCATCAGTGACTCTACTAGCTGCCACTGCGCAAGGGATGCCCTTACCTTGTAATGGCACAGCAGCCGCTAGGCGAATATGGACACTGTGAAACTACTAGATTCTTTTTTGCACATACGTAAGGCCCTTTACGAAGATGTATGTCCCAAGCAAAATGCCAGACATTGTTTTCTACTAGAATAAAGTCTTTATTATTTATATCTGCCTTGCTTCTTGGATATAACAACAGTGCCATTTTCAGCTTCTGGTGCACAATTCTTAACTACAGAGAACTCCCAAATTAGTATAAAAATAAAACATCTCTAGAATTAATTTTTAAAACAACCACAACAAAATGAAAGTCAATTTTTAAGCCAACAAGAGATGCAATCCTATACATCTCTCCTCAGAAATAAGTCCCATATATATATATATATATATATATATATATATACACACACACACACACACACACACACACATATATAAAACTCTTGTGTATGTTTCCTTTCCCAGTGTGCTGATTGGCCACTTAGGAAACATACCCAACCAATCCCCTCTCTCCCCTCAGCCAATCACTGCCCACATGCAAATTCCCTCTCCACCTCACAATCCACTCCTGCCACTCAATCTGCATCACAACGGCCCCTCCCTTCTCTCACTCCCTCAGCCACTCACCACCCTCAGGTAAAGCAAAGCAATATTTTAGAAATGTAGAAAGATTATAAAACAAAAAAGTAGTCCCCAATGGGAAATACAGTCAAATGAAGGTGGTATACTCCTGCAAAATAGGGCTAAAATAATAGCATGTAGCTGAATCATGCAAACCTTTCAAATCTACTATTAACAGTGTATTTTATGCTGGGTCAGCTAGTTTATCTCAATGGGCTTGCTTCATGGTAAGTGTGTGGGGGGGTGTAGCTGCTCAGAACCATCCACATGCAACATGGTGAGAAAAACGAAGGAAGGGCACCAGTTCAGCAAATTGATGCACGTTATTTGAAGAAAGCCCTCCTCCATTTCATGAAACAGGATGCGGGCAGAGGCTCTTAAGTGTGAAGAAACATTTAAAACTGTGTGAAAATATTAACTGCTGATGTCTTTAAAGCAAAAAAGCAACTTGGCAATAATGTCAGCATTGCTGCTGAAATGCATGGGCCTCAGCCCTATTTTAAACCTGACTAGACTCCTCTCTAGTGGTGTTGGAGGAGAGTTCTACAGATATTGTGGACTGCCCAAAAGGCATATAAATGGGTCTGAGAGCAAACCAAGACTGAGGTCTCCTTGGAAATGATAAAATGCCCAAACAGAGAGCCTTAGGACATGCTAAGTAAAGTGGCAGGGCAGCTGGAAAGTTCGGCTCTCCTTGCTGCTTTACTACATGACGCCATTGTTCTTCCGGTGTTCTGCGGTGTTCACGTGACAAGGCCACTACTTCAGTGTGCAATGGGGCTCTAAGTCTTCATGAGAAGACATGACTCACTAGAAGAACACTATTACATGTAGTAAGGTAGAAGACAGTAAGGAAAGAGGAAGACTGTATTGCAAGTGGATAGATTCAATCTAGGAAGCCACGGCTGCTCTGAGTTTGCAAGACCTGAGCTGGGCTGTTGATAATAGCGACTGGGAAGTTTCTCATTCATAGGGTTGCTATAAATTGAAGTCGCCTTGACAGCAGTTACTATACAACCCTATATCTGCAAGGGATGTGTTCCCAGACTTACCGTGGATAGTGGAAATGGCAGAAAATAGCAAACCCTATTAAAATAAATGACTTCCAGCCAAGGCATACCATAGAGTAGTACTGGAGGACCTAGAATATACCTAGAGAGACCATATTTTGGGGAACATGGGTCCCATGGATACGGGAGTTGTACTGTAACAAGAGTAGACTCATTGAACCAATTGGAATAATCCATGTGTTGACTCACTGTTCAACAATTGATTGAATAGGTGTATTCTACCTGGGACTAAGCAACTGGATGTCAGCCATCAATGTTGGGGTTTCCACTCCAGCAGCTGCAGAACAATAACTAAGGTGACAGAAAAGCAACCGCAGAACCGCCAGTGATGGTTATCTGCATGGCTGCACTCTAACATGCATTGAGGAAACCGTCTACACATTGATGATATCTGACGCAAATCAAAGCTGCTCAGTGCTCTGGAAAGCCAGCCTTGCTAATTTCAGCCTCGGGCCACCTTCCCATTATACCATTTTGCCCACCTTTCTTGGCACCTGTCTACAAAGTAGCATCCCAGCGCTGGGAAATGAAGCATGGTGGCAACAGATGGCGCATAGAGGGCAACTATTCTCCTGTGGAAAAAGCTGACGCACAGACCTCATCATATATGTGAGTATGTCAGTTTGGTAGAAATGAAAAGCCTTTAGTAAGTGTCAGAAAAGCAGTGACCGGTTCCAAATACTGGATGCCACAACATGGAAAGTGCTTTCCAATACCCCTACCATGATGTCCTTCCAACAGCAGAGCAAAAATGACAGGAAGCCAAGAGAAGCCATAATTGCTAGATCTGCCATGACCGCTTTTGGCCCTTTCAGCTCTGGAGGCCTGTGCTAATCAGAAAGCAAACAGAGCCAAGGCAAACCATTCAAAGAATCACAGAATCACAGAGTTGGAAGAGACCACAAGGGCCATCTAGTCCAGCCCCCTGCTCTGCAGGAACACACAATCAAAAGCACTTCTGACAGATGGCCATCCAGCCTCTGTTTAAATTCCTCCAAAGAAGGAGACTCCACCACACTCTGAGGCAGAAGCGGATTCCACTGCTGAACAGCTCTTACCATCTGGAAGTTCTTCCTGATGTTTAAGTGGAATCTCTTTTCCTGTAGCTTGAACCCATTGCTCCATGTCCTGGAGCAGCAGAAAGCAATCTTGTCCCATCCTCAGTTTGACATCCCTTCAAATATTTAAACATGGCTATCATGTTCCCTCTCAACCTTCTCTTCTCCAGGCTAAACATACCCAGCTCCCTAAGCCGCTCCTGATAGGGTATAACTGCTTCCAGATCTCCCGTCATTTGGGTCAATTGTTAATTTTTTTATTTGTTTATTTGTTTTGTTTATTTATTTATACCCCGCTCTTTAGCCACAAGGCTATCAGAGCGGCTTACAAATTGTTTTTTAAGCAATAGCTATTTACACATCTACACTGTGTTAAACAGTTTCCAATGTGTGTTAGCTAATTGCCCCCCACAAGCTGGTCTATATATATATATATATATATATATATATCCTGACTGGTCTCAGGAGGAGGCCCAAGGTGTCATGGCGACCATTGTAGTGATGATGTCTTCCTAGGATACAGTGGTGCCTTTACTGTATGAAAGAGATCTTGAGGGTACAAGTTGGAGGGGTAAATTGAAGTGCCCTCTGGACCAGCCGAAAAACAACCACTGGCCCAGAGAGAGTGACAACCTCTGAGGATTGGATGCTCTGGGTGTCATGGATCCACTAGATTTTGCAGAAACCAGCCGGAAGGATGATGAGCCAGAGACATCAGTGTCCCTGAAGTCTTGTTTCAGCCAAGGTGAGTTTGCTGTTGAGCTTGGTCTTAGCAAACCCTCCAACTGTCCCCATTCAACAGGGACCACCCCAAATAATCCTCTGTCATACCACTTTTCCAGTTGTGTTGAAAATGTCCTAGTTTCTCTCTCTTGCTCCTACTTCCCCCTTTGTCCTCAGCTTACTTCAATGGCTGCAAACTGAGTTCAAAGTGCAAAAATAGTTTGTATTCAATTAATTCATGAGTGGGGGAAAGAAGGGGGAAGAATCTTGTCCTTCTCAGCAGGCTCAGGCAAAAGTCAACCGCTGCAGCCTCTCTTAACTTGTGTTTTGCTATCACCTTTTGCTATCTTGGCCACACTCTGTTGTCGCTTGGCCACATATATCCTTGTTTTCATCTTGACATGTAGGAGGGTATGCTTAGTGATAGGGAATGGCCAATTACTGATACCAAATATTCCTAAAAGACTTGCTTTGGGAGCACCTGGGTTTGGTCTAGTGTCATACTGCTATTGGGGAATGGAACCAATAACCTCAATGTCTGAGACCAAGACTAGGCTTCAGACAGTCTTCTGACATGTATGAGGGAATTAAGAGGATACTGGCCAAGCCTTGTAGATATCTTGGAATTCTGGACTTTCCAACGCAGGACCTTCAAAGCAAGGCCTTCATGCTATTGCATTTCATACTTCTCAGTCGATCACCTTCAACTTCTTCGCCTCTTCCAAGGCCTAGAACAGGACACAACTATCCATTCCCTCCAAACCTTGACAATGGAAGAGATTATATAATTTCATGCCAAGACAGGATGAGAGCAAAATGGCTGGCATGTCTGTTTTTTCCTCACTCATAACATCCTTTCCCACACTCACACATGCACCGGAGAGTAAACAGAGGGGGCCATGATATGCTATTTAGATGGATGAAACATGACTTTTCCTGGGATTTCTAGAAATCCTTCTGGAAATGGTAATCCATCCCATGTAACAGAGCTGCCCTTCTCCTTGGGGTGTCCAGAGAGGATTGCTTAGAAACTTCCCTGTGTTTTCTTTTCCATCCAGGTCTGAAACAGCTGCATCACAGCCAGGAACTTTGCAATGCCACCTTGGTAGCTGGAGGAAAGAGGTTTCCTTGCAACAGGTGGGTGTCTCTCCCAAAGCCAAGTAGGAGATCCAGAAGCCCCTGCCTAGTGAGAAAGTTTCTTCTCTATTAGACAGTTTAGATCCCCCTCCCCACCCGTGGTACCCACCCACTGACTCCATGCCCTCTAACTGTCCTGATTTTGTAGGGACAGTCCTGATTAATCCTCTGTCATCTCAGTTTCCCAGATGCATTTAAAATGTCCTAGTTTTCCTTGTCTCTTCCCCCTTCATCCTCAGCTTACTTCAATTGCTGCAAACAGGGTTGAAGGTGCAAAAAGCAGTTTGCCCTCAATTAACTCAGCAAGGGGGAAAGGAGAAGAGGGCAGGATAGAGACTTGCCCTTCCCAGCATGCTGAGGCAAAAGCCAACTGCTGCAGTTCCTGTGTTCTTCCTTATTAATAGTTTTTTGCCATCTGGACCACACTGCGATGTGGCTTGGCCACATGTGTCCTGGCTTTCATCTGTGGAATGTGGGAGGGTATGTGACGCCATGGCCAATGCATTGATCTCTGTCCTTCTCCCAGGGCGCTGTTAGCCTCCATCAGCCCTTACTTCCAGGCTGTGTTCACCAGTGGCTTCAAGGAATCCAGGGATGGGGAAGTTCTACTGAAAGACATGGATCCCTCCATTCTCCAGAACCTGCTCACCTACCTCTACTCAGGAGAGCTGACCCTCACTTCTGAGACTGCAGAAGATCTGTTCACGGCAGCCAGCCGACTCCAGCTCATGCCCGCCCTGACGCTCATCAGCAGGTAGCACAAGAGGTCTGGCTCCTCTAACATCTATCCCAGCTTCTGCTGGAAGAGTCCTAGAAATAAATGGCTTCACCTTGGCGTTCCCAGCCACCATCTTCCTTTCCAGTGACGTGCTTTCTCTCCATTGACTCCTGGCAGATATCTAATAGAGAGGATCTCCCAGGAGAGTTGTCTTCGCCTTTACACGCTGGCTCGGGATCACAACAACCCCACCCTGCTGCGTGGCACGTTACGCTACCTGGGCCTCCATTTTCAATCTGTCCTGGAACACCAGGATTTCCCACGTCTCGACCTCGGCGCTTTGATCGGTGTCATCTCTTCTGACCAGCTAGCTGTGTGCTCAGAAATGGAGGTCTTCCAGGCTATGTGGCGTTGGGTAAAAGCTGCGCCCGCCCAGCGCCTGAAGGTGCTTGGGATGCTGCTGCGACATATACGTTTCCCGCTGCTGACCCCTGAGGAAATGGCCAAAATCCAGGCAGATTTAGTCACGCTTGACCAGTGTGTGGAGATGGAGTGGGAAGAGCTCGATGGGGCTGGGAGGTTGCAGCTGAGTGGAGGCCTCCGACAGGGGATGTACCAGGAACGGATTGTGTGCATCAAAGTCCCCCGGTTGAGAGACATCCTCTCCATCAATGAGGATATGGACTGCTACATGGAGTGCTTGAATCCCATCACAGGGTCAAGGACAAAGCTGCCCCCTCTAGAGCTGGTGGCACTCCCTGGTTGTTCTGTCCTAGAGCACAGGTTGTACATCTCAGGGGGAAAGCACCCCGATGGTTCCTACTCCTGTGCCCTGCACGAATACAACTCCCTCACCAACTGCTGGGTGCAGCTCCCAGGCATGTCAACCCCCCGGTCTGTCCACATGTTCTTAACTTGCAAGCAAAAGCTGTTTGCCCTGAGCGGCTGGAATGACACAGGCCCCCTGGCCTCTGCAGAGAGTTTCGATGTGGTCCAGCAAGTGTGGGCCCCCATCGCCAGCCTGCCCATTGTCTTGCGTTTCTCTGCCTCAGCCCCCTTCAAGAACAAGCTCTATCTGATAGGTGGGGATGCTGACTCCGATGAGGTGGTGTACCAGGGCATTCTTATCTATGATATCCCCTTGGATACCTGGGCACAGGTGCCTCTGGAATTTAGTCTCCATGGTGCCTCTGCCATCACCATGGAAACTGGGATCTGTGTCATCGGGGGCTTCTTCTCCAAAAAGATTGCACATCCATATCCAAACAGGAGGTTCAGCCAGCTTCTCCCTTGTACCCCAAAATGCTTCTTCATGCATGAGACTGGAGTGGTTAGCAAGGAAATAATGATCCCCCCTCTGCCATTGCCCCTTGCTTTTGCAGGGGCCACTTGTTTCCAGGGTAGAATTTACGTGATGGGAGGCGTGTGCACCTCCAGAACACACGATGCTATTTACCACTGGGAGCCCGGAGAAGCTGCCTGGACCCAGTACCCGGAGAATCTCACGGGCCAGGGGACCATCGTGCGGAGGGTGCTGAAGTGTGTGACCCTGAAGTTGGCAAGGCCAAATGTGAGAGCTCTTATTCAAGATGCTTCTGTCAGCCGGGTGGCTATTGGGATGAAGGTTCCCTCCAGAGGGAGAGGGGAGGATGACCACCATAACACCCCTCCCAGGTCAAGTCTCCTTGACTTCAGTGGATGAAGGAGTACCATGAAAGAGGCTGAAATTCCCCAAAGGGAAGGCGTATTTTCATCCAGACTCCTGTAGTACTAAACCCATTAAAAGCATACAACATCTCTCTTTCCTGCTTAGCTTCATTTGATGAACATCCCTGCAGAAGGATGTGATATAAATATTCTGGGTCAACATTTTGCACAGGTTTAGGGCTCAGTCTCCAACAAACCAGTCCCCCAAATGTGGTGAACTAAGGGCGACATGCACCAAAGAGATGTTTCCTGTGGAGGAAGAGAAAGAACCAGAAGAGTTCATTGCATACCCTCCAACTGTCACAGTTTGGCAGGGACCATCCTGATTAACCCTCTGCTGTCCCATTTTTTCAGCTACTTTTAAAATATCCCAGTTCCTCTCTCTTGCTCCACTTTCCCCCTTAGTCCTCTGCTTACTTCGATTATTGCAAAAAAAGACAACAACAACTGAGTTCAAGCACAAAAGCAGTTTGTACTCCGTTAGCTTAGCAGGAGGGAGAGGAGAGAGGAGGGGGCAGAGTCTTTCCTTCCTGTAGACTCAGGCAAAAGGAAATTGTTGCAGCCTCTCCTGGCTTGTGTTTTATAGAATCATTGGAAGAGACCAAAAAGGCCATCTAGTCCAACCTTCTGCCATACAGGAATACACAATCAAAGCACCCCCGACAGATGGCCATCCAGCCTCCATTTAAAAACCTATAAAGAAGGAGATTCCACCACACTGCAAGCTCTTACTATCAGGAATAGCTCTTACTATCAGGAAGTTCTTAATGTTTAAGTGGAATCTCTTTTCCTGTAGTTTGAACCCATTGCTCTGTGTCCTAGTTTCTGGAGCGGCAGAAAACCAGCTTGCTCCATCCTCAGTACAACATTCCTTCAAATATTTAAACATGGTTATCGTGTTTCCTCTTAACTTTCTCTTTTCCAGGCTAAACATACCCAGCTCCCTAAGCCACTCCTCACAGGGAATGGCTTCTGGACCTCCCACCATTTTGGTTGACCTCCTCTGGACATGCTCCAGCTTCTCAATATCCTTCTTGAGTTGTGGTGCCCAGAAATGGACACAGTATTCCAGGCGAGGTCTGACCAAAGCAGAATAGAGTGATACTATTACATCCCTCGATCTAGAAACTACAGTTGTCCCTCTGTATCCATGGATTTGGTATCCACAGATTTAAGTATTCATGGCTTGAAAATATTCTTTAAAAAAATAATAATCCCAAAAGCAAACCTTGATGTTGCCATCTTATATCAGAGACACCATTTTGCTATGCCATTGCATATAATGGGACTTGAGTATTCACGGATTTTGGTATCCATGGGGGGTCCTGGAACCAAACCCCAGCGAATATGAACAGATGACTGTATACTTCTATTAATGCAGTTTATTATTAAGCTTTGCCATCCGGACCACACTCTAATGTTGCTTGTCCTGGTTTTCATCTAGGAAATTTTTGAGAGTATATCAATGTCTGTACTAATATAGCAGTTGAACAGGTGCCATAAGGGAACAGAAGCAAGCATAGAAGCCAGTTGTGCCAGTCTCAAAAGTCACTACAACACCTTCAGATCCTAACAGCTGCACAATATAATGGTTAGGACACAACTGGCAGAAGACATTATGAATAGCATGTGTGGAGGGCAGGTGCTGAGTTGCTATGGTAAGAGATCAGGGGATACAATTTGCCCTCCTACGCTGTTTAAGTAATGTTGGTATAGATTCTAAATTCTGGAAGAAGGAAAACTCCAGACTTCTGAATAGGAGAGCATTGGACAAGCCTCTGTCGTGCGAGTGAAGAGCAGAGTTGTTAAGATGGAGGCACGCGGCCTTTAATCATTCATGGCAATTAAATATTTATCCCCTCCATATCTGACGTGTGCACAGGCATATGGCATAATATACATAAAATAAACATCTTCAGCTCTCTTGTGCAGAGGTACTGATTGCATCTCTCAGATCATAGAACAGTGAATATTTCACTGTGAAAATTCTCAGATTACTTCAGGAAAGATACAACATTCAAGGTGCCCGACTCTGTAACTCGCCAGCCTACTCCTTGGCCCATGTTGTTGTTCAAGCCAGAAAAGACGTAGGGGGTGAAAATTCTGAACATCTGCATGTGTTATCCCCATTTGTTGTTGTTGCTGTTGTTGGTGTTGTTGTTGTGTGCCTTAAGTCATTTCCGACTTATGGCGACCCTATCACAGGATTTGAACTTGGCTTTCTTCCATTGGTGCAAGCCAAGGAGGAAGGGGGGAAGTGAGAGAAAGAGAGAAAAACTGAGACATTTTAAAGTCAGCTGGAAAAATGGAATGGCAAAGGATGAATCACCAAATTGGGACAATTGGAAGGTGTGCTTTATGTCCGTGGTTTGTATGAAAGAGTTATTGTCCACATGCAAAGAGCAGAGAGCAGGGGTGATTTCTTTACAACGAACAGACTGGGTATTTCTTTTCCTGCCACAAGATGTCACAAAAGACTCAGAAATATAAATGTTTAATGCTTCCAATTCTACACCCGCTTACATGAAAATAAATGCCATTGGACTAACTGGAACTTACTGCTGAGTAGGCATGCATACAGTCACACTGCAAATTAGGTATTCCCACACCCAGTGCATTGCACACTTCAGGGTTTCATTTCCACTGCCTGCAATGTCAATTTTCTTAAGTGGCTTTTAAAAGGATTATGGCTCTGCCTTTGCCAATTAACCATGCAGGTGGTAGCAGCAAACACAAATGTGGTATCAGCCACTGTTATTTCTCTCTCTAATCTTCTTGAAGTCCATTGATACCAACAGCAGTCATCCCAGTGAGTCTAAACCCCAGCAGGAGGTGATCTCAACTGAACTATAGAAAGTTGCTCTGGCTGGTTGCCCGGACAGTGTTTGGACATCTCAGATCAAGTCCTGGTTCCGAGGGGTTTTTCTATTCCGTTCACTTTTGTGTTCCCGCCCTGCCCTATGTTTCAAATTTTGCAATCTGCCTTGCATCCCAGACTGGGAAACAATAACAACAGCAACAGTCATGTCAGTATAGTGTAGTGGTTTGAGTGCTGGATTACAACTCTGGAAACCAGGGTTCGAATCTTTGCTCTGCCATGGCTGACCTCCGGCAAGTCACACTCTCTCAGCTTCAGTGGACAGCCATGGCAAATCCCTTCTGAACAAACTTTGCCAAGAAAACCCCATGATAGGGTCACCTTAGGGTCACCATAAGTTGGAAACAACTTGAAGGCACACAACGACAACAAAACTAGTAATAATAATAATAAATGGCACTAATATCCTTTCATCATCACAGCACAGGCAATATGGTTACAGACATAAGCAGTCCTAACAGGAGCCCTCCCTACAACGTCTGGCCCAGCCATGTCCATATTTATATTTATTATATATTGGTAATAAATTACCATATTTATGTGCCCCCTTTACTGCTTCCTTGGAATCCAACGAACTATTATTATATACCTTGGAGTCAACTTTTTTTTTAATTAAAAGAATTTCCTGTCATAACTACAGTTGTCCCTCCGTATCCATGGATTTGGTATCCATGGATTTAAGTATTCACAGCTTGAAAATATTCTTTAAAAAAAATAATAATCCAAAAAGCAAACCTTGATTTGGCAAAATGGGACACCATTTTGCGATGTCATTGCATATAATGGGACCTGAGTATCCATAGGGGGTCCTGGAAATAAACCCCGGCGAATATGAAGGGACAACCGTATATAGGAATATAAAGAATATAAAAAATATAAAGAATATAAAGAAAAAGGAAACATACCACAGCGCTATGCTACAAAAGAATAAACATACCAACAAAACTAAAGGAAGGGGAAAAGGAAGAAAAATAACACAGTAATTTCCATCTTTCCTATGATGGTTAAAGGTGATACACTGTTATACTTTCTCTATCAGGAAACAACTTATATTAAACTTCTACGTCATTGTTGAAACTTCAGATCCCACTGTTGATAATTTTCCCTGTTGCTCTTGCAAGAAGACCATCATCAATTCCCAATCCTTCCTAAAACTATTCAATGAATTTTCTCTAATCAAAGTAGTTAATTTGTCCATTTCAGCAAGGTCAGGCAATTTCATCAACGAATCCTCTTGAGCTGGAGTAATCGCCACTTTCTACTCCTGTGCACAGGGGATAAAAGTTCTGGGGGGTGGCGAATCCACATGACACAAATAATCCAGTTTGAAATTGGATTATTTGCCTTCCTATGGAATCCTTGGATTTGTAGTTTTACAAGGTCTTTAGCCTCCTCTGTCAAAGAGTGCTGGTGCCTCACCAAACTACAAATCCCAGGATTCCACAGGAAGGAGCCATGGCAAACAACCCAATTTCAAACTGAATTATTTCTCTAGTGTGGATGCCCTCCCCCCCCAGACTTACTGTTTATAAGTGAAACTGTGAATAATAGCAAACCCTATTAAAATGATGAACTTCCTGTACAAACATACCATAGAGTTACATTGGAGGACCTAGCCTTTCCTAGAGAGGACACCTCTCTAAGCATTCTCCAGCACAACACTATGGTATGTGTCCCTCTTTTTCCCACTGTGGATAACTGAAACTGTGGGTATTGGTTCCATGGATATGGGAGGCAGCCTATATATCTGCCTGGTGGTCATACTCATATGATTCTCCCATGTTCTTTCTCAATTTGCTCCTCCAACAGTCCCAGTAAGAAAAATTCTGGCTTTAGTTGAATTTCTATCTTCAAAATGTCCTGCATCAAGCCATGAATTTGAACCCCGTATTTCCCACGCTTCCTCACAAGTCCACCACATATGGTCAAAGGCCTTGGAGTCACCTTGAAGGCACATAATAACAACAGCAATAGAAATTAACATGGTTTCTAGAGCCAGTGCGGTGTAGTGGTTGGTTTCAGTGCTGAACCAGGACTTTGGGAGGCCAGGGTTCGAATCTTCACTCAAGTCATGTAAACCCAGTGGGTGACCTTGGGCAAGCCCCATGCTCTCAGCCTCAGAGGAAGGCAACAGGAAACCTCCTCTGAAGAAATATGGCAAAGAAAGCCTTAGGAAAGGAACACTAAATGTCCAAGTTGATTTGAAAGCACACAGCAACAACTACAGTCAGCCTCCTATATCCATGGATTCTGTATCCATGAATTCAACCATCCATGGCTTGAAAATATTTTTAAAAATCCAAAAAGCAAAGCTTTATTTTGCCATTTTATATATACTGCAAAGGACACCATTTTAATACACCACTGTATATAACAGGACTTGAGCAACCATGGATTTTGGTATCCATGGGGGGCCCTGGAAACAAACACTACCGTATACCAAAACCCCACTGTATTGCAGAGGAAGAAACCTACGGGATGGATTTATGGTGACAAAATCAGAAACCAACAAGGGAAAGGGGGGAACTTTGCAGCTTTGAATCCATGCAGGGAATTTTTAGTGGAGATGTTTTTCTTTTGTTTAAATCCCCAACCACTGATTGAAATTAGTGGTCTTGAAATGAGCAGAAAGGACAGTCTGAAGAGGCTGACCAAGAGACGTGACTACACATTAATAAGCTTTTAAGAGGAGTAATGAAGAAGGGGAGAGAAGGGTGTGAGATGGCAATGCAAGATGGAGTCAGACAGTAGGAGTGTGTGTGTGTGTGTGTGTATATATATATGTATATAATCCAGTTTGACACCACTATCACTGCTGTGGCTCTATGCTATGGAATCCTGAGATTTGTAGTTCTGTGAGAGATTTTGCATGCTCTGTTAGAGTGTTCTGGTGTTGCAACAAACTACAAATCCCAGGATTCCATAGGATGGAACCATGGCAGTTAAAGCGGTGTCAAACTGCATTATTTCTGTGGTGTGGCAGCAGCCTAATAGGTCTGAAGATCTGAAGCCAAGAAAAGGAGAGAAAGAGAGAGAAAGAGATGTGAACTGGAAGCCACAAAACAATTGCAAGATGAAATTAGACGGCGGTGCGCTTTGGGATTTTCAGCATGGGGGTGCAGCAGCTAAGGGAGGGATGAAGGTTTGGGGAGCAAAGAGTGGGGGGTTATGATGCCAGAGCTGCATAGGTTGGGCTGTGGGTGGGGCTCTTTGGAAGCAGAAGGTAGGCTTGAGTGTGTGTGTGTGTGTGTGTGTGCAGAGGAGGGGTTCATTTGACTGGCTTAACAAGGGACCCGAAGAAGGCTGGGGCAAGCCAGAGCAGCTGGGGGTCTTGGCCAAGAGGATGCAGGAAAGAGGTGGGTTGCTATGGCAACGGGAGGCAGGCATGGGCAGGCAGGAGTGATGGAGAGGGAGGCAGAGGGAGCCAAGGTGTGAGCAGAGGAGGGAAGTGGGGGACAAGGTGGGCGTGAAGCCGGTGCTCACAGGTGGATGGGGGACAGGGGCTGGTGGGGACGGGCATGGCCGGAAGGATGCCCAGCTGTGGGATCCTCTACGACACCTCCTTGCTCCTGCAGTTCTGCAACGGTGAGTTGGGCACATCTTCTTTGCAGAGGCTGTGCACTCATCTCTTCCTCCGCTGGACCCCCAGGGATGGCCACAGGGGCTGTCTTGAGGGGGGACACCAGCTCCTTCCTCACACACACACCCTCCATCCTGCCATGGGCATTTCATCCATAGGGTGGGTGGGTGGGTGGATGGGGGAATGAAATCTCCATAGCTTCTCCTTATGCTGCAAATCCATCACAGCTTGCATCTGCAAGAGGCAGGGAGGGAGGTGCCCGCCTGGCATTCTTGGGTGGGCAAGAACTCAGAGAGATGGTTATGGGAAGAGGGTGGTAGGGGGACTGTAACAGGGACCCACCAGGTTGGTCCTTACCTATTGCCCAGGAAGTCTTCATGCTAGGGAGTACAGCAGAGACATGAGGGGACCCTGGGATTGTTTTTAAGCTGGGAGTGGGTGGGGGACCAGAAGGGCAGCCGGGTCATAATTTTAACTCCTTACGAGCATTTCCTTGCAAAGCAAGGGAGACACAGTATGTGTTGCCATGATCCTTCTCGGAATTCAATGGAAGGTGGTAATGACCGGGGCACCATGAAAACTAGAGCCACACTACCTAAATGATTTGTTTGACTCTGCATTAACTGCCATGGCTCAATGGTATGGAATTCTGGGATTTGTAGTTTTGTGAGTGTTAGCCTGCTCTGTCAGAGAGCTCTGGTGCCATGACAAACTACAAATCCCAGGATTCCATAGACGGGAGCCATGATAGTTAAAGCGGTGTCAAATTGCATTATTTCTGCAGTGTGGCAGCAGCCTAAATATTGACCAGGCCTGACCCTGCTTAGTGTCCAAGCCATGGCCTATGAGGAGTAGTTTAGCGAGCTGGGTATGTTTAGCCTGGAGAAGAGAAGGTTATGATAGCCATGTTTAAATATTTGAAGCAATGTCATACAGAGGATGGAGCAAGCTTGTTTTCTGCTGCTCCAGAGACTAGGACACGGAGCAATGGACTCAAATGACAGGAAAATAGATTCCACCTAAACATTAGGAAGAACTTCCTGACAGTAAGAGCTGTTTGGCAGTGGAATGCATTGCCTCCTTCTTTGGAGGTTTTTCAACAGAGGCTATATAGCTGTTGGGCAGGTGGGCTTTGACTGGGTATTCCTGCATGGCAGAATGGGGTTGGACTAGATGGCCCTTGTGGTCTCTTCTAACTCTATGATTTATGATCAGAGGGGGTCTGGCTCTTTCAGGGTATTTAGGACCTTCTCTCTTTGATGCCAATCCTTTTTTATATTATTGTTTTGGACATCTTCTCTCCATCCTTCCTCCTGTCACACTTCTCTGGCCTTAGGCTCAGCCTGTCTCCAGGGCTCTCCTGCACTGACCAGCAGCCCTCTCTGGTCCAAGGTCAGTGGGACAGCCGTGTCCATAAAGAGGAACAGACTGTCCATGACTGTCCATCTCTCTACGCGCTCCCACACTCACTCACTAGCTCTCCCTCTCTCAAAGCTGGTACTCTGCCTGGCTGCAGAGACTGCTGCTTGTGATTGGACCACGGCTGAGGGATGCTGCAAAGAGGGAGGAGGTAGAGAGAGAGGAGGGGAGTGAAGAAGGAGAAATAGGATTGCAGAGAGGAGAGCCGAAAGGCAAACAGCATCACCAGGGCAGGGCAGGGAGCAAGCACCCCATCCTGCAGCAGAAGGGGCGGGCAGGGCCGGCGTGGCAGCGGGCAACGTGGGCACCTTGGCCCAGGGCAAAGGCCAGCATGACAGGTGGGTGGCTGCCAGTCCCAGGGCTCGCTTCGCCTTGCCCCACTTATGCCTCGACCCAGCCCGGCTCTGCATGCCGCTACAGCCTTTCCAAAGAGAGACAGAGACCGAGAGTGGTAGGTAGATAGCTTTGGGCATTTGAGAGGAAGACTGGCTATAGACAGTCAGGCATACCTATGACTGCGTGCAGATGGGCATGTCAAGTTTCTCCTGTAAGGGTGGGAGTGAAGAGGGAGATACGGGAAATTGTTCCTGGGCCAGAAGCAAACCCTCGGCAAGGATTAAAAAGATGCCACCATTCCTACCACTCTGTGTGTGTGTGTGTGTGTGTGTGTGTGTCATGTCCTGTCAACTTCTGGGGACCCCCTGGAATTCCTAGGGGTTTCTTAAGCAAGGAATCCTCAGAGGTGGTTTTGCCAGTTTCGTCCTCTGAAATAGAGTCTACAGTCCCTGGTATTCATTGGTGGTTTCCCATCCAAGTGCTAACCAGGGCTGACCCTGCTTGGCTTTCAAGATCAGACATGATCTGGTGCCTTTAAGGTATTGTGGGGTCAACCCACAATTAGCTAACACACATCGGAAACTGTTTAATGCAGTGTAGATGTGTAAATAGCTATTGCTTAAAACCAATCTGTAAGCCGCTCTGATAGACTTGTGGCTGAAGAGCGGGGTATAAATAAATAAATAAATAATAAACATTTAATAACCATTACTAAAAATGGAAACTGCAGTTAACAAATCAGAAGAAGGCAAGGGCAGCTATGAAGGAACTAGATAAGACCCTCAAATGTAAAGATATACAGTATATCATTAAAGTCAGAATCATCCATGTCATAGCATTTTCAGTTTCTATGTATGTTTGTGAAAGATGGACAATGAAGGAAGCTGATAGGAAGAAAACCCAACTCATTGGCAATGTGGTACCGGAGGAAATTTCTATGGATATAATGGATTGCCGAAAAAGACAAACGAATGGGTCCTAGAGAAGATCAGGTCCGGAGTGTCACAAGAAGCCAAAATGACTAGACTGAGGCTGTCATACTTTGGACGTATCATGAGACAATGTGACTCCTTGGAAAAGACAATAATGGTCAGGAAAGGAGAAGAGGAAGACCACACTACAGGTGAATTGACTCCATCAAGGAAGCAATGGCTGCCTTGAGTTTGCAAGGACAGTTGAACGGGCCCTGAGAGTCTCCGAGGTCTCTCATTCCTAGGGTCATCATATGTTGCAATTGACTTGATGGCAAATATGAACAATAACACCCCAAAAAAGGGTCTTTGGCATAGGCCCTCCCCACAAAGTGCTCCTCACCTCTGCTCCCTTTCCAAAAGCAATACTGGCACAATCAGAGGGCAGGAAGAGATTGTTGTTGTTATGTGCCTTTAAGTCATTTCCAATTTATGGCAACCCTAAGGTGCACTTATCACAGAGTTTCTTGGCATGATTTATTCAGAGAGGGTTTGTTTTTGCCTTCCTCTGAGGCTGAGAGAGTGTGACTTTCCCTCACTCCCAATGAGAACCCAGCTTTGTTTAGACACATCTCTATTTGCCAGTAGAAGGCAGTCTCTGTAAAAGATTGATGACTACCCTGATAAACCATATTCGGGGGATCCAAAAATTAATTGTCTGTGTGCTCTTTTGTGTGTGTCCGTGCGTGTGTGTGTGTGCATGTGTGTGTGTGAGCAAGAGAGAGAGAGAGAGAGATTTCCCACCCTTCCACTAAAAAAGTAGTAGTTTGCGGTGGATACGTTCCCAGACTTAACAGTTTATAAATGAAACTGTGGATAATAGCAAACCCTATTTAAAATGAATTGGCTGGGGGTTTCTGGGAGTGACAATCCAAAAAGGCACCTTGGGCAATTCACACACTCTCAGCCTCAGAGTTGTCTTAGTGTCACCATAAGTCAGAAACGACAACAACAAGGCATATTTACACAGTTGTGAGAGTGGGATAGAAGTAGTAGGATCCAGAAAGACACCAGTCATGACCCTTGCCTTACATTTTCAAAGGTGATACAGGTCTTTCAGATCTTGACGGTGGTCATTCGGTGTTGACATGTGAAAGCAATAAATCTGCTTACCAATAGTCTGTTTCCTTGGGTTGAAAGCCTTCTCTGAGCAGAGTCCTTTTCTTGTATGTGTAGGAGTCCATGCAACAAAATCCCTGTCCCCAGACACATGTAACTTTTAATTCCTGCTCCGCAGATGACAACTTGTCAGGCATCAGCGGGATGGAGGTGGATGACCGCATCTCTTACCTGGAGCAGCGCCTTCAGCTGCAAGAAGATGAGATCCAGGTGCTGAAGGCCGCACTGGCTGATGTCCTCCGACGCCTGAGCACCTGCGAGGAGAATGGGCTCGCCCTGCAAAAAAAGGGACCTAACAAAGGTATCTGTATGTGTGTATGTGTGTGTGTGAGGTTTGCCAGGGATCAGGCCCTAGCCCCAAGTCTCCAGTTTTCATGGGTTTATCTCCAGGTGGGAGACAATTCTCCAGTTTTGATAGAATCAAAGAGTTGGAAGAGACTTCAAGGGCCATCCAGTCCAACCCCCTGCCATGCAGGAATACACAATAAAATCATTCCCAACAGATGGCCATCCAGCCTCTGTTTAAAGACCTCCAAAGGAGACTCCACCACATTCCAACGCAGTATATTCCACTTCCGAACAGCTCTTACTATCAGGAAGTTCTTCCTAATGTTTAGGTGGAATCTCTTTTCCTGTAGTTTGAACCCATTGCTCTGTGTCCTAGTCTTTGGAGCAGCAGAAAACAAACCTGCTCCATCCTCAGTATGACATCCCTTCAAATATTTAAACATGGCTATCATGTCCCCTCTCAACCTTCTCTTCTCCAGCCTAAACATACCCAGCTCCCTAAACTGCTCTTCATACGCCATGATTTCCAGACCTCCCACAATTTTGGTCACCGTCCTCTGGACATGTTCCAGCTTGTCCAGTTTTGGAAGCCTCAGCTTCAGGAAAGAAGAAAGTGCTGAGTGAAAATCTCCACCTCACGTAGGAAAGCAGCAGTTTGCTATAATTTACAAGGATTAATTGATTTGTTGTCGCAACTTGCAAAGACACTGGGGGGGGGGTGTCTATGTACAGTCAGCCCTCCGGATCCATAGATTCTTTATCCTTGGCTTGAAAATAATTTTAAAAATTCCCAAGAAAGCAAACCTTGCTGTTTGCTATTTTATATATGGAACACCATTTTACTGTGCCATTGTATATAATGGGACTTGAGCATCCATGGATTTTGGTATTTTGGGGGTCTTGGAACCAAACCCCAGCAGATACCAAGGGCCCACTGTATTTATGTAGTTAGCTTCCTTCTTCCCTCCCAGTTGTTGTGACATCAGGACTCACCCTCTGTTCTGCTCTGCATCTACCTTCTGACTAGAAGCAAGCAGGCTAGATTAAATGGTCCTTACATCATCTTTCTACATAGGAGAGAAGGAATAATCCCCTCATTTCATGAGAACAAAGATTAATTTGATCTGAGAACAGATTGGATTGAAGGGTTGAAATAGAGTGAATTATATATCCCTTAGATGTCCAGTTTGTAAATATTTTTTTACAGTGGTATTCTAGACCAAGTGACATTTTGGAACAGTCTTCCATGGCAGCCCCACACCTGCTGCATTAAAGCAGTCTAACCCAGATATTAGCAGAGCATGAATTACTGTGGCCAGGTGACATTTTTACAAGAAATGATGGTATCATTATTTCTGTTGCAGTTTACCAGCTACTGAGGGGCCTGCCCTCTCGGCCTAGCCTGAGCAATGGGATCATCCCGCAAAGAAGAGGTTACTCTACATCTCCATCATCCCCTAAGAGAGAACTGCTATCTGGGAAAAGGTGATGTGTCTGTTCACGAGAGGGTTCATCCAAAAGCTCTTCCACACAACACAATGATTCTACTTTAACTGCCATGGCTGCATCTTATGGAATCCTGGGATTTATAGTTCAGGCAGGGACATTTAGAGTTCTCCCCAAATTAAAAACCCCAGGACTCCATAGGATGTTGCAAAGGCAATTAAACTGGAATCGTAACACTATGTAACACTATGTTTGTATTTCTGGTACAGGGGGAGGAACCCGAATTAAATGGAATACGGGGCATTTTTCAGTGTGGCTGTGATCCTGTTGTAATCTTCATGGCTTTGTGTATATTGTTCATGACCCTAAGCCATCACATTTTTGAACATAAAAAATAAAGCACATATAAAACGCAGGCTACACAATTAACCAGGCATGTCATTGACACTAATCAGACGGTAACCATTCCTCAGAGGGCTAAAATTACTTTTTTTAAATGACCAAAATTAAAATTTATAATAAGACTTTCCCTTCCACTACTAAGAAACAGTCTGAGCCCCTTGCCAGCTTAAAATATAGGCAGAAAAAGCTTAAAAAGACAATTCACCCCACTATTTTATTTTAAAATTTCATGCTGTGCTCTTAATGTTCTAACAACCAGGGCAAAAATAGCAACCTGAATAGTAATAAAAATGTCATTTGTCATTGGGTAACTTCAAGTTGTTTCTGACTTATGGCACCCCGAAAGCCATAGGTTTTGCCAAGGGTTTTCTTGGCAAGATTTGTTCAGAGCAGGGTTTGCCTTTGACTTCCTCTGAAGCTGAGAGTGTGTGACTTACCCAAGCTCACCCAGTGGGTTTCCACAGCTGAACAGGGATTTGAACCCTGGTCTCCAGAGTTGCAGTTCAACACTCAAACCACTATGTCACACTGTCTCAACATTTGTGCAAAGGAGGTTTGCACAAAGCAGAGGGAGCCTTCATCTGAAGCTGAGAGAGTGTAACTGGCCCAAAGTCACCCAGTGGGTTTCCACAGCCGAACAGGGATTTGAACCCTGGTCTCCAGAGTCAAAGTCCAACATTCAAACCACTATACCATGCTGGCTCTCCAAAAAAATATTGTTACCTTCTAGCAATATACAGATCTGTCCCAAGTGGGGTCTTTTTGCACAAGGGCAGAGGATATAGGCAAGGAATGTATGCCTCAGAGATTTATATACAGTTGTTCCTCCATATTCACGGATTTGGTATCCATGGATTTAAATTAACAGCTTGAAAATATTCTTTAAAAAATAATAATCCAAAAAGCAAACCTTGATTTTGCCATCTTATATAAGGGACACCATTTTGCTATGCCATTGCATATAATGGGACTTGAGTATTCACGGATTTTGGTATCCATTCGCGGTCCTGGAACCAAACCCCAGCGAATATGAAGGGACAACTGTAGTGGGCATCTTTATAAAGAGTAGGGAGATCCTCAGCTGTTACCTGTACACACCCAAAGTGATAGAGTTCTGGAGTGGGGTAAGAAGCAGCCAAATCATACTTGTGTGAGATGGGCACTTGGCCCAGATTTTGGGTGTGTGTGTGTATTGTGTGGCTAACTCTCCCTTAGAACTGTAGCATGACAGCTTTTGACAACAAGCACCCTTCAAATCCTACCACCACCACCACCTCTATTTCCCATGCTGAGCTCTCTCCTGCTTCTTTCTGCTATGCTAGTCTTTCTTGGGTTGGTGAACGAACTGAAGACAAAGGTGCCAGGACAGGAGGGTGTAAACTGCTTTTCAAACACACTACCTTTGGATGGAGAGCATAAAAGAAATCAAGGGAGACTTCCTTTTCTCCACAGGGTGACACCACTAGAGACCATACCCTCCAAGTATCCCAGTTTGGCTGGGACAGTATTAATTAATCCTCTGCAATCCCACTTTCTCAGTTGATTTTAAAATGTTCCGGTTTCTATCTCCACCTCCTTTCCCCATGTTTCCCCTTTGTCCTCAGCTTCCTTCAATTGCTGCAAACTGAGGTCAAAGTGCAAAAGTAGTTTGCACTCAGTTAACTTCCTAGAGGGTGAAAAAGGAGAGGAGAGTGCAGACTCTTGTCTTCCCAGTAGGTTCAGGCAAAAGCAAACTGCTGTAGCCTCTCCTGTCTTGTGTCTTCTTCCTCATTTACAACCTTTGCCATCTTGACTGGTCTCTGATGTTGCCAGGCCACATGTGTCTGGTTTTCATCTGTGAAATGTTGGAGGGTTTGCTAGATACAGGAGGTTGTGGGGTGTTGCCTTGCCTTGGAACTGTCAGATTTCCTTTCAAGACAGTGGAATGCATTGCCTGGGAGTGTGGTGGAGTCTCCTTCTTTGGAGGTTTTTTGACAGAGGCTGGGTGGCCATCTGTCAGGAGCGCTTTGATTGTATATTCCTGCAGGGCATGGGGTTGGACTAGATGGCCCTTGGGGTCTCTTCCAACTTTATGGTTCTAGGATAGCTGGCTGACTAGTTGTCCCTACAAGACATGATATATATGTGAGAAGGAAGAATTTAACTGCAGTTAAATAAGATGGGACTATATGGGAAGGGCCTTTCTGTAGATCAGCTTTGATTTATTGGAGTCAGCTGGACTGGCCTGCTCTTCAGGGCCTGATCGTATGTGGTGCAACATGGGTATGCATGTTCCTTGCTAGGAGCACACACTCCTCTGGGGAATGTGCAGCTAAATCAGTCCGTAATTGTTTGATGATGTGTGAAAGAGACAGTTGTGGAGTAAGGAAAGCATTGCAGGGCTTAGAAAAGTTTCTTTTCTGGACTACGGTCCCCCAAATCCCCCAACCACTAGGGCCATGGTCAAGCAAAGGCATGTTTCCAACCTCTGGGCCTTGGTTTCCACTCCAGAGCCAAGGTTCAACAGCAGTGGGGAGAGGGTAACCAAGCACTGAGGAAGAAAAAAGACAAGAATTCAGGCCATTTGGCCAGAAACCAGAAACACCGGAGCCTTGCAAACTAGGAAGAGGAAAAGATTAACTCCTCCGTGTGCCAAATTCACAAAGCAGAGGGAGACAAAAAAATGCCTCCATCATGCCTCTGTGATAAATACAGGTCAACTTCTGTATCCACGGATTCGGTATCCAGTTTCACACTTACACACGTCTGACAAAATATGTCCTCTCTAGGCATTTCGAGGTCCTCCGGTGTGATTCTATGGTCAACCTCTGGTGTCTGTCTCATTGAAAATAGTAGGGTTCCCTATTATCCACGATTTCAGTTATCCACTGGGGGTCTTGGAACACATCTGGGGTTGACCTGTACAGCCGAATTCACTGTTGCGTAGCCATTCTCTTTCTGACAGTCTCAGTCACCCAACAGGGTTTGCAAAGAGCTCTTCTTTGGCTCTAGCACCTCAGGTCTTGCAAGGGGATTTTCTTTGCTACAGCATCTCTAGTCTTGCAAAGCTTTGTGGATTTTTAAAAAACCATACGGCAGGGGAGCAGTCTTAACGAATGCTTTGCTTTTCATCCAGCATTCTCATTCCTTGCTTGCTCTCACACTTGCTTCTCCCAGCCCATGCTTCTTCTCCCTACTCCCTGCATCACCTATACCCCTCTCCGGCTTTTGCTTCCTTCTCCTGCCCCTTTGCCCTTGGTCCTGTCCTGGCAACATTGCTGAGGCTCTTTCTCCCACAGCGGGCGTAGTAGCTGCCCCTCGCCGGAACGCCCAGCCTCACTCCAGCAGCGCCAGTGTTTCAAGGACCAGAGGAGCCGCACCACTTCTTCCAGCAGCTCTGGCAGTGGGAAGCGAGAAGGGTACGTTTCAATTCAGTCACCCACGTTCACCCACCATCAGTCCCCCAGGAAAGCAATACGCTTTCAAGTTCACTCCAACTTATGATGGCCCTCTCCTAGGGGTTTCTTGGCAAGATTTATTCTGGGCAGGTTTGCCACGGCCTTCCTCTTTTAGACTGATATAGAGGGTGACTTGATATAGCGAGTTTCTATGGCCTAGCGGAAATTTGAACTCTGGCCTCCTGGAGACCTGTCCAGCACTTAAAACCACTCTACCATACTGGCTCTTTAAAAATTGTTGTGTGTGTCTTCAAGCCAGCTCTGACTTAGGCGACCCTCTTCTAAGGATTTTTTGGCCAAGGATGTTGGGCATTCTCTGTGCCAATGTGCCTTCAAGTTACGTAGTTGCCTGTCGACTTATGGCCATGAATTTTGGAGGGTTTTCCTAGGCAAGGGATACTTAGAGGTGGTTTTGCCAGTTCCTTCCTCTGAAATAAAGCCTACAGCACCTGGGATTCCTTGGCGGACCTTCTGGGCTTGGGGAAGGTTCTTCTTTTTGGACTGTCACTCCCAGAATCCCCCAGCCAGCTATGCTGGCTGGGGGATTCTGGGAATGGCAGTCCAAAAAGGCACCTTTCTCCATGCTCTGGAAGTTCTAGCCTGCAGCATTTGAGGAAAAGGGACCACAGTCAGATCTTGTGTGTGTCTTCAAGTCCGACCCCATGAAATTCAAGTCCGACCCCATCAAACTTCTGGCGACCCCATGAAATTCAGAAATTCTTAGGCAAGGAATCCTCAGATGTAGTTTTGCCAGTTCCTTCCTCTGCAACAGAGCCGACAGCCCCTGGTATTCATTGGTGGTTTCCCATCCAAGTCCTAACCAGGGCTGTCCCTGCTTAGTTTCCAAGGCCAGGTGGGATCTCATGCCTTCAAGGTATTTTGGCATTGCCTTCCTCTTCTAGGCTGATATAGAGGGTGACTTGCCCAAGGTCACCTAGTAGGCTTCCATGGCCAAGCAGGAATTCGAACTCTGGTCTCCTGGTGGCCTACTAGTCCAGCCCTCAAAACCTGCTGGCCTTTTTAAAAACTTGTTATGTGTATCTTCAGTGCCAACTCTTTCCTAGTGTTTCTTGGCAAGGTTTAATCCAAAGAGGTTTGCCATGGCGTTCCTCTGAAGCTGAGAGTGTGTGGCCTGCTCAAGGTGGGTTTCCATGGCTGAGCAGGGATTCAAATCCTGGACTCTGAGAGTCCTGGTCCAGCACTCACACCACTATAATACGCTGGCTTAACTTTCCATCGCAGAATATAGTACTGTCGAGGAGGGAAATGAGCTGCTATCCTGCCTGCAGCTCAGGTTCAGCAAAGCTCCGGTGAATTGGACTGGTAAAGCAAGCCGAGCTATTAGCTAGGAAAAGCCTTCCTTGCTGGAGCAGTTCGGGTTTCGCCACAAGCCCGTTGAATCCGTTTTTTGCGGAGCAGCTGAGGTCTTGCAAAGCTATGGGTCTTTGGTTCTCACCAAAGGAAAGAAAGCCTTCCTGGATCGTCTTTCATCGGGTAGGCTGGGACGGCGGCTGGTGAAAAGGAGCCCAAAGCGGAAAAAGGAAGGGAGGAGAGCTCGAATTTCAAAGCCAGCCTCTCCTTCTCCAAGCGCGGCCACTTTTTTCTTCCCTCCCCTCCCCGTCGCACCCAAGGGAGAAGCCACCCCGCCCCGGGTGGAGTTTCCCACTCCTCCCCTGCAGCTCTTAAAGGCGCAGGTGTCCTCTCAAAACCTGGATGGGGTCCCATACCCCCTTCCCTTTGCCCGGCTTTGCTGCCTTCCTTGCGTGGAAAATCCACGCGCGTGGAAAATCCACACGTGCCCGGAGCCTCCCGCGCCTTGGCTCTCCCTGGCGGGGGGGGGGGACTCCCTTCACCATCCCTTCCCAGGGTTTGCTTCCAAGGCAATTCATCCTGGGATGAAGACCGACCCCCTCCCAGGCAGGGGGCTAGCTGGGCTAATGGTCACAACCGGGGCTCCCCGTCCACACCCCGTGGGAAAACCATCCCGTGCGCAATTCCCCAGAAATGGCCGTGGGCGATGCTCCCTTCCTTCTCTCCCCCCTAGAGAGACAGTCCAGCGCTTCGGGGGTTAAAAGGGAAGGTGCCCGGCTGGGGAGGGAGGGGGGGACCCCGGGCCAGGAAGGAGGCGTCCGGGCCGGGCAGCAGTTGGAAAGTTTCCCTCTCCGGCCCCCTCGCCCAACCTCCTTCTCGGGACAGCTCTTGCAAGCATTGCTGGGTTTTGCAGTCCCCGGAGAGGGAGGGTCCAGATATCGCCCCACTCTGGAGGGGTCCCCTTCTTAGCGCCTCTCTTGACGACCTAAAGCCCCCCCCTCGCTCCCCAGCAAAGCCCCCCCAGAGCATCCACTG
Source organism: Gambelia wislizenii (assembly GCA_030847615.1). Classification (NCBI taxonomy): domain Eukaryota; kingdom Metazoa; phylum Chordata; class Lepidosauria; order Squamata; family Crotaphytidae; genus Gambelia; species Gambelia wislizenii. The sequence continues at coordinate 37,688,405 of JAUMIR010000010.1, forward strand.
CCATGAGGAAGGCGGCGGGGACTGGCAGCCCCAGGTAAGGGGGAAAGGGGGTCGTCCCTGTCCTAACCCCCCCCCACTTCCATCTCCTTCTTTCCAGGGCTCAGCCTGCGGAGGAAGAGTGCCTCTGAGCATACACAGAGCGCCTTTAAAGCCTCAAAGACTCCCCCTATCCTGAGCGTCCCTTTTGGAAGGGGAGGGCTTCCCCCCCTTTTTGGGGGGGCTCTGGGGGAGCAGGGGTTGGGGAGCGAGACCTCAGACCCGCTTGCTGTTCAGGACTGTTTAAGGAATTTGGGGGGCCCCTGCAATGCTTTATTTTTGGGGGCCCGTATCTTTATCTCAGGCCAGTGTAACCTAACTCAGCCTAAGGTATTCACAGTACAGAATATTTAGATTATTACTGTTTTTGCAGGAGGAGGGTTACAACCAGGGCCGGTTTAAGGAATTTTTGGGGGCCCTGCAATGCTTTATTTCGGGGGGCCCATATGTTTATCTCAGGTCAATGTCACCTAACTCGACCTAAGCTATTCACAGTACAGGGTATTCAGATTATTACTAATCATGTTTTTGCAGGAGGAGGGTTACTACGTGGGGCCCCACAATGGTGGGGGCCCTTGCGGATGCTGACGCTGCTGGTGCCTTAAACCGGCCCTGGGCCTGTTTTCCAGTGCCAGAGGGGGAGGATGTGGGGGCAGACCTAGATCTTGGGGAGACCCCCCATGCCTAAAGAGGACCAGTTTGCCAAGGCCTTACATTGGGGCAGGAAAGGGTATGACACTGGAGGTCAGTTTTTAGGGCAATCAGGTGAGCATGGCCCCACATTTTGAATTGGGGCCCCCAGGCCAAGATCTGTGGTGCCCCCCCCCTGCTGCTAAGATTAAGGGCAGAGAGATGCTCTACAAGATTTAGGATAAAAATTAAAATAAGTCAGTTTAAAGGGTGACACCAAAGTAATATTTATATTTATATATTTTTTTTAAAAAAACTAAATGGATTTACTTAATAAAAACTTACAATAATACCATGCTGGGCTCCCCTCCTAATCTCAGGCCCCCTAGGCTAGAGCCTTGTCAGCCTTCCCTCCCTTGTTGGGGCCGTGGCACCAGGGGTTGGGATGGGCAGGTGAACTCCAGAAATAAGCTGGTTGAAGAATAGGGGCTTCCATTGGTGCAAGGTGCAAGGATCCCTCCCCATGGAAGGGTGAGGGGGGTGTCCAGGAGGGAGCAAATCAAGGCAGGGCGGAGAAAGGAGTGCATGCCACCCACAAGTAGGGTGACGCAGTAGGGTGGATCCTGCCCTATTGCAGCAGAATGCAAAGGATGGCTTCAGGCAACAGACTTTGGGTGCTGTTGTGTGCTTATATAGAACCATAGAATCATAGAGTTGGAAGAGACCCAAGGGCCATCTAGTCCAACCCCCTGCCCTGCAGGGATACACAATCAAAGCACTCCTGACAGATGGCCATCCAGCCTCTGTTTAAAAAAACTCCAAAGATGGAGACTCCACCACACTCCCTGGCAGTGCATTCCACTGTTGAAGAGCTCTTACTGTCAGGAAGTTCTTCCTAATGTTTAGGTGGAATCTTTTCTCCTGTAGTTTCCTTGTAGTTCCTTCAAGTCACATCATAGAATCATAGAATCCTAAAGTTAGAAGAGACCCCAAGGGCCATCCAGTCCAACCCCATTCTGCCTCCAGAGAAGGAGATTCCACTTGTCTACTTGTGGGAACCCCATGAATTTCAGAGGGTTTTCTTAGGCAAAGAATCCTCAGAGGTGGATTGGCCAGTTCCTTCCTCTGAAATTTAGTTTTCAGCATCTGGGATTCCTTGGCAGTCCCCCACCCAAGTCTTAACCAGGGCTGACCCTGCTTAGCTTCCAAGGTTAGACAGGATGTGGTGCTGTCAGAGTGTTTAGTCCCCCCCCCCAGGCTGTTAAAAGATGCAGCTTGTCCATTGCTCTGTACTATGGGGCAGAGATGCAGTTTGGAGTTGCTACCTCCTGCTGCAGAATGGCTTGAACGGATGCCACCGAATACAGGCAAGATGGTGAGTTGCTCTGCAGAGGGTACTGAGCACCAATTTTGTCTGTTCGTGTCCCTGTTTTAAACCTGAGTATCTTTCTAGGTTTACTGAGTGAGATAGCAAATTTGCTCCAGTTCACCAGTTCTGTTTCTTGGCAGAGCACAGGGGTTTGTAAACCAAACCCAGGATTTCCGTCTGTTGTACCATAGTCCCAGGCCAGGCTGTTTTTAAAAGCATGTAACTAAGTTCAAAATGGCCAGATAAGTGGCAAGAGAATCATGGAATGGAAAGCTGACAGATTTGCAGGTGGAAACATGGGAGAGAGGCACAATGAAAGTATTCTGCCATTTTGGTGAAAGTAGCAAAACCCCAGTATTTGAGAGGTACATGTGTCACCAGCATATATTTGATAAGACAGCAGCAATAGATACATAATGTTGTTAAATTGACCTAAAGTAGATTCATAAATGGAAACCAAGCCTCATGAGGAACGACTTAGGGAGTCGTTGGGTATGTTTAGTCTGGAGAAGAGAAGATGGAGAGATGCCATGAGAGCCATCTGAAGGGAGGTCATGTGGAAGATGGAGCCAACTTCTTTTCAGCTGCTCCAGAGACTTGAACATGAGCCGATGGATGCAAATGACAAGAAAAGAGATTCTGCCTAAATGTTAGGAAGAACCTCTTGACTGTAAGAGATGTTTGATAGAGGAATGGAGTGCCTCAGAGGGTGGTGGATTGTCCCTCTTTGGAGGTCTTTAAACAGGTTGGATGGGCATCTTTCAGGAGTGCTTGAGTTATGATGCTTTGATCGTGATTCCTGTGTGGCAGAATGGGGTTGGACTGGATGGCCCTTGTGGTCTCTTCCAACTCTACAATTATGAGGTTCTATGATTCTATGTATGCCTGCATGGCAGGGGGTTGGACTAGATGGCCTTTGGGATCACTCCCAACTCTTAAGATTTTATGAAAAGAATTTCTACAGTACAGAGGATAGAAGCTACTGACTCCTTTGCCCCAAATGCTGCTGATACCAGGTGTAAGCAAGAAGCAGAGAGTGCTTTGTGTTTTGTGTGTGTTCCAAAGTGGCCTTTTGTGCAGTTGGGAGGAACCTAGGGAGGGGTGGAAGTCTAGCTTGTGTGTGTGTGTGTGTGTGTGAAGTTGTGCACAAAGGGAGGACTGAGGGTGCAAAAGAGGTGTTGGAGGAGGGCCCTGGTATTAGCTGATGCAAGATCACAAGCAGATCCCATGTGAGAAGAAAGAGAAAGCAATGCTCAGGGTGAGGCCGAGTCCCACAGGCATGCAGGGAGGGGTGAAGGGCTCAGAGCTGCCAAAGGAGACTGTGGAAATGGAGGCGGTTGTTTAGGTGATGGTGGGAGGCCAGGGAGAGACAAAAAGTCACAGTAGAGGTTCAGAGAGGATCTGCCCCACCTTTCTCTGAGAGAGAGAGTTAACTCCTTCGCTGCTGCTGCTGAAGTTATCCATACAAGGAGAAAGGACTGACTGGTTGTTATGAAATGATGTAAAAAAGATAAATACCACCCACAAATTCAGTTTGAATTAAAATTAGTGCTTGGTGTTTTTGTCTCCCTGGGTGGATGGGTGGTGGATTCTGATCCCTGCAATCTAAACAAGTAGTTTTCCCCAGGTTAAGCTAAACAGACCCTGCCCTCCTCCATAGCCAGGCCTAAGTGATCCTGCGCTCCTTGGATGGACCTCTTGAATATTCTCTAGCTTCTTCCTTCAAGTTTGTGGCTGGAGCAGATTGAATGGTAATGTGCAGGCCAAGCCAGCCTTTGCCTTGGTCCCTGTCATGTGGCCCCTCCATTGCAAGGAGGAGACGGCTGAACATCACGGCCCCCTGGAGATCCACAGGCCACTAGAATGCCACTGTTTGAAGGGCTTTTCACATGCGCCTCTGTAAGCCAAGAGGCTAGGAGAGGAAAGGAATTGGACAATCATGAAAAGGATCTCTGTATGATCTCTGAGGAAACCAGACTCCCCACTGCCAGAGCTTGCTCCTCCTGACCCACAATCCAGCCAAACATGTCTAACCTTCCCTTCCATCTCTGTTTATTCTTTGGGCGTCCTGCTGTGCTCCATCTTATTCTGAAGGCTCAAAGGATTCTCATGACTAAAAGCCCCTCACTTTGCCATCTGAAAGCAGCACTGCTGAGCACTGTGATGTGCTAAAAATGTTCAGGGGTTGTCAGAAGCTTAAAGCTAAAAAAAACACCCCGATATAACTGTGTACCACAACTGTTGGCTTCCCTCACCCACCTCCTCCATTTTAGACTCCCAAGTGTTTGCTTGGCAGGGAACAGCTATTTCTTCTGTTCCCTTCCTTCCCCCACGCGCAGGCATTCACGAATCCAAGAGCGGCGATGCCTTGGAGAGATGTTCGGCTCATGTGCTTTCTCAATGCTTACCATGCGGAAGCAAGCATCTCTAACGGGCTCCAAGCCGGCGTCTGTATGCTACCCGCCCCTTGCGATTGGCTGACCTGCTCTGATGTCATAGAATGGTCGCCTGGCATTCTATGCACAGGGTGAGAGCTGTCTGGGGACGATAAGACATGGCGTAAAATTGGTACAGCTGCTACAAAGGAAGTTGTGGTTTGGGAGGGGAGTGAACAGTTTAGGTCCAGAGTATCTGACCAGACCATGTCTCTCCATATAACCCTGCCCGGCTCCTGAGAGCCACATGAGAGTCCCCACTTTCAATCCCACCACTTTCACAGGTACGGCTGGTGGGAACATGAGAACGGGCCTTTTTGGTGGTTGCCCCTAGACTTCCCTATTGAGGCTAGAACGGCCCCTTCCATGCTGTCCTTCCCCCAGCAGGTGAAGACTTTTTAACCAGACAAGCTTTTAACAAAAGGGCTGTAAGTGCTGTTTTGTTTTATATTGCACTGTGCAACTTTGAAAGTCTCTTATGTGGCTAGAATCCTCTGTCGCGGTCTGTGTTACATAACTTTACACATACTTAGCTACGTAGCAGAGATGCTATGAAACCCAGTTAGTGAATGGAGAAGATGCATGACAGGACACCAGCTGAAAAAAATAGGGTCACACGCCATAGAGTTGTGCTGGAAAATGCCTAGAGAGGCATCTTCTCTAGGAATCGCTAGGCCCTCCAACACAGCTCTGTGGTATGCTTGTACCCAAAATCCTTTATTTTACTATTATCCACAGTTTCCAGTATCTGGGAACAGAAGCCCTGTGGATTTTTTATATTTATTTATTTATTTATTTATACCCCGCTCTTCAGCCATAAGGCTATCAGAGCAGCTTACAAATTGTTTTAAGCAATAGCAATTTACACACCTACACTGCATTAAGTAGTTTCCAATGTGTGGATACATGGAGGAGACTTGTAGCAATGTAGCAGCAGCCCTCCACTTTTTCACAGCCACATGAACGTTTTGCGGAGGTATGCCTCCCCGGCTTCCTTTTTCACGTTCTATTCTAATCATTTCCTTTCTTTTCCTCTCACAGCAAACCGAAAGAGGCCACCTTCAGCGCTGGTAAGTAGAGGCTGCCCACACTCTGCATTTGAAGGTGCTGATGGTTCAGTAGTAAGGAGGATAACAGAGTTTAGTAATAAGGAGAAAAGGAGCATTTTTAAGGCCTAATCCACACTACACAAATAATCCAGTTTGAAACTGGATTATTTGCCATGGCTTCTTCCTATGGAATTCTGGAATTAATAGTTTGGTGAGACACCAGCACTCTTTGGCAGAAAAGGCCAAGACTTTGTAAGACTACAAATCCCAGGATTCAATAGGAAGGAGCCATGGCAAATAATGCAGTTTCAAACTGGATTGTTTGTGTAGTGTGGATTAGGCCTAAGACTGACTGGCTTTCATTTTACCATGCTAAAATAAAAACCAGTTAGTCTTAAAAGTACTGCCACATTCCTTTTCTTCTCTCCCTCCCTTCCTCCCTTTTTATGCCACAAGAGACTAATGCGGTTACTCCTTTGAAAGGTTCAATAAATAACTCTAAGGATTTGAACTGGCTTTATTTCTAAAAGCCAGAAAGTCAACAATTACATACGCCAAATCCACACTACACAAACAGTCCAGTTTGAAACTGGATTTTTTATCCCGGCTCCTTCCTATGGAATCCTGGGCATTGTCGTTTTACAAGGTTGTGGGGAGTCCAGGTGGGTTGCTTCTTTCATCTTCTTCTCTTGTCCCCTTCTTCATGCAGAGGATGGTTACGTGAAGATGTTCCTGCGAGGACGCCCCATCCCCATGTTCGTTCCTGACGCTGTTGTCGCCACCTACAGCCTGGATGCCAAGCTCGACCTGCCCCACAAGAAGCTCAAGTTGGACTGGGTGTATCCAGCCCCCAAGCAATCCCCCCTGGGGAAGGAAAATAAGGGTGGGGAAGGGGAGGCTGGGGCCTGGACATCTGAGAGTGGGTAGCCAGGACTTCCAAGCTCATCCATGTTTCCCCCCCTTGACTCACCTCTGCTCCAGCTACGGATACCGAGGCCGTGACTGTCGGGCCAACCTTTTCCTGCTGCCTACAGGGGAGATTGTGTATTTTGTGGCTGCCGTGGCTGTTCTCTACAATGTGGAGGAACAGCGGCAACGCCACTACTTGGGCCACACTGACGACATCAAATGGTGAGAATCCTAGAATCGTAGAGTTGGAAGAGACCACAAGGGCCATCTAGTCCAACCCCAATCTGCCATGCTGGAACACACATGTTCTGACAGATGGCCACCTAGCCTCTGTTTAAAAACCTCCAAAGAAGGAGACTCCACCACACTCTCAGGCAGTAGCGCGTTCCACTGCCGAACAGTTCTTAACCATCAGGAGGGTCCTCCTCATGTTTAGGTGGAATCTCTTTTCCTGCAGTTTGAACCCATTGCTCCATGTCCTAGTCTCTGGAGCTTCAGAAAACCAGCTTGCTCCATCCTCAGTATGACATCCCTTCAAATATGGCTATCATGTCCCCTCTTTACCTTCTTTTCTCCAGACTAAACATACCCAGCTCCCTAAGCCTAAAGATATTAAAAGATACCAAGGGACCATTCACATTGTACAATTATAGCACCATGATTCCACTTTGCCAATGGCTGCCTTCTATGGAATTCTGGGATTTGTAGTTTGAGGAGGTACGAGAGCTTCCTGGCTGAGAATTCAAAATGTGTGTGTGTATACACCTTCAAGTCACCTATTGACTTATGACAGACCTGTGGATTTAATACCCTTCCCTTTATTCCAAATTTCAGGATTCCATAGGATGCAGCCATGTCAGTTAAAGTGAAATCATAGCATGAATGGGCCCCTTGTCAGTGGCATTGCTCAAGTTGTCCTCTCTGCTGCCTCAGTTGCCTATCTATAAAATGGGAAGCATAGCATCTTGTCCTCTCTGCAGATGAAATTGCATAGAAATAGCATAGAAATAACCATTATAAGGCAAAAAATAAATATGGCTTTTTGCAAGGGAAAATTTCTGCATGTGTATATGAGGGAAACCAGTAGTCCTAAGGTGTGGGTGGGTGGCCTTTTTTCGGGGGGGGGGGGACCGACACAGTGTTTTGTATGTGAACCTTTCCTCTCTCCCATAGCCTGGCTGTCCATCCTGACATGGTAACCATTGCAACCGGACAGGTGGCCGGGACCTCTAAAGATGGCAAGGTGAGAAGCATCAACAAATCCAAGAAGGAAGGGTCTCAAAAACAAGAATTTCCTACCAAACAAATGATGTTTTAAACAAACAAACCTGAGGATGCATCCAGACTGATGGAAAGGTCTCAGATTTTGTTCCTGTTCCTTCCAGTTTTAAACTGGTTTAAACTAAACTGACCCGAGGAGTTGGTCTCAAAAGTCTCTGATTCTACGGGATGCGGCCAGAAAATATTCTGAGATAAACAAAACATGTACAGATCTCCAAAATAAAATCAGAAAGAACAGGAACACAATCTGAGACTTTTTGGTCTTTTTAAAATCTGTTTGGGTGCACCCTGAAACAACCTCAAACAAATGACAGAAACAGTATACAGTATTTCAAAGAAGTATAAATCTGTTCGTGCAGATAATAAGTGAGCTAAGGTAAATAACCTCAGAAATGCTAGCCAGAATTTTAAAAAACCAACAATTCCGAATATAAACATTCATGGAAAACAGCTACATGCAGTCATATCATGATGAAAAAAGACACAAAAAGAAGTCAGGTCTGTAGATATCTTGTATTTATACAATGTATTGTATATGCATTGTATCTTGTATCATATATCTGTTTTTTACTCCTGTTATCCAACCTAGCTGTGAAAAGGAGTAGGGTGTGTTGCGGTGGCTGCTGGTACAATCTAAATACATAGGCTGTGCCTTCCAGAGCATGGGAAGAGGTGGCCTTTTGGACTGTCATTCCCAGAATCCCCCAGCCAGGGGATTCTGGGAGTGGCAGTCCAAAATGAAGTGATTTCCCCAAGCCCAAAAGGACTGCCAAGGAATCCCAGGTGCTTCCTATTTCAGAGGAAGGAACTGGCAGAACCATCTCTGAGGATTCCTTGCTGAAGAAAACTCTATGAAATTCATGGAGTTGCCATAAGTCAACGGGTCTCACACACACACCATAGCAGAGCATAGTAGTCCAAAAAAGGAACTTGTCCTAGGTCTAGCTAATACCCAGTTGATAGACCTCTTCTCTCCCTCCTCTATTTCCTTTCCAAAGCTGTCTGAGCATCTAGCCAGTGCCATGACCAGCCCTAGCAAATCCCTCAGCAAGAGTATCCATAGGGTGAAAAATCGGTTCCTCTGGTTTGGTTCTTTCCCTGAACCCTGTTTCCTCTGTCTCTCCCGATAGCCGCTTCCTCCCCACGTGAGAGTCTGGGATTCTGTGAGCCTCAACACGCTTCACGTCTTGGGACCGGGGCCTTTTGACCGAGCTGTCAGCTGCGTGGGATTTTCCAAGTCTGTGAGTGAGGGGCCCCTTTCCTCTTCGATCCCCATTTCCTTTCCTTCATCCTTTACAAAAGCGGAGGGCGAACGGAGGTGAAACTCTATGGTCAGCTTCTGGCAGAAGCATACCATAGAGCTGTGCTGGAGGACCTAGAAGATGTCCACAGACACCATATATTTTCAGATGGGGAAAAGTGAATTCGTGGATACGGGTCTTGCGGATACAGGGCTCCTACTAGAAATGGTTCACGCAGATTTTGGTGACAAATCCAACCCGTTCTAGGTCTGTATGGCAGACATGAGCAGCACTTGTTTTCCTGCACAGATCCATCCTCTTTTTCTCTCCCCAGAATGGAGGTGGACTCCTTTGTGCTGTGGATGACTCCAACGACCACATTCTCTCTGTGTGGGACTGGCAAAAGGAACAGAAGCTTGCTGATGTGAAGGTAACTGAATGGCTTCTGCATACTTTCTCACCATCATGTTCCATATTTCCATGCCGGGGGGGGGGGGATTCTGGAAGTCCTACTCCAAAAAAAGTTTGATGCTGCCTCCACCGCCTGATATTATCTCGCTTTCCTCCTCAAGTGTTCCAATGAATCCGTGCTGGCCGCCACCTTCCACCCAACGGAGCCGACGCTGCTAATAACCTGCGGGAAATCCCATATCCACTTTTGGACGCTGGAAGGAGGCAACCTCAGCAAGAGGCAGGGCATTTTTGAGGTGAGAATGGGATCCGCAGAAGACGGAGAGGGTAACGCTTTGGGACAAGCTGCAGAGGACTGCGGATGAGCCAGGGGGAGGTTGGTTGGGTTGGTTTGGTTTATCCCTTGCTCATCCCTTGCTTGTAGTAGTAGTAATTATTATTATTGTTATTAATAATAATTAATAAATATTTCTTACCCATCTCTCTCCACGGATCAAGGTGGGGAACAACAGATTAGTATATAACATCCATTAAAAACACACAACATCTATTAAAAGGCATAACAGCAGTTTTAAAGAACAAATAAGATAAATACTTATTAAAGCAATTAATCCATACAGGTCAACCCCTGTATCCATGTGGGATATGTTCCAAGACACACACACACACACACACCATGGATACCTGGATAACAGGGAACCCTATTATTTTTATGAGATGAATTCCGGAAGTTGGCCATAGAATCACATTGGAGAACCTAGATATGCCTAGGGAGAACTTATATTTTTGGACATGGATAAGTGAAACCGTGGATACCAAATCCATAGATACAGGGGTCAACCTGTATTTAAAATTCATAGTTTAAAATTCACAATTTAAAAACCATCTGGATAGGCCTGCCAGAAGAGTCTGGTCTTTAATGCTGTTTTAAGTTGCCTTAAGTTCGATTTGCTGCGATCTCAGCAGATGTTGCATGGGAGAACTGATTCCAAACATGTTATGTAAATCTTTTCCCCCTCCTAGTTCACAGAGAGCCAGCATTGTGTAGTGGTTTGAGTGTTAGTCTCTGGGAGACCATGGTTCAAATTCCCCGCTCAGCCATGGAAACCCACTGGCTGACCTTGGGCAAGTCCCACTCTCTCAGCCTCAGAAGAAGGCAATGGCAAACCACCACTGAAGAAATCTTGCCAAGGAAACCCGTGATAAATTTGCATTTAGGTTGCTGTAAGTCGGAATGACTTGAAGGCACACAACAACACATTCACATGGGTCACAATTTCCTGGTTTGTGTAAGGCACCAGCAATCCCAGGTCCCTGAGGTGCAACCACACTACACAGATAATCCAGTTTGAAATAGGATTATTTGCCATGTCTCCTTCGTATGGAATCCTGGGATTTGTAGTTTGGCGAGGCACCAGCAGAAAAGGCTAAAGACCTTCTGAAACTACAAATCCCAGGATTCAGTGGGAAGGAGCCATGCCAAAATAATCCACTTTCCAACAGTTGCACAGCTGTGGGAAATCAAGCAAGCTTTCTCTCTCAGTCAGCATCCATTCCCCCAAATGGGCTACAATGTGGGTAATAGAACCAGTACAAGAACCCACCAAGAAAAAAGTGGGACAATGTTTTGTGACGCTCACTAAATAATGCCTGTTAATATTTAGCTATTTTAAAAAGTGCTTTTCACAGATATGAGTTCAATGGTGTGTGGTTGTTATGGGTGAAGATGCTTAGTGACATAAGCCTCTTTTCTAGTCCATTTGGATGAACCCAAATGGACTTCTGAACTTCATATGCTTTGTGGGAAGAAGAGGGAACTCCATCTCTCTCCTCCCTCCAAAGAAGTCAAATCAACTCCTCTGTGTTTCTATCTGTGTAACACACACACGCTAAATATTAGCAGGCATTGTTTGTATATACTTATATACACACAGCCCAGGAGAACCAGTTCTGCTGTGTTTGCTGAAGAGGTTGACGCTTCATCCTTTCTTAGGCTGTGAGGTTTTGCACCTTGGTGAAGTTGCTATTGTATATTTATGTAGATCATTTATATCCCACCCTTCAGTTGTAAAGGCCCCTAGAGCAGCTTACAAATTGTTAGCTTGATCTCAGGTTTACAGTCTAATACAACAGGACACACAAGGAAAATGGAGTGACTGTGGGGGAGAGGAGATGAAGTCCAGCAGATACTGGCTGCTCTTTTCTCCCTCAGAGGTCACAGCAATGACTGTTGGAAAGGAAGGTGGTCCTTTCACCAGTTGCTGGGACCAAGGCGTGGTAGAGCTGTGCCTGGCTGCTCTTTTCTCCCTCAAAGGCCACAGCAGTGGCAGCTGGAATGGAGGCAGAATCACAGAATCATAGAGCTGGAAGAGACCACAAGGGCCATCTAGTCCAACCCCCTGCCCTGCAGGGACACACAATCAAAGCATTCCTGACAGATGGCTGCCCAGCCTCTGTTTAAAAGCCTCCAAAGATGGAGACTCCACCACACTCCCAGGCAGGGAGTTCCACTGCCAAACAGCTCTTACTGTCAGGAAGTTCTTCCTAAAGTTTAGGTGGAATCTCTTTTCCTGTAGTTTGAAGCCATGGCTCCATGTCCTAGTCTCTGGAGCAGCAGAAAACAAGCTTGCTTCATCCTCAGTATGACATCCCTTCAAACATTTCAACATGGCTCTCATGTCCCCTCTCAACCTTCTCTTCTCCAGACTAAACGTACCCAATTCTCTAAGCCGCTCCTCATAGGGCATCGTGGATTCCAGACTTTGCAAAAGCATGATGGAGCTGTGCCTGGCTAAGTTCTCCTTAGACATGCTGTGAAGGAAGAGATCTGAATTGACCTTGGGGTGGGGAAGGGGTATAATGTTCCCGGTTTTTAAAGACTTCTTTGTCATTTCTCCCCCTGCCCTATTTCTCCACAGAAACATGAGAAACCCAAGTACGTCCTGTGTATAGCCTTCACAGAGAATGGAGACACAGTGACTGGCGATTCTGGGGGGAACCTCTACATATGGGGAAAAGGTCAGTTGTGAGAGAGGATATGGAGGTCTGTAATTGAGCGTGCAGCTTCCAGCATTGTTAACGGAGGTATACCTGTAGCTGGAAGTAAGTCCCACTGATTTTTGAGACACTTAGTCCGAAGTGCATGGGCAGGCAAGCTAACACTGCAGCTCCATCATGGAAGCTGATCTCTATCATACAAGAACATTTCTTCCTAAAGGGAGGAACATCTCAGATGGGTGTGGTGTGGGTGTGGGTCTTTTTCCTGTTTAACAAAGGCATTCCTTGCCCGGCAGGAGGAAACCGGATTTGCCACGCTGTGCCAGGAGCCCACGAGGGTGGCATCTTTGGCTTATGTGTGTTGCGGAATGGGACCATTGTCACAGGAGGTGGCAGAGACCGGAGAGTCGTCCTCTGGGGACGGGATTACCGCAAGCTGCAAGAGAATGAGGTAATAGGGACAAGATGGGAGGAGTCGGGACTTGGAATGTGCTGCTTCAGAGAGTGGTGGGCTCTTTTTCTTGAGAGGTCTTCAAACTGAGCTTGGATGGACATCTTCCGGGAATGCTCTCGTAGTGTATTTCTGTATTGAAGGGATTGATCTAAATCAGTGGTTCTTAACCTGTGCTCCGTGGACCCCCAGGGGGCCAGTGTCCTCGAAGGGGGTCTGGGGAGGCTTGAAAGCTGCTTGGCCCACCTTTTCTCTGCAGTGAAGCTGCCACATGACAGGAGCCAAGGCGAAGGCTGGCTGGCTTGGCCTGCACATTGCCATTCAACCCGCTTTAGCCACAAACTTTCAGGTAGAAGCAGGAGAAAAGTCTTCCCTCCCCCTCCAGTAAATATGAGGGAAGGTTTAATGGTTGAAAGCATGTAATTATTATTATCATCAGATGTAGTTATTATTATTAGGGTTTTAAATCTTGAGTTAAGTCTTGCGGGGGGGGGTCTGTGGCAACAAAAGATATTTAAAGGGGTCCCTGGTTAAGAGCCCCGGTCTAGATGGCCCTTGTGGTCCCTTCCAACTCTAAGAGTCTATGATGGGGTCGTTGAGTGGCAGCATTTCCAGTCCTCCTTTGACCCGGTCATGGAGGCTGTCAGTGTTGTGAGGCTAAGGACTCCCAAGACCTGTAAGGTGGCACTTCTGGGTTCTCGTCACAGCTCTAGGAGGGAAAAACAGATCCAAGAACTGTCTTGCTGGATCAGATAAGAGTGATTTCCCCTGTAGTCCAACATCTTGTCTTTGCCAGTAGCTCCAGGAACCCTGGTGGCGCAGTGGTTAAATGCCAGTCCTGCAAGTCACCACGTTGCAAGTTCGATTCCAGCCAGCTCCAAGGTTCACTCAGCCTTCCATCCTTTCGTAGGTCGGTAAAATGAGTACCCGGCTTGTGGGGGCAATTAGCTAACACACATTGGAAACTGCTTAATGCAGTGTAGATGTGTAAATAGCTATTGCTTAAAACAATTTGTAAGCCACTCTGATAGCCTTGAGGCTGAAGAGCGGGGTATAAATAAATAAATAAAAATATTTGAGAGATTTGCAAATAATGTTTGTGGGCACCTCTATTGTTAATTGCAGCAGCTGAAAACTGTCAAGAAACTCTGCCCCCTAATCTTTTTTAAAATACAGGTTGCCCCCACCCAATTTCTGCACCCGGACTTACAGCAGGTACATGAAACCATGTATAATAGTGAACCATCCTAGAATACCATAGAATCGCGCTAGAGTATCTGGTGTGGACATCTGGTATGCCCTTTGAGGACGTCATCTCTTTCTCCGCATGCAGGTCCCTGAGGGCTTTGGACCCGTGCGGACTATTGCCGAAGGGAAAGGAGACTCCCTCTTTGTGGGCACCACCCGAAATTCGGTGCTTCATGGCTCCTTGTCTACTGGTTTCTCCCTCCTGGTGCAGGTAAGTCTAAGGCGTCTGCCACCAGGCAGATGGTTTTTAGAGTCCTTGTTAGCATCATGGGCGAGCTGTCCTATGCCCTAGAAAGGGTTAGCTTTAGTTTGGCTGTTCAAGGCTGGGAAAGAGGTGTGGCTGGAGACTATTCGCAGAAGGAGACTTTTTCTTTGCAAATTTCACTCATGGTGATTTTGCACAGAAAATAGCATTTTCTATGTAGAAATATTGTTTTTCTGGTCTGAAAGTTATATATTGTAATTTTTTTTCACATTATAACACTGTTTTCTGTGCAAAACAACAACCATGTGCAAATGTCATATTGAATAAATCCCAAACTGCAAAGATTCTCATCAGGATCTTTCTTGTCAGGTTTCTCAATGCATGAGAAACACATTTTTTGACCATTTTTTAGAATATTTTTGAATATGCTTCCCATCTCTAGAACACACTAGGGGAGCACGCCTTCCCTTTTATCTGCCTGCTTGTACAGTTTGCATTGCTATTGGGATGGAAGATGGGTCATAGCTGTGTACTTCAATTCCCTTTCTTTGCTTCTACACTGTATGGGAATCCATCCTCCATTAGCCTTACCCTTAGGGGAGGCTTCTACCCTAGTTTGGGGTCCCCATTTAGCCAGCCATGGAGAATTGGCATGTTGGCCCTGGGACAGACTAGGTAGAATTTGTTATTTAGGGGCCCAATTCTACCACTTTTGATGAGAGATACTGGATCCTCCCGGCTAAAGGACTGTGATACTTTCCTTTGCTGTCAACCACCTGCTGCATCATTTGCCACGAGTATAGCTCATCTTTTTACAGTATCAGCGTTTGGTGCCAAATGAAGGCTTGGCAAGGCCTAGAACTGCAGACAGTTCCAGCTCAGAATAGCCATGGGTTTATTTAGAGAAGAAAGGTAGGAAATGGTTGGTTCTGTTTTAAGTCTGTGTTTTAAGAAATGCAAATGCCAGGGTCAGATGATTTAACCATCGCAGCCCCTGCAAGCAGTAGAAGGTTTTTAAACAGAGGCTGGATGGCCCTCTGTCAGGAATGCTTTGATTGTGTATTCCTGCATGGCAGGTGGTTGGACTAGATGACCCTTGGGGTCTCTTCCAACTCTATGATTCTATGAATCTAATGGCTAGGTGAGTCCTGTGCCAAGTGACCCTCTCCCCACCCACCCCCCTCTCTCTTTGCCCAGGGACACACAGAAGAACTCTGGGGTCTGGCCACCCATCCTACCTTGGACCAGTTCTTGACCTGCGGGCAAGACAAGCAGGTCCACCTGTGGAGCGTGGCCACCCACCAGCCCTTGTGGAGCAAGGGAATTGAGGTGAGCATTAGGAGGGGCAAAAGGCTTGGGTTTGGGGAGAACTGGGCTTGGCAGTCCATGGGGCGCCATGGTTGGTACTACACTTCCTGCATGGGTTTCCCTTTTCTCCTCCAGGATGCAGCTCGCTCAGCAGGCTTCCACCCCAGTGGGTCGGTGCTGGTGGTAGGCACCGTAACTGGCAGGTAATGGGACATCCTGGTCACTACAGAAGGGGAAGGTGGGAAGTGGCAGTGGCCACAGGTGACACTGTGTGTGGGGGGGGGAGAGGTGACACCACCCTTAGTGATGCCAGAAGTGGTCTGAGGGTGCCCCCTAGTGGCAACACAGTAGTACTGCACTATCGTTGAAGGTGGCCAGCTTGGGAGGGTGGATGGACGGACTCTGGTGTCCAAATCCCACTCTCCCAAGAGAAGGCAGCAAACCTGGCAAAGGGACCTTGAAGTGAAGAAGAACCTTCTCTTGGCCGGATCCCACCTCAGTGTCTTTCCTCCCTCTGACCTCAGCACTGCCCTGCCTGGCATTCACCAATCCTCTAGCTATCCCTCCAACAGGAATTATCTTTTCTTGAGGGGAGGGGTTTCCTACCTCCTCTAACCCTTCCATTCCATGTCACCTCTCCCCCTGGAATCTCCCTCTTTTTGCAAGGTAGCTTCTCACCCTGCAAACTGGGATTGGATTTCTAGGTAACCAGGAAAGAGCTGTTGGTTGGAGCTGCTTTCTAGTGCCCTGCTCTGCAAGTTTTGATCTTCCCCCAGAGGCCTACAATTACATGCATTCACAGGGAGAGCCAAGCTACAGTGCAATCCTAACTTAACAAGTGGGCCAAGAGCCAGCCAAGCTAACATTGCTGAATCCAAACCTCAGTCCATCCAGGATAGGTGTGGCTCCAGCTGACAGATTGGGACCCAGGAGTTTTATTTTGGAGGAGCACCCATTGGTTTTGGAAATAACTTAGGCCAACCCTAACCTTGGCCTAACTTTGTGCCGGCACAGGGGTTGTGTCTCTGGGCTGAGCAAAGTTTGAATGTGGTGTAACTCAGCTCCTCTCTGCCCTGTGCCCCTTCTCCACCCACCCTTTTTTTGGCCCTCCAGCCAGCTGAAGTCAGCCCTTGTGCTGGCTGATCTCTGAAATCAGCTGGCACAAGGGGTTATGCCAATGTAAGGGAAGTTCAGCCAGCCTACGGCCAGTTCAGCCGGCACATGTGCCTTAGGCCTCACTCCAGCCAGCCTATCTTTGAGTTAGCATTGCACTGTGTATCTGTTTCATCATTAAGGAATCCAGTAGCTCCTTTGAGACTAACTGGGAAGAAGACATTTCTAGCTTAAGCTTCTATGAGTGTCATTTCCTCAGATGCAAAGCTTATGCTAAAACGTCTTCTTCCCAATTCGTCTCAAAGGTCCTACTGGATTCATCTATGTCTTTTAATTGCATGGTGTAGTGATTTGGGCACTGGACTAAGATTCTGGAGACCAGGGTTCAAATCCCCAGTCAGCCATGAAAACCCACTGGGTGACCTTGGGCGAGTCATGCTCCCTCTGCCTCAGAGGAAGGCCATGGCAAACCCCCTCTGAACAAATCTTGCCAAGAAAGCCCCATGACAAATTCTGCCAAGAAACCCCCACTGATAGGATCGCCTTAGGGTTGTCATAAGTCAGAAATGACTTGAAGGCACACAACAACCACAACAAAGGGTCTCCATGAGTTGGAAGCAACTTGAAGGCAGCTCACATCAGCAGTAGTTCACTCTGGCCTCCTGTAAAGCCTTTGCCTCCCTGCTCTGTTTCCCACCAGGTGGATGGTGCTGGACACGGAGACCCGAGACCTGGTGACAATCCACACTGATGGAGGAGAGCCAATTTCTGTCGTCAGCTTTTCCCCAGGTAGGAACTGTGGAGCAAGGGGTTCATAATGGGTGGCAAGGCCAAACAGTGGGGTGGGATCAAAACATCTGTGCAGAATCCATGCTGCAAGTTCTTGTGCTTAGCTGTCGAGACCAGAGCTTGGAAATGTTACTTTAGGGAACTACAGCTCCCAGAATCCCCCAGCCAGCATGTCCAGGGGACTCCACAGTTCAAGAAGGATATTAACAAGCTGGAATGTGTCCAGAGGAAGGCGGCCAAAATGGTAAAAAGTCTGGAAGCCATTATGCCCTATGAGGAGTGGCTTAGGGAGCTGGGTATGTTAGCCTGGAGAAGAAAAGGTGAAGAGGGGACATGAAAAGTGTGTTTCAATATTTGAGGATGGGATTAAATACTGAGATGGAGCAAGCTTGTTTTCTGCTTCTCCAGAGACTAGGACACGGAGCAATGGGTTCAAACTACAGGAAAAGAGATTCCACCTAAACATTAGGAAGAACTTCCTGACAGTAAGAGCTGTTTGGCAGTGGAATGCATTGCCTGGGAGTGTGGTGAACTCTCCTCCTTTGGAGGTTTTTAAACAGAGGCTGGAGGGCCATCTGTCGGGAATGATTTTTTATTCCTGCATGGCAGGGGATTGGACTGGATGGCCTTTGTGGTCACTTCCAACTCTATGATTCTGTGACTCTGTAGTCCAAAAAAAGGTAACATTTCCAAGCTCTGATTACAGCCCGCTGTTGTTGAATTTTGGCATTTGTAAGATGCTTTGCTTTGGAAAAGGAAAGTAGGGTATAAAACAACATCTAGTCCTGGTGTGTTTCTAGTCCTGGTGTGTTCCCCTGCTCCTTGGGTAGGATTTGAGTCTCATGTTTCTAACCCAAATCCACTGGGTGTTGAGGAGCACAGGTGAAGACCACAATGCAAAATGCTTACAAAATATGTACTAGACAAGGGTTGTTGCTCTTCTGCCTTCTGGGAGACCTTTCCTCCTACCTGACTCTGCTTTTGCTTTTTGCAGATGGCAAATACCTGGCTTTGGGCTCCCATGATAACTTTGTCTACATCTACCTGGTTTCGGAGGGAGGCAAGAAGTATGGCCGGGTTGGCAAGTGCTCAGTGAGTGGATATGCAGCCGGAGGGGGATTGGCGTTTGGGTCAGAAGGTGTTTCTGAATTGGAATCTCATAGGGGTCACAAACGGGGTGACACACACACACACCTTTGAGCAGTTACACCTGCTGTTCAGCCTCCAGAAGCATCCATGAGCGTGCCAGACCAAGGGGGCATCTCTTGTTTCTAACATGTCCCCCTTTGATGGCTGATGGCTCAGGGAGAAAGCGGCTTTCAGAATGCCTTCTATTTGTCCTTTTCTTTCCATGGTCTTGCTTTTAGCTGCTTTCAGTTCTCTCATTCATTTAATTATGGCTGGAATCCTCTAACATGATGTGCATCACATAACCTATTTATACTTACTACACAGCAGAGGTGCTAAGAAACCCTGATAATGAATTGTGAAGATGTGCAACAGGATACTGGCAAGAGGGTCCTGATGTGGATCAGGCACATCAGCGCCAATGCGCATCAGCACTTTCTATCCAGCGTCCTGACGCACAATGGGACCATTGCATATTACTCCCATTGTGCATTGATCCTGTTGTGCGTCCGTCCCATTGTTCATCCGTCCCTTTGCCAGCTTCCCTACGTAGCAGCACAACAGCAGCCCTTTACTGGATACAGACATTGCGGAACCGCCCAGTTCTAATTCTTCAGGTGTAAGTCCACTTACGAAGACATAACTCTCGTTATTTTTAATATTTGTATTATGCCAGTTTTAAAGCTGCATCTCTTCTAACCTTTGCAAGCTGCCTTGAGTTCCTGACTGAGGAAGAAATGGAAGATATAAATGATGAGGATGATAATGGTGGTGTAGCTGTAGGAATGTTGGATTAGGACTCCAGGAGATCAGGCCATGGAAACGCACTGGTTGTTCTTGGACAAGTCATACTCTCTCAGCCTCAGAGGAAGGCAGGGGAAAACCTCCTCTTAGGAAACCCCACAAGAGAGAGGGTTACCTTAAGGCAGAGTCTGCTTGAAGGCACATAACAAAGTCCTGTAATACCACATGTGGCTAGTAGGGGGCACTGTCTTCTCTTACAGGGCCTCTCCCCATTTTTACAGAATGGCTTATGGTATATCCATTATTTTAAAATCTGTAGCATTTTTACTCCCCCCCCCCGCAATAGTGGTTCTCCTTTATGTGCCAGTAACTCATTTACTTGGATCTAGAAGATGTAGAAAAAGAGTACTCTGATGATATACAGAGTGCTGGCTTCAAATAGCCAGCCAGAGAGATTGACCAGAGAGATTTCCATGCAAGAAGATGTCCTAGTGGCTGTGAGTTCCAGGGATTTTAGGGATCTTTACAAAGCTAAGAGGTCTGCAGCATTGTGTGCTTGCATCAAAAAAAGACTATTTTCTCCTTGATGTTTTTTTTTAATCCAACCCTCCCTTTTCTCCAGGGTCACTCCAGTTTCATCACTCATCTGGACTGGGCCTTTGACAGTAGCTGTTTGGTGACCAATTCTGGCGACTACGAGATCTTGTACTGTAAGTAGAAAATTATCCTGTTCGTGGGAAGTGAGTCTGCTAGTAATGCCTTGCCCAGTGGAGGGGACACAGCATCCCCTTTTAGAGTCGGCCACCAAAATAGAACCATAGAGTTGGAAGAGACTATGGAGGCCATCTAGTCCAACCCCCTGCCATGCAGGAAGATGCAATTCAAGCACTTCCGACAGATGGCCATCCAGCCTCTGCTGCAAAACCTCCAAAGAAGGAGACTCCACCTCTCTCCCAGGCAGCAGCGGATTCCACTGCCAAACAGCTCTTACTATCAGGAAGTTCTTCCTAATGTTTAGGTGGAATCTCTTTTGCTACAGTTTGAGTCCATTACTCCGTGTCCTAGTCTCTGGAGCAGCAGAAAACAAGCTTGCTCCATCCTCAGTATGACATCCCTTCTCTCTTCCAAGTCCTAACCAGGGCAGACCCCGCTTAGCTTCCAAGATCAGACGGGACCTGCTTCCTTGAGGGTACTTGGGCCAAGACAGGCTGTGCTTTGCCCATCCCTCATTTACATTCTCTCCTGTTACTTTCTTCTTCTTCCTCCTTCTCACAGGGGACCCCTCCACCTGCCGGCAAATCACCAGTGCTGAAGCTGTACGCAACATGGAGTGGGCCAGTGCCACCTGTGTGTTGGGCTTTGGGGTCTTTGGTGGGTACCTCATGGCAGGCTGGAGAGCACCGAAACCTAGACAGGTCTTTACCAGTAGGGGGTGGTATAGTTCAGGAGATGATTTCTTAAGATTTTCCTTGGGTTTTTTCTGGACTGTGAAACGTGTTCTGGAAGAAACCCAAGGAAAATCTATGGATGCTGGCCGTGAAAGCCTTCGACTTCAAATTTCTTAAGAGGTAGGAGCTACAACTGGACGAGTTGAGAATCCCCATGGAGTTTTTTTGGCAAGTACATAAGAAGGGCAGAGGGTTTATTACACACTGCTGTACCTCAAAGTGTTTGGAGACTTAATTTTTTTTTTAAAAGGGGGACCCTGTTCATGTTCATCCCATTTACAGTTGTCCCTCCATATTCACGGATTTGGCATTCACGGATTTAAGTATTTATGGCTTGAAAATATTCTTTAAAAAATAATAATCCATAAAGCAAAGCTTGATTTTGACATCTTATATAAGGAACACCATTTTGCTATGCCATTGCATATCATGGGATTTGAGTATTCACAGATTTGGTATTCATGGGGGGTCCTGGAACCACCCCCAGCGAATGTGAAGGGACAAATGTATATCCTGCTTTTTGTCCTAATACGGGTTACAAAGTGGCTCGAGGTCATAATTACCTCCTCAAACTCTTTATCAAAAATTACAGTTTTGTCAACATTTCATAACTGTTCTGTTTTAAATAAACATATGAAGAAGGACCCCACATGGCCACAAGATTGTGTTTGGTTTTGCCGCTCACGCTTTACAAGGAGGCAGTGTGATGTTCTGGACTTACGTTTTTTTAAAAAAGGTTGTTGTGTTTATCAGATAAATTTAGGTAAGGAAATTTAGGCTATGGGTGGAAGTTACAGTAAGGGAAGTGATATTTTAGGAGGGGGAGAGAGTATGGAATGAAGGGAGTGCCTGGCAATTGGCAGAAAATTTGAATGGGATTTTTTAAAAAAGCACTAGGTGGCTGTCCATTAGTTAGAGAGGGGATATTGAACCTGGGATGTTATAGATCTATTTGGCTGCTGATCCTTTTTGCACCTTTTCTCCTCCTTGCTCTGACCTCTTAGGGATCTGGCCGGAGGGTGCAGACGGCACGGATATCAACGCGGTCTGCCGTTCCCACGACGGGAAGCTCTTGGCATCTGCCGATGACTTTGGCAAAGTGCACTTGTTCTCCTACCCCTGTTGCCAGCCACGGGTGAGCCTCCCTGCCCCTCTGTTTTGTACCCGGGTCTCTCCTCCAAAGGCCCTTCTGTCCTTGGCGTCCTCGGTTGTCCCTCCATTGTCCTTCTCCCCTCTCTCCTGCCTCCTTTTAAGTAACCCTTAGTTAGGTAAAGCTAGGATTACTGTATTTTGCAAAGCAAAAGAAAAAGAGGACACATTTACCGACTGACTACATCAAACCACCACTCACTGTGACAATAAATAAACATAGATTTTCCTTGGGTTTTTTCGGGATGTGAGGCCGTGTTCTGGAAGACCCAAGGAAAATCTATGGATGCCAGCCGTGAAAGCCTTCGACTTCACAATAAATAAACAACTGATAGACTCTGGACAGTTGTAAGAGGAGTCACCGCTCCTCAGCTGGGTCAGTCCACCAGACAAGATAGATTTCCTTGTGCACGGCCACCATCCCAACAATGGCATTGGAGTGCTTTTGTCGTCTGCACTGTCTTCCATGGCTGAGCAGGGATTTGTAGAAATAATGAAGTTTGACACCACTTTAAGTGCTGCAGATTCATCCTAGGGAGTCTGGGATTTGTAGTTTTACAAGATCTTTAGCCTTCTCTGCCAAAGAGTGCTGGAACCCCACAAAACTACAAATCTCAAGACTCTGTTGGAGGGAGCTATAGCAGTTAAAGTGGTGTCCAACTGCATCATTTACTTATACAGTGCAGATGAACCCAGTCTTAACACCCAAACCCTTACACCACGCTGGTTCTTCCCCTGGTGCAAATACCATTTCAGAATGGATTGTGCTCTTCTAGGTCATTGCATAAGGGTGGCTTCAGCTGGAGCAGTCTCTGGAGCAGCAGAAAACAAGCTGGCTCTACGTGACATCCCTTCAGATAGTTGAAGATGGCTCTAATGTCCCCTCTTGGTCCTCTAGCAACAGAAAAAAATAACTTCTGTGAAGTCGAAGGCTTTCACGGCTGGCATCCATAGATTTTCCTTTGTTTTTTTCTGGGCTGTGAGGCCGTGTTCTGGAAGAGTTTATTTCTGACATTTCACCTGCCTCTGTGACTGGCATCTTCAGAGAATGATTCTGCTAGTAATGAATCTCTGAATTCTCTGAAGATGCCAGCCACAGATGCAGGTGAAACGTCAGAAATAAACTCTTGCAGAACATGACCTCACAGCCCAGAAAAAAATCAAGGAAAATCTATAAAATAACTTCTCTCCCCCCACCCTGTTCCCACTCTGAGATGTTCCTCCCATTAGGAAGACGTTTTCTCATACAATAGAGATCAATAGCATCCCATTGCCGGACAGCTCTCACTGTGTACATCCTGCCCTCTTTTAGACCAGTCTTTATATTCCCTCTTCTTTCTCTCCCCACACCCTCTCCCCACCCCACAACTGCAGGCCCCCAGCTACACTTACAATGGCCACAGCAGCCACGTCACCAACATTGCCTTCCTCCATGACGACAGTTTGCTCCTCTCCACCGGTGGGACGGACACCAGCATCCTCCAGTGGCGCCTCGTCTAGGGAAGCTGGGAAAGAGTGGGGTGGGGTTGCCCCCTCCCAGGGCGAGGGAGGGGGCCAGTGGTGCAATTGGGGGGTGAAGGGGCAGGGTGGAGGGGGTAGGTGGGTGGGTGGGATTGGATCCTATTAAACACTTTTTGAGCCAGGGGGTGCACACTTACCGGAAGGGGCAAAAGGCACTATCAGGCAAAAGGACAGGATGAGATTAAAGAGGGAAAGTGAGTGAGAGAGAGAGAGAGAGCTATATTTTACAGAAATCTCTATATGAATAGTGATAATATATATCCAGATCTATCTCTATATATCTATATTTAAAGGCTGAAGGTTGCACAGGCTGAGAATGTGATCGTGGGTAAGGGCGGGCATAACGCAGGTGAGGCATAAGGAATAATAAAATGCTTGCTTTCCAATCTAGAGGAGGGCTCTCATTCTCTCCTTACAATCAGGTATGATGGTAGGAGAAGTTGCGCCCACGGAATTTCTCTCTCCTCTCCGGAAGCCATCTTTGCACTATCAATGTAAACGGGTTTAAGATCTGATTTGGCTGACAGTCAGCTGCCTCTGCTGGCAATGAAGAGTCGGGGGCTGCACTCTTTACCCCCACAACACACACACACACTTAAGAAACAGATGAGGGAAAAGAATATTGTTTTGCAGGGGTGAAGTGGAGGTTAAGCGTGCTTGCCTCTTCTTCCGATGTGATCCTCAGTCCTGGAGGAGCTTCTCAGAATGTCTGCATAATAGAGCAATAATTATATGGAATCATAGTTGGAAGGGACCTCTTAAGAGTTGGATATGAGGGTGGGTGGGTATGTCCCACCCCAGAACCCATGGGTCATCTGGGGAAGAAAGAAAAGAGCGGTGAAGGCTCCCACTAGAATGCATTAGAGCTGGAGCAAAACTTGAGCTTGCCAAAGTTACTTTTTTATTATGGGAACACCAGGCTTCAGATGTCCTAGTCAGCATGGCCAGTGGCTGGGGCGATTCAAGAAAAGAGGTTTCACCTAAACATTAGGAAGAGCTTTTTAAAAAAAACTGTAAGAGCTGTTTGACAGTGGAATAGACTTTCATGAAGGATGGTGGACTCTCCATCTTAGAATCATAGAGTTGGAAGAGACCACAAGGGCCATCTAGTCCAACCCCATTCTGCCATGCAGGAATACACAATCAAAGCATTCCTGACAGATGGCCATCCAACCTCTCTTTAAAAACCTCCAAAGAAGGAGAGTCCAACACTCTCCCAGGCAGTGCTTTCCATAGAATAATAATAACAGAATCATAGAGTTGGAAGAGACCTCAAGGGCCATCCAGTCCAACCCCATTCTGCCATGCAGAAATACACAATCAAAGCATTCCCGACAGATGGCCATCCAGCCTCTGTTTAAAAACCTCCAAAAGGAAGGAGACTCCACCACACTCCCAAGCAGCAGCGGATTCCACTTCTGAACAGCTCTTTCTGTCAGGAATTTCTTCCTAATGTTTAGGTGGAATCTCTTTTCCTGTAGTTTGAACTTATTGCTCCGTGTCCTAGTCTTTGGAGCAGCAGAAAACAAACTTGCTCTTTTGGAGGTCTTTGAACAGAGGTTGGATAGGCATCTTTTGGGAGTGCTTGAGTTATGTATTCCTGATTTGCAAGGTGTTGGATTAGATGGCCCTTCTGGTCCCTTCTAAGATTCTCTATTCCTAGTTATCTTCCAGAAAAGTAACATTTTGAAACTGGGAATAGAACATCTCACACCATTTTGCAGAGTCTTGGAGGGCTCAAACTTGGCAGGACAGTGGCATGTGGGCACGTGTGTTTGTGTGCCTGCCCTCTTCTTTCTCCTATCATGAACCTCTTGCTGATCCATTTTAATTCAATGCTAATTCTAGCCCAATATGAGAGTGAAGAGCATATGAGAGAGAGACAGACAGACAAGTGAACCATGTTGGGAGGAAAGTGTTTCCACTGATGGAAATAAACTTCATTTTCCCTTCCACTCAACTATGTCTTCCTTCTGCTGTAAGGATTAGGCCTTGCTTCCTAATCCACATGAGGCAGATGGGCATAAACATTGCTCCTTCTTTAGGTCTGACTGTCAAACAAATCATTTTCATTGTCTGGATGGAAGGAGAGATCTGGGTCCTTTTCACGCTACCCAAATATAGCACTGCAATTCCACATCCACTGCCATGGCTGCATCTTATGGAATCCTGGGGATTTGTAGCTTGGTTAGAGGCACTAGAGCTCTCTGGATGATAATTCTAAAGTACCCTTCCCTGAATTGCAAACCTCAGGATTCCATAGGACCAAGCTGTGGCAATTAAAGAGGAATGACAGTGTTATAACTGTGTAGTGTGAAGGGGCGCTTCTTGGATGGAGCAGGATTCCAAGGATATAGAAATAAAGTTTGACGCTCAATGGAATCATATTCTCAGCCCAGGGTTGGCGGTATTTTGCACTGGACGATACAGATGGTTTGGGGAGGTGGGCATTTTGGAGGCGGTGTTTTCAGAGATTGTGAGATCTTCAGGTCTGTGGGTGGGGGGATGTTGGAGGGGCAGGGCCGAAGCATGCTTGTCTTTCTGTATTTTCCAAAGAAAATATGTTGGAGTAAAAAAAAAAAGGAGGAAAAAAAGTTGTTTAATAAGACTACAACCCAATAAAAGAGGTCTACCAACACACAAAGAGACACACACACACACGCCTCCTGGTTCTCCTCTGTATAAATGTCATTGTCAGGGGCAACTCCTGAACCTTAAACAAACCTCGATGGGGTGAGTTTAAACAAGATGCTTTTGTGAGGCCCAGGTGAGTCTAGGTGCACCAGTGTGCACGCAACGGTTCGTTTCTAGAGTGCCGTTGATCAGATGTTGTGCTTCACAGAGCAGCAAAGGGAAAGTGGGCTGGGGGGGGGGGGGAAACAGGCGGAGACCTTGCCCTGGGCAGTTTACACTCAAAATATATTGGCACTGAAACTTGTTGAGGAGATGCTGGCCATGAGGAAAGCCAACAGGAAGGAAATCAACTCATTGGAGATGTGGAGCTTGAGGAGAGGGTACTACAGATACCATGGACTGCTAAAAAAACAATTGGATCCAAGAGCAAATCTGGGTGAAACTCTCCCTTAGAAACCAAGATGACCAAACTGAAGTGATCATGCTTTGGATATATCACAATATGACACAATATGACTTGAAAAAGACAATAATGCTCAGTAAAGCGGAGAGCCAGTGTGGTGCAGTGGTTTGGGCATTGGGACGATGACTCTGGAAACCAGGGATTGAATCCTGCTTGGTTATGGAAACCCACTGGTTGACTTTGGGCAAGTCACAGACTCTCGGCTTCAGAGGAAGGTGAAAGCAAAAACCTGAAGAAATCTTGCCAAGAAAACTGTGATAGGATTGCCCTAAGTCAAAAACAACTTGAAGGCACACAACAACAACAGCAAAGTGGAAAGCAACAGGAAAAAAGGACCACACCACAGGTGGATTGAGTCAGTCAAAGAAGCCAAGACCTGATCAGGGCAGTTGATGATCAAGGCTGTTGGTGGTGTCTCGTCAGGTATCACCATTCCCAAACTCCTAGAGCACCAGCTTCAGGGGTCATCAGAAAGCTTTATTGCCAGAAATCCGGGAAGCATACAATACAAAGTCACTGCTGAGACTAAGAAGTGAATGGATACACTCTTAAGTTAAAAGCATTTTACATTCAACAAAATCTGGCAGGTTGCATAACCATTGGTTGTCCATCATCCACTGATACAACCATTCCTTAAACCGAAAGTTATCCTCTTCCCAGCGTCTCTAGCCTTGACTTAAACAGTTAATTGGAGATGCCTTGTTATCTCCTTTCCCAAGCAAAGACCAAACAGTTACACATATATCTTGGATGATGGAATAGACGGCATGCTTATCAAGTTTGCAGATGACACCAAATTAGGAGAGGTAGTTAATACCCCAGAGAATAGGATCAGAATTCAAAATGACCTTAACAGATTAGAAAGCTGGGCCAAAACTAACAAAATAAATTTCAACAAGGATAGTATACTTGGGCAGTAAAAATGAAATGCACAGATATAGGATGGGTGATACCTGGCTTGATAGCAGTTCATGCAAAAGGGATCTATGAGTCTTAGTTGACCACAAGCTGAACATGAGTCAGCAGTGTGATACAGCAGCTAAAAAAAACCAATACCATTCAAGGCTGCATTAATAGGTGTATAGTGTCTAGATCAAGGGAAGTTAATAGTGCCACTTTATTCTGCTTTGGTCAGACCTCACTTGGAAAACTGTGTCCAGTTCTGGGCACAATTCAAGAAGGATATGGACAAGATGGAAAGTGTCCAGACGAGGGCAACCAAAGTGGCGGGAGGTCTGGAAGCCATTATGTCCTAGGAGGAGCAGCTTAGGGAGCTGGGCATGTTTAGCCTGGAGAAGGGAAGGTGAAGAGGGGACATGATGGCTATGTTTAAATATTTGAGGGCATGTCATCCTGAGGATGAAGCAAGCTTGTTTTCTGCTGCAATGGATTCAAACTACAGGAAAAGAGATTCCTCCTAAACCTTAGGAAGAACTTCCTGGCAGTAAGAGCTGTTCAAGAATGGAATACACTGCCTGGGCGTGTGGTGGAGTCTCCTTCTTTGGAGGTTTTTAAACAGAGGCTGGATGGCCATCTGTCGGGAGTGCTTTGATTGGGTATTCCTGCATGGCAGGGGGTTGGACTAGATGGCCATTTGGGTCCCTTCCAATTCTATGATTCTTGTCACCCCTATACAAATTGCTAGACACACTACACCAAGGCCACAGGGAAACTAATGAATATGGCAGGAGCAGGAACAAAGAGGACCAATCCTGATGCTCGTTCATAAGGCTATCAAAAGTTGGAGCCAACTTGATGGCAAATAACCACAATGGTATGTTGATAGCAGAGGGAAACTCTGCTTCTTCCGCTGAACATGAGCAGGATCCATGAGGCAAAGAGGTTGTAGATTATGTGGGGTGCTGATGTGCAGGATTCTCCTCGCTTACAGAATGTGCTTTCTTCCTCCACCACCAACAACCAGAGCCAGGTGGCCATGGCTCCACTAGTAGAGGGCATCTGAGTGGCTTTGGGGGCACTCCCGAGCAGCCCCAGTTGAGCATTTATTCCTGCTGGTTTGACTTTTAGCATGTGGCCTCTTGCTAAAGGCCACAGAAGCCTCAGTGCTGAACCCTCCAGTGTCTGGGACAGGGCCAAAATATTTCAATTTCCACAAATTTCAAGTCCTTAATAGAAACACAAATATACATTCGCCCCATGTGGTCGGCTAATGAGTCCCAGGAGACAAATGGACCCTTGCCAGCTCCTTCTGCTTCTGCAGCCAGATTATATTCTCCCTTTTTTGCTGCTTCCTCCAAAGACAGAGGATTTAAACCATCAAAGGCATCAAGGAAACTGAGCGTTGGTGATTGGGGTGGGAGGAGTGCTAGGGTTATGTAACTCTAAAAGTCAGGTGGCACGGATGAGCAGAACAGAGGAAAGAAGGCCATCCAAGAGCAGGAGTAATTGCTGCAGAATTTAGGGAATCCAAATACCACCGGCCCTTGGGAATAGGGCTGGGGAGTGACCCTTGGTTTGGTTTCTCCTTCAAGATTATAAGGCCAAATCCACACTATACAAATAATCCAGTTTGAAATTGGATTATTTGCCATGGCTCCTTTCTAGGGAATCCTGGAATTTGTAGTTTGGTGAGGCACCAGCACTGGAAGAGAAAGGCTAAAGCCTCTGTAAAACTACAAATCCCAGGATTCCATAGGAAGCAGCCATGGCAAATAATCCAGTTTCAAACTGGATTATTTGTGTAGAGTGGATTTGGCCCGTGTGTGCGTGTTTGTGTGTGCATGCCTTCAGCTCGTCCGCCGACTTATGGCAACCCCATGAATTTCATCGGGTTTTCCTGGGCAAGGACTCCTCAGAGGAGGTTTTGCCTCTTCCTTCCTCTGAAATCTAGCCTACAGCACCTGGGATTCATTGACAGTGTCCCATCCAAGTACTAACCAGTGCTGACCCTGCTTAGCTTCCAAGGTCAGACCGGACCTGGTACCATGTCTCTGTGTGCACATGCCTTCAGGTCCCCTGTCAATTTATGGTGAATTTCATAGTGTTTTCTTAGGCAAAGAATCCTCAGAGGTGATTTTGCCAGTTATTTCCTCTGTAATAGAGCCTCCAGCACCTGATAGTTTTTGGCATTTTTCCATCCTAGTACCATCCAAGGCTGACCCTGCTTAGCTTGCAAGATCAGTTGGAATCTGCTGCCTTTAGAGGATTTAGCCACCTTCCAGATTAACTCAACCCAAATCAAATCAACTAGATTCCCCCCCTCCTACTAGCTTTTAAAGGCTTGGGAGAGAATTCCACTGCCTTTCCAGAGACAGTTCTGCAAGACTTGGCAAAAGGCTGCCTTGAGCTATGTTTGGAAAGTTCACATGGCCCAAAGAGCTGCAGCCAAACTGTTAACTGGGGCTGGCTACTGGGAGCATAAAACACCCTGGTTGCAACAGCTTTTGGTCCATTTCTGGGTTTATAAAGCACTAGGCATCTCAGAGCTAGGTCGTCCCAGACCATACTCTTCAACTGTCCCAATTAAGCAGGGATCGTTCTGATTAATCCTCTGCCATCCCACTTTTTCAGCTCCATTTAAAATGTCCCGGTTTCTCTCTCACCCGCCTAGTTTCCTCTTTTGTCCTCAGCTTAGTCCAATTGCTGCAAATAAAGTCCAAGGTGCAAAAGCAGGTTGCTCTCCATTAACTCAGCGGTCCTTCCTCTCCTCCCCAAACACCCCTGAATCAGGCTGCTTTCCTGTTCTAAATGTCATATTAGAACGTGTGAGTCCCTGACGTTCTCTGTCTTCCGGTGACATGGGGAGTTGTGCTTGATCCTCTTTGAAACAGAGAATGCTATTTTGAATTTTTTAAAATGAACAGGAAATCATTCTTTTAGCATCTTCTGGTGGGGAACAGGAACTGACTAACCAGTAAAGGAAAAGTTACTTGTTGCTGCCATGATGAAGAGGAAGCAGTAAAAGGAACAGAAGTTGCAAAGAGGAAGCTATTAATTTAAAGCTGGAAGGAACTTCTTGCTGAGTAGCAGCTGTTCTGAGCGAGGAAGGTTAAAGGAGAAATTTGACAGCAAGAGGGGGTGTTATTGGATAATGCGGCACTGTATTAAAGACCCTCAAGTATCAAGATCTATCATTGAATACCAAAATCAGGATTGCCCATGCCATTGTGTTTCCCATTTCTATGACCCAATCCACACTACACAAACTATCCAGTTTGAAACTGGATTATTTGCCATGACTCCTTCCTATGGAATCCTGGGATCTGTAGTTTTACAAGGTCTTTAGACTTCTCTGCCAAAGAGTGCTGGTGCCCCCCCCCACATTAAATCAGAGATGAGGAAGAGCAATCTTCTACTTTAAAAAAAAAAAAATTTCCTCTGCTGCTCAAATATAGTGCACGATCGCTTCTGTGAAAATCAGCAATGGCGGCTCTGGCCAGTTCATTACCGGCAAGCTGACCCCCGTGCATATCCGACCAATCACATTTTGACTTCCGGGATGTGCCTGAATTCAAATAGATTGTTCAAATGGGCTGGAATGCACATTTTTGCCTATTTTTAAAGAAAACATTGCAAGAAACAGCGAAGGCTGTATCGTGAAGTACTTGGAGTTTTTGGCCCCCCCTTGTGAATATGGCAAATCCCTGCAAGAGCTCATCTGAACAAAAGGTATTCCCCTCGCATTGTGAGAGGATTTTTTTCACCGTCTAGAATAGATGACATCTAAGTGTTTGTTAAAACCGTCTGTTGGGAAAGTGGCACATGCCGTCTGTGATTTTCTTGCTGACCTTCACTTTCTCTGCTTGATTTCCATCAACAACAAATCTGGGGAGGTGGGAAAACTGGAGAAAACCAGTGACTGGGCCTCTTTAACCAACCGTTGTTTTTGCAGGTCTCCTTGCCTTGGTCTGGCGGCTGCAGAAAGAAACGTAGGATGACAATTTTCGCAACCAAGTTGCTTTTGAAGGTGTTTGCTCAACTCGCATTAATTGTCTCAATTCACCATCAGCAATATTCTCAATTACAGAGGGTGGAGGAGGTGGAAGGAACAGGTTGTTTTGAAATTGGCACGTTAGCATTATAGCATTAAAATCCGATCAACAGGGCTGGAAGATCAAGGTGGTGCCAGTTTATAAAAAGAGAGAGAGCATGAGTTCTGCAAACCTGAATTTTAAAAAATCATGCCAGCATTTTGAGAACACGTGCCACATTTTGTTCCAAAGAACTAAAACATTCAGACTCTGCTTAGACTCCTTATGCGAACCAACAAAGGGGGCGGGGGGGAAAGTGGCAAAAGGAAAAGGACGAAGCTGAGCCAAAGAAGAAGGAAACCTTGGTTGAGCGAGAAGAAATAGTGTTCCTAGACTGCAGACCCCAAGAAAATGGACTCTCTGGCTGAGAATTCGAAATACTCCTCCCCAAACGACAAAACCCAGGATTTCATAGGGTGGAACCATGGCAGCTAATGTGGAATCATAGTGCTATAACTGGGTAGTGTGAAAGGGCCCCAGGCACTAATATAGCATCCTTTCCCTTTCTCGCATTGGGTGGCTGCCCCATTCTCTCCCAGCCTGGCACCTGCTCCCTGGCACCAACAGACTGGCAGGGCATCTCATCCTCTCCTGGTGAACTTTTCTGCGAGAGCTTCAATTCCCAAGCAGAGGGGAGGGAGAGGCAGTGTTTCCCCAGCCAAATCCCATTTCACCCCTCTCTTGTCTTGGCGGTGAGGACAAGCGAGGCAGCCGCTTGCTCAGCTTTCCATTCCGTCACACATAAGCTGGATTCTTGGGAGCCAAAGAGGATGACGCCAGCTTGCCTGGGTGTCGTCCCAGCTTAGGTCTAGCACTGCTTTTGTACAGAAGGGACTAAGAGATGCTGGAGGTTTTTGACATGGAAGAGAAGCTCCAGGTACACAAAACTTGTAGGGTTTCCAGGTCAACAGCTTCACATTCTCTAATATTTCATGGCCCAAACCAAAAGGTGAGGGATTGGGGGTCTGCAATACTATTGGTGGGGCAGGCAAAGTTTGAGAGGGCAGATGGAGTTACCTTTCTACCAACTGATTGTGGAAATGGAAACATAGAATAGAATCACAGAGTTGGAAGGGACCCCAAGGGCCATCCAATCCAACCCCATTCTGCCGTGCAGGAATACCCAATCCAAGCATTCCCAACAGATGGTTTAAAAATCTCTAAAGAAGGAGACTCTGCCACACTCGGAAGCAATGCATTCCACCGCCAAACAGCTCTTATGGTCAGGAAGGTCTTCCAGCTAGCATGTTCAGAGTTATGGTCCAAAAAAAAAAAGTACAGCTCCCAAATTTTGGGGGTGGAAGGAGAAGGTGATGTGCAAATCAACTAATTTATCATTGGTCAAATTTCTCTGTTGTTAGAAGATGGAATGCATCTGACTGGCCTCTTGTCTCGGTTCGAATGCCTACCTGCACTGTCTTGCTTTGGCTGGTTCTTCAGAACCAGTTGGGGAGATCTTTGAGGTAGCCACCTGGGGAAGGGGGACAGTGGTGCGGAGAGACAGACCTTTCTCTGCAAAACCTGTTCTTCTGCCACTAATCCCTAGCTTGGCTGTGGTCTCCCTTGTTGTTGGGACAATAGCACAACTGTTTCCCTTCAATTATTCCCTGCCTTTCCCCCCTTCCCCTCCCAGCATCTCATTTTTTGGGGGTTTTTCACCCTTATATAACCACCCTCTAGCCCCAAGGGTTGGCTGATGGCACAGAGGAGCATCTATGGGGCTTTGTTTCTCTTTGTGATGCTCTGGAGTGTGGATCAAGGATGCTGCTGCTGCTGCTTTTGCCATTTTTCATCAATCTTCCAAACATTAAATAGCTGCTTTTGTAAGTCCAATCCCCTTCCCCAAAGATGGAAGGAGGTTGCTTCCCCCACCGGCTGTTTCTGTGTGAGTCCCTGCTCTGGGTCTTTGTCTCCTTCCAATCTGGGGCACAACCTGAACTGGTGACTCCTGCAGAAAAAGACCGCCGGTGGGCTCCTCTCAGAGAAGATGAGATTGTGGAAACTTACATGCACTTAACTGAGAGCAAGTGTGGCATTTAATATGATTTATTTCAGAATAGACATGTTTAGGCACGGGATGTCACCCTCTCGTGCACTAAACCTTCCCCACCAACCAGTGCTATGATGATTTTCTTATATAAATCATGGTAGTTCTAAGAGCTATAAAGGTTTTGCAAGCCATGTTTCCTAGAAAGCTCAACCTGAAGATCTGGAGGTTCACACTGAATCCAATATCTGAAACTCAGTGCTCTGAAAGCCCGTATCTCATACCCTCCAACTGTCCTGATTTGGCAAGCCCTGAGATCTGGCAGCCCTAACCACAGCATATTGAAAGAAAACCCATTGTTTTCTCTGGGATCCACAACAGGAGTTGTTGACTCAGTGTGGTGGAGGTGTGTGTTTGTGTTTGTGTGTCTTTGACTGGAAGGCGGCTCCCTGGATTTTTTGTTGCTGAACACAACCAGCTACAGCCTGTTTGGAAAGCTGTATTTAGCCTCCCTGTCTTAGTCTTTAGTGATGACATTTCCCCAGTTCTGCAGATAATGGGTTTCTATTGACTGGAATACCTCCTTAAAAAGTGTGAATCAGTATGATGAGGTGGCCATTCCATGAAACCAAAGGAGGTGTGGTCAGCAGGTTTAAGCATTTTTTAGTTGTCAAATGTTGGAGGGCATTCCCAGTTGCTCAGTTTTGCAACTGAGCATAGCTAAAGGTGGCAAAACTGAGCAACTGGGAATGGCCTCCAACATTTGACAACCAAAAATTGGAGGAAATGTGTGGCCAAGATGGCAAATATTAGGAATGAGGAAGAGCTGACAAGCTAGGAGAGGCTGCAGCAGATTGCTTTTGCCTGAATTCACTGGGAAGGGCAAGGTTCAACTCCCTCCTCTTCTCTTCCACCTTCTGAGTTAATGGAGTGCAAACTACTTTTGCACTTGGAACTCAGTTTGCAGCAATTGAAGTAAGCTGAGGACAAAGGAGGGAAGGGGAAAGAGAAACCAGGACATTTAAAAAGCAGCTGATAAAGTTGAGTGGCAGAGGATTAATCACACTTGTGCCTGCCAAATTGGGACAGCTGGAAGTCATGTAATAAGAATCCAACATAACAAGGGTCCAACAAACTTGTTTTCCAAGCCCTGAAAAGCAGACAGAGATCCCCTGACTTTTCTGCTTGGGTAACTACGGTACAATAGTGTGAGTGGACCTTGGAGGGTTTTTGAGGGGTGGTGGTGGAATAATCTGATCTTTTTCCTTCTCCTGAGTCCATACCCTCAAACTGTCTGTTGAATCCACACTACACAAATAATCCAGTTTGACACTGGCTTATTTATTTAGCAGGGAAAGCCCCAATGAATCCTCTGTTGTCCCAGTTTTTCAAGCTTCCTTTAAAAAAGTCCTGGTTTCTCTTTCTTCTTCTCCCGTCGTCCTCAGCTTACTTCCATTGCTGCAAACTGAGTTCAAAGTGCAAAACTAGTTTGCACTCAATTAAGTGGAAGTGGGGGGAAAGGGAGGCGGCTGCTGAATCTTACCTTCTCTGTAGCCTCAGACAAAAGCAAACGGCTATGGCCTCTCCTAGCTGGTATATTCTACCTAAGTAATAACTTTTGCCATTTTAACCACACTCCGATGTTGCTTGGCCACAATTCTCCTGGCTTTCACTTGTTAAAAGTTGGAGGGTACATGAGTCTCCATTTTCTTTCTCCTGCTGCAATTGAAGCATTTAATGCCGTGTGCCAAATTTGATCTTAAGGCGCGTTCAGTTCTCAGCACACCCTCCCCTCCCATAATCTCCTCACTCTTTCTTTGGTGTCCTGCTTACTTATTAATGAGGAGTCAATGAGCGCAGCTTCCTTAAGCAGAGTTGGCTCTGGTCCTTGTGGCTGTCTGGCTATCACGTTGTTGTTTCCCCAAAGATGCTGCAGAAACAGAAAAGCAAAACACACACACATATCATAGAATCATAGAATTGTAGAGTTGGAAGAGACCACGAGGGCCATCCAGTCCAGCCCCCTGCCATGCAGAAAGACACAATCAAAGCATCCCCGACAGATGGCCATCCAGCCTCTGTTTAAAGACCTCCAAGGAAGGGGACCCCATACATACTGAAGTCTCCTGAGTCCAGATTTAGCTCAAACACATCACACCCAGGACCTGTCAGTGCAAGGGTGTAGCTAAATTGGGGGGGGGGGGATAAGGAATTGCCCCCCTCAAATAAGAGTTCTGTCCCCCTAAATGAAATTTTCCTTCAGTCCCCAAATATCTAGCAATGCAGTCACTTAATACTTCAGTAGAGCATTTAGAAACAGCCAAAAATCCAACATGGCAGTTCCAGGTGCTTGCCTTGCCAGCAAGCTCTGCCCCCTGCGCATGTCCAACCAATCAGCTTTCCACTTCCGCTCTTATAGGGAAAGCACATCAAAGCAAAATGGTTGGGAATGCGCATTTCCTTCAGAGTTTTTTTTTTTAAATACAAGGAAAGCACAAAGGTTTTTCCCATGGAGTATTTGGAGTCCCTGCCCCCCCCCCCGAATATGGTGAAATGATGTGGGATCCCATTTAGACAAAACCTATTCTCCTTGAATTCTACAAGGAGTAAGAAACAACAACGCAGAAAGAATCGCAACCCGGAAACATCACCCAAGGAAACCTTCTGCTGTGCTTTCTGCAACTGGACTTGTTCATCTCGGATTGGCCTTTTTAGTCATCAGCGCGCTTGCAGAAAGCGCAGGATGAGTCCTTCCCGAATCTTCGTTTGCGAAGAAAAGCCAGAGAGAGAGAGAGAGAGATTTTCGCCATATAGACAAGCCCTGTTCTGGGGGCTAAATTGCTCCCTGCAATGCTAGAATTTTCAGCATCTTGCTCCCTGCAATGCTAGAATTTTCTGTTAGGCATTCCCTACAGGAGTGTAAAATACCGACCCCTCTAGGTGGCACTTTTGAGCTACATCAGAATAGAGCAGGTTTCCAGGATAAGACTGGGACCAGGGGATCTGGGTTCAAGTCTCCTCTTAGCCATGAAGCTCACTTTGTGAATTTGGGCCAGTCTTCCTACTTGGATGGGAGACCATAAATGAATAGTAGGTGCTGTTGGCTCTATTTCGGAGGAAGGAACTGGCGAAACCACCTCTGAGGATTCCTTGCCTAAGAAAACCCTAGGAAATTCAGGGAGTCGCCATAAGTATGGGAAAAGGTGCCTTTTGGGACTTTCACTCCCAGAATGCTGCCTGGGGGATTCTGGGAGTGGCAGTCCAAAAAGAAGAACCTTCCCCAAGCCCAGAAGGACTACCAAGGAATCCTAGGTGCTGTTGGCTCTATTTCAGAGGAAAGAACTGGTGAAACCACCTCTGAGGATGCCTTGCCTATGAAAAAAACCTGAAATTCATGGGGTCAACATAAGTTGACAGGCAACTTGAAGGTGCACACATAGACTTTAAAGGCACCAGCTCCTGACTGATCTTGCAAGCTAAGCAGGGTCAGCCCTGGATAGTACTTGGATGGGAGACCACCAATGAATCCACAGGTGCTGTAGGCTCTATTTCAGAGGAAGGACCTGGCGAAACCACCTCTCTGAGGATTCTTTGCCTAAGAAAGCCCTATGTAATGTATGGGGTTGCCATAATTCAACAAGCTTAATTCAGCTTGAAGGAACGTATATACACACACACATCTCCTGACCTAATTCGCAGGGCTGTTGTGAACTTAAAATGTGAGGCTGGGTGGAGGAACTATGTGTGAAACTTTGAGCTTCTTAAAAGAAGGCTAGGATTCCAACATCAGAGCCAGCAAGGTTTGAGGGTTGGACTAGGATACTGGGAAGGCAGGATTCGCCTTAGAAATAACTTTCAACTCTACAATTCTACGATTCTAACAACAACAGATACCAACATAACGCCAATAGTTTAAACAATGGAAAAAAGTAGAAATGTTGTGCATTGTTATTCATATCTGCCCATTTAGCTTTTTTTATTATTACACTGGCTTGCAAGAGAACCATAATAACATTGTTAAATAGCTCACAAACACAGGTAAGCCTTCTATGCCGCTATACTATTAAGATACTAAGATGCAGAAGCCACTGCACCCAAACAGGATTAGAAACTCAGCTCTCTCACTCCTCCGTCGCCAGCTAAAACATGAAGCAGGGACATGGGAGGGGAGTTGGGGGGGAATATTTAATAAGCAGTGTGACTTACTTTGAGGAGACAGGCCTTTTGCAGTTGGGTGTATTTTTCAGTAGAATGGTCTTATTCCAATAAAAAATTCCTAATCCCCCCCAAAATATAAAATAGAATAAAATAAAAATTCCTAACCCCTAACACCATGAGACAACCTGGCGAAGATTCTCTATCACCTGCCACACCAAAGTACGGAGCACTTTAGAAAACAGTATTGTCTTCAATCTGTGCAAAGTCTCTCTATGCAACTAGGGTTTCTCTCCTTTCTGCAGCTAAATGCAGACACACACAGGCCCTGTGCAAGAGCAAAAGTCCAAATTGATCCTCTGCTGTCCCACATCTTCAGCTGCTTTTAAATGTCCCGTTTTCGTTCTCCTCCTCCAACGTTCCCCATTCATCCTCTGCTTACTTCCATTGCTGAAAACTGAGTTCAAGGTGCAAAAGTCGTGTGTACCCCATTAACTCAACAGTGGGGAAGGGAGAGGAGGTGGTGGCCCCTTGCCCTTCCCAGTTGGCTCAGGCAAAAGCAAACTGCTGTAGCCTCTCCTAGCTTGTCTGTCTTTTCTCATTCCTAACTTTTGCCATCTTGGCCCTCCACGCTGATGTTACTGGGCCACACGTGTCCGGTTTTGAAATGTTGGAAGGTATGTGACCCCAAAATGACCCATCAGCAGGTTCCTGGCCCTGCTAGTTTTTGATGCTGACCCTGGCCAGAGCAGAAAGACTTGGCGCTTGTTTCCCATGTGACCAGCTACCAATTCAGCCTTGGGCTGCTCAGTCTTCCCAGAAGTAGGAAGGAAGAGGCCGCTTTCCTCCTACAGTCAAGTTCCTGCAACTCTGAGCTGTCCCTCCCTGGGGAACTGGCTTAGGCAGCTGTAAGGAAGGTCTCCCTGCATTAACCAGAGGTCATCCTTGTCATTCAAAATAAGGTGGTGGTGGCAGCAGTTTTCCAGCATCCTCCCCAATTCCTGCCTCCTTTCACCTCCTTTGACTTTCATCCCGCCAGCTGTGCATGGGCTTGTTCACGCTACATGATAATAGCATTATAGTCCCACTTTAAATACCATGGCTGAATTCTATGGAATCCTGGGATTTGCATTTTAGGTAGGGGTGCTTAGACATCTCAGCAAGAGAGAGCTGTAGCGCCTCCCTCCAAACTGTACTGAATGATACATCCTTGCATTTGAGAATTTAACCTAGCGTTTTTGTAGCTGCTTCTCCAAGTCTTGTTGCTGTGTGCCTTCAAGTCATTTCTTACTTATGGTAATCCTAAGGAGATCTTGGCAAGATTTGTTCAGAGGGGGGGGTTGTCTTTGCCTTCTTCTGAGGCTGAGAGAGTGTGACTTGCCCAAGGCCACCGAGTGGGTTTCCATGACTGACTGGGGATTTGAACCCTGGTCTCCCAGTGTCCAGCGCTCAAACCACTACACCATGCTGGCTCTCTTCCCTAAGTCTTCCTCCAGCCTTTCCAAATCTCCATTAGTAGTCAAAAGCAGATTGTTTGTGACTGTTGACGTGGTAAATAGTCCAGTGATAGGCATGATGGCTATTTCATTACTGGCCCTTCCACATGTCGCAATTATAGCACTATGATTATCCCCTCTTAACTGCCATGGTTCCCTCTTATGGAGTCCTGGGATTTGCAGTTTAGAGAGGGGCATGTAGAACTCTCTCCCAGGATTCTACTGGATGCCGCCATGGCTGTTAAAGTGGAATCATAATGTTATATTCATGCAGTGTGAAAGGGCCCTACTTTGAGGTGCACAAGCAGCATACTTTTGGATATCGATCGCTGGGAAACAGCATGAAAAGAGTGCTGCTGTGGTCTTCCCAGAGGTATCTAGCCAGCTGCTATTGGAAACGGGACACTGGACTGCAAGAGAGGCCTTTGGTCTCATCCATCTTCAGGAAGGACTGCTTTTTAGGTTGAATCAGAGATTTTTACACAGAGGCTGAATGGCTACCTGTCGGGAATGCTTTGGGTATTCCTGTATGGCAGAATGTGGTTGGACTAGATGGCCCTTGTGGTCTCTTTTGGTTAAGGGGTGATAGGATAGCCCTGTTTAAGTATTTGAAGGGATGTCACGTTGAGGATGAAGCAAGCTTGTTTTCTGCTGCTCCAGAGACTGGAACACGGAGCAATGGGTGCAAGCTCCAGGAACAGAGATTCCACCTCAACATTAGGAGGAACTTTGTGACAGTAAGAGCTGTTCGGCAGTGGAACGCA
Source organism: Gambelia wislizenii (assembly GCA_030847615.1). NCBI lineage: Eukaryota > Metazoa > Chordata > Lepidosauria > Squamata > Crotaphytidae > Gambelia > Gambelia wislizenii. The sequence goes on from JAUMIR010000010.1 coordinate 37,728,357, forward strand.
CTCCCTCGGAGCGTGGTGGGGTCTCCTTCCTTGGAGGTCTTTAAACAGAGGCTGGATGGCCATCTGTCGGGGATGCTTTGATCGTGATTTCCTGCGTGGCAGAATGGGGTTGGACTGGATGGCCCTCGTGGTCTCTTCCAACTCTGCAGTTCTATGATTCTATGAATCTTCTGTTCCTGGAGGTGTGTGGCTGAGTTCTCTTGGATATGTTATAGCAAAAGGGGTTGGGATTGGTGGGTAGAGCAAGAAAAATGGGGAAACAAAACCTTCCATGCCAAATAGAATGAATTTAAGAATAAATAGCTGGGGCAATTTGGAGTGCAGTCCTCCTTCTTTGGTGAACAGAGACTTCTGAGAAGTTCATCAGCAGATAGGGCTGGACCAGCCTGCTTGCTGTCTGGTGATAAGAAACTCTCTTCAAGTGGAGCATCTTATCACAAGAGAGGGTCTTATCCTCAGGCCACAGGCTAGCTGGAGCCTCTGCATTTGGAAGAGAATTTCTTAAAAGTGTCAGCTCATGTAGCCGGGGTGTTTCCTTCTGGAAACATGTCAGCTCTTTGTAAATCATTATTAAATCCATTCTATTTGGCACGGGTCTCCCTTTTTATCGCTGACCTCTGTTGAAAACAGGATGCCAGTTTTCTCAATCTGACACTCCAGTACAATTCTGGTTCAATTCTGATCTCCTCCCTGCAATGCACACACACCTTGCACAGTTCAAGCATCCACCATCCATGCATCCAGCATGATTAAAGGGGAAACAGGGAATCTCTTCAGTTCCAAAGGCACAACCAATGAAGCTAATGTTGGGAGGCCATTGGAACAATTCCATACCCTCCAACATCTCCCAGATAAAAATCGGGACATACACAGCCAAGCAACTTTGGAATTTGGTAAAGATGACAAAAGTTATTAATGAGAAAAAAGAGGCAAACTAGGAGAGGATGCAGCAGTTTGCTTTTGCCTGAACTGACTGGGAAGAGCAAGATTCTCCTCTCTCCTCTCCCTGTTGCTGAGTTAATGGAGTGCAAACTCCTAATGCACTTTGAACTCAGTTTGCAGCAACTGAAATGAGCTGAGGACAATGAGAAAAAGCAGGAAGAGAAGAGAGAAACTAGGACATTTTAAAAACAGGTGAGAAAGTGGAATGGCAGAGGATTAATCAGGACTGTCCCTGCCAAATTTGGACATTTGGATGGTATGCAATCAGTAAAAACATGTACACAAGGCCATGGAAATCGCACAAATCAATGTCTCAAAATCCCGGACACACCCTTTTAGGGTTCTAACTGAAATGACAGAATTTTGAATTTTGGGCCCAAATCCAATTATTAGTCCCAACTAGAGTGAAGCCAATGGAAACTTGGTGAGTCAACACTCATGTAGGTTCCCATTGATTTAAGTAGCTCTATTTAATTCCCGCTGGACTAGCAAAGGGATTTGAGGCCTCTGACGTCAATATTTTAGTTTGGAGGTGCCACTTAAAGAGAGGAAGGAGGAAAGTTCTAGTCTAACTCTTCCTTTGATTAAAATAATATTGAGGCAAATAATGTTCAGCCCTACAGTTGCCAAGGAGGGATCATCTTCGAAGAACAACGAAACGAAAACTCCCCAACACACAAGCTTCCAGAACTGACACTGGGAGCTTGGAAAAGTTCCTTTTTTGGGAGTTGCAGTCCAAACAAAGAACTTTTCCAAGAAATACTTGCTCTCTTGTGAACCCATCCTATTTTTCAGACTGGAGAAATACCAGCTCCTATTGGAGGTTTGTGAGGACAGAAGCGGGGTGGGGTGGAAATGCCGGACATAACTCCTTGTTTCCAAGAAAAGGTATCCTTTCGCTCTTTTGCAAAGAAAATAAAAAATAAAAAATATGATTTCCTGTCAAGAACAATTCTTTATTGTTGAGGAGTTTCATTAATAGATCCCACCAAGCTGAGGAAAGACTGTCTGCAACCATCCCTCTGACCTCGAGCCTCATAGCTCCTTCTGCAATCTCCAAAAATCCCATGGCTTCAGATAGGAAGGAAACAGGAGTGGGGGACCGGTTGCCACCTTTCTCTTTGGCAGAGCTTCCTTAGCCTGTGCGGCAGGCAGAAATTCAACAGGCCACAGCCCTTTGCAGGTTGACACACCCTAAGCAGCTCCAGTTCACTTCAAGGCAGTCTGTGTGGCAAAACGTCGGGGAGGATCGTATCCTTTGTTCATTTGCTGGTGGTTGGAATACCGTTTGGATTTTCCTTCTCAGGTGCGTGGTTGATGAGAATGACAGAGAAACAGCATACGGATTGTTGTAGTGTCCCTTTAAAGTCATTTCTGGAGACTTTAAGGTGAACTTTCAGGGAGTCTTCTTAGCAAGATTTCTCCAGAGCGGGTTTGCCTTTGACCCCCCTTTGAGGCTGAGAGAGTGGGGCTTGCCCAAGGTCACCCAGTGGGTTTCCATGGCCGATCGAGGATTTGAACCCTGGTCTCCAGAGCTGTAGTCCAGAAATGTTTAAATATTTGAAGAGATGTCATACTGAGGTAGGGTGGCCAGGTGAAATAAGGGAGAAGGATCTAGCACCTTTAAAGGTTGTGTAGAAGGGGAAATTTCAGCAGTTGTTGTTTGCATGACAAGTAATACCTGCTGAAATTCCCTCTTGTGCCCACCCATTAAAGGGAGAGGAGCCTTCTCCCTTACTTCACCTGGTCACCCTATATAACTGAGGATGGGGCAAGCTTGTTTTCTGCTGCTCCAGAGAGGAGGCCACAGAGCAATGGGTTCAAACTCCAGGAAAGGAGATTCCACCTAAACATTAGGAAGAACGTCCTGAGAGTAAGAGCTGTTTGGAAGTGGAATGCATTGCCTGGGAGTGTGGTGGAGTCTCCTTCTTTGGAGGTTTTTAAACAGAGACTGGAGGGCCATCCATGGGGAATGCTTTGATTGGGTATTCCTGCATGGCAGAATGGGGTTGGACTAGATGGCCCTTGGGGTCTCTTCCAACTCTATGATTCTATGGGAGTGTGTTGGAGTCTCCTCCTTTGGAGGTTTTAAACCGAGTTTCGATGGCCATCTGCCAAGAATGCTTTGATTGTGTATTCCTGCAAGGCAGAATGGAGTTGGACTAGATGGCCTTTGGGGGTCTCTTCCAGCTCCATGAATGCAAAGGACTTTTTCATTTATTTGCAGCAATTGAAGTCAGCTGAGGACCAAGCGGGAAATCTAGGGTTGAGAAACCGGGACATTTGAAGACGCGGGAAGGCACAGGATCCACCGGGGCCCAGGCAGGACAGTTGGAGGGGGTGTCCCTCCACCCCCCCCACTTTACCTGCCCCCCAGGGGGCGCACTGTCGGGACTGGGGGAAGGCAGGGGCGCTAGTCCTCCAGGAGTCCTCGCCTTCCTTGCCGGCTCTCCGCCCACTAGGCCTGCTGGTCCAGGGAGGGAGGCAGGAAGGAGGCAGGCGCTCGGTTGCTTTTGCCGGGAGCGAGGGGGTTAAGGCGGCTCCCCCGCCCAGAGAGGCGGCTCCGGGGGAGAAGGAGAACACGGAGGCGAAGAAGAAGGGAGCCGAGCCAGTAAGTCGGGGCTGAGCCGTCGGGGGAGCAGGCAGACCCTGGGCTGAGAGAGTGTGCACACCCTCCTCGCCTGCCCCGGGGACCGGAGCCGCCCCTTGCCTCCCCCTCCTCGCCAGGAGACCCTCGGTCGATGGGACCCCAGAGGGATGCTCCGCCGCCGGCAGCCCCACCAGCAGCGGCCGGGACGTGAGCGGGACCGGGACCGGTCCCAGCAGCCCAGCAGCCGGTCCGGGGAAACCGCCTCCGACCCTCCGGAGCCCAGCCGGCAAGAACCGTGAGCAACGGCAGCGAGCATTTCCCAGCCCCCGGGGAGGGGTCGGGGCCGCTCTGGGGCGGGGATGATGGGAGCAGCAGTCCCTAGTGGGCAGCCCAACGCCTGGCCCCGGCTAAGGATGGAGGCTGGGCGTCGTAGTTGGGAGCCCTCCTCAAAGCCCTTGCCCGGAGAGGGGAGCGCCTCTGAACATGGGCAGAGTGCCTTCTCCCTTTCCGAGCTGGCTCAGGGGTGGGGAACTGGGAGCACTGGGAGCTGCCACCTTTGGCCGCAGACTCGGAATCCTGAGATCTGTGGCCAGGGTGTCCCACAAGACTTTTTTAAAAAATTCATTTCATTTATATCTCTGTTTTGGCCCAAACCTGCGGCTTTATTTTAACTACCCACCCCTGGTAGGATTTGAACCCACGACCTTCTGCAGCTGGTCTGCTCTGCTTCAAAATGAAGTACAGTACTGGGATCCCTTTTGGTCTTCACAACAGCCCTGCGAGGGAGATCAGGTGGAGGAGCAGAAATTGGCCCAAAGGAAGCCAAGGGCTGAATGGGGATTTGAACTCATGTTTTTGCTCTGGGGTCCTGGATCCCAGCTCTTTTTCCTCCCCTCTTTCAATCGTGATAACTCACTATCTGTGTAAGAGAGTGGGATCCCCCACATCCATTAAAAAAGCCCAGGCTTTTAAAAATTTGGTAACTTTAATCTCTGTGCCTGGTTGGCTCCCATGGAGTGATAGTACAGTGGGTGGCTGGTTTGTGTGTATGTGTGTTAAAAGGAAAGTTTCAGAGGCTTAAATCCATTTGGATAGTTTGCCCTTACAGATTATGGGGCTGGATCCATTCACACTGCGGAGAAGAAATTGCACTCTGCACATGCTCTGAGAGGTGACATGGTAGCCATCTTTAAATATCTGAAGGGATGTCATGTGGAAGATGGAGTGAATTTGTTTTCTGCTGCTTCAGAGACCAGAACATGAACCGATGTATTCAAATTATAAAAAAAGAGATTCCAACTATAGTTAAACTTCTTGACTGCAAGAGCTCTTTGAGAGTGGAATGGACTGCCTCGAAGGGTGGTGGGTTCTCCTTCTTTGGGGGTCTTGAAACAGAGTTTGGGTGGGCATCTTTTGGTAGTGCTGCAGTTGTCACTTCTTGCATGGCAGGGGGTTGGACTAGATGGCCCTTGGGGTCCCTTCCATCTCTAAGATGCTATGATTCTAACCTTGGGGATAGGAGGAAAAAAAACTCTTGAATTCAGACCTGCCTGAGCAGATGTCCTTAAGTATGCCTCTTTGAAAAAAATATCCAAAATAAACTATGGCCCCGCGGATGGGAACTGATTGTTTTTTTTTACTAACTTGGATTAGAGGAGCTCCACCCGAAACCTCACAACTGTGAGTAAGCAAGTTTTTGAGCTCAACAGAACTCTTCTACAAATGGGAATTTAAACTAAAAATTGGGGAGAGTGGAGTTGTCCCTGTGTGAGGGGGAGAAAAACTCCTATCAGACCCTGCAGATGATCAACTAGAGCAGATGAAATTTAGGTTAGAGAGCAGCATCAGCTGCAGAAGAGATCTTAAGTTGGACCCAGGGGTGCAGGCAAGAAGAAGCAAGGGTCCTCCGTCCCTGGAAAGCACTAAACTCAGTAGTGATCTGGAGTCTTTGTATGTGTTGCAGGGGGGTGTCTTAAGAATTGTACCGGACTAAGCTTCCACAACTCTTCAAGTCTTTCTTATAATAACTTGAGTCTGAAGAATGAGTTTTGAAAGAGAGGGAGACACTTCGATGACTCTCCAAGGGAGGGAATGCTGAAAGTGCTTGGGAAAGTTACTTTTTGCTTTGGCAGGGGGACTGCAACTTCCGTAATTTTATTTTGAATGTATTTTAAACTGTTTTTAACGATCAACTGGCGTCTTTGTGAGCGGCCTTACATCTGCGGGAATTAGAATTGGGCAGTTCTGTAACATCCGTATGCTGTCCTGGGCTGCTGCTACGGTAATGCGTAGGGGAGCCGGAAAAAGTGAATAATGTGCAAGACCAATGTGCATTGGTCCCAGTGAGCATCAGTCCCTTGTGTGTTGGGGAATTGGCTATGGAGTACAGATGTGCATTGGTAGAGGGTGAGGTTTAATCCAGACAATCCTGCCAGTGTCCTGTTACATATTTATCAATTCACCAAAAGGGTTTCTTAGCTAAGCTATGTAGCTAAGCATGTGTACTGTAAGCCGCCCCGATTGCGTTGCAGAGGGGCAGGATAGAAATTATTATTATTATTATTATTATTATTATTATTATTATTATTATTAAAGTTACATAATGTAGACCGTGATAGAGGATTCTGGCCTTTGTTGTTTAATTGTTCATTTCCCCCATCTTTTGCCAATTTCTACTTTAAAATTGGTAAACCGCTTTGGTGGGAGAAAGACAGGGTATGCATGGAATGAATGAATCAATAAAATAATTCATCAGCACCATGTAGCTGGGGGATTCTAGGCATTGTATTTTCCTGCTGCCAAAAAAAGGGACTTTTCCAAGCTCGGGAATGTGTTACCCACCTTTCTTGGTTCCTTGGGCAACTGCTCCCTCTCTCTTTCAACTGCAGGGATACCTGTGTTCACAAAGTGGATGGACATTTCTTCTTTGGTACCAAAGACAAAAATAACATGGAAAAAATAGGGAGAGGCCCCAACACCATTTTTTTAAGGCAGCACTTCAACAAGTTTCATCAAACATTTTTTGCTAAGTGAAGTCGAAGACTTTCACGGCCAGCATCCATAGGTTTTTTGTGGTTTTTTCTGGGCTGTGAGGCTGTTCTAGAAGAGTTTGTTCCTAATGTTTCACCTTTCTTTGAAGATGCCAGCCACAGATGCAGGCGAAACATCAGGAATGAACTCTTCTAGAACACAGCCTCACAGCCCAGAAAAAACCCACAAAAACCTATTTTATGCCCAACTAACATTATGCACATGTGAAAGGAAACAACCAGGTCAGGAAAGCTTTGCATAAGGCAACCAAAAGATTTGAATATTCTAGAGACCACTTAAAAGCTTCTTCCAAAATGCATCCCAGGGTGATTCTTTTCATTCCATCGCTTCCACTTTTCTCATGATTTCTGTTTTGGTGGTGCAATTTATAATCTATGCTTTTTCAGTGTGCCAGGGTAGCTGGTGAGGCAGGCTAATCTGCTTTCCCCCTTTTCATTTTGTGTTTGCTCTTTATGCATGCTCAGTAAGGGATTCTGGAGGCAGCTGCTGTTTATCTTGTTTGTTGTATGTAAGCACACACAGCTACAGTAGGGTCAGATGGAGTAGAATTCCATTCTTTCCCAGGTCAAACTTTATTGCATTCTTTACTGTAGAAACGCGTTGCAACCCAAATGCCTGTCTGTCTTCAGCCCTCCTTCACCATCCTCCCAATGCCAATGCTGCAAACGCAAACACAAACACACACACACACCTTCCAACTAGACAGAAGACAAGACCCCACTTTTCCTGCCTTACTCCCATTTGTGTGGGGTTTGTGCAGAACAGTGTCTTGGAGGGTGTATCCTCCCCCAGTTCTTTAATGGCACTCACAACTGCTTCATGGCACCACCAAGAAAGCCTTCTTGGTGGTTGCTCCCAAACTTTGGAGCTGGGATAGCTCCTTCTTCTTCATTCTTCCATCAGCAAGTGAATTTTTTTCTGTTCCAACAGGCTTTTAGGCATTGACTCTCATGGGCTTTTAACAGTGTGCTGTTTTATTGTTGTTGTTTCATTTTCTGTCATTTGACGAATTAAAAATGGTCTTAATTCTGTTGATATTTGCCATCAAGTCCTCTTTGACTTAGAATGACCTTGTGAAAGAGAGACCACCAAGGCATCCAGTTATTAGCAGCCCTACTAAAGTTTTGCAGTCCTAGTACTGCAGGCAACTTCCAAAGATTAAAACAAATGCAGGTTAAAATGCACACCAACTAAACAATACACAAGTTTTTTTTATGCAACTGAGCAGCCTCTAGAATTGAAACCTTGAGTCTGCAAAAGACTGGTTTTAATCTGTCAAAAGACAGAAAATAAAAGCCCCACAGATACTCAGAGAAAAAGGTAGGATCCAAACAAGAGGAGGAGGGGGTGCGGCAGAACTATACCAATCCTGTGGTTTCATGCTCCCTATATTATCCCCCCCCCAAAAAAAACCCTCTCCCCATGATGTTAGAAAAGTGGGTAAGGAACCAACAGACACTATCAGGTCTTTGGGGTGATAGGGTTCAGGCCCATTACAAGCAATTTCCCCCAGTTTACTGAATTGGAGCAGAGCATCATTTCTCCGCATGTGTATCTATTGCGTACACTGGAGGCTGGGGTTGGGGAGGATGCAGGATATTTCCTCACTCGGGTGCTTCAAAATCCTCAACAGAACCCCCACTTTAAGGGGGAGCCTCTCTGCACCCTTGCAATGCAACTAACTTTCTAGTTTGCAATGGACAGCATGGCCTCCCTGCCGCCAGTTGTCCTAAATTTATTGTACCACTTGGTTTTGTTTTCTTCACCAGCCTCTGGCACAGGCTAAGAGAATTCCAACAATAAAGTACAGATAATGAAATTTAAAATAGTAATGAAATCAGCCCAAATGCGATTTGAGAGTCACAGAAGGCATGCCGGTAGTGGCGACAGCAGTGACTGCCCTATTGGAAGTTTCCAGACTTCCAGAAGTCCTCTCTCCCCCCCCCCCCATACACACACCTTTTGAAAGTCTGGCAGGAACAGAAAAATCCTCCATTTGTTTTGGGAGAGTATGGAGAGGTCTAGCCAGGGTGGCTTCATGAGGAAGATGTGGTACAAAAGGAGCATGCTACCCACCCAGAAAGACTCTGGTTGCATTTGCACTGTGGAAATAATCCAGATTGAGTCCACTTTAATGATCATGGCTCCCTCCTATGGAATCCTGGGATCTGTAGTTTGTTGTGGCACCAGCACTCTCTAACAGAAGGCTAAATGCCTCACAGAACTACAAATCCCAGGATTCCATAGTATTGAGCCACAGCAGTTAAAGCAGTGTCAAACTGCATTATTTCTGCAGTGCAGATCCAGCCTCTGCTGCTCATCCAACTTCAGAGAACTGGTCCAACTTCAGAAAATGATAGAATTGTAGAGTGGGAAGGGACTGCAAGTGCCATCTAGTCCAACCCTTTGTTATGCAGGAATACACAACCAAAGCATTCCTGAATGTTGCCCATCCAACCTCTGTTTAAAGACCTCCAAAGAAGGAGAGTCCACCATCCTCCAAAGCAATCCATTACAGTGTTGGATGGTTCTTACAATCCAGTTTTTCCTAATCTTTAGGTGGAATCTATTTTCTTGAAGTTTTAATCCATTGCTCCATGTCCTAGTTTCTGGAGCAGCAGAAAACAAGCTTGCTTCATCCTCAGTATGACATCCCTCCAAATATTTAGACATGGCTATCATGTCCCCTCTTAACGTTCTCTTTTCCAGGCTAAACATTCCCAGCTCCCTCATCCACTTCTCATGTGGCATAATGGCTTCCAGACTATTCACCATTTTGGTCACCCTCCTGTGGACACGTTCCGCTTGGCAATATTCTTGAATTGTGGTGACCAGAACTGGACACAATATTCGAGGTGAGGTCTGACCAAAGTAGAATGGAGTGGCACTATGACTTCCCTTGATCTAGAAACTATGCTCCTATTAATGCAGCCTAGAATCGCATTGGCTTTTTTAGCTGCCGCATCACACTGTTTGTTTATGTTCAGCTTGTGGTCTGTTAAGGATTCCTAGATCCCGATCACACATCCTGTTATCCATCCCAATATTTGGGACCAATCCAAATATTCGGCAACCTCTAACACTGGTTGGAGTTTACGGCCGATAGAACCAAGTTGAAGAATGGAACTTTGGAGCCTCCTTTAACAGACAACACCAGCACTAAGCAATGGAGGTCTGTTTTGATGCTGATTGGGGCAGAGTAGGATGATGTTTCTGTCATCCTCCTGCAGCTGCAACAATCACAATTGCAGCCTTGCTTACTGGTCCGCTTCTGCGACACCCTGATTGCTAGGGGAGCAAACCCCCATCACTTGGTGCAGCTGCCGGCTGTTAAGGTAGATTGTGGTGGTGGGGATTTACGATTGTGACAATAGTGCCATGGTCGTGAATACATAGTGAATATGGAGCAGTGACAGATCCGTAATTCCTGGTTGTTTCTTTGCAACTTGTTGCAATGTTGTTTCTCTGCAATTTATTTATTGACTGATTTGTAACACTAACCATCTAATTCACAATCAAAGTCATATACATTCAGAAAATAAACAGAGAGAGGAAAAAGAGAAAAGAAAAGAGGGGGGGAAAGGGAAAGAAAAAGACATAAATAAAACACAGTAGGCCTCTGAGCCTCCCAATCCTGTCATGAAAAGCAAAAGAAATAAATATACAGTTGTCCCTCCATATTCACGGATTTGGTATCCACGGATTTAAGTATTCATGACTTGAAAATATTCTTAAAAAAATAATAATCCAAAAAGCAAACCTTGATTTTGCCATCTTACATAAGGGACACCATTTGGCTATGCCATTGCATATAATGGGGCTTGAGTATTCATGGATTTGGGTATTCACGGGGGTCCTGGAACCAAACCCCAGCGAATGTGAAGGGACAACTGTATTATTTTTAATATATAAAAAAAGAAGAAAATATATTATTCTACCATTTCAGATCCAACTAAATAATGCTCCTACAGTATGACCTCCCATATCTGTGGGACGGAGGCAGGCAATGGAGAGGGGCCCTTGGATACTCCTCTCAAGCCCAGGCTCGCACCAAGACCTAGACGTGGTTATTTACTCAGACCTTAGATTAGCTGGGCAGGTAGTTGCCAGACGCACCCAAACACACCCAGGAGCTAGAAAGCCCAGACACAAGGGGGCTGGCTGGGAGTTGTGGCTTCCAACAAAGGCCTAGGCAGAGCATTCCTGCATGTTGGGAGGAAAAGGGATTGAGATCTAGGGATAATCAATACTATTTAAATCCATTTCCCTCTTTCTGCAAACCTCCCCGTCGTGGATTCTAGGAAATGCCACCGGGTGCACATGACAACTCCGCTGAACCAACGCGGATGTTTTCTTCACTTTAATAAGCCTGCCCATAACTCCCAGCTCCCCCTTGCAAAACTTCAGCCTCACTAATGAACCAGCTAAAAAGTTATGTTTTAGTTTAATCATCTACCAGTGCTAACAATTAGAACTGGTAATGGCTGCCTTAATTTTAAGAGAACCCTCCTTTTCATCTGTGCGCCCTGTCTTTTGGGGCTTTCTACCTTGCAGGGCTTTGCAGAGCAACCTCATGGGCAGAAGTCCAACAGGGGAAGTGTCAGCTGGTTTTTGACCTGTTTAATTTCTGCCTAACCACCATACTGCTACCACAAACACATTTCCCAGATCTTGGGTTGCCCACTGAAATAAGGGATGGGGTTCCTATACATTTGATGGTTGCCTAGAAAAAGAGATTTTTAGCAAGTAAAGCTTGTGTGTTAAGTAACAGCTTCTGACATTCCCTCTTCTGCATGACTGATAATGGTACAGGAGCACTCTCCCAGTTTTCACCTACCTACAAATGTTTTTAAGGTGTGTGTGTGTTCAATACTGGTAGGTAGGTTGTTGTTAAATTTCCCTACTAGCAGGTACTTACAGGGGGACAGCAAATTACTTTCCCCATCCATTATCTTTGCAACATCCTTAAATATGATGGCTTCTTACAAGCACAGTGTACTTAAAAGTCCTCTCCTTGTGTTCAGTATAGCTTTGTTGTTGTTGTTGTTGTTGCTTTTGTGTGCCTTCGAGTCATTTCCAACTTACAGTGACCCTATCACAGGGTTTTCTTGGCAAGATTTGTTCAGAGGAGGTTTGCCTTTGCCTGAACAAATCTGAGGCTGAGAGAGAGTGACTTGTCCAAGGTCACCCAGTGGGTTTTCATGTCCAAGCGGGGATTTGAACCCTAGTCTCCAGAGTCTTAGTCCAACACTCAAACCACTACACCATGCTGGTTCTTTGCTCCCAAGTAAATATGCATAGGCACCCTCACTCATACCTTCTAGCTGTCTCAATTTGGCAGGGACAGCCCTGATTAATCCTCTGTCATCCTATTTTTTCAGCTGCTTTTAAAATGTCCCAGTTTCTCCTGCCTTCCTCCCTCTTCCCCCCTTTGTTCTCAGCTGACTTCCACAGCTGCAAACTGAGTTCAAAGTGCAAAAGCTGTTTGTACTCCATTAACTCAGTAGAGAGGAGGAAGAAGATTCTTGCCCTTCCCAGTAGGCTGAGGCAAAAGTCAACTTCTGAAGCTTCTTCTAGCTTGTGTGTTCTTCCTCATTCATAACTTTCCCCCATATTGGCCACATTCTGAAGTTCCTTGCCCACCCATGTCGCAATTTTCATCTGTGAAATGCTGGAAGGTATGCCATGGCAGCCAACAGCCCCCACCAACAGTATTACCTCTGCGCTCCACGTCCCACTGCTCACGGCAGCGTGGTGGAAAAGTTTGGGCTCCTGTAACCCAATCTGCCTCTGCGGGACAGCAGCTGGCTTGCAAAGCCTGCATCTACACTAGAATGTGTGTGTTTCTGGGATATAAATAGGTTTCTGGTGAGATAATCAAATTGATTATCACTTAGCAACTTTCTCTCAACTCTTTGTTCTCCACACCAGCAATTTTCAGAGGGCTAGTAGTAGGATGGGAAGAATATTCAGAAATACAGGTCACAAACCATTTATGCAGGGGGTACGTTCCCAGACTTACCACAGATACATGAAACCATGCATAATAGCAAACTGCCATAGTATACCATAGAATTTTGCTGGAGGACCTAGAAAATGCCTAGAGAGGACACCTCTCTAGGCATCTGGCGCAAATATATGGTCAACTTCCAGCAGAAAGGAGAGCATTGGTGAGTAAGACTTCTCTCTGTTCTCTTATGTCGAGGGTTCAGCTCTTCCCAAAAGGTGCTGAAGTCCAGGACTATATGGGGGAGAAACCATCCTTTCACCATGGTGGTTCCCTGCCTCCAAACTCATCTTTTTGGACAGCGCACCTTTGCCTGCTGAAGTGGGAAAGCATTTTGCATGGGTACAAAATCTCTCTCAGATCAATAGTGGAAGTGGGAAGCCAGACCATAAAAACTCACTTCCATGTTGAAAGTTTCACTCAGCCTGTGCAAGAGCATTCTAGTTTGAGTATTTAGTACTTATGTATCTCTGCATGGCAGGGAGTTGGACTAGATGGCCTTGTGGTCCTTTCTAACTCTAAGATCCTATGATTCTATTGGACTAGGACTCAGGGAGCCAGGGTTTGAATCCCTGTTCAGCCATGGAAACCCACTGGGTGACCTTGGGTAAGCTGCACTCTCTCAGCCTCAGAGGAAGTCCATGGTAAACCTCCTTTGAATAAACCTTGCTAAGAAAACCATGAGCCAATCTGGAATTGTGTTGGCCTAGAGCTCTGGGAGATGAGGGTTCAAATCCCTGCTCAGACGTGGAAACTGACCGGGTGATCTTGGGCAAGTCACACTCTCTCAGCTTCAGAGGAAGGCAAGAGCAGACCACTTCTGTAGAAATCTGGCCAAGAAAAACCCAGGAGAGAGATGACTTAAGTCTGAGCTGACCTGAAGCCACATACCAACTATCTCAGAAGATTAATGGGGGAGTTTAGATATTTGGGAGACTGTTTCCTAAGGGCTGGGTGTGTGTTTGTGTGCCTGTTCCAGGGATGAACATTTGTGAGTCTGGCAGTCTGGATAAGGAGGCGAGCAACCTTTCATCCAGACATTCAGGGAACATGTGCCAGCCGCTGGCTCCCCGGCCTGTGTTTCTGGGAGCAGGTGGGCAGCGGAGGCCAGGCCAGCTTAATCTCATTTCTGCCGGTAATAAGGAAAGAAGCCAATGTCCTCAGAGGATGGGGGGAGGCAAGGTAAGGAGTGGGCCAGCTTCTGTTCCCTTGTTCCATCTCTTTTTCTCTCTCTGTCCCCAGGAGCTGTAAAACCAACTTTCTCCAAAAGTCCAGCTCTCCTCATGCACCAACTTTTGCTCCGTGTGTTGCCTGCTGGTGAACTTGGCCCAAACACTCCAGGTGAGCTCGTGTCGGTGACAACAACTAATTCACAGTTAAGAAATGTCTTTGGTTAATTTGCAAACCTACACCATTCCAGTAAATAAGGAACCAACAGAAAGAGAGAACATATTCAGGGGCAGGTATGTTGGCCATGCAGCAAAATACAATAAAATCCAAAATCTATAAAACAGTTGGACCAACTAAAAAGCACAAAATTCATCATGCAAGCTTCCAAAGCTCCACTGGCTTCTTCATCAGCAATACAGGAAAAGAAAAAAGATGTTAGAGTCAGAAGGCTATGTTTTGTATCAGATGTTACTTCTGTTGTTAGTTAAAATGTTCTGGAGGGATCGCAATGCACAGAGAACCTGAATTTCAAGGGAGGTTACTTTGTTGTTGCTTATGGAACAGAAATTTTATTACCTGGCTTTTACTACACTTTGTCTCCAGTCTCCACATGGCCAAGAAGGGGAGTGGCCTCTGACTTCATTGATAAATGAAAATCTCCAAAGGAGGGGATTTTCACCACATTCCCAGGCATCAGTGCATTCCACTGTTGAACAGGTCTTGCTGTCAGGAAGTTCTTCCTAAAGTTTAGGTGGAATCTCTTTTCCTGTAGTTTGAACCCATTGCTCTGTGTCCCAGTCTCTGGAGCCGCAGCAAACAAACTTGCCCCATCCTCAGTAGGACATCCCTTCAAATATTTAAACATGGCTATCATGTCCCCCTTCACCTTCTCTTCTCCAGACTAAACATGCCCAGCACCCTAAGGTGCTCCTCATAGGGCATAATGGCTTCTAGACCTTTTACAGTTTTAGTCACCAAGTGCCATAGACTCTGTTTCAGAGGACGGAACTGGCAAAACCACCTCTGAGGATTCCTTGTCTAAGAAAACCCTATGAAATTCATGGTATCGCCATTCAGTCGACAGGCGACTTGAAGGCACAGACACAAACCTTCCGGAAACCTTCTCCATATTTCTCTCCCCTGTTTCAACTACGTACTCAGACAGAGGTATGCACATTCTGTGACTACCCCATGTAAGCACATCAGTGTATATTCAGGGGCAATCTTTAACACCTTGAAAACATCCCAAGCTCTTTCTTTTCACTTTAACAACTCTAGCTGTTATGCCTGAAAATCTGGCAAGCCCTGGGATTCGCAAGTGGAGTTTTTCTTATGCATTGTGTCTTTGGCCCACATTTGTGCGCTCGCTGTCTGGTTATACAGTAACGATGTTCTTCCCTTTGTCTGAGCCTCCCCCATCCCACACCCCACCCCTAGCAACACCAGGACAATTATTAACACTCTCTATGCAGATCAGCTAGGAATAGGAATATATATATGGTACATATGTATATAATACATGCATACATTCATCCCTGCCATCTGCTTCATTTCCCCTGAGCTCTTCCACTTGGAGAGAAAAGCAGGTCAGCATTTATGTGAAATAGAGAGCCAGAATCTCCATGCTTCTTAGATTTCACAAGGATCGTCAGGACACACATCTTGGCACAAGGGATGCCAGCTTCTCATCTGGGATTTGCTCCTGTGTCTTTAACAGCAGCTTTGTTGTTATTATTTGTAGTCCAGGCAACTTTGACCTATGGTGACCCTGTGAATGAGAGACCTCCAGGACCCCAATCATCAATTCTCCTGCTCAGGTCTTGGAGACTCAGGATTCCTTGATGCAACCAATCCACCTGTAGTGTGTTCTCATTCTTTTCCTACCACCTTCCACTATACCTAGCATTGTCTTTTGCAGTGAGCCATGTCATCTCCTGAAATTTCCAAAGACAGCCTCAGTTTGGTCGTTTTCACTTCCAGTGAGAGTTCAGGCCTGGTTTGCTGTAGGACTCATTGATTTATCTCTTTAGCAGAAAACTCTTCTCCAGGACTACCTTTCAAATGAGTTAGTTGACTGTCCAGCTGTGAGACACTGAGGGTGGGTGGGTTGTGGGAGAGTCTCTCCTGAGAAGGAAGTGAAAGATGCAAAATGGCCCCACCCATTCAGACCACATGCAAAGATTTAATTTTCCATATAGACCTTCTTCCTCCATGCACCTCGGAAAAAGTCCAAGCTAGAGATACGACACTTCTGATAATGTTGAAGTCATGAGAGGGAAAAGATCCCATCTGTTCCCCCACTTTTTTCAAAAGGTGGGAGGACAGAATAAAAGGGATGGGATGTATTTAAAATGCATACCCTCCAACTAGGCTGTGCCATTGTGGTGTAGTGTTTTGAGCATTGGACTAGGACTCTGAAGAACAGGGTTCAAATCCCTGCTCAGCCATGGAAACCCACTGGTTAACCTTGGACAAATCACACACTCTCAGCCTCAGAGAAAGGCAAAAGCAAACTCCTCTCTGAAAGATCTTGTCCAGAAAACTCTGTGATAGGTTTGCCTTAGGGTCACTATACCGGTAAGTTGGAAACAACTTGAAGGCGCACAACAGCTCTCTGACTATCCTGTTTTGACAGGGACACTCCCAATTTATCCTCTGTCTTCCACTTTTGCAACTGCTTTTAAAATATTCCAGTTTACTTCTCCTTCTCCCAGTTTTTCCCGTTGTCCTCAGCTTACTTCCTCTGCTGCAAACTGAATTCAAGTACAAAAATAGCTTATACCCAATTAGCTCAGCGGGGAGGAGAGGAGAGGAGGTGGCATTGCCTTGCCCATCCCAGGTGGCTCAGGCCAAAGCAAACTACTGCAGCTTCTGCTAGCTTGTCTGTTGTTCTTCCTTAATGCCTTTTGCCATCTTGACCACAATCTGACATTGCTTGGCCACAGGTGTCCTGATTTTTGTCCATGAAATGTTGGAATTAGATATCCACAGAAGTCTTTGTCCTCCATACACCTCTGGAGCAGTCTGACCTAGAGATGTGCCATTTCTGGAAATGTTGAAGCCATGGTTGGAGGAGAGGGAGAACCCATCCATTTCCAAACTTTTTTTAAAAAAGTGGGGGGGGGAGTGACAGGAAAGGGGGAGCTGGAAGATATGCAAAACAAGTTTTCTGTTTCAAACATGAATGTGTTCCACTACTTTAACAACACGTAATGCATAATGTATAATTTAGCGAGTTTATGAAATTGCACAATTTGGCAGATTGAAGACATTTGCATCCTATGCATGTTCACTCAGGATTTCCAGCAAGACGTCATCCTCTTCCTTCTGTGCCCTTCAGTGAGAGTTTAGATTTCATCCTGATTTTCCTTCTATGGCTTGGGTACCCAAAACAAGACTTTGAACTGTTTTTTGGCCTGGCTGCTTCTCTGACCTTTCTCCCAGCAAGCCAGAGCAGTAAGCCCCTTCTTCTCCCAGGGTGTTGGTGTCATGGTCATTTAAGGGAAGAGGTGGAAAGGTTTGCCCGGAGGGGAGGGGCTCACTGTGAGGAGGATCTCCAGACTAGTTCAGCACCAATTCATGCAACAACAAATCCTCCCCTGCCCCCTTGGGCCACACTCTTAAAATTTACCAGCACCGTCTAGGATAGGGGTGGACAATATGTGCCCCTCATGGCTGGTTTTTTCAGGGGTCAAAATTATGCATGCTCCCAAATGCTCTCCAGGGAGCATGGAGTGCATTTCCACCTCGTTTGGAGTTTTCCTTTCCACCCCTGTTCTTCACAGGGCCATAATTTGGAAGCTGCACTCAGAAGATGCCAAAGTTCAGTTCACGAAAGAAGTGAGTTCAGTACAAACCAAGTATTGCAACCACTCTCCCATAATCCTAGCCTTAGCCACTGGGTGTAGAGCGCTGATGAGCATCTTCACAGCACTCTTTGCCATTCACTCAAAGGGTTTCTTAGTACCTCTGCTATGTAGCTAAGTATATGTAAAGTTACATAAGATAGAGTAACATAGACCATGATAGAGGTTTCCAGCCATTAATTCCAAAACATTTGCTGGAATAGAAAGGGCTTCACTTGCTGGTGAAAGGACAGCAAAGGAGGAGGTGTTGTAGCTTGTTTAGGGAGCGAATCCCAAAGTCTGGGAGCAGCCACTAAAAGACCCTGTTCTCACCAAATGTGCACACCCTCCAACCTTGCACGGATGCAAACTGGGACATGGAATGGCAAGCTCCAATACAGCATGGCCAAGATGGCAAAAGTTATTTATAGGAAGGAAGGACAGACAAGCTAGGAGAGGCTGCAGATGTTTGCTTTTGCCTGAGCCTCCTGGGAAGGGCTAGATTCTTCCCCACCTCTCTCTGCTGTTGAGTGAAGTGAGTACAATCTTCCTTTGCACTTTCAACTCCCTTTGCAGCCACTGAAGTAAGCTCAGGACAAAGGTGGAAAGCAGGAGAAAGAGAAAAACCAGGACCTTTTAAAAGCAGGCGAGAAAGTGGGAATGCAGAAGATTAATCGGGACTGTTGCTGCCAAATCATAACAGTTGGAGGGTACTGACTGTACCTTGAAGGTGATTTGTCACCTTTTGGATTTCAACAGCTAGATCTCTCTAAGGTCAAGCCCTGCCTGGGTGGTTGGGTGAAGAAGATGCTACCCTTGGATGGCAGTCCATCTCCAGAGGCTATGGAAAAGTAGGCAGCTGATGCCCACAGCTGCTTTGAGTTCAGTGGCAGCTCAGGTTTCCAGTGATTTCCCCCCACCCCATCTGATTAATGATGCCATGCGCCAAGGTGTGTGCACGATCAGGAAAGGATGGGAGGCTGACGCAAGCTGTCCAGCTGCTGCTTTTTTGCTCTTTGAAACGTTCTCCTCCAACGAATTAGTTACAAGTTCATCCCAGCCCAACTTAAAAAAAAAAATAGCTGATCAGCCCTCCGCTGTCTTTAAATGGTTTATATTATGGCTCCAAAATGAAGAGAGAAAAGCAGATATCTTATCTCTGAACCTGGTCCCTTAAGTGAAGGTAGAACCTTTGCCTATTTGTATTTTTCCACTTGATTTTCCAGAGATAAAGGCTATCTGGTAATAATTTCTTTAGACCTGAAAGCTGTCCCATGCCTGATGGGCTGGTTGTGGTTTTTCAGTGGTTTAAGAAAAAAGCTTTCCATACATGCTCGACGGCACTCTTGGCTGTCTTATTACTTCCAGGACTAAACCCTGGCTTTGATGAAAAGTCTTGTTCGCTCCTGTCTTAAATCTCAGGGCAAATCGTGAGCTGAACTGTCCTGTTCTGGCCCTCATTAGCACCCTTTCTGCAGTTTTAAGCATGATGGGTTAAATGAGTGCTTTTATGCCCTTTGTGAAGTCTTTTCTAGGCTTCTAAGAATCAGGATCCTGGATTACATGGGCCTGAGGTCTGATCTAACCAGAGCTAGGAGACGTTACTTATTTGGACTACAAACCCCAGTATCCTCCAGCCAATGCTGGCTGGGAAATCCTGAGAGTTGTAGTCCAAAAATATATCTCTCCAAGCTCTGGTCAGACCCAAGGCCAGGCAGGCTGGAGGATTCTGGGAGTTGCTGTCCAAACAAAGTAATGTCTCCAACTTCTGGCTAGATTAGCTCCAAGGCCATGCAGGATGGGGATTCTGGGAATTGTAGTCCAAAGCAGTAAATTCTTCAAGGTTAGATCAAGCCCAAGGCCATGCAGACTGGGGATTCTGGTAGCTGTAGTCCAAAAAGGTTATTTCTCCAAGCTCTGGATCCACCTGCCAGAGCTCTTCCCTCTTTTTTTAACCCCTGAAGCTCCCTGGCTGTCTAGGTTTGTATTCTCCTCCCCACTCGGTGAACTCCTTTGCCCCCCCCCCACTCTTCCCCTTGGCACTTTCCTCCCACTGAGTTGCTTGGTGCAATTATGGCTCATTTCTCACCACAATCATGAGACATCTTCTCCTCCTCACTTCCCCACATGTCTCCAAGTAATGAGGGTAATCAAAGCTCAGAAGAACTTCCCTCCTTCCTCCAATGCAAAATTCTCTATTACAATTCCTACAATATCCCCACCACCACATCTCTGTATCTCTGTCAATTGGTCCTGAAGAGGCCATGATGGATGAGACACTTGAAAACTAGCCAAAGGCTGCCATATAAGGCTGTTCCAACTCTGGGACTCACAACCGCAGGAATGCAGTTTTTTAAAAAATCTGATCTTGCTGTCATATATATCTAATTAATTTCAAAGTCTTTCAAAGAGTTCTGTCTATTTTAACGTCTCCCAAGGATGGACTGTTAGCAGGTCATGCTCAGTGGTAGAATTGTGGGAAATGTAAAATCAAAGAACCATAGAGTTGGAAGAGACCCCCAAGGGCCATCTAGTCCAACCCCCTCTCCTGCAGGAATACCCAATTAAAGCATTCCCAACAGATGTCCATCCAGCCTCTGTTTAAAAGCCTCCAAGGAAGATGACTCCATCACTCTCCAAGATAGCGCATTCCACTGTTGAACAGCTCTTACCGTCAGCAATTTTATCCTCATGTTTAGATGCTCTAAACATTGTCATATTGTACACCCAAAAGTTTGAAAATGTATAGGCAAGATTTCTCTTTTTATTCCCCCAAGAAGCTTTTCCCTTTGTAGTAATCACTTTGTGTTTTTTTTTTCAAGCATCTTAACTTCTCCACTGTGGCATTTTCCAGATGCATTAAAGTTAATTGGACCCCATCAAGGTGAAGTGGCAGGCATGATGCAGTTGATCTTGATTTTATTTTATTTTACTGACAAAGTAGAGTGATCTTTACTCATGGCCAGAAACATTCTTGTGGAAAGACAAGCAGAGAACTGGAATATGGAAGGTGAGGGGTTCTGGCTCAGGCTTATATTTTCCTTCTGCACTTAACTTGGAGTTTTAATTGGAGAAGATGGTGTGCGGCCACTCTTTCCAGCATCCTGTTTTGGAGCTGGTGAGAACCCGGCTCTTTTCATATCTGCCTGTGTCTGCTTTGTTCTTTGCCCTTTAGAGCTTGGCAGGAGAGTTTCCAGGGAATCATGTTAGAAGGGAAGGGGGTCCCAATGACCTTCAATTCCAGCCAGGGGGATTAAGGGCCCAGAAAGGTTAGCATTAAATTTTCAGGAGGGTTTTTTGGGCAGAAATTCAACACGCAGCACTTGGAGAAGTGAATTCATTACAGAATTAAGACTGGCTAAGTATTATAACTGAGAGCCAGTGTGGTGTAATGGCTTGAGCGTTTGACTATGACTCTGGAGACCAAGGTTCGAATCCCTGCTCAGCCATGGAAACCTACTGGGTGACCTTGGGCAAGGCACACTCTCTCAGGCTGCTGACACACGGCAGAAATCATGCAGTTTGACGCTGCTTTAATTGCTGTAACTCAATGCTATGGAATTCTGGGGTTTGTAGTTTTGTGAGATGTTTAGCTGGTGCCACCACAAACTACAAATCCCAGGATTCCATAGGATGGAGCCATGGCAGTTAAGTGGTGTCAAACTGCATTATTTCTGCAGTGTGGCAGTTGCCTCACTCTCAGAGGAAGGCAAAGGCAAAAACCCCTCTGAACAGATTTTGCCAAGAAAACCCTGTGATAGCCTTAGGGTTGCCGAGTCAGAAATGACTTGAAGGTGCCCAACAATGACAAATGACAAAGAATTATATCTAGGGGGTCTATTCCTAAAAAGAGGGTCAAGGTTCTAGCAACTGGCCCCTCTCACCTAGAAGCCAAGATCTGGCTACAAGGATGTAGATTCCAAGCGCCGTGGCACTCCACACATGCTCAGAGGATTAGTAATCCGAATGTGATTAGGCCCTTGAAGACAACACAGAAACCTCTCTTGTTTCAAAATGCAGCTGCCAAAGTTCGGACTAGAGGCAACATAACAGGCTTCTAGAACAACAGTCTCTGACAACTTCATTGGTCACCCATGACCCATGTGTTTTGGGGTTTTGATCTGTAACCCTCTGGCAAGAGGACAGGACACTTTAGACCTTCGGAGTTACGTTCTATTGCAAAATCCAAGGGTGGTCAACTTTGATGGGTCAACAGGGGCCAGTTTTCTGCCTCTAGGATGCTCTGGGTAGGAATATAACAAAATCCACACTCAAAACCCTCATCCTAATCACCATTTTAAGCATGGCCCAATGTTCAGGGTATTGAAATTTTCATGGTATACCCCAATTCATTCAATGCAAAAGTTTTTCTGATTTTGGGATTTAAAAAATAAATAAATCCTGGTAAATGAAGGTTTTAAAGCCTTATAAACTCCCTGAGAGTAGAATTCCTAAACAATCCCCCTGCCCAGATATAACCCTGTGCCAGAGCGCTTTGTTCTACCTTTGGGGCCTTGCTAGGTCTTGCCATCAAGATGTGGACTTTTGCATTGTGCCGCCCAAGACCTGGAACTGCCTCCCAAGGATAAATCAACAAAAGGTCGTTGGGCACCTTTTAAGACAAACACAGATTTGTGTTAGCACAACTTTTCAATTAGATTATGGTCCACTTTCTCAGAGGTGTGGAGGGCAGTCTTATAACTTAAGGTACTGTATATATAAATACCCTCTAGTGCCTCACAGGACAAACTGAGACATACATGTGGGCAGACAATATCAAAGCATGGTCTAGATGGCAAAAGTTATTAATGACAAAGAGCCCATGAGCTAGGAGAGGCTGCAGCAGTTTGCTTTTGGCTGAGCCTCCTGGGAAGGGCAGGATTCTGTCCCCTCCTCTTCCTCCCTGATAAGTTAATGGAGTGCGAACTACTGTTTCACTTTCAAAACTTGGCTTTGCAGCAATTGAAGCAAGCTGGGAACAAAGGGGAAAAGTGATGGAGGAGAAAGAAACTGGGACATTTTAAAAGGAGCTGAAAAAGTGGGATGACAGAGGAGTAATCAGGACAGATATTGACAATCTGGAATGTGTCCAGAGGAGGGCGACCAAAATGGTGGACAGTCTGGAAGCCATTATGTCCTATGATGAGCAGCTTAGGGAGTTGGGTATGTTTAGCCTGGAGAAGGGAAGATTAAGAGGGGACATGATAGCCATGTTTAAATATTTGGAGGAATGCCATACTGAAGATGGAGCAAACTTGTTTTCTGCTGCTCCAGAGACTAGGACATGGAGCAGTGGGTTCAAACTACAGGAAAGGAGATTCCACTTAAACATTAGGAAGAACATCCTGATGGTAAGAGCTGTTCGGCAGTGGAATAAACTGCCTGGGAGCATGGTGGAGTCTCCTTTTTTGGAGGTTTTTAGAGAGGCTAGATGGCCATCTGTCATTGTGAGTGCTTTGATTGGGTGTTCCTTCATGGCAGAATGGGGTTGGACTAGATGGCCCTTGGGGTATCTTCCAACTCTATGGTTCTAGGACTGTCCTTGCCGCATTGGGATAGTTGGAAGGTAGGTATATGCTCACTGTATACAGTTGTGGGTGGGATGACAGGAACATTGGACAGAGAAAATGATGATTATACTCTTATACTGGCAAGACCGGTTTAAGGAATTTTGGGGCCCCCTGCAATGCTTTACTTTGGGGCCCCCATATGTTTATCTCAGATCAATGTAACCTAACCTATTCACCGTACAGGATGTTCAGATTATAGTAGGACCCCCGTATCCCTGGATTCATTATCCATGGGACACAAAACAGCACACCTACCATAGAGTCTTCCTAGAAAATGTGTCTTCCCTAGCCCTTTTCTAGGCCTTCCAAGGCAACTCTATGGTATTTTAAACCAGAAATCCCATTATTTTCATATTAAGGAGGCCAACACGGGGCCCTCTCTTGACCTCGGGGCCCCCTCTTGACCTCGGGGCCCCCTGCCAATGCTGATTTGGCAGACAGGTTAAACCGGCCCTGTATACTGGCCATAAATAGTGGTGGCAGTAAGTGAAGATATGGGTCTGTTATCCACTAAATGTGCCTGCTTGGGAGTTTGTTTATTCTCAGGTAGTAAAACAATCAAGAAAGTGTTTCTATTATCCAAGTTGTGTCAAACACCAGTGTCTTGGAGATCTCTGAAGAAACTCTGCCTTGTTTCATTTTTGCTCCCCTTTGAGACAAACAGAAAAAAACACACAATTTTATAACAGCTAGACCTCTTGGAATATTCTTTTTAAGGAGGAGATTCTTAGTTGCTGCAGCTTTTCAATTTCAGCCACTGCTGTAACTTATTCTTGTACATTTTACAGGGTTTTTTTTAAAAAAAGAAGTTATAGCAATTGTCTTGATGGTACTACTCTTCTCACATTCTGTAAGGAGTATTTTCGCCATTTAGGCAACCCTGAGAGAAGGGGCTCTCCTGAGGATCTCCGAGCCCAGCCAGGCACATATGAGGAGATACGGTCTGCCATATAGCCTGGATCTGAGCCGTATAGGGCTTTATAGCACTTTGAATTTTCACAGGCAGCCAGTGGAGCTGTTGTAACAGGGGGAGCTATACGATCCAAGGGCGCCATGGAAACTGATGTAGTTGATGGACCAAATCCCTTTCATGACCAATAATAACACAGTTGCAAGTTACCCAGAAGACACGAGCTGAACATTTATCATGGGAGTGATGACACACTGGTGTTTGCGCTCTTCCTCTCTCCTTCAGCATTTGGATCATGGCACCTTTATCTGTGAACTTGTCACAGGCCTGGCTTTGCCTGCTCCCTCTGTCCCTCTGCCGGGCTTTCCCTCTCTGATCGCTCTGCTAACTGGGCAGGGTTTTGCAGACAAGAGGGTGCCGAATCTGCATTTTAAGGACAGGACCTCTCCACTGGGTCCTTCCCGCTTCCCAGAACTGTCAGACAGAGGGGTCAAAGTTTGGAGATGTTTTGGCTGCCTGCCGGGGGTAAAGAGCTAGCTTTGGTTGAATGCCTGGCTGGGGTTTGGTTCCAAGCCACCAGTCTTGATGGGAAAGGGGATTGAACTGGGAAGAATTGCCTTCAGGGACTACAGCTCCCAGAATCCCCCAGTAGCCATGCTGGCTGCAGTATTCTAGGAGTTGTAGTCCAAAAAGAGTCTTTTCCCCCATAAACTTTGAAAAGGAGGTACACTTTCCAACATAGACAGAAGTAGTGGCTGGGTTAGATTGTTGCAGCAGCAAGGAGTCTTATGAGATCTTAAAGACTGATACATTTATCTTGGCATAAGTTTGGAAATACCCTAAGAATATGAAGGGAAAAAATCCCTGACCTTGTGGAAGTTCTCCAAATTTCCTTCTGATCCTTATGTGATAACCACTTGAGATACTTTGCTTTCTTCCCATACTGAAAGTTGCATGAACATATTGTACACATTATGTTCCTAATCTGTACATTTCTTTGCTCCGTTTATTCAGTTTAGATTGCTTCTCTCCATGGACTAAATTGTCTTTTTGTGAGTTTCCAATTACGTGCATTTTTGCCATTTCCGTTTCAAAAGACGCACACCATTTTGTGAGCCCTCTGTTTCTCAGAAACGCCCTGGGAGCCTCCTCGTAAATCTGCAGGTGCTCAAGGTGAGGTGCACATCTTCCCACAGTAAACCTTGGGAGGTGTGGATAGGCTGCTTTCATCAAGACTCTGGGATTTTTTCTCATCCTTAGCCAGGAGAATTGCGTTGGTCTTTGAGGTGCCACAAGCCTTGAGGCTGTTCCTTATCTGGCCGGGAAATACGACACCAGTACCACCCAGTTGTCTCCCCAGCCACAATCCTGGCACTTGGTTCTGTTGGCACTGTTGCCAACTTTTTCTGGCACTGGCTAGGGTGGTGCTGAAACTCCCACCCTTGCTATCCTTGCCCTTGTTTGCACCTCTGCTGAGTTTATTCTGGTTCAGACCTCACCAGCAGCACTTATACCCTCTAACACTTCGCAGATGAGAATATATGGATGAGGCAGAACAGCCAAAGCTAGGAAAGGCTGCAGCATTTTGCTTTTGCCTGGGCCAACTGGGAAGGGCAAGATGCCACCCACTTCTCTCCTCCCCATCCTTAGTTAAGTTTACTCACTGCAAACTACTTTCTCACTTTGAATTCAATTTGCAGCAAGTGAAGTAAGCTGAGGACAAAGGTGGAAAGTAGTAGGAGGAAAGAGAAACTGGGACACATTTAAAGCAGCAAATCCCAGGATTCCATAGAATGAAGCTACAACACTTAAAGTGGTGTCAAACTGCATTTGAAGGGATGTCATGTGGAAGAGGAAGCAAGCTTGTTTTCTACTGCTCCAGAGACCAGGATATGTTTAGGATTCCACCTAAACATTAGGAAGACCTTCCTAATAGTAAGAGCTGTTCAGCAGTGGAATCCACTGCCTGGGAGTATGGTGGAGTCTCCTTCTTTGGAGGTTTTTAAACAGAAGCAGGATGGTACCACTTTAACTGCCATGGCTCCATCCTACAGATTCCTGGGATTTGTAGTTTTGCGAGGCACCAGCACCTTCTGATAGAGAAGGTTTAAGACTTGTAAAACTACAAACCTTAGGATCACGTAGGATAAAGCTAAAGCACTTAAAGTGGTGTCCACTTTATTTTTTATTTTTTCCTGCTGATTTTCTGGCAACATTTTCTCCCTAAATTGGCCAGAATCTTCCAAAAGCACACACACAGAAAACAACACTTTTCTTACCCTAACCTTTCCCAACCCTTCTGAAACCACCCATAAAAGAAGAAAAAATCCCAAAATGGTGGCAGGTGCTCTAAAATGCTCCCAAAGTAGCCCACAGAATGGGCACAGGAATGGAAAAAATGGCCCCTGCCCACTGCACAGTTGCTCATTCAATGCTTCCCTCACAGCTTCAACACATTTTCCTTCCTCTCTTCCCAGGTCCGAAAGGGCAGGACACTCCGCTGCAAGACAGCTTCAGCACCAACTAAGTTGACCGGAGAGCCTCGTGGCAAGGTGGAAGCCAACATCTAGACTTAGCTGATGGAGACTTTGCTGCATGCCAGCTCAAGGAGCTTCCTTGTGATGGCCTTCGTGGTCCTGTGGACGTACCACTCCCAACCCCACAGACTCCTATTCTGAGCTGGGACTCGCTGCCCCCTTCCCTTTGGTTCCCACCTGTTCCAAGAACAGCCCGCCGCCTCCTTCTCTCCAAGGATGTGCAACGCAACTCTGGCGAGCTGGAGCTGCCAGGTGGACTCGAAGATCGACCACCTCTTCCCGCCAACGCTCTACATCATTGTCATCACCATGGGCCTCCCCACCAACTGCATGGCCCTCTGGGCCGCCTACCTGCAGGTCAGGCAGAAAAACGAACTGGGCGTTTACTTGATGAACCTCTCCATTGCGGACCTGCTCTACATCGCCACCCTGCCCCTCTGGATCGACTACTTCCTCCACTATGACAACTGGATCCATGGGCAGGAGTCCTGCAAGGTCTTTGGCTTCATCTTCTACACCAACATCTACATCAGCATCGCCTTCCTTTGCTGCATCTCTGTGGACCGCTACTTGGCTGTGGCGCACCCTCTGCGCTTCGCCAAGTTCCGTAGGGTCAAGACGGCCGTGGCCATCAGCCTTGTGGTGTGGGCCATTGAGATCGGGGCCAACTCGGCCCCGCTTTTTCACGACGAGCTCTTCCATGACCGCTACAACCATACCTTCTGCTTCGAGAAGTACCCCATGGAGGAGTGGGTGGCCTGGATGAACCTCTACCGGGTCTTCCTTGGCTTCCTCTTCCCATGGGTGTTGATGCTCTTCTCCTACCAGGGGATCCTGCGGGCTGTGCGTGGGAACATCTCCACCGAGAAGCAGGAGAAGGCCAAGATCAAGCGCCTCTCGCTCAGCCTGATCGCCATCCTCCTCTTCTGCTTCGCCCCATACCACGTCATCCTCCTCTCCCGCAGTGCCGTCTACCTGAGCAAGCCCTGCGACTGTAGCTTTGAGGAGAAGGTCTTCGTGGCCTACCACACCTCCCTGGCTTTCACCAGCCTGAACTGTGTGGCCGACCCCATCCTCTACTGCTTTGCCAACGAGGGGGCCCGCAGCGACGTGGCCAAGGCCCTCTCCACCTTGGTCCGATTCCTGGCCAGCTCCAAACCCCAGGAGATGGCCAACGCCTCCCTCACCCTCGACACCCCGCTCTCGTCCAAGAAGAGCAGCTTCTGCCGGCAGCCCTTGGCCCTTCCGCTGGCTGCCTGCTCGCAGGACAGGCTGGGGATGAGAGACGAAGAGCTCCAGATGAAAATCTTGACTTTTCACCCATGAACACACACTCCCTGTTCAGCACTTGGTGCTACCTGATGCGGCATCTGGACGATGCTGGCAAACCTGCCGGGATGGACAGCCAATAAACATTGCGCTGAAAAAGTAAAAAACCACTATAATATTAATATTATAACAACTTGGAAAAAATTCCTGGGTGTCCATATGTTTCTGCTCCACCTCTGAAGAAGGTTCCTAATAGTCATAATAACAATATCTGGTTTCTATAGTTCTTTCTAGCATTCAAAACACCCATACACATTGCGTTGATGTCAGTATTATAGAAAACCTGGAAGGCGAGGGGGGTGGGATCTTTGGCCTTCCAGGTGTTTTCATTTCCTCCAGTATTTCACAGAGGAAAACCTAGACACATGTCTCCAAGCAACATCCCAGTGCTGTCAAGAGGGTAAAAAATGGGAAAGAACATGAAAGCTAGGAAAGGGTGCAGCGGTTTGCTTTTGCCTGAGTGTACTGGGAAGGGCAAGATTCAGACTCTTCCTCTCCTCTCCTCACTGCTGAGTGCAAATTACTTTTTGATTTTGCATTTTAGTTTACAACAATTGAAGGAAGCTGAGGGCCAAGAGGGAGAGTGGGGTGAGGAGAGAAAGACTGGGACATTTTAAAAGCAGCCGAAAAAGTGGGATGACAGAGGATTATTCGGGGCGGTCCCTGACAAACTAGGACAGTTGGAGGGTGTTTTGGCTTGCAACTTCCATCAGGCCCACCCAGTGGTAGAATCATAGATTTATAGGGTTGGAAAAGACCCCCAAAGCCATCCAGTCCAACCCCATTCTGCCCTCCATGAACACACAAAGCATTCCCAACAGATGACCCCAGCCTCTGTTTAAAAACCTTCAAAGAAGGAGACTCCACCACACTCCCGGGCAGCAGCATTTTCCACTGTCAAACAGCTCTTATGGTCAGGAGGTTCTTCCTAATGTTTAGGTGGAATCTCTTTTCCTGTAGTTTGGGAAAGGGATTGTGGGAGTTATTTTAAAACATCTACAAGGTCAAAAGCTCCCCAACCCATACAGGAAGACTGAATATTATTGCCTTCATATTTCAGATGAGAGGAGTTGAGGAGGGGTCGCTTGTTGTGGTGTGCCTTCAACACCACAAGTTTCCGACTTATGGCCACACTAAGGGCAAACCTATCATGGGGTTTTCTTGGCCAGATTTGTTCAGAGGAGGTTTGCTTTTGCCTTCCTCTGAGGCTGAGAGAGTGTGACGTGCTCAAGATCACCCAATGGGTTTCCATGGCTGAGCAGGGATTCGAACCCTGGTCTCCCAGTGTCCTGGCCCAACACTTAAACCACTACACCACGCTGGCTCTGCTTACACAGAGAGAAACAGACAGACAATACCTAGTCCTCATTCCTTCTTCTCACTCCCCCGGCACCTCTGCCCAGCTTCCCATCTCCTGCTTACAAGAGGAAGCCAAGTGGCCACCTGGAGATTATGGGAGCTTAATTAGCGGAGGAAGTTTCTCAGAGGCCATCAGGGCAGGCGCACAAATATGGCTCCCAGCCAAGGCTCAACCTGTTCTGGCACAGCGCACAGACACATGAGGAGGGTGGCAGCCTTCTCCGAAGCGCTCGGCCCCAGAGCCATCTGCACCTTGGTGCAAACTGAGCACAGGTATCTTTGGAATGGCAAGCCGTGCCAGGGTTCAAGCCCCAGTTGACCACCATGCCCTCAGCCTCTCATGCTGGGTGTTTGGGGTTGGTTGTGATTCCTCCGAGGTGCGTGGGAATGCGCAATATCCCCAGCATTCAGGTTTATGTTAACAGCTCCTATCAGAAGAAACAGTGAAAAGGGGGGGGGGGGGACGTTTGTAAGGTTTTCAAAGCACAGTTGTGGACAAATGTGGCTTTCAGGCCAGAAGTTAGTATTAGTATGGGAATCGGAAAGAAAACTTACTGTATAGATCAGAGGTGGGAATCATGTGGTTCTCTGTTACACATCTTCCAACATTTCATAGATGAGAAGTGGGTCATGAGTGGCCAAGCAACATCAGAGAGTGGTCAAAATGGCAAAAGTTATGAATGAGGAAGAATTTACAAGCTAGGAGAGGCTGCAGGAGTTTGCTTTTCCCTGGGAAGGGCATAATTCTGGTCTCCTGCAGAGTTAAATTCAGTACAAATGTCTTTCCCACTTTAAACTCAGTTGGCAGCAACTGAAGTAAGTTGAGGACAAAGCGAGGCAACGCTTAAAATTCTATGGTGTCAGACTGCAACCCCCAGCATTCCTCATTACTGACCACGTTGAGTAGGGCTGCTGGGAATTGCTGTCCAACAGCATTCGTCCCCCTCCAACAATCCTGATACGGTAGGATCCCAGTTAATCTTCTGCCATCCCACTTTTTCAACTGCTTTTAAAAGGTCCAAGTTTCTCTCTCTTCCAGATTGATCTAGATCCCCCCCACCCACCAGTTTGGCAAGTGGCCTTGGAGCAACGCTGGCCCTTCGGTGATGACTTCCCACTCTGGGAATGCATGAAGCAGAGAGAATGGCATTCTGAGATGAAAACAGCCTAATCTCAGCGCTTAGCAAGAGCTACTGAGTCAAGAGCCTTCCTGGGAATAAACAGGAAAAGGCCAAAGTCAAGACCTGGTAGAAAAGTTCCCGGAGGGATGGGGAGAGGAGGAGATGCCCCATGAATCCCAGGAGGCTGAGGCCATTTTTGCTCTCTGATTGCTCCCCCAATATGCCCACCTCACCCTGGGTCTAAGGGGAGAGCATTCCTAATTCTGCCAAGAGAAGGGAGAGTGTTGTATGGCTGGCTTGGCATCTTCCATGAGATCTGCAGCCCTGCTGCTCCGGAGATGGTTCTGCATAGATTTTAGAGCCAGATTCTTTCTCTGCTTGTTTATTTAGGTTCTTTCCTCACAGCTAAATCCTCCTGATCTCCTTCCTGCTCAAGCTGATGTTATGTCTGTTGGGACCGCCAAGGCCGCAAAGGGTTTGGTGGTGTGGAGGATGCTGAGGCCGTCGACTTCCCCCTTGAGTGCTTGGATTCCAAAATCTCGTTTTCATGCCTTCCTCTAAAAGGCCTGGAGTACCTATGGATTCACACAGAGAGATGCTATAGATTCTCAGGGCTAGGTTGCTAGATCTCAGGGCAAGAGTCTTGCTTTGAAAAGTATATGTCTATAGGGTTGCCAGTTCGAGATCATCCCAGGCCTTGAGGTTTCTGGGCCAAACCTGAGACCTAGGTATTGCCCCTGGGGGGTGTCATTAATCATGGAGGTGAAATGAAGGGAATTGCCCCTCCCACCTGCTAAGGCATAAGGAAGAGTTGAGCTGGCTTACTTTGCAAATTGTAGAAAGCTGTTGCTCTGCTAGGTGAGCTGGACATTTGCATGCATGCAACACCTCTCCTTTTGCCCAGAGCCAAGCCCAGCAAAACCAGAGAATTTGCACCCTCATGTCCTGCCTGAAAATGACCTATGAAAACTGGAGATTAGGGCCAGGCCCTGAGATCTGGCAATCCTATACACGAAGCTCCGTATTTTCCTCATTGGTTAGAGTTGGTGGTTTTTATTTGAGAGGCATACTCTGTTCAGCTGCAGCTGATGCTTAAATGACCTCAGTGGGGCTGCCCCTTAAGAGCATCACCCTCATAGCATCACCACAACCTGCCTCCTGTGACATCATGGGGGGGGGGGTGAACCCTTGGTCTCAGGATTTGAAATCTGAACTGGAAACCCTGGCAGAAAATGATGATGGTGCAAAGTCTCCAGTTTTGCTGGGCTCAGTTCTGAGCAAGAGGGGAAGGCTGTGTGCAGATCTCTAGCTCACCTAGCAGGGAAGCAGCTTGCTACAAGTTGCAAGGTTTACTTGATTGTTTGGAATCTGAGTTGGGAGAGACCACGAGGGCCATCCTGTCATGCCTTGCTACCCAAGGCTATGGCGAGCCCAAGGAAAAGGAGGACACAGTGGCCAGAGATCCTGGGGTGGAGGGAGATCCCTCCCTCTCTGGATGGCTGTGATACTGACTGTGCTTGGAGAGCCAGCCACTTTTGCTCCCTCTGTAAATGCCATCTCCTCCAGCTTTTCTGAGAAAAGCCTACGCTGAGAAGGTGGCTTCTGAGACAGAAAAGGCAGGAGGACAATCCTTTTCCATTCTTGCATTGACCTAGTTTCCTCCTGCAACGGCCACCAGCGGCATGTCATATTTGTGTTCACACGGTCTGGCTGACCCTGTGGGAAGGAATGAGCTTGGGGTCAGTCCCCTGGCTAAGCAAAGCACAGCAAACAGCTCAGGGCAAGCAAGCACCTCCTAAGGGGATGGAAACATCTAATACAGAAGAACAAGGAGGAGGAATAATCTCAATCATAACCATTATCCGATTCCTCTTCATAGAAAGCATCTAATGGCATACCTTGGTTAAGGAAAGAGGTGTGTTCCTGGGCTTTCCTTCTTTAATGGAAAAGTTGGTACCAGAAATTACAGGGAAAGGATATGTTTTGATTTTTTTGGCCACCACATAAAAAAAGAAGAGCAGTTCAGCATATTTCAGCAAACTTTTATTCAGAACTAACAGTATGCACACATGAAAGGAAACAAGGAGGTCCGGTAAGTCTTGCTTTAAGTATCCAAAAACATTTTGAACCATCTAGAGACCATTTGAAAGTTTTTTCTTAAATGCATCCTGGAACTACAGGTCAACCCCCGTATCCACAGAATTAGTATCTTCAGTTTCACTTACCCACGTCCAAAAATATGTCCCCTCTAGGTATTTTCTAGGTCATCCAGCATGATTCTGTAGTATGCTTCTGCTGGAAATTAGGCTGGAAGTCATTCATTTCAATAGGGTTCACTATTATCCAGGGTTTCACATATCCACGGTAAGTCTGGAAATATTTCCTCATGGCTTTGGGAGGAGACCTGTACAGTATTTTTAATTTTGCCAGTCTCAACTTTTCTTACAATTTTCAGTAAGCTTGGTGGCTAAACTTATACATCGATGCTTTTTTAAAAAACCCTGTTGGGGGTAACTGATGAGGTAGGCTTATTTTCTCTCCTCTTTTCTCTCTGTTTTGCATTTCATGTATGCTCAGTGAGGGATTGTGTAGACAGCTGCTGTTTACCTTGCCTGTTGTAAGCAGACACACACAACTACAGTACAATTAACTAGAGAATAATCTAAGCTTTGTTTACAGCAAACAGACCGTGGCAACTCAACACCAAAAGTCTGTTCTTTTTTCCCAGACCTCTTTCATAGTCTTCCCAATGCTTTTGCTGATGGTGCTGAGAGAGGATTGAGAGGAAAAAATGGAGGCCTGGGTGGGCAGAAAAATCCCGTTTTACCTTGGCTGCTAAGCAAGGTCAGCCCTGGTTAGGACTTGGATGGGAGACCGCCAAGGAATCCCAGGTGCTGTAGGCTCTATTTCAGAGGATGAAACTGGCAAAACCACCTCTGAGGATTCCTTGCCCAAGAAAACCCTCTGAAATTCATGGGGTTGCCATAAGTCAACAGCCAACTTGAAGGCACACACAAACACACACACACAAAGGAGATTTACTGTCAGCGGCTTTAACTGAAGTGTGCCTGTATTTAAATCTCTACATATTATCTACATGGCACAATATCTCCTCTCACCTCATTAACACCTTGTCAGCTCATTAACACTTCACTGGTTGTCTAAAGATATTAAACACTCAGCCAGGAGCTTAGATACAGATAAAAGGTGAGCAAATACATCAGGGAGATGCTATATTAAGAGAAGGTGTGTGTGCACAAGCACACCCACAGAGTACTAATTATACTAATGCTCTAAATTTGAACAGTGCAGAAGATGAAATAAAATCAGTGGGAGAAAATAATATGGAAACATGAAGAGTGATTCATTCATCTATTTGGTTGTGTGTTTTACTTAGCTTGCAACTGTTAGAATGTACATGTAGATCTCACTTATTTAAAATTCTTAGAGGCAAACTTGCAAATATTCTTACTTGAGACACAGATGTTATGTTATACGAAAGGCAGCGTTTGGAAGAGTTCTACTTTTGGACTGCAATTCCTTACAATCCCTCAGGATGGAATGGCCACAGACCATGCTGATCGGGGATTCTAGGAACTGTAATCAGAAAACTTTTCCAAGCTTAATCAAAAGATGATTATGATTTTGCCTAAACTGCTGCAGAACAAAACTTAGGATGCAGCAGCTATAAAAATCAGAGTGGTTCTAGGCTGCATCAACAGGAGTCTGGTGTCTAGATCAAGGGATGTAATAGTTCCTCTCTATTCTGCTTTGGTCAGACCTCATTTGGAATACTGTGTCCACTTCTGGACACAGCAATTCAAGAAGGATATGGACAAGCTGGAATGTGTCCATAGAATCATAGAATTGCAGAGTTGGAAGAGACCACGAGGGCCATCCAGTCCAACCCCCTGCCGTGGAGGAATACACAATCAAAGCATCCTTGACAGATGGCCATCCAGCCTCTGTTTAAAGACCTCCAAGGAAGGAGACCCCACCACGCTCCGAGGGAGTGCGTTCCACTGCCCAACAGCTCTTACGGTCAGAAAGTTCCTCCTCATGTTGAGGTGGGATCTCTATTCCTGGAGCTTGCATCCATTGCTCCGTGTTCCGACCAAAATGGTGGGAAGTCTGGAAGCCATAATGCCCTATGAGGAGCAGCTGAGGGAGCTGGGCATGTTTAGGTTGGGGAAGAGAAGGCTAAGAGGGGACATGAGAGCCAGGTTTAAATATTTGAAGGGATGTCATACTAAGGATGGAGCAAGCTTGTTTTCTGTGGCTCCAAAGACTAGGACACGGAGCAATGGGTTCAAACGCCAGGAAAAGAGATTCCACCTAAACATTAGGAAGAACTTCCTGATATTAAGAGTTGTTTGGAAGTGGAATGCTCTGCCTGGGAGTGTGGTGGCTTCTCCTTCTTTGGAGGTCTTTAAACAGAGGCTGGATGGCCATCTGCTAGGAGTGCTTTGATTGTGTATTCCTGCAGGGCAGAATGGGGTTGGACTAGATGGCCTTTGGGGTCCCTTCCAAGCCTATGATCCTAGGCAGCCCCTTCCATCAGATGCAGCCTCCCTTCCCCACTGCACGTGGAGTCTGGCAGTTCTTCTTGCTCTCAGGCTCCGCCCACCGCTTTCCCGCTAAAATACAAGCAGGAGGCGGGGAAAGAGACAGGAGCTGTGATTGGCAGAGCAGGAGAAGAGGGCGGAGCCACCCATAGATGTAGGAAAATTGTAGAGTCGAATGATGTACTGTATCTATATTTCTCCTTCCCACTTTTTTTTAAAGATTGTACAGTACACCTTTAGCAGGGCTTTTTTATTATTTTATTCCATAGAAATTGGTTATTATTATATTAGTAATGATTAAATGATGATGATAAATGATGATGGTGTAGAAGGTGATGATAATGACTCGCTGCCGCCGAATCACTCTTTGGTTCTCTCAGAAAAGTCGTTCGATAGAGTCCCGGAAGTCTCTGAGAAGAAAAGGTGAGGCTACTCTATAAGACGTATCTCTATGAATTCCAATTTAACCGGGACTTCCGGTTTTACGCCACAGTATGGCCGCTGTTTCGCCCTCTTTCTGCCGAAGGCACCTTTGCGAAAATGGCGGCCGCCGTTCTCCACTTCCGGTACATACCGGAAGTGGCGGTTAAGAGATTCCGTTTCAAGGATTCGACCGTTATTACTTTTAACAGTATAGTAGTAGAAT
This sequence comes from Gambelia wislizenii, assembly GCA_030847615.1. NCBI lineage: Eukaryota > Metazoa > Chordata > Lepidosauria > Squamata > Crotaphytidae > Gambelia > Gambelia wislizenii. The sequence continues at coordinate 37,763,999 of JAUMIR010000010.1, forward strand.
GAGGAGTAATCGTGCCCTCTTTAAAAACCAAAATTATATATATATATCACATATCCCCAAAATAATTATATATTTATATTATGGCATATATATATATATATATATATATGGCATATTGGTGAAACACAGGAGGGAAAATTACGCTTCGTTACATCCTCTCAACTGTAACATGAAAGAAGAGAGAGATAATTACATATTTGATGAGGGGAAAAAATTATTTTAATTTGCCATTCGCCCTTTTTAGCCCGCCTACGTGAGACAGAAGGGTTTATTTGCATATTCATGAGGTGTATTCATGAACCCACATGAGGCGAACAGGCGGTGGGCGGGAGGCTCCCGCGTGCGCACTGACGTCACAGGCCGACGCAGAGGCGTTGACGTGCGGGCGTGGCGTGCGCGCCGACGTCATCAGAGCCGGTGTTGTGTATGTGGGGCGGGGTAGGCCCTCCGCGCGGGGGCCGCTGGGAGCGAGGATGGTGGCCGGCGCCTTCCCAATCGCGAAGCTCCTCTACTTGGGCGTCCGGCAGATCTCGAAGCCCCTGGCGGCGCGCATCAAGGACGGGGCCCGCGCCAGCCCCTTCTTCCGCCAGTACATCTGCGGACCCCCCGCGCAGGGTGAGTGAGAGCCCTGAGGGGAACTGGGGTCCCCGCCGGCCGATAGGAGGAGCCGCCCGCCAGTCTTCGGTGGGAGGGCCAATGGAAGCGTGAGTGGGCGGGGACACATGGAAGCGAGTGTAAAGGATTGACCAATAGGGATGCGAGGGGCGGGTTCTGAGGGAAGCGCCTGGGCCAATCCGAGGGCGTGAAACGTCTACAAAGTAGGGAAGAGGTGACCCTGGCTCAGCACGTGGGCGGGGGGGAGTCACTTTGGGGGCCGCTCCCAGAATCCTCCAGGCGGTGGTGGCCATTCTGAGCAAGGGATTCTGGGAAATGTAGTTCCTCAAGTCTCTACTTCAGTGGTTTCCAAACTTTGGTCCTCCAGGTATTTTAGACTTCAGCTCCCAGTATTCCTCACCATTGGACAAGCTGGCTGGGGCTTCTGGGAGTTGAAGTCCCAAACACCTGGAGGACCAAAGTTTGGAAACCACTGTTAAAGGGTCATGTCAAGAGGACTTGCAAGAGAATAGCAAGTGACCTTCCCAGCATTTCCCAGATGAAAACTGGGGCATAGAGTCCTAGAGTTGGAAGAGACCCCTAAGGGTAATCTAGTCCAACCCCATTCTGCCCTGCAGGAATACACAATCAAATCATTCTCAATGACAGATGGCCATCCAGTCTCTGTTTAAAAACCTCCAAAGAAGGAGACTCCACCACACTGGGAGGCCAAACAACATCAGAGTGTGGTCAAGATGGTAAAAATTATGAATGAGGAAGAACAGACAAGCTAGGAGAGGCTGCAGCAGTTTGCTTTTGCCTGAGCCAACTGGGAAGGGGAAGATTCTGCCCCATTCTCTCCCTCTGCTGAGTTAATGGAGTGTAAACTACTGTATTTTTGTGCTTTGAACTCTGTAGCCATGGAAATAAACTGAGGGGGGAAAGGAAAAGTGAGAGAAGTAGAGAGAACAACTGGGATGTTTAAAAGTTTTGCATGGTTTGGCTCAACAGTTTCCAGTTTACAAGAGCTTGGAAAAGTTTGAAATTTTTGGACTGCAGTCTTTTCCAAATCCCCCACCCAGCATCACGGGTGCCGCTCAGCCCCCTTCTAATGCTCTCCCTTTCTCCCTTTCCTCCCACAGTTTATCACTGGGTGGAGATGCGAGCCAAGATGAGGATTATGGGATTCCGTGGCGCGGCCATCAAGCCGCTGAATGAGGAGGCAGCGGCGGAGCTGGGGGCAGAACTGCTGGGCGAAGCCATCGTCTTTGGGGTGGGGGGCCTCTGTATTTTCCTGGAGTACTCCCGCCAGGCCACCAACAGCAAGAACAAAGAGGACGAATTGAACAACACCCTCCTCAGCCTTCAGGAACAGATCTCAGAGCTGAACTTGACTGTGGAAACCTTGGATGCGCGCTTACGCGAAGCCAACCGGATCCTAGTGGAGGTCTCTACCCTTGCCGTGAAGAAATAGCCCAGCCCTGGTGTGGGTTTTTGGAACGGCGCTCTTCTTACGAGCTGCGTGGGCAGTCCCGCTGCTGGTGGCGGGCCAGCAAGGATTGATACGCGGACACTACTACACTGTACAGTAGGATTTGGGGTGCAGAGTCCTTGGACTCACCCGACCCTCAACTGCTGGATGGCTTGGCCTCTTCCTAAAATGTAAATACTGAACCCATTAAAAAGAAAGGGGGAAAAGAAATCAAGCAGTTTTGTTTTGACAACAGCTGGGCAGGAACTATGATGTGGGTAGATGTATTTTGTCAGTTGGGGAAGCTTCTATTTTAGCAGCAGCGCAGAATTGTGAAGCATCCTTTTCTATTTGCTATGTTTTCATTGCCTTGAGGACTTGCCCTGCCCCTTTTCTGTGGATGGCTAAGCTCTATTTCTAAATGTTCAGCTGAAGTTTTTTTAAGTTCCTGCAATGCTAGAAAGTAAGAGATGGCAGGAAAAGTTTCATTTGGCAGGGTGGAATTCTGATATGGTAGTCAAGGCCCTCATTTTTGTCCCTTCCTGAAGCTATATCCCCTTGGTACATGCTGCTCTTGCAGTGTTGTTGGATTGTAACTCCCATCTGCCCTAGCCAGGATAACTAGTGGTAAGGGATACTGGGATTGGAGTTCAACATCTGGAGAGCTACACGTTCCCTGGCTCAGCCATGGAAACCCACTGAGGGTCCTTGGGCGAGGCATATTCTCTGCGCTTACGAGGAAAACAGTGGCAGAACTCCAAAGAAATCTTGCCAAGAAAACCCTAAGAGAAGGTCACCATAACTCAGAGTTGACTTGAAGTCACAAAGCAGCTAAGATCCAAGAAAACTAAAGTCTGCCCATCCCTGTGCTAAGGGGAAAATGAAACCCGTCAAAGATGGCCATCTGTCGGGGATGCTTTGATTGTGATTTCCTGCGTGGCAGGGGGGTTGGACTGGATGGCCCTCGTGGTCTCTTCCAACTCTGCAATTCTATGATTCTAAGTCAGAGCATTTTCTGATCTCAAAAGAGCCTGTTGCCTTATAGAACAATTGTAAGGCTTTAAATGGGTCCCCAGTTCTAGGTGGCTGACTCCTCATATTCTGTGCCTTTAAGGCAAGTCTTGTAACTTGCCCAAATTTCCCAGTACACAGTGTTCCATAGCCTTCATTGCTGTTCTGACAAGCTACTTAAATATTAACTCCTTTAAAAGCACCTGTATTGATTGCCTCAGCCTAGAAGTTGCCCAGCTGCATCCTTAGACAGAAGGCGAAAGGAAATGCACAAAGCAAAACAGCTTTGAAAGAGGGTGGGGAGGACGGCACAGAGAAACTAAAACAATTAGGTGGCCCTGTGCTCAGCCGTTGCTTGATCTTCTCAAAACTCCCTCTTTAATCCCTATTTTTAGAGTAGGATTATTGGTGCCGGTAAAGAGGAGCTGGTTGTGCAAGAAACTGTACCATAAAATCTAGAGTCATGTTCCAGGGGAATTCTCAAGTGGAAGGGAAGTAATTTCTCTTCTTTTCATACTGGGCTTTTAGCAGTTGCCTTTCCCACTCTGGTTCTGACCTTGAGACTCCTTTTTGAGGTCAAACAGAAGAATAGCAAGGACCACCCCAAAAACATGGCTGCTAATTGCTGTCAGGTCAGCTTTGACTTCTGGCAACCCTATGAATGAGAGAGACCTCCAACCTGTTATCAACAGCCCTGCTCAAGTCCTGCATGCTAAGGTCAGCCATGAGTTCTTTGATGGAGAAACGTGCACATTCTTTTTCTCTCCTGCCTTCCACCTTCCCAAGCATTGTCGTTTCTCGTGAGTCATGTCTTCTCATGATATGGCCAGTTTCAGTATGACAGTCTCAGTTGAGTCATCTTGGCTTCTAGGGGGAGTTCAACCTTGATTTGCTCTAGGACCCATTGGTTGGTCTTTTTAGCAATATCCGTAGACCTCTCTCCAAGCACAACATTGCCAGTGAGTTGATTCTCTTCCTATCACCTTTCTTCATTGTCAAGCTTCCACAACCATAATAGAAATCAGAAATACAATTGTTCCATTACCGCATTAGAAGCACTACATTTCTGTGTTTAACTGTACAGGTATTTACTACTAGGTTGTTTAATTCATTGCTCTCCCTGCTGGTTTGTTCTTGAGGGGTGGAGAATTTAAAAAGCCAATTTTCCTACAACTTGATATGTGCATTAGAGCATATTCAATTCCTTCTAGGAGTCAGCTTTCTGCAAAGCTGCACACTAGCAAACGCACCAGAGGGCAGTTAGATAAGACAGTAGTGGGCCACTGGAATAGCACAGGTCTATATGCAATGCCAAGAGAGAAGTGTGGTGTAGTGGTTTGAGCTTTAGACTACAACTCTAGAGACTGGGATTCGAATCCCTGCTTAGCCATGAAAAACCCCTGGTAACCTTGGGCAAGTCATTCTTTCTCAGCCTCAGAGGGAGGCAAAGGCAACCCCCTCCCTGGAACAAAACTTACCAGGAAGAGTAATAGGGTCACAGTAAGTTGATAATGACTTGAAGACACACAACATGCAATGCTAAGGGCCAGCAGATGGTGCTGCTGCTTTGGGAAGAATATCTTCATCTTCCTCTCCTTTCTTCTCCATTGCTGGGAACCCTTCACACAACACAATTATAACTCTAGATTCCACTTTTAACTGCCATGACAACATTCTATGAAATCCTGAGATTTGCAGTTTAGGGAGGGGTAGTTAGCATTCTGAGTCAGGGAGCTCTAGTTTCTCCCTAAACTGCAAACCCCAAGGTTCCATAGGATGCAACCATGGCAGCTAAAATAGATTCAAAGTGCTATGACCAAGTGGGGATTCGAACCCTGATCCTAGCCCAACACTCAGACCACTACATCACCTTCCCCCAAATCTAAACACCTCCATCTAATCCCCACTTCAAGCCCAGATGTGCTCGACTGAACTCTTCTAGAGCATCAAAACGTGACTTTTTCGACTCTAGTTCCCAGATTCTCTCAGGCAGGGAGATTGCGGGAACTGTAGTCCGAAAGATCACTTTTCCATCCACAGTTCCCATCTCTACCCTTATTGCTGTACCTTATGTGTCTTCAACCCCATGGTGACCCATATGCCAACCCCATAAATTCCATGGGGCTTTCTTATGCAAGGCATACTTCAGAGGTAGCGTGCTGTGAAATATAGTCTACAATCCCCAATATTCTCTGGTGGTCTCCCATCCAAGTAGTAGCCAGGGCTAACCTGCCTAGCTTCCAAGACCAGATGGAATCTGGTGCCTTAGGGAACCCATTGCATGGCCTCCAACTGTCCCAGTTTGGCAGGGCCAGTCCTGATTAATTTTCTGTTTTTCAGCTGCTGTTAAAATGTTCCAGTTTCTCTCTCTTCCCCCATTTGTGCTTGGCTTACTTATCAGTTGCTGCAAACTGAGTTTAAAGTAGTTTGCATTAAATTAACTCAGCAGCGGGGAGAGGAGAGGGCAGAGTTTTGCCCTTCCCAGTTGGCTCAGGCAAAAGCAAACTGCTGCGGCATCTCCTAGCTTGTGTGTTCTTCCCTATTAATGAATTTTGCCATCTTGACCAAACTCTGATGTTATTTGGTTGCACACATCCTGGTCTTCATGTGTGAAATGTTGGAGGGTATACCATTGGATCAATAGGATTGTTGACTTGCCATTCAACTATTGATTAAAATTCTACAAATAGGATGTACAATTGGAGTAGAACTATCAATAAGAGGTAGGCTAAATTTTGATAAGACTCCAGTCCCCAGCATTCCTCACCCATTGGTGATGCTGGTTTGAGGATGATGGGAGCTGCAGTTGCACACCACTTGTCAGGCCACACAATTTGCAATCTGGACTTAGGCTTACAAGTTGAATTCTATTTTTAAAAAATCCTCTGATCTCCCAAAGCCACAAAGAATGACACAAGACACATTTTGTTTTTTGCAATTTTACAAAAAAGGAAAGAAAAAAAGATTTATTTCTAGAGAAGTTTGGTGCATGTGCCCAAGATCCTCGTGCCCAGCTGTGTTTGAGCGAGCAGGTGCTGTGTGTCTGTGTCTGAGTGTGTTGAAAGGAAGGAGGTGTGTAGAAATTGGGTGGAAACACCCAGCAGATCAGTAATAATAATAATTATTTTTTTAAAAAAAATCAAAATATAATATTCCATCCAGCTCAAAAAATAAAACCAAAACAAAGTCAAAAAAAATTACAGCTCAGTAGAAAAGCCAAGAGCCCTGGCTGCCCCCCCTCCCATGGCCACAAAGGAGGTAGAGGGGCAGAAATGTTATTTTAAAAAAACTACCCAGAGAGGTTGCAGGGAGAGGGCCCAGCAGGGAGCCCAAGGCATTGGATAAAATATTCTAAGGATGATTCCATCTCTGTATGTAAAATAAAAACATTACAAAACCAAGAGAAAACAGCAGTGTGTGTAAGTTGGGGGGGGGGGAATAGGGGTAGGGGGGTCCTGGAAGTGTGGGGAGGGGATCTGATGGAGACCCCCCTGCCCCTTTAGAGGGAAGAGTTCCATTATTTGGCAGGTGCATGCATGAGTTGCAAGGGGGCATGCACTGGAGTAGCCATGGGCTTCCAGGCAGAGGGTTGGCAACCAGCAGGTCATGGGGCCAAATCTGGCCCAGCTTTTTTGACTCAAAGCCTAAGGGGGTCTCCTTGGGTCTCTTTCTCTTGCTCCACCTTGCAGTTTCTTCTGCAAAAAGGGAAACTGTTGGGTGCCCCCCACCTCTGAGTCAAAAAGGAAGACGGAGGGGATGGAGACATATCCCAACCTGCCCCAGAGCAGGGTAGGTTTGAACCTTGTTGCCAACCCCTTACCTTAGGAAAAGAATCTTCACCACTTTGGCTTTAAGTGGGCAGGGATTGTCTTAGGCCAGGACATCACCTCCAAAAATACATGCTCCTTTCCTCCATTCTCCCACCCTCCTTGGTTCCTCCCTCTGATGGCCAGCCTAGTCTAAAACTCCCCCCAGCCCCTGGGGTGGGGGGAAATAATTAAAACCACAGAAATCCTTGTTAAGGAGAGAAAGAGGGCAAAGAAGGGGAAGGATTGTAGGGATTTGCCCTCTCTGGGAATGGCACAGTGTATTTATTTGTTGTTGGGGGGGGGGAAGGATTGGGGAAAGAACCAATTCCTCCAGGGAAATGGCCCCCTCCTATGGGAAACAGCCTCTTGTTGCAAAAGAGGGAGGGAAAAGACCAAGGGGTGCTGCTGCTGCTATTGCTATTGGGTAAGGCACAGGTGGGGGACCTGCCCTTCCTGGGATGGGGGGCACTGTGGATTGTCCCTCTTCCCCACCCTGAAATTGCACAGCGCGGGAGGGGGGTCCAAGCCGACAGGAAGGAGGGGTAGAGGGGTTTGAAGCTCATCTGGTGCGTCAGGGGAAGGGGAGGCGAGTGGGGTTGCAGGTTTCTCTTTCTCTCTTCATATTTTTCTTTTTTTATTATTCTTTTTTTTTGCTGCACTCTTGAGAGAATGGCGGACTCCAGGCGGCGGCGAGGTTACGGAGATCCCCGTTTCCGTAGCTCCGTGACAAATGCTGGAGGGAGAAGAAAGAGAGAGATTTGAGGAGGGAGAGCATATAATTCTCTTGTTACAACAGCGTTGCTGGCTACCAGTTCCTTTCTGGGCACAATTCAAAGTGCTGTCCTGACCTTTAAAGCCCTATATGGCTTAGGTCCAGATTATGAAGGATTGTTCATTTCCTATACAAACCTGTGGGGTCACTTATAAACAGTAAGTCTGGGAATATAAGTAAGTCCCAGAACTCCATACTCTTCTCTCACACACACACAACTCACCCTGTATGATCTCCTCTTTCACCTTCTGTAGTTCACGCCGGACCTCTTGCAGAAGTTCCTAGGAGAAGCAGCAAGGCAGGTGAGGGGGGAAGAGCAAGCATTTAGGGATGGGGTCTGGACAGAAAGAGTAGGAGCCAACCCACCCTCCTTCTTGCAACAAGGAAAAACAAAGCCACCCTCCCCTGGGGAAAAAAAATGTAATCTGCGCTCCCAACTTGAGGGTTTGGGAAAAGGACTCAATAGTCCCTTGGCAGGCTAGCTGGTCTTGCTTAGGCCATCGCTTCCAGTTTCAGCTGATGGCTCCCATGTTTGGGGGACAGTGAATCCAGTGAAGGTTTGGGATGGTTTCAGAGGAACTTTCCAAGGTGCTGAAGACCATATTCTGCCTTATGATCCTGCCCATGTTTTGAGATCTGCTGGAGAGGCCCTTCTCTCTGTCCCACCACCCTCCCCGGGACATCTGGTAGGAACACAAGAGACGGGGCCTTTTCAGTGGCTGCCCCCAGTCTCTGGAACCCCCTTCCCAAAGAGGTTTAGGCTGCCCCCCCCTTACTCCTTTGCTGTAGACAGATGAAGAACACCTTTCTGTTTCAACAGGCCTTTGAAGACTGAGCATAGAAGGCCCATCCCTCCTAAACAATGTGCTGGATTTTTTTCTCTTGTTATTTTTATTGCACTGGTTTATGTTTTCAACTGGGTTTTTATTTGCAAATAATTTAGTCATATTTTGTATTTTGTAAATTTTAACTATATGGGTTTTTTCTCTTTGTTGTAACAGCCTTGAGACCAGAACTGGGGAAAAGGTGGGATAGAAATCGATATAATCACAAACACTGTATTTTTGAGGATGGGGTCCCAGCACATTGGAGAACTCAGTTATCCAAACCCCAGGATGGATTCACCATCTCATTGACGCAGAAACCACCAATGACGACTGGACCTTTCTGTCCCCTGTGCTGGCCAGCCGGACTCAGCCAGGAATGTCCCAAGCAGGGAGAAGGGAAGCCTCTTTCAGCGCAAGGGCCGAGAGAGGTTCTCGGGGGACCACCTGGTGGAACCAAAACCATCAGCACATTTTTCACTTAAAGCTCTTACTGCCAATCACTGAGCCTCGGGAACAAAGCCCACTTCCATCTTTCAGAAATTGGGGGTGGACCAGATAAAAGGCTGGAATATTTGCTTCATGTACTGGCATTCCCAAACTCTGACCAGCAGTTTCAGAGTTCAAAAAGAGAAAACTTTATTGTCACAATAATCCAAAGTAACCCTACAGGTCCATTGCTCAGAATGGAACCTAACTGACAAACAGTAGACTAAAAGCATATTCCAATCTACAAAATCTGGTGGGTTATACAGTCATTGGCTACCCATCATCCCCACTCCCATTTCTCACCATACCAGGCCTCAGCCTCTTTCCTCAGAGTTGAGACCCGGGTGCGAAGCTTATCAAACTGTCACGGACACAGAGCACATACTCCCTTTTACAGTCAGGCTACATACTTGTTAACAAGCACAGAAAAATGCAAACACCATCGGTCACAAGGTTATATAGTAAAACTGAACTTGGCAAGAAAAGGTCACGTCCGGGACTGATCCTGACGATTGCCAAGCAATGATGCCACAGGGAAAGGGGTGTGGCCCTTTTGGAGGGCCAGGTTTGGACCTGAAATTCCCCAACCCAAGCCACAGCCTGTGCTGGTCCATGTACCAAAGCCCATCTCTTTGTGTACATGGGAAATTCCATACCGGTTCATGGAGGATCAGTCCAGTTGCATGGGAGAGATTTTTTTCCAACTTACTTTAAAAAAACAACAACACATCCAACAACTATTCCCTCCTATAGCAGATATGGGTATCCTTTTTGACCCTGAGGGTTGTGGATGGTGAGTCCTGGCTGGAAATGGGCCAGCATTACTCTCGTCCCCACCCCAGTCACACATTAACAAGGAAGAGTAGCAACTGGAGAGAGGGGGATGGTTAACCTTTTCCTCCCCGTCACAATCAGGGCTGCCCTAATCCACCAAAACAGCTATATGATTAATTTAATAATAGGATGTGGAGGAACTGATAGAGTTTAAAATTTATGGTGGGCTGCAAGTCTAAGGTGGAACTGATTGATGATGTGGATGGGGAGGTACGTGTGTGGGGAAATTAAGACACTTGGAGCAGCTTACCTGTTTGACCCGTTCCAACTCCGATTCATCCCCTCCACCTCCGGCAGGCTCTGAACCAGTGATCACTCCAGCAGATTTCATTCTGCATTGGGGAAGGGGAACATCAGCAAAATTTAAGAATTCAGCCCAGCTGGATCTGACCAAAGAGTTCTCTATATAGATGAGAACCGTAGGACAGGGCCAGGTGTATATGTCCCTGGCAACGTATCTACCCGCGTTACCTCTCGCTGTGGGGCAACCTAGGAAGGCCACAGAACTTCCTGTTGAAATGCAAATACTGTAGCAGCTTCAGAGAGGCAACTTTGGTCAGAAAGGGTTAAATTTACCCTTTCACCACTCCAGCCCAACACCTCCCCCCCCCACCCAAGGCTGCTAAAAAAACCCCCACAGCTGCTGTTTGCAGAATAAAGACACAGTGTGCAATTTTCAGCAGCAATCCATGCCTGGTTTAATCTGGGCCTTTGCAGCCCCCGTATTCCAGCTCAGGACACTTAAAAGAGCACAGACAGGTGCGTTACACTTAGGAATAAAAAAAATCAAGCTTTTGAGATGGGGTGGGGATGGAGAAGACTTCATGGGGTTTGCACAGAATAATGTCCCTTCAAATGCAGTTGTGTGTGGGAGGGGTTTGCCCACCTCTCTCTGACTTGGCAGATGTTTTTCTGCAGCAAAAAAAGGTGTGTGTGGGGGCGAGGGGTGTTGCTTCTTTGCAACAGAGCCCCATATGTGACTTCTGAGGAGAAAGGAGACACAAGCCTTTGGTGCACAGTATTGTGCAGAAATATTGGGTGTGGGGGGAATAGACACAGATACAGGTCACATATATACACACACTGGTCATGAAGGCAGGGAGCACCCAATATCTGCGTGGTGCCCAATCCACTCTGGGTTTTCGTATGAACTTTAAAGGTGCCCTCCATGGCGTGAACCCCTACCCCCTTCAACCAGGTTCAGCATCTTGGACAGCCCCTTTAATGTTCGCACTAAAACCTGGAACAGGTTCACAGACATTGGTTCTACCCACTTCCACTCCACGGACACTGAAAGGGGGACACTGGGTGTCTTTCTGGGAAGCTGGCTAGCAGTGACATGGTCATGGCCACCACACCAAGTGGCTATTATTCAGGGCAACACCCCTATTGACTGGAGGAAACAGGGCACAACTGAATCCTTGTGGGGTGGGGGAGAGAACTGGGGTTTTGCCCCTCTATGCACCTCACTGAACACCCTCCAGCTTTCAAAGGAGAGTGGGTTATAAGGATCCAAATTCTGGTTCATCCGCCACTTTGATGGGAATTATGGGGAGCAGGGGAAGGTGGAAGGGCCCAGTGGCCACGATTCATATCTTCTGAGCCATGCCCGGGCCCCTCATGCCTCCACTCCTCCTCTAAAACAAATAGGGCTCCAGGTCCTGAGTGGGGGGCACATGTGGGTTGGGAGAGGCCCCTATAAGAGAATATGGGAAAGGGTGGAGGGCTCTCCCCTCCCTCCTAGCAGCCTGTGGGGCAGCCCCCAAGAGGGGCTGAGACACAGATGATGCCAGGCTCTTGGAACGAATGCTTGCTCCTCTGCCCATTCTAGGTCTTTCCCTCCTCTGCTCAAAATGGCTTCCAGCCTTTGTCACATTTCCACATCATTGTCCATGACCAAGGAGTCTATGGATAGATGAGAAGAAGATTCATGGACCTGCCAGTTCAGTGGTTGCTTCTCCATCTCTCAGAAGGGCGGGTGCCCATAAGCCTCCACCCTGACCCTGCAGGGCAGCTGAAACCTTCTGGAGTTTGGAGAGATTGTTTCAGCCCCTCACACTGGCCGGGCCATCCGTTCCCAGCCTTTAGGCCAAGCCAGGAAGACAGGCACTAGTTCTTCTCCCCCACCCTATCCCAACACATTTTCCAGAGCTGCAGGGAAATTTAACCCTCATTCAGGTAGACTGGACACTTGAGGACAAGTGATGTTTTCTTGGAGCAGCCTCACAAACTAGACCAACAACGGGGGTGTAGCCCCAGAGATGGATGGCAAACAGAACTGCCCCTCCAAATAAAACTTTCCTTCCATCTCCAATTTCTAGCCTTACAGAGACGTTGGAAATCATTCACACCTAGAATGCCTCTTCCGGTTGTTGTGTTCAACTTCCCTGGTTTATCTGGCCTGCCCCTTTCCTTGGGATGCTTAAACTCTGCTCTGCTGAAATTTGAAGTTACTGCAATGCTAGAAATATGAAGGCTGAAGGAAAATTTCATTGGGGGGGGGGACTTCATTTTGTCCCGCATCCTGTAGCTACATTCCTGACCTACAACACAGAATTTTTTAAAAACACAACCTAGCCACCTAAACAGTTGCAAATAATATCCCTGAGTTTCAACCATTGGTCATAGACAGGGTTTTCTGCAAGTGGTGGTGGGGATATCCCTGCCATATACATTTAGAAAACAAACAGACTTTTTAAAATGACTGGGACAAAAATGGTCCCAATAGATATAATCCATTTGTTTGTCCTTGCAATCACAGAGAGCTGACAGCTACTGAGAACAACTCTCCCACCTCATGGGAATCCATGTTTCCTGGATTTAGGTGCTGGGTTATTATAGAATAAATACCCTTGACTCTACATCCACAAACATTCTTGTAGACATGGGTCATTTTTAAAGCCCTAAAATATGTTGGAATTCTCATTGTGGTCAGAAAATAGACCATATTAAAAACAAAACAAAACCACTTCCATTGAGTACCTTAAGCTACCTGAATGAAGGTTAAAGGGTTCCAGCAAAGAGAACAAAACTGATAGACTCTTGATTTATTCTTAACTAGAGATCACGAAACTACGTTCTACGGAGTACTTAGCATTCATAGTTTATCCGGCCCCTCCTGCCTGATACCTAAAGTGGCCAACTTGAGGACGTACGGGGGCCGGAGGTGTGGTACTCCTCTGGGTCACTGTTTTCCTGATGGGGGGAAAGAGAGAAACTCAGATACTGCTTGGGTTAGGGGGAAGGATGCCCAAATTCCCACCATCTAACCCTGCAATGGCTCTCCCTATCAAGAGAGAGCGTGCGAGTGAGCAATACAGCCCCATTGCTCCATATTCTCCTGAGCCTCGTGGAGGATGAAAAATTAAGGGGTGGGTGGGTTGGTTCCAGAACAATGGGTTCAGAGAGCAATGTAGCCTCTCCATGCTCCAGGGAAGCCAAGGCTAACCGAACCGACCAGGAGCGTGCTCACCTGGGTAGCGTTGTGCTGGTCTTCTCCCAAGGCCTCCGGAAGGGTTCTGTGCAGAATGAGAGAGGAGAAGTTAGGAGCAAGTCATGGAGATGGGGAGCTGCCCTGTGCCAAGCAAGGCCAAGGATTAAACCCAGGACATTTTGCAGAGCTGGGCCCTGATAGCCCTTAGCTAAGGGCCATTTCCAACATATTCCCCCTCCTTTTTGCCAGGACTCTGCAGCCAGAAGCAGTTTTGGGTAGGCTCCGAGTCAGTAGAAATGGACCAACTTTGGCTTCAAATGAAAACTTACAAGATGAAATGCCTAGTTTGTTGCACATTAACTTTCATGCAAATTTAGGAAAGTTCTCCTGTTCAGAAATGTTACAGATTGAGCATCCCTTATCTGGAATTCCAAAATTTGAAATACTCCAAAATTGTCCTCATGGATGGCTAAGATAGTGACACATTTGCTTTCTGAATGTACACAATATTTGTTTTATGCACAAAATTATTTAAAATGTTGTGTATGAAACCACCTTCACACTATGTATATAAGGTGTAAATGAATTTCATGTTTAGACTTGGGTCCCATCTCCAAGATTGCTTATTATGTACGGTTGTCCCTTCATATTCACGGGGGTTTGGTTCCAGGACCCCCCCCCCCCATGGATACCAAAATCTGTGAATAGTCAAGTCCATTCTATGCAATGGCACAGCAAAATGGTGTCCCATATATAAGATGGTAAAATCGAGGTTTGCTTTTTGGATTATTATTTTTTTATGAATATTTTCAAGTATTGAATACTTAAATTTGTGGATACAGAGGGACAACTGTATATGCAAGTATTCCAAAATGCAAGCAAGCAAGGAAGCAAATAAATAAATAAATATCCAGATTAATCAGGATACCTTAGGAGCTCTATTTGGGAACTGTAGTTCAAATGCTGCACTAGAGCTCCCTGGCAGAGAATTATACATGCTTCCTCAAACTACCAATCCCAGGTTCTCCCAGGATGGAGCCATGCCAGTTAAATTGGAATCAAACTGCTATAGTTGTGCAGCGTGGACACATCCAAAGTCAGGGTTAATACTTCTCTCTTAGCTGTTTGCCCCAGGGCATGGTTAATTTGCTCCAGGTTAAGCACACAACCTTCCCACTCTCCTTGCAATTGCTGGCCCACACAGTGGTGTCTATTTTTTCCACAGCATAGCAATAGAGAAGTTTGTTTATTGCTGTTGTTGGGTGCCTTCAACTTGTTTCTCACCCCACTTCTTTCTCCTACCTGTGGTTTTGGCACCAGTGGCTTCCGTGTCATCTTGCTGTGGAGGCAAAACAGAGATGGAAAGGTGGTGGACTCAGTGTATGGAGAAGCTGCAAAATCCACACAAACATTCTTTCCCCAATAGCAAAAGGAAAACAGAGCCCCATCACTCCTCATTTTTACAGCAGCTGCAAAGGAAAACTGGTTTTTTCCTTATTACAAGTTGTACCCCACGCCCCATATCCATGGAGTGATCTTTTGCACTACATCTCCCAGAATCCCCCAGCCAGCATTCTGAAGAGTTGTAGCCCCCAAAAGTCACATTTTCCCCAGCTCTGCTCCCAAGTATCCCCAAACGGTGGCCGTTTTGAGCGCTAGGTTTTAGCCAAGCTCAATCAAGCCAGCCTCCTTAGCTTTGGGCCATTTGGATCTAGGGTTCCAAAGAAAGGTTTTCATATTCCAGGGAAGAGGCACGATGTCTCTTCTTCCTACCTGTGCCAGGCCTTCCTCTTTCTTTGGAATGGGTTTCTCGCTCTTCTCTGCAACTTTCCTCCTGGGTATGGCAGCGGGGGTAGCAGGGGGAGAAAAATAACAGCATTAAGCTTGCAGTCCGAAGTCCCTGCACACTGTGAGTTCACAAGAGCGTGCATGGGTATGCATGCAACACAAAGAGAAAGTCAAAACCTCTGTGCAGCTTTCCACACTTCCCCCAGGTGAGCAATGATGAACGTTTGAAGCCCACTAGGCGTGGGTAACTTCTTTGGATCCACCATTGCTGTTCAACGCACCTTTTCAAGTTTTATCATTATTTGTTTTGTTTCAACTGAAGAGATAAAGGACTCCTCATAACAACTGAGAATGACAAGGAGTGGGAGAGATTTAAGAGCTAGAATTAAAATGGAAGTTTAAGAACGGGGTTGAAGAAGAAGGAAAGATGACAACATTTTGCATTCCACAACCATTAATTATCAGATAGTAGAGAAAATGGTGAGCAAGCCAGTGTGGTATAGTGGTTTGAGTGTTGGACTAGGACTCTGGGAAACCAGATCCCAAATCCCCCACTCAGCCATGGAAACCCACTGGGTGACCTTGGGCAAGTCACATGCTCTCAGCCTCAGAGGAAAGCACTGGCAAAAACCCCTCTGAGGAAATCTTGCTGAGAAAACCCCGTGATATGGCCTTAAGGGTGCTGTAAAATAACGTGAAGGCACGTAACAACAACAACAGAGAAAACTGCAAACCTCTGAAAGCTCTGCTACAGAGGTGCAAGGTGTTAGCCTGGAGAAGAGAAGGTGAAGAGGAGGCATGATAGCCATGTTTAAATATTTGGAGGGGTGTCATACTGAGGATGGAGCAAGCTTGTTTTCTGCTGCTCCAGAGACTAGGACATGGAGCAATAGACTCAAAGTATAGGGAAATAAATTCTACCTAAACGTTAGGAAGAACTTCCTGATGGTAAGAGCTGTTTGGCAGTGGAATATGGAGCCTGGTGGAGTCCCTTCTTTGGAGGTTTTGAAACATAGGCTGGATGGCTATCTGTCAGGAGTGCTTTGATTGGGTATTCCTACAGGGCAGGGGGTTGGACTAGATGGCCCTTGTGGTCTCTTATGATGCTATGATTCTATGAGTATTGGCCGATAAATGCCATTTCACCGTATGTAATTTACAACTGCTCGTAACTGGGATAATTTACAAAATTGTGCTTACAAGGAAAGGCTATAGAATTCTGGTCATCGCACCTTCACTGGGGATTGTTCCCTCCATAAGCCAGAAAACACAAGCAAAAATTTCTTGGAGGTAACTTTCTTCTCATAAGAATGGGGTAGTTAACAATGACGAGCCCCCACCCCAGGGATAGAGCCAGATTATTAATGGTTCAGTTGGTGCAATGGCTGTAGATTCTTCCCTTCCGAAAAGACCCATTGCTGAAGGAAGAAGGTGTAACCAGCTTCCTCTTCTTTCCCCAGTCACTTCCTGAGTCTCCTGATGTTTCTTTAATCATCAGCTCTGTGTGTGTGTGTCACTTGAATAACTGGGTAAAAATATGCATGGAACCAGCCTGCACTGTGTTTGCAGATGAAGACTTCTGTGCTGCTGTCTATCTCTTTCTTTTACTCCTTCACCCCACGCTTAGAATAGCTCACACCGGTGCAGAAAGGCTGCCTCCAAAAAAAGCACCTTTTCACATGCTCGGAAAGTTCCAGCCTGCAGCATTTGGGGGGAAAGGGACCAAGGTCAGATTTATGGCAACCCCATGAATTTCAGAGGGTTTTCTTAGGCAAGGAATCCTCAGAGGTGGCTTTGCCAGTTCCTTCCTCTGAAATAGATCCAACAGCACCTGGGATTCCTTTGCAGTCCTTCTGGGCTCAGGGAAGGTTCTTCTTTCTGGACTGCCACTCCCAGCACCCCCCAGCCAGGGAGTGACAGTCCAAAAATGCACCTTTTCCTATGCTCTGGAAGTTCTACCCTGCAACATTTGGGGGGGGGGGGGAAGGGATCAAAATCAGATATTGTATATGTATGCATCTTCAAGTCACCTGTTGACTTATGGCGACTCCGTGAATTTCGCTGGGTTTTCTTAGGCAAGGAATCCTTAGAGATGGTTTTGCCAGTTCCTTCCTTTGAAATAAGAGTCTATGGCACCTGGTATCGGTTGGAGCAAATCAAACCAATGCCATGATTTCCCTGACCTCTCACAAGCTATGAAGCTTCCCCTATTCCTAATTTAATAATTGATTTCTTAATTCCTTCCTTCCTTCCTCATCTTGCTCCCAAATATGGAATTCAAAGTGGCTTACAATATAAGTCCCAAACAAAAATCTAGTACCAAAGGTATAAATCCAGCAACTGAAAAGAAAGAGATATTAGTCCTGACTTGCAATGAAACTAATAAAGAGCAGATGTTGAGGCATCAATCTTTAACTAGAGAAAGATCAATGACTATAGATCTAAATGAACCTTCAGCAACACAAGGACTGGACATCTCTCAACTTCACTGTTTTCTTCAGTGGCCAATATTAGTTTTTGGTTTGTTTTTTTTAAAAAAATCCCAGTTCCTCCCACCAGACTAAGCCAAACCATCAGTAGAGAATTCTTCACAGAATGGAAATAAACGTGCCTTTTGTCTTCATTACTCTCAGCTTGATGTATGGTTACCACACTCTGAATTATGTATTCTCTGTATTTGGACCATTGATTGTTGTTAAATTTATTGTAACCTTGTAATAATCGTGTAATTACATATACAGTTGTTTATTTACTTCCTGTCTGCTCTTTACTAAAGTTTTTTTTTAAAAATAAATAAATTAGACAATCATATTAAAATATCAACTGTTGTTATTTCTTCCTTCCCTCTCCCTATGGATCGAGGTGGGCAACAACATCAAATAACAGTTAAAAGAGTATATAAAACCATGCTAAAATCCATCAATAAATACAGGTTGAGTCTCCCTTATCCAGAATTCCGAAATCTGAAATATTCCAAAACCCACAATTGTCCACAATTGAGCAGCTGAGATAGTGAATACCTTTGCTTTCTGATGGTTCAATGTACACACACCTTGTTTCATGTATGAGATTATTAAAAACGTTGTGCATAAAGTTATGTTAGAGCTATGTGTTTAAGGTGCCTATGAAACATATATGAATCTCATGTTTAGACTTGGGCCCCATCTCCAAGATATCTCATTATGTATATGCAAGTACAGTTGTCCCTTCACATTTGCTGGGGTTTGGTTCCAGGACCCCCCATGAATACCCAAATCCGTGAATACTCAAGTCCCATTCTATGCAATGGCATAGCAAAATGGTGTCCCTTATATAAGATAGCAAAATCAAGGTTGGCTTATTTTTTAAGAATATTTTCAAGCTGTGAATACTTAAATCCATTAATGCCAAATCCGTGAATGTGGAGGGACAACTGTATTCCAAAATACCTCTGGTCCCAAGCATTTCGAATAAGGGTGATTCAACCTGTACTTTAAAATTCCTAATTTAAAAATCATCTGAATATGCCTGCTGGAAGATATTGATCTTAACTACTGTTTTTAAATGCAGGCAGCATCTCCACCTAACAAATTTCTTCTGGCAGATCATTCCCAAATCTGGGGGCAGCCAAAGAAAAACAGTACTGTACTTATAAAAGATAAGATCCAGACACAGCACATTTCATTGAAAGTTATGATTTTTCTAAGGTATGCATGATTCCCGCTACTCACCGTCGTGCCAACATGGCGCTCATTTCCTCCATGAGGCCTCCTCCACTTGGTCCGCTGGGTGCGGGTGCGCCCGTGGGTGCTGCCTTTGGTCCCTCGTCCTGTGGAGCAGGAAAGAACACCAGAAAGGGCTTGTTAAGGCAAAGGCACCATTTTTATTTTTTATTTTTACAACTGATGGCCCTCCAAAGGGTCAGGGATTCTGGGAAGTCAAGTCCTCAAAAATGCAGGGGGCCAGAGACTAAAGAGTTGTGAGGTTTGCTTGTTTTTTAAGGGAGGGGACCGTCAGAAATTCTCTCCAGGCTCTGGACCGAAGTATCAGCTGAACTCCGTCTTATAAAGTCCTTGCTCTTCATTACGTTTCTCCAATGATAGATGGCTTATGGACAGTAATAGCTGGCTTTTCTGTTTACAAGCACAGAATGGACTGTAATGTGTTTGTGGCTCCTTTGCACATCATGGACCTCCACGTTTAGGTTTAAATTATTCTTGACTATCTAGCCACCATATGGCTATACGGTATGAGATGAAGCTCTATTTCATTGCCTACAGGCTTTAGTTGGTTTGTGTTCTTTGGGTTAAGTTTTCCTTCTCATATATACATTAATTAGTGCTTAGTATAGTGTTTGGTATTCTGCATTGCATTATTATGATGTTTGTTAGCGTTTGTATTATTCTATATTGAATTATATGGTTGGTTATCAGCCATATTTCATTGCGTTGAGTTTTTGGTTATTCTGAATATTTTTCTTAATATAGGTCACCAATATCTCTGTGGGATACCCTCACAGACTTATGGCAGATATGTGAAACTGGGTATAGTAGCAAACTGCCATAGAATACCATAGAATTGCGTTGGAGGACCTAGAAAATGCCTAGAGAAGACACCTCTCTAGGCATCTGGTGCGACTCTATAGTCAACTTCTGGATGAAGTTGACCATAGCGTCATGGTGGAAGACCTCCCAATGCCTAGAGAGACCACCTCCAGTACGACTCTATGGTTCTCCAGATGGCTAGAGAGACCTCCCCCGTCCCAAGCATGGGCACGTAAAACCATGAGTACTGATCCTGAGCAAACATATTCACTTGTTTGTTTGATTGTTTGGATTCCCCACTACTACTACCTAGTTTTGCTTGTTTTGAGACCCTCTTGAGTTAAAGGGATGGAACAACCTAAGTTTTTTCCCCCTCCCGCCCATCTTCCCATGGGGAGACAGGGCAAAGGGGAGAAAATGGGGCTGAGTTCTGCCAGAGATACAACTGTACCTCTTTTCTTTCCAACCTGGGTCTCCTCCTAAGTAAAATTATTCACATCCTAAGAAAGCTACCACCTCCCCCATCTCTCCACTTGCCCCAGGAAAGACTGCTGGACCCACACGGAAAGCAGTACGACCCGCCACCCACCCCATTCCTCCCATGACTGTGGGTCTCTGCCAATGCCCCCCTCCCCACTTTATTCCTTCCCCAACTAACCTTCCCAACCTTCTTAAGCTTCGCTCCCGCAAGGGCTGCAGCCAAACCAGAGGGGGGTCCGGCTCCTCCGGGAGGCCCCTGAGGAGGAGGGAGGGGTGGCGCTGGGGGCGGCCCCCCTCCTGAGGGTGGAAAGCCTGGCGGAGGCCCCGGGGGTGGAGGAGGCCCCGGAGGAGGAGGCGGCCCCGGGGGTCCTGGCGGCATGCCTGGGGGTGGTCCCGGAGGTCCAGGGGGTGGGCATGGCGGAGCTGGTGGTGGTCCCGGAGGTGGGGGAGGACCGGCCCCTGAAGGGGTGGCTGGCGATGCTGGGAAAGAAAGAACAGAGGCAGAAGTTGGAGAAGGGGCCATGGCGGCGCTTCAGCCTGACCCCTGACCGCCAGAAGACACGGGCTTAAGTGTTCTGTTTCATGGAATGCCCTCCATCCCATCGCCACCCCAATCCCCGCCCCAGCCTGGCAGCTGGCATTAATCTCCACTAAATTGTTAATCCTCCATTGTTTGTTCTTCAAGGACTGCCAGGTGAACCGGACTTCATTTGGCCTATGACTTTTGCTGTAGGAGCAAAACGAAAAACAAAAACCCTCCCTGCAAATACTTAGGCATAAAAAATATAAATACTGTACACTGAGAGAAACATCCGTCTGCCTGCCTGCCTTCCTATCTATCTATCTATTTATTTATTTGATTTATATGCCACCTTTCTCCCAGAATGAGACCCCAGGTGGCTCACATATAAAATACAACAATTAAAAGTTTAAAACTCTAGATAGATAGATAGATAGATAGATAGATAAAATGTATGATTAACAGACTAAAGTTAATAAACTAATCAGAAAAACCTCTTAGCTTCTCCCAAATTCAATTGCTGAAAACTTCTTCCCTTTGTTATTTTTTGCTTTCAGCACCCAAAGAAGGCAGAAGCAGAAATGTTTCACTGATTTATTTATTAAGCTGTTTATTCATTGCTGTAATGTAGACAAGAAGATCTATAGGTGGGATGGAAACTATGCAATCATTAGAAAAATGCACTTTTATACATGCACACACATACACATAAATGCACGTTTATACATGCATACACACACATGTATGTATGTATGTATGTATGTATAAACATTTATGTTCCACCTTTTCCCCAATACTGAGACTCCAAACAGCCTGCAAAAGGTATAACAAACTGCAGAGAAAAACACATAAAATAATCTCGAATAAAAACATATTAATGGGTTGTGATTAAAATTCAACCAAACTACCTTTAGAATCAGAAATCATTTAGAACTAATCCATCAGAAAAGCAAAACAGAAAATTCAGTCCAAAAACAAGAAGCAGCCAACAAAATGGGAGAGCAAAGCAAGGGCCATTCGAGGAAGACCCTGAACCCCTCAAAAGGTGGGGTGCTGCCCTCCCCTTCCTCACCCCCAACGTACCTGCGATTGTCACCCTCCGCTCCCGTTCCACTTGCTCCTGTTGTTCCCTCTCTAATTGCTGCCTGGATTTCAGGAGGAAGAAGAGGGAAAAAAGAGACCAGACCTCAGTTCCATTGCAGGGTGGGGAATAGGAGCTGAGCAGGAATAAAAAGCCCTACTAACTAACCCAACTCTGCAGACCCTCCCTCCCATCATCCCCACTCACTTAGGGGGTGGCTCTGGCAAGATCCCAGAGACGGCAAAGCCACACATTGTGGGTTGGGGAAGAAGCCGAGTTTGGGGCTGCCCCCCAGCTTCGAGCAGACAGGGATGTACGTAGTTGCTGAGAAAGGCCCCGGGAACCCGGAACGGAGTCAGAGGCAGGGTTACGCTCGACCCCCGTGACCTGCTGAGCCGATTAGCCGCTAAGCCGACTGTGCCTGCCCTCAGCCGCTGGAAGAGGCATTGTGTGCGTTGCTGATGGGCCGGCAGGACATTTCTTTTGCTTGGGCCAAACTAGCCTTAAGAACTGGGAACGTAGGAAGATGCTGTCTACTGAGCAAGGCAATTGGGGCATCTCTGTATTGTCAGCTCTGGCTGGCAGCTGCAGCTCTCTAGGACAGTGGTTCTTAACGTGTGGTCCATGGACCCCCAGAAGTCCATGATGTCCTCACAGGGATCCCACGAAGGCTTGAAGGCTGCTTGGCCAGCTCCTCCCTACAGTGGAGCAGCCACATGACAGGAGCCAAGGCAAAGACTGGCTGGATGGCTTGGCTTGTGCATTGCCATCCAATCCGCTCCAGCCACAAACTTGCAGGAAGAAGTGGGAGAAATGTCTTCCCTCCTCCTCCAGGGCCTCTGAGCAAAGTGTTAATGGATGGTGTAATTGTATTGTTGTTGTTTTAAATCTTGAGTTAAGTCTTTGGAGTCCACAGCCACAAAAGCCTGGGATCTGGAGTGTGTTGTGGTACCAGAGACCTCTGACAGAGAAGGCTAAATCACTCACAAAACTACAAATCCCAGAATTCCATAGCATTGGCCCATGGAAGTTAAAGCGGTGTCAAACTGGATTATTTCTGCAGTGCAGATGCAGCCAAAGAACATGGCAGAAGGAGGCAAAAGACAAGTGCCTTTCCATTGCTAAGCTGGATTCTTTGGGAGAGTGTCGGGGTTTTCTCTTGGATCATTTCTGAGCACACCCCAACCTTCTTTCATCACTTCAAGGCAGAACTTGAGGAGGTGGTGATGGGGAACAGACGGAAATTAACTCCTGCAGTCCCCTCAGCCGGCATGGCCACTGGGTATCTCAGAGTCTGGGTGGCTGTTGCTTATTCCCATTTCGCAGACAGGGCAAAGCTGAGGCTACGAAAAGACCCAGGGCTACTTAGAATCATAGAATCCGAGAGTGGGAAGAGACCACAAGGGCCATCTAGTCCATCCCCCTGCCTTGCAGGAATACATAATGAAGCATTCCCAGCTGATGGCCATCCATCCTCTGTTTAAAAACCTCCAAAGAAGGAGACGCCACCACATTCCCAGGCAGCAGCAGATTTCACTGGCGAGAAGTTCTTTCTTATGTTTAGGTGGAATCTCTTTTCCTGTAGTTTGACTCACCCTATACCTGGATAATTTGGTTGTGGAGGTGTGGTCCCTCAGCTCCCCCTGAGGAAGTGTATGGGGCACTAGGTACCTTTTCTGTTGCTCCGCCATTTCATCTGCAGTGGGGCCATTCTGGACAGGCCGTGCCGGCGCCAAATTCCCTTGGAGGGCAAAACAAAAACAAAAACACAGGTTTTTCTATACAGGTTTCTACACGACTAAAACCCTAGGGCAGAGGTCCTGCCCTCCACCCTCTTGTGTTTCAAAGCAGGAAAGGCACTCTTGTCTGTAGCAAACTGTCCATTTCCCAGCTCTCGCTTCCGATCACACTGTCTCTTCAGACGTGGCCCCATACCACCCCCATAAAAGAATTCCAAGGGCGTTTGCCATTTTGGCTTAGCTCAGGAGGCATCAAACCTATGCACATATATTTGGAGCAGGGCATAAATGTCTGAGCAACCACAGTGAGGAAAGACACCAAAAGTACCAGCATCTTCTATCAGATGAGGATGTCTGTCGTACCCCTGCGTGATCAAGAAGTGTTCCCAGAACAGCAACTCATACAGAGATGCAGTATGTGAATTCTACCGGGGTAGGTAATTAAAAAGCAACTAGCTGTACCCAGTGGAACATATGCCATTATAGTAGATTTAAAAGGTTCAATGGTTCAGCTATACGCTATTATTTTAGGGGGAAATATTGCATTGTTTTACATGCGGGTGGTAAGTGGCTGAGGGAGTGAGAGGAGGGAGGAGCCCTTGTGAGGCTGAGAGTGTAGATGCAGACTGAGGGGCAGGAGTGGATTGTGAGGTGGAGAGGGAATTTGCATGTGGGTGGTGACTGGCTGAGGGAGGGAGAGGAGAGAGAGGATTGGTTGGATATGTTTCCTAAGCAGCCAATCAGCACACTGGGAAAGGAAATATACTGAAGCCTTTTATATATACAGTTGTCCCTCTGTTTCCACGGATTTGATATCCATGGATTTAAGTATTCACGGCTTGAAAATATTCTTTAAAAAATAATAATCCAAAAAGCAAACCTTGATTTTGCCATCTTATATCAGGGACACCAGTTTGCTATGCCATTGCTAACACACATTGGAAACTGTTTAATGCAGTTAGATGTGTAAATAGCTATTGCTTAAAACAATATGTAAGCCACTCTGGTAGCCTTGTGGCTGAAGAGTGGGGTATAAATAAATAAATAAATAAATTGCATATAATGGGACTTGAGTATTCATGGATTTTGGTATCCATGGGGGTCCTGGAACCAAACCCCAGCAAATATGAAGGGAGAACTATAAAGATGACCCCTCCTCAACTCTACCCACTGTTCCCATCGCATGCTTCCAAAACCAGATTTAGTTGCATGTCCACTACATAACCACCCCTTTCACCCAATCTGGAGGAGGATCCATCCTGCGTTCCTACAGAGAAACCAAGAGCTCTCCCTCCTTTCCCCATGCTTTGATTCTCCCAAGCCCAATGAGAAATGTCACCTTCCCAGGACTTGGAAAGGGGTCATGTTGGCTGAAAGAGGACTCTGGGAGCTGCAGTCTCTGAAAGCAATTTCTCCAAGCTGTGAACCTTCCTCACCTGATTCCAGCATTTCCAGGGCATGCATCATCCCACTGGCAAACTGGCTGGCGTCTTCTTTGGTGCCAAAGTTGAGCCCCCAGACCTGTCGGGCATCACGCCACTGGTGGAAGTTGGGCGTAGCCTGGTTGTACTTCATCCCTTTCACTATTGGACTGTTGATGACCACCTTTTGGGGAGGGGGGCAGGAGAAGAAGAAATGACACAGAGGTCAGACTACGCAAGGTAACATTTAAAGAAGAGGTGTAAGACAAACAGAAAACAAGGAAGAGTGGGGCCACTGCATGTGTTTTCATCCATCCTTCTGTGCCACAAAATAACCCTGTATCAGCCTGTCTGCATCCTGGTGCCCTCTAGTGATGCTGAACCACAGCACCCATTGTGCCCAGGCAGCAGAGATAATGGGAGTTGCAGTCCAGTACAACTGGAGGATTTCAGGTTAGGAAAGGCTGCTCTGGATGAAGATGGCAAGCTAAGGAGAGATCCGCAAACAAATAACTGCATGGCCCATGTGTCCATAAGAGTTGGTACCCAAGGTCAGGATGGTTGCTATGGTGACAGTGGAGATGCTACAACCTGAAGACAGGCCAATAGATGGATGGGCTCCTTCTACCCTCAACCTCTTCGTTTGCCCCTCCTCTACAATGGTGAGTTTTATATCATTTTTAAATAATATCTTATATGGCTCCAATTCTACAGATAGCTTAATATTATTTTATTAGCAATATGTGGTTTTGCTTGTATCTTTTTTTAAAAAAATTCCCTAAGCTGCCTTGTGTCCCATTCTTGGAGAAAGGTGGGATATAGATTGATGGATTGATTGATTGAGTCATGGGGTGGGGGTTACCTGCTGGTCTGGCTGCATCTTGCGACCCACGACCCGGAACGTGTTGTTGGTGGGACTGTGGTAGATCTGGATGCGGCTGAAGACGGGGGCACCACTCCCCGCCGGCAGCCATTTCTTATTGGCGTCATCGTAGATCATCACAGTCGCCCGAGTGGTACAGAGAACTGACTCGCTAGCAGGGAAGAGAAGGAGAGAAGCAAAAAGAATAGATGAGAGAGTGAGGCTAAAGGTGGAAGGAGGTCAACTCTGACATTCATACTAAATTTACACAACAACAATACATAAGAATACCCTGTCTTTTTATACTAGCAAATCAAGCCTCTTTATCTTCATCATTTTATTCATGTCCTGCCTCTTTCTTAAAATTTATTGTTTATTTCCTATCCCTCCTTTCTCCCAACATGGGATCTAAGGCGGCATACAACATTTTAAAAGCACAAGGCAATGCAAAAACTGTTAATGCAAAAGTTAACACACAATTGAAACTAAATATCTATTTTTAAAAACACAAGTGCATTCAAAAAGTTCAAAACAGCATTAAAAGATACTTAAAGCATAATCAAATAAAGAACCTACACCTCCTGTTAAAAGCTTTATCTGTTGCATGCACTAAAAACCAAACACTTCCTTAAAGAAAAAGGTCTTTATCTGTCAGCAGAAAGGCAGCCGGGAGGGAGCCAACCTGGCAGTTTTACACACATTAAAAAGATTGTTTTAGAAAGTAACTCACTGAGAAAGTAATTCATATTATTATTTATGCGTTTATTTCATTTATTATTAGCCAAGTTCCTACATCACAGTCTAGGTTATGTAACTTGATGGACTTTTTCCGGACAAACAAAAAATAACGCTAGCAGCCTCGCCAGGTTGCGAGGCTGCAGCGCTAGAGGGCGTCCGTTTCACATGACGGCCCTTCCCAGCGGTACTGTTGCGGTACCGCTGGGACATTTGACCGTCATATTTTGCATTTGACCGTCATATTTTACTCACGATTGTTGATCGTGAGTAAAATATGACGGTCAAATGCAAAATATGATGGTCCAATGCAAAATATGATCGTTGATTGTGAGTAAAATATGACGGTCAAATGCAAAATATGACGGTCAAATGCAAAATATGATCGTTGATCGTGAGTAAAATATGACGGTCAAATGCAAAATATGATCGTTGATCGTGAGTAAAATATGATGGTCAAATGCAAAATATGACGGTCAAACGTCCCAGCGGTACCGCAACAGTACCGCTGGGAAGGGGCATCATGCGAAACGGACGCCCTCTAGCGCTGCAGCCTCACAACCTGGCGAGGCTGCTAGCGTTATTTTTTGTTTGTCCGAAAAAGTCCGAAGAATCTGTAGTTGCCTTCCAGAAACACAACGAAACCATTAGTGGATTGCACCGATGCGCACCTGGACATCAACAAGTGTTCTGAAGCACACCGGGCACTTCTAAAGTGCATTGGACACTCCCATTATACTCCAGCACTTCCCAACCGGTGTCTGGATGCACACTGGGGAGCCCCCTAATAGACGATGGTGCCCATTGCGCTTCAGGTTGTGGTGCATCAATCACTCTCGTGGCTACCACTGCACACTATTAGAACATCACAGCAGCCCCTTGGTGAATACGGACATTGAGAAACTACTCGGTTCAATTTTGTACACACGTACATCCATTTACGAAGGCGTAAGTCCAAGCAGAATGCCAGCCATCGTAAGCACCAGCATTTCGTATCCCATCTTTCAATCAGCACAAGACCCCCAAGACAGTTTACAAAGGCTGAAATAGATCCAGGTCGTAACAGTATTCCACACTGGATGTGTTCCTGGACTGATCGTTTATGAGCGAAACCACAAATAACAAACCCTATTAAAATCAAGGACTTCTGGTACAAACATACAATAGAGTTCCATTGGAGGACCTAGAAGATCCCTAGATAAGACACCTCTCTAGGCACTGTCCGCACGACTCTATGGTATGTACAAGTTAAAGTACAATTTTGGGAAATTCCAGGGGTTTTGGAGGAACTGACAAGCCACAAAAAGAGACATAAGGCCCACAGGTCACACTTTCCCTGCCCCTAGATATAAGGCCATGTAGGGCTCAGTGACCACAAAAGAAGAAGAGGACAGGTCAAACGTGACCCTGGTATTGCACAAAGTTGCAGATAATTCTGCATCCGCATTTTGTATCTGCACTTAGATTGGGCAGTACTTTGTTTTTTAAAGAGAGAAATGAAAGACATTTAGACTCTTAGAGCAGAAATGGAGAAGGGAGGGAGAAACTGAGGGCTTGTCTAGACAAAAGGCTTTTAGGCAAGATTGCAGGCATGCCAAGCTATGTGCTTTCGCTGTCCCAACAGGCATGCCTGTGAACCAAGATGGCAGGAGTGAGTGATTATTTGCGTTTTTATTGTTGCTGCCACCAAACAGTACTTTAAAAAAAAAAAAGCATATCTAAGGTGCAAAAGTGTAATATTCCAGCTAAATACATTTTTAAAAGGGCTGTTTCATCATGTGCCTCAGCACATGATCGCTATGGTGAAAATCCAATATGGCGGTTCCGGGTGCTTGCCTTGTTAGCAAGATCCACCCCCTGCACATGTCCAACCAATCAGCTTTCCAATTCCGTTCTTATCGGGAATGTGAATCAAAGCGAATAAGATTGTCCCAACGAGCTTTTTAAAAACTCCGAGAAAAAGCCTTCCTATGGAGTTTTTGGTGGTTTTGGTCCCCCTCCTTACAAATATGGCGGATTGATGTGGGATGCCATTTAGACAAATCATATTCTCCTCGAATTCTATGAGGAGTACTTTTGCCGTTTAGACAACCCCATTTAATGCTATAATAGAACCAGCTCCTGATATTCCAAGTTTGTGTCCAACCCCACGACTCTTTTTAAGTGTGAACCCCTTCCCGTCAGAACTGCACTCGCCAAGGTGGGTTGTTCTGTTCTTCATTGCTATGGTGTCAGGCTGCTGTGAAAGGGCAGAGGAGCCGGATGAGGAAAAGAAATGGCAACACAAACCGAGACCCTGCCGGTCTTGCAGAATTCACGCCCAAAGCCTTGTGACTTCGCAGGGACTGCCTCTGGTTGGAAAGTCTGCAAAGCATCAAGTCATAGGAGCCCTAAACAGCTTGCCAGAGAAATGTGTTTTGGCAGATGGGAGAGATTTTCCGGTCCTATCCGCCTGGATTCCCCAGAAGCTAAGCCTTATACGGGTTGTCAGTAGACAGGTAGGAGGAGTGGAAATCTCTGCCTATTTTCAGGAGAACCTGGGAACCGCCTTGAAACTGGCATGTCCTTCTTCGCTGAGTTCATCCTTGAAGGAAGTCATTTTTGTAATTTTCTTCCCACTGTGAGAAAGTCTTCAAAAACTCCCCAGGGATTGGACTTTTTCAGACAGTGCTTACTGCAGTAGAAGCTTGCGCAAGGGGTACGGCGCTGTCACGTGACAGGGGGTGCGTTTCGGACACCGCCATCCCTCTCGCAAAATCATCCATGTCCCTTCCGTATATGATTGAAGGCAGCCGCGCCATATTTTACTCACGGGCAACTTCCATGAGTAAGATATGGCACGGCTGCCTTCAATCATACACGGAAGTGAGATGGACGATTCTGTGAAAGGGACGGCAGCGTCCGAAAAGGGCCCCCTATCACACGACAGCGCCGTACCTCATGCGCAAGCTTCTAGCGCAGTAAGCGTTGTCTGAAAAGGTCCGTTGTTTAAATGGTCAAAATAATCCTAAGGGAATTTTCTGGGAATACTACCTGTCTTAATGGGAACCAGCATCAATGCACTGTATTTGGAAAGGGGGGCAGCAAAAAACTCCAAAAACTATGCCGGGAAAGTCTTTGCGGCTTTCCCCGGAGTTTTTATAAAGGTCATACAGTACTGGAAAAAGACAGGTGTTCAATGGATGATAGAAGACATTACATGATGATAGTAAAATAATTAAATAAAAATGTAAAAAATAAAGGGAAAAACCCACTACTGGTGGACGAGAAGCTCCAAAAGCAAACTTAATAATTAGAAATAAAAGTGGTCTGGTACTCCGTAGTTTAAGTGCATAAACAGAAATAAGAAAAAGAAGAGGGTTTTTTTTTCTCTTTTTTTCTTTTATCTTAAATAAATTTACTTCTTCTGAGCAGTTACTTTGTAGTGGTACATAGAAACAAACAGTGCAGGAATAAATTATACTATTATTGTTTTTATGATTGGTGGGAGGGATGGGATATGGGATTGTTTTTTAACTTTGAACTTTTATTGTTATAATATCTTATAATTATGTTATACTCCACCTTGATTCCCTAGGAAAAAGGTGGAATATAAATTATTATTATTATTATTATTATTATTAGAAATACGATAATAATCAGGGACTGGATTGAGGAAAGTAACAAAATAGAACTAATTAACATACTCATAATTTCTTTTTCTATTTTTTCCTCTTTCTCAAAAAATGGGAAGTATAAGTTATATATTAAGAAGATTTAAATGAATGAAGATGGAGAAATGTAACAATACAATTGTCCCTCTGTATCCACGGATTTGGTATCCATGGATTTAAATATTCATGGCTTGAAAATATTATTTAAACAAATAATAATCCAAAAAGCAAACCTTGATTTTGGCATCTTATATAAGGGATACCATTTTGCTATGCCATTGCATATAATGGGACTTAAGTATTCATGGATTTTGGTATCCACGGGGGGTCCTGGAACCAAACCCCAGGAAATATGAAGGGACAACTGTATATGTGAGAAGATGTATATAATGTAACTCTTCCAATTTTATATTTAAATTTTAATATTTTGTTAAAGCTCCATTCCTGCTCGTTGGGTCTGCATGCCTGAATGGGGTTGGACTGGATGACCTTGGTGGTCTCTTTTAATTCTAGGATTCTAGGGATGGTAAGCAGCAGCTGCCTCCAAACTTCCTTACTGAGCATGCATGAACAGCAAAACAGGAGGGAAGGCGGAGGAATGAGAGAACAGATAGCTCTGCCTTACCAACTCCTCCCAGCATGTTAAAAAAGCAAATAAACATAGATTTATACAATTGGCCACCAAAATGGAAGACATAGGAAAAGTGGAGGCTAGTTAAAGAAAATGCCATCCCTCATGCATTTTGGAAAAAAAGCCTTGAAGTGGTCTCTAAAAGGTTCAAAATATTTTTGTTTTCTTTCTCAAAGCTTACCGAGTTGCTTCATTTCACACATGCGCCTTGTTAATTTTGGATAAAACGTTTGCTCAAACATGTTAAACGGTTCTCCTTCTTTGTGGTGTAGCAACCTCTCCCTGTTCTTTCCATGTTAGTTCTGCCTCTGGAACCTAATTTTCTATTAAAGACGTCAGGCCAAGGAACACACCTAACTTCATGAACTGAGATAAACCTGGATTGAAACACATGGCAGGCATAAAGGGACACTGAGCCCAAATTAAAAAACTGGTATAGAAGGGAAGGGAAAAGTAACCGTCACGGGACTCTGTTGCTATGCAAAACAGGCTTCTACCTAATACTGAAGACCTGCAACCAGGAAACCCAAATTGTAAGATCAGGTCAAACAATGCAAATTTTAGGGAAAAAAGGAAATTTGTATATCCTTACACCGTTCAGCCTGCTTATGCAGTTCAGGGGTGACAGTCCATTCGAAATTTGTGGAGAGAAATGAAGGGGCATGCTGCCACACAAAGACAGTGCTTGAGGACTAGAAACTTGATTTCAGTTTGTTATTGTGTGCTTTCAGGTTGTCTCTGACTTGTAGTGACCCTAAGGCGAGCTAAGGCTGCTTCCAGAATCCTCCAGGCCGTGGCTATTCTGAGCAGGTGGTTCTGAGAAACGTAGTTCATCAAGTTCCTACCTCATAGGGTAGGCCATGCCAAGAGGACTGGCGAAAGAATAGTATGCGTACCCTCCCAGCATTTCCCAGATGAAAACTGGGACATAGAATCTTAGAACCAGAGAGCTGGAAGAGACCCTAAGAGCCATCCAGTCCAACCCCCTTCTGCCTTGCAGGAAATGTACACAATCAAAGCACTCCCAACAGAGCGGGGATTTGAACCGTGGTCTCCAGAGTCCTAGTCCAACACTCAAACCACTACACCCTGCCGGCTGCCAAGCTCAGCGCAAGATGGCAGATGTGGCCGGAAGGCAGGAATCAGTGAGCTGTGGAACACACTGTACCTCCAAGCCTATTCCTACATCTCTTTCCTCCCTCAATAAATGAATAGTGAAGAACTTCTTTTAGACTTCTCCACTGTCCGCTTTTCAGTACAAGAAGTGTGAAGGACTGCAAAAACTGGAAAAACAGGAAACGCCACAAGGTTGGTGAGGACAGAGGGGCCCTCCCAGGCTGGGGTATGTACCAACACGTAAGGCTGGGAAATATGAGATGCCGATAGCATGGAAGGGGAGAGGAAGGCAAAGGGATGGAACCCACGCGGTTCTGGAGATCTAAGCAAGGTGGGTAGAAGACAGGAGGTCTTGGAGATGCCTCATTCATAGGGTCGCCACGAGTCAAAGTCGACTTGAGAGCAGTTAACAACAACAACTTGCATCTAGCCAAAAGGTGGATGCAGAGAAGAGTGGAAGGTGAGCCCTGGCAGCATGGTGACAGGGAGGGAAGGAAGAAGTGTTATTATGGTTGTGTGCCTTCAAGTCATTTCTGACTCATGGCGACCCTGAGGGAAACCTATCATAGGGTTTTCTTGGCAGAATTTGTTCAGAGGGAGGTTGCCTTTGCTTGCCTCTGAGGCTGAGAAAGTGGGACTTCCCCAAGGTCACCCAGTCAGTTTCCATGACCGAGCAGGGATTCAAATCTTGGTCTCCCAGTGTCCACTCAAACCATTACACCACACTGTCTTTCAGGAGAAAATGAAGTACTGTGACTATACAAACTCCCCTAGAGAGTCTTGCAAGTTGCAGGAGTAAATCAATTAATCCTTGCAATAAATTGTAGCAAGCTGATGCTGTATTTGATGAGCTGGAAATTAGCACACAGCCCTTTCCTCTTGCCTGAAGCTAAGGCGCCCAAAACTGGAGAATTTGCACCCTTCTCTCCTGCTGCGAAAAAACCCACGGAAAGTGGAGATCCACGGCCAGGCCCTGAGATCCGGCAACCCTATTCCTGTCCAAAATGAAGATGACCCCAGGCCCTTTGCAGCCCTGTTGGGAGACCACGGTTGGACTTCTGTCCAGGCACCAAAGGGTGAAGCGGAAACGGCAGCCGCTCCCTTAAGCTTAAACATGGAGGGCCCAGCCAGCAATCCCAGCCTCTAGGCTGCTGCGGGCAGGTTGTGGCACAGCCTGGCACAGCTGCCAACAGCTGCCTTGGCTTCCCCCGAGATTTGGAAGGGAAGGAGATGAAGGGGCATCATCATGACAAGCTTTCCCCACTCGCACGAGAGCTGGATTTAGCAAACGGAACAAAACAATCAAAGGCAGACAAAAGAAATATTATTTTAAAAACGTTTAACCCCAGGAGTGGGAAGTCATGGAGAAGCATTTGACATATGCTTTAGATCTGGAACTTAGAGGAGGTACATTTTTTGGACTCTAATTCCCAGAACCTTCCCCACCACTGGAGATGCTGGCTGGGAGAATTCTGAGAGTTGGAGTCAAAAACAAGTTATTCCCCTCCTTGCTCTTTTATAGTCACCCTTCCCAACCTGATGCCCATCTAGATATCTTGGCCTCCAGCTCCCACCACCCAGCCAGCATGGGATTTGTGGTCCCACATGGCCACTTGGCATGGTCTGGAAGCCTGGGCATGTTTAGCCTGGAGAAGAAAAGGTGAAGAGGGAACATGAGAGCCATGTATAAATATTTGAAGGGATGTCCTACTGAGGATGGAGCAAGCTGGTTTTCTGTGACTCCAGAGACTGGGACATGGAGCGATGGGTTCAAACTACAGGAAAAGAGAGTCCACCTAAACATAAGGAAAAACATCCTGACGGTAAGAAGTGTTTGACAGTGGAATCCACTTCTACCTGGGAGTGTGGTGGAGTCTCCTTCTGTGGAGGTTTTTAAACAGAGGCTGGATGATCATTTGTTGGTAATGCTTTGATTGGATATTGTAGATGACCCTTGTGGTGTCTTCCAGTTCTAAAATTCTATGATTCTATGGGGAATATGGGAGCTGCAGTCCAATATATTTGGATGATAGCAAGTTGCAGAAAGCTGCTTTTAATACATCTGATGAAGTGGACTGGAGTCCACAAAATCTTCTGAAAGAAATCCCACCCCACTTTTAGTCTTAATGGTTCTACTGGATTCCTGTATTACTTCCAAAGACCAAAGCGAGGCTGTGGGTATGCTCCAATTCCACAAAAGCAAAGGGGTGCGGGAGAGTGCAAAATATGATATAGGGCAGACAGTCCCTAAAAACGTTAGTTTCACTTTAAAAATAAAGACGATGCACGTTTCTAGCCCTCCTGGGCAAAACACAGGCTCCACCTCGATGGGGTAACAATTATACAAAAATCGATAACCCTAACCTTTGTGCCACAATACTGGCTAGGGGGATTCTGGGAGTTGCAGTCCAAATTGTTTTTTTCCCAAGTTCTGTGTAAAACCTGACGGTCCTGGTTTCCATTTCTTCCAGTTACCTTTAATAATACAAACGTAACAGAACAACTCTCTCTGTCTTGTATAACATCTGGGGGTGTGCAATCCACTCGCCACCAGGTTCTCTTAAGTAACAACTGCAGCTAATCATGAGTTTGCATGTTACCACCTGACTTTTGCTTACCCTGAGCTGCTTCACAATCTGACCACGGCGGCAGTGACGCAAGGTAGGAAACGGTACGTTCCTGAGACTACCTCTTTTTAAAACCAAGACTTAGAACATTGCCAAATAAAAAACAAACAAAACATCATTTTGGCAACACTAATGCTGCAGTGCATTGGTGCAACCCACAGAGAAGAACCTGTGCAACTCTTCATGGACCCCAGAACAGGGGGTGCGCAATTCCCCCATAAAACTGAGCGGGGGGCACGGCTGAGCTCCCCCAAAATGACAAAACTGGACCACTAAGACTCCCCAAGAATGATCCATCTAAAGTAGGGTTGCCACAGTAAAAACTAGAGAAGGCTCCTGTACCTTAGTGGTTGTGTAGAAGAAGGAATTTAAGCAGGTGCTGCTTGTTACCTAGATGTGTTACAAGCAAAACACCTACTGAAATCCCCTCCTTAAAGGTACAAGAGCCTTCTCCAGTTTTCACTCTGGCAACCCTAAACTCAAGAATACTGAATGGTCAAGCACTAAGAAATATTAAGACAGTTGCTGTCCTTGAGCCCTCTTAGGAATATTAAAGGCTGCCTGCTGTCTACTCCATGCACACTTACTCGGGAGTAAGTTACCCTGAACATATGGAGGGCACATCTAAGTACAGATTGTACTTTTCAGTCTTTGGACAGGGAAAATAATTTGTCCCTCCACTTTTGCAAGGAGGCAAAATTAATAACAACCTGCCTGCCAATAATGAGGTCCCCCGCCCATTTTAAAAGCAGTTCTAGGATCCCAGCAACTTTTAAAAGTCTCTGAGGTTCTGCTATGCTGCAAAAAAAATGCTCAACCCCACAGCATTGTGGAACAGGTCTGTTGGTCCAGATCAGCAGAAGGTGGTTGTGTACATAAACATCACACAACCAGAGTCTCACTGTGCCTTGTACAGCACAAAGACTTGCTTTATGCTGGGCTCATCTTTCAGACACTCCTATAGAAACCGTGGCTCAGCATTACCAAGAGAGCTCCATGTCAAATTTCCCAGAATCCTTTGAGTGGCACCCAATAATTAAGAATGAAGTTCACCCCGGCTGTTGAGTATGACTGAGGTCTCCCCAATGCCTTTGCTCTTTGTCAAAGTTTGGAGTGTTATTCCCCCCCCCCTAAAATAAACAAAATCCTAACGCATTAGTTTTCTTGGTAAAGAAAAAAAAAAGTAATACCCTCTCATTGCTCACCAAGCAAAAAGTAGCAAGCTGTGTCACTTGTTAGCAATGCATTGCTAATACATTCCTTTCTTTTAAAAAAATCACCATAAGGAGATAAAAAGGGCCCCAAAATGATGCATTAAAGTAATTTAAGAGCAACAGCTTAATATTACCAGCTAAACCCCAAAAGGTTTATTTGTTCCTTATTTAATTTCGATTCTGCCTTTCCCCCCCCCCCAAGATGGGACTCTAAGTGGTAAACAAGTTAACTAGTAAATGGATTTAAAAATTCCCCATGATTATCCTGTTGTTACCCTCCCCCTAGAAGTAATGCTTTACAGGTAACATAATTAATGGCAAGGCATTCCTTCCAAGGCCTGCTCTCGGTTAAACATCCCTGCCTCTCCAACTATCTCCCTTTCTTGCAAAACTTTGTTTGCATTTGGGGATCAGAGGGTAAAAAAGCACAGGCCCCGGATCAAAGGTCTCTCTTGTCTCTGGAACACACACAAAAAAGCTCACACAAACACAACAGCATCTCGAAAAGGAAGAAGGTTGCAAGGCATTTGGAAGCCCTTGCTCAAGAATTCCAGAGCATACAATTACAGCATAAACCACTGGGCCTTCCCTGTCATGACCTCTGGGGAAGGGAAGAGGAAGCATGGGGTCCTGTGGCTTCTTTGGGCTTCTTCTGCCTCAGTTTCCCCTTCTCCCTCTGAGATGGTTGTTCTTATACAAGCCATGCAGTGGGTGGAGGGAGAGACAGGAGAGACCAGGACTGGCAAGTGTTTTGTAGGGTGGGTGTGATGCCCAGTAAAGGGGGACTGATAGGTACTCAAAATGCCTCCATCTCCGGCTACCAAGCTGTGGCCAGAAATTTGGGGAGGAGGGAAAGAAGGGGGAGAGAAGAGAACCAGCTTTGCCTAGTATAACAGATGCCAGGCCTGATGCCAAGCAAAAGCCGCTCACACCCCACACCAAATGCACCCTCCCCTTCTATGACCTTCTATAACCCTTGGATTCAGCTCTAAGGAGCAACCCCATCAAAGAATAACTCTGAGAAACTGTGTCTATAGAGAAGAGGCAAGCAAATGCACACATGCATACACACAGGGGTGTAGCTATAGGGCTGGTGGGAACAAAACAAGGCAATTGCCCCCTAAGTAAGAATTCTACTCTCCCAATGATATTTTCCTTCAGTTCCCAAGTTTCTGCATTTCAGCTACCGTACTTGAAACTTCAGTCAAACATCTGGAAACAGAGTTTAGGGGTCCCAAGGAAATGCAAGACAGAGCAATGCAAATGCAGCAAATACAGGTTGGGTATCTCTTATCCAAAATGCTTGGGACCAGAAGTGTTTCGTATTTTGGATTTTGGAATACTTGCATGTACATAATGAGACATCTTAGAGATGGGACCCAAGTCTAAACACAACATTCCTTTATGTTTCATATGCACCTTAGACACACGGCCCGAAGCTCATTTTATACACAATATATTTAATCATTTTATGCATGAAACCAAGTTTGCTGTAAGCAAACCATCAGAAAGCAACAGTGTCACACCCTCAGCCGCTTATTTGGTCAATTTTGGAGTATTTTGGAATTCCGGATAAGGGAGAATCAATCTGTGTAAGAGTTTCAGGTGTGAAGATTTTCTATGTCTCGCTCTCTGCAATGCTAGAAACTTGGGAGACAGAAATAAACATTCAAAGCAGGGAGGGGTGGCAGAATTCTTTTGGGGTGGCAATGGCACCATTTTGCCCTCCACCGCATAATTAGACCCTTGCACACACCACATTTTCTTCTTCCCCAAAAGCATAAGATAAGTTGGGGTGATACAACTTTGCGCCACCTCTTTTCCAAGAAATGGGAGAGTGGGGGTACACATGGGGGGGTGCAGGAGAATAACAACACCTGGAAGAGTTGAACAGAGTGTTAAAAAGCCGGAAGGAGGAGGAACAGAGGAGGGAGGGAGAAGGGGGAATGAAAAACCGCAGCCTTTCTCCTTATAAGGGTCGATTGGAAGGCCGGTCAGATCTGTGCAGCAGTCGGGAATGCAAGGCAGAGATGGGCGTGAAGGCATCCTGCGTCAGCCCCACACAATTGCTGCCCCCCTTCCACCACCATCCCATTCACCCCTCCACTCCTTCCAGCACCCTAGTTTTCTTCTCCCTCTCCATCACCTGCCAACCAAGCACTTGGTGGGTGTCCATAAAGGGACACCTCCTCTCTGGCCTCCATTCTCCCCAAATTTCAGACATATGAGTCGAAAGCATGCCAATTGTGGGGCGGGGGGAGCAGGGAAGGTGGCATAGACGGGTCCCAAGAAAACAGCAATTGAGATTTTATTAAATTCATATTCTCTTCCACTACATGGAGTCCCAGCTTGGAGTGGGTGGGGGGAGAAGGCAAGCTATAAATAGAGAGAGAGGATGGAAGGATGGGCGAATGGAAGGATGGACAGACCGACAAGGCTAGGCTATAAATAAAGTGATAGAGGGGAGGGGGAAGATGGATGGATGGATGGAAGGAAGGATGGATGGATGAACAGACAGATGGGCAAGGCTAGGCTAAAAATAAAGTGGCAGGCCCCAGGATGGAGAGAGAGAGAGGATCCTCATAAACAACAACCCTTTGAGGTAGGTCTGGGCAACCCAGAAGATGACTGGCCATCCACTGAATTTTGCAGCTGAGTGGGGAGCTGGAATTCAGATTTCCCAAGTCCTAATCCCACACCCTAATTGCCGCTTCAACCGTTTTCCCTGGAGGAATAGGTGGTGCCTGCTGCCTGCCAGAAGAGCAGGACCAAAAACGCTCAGCTCCTTCCCAAGAGCTAAAAGTCAAGCAATGGTGTTGTCACCCCACTGCCACCCCCAAGAGGCCCCAAATCCATGCGCACCTGGATTTCTCCACCTGCTTCACCTCAGTTTTCTTAGGCGGGTCAGGAACCGGCGCTTTGGGCTTTCCGAGCGTGATTCTGCCAAAGGGAAGCAAATCCACGTTTCCCAGGAGGAAAGATAGGGGAAAGAAAGGGCCCTGCTCCAGAGGCTCATGCCCCAACCAAGGAGGGGGGATAGAAGCACCATCTCCATCACTTGGAGATCCGGAAGGGACTTGAGGAGCGGTGGAGGCTGCCCACCCAAATGTTTGCCCAACTCAAACAGCCCTTTGCCCAGTGGGGCATTTTGGGATGTAACCAAAGCACCACATACCCTCCAACCCTCTTGGTTTGGCAGGAACAACCCTGGTTAATCCTCTGCCTTCCCACTTTCTGGGCTGCTTTTAAAATGTCCTGGTTTCTCTCTCCTCTGCCCACTTTTCCCCTCCATTCTTGGCTTACTTCCATGGCTGCAAACTGAGTTCAAAGTGCAAAAGTAGTTTGCACTCTGTTAATTCAGCAGCAGGGAAAGGCGAGGAGCAAGTGGAAGCTTGCCCTTCCTAAACTCAGATGTCAACTCCAGGGCTTTTCTGATTAAAATAGTAGGTTTTCTGTGCTCTTCCTCAGTAACAACTTTTGCTTCTTGGTGCCTGGTCACAGACGTTTGGCCGCACTCTTGATCTGGCTTGGCCACATGTGTCCTGGTTTTCAGGGGGAGTGGGGGGGTCTGCCTTCTCCATCTCCAGAGAGGCAAGTTGTAATGAGGAATGGGACAGGGGCAACTTTGTTCTCATCCCCCCCCCCTGCTTCTGCTAAGACCCTGGTTCCCAAATATTTCCCCACACCTGAGCTTCGTTGACTGCTTTCCCTTGGTGTCCTTCTCAGGATCAGGAACTGGAGCGGATCTGCAGGATTGGGGGGTGGGGAGAGAAATTTAGGTTTCTCCAAGCCAGTGGTAGGTTGTGCTAATGGAATTGGGGGGGAAGAAGGGGGTTACAGGTTTTTTTCCAGGCCAGC
Source organism: Gambelia wislizenii (assembly GCA_030847615.1). Classification (NCBI taxonomy): domain Eukaryota; kingdom Metazoa; phylum Chordata; class Lepidosauria; order Squamata; family Crotaphytidae; genus Gambelia; species Gambelia wislizenii. The sequence goes on from JAUMIR010000010.1 coordinate 37,803,484, forward strand.
AAACCATTGCTTGTCCCTCACCCACCTTAAACACTTTGGGCCATTTTCCTACTTCCTTGTGAAAGCATGCATGGACAAAAGGAGAGACTGCAACTCCCAACAGCCCCAAGTCAATGGCATGGGAATGTTGGGAGCTGTAGTCCAACAACCTCTGGAGGAACACAGGACTCTCACCTTGGCATAAAATTACAAAAGCCAAGGCTGTCATTAGGGAATGGGTAGGGGAAATCTTTCTTTCTTGGGAGGGGATGCTCCTTACTTGGGACTGCATTCCCTCCTGGAGACCAGGTTAGGATTGGGGGGGGGGTGTCTGTCAAGACAGAGCCCTTCCCTTCCCCAAATCCCTAAAACCCCCCCCCCCCACTTCCCCTGGGCCACAGCTAGGCTGCATTTGAGACGCTGACTCATTTCCTGAGCTTCCTGAGCGGAGCTTTTTCCTGCTTCTCCAACTCAGGACATTTGAGGGGAAAGAATGAGGGGAGGGCGAGGCAAGGAGGGAAGGCCAGGCAAGAGAGAGCGAGAGCTGCCAGGGTTTCCCCAGGGTGGGGTTGGAAGGAAGGGAAGCTACCTGGGCACACCTTTGCCAACTGAGATGTGTGCAGGTCTCCAAGGGCACCTATCAAAGCGGCCTCTTAAAAGAGATGGAGGGAGTCAAGTCCATAGGAGGCCAAGGGAACAGGAAGGGGAGAAGCCACCCTGCTATCAAATCAGACCCTTGAGGCAGCTAGACCCATATTGTCATCTCTGACCGGCAGCAACAGCTCAGTGGGGTTTCAAGCAGGCTTCTTTCCTATCCCTATTGGGGATGCTGAGGGCTGACCATGCGTGACCTTCTAGCATAGGAAAATGGAAAGCTGCCTTATCCTCAGTTGGTACACAATATATATCCCCATATTGCCATTTCGGTCTGGCAACAGTAGCTCTTTTGGGGTTTCAGGCAGATGCTGTCCTAGCCCTCCTTGAAGTGGGTGGTGGTGGTGCTCACCCACTGAAGGAATAACCAGACCCAAACCTGCTTAGCTTCTGAAATGGGGTGGGTTTGGGGGGTGGGAGGAACAAAATGGTTACACTGCTGGAAGACTGGCCAAGCAAAGGGACTGTCAGTCCCACAGATGGAGTACAAGGGGCTACCAGGGCAGGGGAGTTGGCCAGAGGCCTCTTTGGGCTGAGCAGACCTCGCCTTTGCCAGCAGACTGGGCAGTCATGTGGCGTGGGTGAATAAAGATGTCTGGTTCAGTAGCGAGGGAAACAAGGCACCTTTCCCACAGGTTAGGATGAGGGAAACAACCCAAAAAAGCTTAAAAGAGGGATAGGTAAAGCGTGGATGCTCCATATGTCATTGAGCTGCAACACCCAGCATTCCTCACCACTGACATTGTTGGCCAGGGCTGATGGATGCTGCAATCTAGCCACATCTGGAAGGCTACCCTACAGGGCATAACGTCCCAATCCCACCCTGCCCTGGATTGGAGGACCCCCCCCCCGCCATGGACTGATCTTACCAGAGGGGCAGGCCCACCGCCCCGCTCCCCAAACACAACCTTGCCAGGTGGCCCATTTTGGCAGCCGCCATGAGGCCAGTGGCCCAGCTGGGTCCAGCCTGGCCTCCGTCTCCTCCCTTGCTCCCATCCACCAGCCAGCTCTGGAAAGTTTCCAAGCAGAAGCCAGGGTGAAGTCACAATGCAAGACGAGGCACAGAACTTCCTCACAGAATGTGGCTTCCAAGCACAATGGGCAAGAAAAGCCCAGAATGCAATGGGGTGTGGGCGGCCATGAAAGTCAGGCCAAGTAACCTAGTGCTTCATTCCAAGAACTCCCTGGAATAAGACTAAGGTTTCAGAGCCTAGGAGGCAGCCTTCCCAATGGGTCAGACTGCAACTCCCAGAATTATCCAGGCTTCAAAATTCTGGGAGTTGCAATCCAGGTCAGGGATTCTGGGAGTTGCAGCCCAACCCATTAAGAGGACACTGTATTAGGGAGGCCACCTCCTGGCCTGGGTCTCAACACCCCTCAATTATCTCATATTACAGTGGATACTTGGTACTGCTGGGGTTTGGTGCCAGGACCCCAATGGAAACCAAACTCTTTGGATGTTCAAGTCCTATTATATACAATGGTGGTCAGCGTAAGAGGGGTGCTCCAAAAAAGCGATACAAAGACTCCCTGAAACAACATCTCAGGCTCGGCCAAATTGATCACCAACAACGGTCCGCCCTGGCCTCACATCGGGAGGCATGGAGACGCACTATCCACAATGCTGCAGCCTTATTTGAGAACTCACGCCGAACAAGTCTTAACCCAAAAACATCACCCAAGGAGACCTTCTGCTGTGCTTTCTGCAACCGGACTTGTCTATCTCGGATTGGCCTTTTTAGTCATCAGCGCGCTTGCAGAAAGCGCAGGATTAATCCTTCCTGAATCTTTGTTTGCGAAGAAAAGCCAGGGAGAGAGAGAGTAAAATGATGTCCCTTATATAAAATGGCAAAATCAAGGTTTGGTTTTTTTGGATTCTTCCCTCCCTCCCTGCCTCATTCCAGAATATTTTCAAACCATGGAAGGTGGTATCTGTGGTTGCAGAATCCGTGGATATGGAGGGCAAACTATATTTGTTTGTTTGAATGATTTATACCCTGCTTGTCTCCTGAATGGGACTAAAAGTGGCTTAAAATATACCATTAATTAAAATGGAAATTCTAAAACAATACGGAACACATAGGTTTTTAGAAAGCATTAATCCAGACCTGTAATTATGACATTTCTTTTAAGAAGTTAAAAATTAAAACACTTAAAATACACATTGCTTACTAAAAACAGCACATCCAATTTCACGTCAGTTCACCCTGGTCAGCTGAGGCAGTTGGCTTGTTTAAATATGAGGGATCTTTGCCTGCCAGTGAAAAGACAGCAGAGAGGAGGCTGATCAAACCTCCCCTTGGGTTCTTCTCTCATGAGAACTGCCAATATATATACATGGTGTGTGTGTGTGTGTGTGTGTGTGTGTGTGTGTATTACAGGTCATTTCCCCCTCCTCGTATCTGCAGGGGATATAGAAGCATACAGTTGAAGAGACCTCCCCAGGGCCATCCAGTCCAACCCCTTGCCTTGCAGGAATCAATCAAAGCACTCCCAACAGAGGGGCATCCATTACTGTGGATATGTGAAACCATGGATAATAGTGAACCCTGTTGAAAAGGATGACTTCCAGCCCAACTTGTGGTGGAAGCATACCACAGAATTGCACTAGGGAAATTCAAAAATACCTAGAGGGGGCATATTTTTTTCAGATGTGGATAAGTGAAGCTGTAGCCGGTCCCGTGGATATGGGGATCGACCTGTACTCTCTGAGGTGCACACATGCACACACACAGTGGCTTAGGCCAAGCAGCTTTTAACTGGAATGAGTGAAAAATAAAAAGAGCAATACAATAGTTTGAGTATGACTCCAGGAGATATATATATATATATATATATATTCAGGGGTAGCCATGTTGGCCATGGAGCAAAATACAACAAAATATAAAACCCACAAGCAGCAATACCTTTTTTTGAAGGGCCAGCTCCAAAGCATAAAATACATGATGCAAGCTTTCGAAGCTTCACTAGCTTCTTCATCAGGCAAAGATGTTTAAAAATCTTACAGGAAAAAAATGGTGACGATGTACACTGGCCACTCCCTTTATTGGCCTTGTGAGGACTAGAGACAAAGAGCAATAGAAGACCTCTTCTTAAATTCTGCTAGCCCTAAATCCATTCATTGCAGACCTGGCAGCCCAAGGGTTAACTAACACACACACACACACACACACACAGAAAGCTCTCTCCAAAGCATCATGTACACAGTGGAAACAGGAAGCTGGGGAAATTTACTGAGCTATTTCCTGCTATTTGGGTAATCCAGAGAGTCCTCGGTTGGCCAGGAAAGATCCACAGCCAACTAGAAACTTGGCTGAGCCAAACAGTGGCTGCATCTTTCAGATGGTCCATTCAGACATAACCAGAGATGTCAAGCATATGGGGCAAGGGGGGGGGAGGACTAAATCCTAAAGATTTCACAAGATGAACAGTGGAGGGGGGAAGAGAGACAGAAAAGTTTGTTTTGTTGCTTGTTCTGTTCCTTCAACCCTAAGGCAAACCTATTGCAGGGATTTCTTAGCAAGATTTGTTCAAAAGAGGTTTGCCATTGTTTTCCTCTGAGGCTGAGAGTATGTCTCATACAAGGTCACCCAGTGGGTTTCCATGGTCTGGTGGGAATTTGAACCCTGGTTTCCAGAGTCCTAGTCCAACACCCAAACCACTACACTGTGCTGGTTCTCAGGCATTTGCTAGTATGAACTAAAAGGCCATTGCCATGTTGATAAGAAATCCTGTAGACTTAAAATACTACTTGAGGTTAGGGCTGCCAGATCTCCGGCCCCCGAGTCCCCAGTTTTGGGGGATCATCTCTAGGCAGGAGACAGGAATACACATTCCCAAGTTTTGGAGATGGCTCAGCTCCAGACAAGAGGAAAGGGCTATGGGCAAAAAGCCAGAACAGCAGCTTAATTATTTATTATTATGATTATTACCACGCCCCTCTGTTAAAAACAATCAGGGCGGCATACAACAATTAAAATACAACAATACTGAGTAAAATCCCTAAGCATCACCCACCCCACCCTCCCCCATAAAAAGATATTAAATTAGTATCAAATTAAAATCCACCCAAAACTAAAATCACATGAATAAACAAAGACAAAAATCAACAGCCTGCAAAACTAAAAGAGGCCAGGAGATGCAGCTCCCGAGGCCGGGATCTAATCAGGAAAGCTTGATACAATTTGAGGGCTCCACTGAGTTGTTGCATAGACTCTCTAGGATGGGTCTATGTCTTTATTGCCTCTTTCCTTCCTAGTTCTTGTGGTGCCAGGACTCACCATCTGTTCTGCTCTGCATCCACTTTTGGGCTAGAAGCAAGTAGACTACATTAGATGGTCCTTATCCCATCTCTCTAAGTAGGTGAGAAGGAATAATCCCCTCATTTCCCCTTGACCTAAGAACAACCCCTTTTGCTAAGATTTCTGTCTTGATTTCCAAACAGGAAAATATATTCTCTCTGTGTGTGTTTGAATGGCAAACTGTGAACAACTGCAGTGGGTACTTAATGCACAAGGCTTAATGACATCTCCGGGGCCACACCTAGGGCTAAAGTTTTGCCTCTGACAACCCAGGGCCTGGGAAGGTCCTGAACCGGCAAACCTACTTGTACCTTGCAAGGCAACTACACTCAGCAGGGCATTCTTCAGTGTTGGCCCCTGGTAAGAGAACTCCCTCCCATTATAAACCTGCCTGTCCCCAACACTTCCATCTTTCAAGTAATACTAGTTAAAAAGTGTATCTACTGTATTTGTATACACTTACAGGGAATGACGTAAGCAATCATTAGTCTTGGGTTGCTGCAATTTGTATGGGTTTTATGGCATTTTAGCAAAGATAGGTTATTTATGGTTTTAAATCTTTGTAATTTTTAGATGAGTAACTTTGTGATTTTTAGATCTACTTGGTGATTTTAACAATGTGTTTCAATGCAAGCCTGTTACCCATCATGAGTAATCATAAGGAATCATAGAATCATAGAACTGTAGAGTTGGAAGAGACCACAAGGGCCATCCAGTCCAACCCCCTGCCGTGCAAGTGAATATTATTATTATTATTATTATTATTATTATTATTACATTAGGAAATCCACATCCCAATGATGCTAAGTTTAGACAGAGTTTTGAAACACTTCTCTCTCTCTCTCTCTCTCTCTCTCTCTCTCTCTCTCTCTCTCTCCCTCCCTCTCTCTTGGACCACAGTTCCCCAAATCTCCAAATTTGGGAACAATCTCAAATTGATCTTTTACAAAAGTGGGATTTGGGGAAGTGTTGTTCCAAAACTATCAATTTCCCCAGGCTCTATGTTTAGGATGGAGACTTGAGGAGTCATGTGCCCTACCCCACCCCCCAAAAACCAGCATCCCCCCCTACACACACAGAGTCTGAGTTTCAGTTGGGGATCTGGGAAGCTGTAATCCAAAAAAACTAACATTTCTCTCCCCACCACCACCACAAACTGAATTGAGGTTGTGGATTCTAGGGAGTGTAGTCTCAAAAAGGAGCCACTTTTCCAAGTTTAAGTCAGACCAGCAGCTTAAGTACCCCATACTCCATGCTCCTGTCTGTCACACCCTTGTTCTTGAAACCTTGTATGCCTGGGCCAGCAGAAACCTTCCCCAGGGACCCTCAAATCACCATTTGCAAGGAGGAGGAGGAGGGAGAGGGAAGGTGTGAGAATGGTGGAATGCGCTGCCCTGCCTCCATCATAGTCTCAGACAGCTGGAGCTATCACAGCTGCTGGGAGACAGAAAGACACCTTGGGCGGGTGGGTGGGCAAGAAGGGGGGAATCCCCCACCACAGCTGTTAATTCCTTTCCTGCCCTTCCTCCACATCAAGTTGGCTACTAAGTCAGGCCACAAGGCATGGAATGAAAGTTCTCCCTGCCCCAGAGAGCGGAGCATCTATCACACGGCTCATGGCTGCCACTTCCACCCACTGATACAGATGCAGAAGAGAGGCACACATGTTGGAGACGTGGCCGCAGCTTTGCCATACCGCAAACCAGCGCCTGTTGGGAAAACTGGAGCATGCACATGCATGCCAGGAACTAGGATTCATAGGTTGGGGGGATTCTTATGGAGTTATACAGTGCCGTTGTGCTCTTCAGCATGCCAAAATAATAAGATTAAGGACACCACCACCATATCGTTGTTAATTATAGTAACAATAACAATGTATTCTTATTCTGCTGGTCCATTTCTGAGCACAACTGAGAGCACTGGTTTTGACTTATAAAACCCCATTGGGCTCTGGTCCAGGCAATCTGGCAGGCTGTATCTCCCCATATGAGGCTGCACAGACTTTGAGATCTATAGGAGAGAACTTACTTTCAGTCCCACAACCTTCACAGGTACGGTTGGTGGAAACACAAGACAGGGCCTCCTCAGTGCCTGCCCCAAAGCTTTGGAATTTCTTTCCTAGGGAGTCTAGAATGACCCCCTCCAGGCTATCCAGGACAGGAAAAGTCATATTTCTTAAGAGGCCGGTCTCTGACTTTGGTATGACTTTGTACCCATGGAGGAAATGACAAACCACTCAGCTCAACGCCTGATTTAAGGTAAAACTGGTGGAAAACATGATTAAAGACAGAATGATTTAGTACCTTGAAGAACAAGACTTGCTGAGTTAAAGTCAGCATGGCTTCAACCCCAACCAAGCAAGTCCTGCCTCCACAACCTGGCAGGAGTTGGCAGGAAAAAGCTGATCAGACATTGTTATGCCCAGACCTCCAAAAACCTTGGGGCAAAATCTCTTGCCAGAGGCCCCTGAGTAAACACAACAAGCACAGCACAAGAGGAGAAATTCTCCTATGATATGGATGGAGCTGCTGTCTCATATTAGGAGTCAGCTCAGGGACTTTCAAAACAAACAATGGAAGTCCTTCATGTAGCACGTAATTAACTTATACTGTACATGAAAGACACGCTGCCACAAAAGATTTAAGGAAGCAATCCTGTTTTCATCTTCTCCTTTGAATAACTCAAGAGACACTTGGCTGGTCATAACTGGACATTGGGGGTCAGGACAGATGCCCACTTAGTCCAACAGAACAGGATTCTAATGTACAGTTGCCCCTCTGTATCCATGGGTTTGGTATCCATGGATTTAAGTATTCACTGCTTAAAAATATTCTTAAAAAAATAATAATCCCAAAAGCAAACCTTGATTTTGCCATCTTCTATAAGGGACACCATTTTGCTATGCCATTGCATATAATGGGACTTGAGTATTCACGGATGTTGGTATCCATGGGGGTCCTGGAACCAAACCCCAGCGAATATGAAGGGACAACTGTACTTAACACAACCAGGGTCACAAGATATAAGGAGCCATTGACTTTTTGAGAAAGAGGAACATACAAGATGGTGCATGAATCTCAACCCTCCAAACTTTGGGCTTCTTTGGGGAGATGTATGGTGCTTATAGTTCCAAGTGAGAGTGACAAGGCCCCTGTCCCATGCAGCTTACAGTCTTAAAAGAGTGAGCAAAGCAAGTTAAGAACTCCTTTTTGAGTGACTTGCCAGTTCTTCTAGGTAGCCATGAAACTCCTGCACCCCCTTGTCTTGGAAACAATCAAAAAGAGGACATTCTACACCATTCCTTCCGTTCTTGTTTTGTTTTGGGTTTTTTCTTGCCAAGTGAGACAAAGAACTCAATGGTACCTTAAAGGCTGACTAATTTATCTCAACATGAGTCAACCAGCTAACAAAAACCAAGAGGATGGGGGACGAAGGAAAAAGACTCTACTCATAATCACCTTAATGAAAGCCCAAGCAGCAATAAAATTGTCAGTATCTAAGGTGTCACAGGACTCACGTCTCTTGCAGCAGAGATGACGCAGGATGCATCCACACTACACAAATAATCCAGTTTGAAGCTGGGTTATTTGCCATGGCTCCTTCCTATAGAATCCTAGGATATGTACTTTGGTGAGACACCAGCACTCTTTGACAGAGAAGCCTAAAGACCTAGTAAAACTACAAATCCCAGGATTCCATAGGAAGAAGCCATGGTAAATAATCCAGTTTAAAACTGGATTATTTGTGTAGTGTGGACAGGGTGACAGACAATGACTTTTCTAGTTCCTGAAGCTAAAACTCAGACACATTTAAATGCATACCTCTCTCACTTGCAAGCCTCTCCATTTAAGGTTAATTATAACAAAAGACCTCAGTGCCCAACTTTACAGATTTTTTTAAAAATCATTACACATTTTAACACTCAGGGCTGCATTGCATTGAAATGTTTATCTTAAACCCATTTTGCTATAAGCCACTCCTTTCAATTTGGGGGAGACAGAGCTCCTGAGAGAGTGCAGCTTTTTTTCAAAACTAATTTTTTGTAGATTTTTCTTGTAACACTTCATTGACAAGTTGAACATTTTTATGCAATAACAATCTGTGAATAAGCTGTAATCAATAAGTGATAAGTAAGTACAAAACTGAGTTGGCAAAAAAAAGAGGATAGAAGCAAAAAAACCTTTAACTTGATCCAGAGCATACTATTAAAGTATTTTCAGCTGTTCCTTTCAAAGACACTGCAGCGTTCTGGGAAATCCAAGGTATTTTGAGATCAGCTTGATAAAGGGAGAAGCAGAGGGTAACTGGGTGGGGTTGAATTGTGTAGCAATTCAGGTACAGGTGGGGGGAAAGACAGCAATCTGATGACTCAAGGAATCCCAAGAAACATTTGCCTCCGGGGTTGCACTGTCCCTGACCTGGTCAATCAGGGCCCCTACAGATCACAGGAATATGTCTGTCCTCATAACTAAAGAGTAGGGAGGTTGGATGTGTTTCTATGTTGCACCCTCTGACCTCTGAGTCCTTCCTCTTAACCTCAAAAACGGAAGGGTTGCCTATTTTTGCAATAAGTCAACGAGGTCGCCAAAGCACTCCACACATGCTCAGAGGCACCCTCTGTGGATACTTTGCATGTAGCACATGATTACCTTATACAGGGCACTTAGGGACAGGATTATCAAAGAGAGGAGGCTCCATCTTAAGAGGTTTCAGGGAGAATTTGAGGCTTGGTGCTGTTGAGGTACCAGTCGTTTGCATGGCTTTAAGAGGTGCTTAAATGAGTGGGTCATGGGACCATTTTATTGATCTAGAACAAGTTCCATGCCTAGTTTCAGAGAAGGTGAAGCAGGGACTGAGCAAGGATGGGGCAGAATCATAGAGTTGGGAGAAACCACAAAGACCATCTAGTCCAACCCCATTCTGCCCTGCAGGAATATCCTATCAAAGCACTCCTGACCGATGGCCATCCAGCCTCTGTTTAAAAACCTCCAAAGAAGGAGACTCCACCACGATCCCAGGCAGCCTAAAGTATTCCACTGGCAAACAGCTCTTACTGTCAGGAAGTTACCACCCGGTAGGCAGGTAATAATGATGAGCAGGGAGAATTGGGATGTACCCCACCTACGTATAAAGGTCATACTGGGAAGCTGGTCCAGTTATGAACACGAAACCACAGAACTGTAGTGGCTGCACATCATTCAGAACCAACCTGGTCATGACCTATGAAGCCCTGTACCGCTCAGGTCCCTGGAGAACTGTACCTCCCTATATGAGCCTCCCTGAGTCTTGAGATCTTATGGGGGTGCCCTTCTCTCAGACCTGGTACATCAGGTGGGAACACAGGGCCTTCCCAGTAACGGCCCCCACGGCTCTGAAACTCCCTTCCTAGGTTGCTGCCACACTGCAGAAATAATGCAGTTTGACACCGCTTTAACTGTCATGGCTTCACCCTATGGAATCCTGGGATTTGTAGCTTGTGGTGGCACCAGAGCTCTCTGACAAAGAAGGCACAATTGCTCACAAAACTACAAATCCCAGAATTCCATAGCATTGAGCCACAGCAGCTAAAGCAGTGTAAAACTGCATTATTTCCACAGTGTGTCAGCAGCCCTACTAGAGATTACACCAGCAGTTCTCCTTCCAGCTGGCAGGTGAAGACTTTTTTGTTTTGTTTTGAAGACTGGCTGATCAAGAGGAAACAGGCCTTACACAATGTGCTGCATTGTCTAGTGGTTGCTTGCATTGTAATGGCTATGTTTCTTCATTGGTTTTTAATTTTATTGATAGTTTAATGACACAATTAACTTTTGCACCAGGTAAGTTTTTAGCGGTGTGTGTTTTAACTGTTGAAAGCCACCTTGAGCCTCAGGAAGGTGGGATATCAATCAATACAATACTAACAATCCACATAATAATAATAACACCAACCACACCACCAAAGGGTGAGTTATCATAACAACATTTGGTCCAAATGCAACCCTTAAAATTGGGGGCATTCTTGGAGGGGGATAGTTGGCATACAACCAAAGGGGTGGAGAAGTGGGGGTTCAGGGGTACACGAAGATCATGCTCACTTGACCTTCCAACAGGAGAATCCTCTTTGCTCTCACAGAATCTCATAGATTCATAGCACTGGAAGGGGGATCCAAAAGCCATCTAGACCACCCCTTTGCCAAGGATGGAATCTAAAGCATCACTGAGAGCTAAGAGATGGGTATTAAAGATGAGGGGGTGTAGGGCCCCTCACTGCACAGATTTATTCTTTCTCATGGCCACTCCCAATGTTCAGAAAGCAGCTTATGGTGAGAAGGGGGAATGGAAAATGGCCACACTCAAAACTCCCCCAGGGAAAAGCACTCACAATTCCCCCCAGGACCCCAATTCCCCCCTCCAATTCAGTTTAGGTTAGGGGCAACTATGAGGCATCCCTGTCCTTTCCTCTCCCTGCCCCCTCCCAACATATACACTATCCAGTGTGTAACTACAACAAACTCTGTTGCCATCTCAAGAAAAAGGCCCCCCTCCCATTTCAAATTGGGGGTGGGATGCAGCCACACTGATAAGCATAATATGGGAGGAGATCAACGGTGTGTGTGTGTGTGTGTGAATTCGGTTTCCCTTGTTCTCATTGAAGGAAGGAAGTGGGGGTCACATTTATCCGGAAGAGGACATTACTCGCTCTCAAATAACCTCTCCAAAGGGTGGAATTCCAGTTCTTTCCCTCCTTCAAGAGCAGAAGGGGCAAACATCCTACTTCTGGGGGCACCCAAAGGCCATCTAGTCCAGACCCCTCCCCAAGAACCATTAGGAGCTGAAGGACATATGCCCCTAAATTTCTGTCTTTTTATTGAAAAAAGTCAGGTACTTCCCCAATATGCCTGAGTGAACAAATTGTTCCTACTCTGAGACCTGGGCTGGACTACATTAGACTCTTTGTTGTTGTTAACTTCCATCAAGTTGACTTTGACTTATGGTGACCCCATGGATGAGAGACCTCCAGATCATCCTACCATCATCAGCCCTGCTCAGATTTAGGGCTGTGGCTTCCTTAGTGGAGTTTATCCACATTTAATGAGGTCTTCCTGTTTTCCTCCTGCCTTCTACCTTACCAAGCATTATTGTCTTTTTCTAGTGAGCCTTGCCTTTTCATGATATGTCAAGTGTGACAGTCTCATTTTTAGTCATCTTGGCTTCTAGGAAGAGTTCAGCTTGATTTGCTCTAGGACCCATTTATTGGTCTTTTTAGTAGTCCGAGGCCTAATCCACACTACGCAAACTATCCAGTTTGAAACTGGATTATTTGCCATGGCTCCTTTCGATAGAATACTGGGATTTGTAGTTTTACAAGGTCTTTAGCCTTCTCTGCCAAAGAGCTCTGGTGCCTCACCAAAGACAAACCCCAGGATCCCATAGGAAGGAGCCATAGCAAATAACCCAGTTTCAAACTGGATTATTTGTGTGGTGTGGATGCAAAAGGTATCCATAGAATTTTTCTCCAGCACCATAAATGAGTTGATGTTCTTCCTCTCAGCTTTCTTCACTGTCCAGCTTTCACAACCATTTCAGAAATGGGGAATATGATGGCATGGACCATCCTAACTTTACTATTCAATGATATATCTTGATACTTCAGGATCTTGCCTACTTTGTTCACAGCTGCCCTTCCAAGTCCTAGTCTTCTTCCAATTGCTTGACTGCAGTCTCCATTCTCATCAATTGTGTGATGGAATGAAGATGTAATGGAAGAAGATACTGTGAATAATCCTTTCTGATTAATGACTGAGCCAAGGTATAGAAAATCTTGAACTATTCCAGAATGTCTTCCTCATCTGCTTTAAAGTGATGCAAATCGTCGGTGGCCATTAGTTTTATTTTCTGAATGCTCCACTGTAAACCTGCCTTTGCATTTTCTTCCTTGGTTTTGGTTTTCAATAATCGTTCCAAGCCTTTGCCTCATTTCTGCTAGGAATATGGTATCATCTGCATATTTTACCACCACCCCCATTCAACTACTGAAGGATAAACTCAATATTCAAGCAAAGGCGAATGATTCCATAGATCTACTCTAGCCCTACTCGCCAGTGGATGTTGCCATATTGTGGGGAAGGGAGAGGAGCAAGGATTTATTTATTCATTGCCACGTAAAGCCCCCCTTCGTAGTGGTGGGTGGGAGGGAAAGAAAACCCGCCCCACTTCCTGGGACTTATGGGGAGGCAGTAGCAAGAAATGCGGCCATTCTTCCGGGAGGGGGGCAGAAACCTTTGAGCCGAGAAGTAGGGAAGAAGGTAACTTTTCAAGACTTGGTCCCTTCAGGAGAAAAAAAAAGGAACAACCCCACCACCACCACAAAAGAAATCTTTTTAAAAAACCCAAAACTCGTCGACCGGAGCCTTTCTATTTTTCAACTTGCAACTTCCTCGGGGCAGAGACCCGGGGGGGGGGAAATGCTGACTTTCCCCACCCCAACGACCCCTCCCTCACCTTTTCTTCTTCCAACGAGGGAGGGACCCATCGGGGAAAGGAAGGGGGCTTCATGCATGGACACCGAGAAAAGGAAACTTCCCCCCACTCCCCACACCGATTTTTTTTTAACTCATCGACAGGAACCCTTTTAATTTCCCCCCCCAAATTGCAGCTTCCTCGGGGCAGAGACGCGGGGGGGCAAAGGCCGGCTTTTCCCATCCCAACGACCTCTCCCCACCTTTCTTCCAAGGTGTGTGTGTGGGGGGGGGGAACCCACCCGGGAAGGAAAGGAAGGGGGCTTCATGCAGGGCCGCTCCTGCCCGTGCCCCCTCCAGCCCCCTCCCGGTGCTCAGCCCGGGCTCAGACAACAAAGACCCGCCGCCTCCGCCCCACCCCGCCCGGTTCCCGGGCCAGGCACTGACCTCATGTCTGCCGCCTTTGTGCGCGGCGCTGCAGCAGCTTCGCCGCCGCCGATGCCGCCACTCTCTCGCTCTCTTTCTCCTCCTTCCGCCGCCGCTTCCCAGACCTGGCTGGGTGGGGACGACGTGGGTGGGGCCGGGTGGCCCAAGCAGCTCCTGCCTCCTTCTTTCCTTCCTTCCTGCCGGACTCAGGCGGCAGCCGAAGGGGAAGCGGCGGCGGTAGCAGCAGCAGCGGCGGCGGCGGTTCCTCCAGCAGCAGCCACAGTGGCCGGGAGTTCCATCGGCCGCCCTTTGCTAAGCCCTGAGCCTCGCTGCTGCTGCTGCTGCGGCTCCTCGGCCCGTGGCTACCTCCTCCCAGCCGGCCGGGGGCTCATGGTCCCGACCCCCTCCGGGCCAGAGAGAAAGGAGACAGGGCAACCCCGGCAAGCCGCCTCCCTGCCCGGGCTCTCCCCCGCTGCCCGGCGGCCCCTTTGATCCGGCCACAATGTTGCCCCTCGGCTTCCCCTTTTTGCTACATTTCGTTCCAACATTCCACGCTCCCCCCCCCCCGCTCCGGCTTTCCCTTTCATTCCACAATGCACCGCTTCTTAAAAGGGGCGCGGCAGAGGAGGGGGCCTTAAAAGGGCGACGGGGTTGGAGGGGGGGCGAGGGAGGGCCTGACACACCCACCGACCCCCAAGGGCAGGGGGCTTGTAGGTCAACTGGAGCCCCCACCCCACCCCGCCCCGCCTGTCCCAGCAGCGCCAAAGGGCCTCCGGGAAGTCCGACCAGGCTCAGTTCACCCCTCCCTTTTGAGCCATTGTTATTTGGGGGGGTCATGGGGGGGAAGAGACAGGTGAGGTTTAGTTTATAATTGAAAGGGAATGAGCGGAAGGGGAGGGGAGGGGAGAAAGATCCAGGCCTGGGAAAAGGAAGGCTAAGAAGTGGAACTCCCTGCCACGGGAATGTTGCATTTTGAAAATGCAATTTTTCAAAATTGCATTTGACAGGCTGACCTGATACAAGGACTCCCTGAAACAACATCTCAGGTTCGGCCAAACTGATCACCAACAATGGTCCGCCCTGGCCTCACATCGGGAGGCATGGAGGACGCACTATCCACAATGCTGCAGCTTTATTTGAGAACTCACGCCGAACAAGTCTTGAAGAGAAATGACAACGCAGAAAGAATCACAACCCAAAAACATCACCCAAGGAGACCTTCTGCTGTGCTTTCTGCAACCGGACTTGTTTATCTCGGACTGGCCTTTTTAGTCATCAGCGCACTTGCAGAAAGCGCGGGATGAGTCCTTCCTGAATCTTCATTTGTGAAGTAAAGCCAGAGAGAGAGAGATTTGACAGGCAAATGTCAGCCACAGATGCAATCGAAACATCAGAAATAAACTCTTCCAGAACATGGCCTCACAGCCCAGAAAAAAACCCAAGGAAAATCTATGGAAATCATAGACTTGGAAGAGACCACAAAGGCGATCAAGTCCAGCCCCTTCAGCAAGGAATCCTCAGAGGTGCTTTGGCCAGTTCCTTCCTCTGAAATACGTAGAATCATCGAGTTGGAAGATCCAAGATCAGATGCGACCTGGGACCTTTAGGGTATTTAAACCCTGTGACTGGTATCCCCTCCAACATTTCACCAATGAAAAACAGGACGTGTGTGGCCAAGCAACATCAGAGTGGAGCCAAGATGAGAAAAGTTATGAATGAGGAAAAAGTCCAGAGAGGCTGTAGTAGTTTACTTTTGCCTGAGTCAACTGGGAAGGGCAAGAATTCCCCCTCCCCTGGTCTCCCCCTGCCACAATTCCCCATTATATCAACCTCCAAACTGCACATCCAGTAAGCTCTGTTGCCATCATAGTGGATGTTGTAGGATGCAGGGACCTCCTGTGTTTTTGTATTTTTGTGGATGCCCCTAATTAGAGACTTGCCCTAGGCTTTCTGTCCCTTGAACTCCATTTGAAAGGCAATGCCCAGTTAAACCATGAACAACAGAAAATGTGGCATATTTATTTGTGCTGCTGCCAGGGTAGGAGGAGATGTGGCAAGAAAGATCTGTGGTTTTGGAAAGGTTTCATTTCAAGGGTTCCAATCAACCACGGAAAGCTGCTGGGTGACCTTGGGCAAGTTGCACACTCTCAGCCTCAGAGGTATGGAAAGGCAAAGCTCTCTGAATGCCAGGAAAACCCTCGGAGAGGAACACCATGTTGGAGCCAGCATGGTGTACTAGTGGTCTGAGTGTTAGAATCACAGAGTTGGAAGAGACCACAAGGGTTTGGACCCTGAGGAACAGGGTTCGAATCCCTACTCAGCCATGGAAACCCACTGGGTGACCTTGGGCAAGTCACACTCTCTCAGCCTCAGAGGAAGACCATGGGGGCAAACCTTCTCTGAAGATATCTGGACAAGAAAGTCCAACAATAGAGTCAGCATCTTGATTTGCAGCCATGCCCGTTGGAACAGCAAAAGCAGATAGCTTTACATGCCTGCAATCTTGCCAAAAAATGTTAAGACAAATCGAAGCTACTGTGAATTGGCATTAGTGTGCATCAATCCACATTTTCCCCCTTGTACAGACAAGCCTTTGGCTTTTATTTATAAAATATTGGAATGGGCAAACAATTTTTAAAGAACATTTTCTTTTAAAATGCCCTGGTTTGTGGGTCACCATAAATGGACAGATGACTTTGAAGGAACTTACTCTATTTTACTTGAGCTTACTTCCAATGATATGGTGCAACCTTCCTCCACCTGGCCTATGAGAAATGCAAGTTATGAGGCCTCAGGTACTACACACAGGAAGAAAGGGAGGCTAATAAAGTCTTGGTCAGGCAGCCCTCCCCTGTTTGTGTTGTGGGAGGGAAGGCATTGCCAGCCCAGGGAGCTGGCTTCTAGCTTGTATTAATCAGTCTGCTGTGATAATGTTGGCCCTGTGTCTTTGAGGCAGTTGGAAAACAAGGCATACTTTCCTTTCCAACATTTCACAGATGAAAACAAGTACACATGTGGCCAAGCAACATCAGAGTGTGGTCAAGAGGGCAAAAGATATTAATGAGGAAAAACAGATAAACTAGGAGAGGCTGCAGCTGTTTGCTTTTGCCCAATCCTCCTAGGAAGGGCAAGACTCTGCCTCTCCCCTCTGCTGGGTTAATGGAAGGCAAACTCCTTTTGCCCTTTGAACTCAAGTTTGCAGCCACTAAAGTAATCTGAGAATGAAGGGGAAAGAGAGAGAAACCAGGACATTTTAAAACCATCTAAAAAAGTGCAATGGCAGAGGATTACTTGGGACTCTCCCAAATTGGAACAGCCAGAGGTTATGGGCACACCTTCCCCTTCATCTTCCCCGTGTTTGTGAAATGTAGGGTTGGAACATCATCCTTCCAGGTTTGAAAAAACTCCAGCAAGAGGCTTCTGTTCTCCATTCCTCAAATGAACCTGACAAAATTTCATTCAGTTAACTTCATACAGGAAGAATGACTGAGTCTACAACAACCAATAGGGCAGGATTAACCCTTCCATTGCTTGAGAAGAGGGCAACTGCACAGCTTCCTCTTGCATCCCATTGGCTGCCAGCTGGGTGCCTCCACAAGCCTGGGATCCATCACAGGCCATCATGGTCCATGTCCTCTCGGCACCCGGAGAAGGATGGCTTGGTGTGGAACCAGCCTTAGTACTTCCATCTCGACTTCTCTCTGGAGAGCGGAGTGGCTGTTGAACAGCACCTTGGCAGGGGCTGGGATGCTCAACTGCTTCAGGCTGAGCTGGAAGGGCCACGATCCCAGGTTCAGGACCACTAGAACGCTGGAGCAGGACCCCGGCCGGAGAAAAGCCAAGACGTTCTTGGAGGGGTCAATGAGGGGCAGAGGAGTAAAGCCGATGCCACGTAAGGGGTACGAGTTGGCACGCAGAGCCAGAAGAGAGCGGTACAGGTTCGCCAGTGGGTCCCCATTGGTACTTCCTTTCTGGAAGAGACACACAGGACTTTATCAGACACAGTCCCTGAAAACGTTCTAAAAAGCATTTTTATGCCAGCAAAAGAATGTTCTACCCCTGAATATTTCACACACATGGATTTCAAGATACCAAATCCAGCCCAACAGGGGAATCCTAAACAAGGGGGAACCCAAGGACTGGGACTTAACTCTTTCTACCTAAAACTCTTTCATTGGACTACAGTTGTGGGCTACAATTTGGCCAGTTTTATCTAGACAGCACCTAAAAGTTTTTCCAGATGTAACTGTACAGAAACTCCTCAAGAAAGTCCATGTTCTCTGCCTAAGAAAGGAGCAGTTAGTTTTGCACAGGACAGGGACAGTTGGATCTGAAGAGAAGTTATTTTTTTCCCCTGTTGCTAATGGAGTTGAAATTTTATTTCCTGTCTATTACTGCACTCTACTCCTATTGATACAGCCTAGAATTGCATTGGCTTTTTTGACCGCTGCACCACAATTCTCCTCTGAATAAATTTTGCCAGGAAACCCGGCTAGAGGCTTGCTAAGTCAGAGTCAACTTGAAGGCACACACAAGAAAGCAACAATAACAAATGATTCCCCCAAGAGAATTTCCAAAGTGCAAATCCTTCCCATGAACTGTGGAGAAATCTTTCTTTTTCTCTCTTTCATTTCCATTTCACAGGCTACAGTTAATGACTCCTCCTCCCCTGCAGAGGCAAAGAATGGAAAGATTTCCATTCCTAAGGTGGAACCAGTTTGTTTTCTCACCATTGGGTGTCTATCCAGCTTAACTGGGGATCCCTTTCCACCTGGCAGGAATGGGACTCCTGGAAGGGTGAGCAACAGCACCCCCAAATCAGTAGCCATCGGTAGCCCCCGAGGCACCTGGAAGAGAGAGAAAGCAACAGGGATATATAGACACCCAACAGATCCGTCTCCTGTTATCATATCATTAGATCAGGGTTGGGCAACTATATTGGGGCCAGTGGCCAATTCTGCCCCCACCCCAGACTCACACATGGGCCACAGCTCTCCATAGCAAGCCCAAATACCTCCATTTTCTTCTGCAGTCTTCCTCAAAATGGCACCCAGAGCTATTTTGAGAGGGACTGCAAAGGAAAGCAAAGACATTTGGGGGTAGTACAAGGTTCTGAGGTGCTTGGGAAGTGAAGTGGGAGTATCTTCATGCATTGGGGGGCTTTCTGAAAAAAATTCACCAAAAACCAGTTTTAATGTTTTTTAAAGTGGGTGGTTGGGGGGCTTTGTGGGACTGGTAGGGGGCTTCAGGGGATGCACAAAACTGGGGTCCAAGGTCCACATGTGTTCCGCAGACTGCAATTTGCCCACCCCTGCTTTAGACGATTGATCAGACCATATAGGTTGTCTGCATTCTGAAAATAATTGCTGGCAGCTTCTCACCACAGAAGTTGCATTCCTTATATCTGCACTGAGGCCACAGTCAAGGAAGTAGATACCCCCTCCTTATTAGTAATAGCAAGGAATGGGGAGGGCACAGACCCCTTATAACCCCCTTCCTGCATCCCTCCTTCATATGACTCCACTTCCAGAGAGATAGCCGGGGTAGGAAGTTGCATGGAAAACAGCAAAATGCCCTGTTGCTCCTTAAAGGCTAACAAACAGATTAGAGCAATGATTCTCAGTGTTTAGTCTTCTAGATATTTTGGACTTCAGCTCCCAGAATCCCTGACCATTGGCCAAACTGGCTGAGGCTTCCTGGAGCTAAAGTCCAGGATATTTGGAAGACCCAAGTTTAAGAATCACTGTATTATGGCACTGTTGGTTATAGATGAGCCTCCACTTCCATAGATAAATGAAATATCATCCTAAGGGGCTAAATCACACTATACAAATATTCCATTTTGGAAACTGGATTATTTGCCATGGCTTCTTCCTATTGAATCCTGGGATTTGTAGCTTTGCAATGTCTTTAGTCTTCTCTACCAGAGTGCTGGTGCCTCACCAAACTACAAATCCCAAGATTCCATAGGAAGGAGCCAGGGCAAATAATTCAGTTTCAAAATGGATTATTTGTGTACCCTTAGTTGTGTGCATATGATACACTCAGTAGCTCATAATAAATTTGTGAATCTTTTATGAAGGTGTTGTGAGCCTGTTTGGAGAATTCACATGTAGGAATCAATTCTCCCTCCCATCCCCAATTTTTGTTTGGGATATCACAGAGACAGCATGGTGTAATGGTTTGAGTATTAGAAAAACTCTGGGAATCCAGGGTTTGGCTCTCTGGGAAAATCGCATACTCATAGCTTCAGAGAAAGGCAATAGCAACCCCCCTCTGAACATATTTGGCCAAGAAAACTGAGCCATCAAGGTATAGTGGTTTGAACATTGGATTAAGACTCCAGGAGACCAGGTGTGAATCCCTGCTTGGTCATGGAAAGCCCCTGGTGACCTTGGGCAAGTCCCACTCTCTCAGCCTCAGCAGAAGGCAATGGTAACCCAACAACAACAACCACACACTTCAAAATCCGAGGGCCTCATAGGTTCCAGGACACAGGAGCCTCCAAAGCAGCTTGTAGCCATACAAACCAGGAGTTATGGGGTGTGTTGGCACTACAGAGTTGCAGCAGTTTGATCCCACTTTAAATATCCTTGGAACTGCATTCCCATGAACTAAAGCAATAGCATTTATAGCATTCAGTTTTCTATACCACTTATCAGTTCAAAGTACTCCCTAGGTGGTTTACAATGTGTTAGCTAATTGCCCCCAAAAGTTGGTACTCATTTTACCAACCTACGGAAGGATGGAAGGCTGAGTCAACCTTGGAGCCCTTGGGGTTGAACTCACAATGTTGTGGCTGCAGTACCGACATTTAATCATTGCGCCACCAAAGGTACCCCTTCCCCCAGATGTGTGGAACCAATATCTGCAGTTTTAGTTATCCACTGTTGAAAAAATAAGGACACATACCATAGAGTTGCACTAGAAAATGCCCAGAGAGGTGTCCTTTCTAGAATCCCTAGGTCGTCCAACACAACTCTATGGTATGTTTGTACTGAAAGCCCTTTATTTTAACTGAGTCTGCTACTTCCTGTGGTTTCACTTATAAATGATAAGTCCAGGAATGTGGCTCCTGGAGACATGGGGGGGCATGACCTGTATAGCACTAGAGACCTCTCAGATGGAATTCTAAACTACAAATCCCAGAATTCCACACAACAGAGCCATGACAGTGGGGTTGGTCTGTCCTAAGGGAGAAGTGCAGATTCTCTCCAAGGCTACTTAAACAATTTGTAGTAGGCACGCCATGCCTTCCTCACCGTCCAGCTGGGCCAGGGTGCTCCTGGGTGGCTCAGGGTTCCCTCTACCTGTTGGGCAACAGCCTGGGCAGTCAGGTTGTGCCCAGCACTTAGGAGGGAGCAGGTAAGAATGACACTGCCAGGTACCCTGTGAGAGATGTTGCAGGCTTTGCTCTCATCCCAGACAACCAAGACCCTGGAAGAAGAGATTCATATGAATTTCAGCTTTCAAACTTATTATAATTAAAGATGCTAATGCGGGGTAAACTGGAAGGCAGCTGGAAATGAGGGAGACTGCACAACAGGTGGATAGACACAGGAAAAACAAAGTCCTAAATCCATCATATGGTAATGCCTTTACTGGGGCAACCAAGAGATGCAAAACACATCCCACTAGCTTTCGAAGCCTCACAGGAAAAGCAATCAGGAAAAAATGGCAAAATAACTTATAGAGGAAAGAAAATGAAAGGGCAGCCATCATGTCATCTGTGTTTTGGATGCTACAAGAAGACATGCCAGAAGTCAATGTCCTGGATTTGCTTGCATTGGCCAACACTACCACAAGGGGTCAGAAGCCCTTATTCTAAAATGGAACTGGAAGGGGTAAAAAAACAGGGAATCCAGGAAAACTAATGTTCCCAAAGCTCCCCCCTCCACCCCAGGATTGTAGCTGTGAGGGGGTGAATGAGGACATTGCCTCCCCCAAGAAGATTTCTGTCCCCTTCCCAATTACGTTTTCCTTCACTCTCCAAATTTCTAGCCTTGCAGAGAAGGAGACTTGGAGCGTTGCTCACACCTAGAATTCTTCTATTTGCATTCCTCTTTGCCCACCCCTTTTCTTGGGATGCTGTGATAATGGGGCTCTCCCATTATCTGGGCAATACAGCCAAGCAGGCAAACAAAGGGTTAATAAGGTGTGTGGAGCCAAGTTTCACTTTTTATGGGGGGTCAGAGTCTAAACTGCATTTCCAAATGCTGGACTGCAATGCTAGAAATGTAGGGACTTATGGAAAATTTCATTTGGAGGGGGGAGACCTTTTTATCCGGGGGACGATGTCCTCATGTTGTCCCCCCATAACGACATCCTTACCTTCCCCGCAAGCTGACCTTCCACTTACCTCTCCTCTCCCCGAGCGGTCAGGATCTCATTGTCCAGCTCACTCCAGACATCCAGTACCTGAAATCAGAGTCCAGAAACAACAAGGTAATGCTCACATGTTCTGGTTTAGCTAATCCATTCTGTGCATCTTCCAGACCAGGTGGGTGCTGCAAAATCCCATGCCTCATTCACAGATATTTGATGTGGTGGTGATGTTAAGCTTGGAAAAGTTACATTTGGGAGATCACCCCTCCAAAAATTCTCCAGCCAGCATGGCCACAGACCTTACAATCTTTGCTTCATTTATAAATAATTGTTTTCAGAAGTCCATAGTTTGTGTCCTAAATATGTCCAAGAGCTAAAATACACCCTCCCAGCATCCTCCTTGGAGCCACCCAAAATTACACCATCAGACCAACATAACTGGAAATGGAGGCCAAGAGTTACCTCTGTTTCATTTGCAGCTGATTTTCAGCCAGTTTTCAGGTGGGAATTGGGTCTGTGCCCTCTAAAATTGCAAATCCTCCTATCAATTGATCTGTCTGCCTGCCCATTCATCTGTGACTTCTTCTTGTCTTGTTAGTTTGTAAAGTGCATCTTCCAGTAAAACTGGGTACAGCGGTTGTATTATTTACTTATTTATTTATTTATTATTGCTATTGCTTAACAATTTGTAAGCCACTCTGAAAGCTTTTGTGGCTGAAGAGCGGGGTATAAATACCTAATTTAAAATTTATTATTTTTAAAATTTATATCTTGCTTTTCTCCCAGGATGGGACCCAAGGCAGCATACACACCTTAAAAAGCAATACAATTAAAAACTCTCCATTGTTGCTGTTGCTTATGCCTTCAAGTTGTTTTCTGACTTTTGGTGACCCTAAGGGAGATCTATCACTGGATTTTCTAAGGGCTGAGAGTATGACTTGCTCAAGGCCACCCAATGGGGTGTCATGGATGAACAGGGGTTCAAACCCTGGTCTCCACAGTCATAGTCCAACACTCAAGCCATTACACCACACCGGTTGCGTGAACTCTCAATACAAAAGTAAACATACAATTGTACTTCCTACCTCCACCACCTCAACTCCACTGCAAACCCCATTTTCATTCTGCATTCACTGTCCCTTTCTCTCCCTTACCATCTCCAGACACTTGGGGGGCTCCTTGTTCACCATGAATCCACGCACACCTTGGGTGTCCCAGAACTGCATTGCCCTCTGCAAAAGAGGAGAGAAATTTGGAGCACAGCATCTCATGGTTTCACAGCCTACCAGGTATTAGTGTGTGGCATTTTGACCCATCAATGCTCTTCCTCTTCTTCTTTTTCCTCCTCTTCCTCTTCCACTATTTATTTAAATATTTATATTGCACCCTTTACCTAAAAGACCTATGGGCAGCATGCCATAAAATCAACTTGACCAATTTTGTTAAAAGATGTAAGCAATTTTTAAAAATATTTTTGTAAAAACTAAAAACATATTAAACCATTTCACAAGTTGAAAGAAGACAGGTTAAAACCTGTTGACTTAGATGAAAGTGATTTAAAACCATACAGACGTAAAAAGAAAAGGGGAAAAAAAAAGTTCAGCCCGAAAAGGCTGTAGTAAACAACTGCATTTTCATTTGGCTTCACAATGGCAGCTACGTTGGTGTCTAAGGGTGTATGTGATTTCCATAACTGAGTTGCCACAGTAGAAAAGCCCCTTCCTGCATCCTCGCCCACCCCACACACCAACATCCTGTCTGATGGGACGGAAAACAGACCTCAAATCTTGGGAATGAAAGTATAAGGAGAGGTCAGGGCTGCTGCCACACTGCAGAAATAATGCCGTTTGATGCCACTTTAACTGCCTTGGCTCAATTGCTATGGAATTCTGGGATTTGTAGTTTTGTGAGATATTTAGCCTTCTCTGCCAGGTCCACAATGAACTACAAATCCCAGGATTCCATAGGATGGAGCCATGACAGTTAAAACAGTGTCAAACTGCATTATTTCTGCAGTGTGGCAGCAGCAGTAGTGTATAAAAGTAACAACAACAACAACAACAATAATACCTTGAGGAGCTTCTTTGTTTGGTTGTCCTCTGCAACCAGCTCCAGCTCCTCATCACAGAAAGGGAGTTCAAGGAGTATTCGGATCTCTGGGTGACAAGATTTGGGGATTTGGATGAGAGAGAGGCAGGGGAGCGGCATAAGGTAGCCAGGCATATGACTCAAAACTGCTCCACCACAATGGCTATTGTGTACAAGTGACTCCCCTCCACCGTACCTGCAGAACCAATGTCTCTGGTTTCAGTTATCCATGGAATGCAAAATAGGGACACATAACATAGAGTCGCCCTGGGAAATGCCTAGAGAGGATTTGCTTTTATCCACAGTTTTACTTCTAAATGGTAAGTCCAGGAACGTATCTCCCGCACATACAGAGAGCGACCGGTACTGTTCCACTGAGTCAGCTTTCCCCCCCAAACACTCCATCCTCCAGCCTGACTGTCGAAACACACAACACAACACACCCAGACCTTACCTCTCTTGTGTGCATCGTTCACAAGAGCTTGTAGGTGATCCAAAGAGCCATGGGCAGGCAGGATCTTGCTCAGGTTGGCGACGCCGCCTTCAAGGATGGAGCCCAACACGAGAGCCTGGATGGGTAACTCCAACAGCTGGTCAAGCTGATGCCTCACCCCTGGGAGGCAGAGGGAGGAAAGAAGGGGTGGACGATGGGATAGCCACCCACCAGGCATGTTTATAACACATCCCATCACCTTCCCAACAGTGGTCTGAGCTCTTTTCAAGGGAACAACACTTTCTGTGCAGGAAATAATATTTTTGTGTTGTGATATTATATTCTGCACAGAAATGCTGTTTCCTGTGCCAAAAATGCTGTTTTCTGTGTAAAAGAGCCATGTGCGAATTTTGCACAGAATTAGTCCCGAATTACGAATGCTCCTTGAAGATTCTCACAGTGGGAAGAAAATTGCTAAAAATTGCTTCCTTTGACTACTGTTAGGAAGAAAACTGAAATAAGGAATGTTGTAGAGAGCTTAAAACAACAAAAATATAGAAAAGCATGAAGATATATTGTATGTAGATAGATAGATAGACCTAACAATAAATTAAACTGACTAATATAAAAGAAATGTGAGATATGTTCAAAGTTATCCAGGAAATAGAGGGTAGGATGTCATTTTATTTGTAACATATATATTGCAACATATATATTGTAACATATATATTGTTATTTATTGTCTGTTGTTGTTTAGTCTCTGCACATTTGTCTAATGTTGTGTGTGAATTGGTACATTGTGTCATTAGTGTTTTTAAAGAATTAAAAAAGTGTTTAAAATAAACAGGGGAAATAGCTTCCTTTGAGAAGAAGCACTGTGAAGAATTGAATTGCCCCTCTTACCTCCGAGGTCTCCATGGCCATCGCCGTTGGAGTCTGGGAAGGAGGCGGGCGGCAGGTGGTAGAAGGAAGCCCTTTGCCACCATGCAAGAGGCGGCCATGGGCGTGGCATGGTCAACAGGAGCAGGACAGCCATGACCAGCATGCAGGCAAAAAGTGCCCCCAGGAGGCCAAACAAGGCTTTGCGAAGCCCTACCCAGGGAGCAACGCTGGCCTGCTCCACCACTTCATTCTGGCTCAGGTAGGTGGTGGTGGGTACTGCTTGGCCCAGCAATGGCAGATGCTCCCCAGGCACCTGGGAGATGATGACCATGTCTTCAACTTTGCCCATCCTTCACTCCTTGGTTTGCCAAGCTGCAGTGAGGGAGGGAAGGCAGGGAAGAGAACAAAACGCCTGAGTTTGAGTAAGAAATGCCCAGAAAATGGTGGGGGGTCATGCGCTAAGGGGAGCGGCTTAGTGAGGTGGGTATGTTTAGTCTGGAGAAGAGAAGGTTAAAAGGTGAAATCATAGCCATGTTTAAATATTTGAAGGGATGTCCTACTGAGGATGGTGCAAGTTTGTTTTCTGCTGCTCCAGAGACTAGGACACGGAGCAATGGGCTCAAACTCCAGGAGAAGAGGTTCCACCTAAACATTGGGAAGAACATCCTGACAATAAGAGCTGTTTGGCAGTGGAATATGTTGCTGCCTGGGAGTGTGGTGGAGTCTCCTTCTTTGGAGGTTTTTATGCAGAGGCTGGATGGCCATCTGTTGAGAATGCTTTGATTGTGTCTTCTTGCATGGCAGAATGGGGTTGGACTAGTTGGCTTTTGTGGTCTCTTCTGACTTTATGATTCTATGGAAAGAAAAAAGGAAAAGCATATACAGTTGACCCTCTGTATTCTGCACCCATGGATTCAACCATCCATGGCTTGAAAATATTCCCCCAAAAAAGAATTCCAAAAAGCAAACCTTGCTGTTTGCCATTTTATATAAGGGATACCATTTTATTATGCCATTGTATATAATGGGACTTGAGCATCCATGGATTTTGGTACCCCACTGTACACAGCAGCTTAAATTGGGGGTTTCCTCACCAGGTTCCTAACCTGTGGTGTTACTAAGGCCGGTGTCACCCTTCCCTCCGACCGTGTCACCCGGTTTGGTTCGGCCTTTCCACACCCTTCTAGTGCCGCCATAGTTCCCAACCCAGGAGGACTCAGGTTAAGAAACTGGGCCCAGGTTAAAGATGGGGACCAGTGCAGGTACGCCTCAGTTAACCAAGTCAGTGCATTCTTGGACACAACTTCTTGAACAGAAAATGTGGTGCCAGCGGCAGAAATAACATGGAACGGATCAGGATAGGTTCTTACACCACAGAAAGGAAGCGCAGAGCAACATGTTTCAGCAAACTTGTTATTCATAACTAACATTACACACATGTGAACTATCCAGGGCTATTGGAAAGAAAGGCGGAGAGGTTGGTTAGGAAGAGTTTCGGGAAGACAGGCTTATAGTTCCCAGTCTCGAAGAGAAGGGTTTTGTGCAGCGAAGAGGCTCAGACTGGTGTCTGCAGGTGGCACAGAGAATCCAGCAGAGGGTTGATGTCCATCCATGGCACACTTAGCTGTGGTCTTGGCTGGGATATTTATAAGCTATTTCAGTGGCTCTTAACCTTTTCTTTCCAAGGGACCACCTTTAAATATGTTTTGTTGCCATGGTCCCTCCAAGACTTAGCTCAAGATTTAAAACAACAACAACTCAATTACACCATCCATGAAACCTTCCCTCAGAGGCACTGGAGGGCAAGGGGAAACTTTTCAGCCTTCAAAAAGTCTTCAAGCCTCTGTGAACCCCCTGTGAGGACACCACAGACCCCAGACCCCGGGTTAAGAACCACTACTTTAGACTGCAGTCTTCTGGAGGGCGGAGACCTTACAAAGTCAAACACTTTTAACAGTGATCTGGAGAACCGGACTTGTTTATCTCAGATTGGCCATTTTAGTCATCAGCACACTTGCAGAAAGCACGGGATGAGTCCTTCCTGAATCTTCGTTTGTGAAGAAAAGCCAGAGAGAGAGGGAGGGCTGCAAGATGCCCACCCACCCAGTGTTAAACTGTAAGCTCCTTGAGGGCAGAGATCTTTCCCAGGAAGACACAGCCAACAATGTCTCCAATCTCTCCTGAGACTGTTGGGAGTACAGCTCCTAGCACATCTCCCCACTTCCCAAGGCTGATGGGAGCTGCAGTCCTCCGCCCCCACCTGAAGAGAGCCATGCAATAAAGTGAAGACCCAAGTGTTGGGAAATCCTTGGCAATACTTTATACATGATTCAGTATACATATGGTAATACATATATACACACATATACATATATATTTAAAAATGTTCTTTTTTGGAATCCTGACACTGTTGGGGACTGCAGCTCCTAGCATGCCTCCCAACTTGCCAAGGCTGATGGGAGCTGCAGTCCTCCACCCCCACCTGGAGAGAGCCATGCAATAAAGCGAAGAGCCCAATGTCGGGAAATCCTTGGTCATACTTTAATATATATGCAATTTGGTATAAAGTGAAGAGCCCAGTGTTGGGAAATACTTGGTAATACCGTACATACATACACACATATACATACATGTTAAAAAATGTTCTTTTTGGAATCCTGGGACTGTTGGGAGTGCAGCTCCTAGCATGCCTCCTCACTTCCTAAGGCTGATGGGAGCTGCAGTCCTCTATCCCCACCTGGAGAGAGCCATGCGATAAAGCAAAGAGCTCAGTGTTGGGAAATACTTGGATATATATATGTGTGTGTGTGTGTGTGTGTGTGTTCTTTTTGGAATCCTGAGACTGTTGGGAGTGCAGCTCCTAGCATGCCTCCCCACTTTCCAAGGCCAATAGGAGCTGCAGTCCTCCACCCACCCCCACCTGGAGAGAGCCATGCAATAAAGCCAAGAGCTCAGTGTCGGGAAATCCTTGGTAATTCTTTTTGGAATCCTGACACTGTTGGGGAATGCAGCTCCTAGCACGCCTCCCCACTTGCCCGGGCTGATGGGAGCTGCAGTCCTCCACCCCCACCTGGAGAGAGCCATGCAAACAAAGCGAAAGAGTCCAGTGTCTGGGAATCCTTGGTCAACTTTTAATATCCGGTATACGTGATTCGGTATAAGGCGAAGAGCCCGGGGTCGGGCGGTCCTTGGTCCTCCTTTACTATCGCTCCACGAGGATTCGTGGGAGGCAAGCGCGGGGCCCCGCCAGGGTGTGGATCTCGTGGGCCGTCCTTGTCCGTGCTGGGGCCGAGCAGCCGTCCTTCCGCGCTTCCCGGCTGGCTGGCCTGCGCCCTACTTGGCCGGGCGGGCTCCCCTGGCGGGTCCCGGGGGCGGCGGGTGGGGCGGCCCGGGCAGGGTGCGCTCGAGGGCCTGGAGCGGGGCGAGGAGCTCGTGGCTCTCGGGGGCCTCGCCCCTCTCCTGGCGGAGCAGCTGGCGGAGCAGCTCCCGGTAGGCGGCCTGGCGCTGGTGCTGGAGCTGGCGGGCCAGCAGGCGGCGCTGCTCGAGGGCCGGCCGCAGGGCCTCCCGGTAGAAGCGGTGCCCGCGGGCCGCCGCCTCCACGAACTGCCGGGCCTGCAGCAGAGCCCGCCGCCGCTGCGCCTCGGACGCCCCGCGGGGGCCCAGCTCCCAGAGGGCGCGCCCCAGGCCGCCGGGGGGCTCCTCGTCCGGGACGGGCCGCAGGGGGGCGCCCGGGGCCGGGGAGGCGGCGGAGGCGGGCGGCGGGCGGCGGGCGGGCGGCGGCAGCAGCGGCGGCGGCGAGGGGGGCGGACGGAGCAGCGGCGGCAGCGGCGGAGGGGGGCTGCGCGGAGGGGCGGGCGGCGCCGAGAGCCCCGGGCCCACGCGGGAGCGGCCCACGCGCGAGAGCGACGGGAGGAAGCCCCGCGCCGCCATGGCCCAGCCCACGGACCCCGCCTCGCTCCGCGCTCTCTGCAGGGCAAGGGGCTGCGGGGCTCCCTGGGGGTGGGGGGGCGTGGGTCTTGTGACGAGGACAATGGCCCCCTCGCCTCCGCCGTGACGGGAGCCAGACCCCCCCCCATGGCAAGGCCGGCGCCAGCCAGGGGGCAGCGGGGCACAGCGGAGGGGCGCCTCCCGGTGGCGGGGAAGGGGGTCTCGGGGCCGGGGTCAGGCATTCGGGGGGGCCCTGCAAGGCTTTACATTGGGGGACCCATATCTTTATCTCAGGTCAATGCCACCTAACTCAAGCTAAGCTATTCACAGGACAGGAGATTCAGATGATTACTCATCATGGTTTTGCAGGAGGAGGGGTACAACCAGGGCCCGTTTAAGGAATTTAGGGGGGCCCTCCAAGGCTTTATTATGGGGGGCCCATATGTTTATCTGAGGTCAATGGAACCCAACTCAATCTAAGCTTTTCACAGTACAGGATATTCAGATTATTGCTAATAATGTTTTTGTAGGAGGAGGGTTACAACCAAAGCCGGTTTAAGGAATTTGGGGGGCCCCTGCAATGCTTTATTTTGGGGGGCCCATATGTTTATCTGAGGTCAATGGAACCCAACTCAGTCTAAGCTATTCACAGGACAGGATATTCAGATTATTATTAATAATGTTTGTGCAGGAGGAGGGGTACAACCAGGGCCAGTTTAAGGAATTTTGGGGGACCCTCCAAGTCTTTATTATGGGGGCCCATATGTTTATCTCACGTCAATGCCACCTAACTCAACCTAAGCTATTCACAGTACAGGATAGTCAGATTATTATTAATAATGTTTTTGCAGGAGGAGGGCTACTACCCCCCCCCCACAATGATGGGGCCCCCTGCAGATGCTGCTGTGCTGCCGGTGCCTTAAACCAGCCCTGGTCTAGCTTCTCCCCTGGTTGCCCTACAAGCCACACCCGCTGAGGTCCCCTGTTTCACCCACAAGCCTCAGAGGGAAAGGAGCCCTCTCCAGTTTTCAATCTGGCAACCCTGGTTGAAACCCCTCCAGCCAGGGCCGGTTTAAGGGCCCTGCAGCACCTGCAGCCACAGGGGGGCCTGTCATTGTGAGGGCCCCCGTTGTAACCCTCCTCTGCAAAAACATTATTAGTAATAATCTGACTATCCTGTACTGTGAATAGCTTAGGTTAGGTTACATTGACCTGCGATAAACATATGGGCCCCCAAAATAAAGCGTTACAGGGGCCCCCCAAATTCCTTAAACCGGCCCTGCCTCCAGCAACATCTCAAGGGCCAAAGGGGAAGAGCCACCAAAACTGTCTGGCTTTCTTTAAGGGATAAGTAATTACAGGTGTACATAGATTTTTTTAAAAAGACTTTTAGATTGTTATTTTTTATCATAAGTTGATTTTATTGGCCCCTAGCCTGAGATCTGTAGTCATGGGGAAAAGAAAGTACACCCTCTTTGAATTCGATGGCAGTGGCTCTTAACTTTTTCCTTAACAGGAACCACCTTTAAATATCTTTTGTTCCTGCGGACCCCCAAGACTTAAGATTTAAAATAACAACAACAATACAATTACACCATCCATGAAACCTTCCCTCAGAGTCACCAGAGGGAGAGGGAAGGCTTTTCTCCTGGCTTCTTCCTGCAAGCTTGTGGCTGGAGCAGATTGAATGGCAATGTGCAGGCCAAGCCAGCCAGCCTTATGCCTTGGCTCCTGTCATGGGGCCGCTCCACTGATGGGAGGAGGTGGGCTAAGCAGCCTTCAAGCCTTGTGGACTCCCCATGAAGAACCACTCATCTAGAGAGCCAAAGGCAAAGAACCACCAAACCTGTTTGGCTTTAAGGGATAAACAATTCCATATATTTTTAGACTTTTACATTCTTAATACACACACACACATATACAGTGTGTGTGTGTGTGCGTGTACATGTGTATATCATTTATTGTTACAAGTTGATTTTATTGGCCTCTAGCCTGAGATCTATAGGGCAGGATATGAATATTTTAATAAATAAAGTAAATAAGCCATGGTTTTTAAAAGTAGGAGAGACAGAAAAGAGTGAGGACAGGAGCAGATGGCTGCTTTGACCTCTCCCAGGCAGTGTGGAATTTTTTTGGGTGGGGGGAGGTTGCATGACAGACCTAGGCTCCCACCCTAAATGTTTGGTTTAGGGTATTCACACCATACATGCATGAGCATCTGAACCATCACGGGCCAAAATTAGTGGGAAGTTCTACACAAACCCAATGAAAATGAGCAGGAGCTTCATATGACTCCCACCTAGTCTCCATTTTCTCTGTCGGCTCTGTTCACATTGCTTCATCAGCAATGAAGCTGAATATTTCCAAAATGGTGCCTTTCAAAATACTCATCCTGCAAGGAGGCGTTATGTAGCAATCTCTCTCCCTCACCAGACTGTTTAGGGTCTTTTGCATAAAGGGGGAAATTCTTTCAAGGCCTGCAATGTTACCTTTGCTCTTGTTCCAGGTCTTCCACCCTTATCTGCTCAAAAATCTTGTGCAGTCAGTGGTATTGGTGATAAGCTTTACACTGGCCAGCTGTTTTTATTTGGTATTTGGGGTGGTGGGTTGGCTCCAGATATGAGTTGTTGGAGAGCTGGTGTAGTGGTTTCAGTGTTGGACTACAGCTCTGTGTTCGAATCCCTACTCGGCCATGGAAGCCTACCTTGAGCAAGTCCTACTCTCTCAGCCTCAGAGGAAGGCAATGGTAAACCCCCTCTGAACAAATCCTTCCAAGGAAACCCTGTGATAGGTTCACCTTAAGGTTGCTGTAAGTAAAAAATGACTTGAAGGGACACTACAAAAACAAAAACAACAACAAGCCACTGAGTTACACAGAGTGCTTAATCAAGCCTGTTTTTCAGTGCTGGATGTTTGGAGAAAATGATTTGGAGATCATCGGTTTGAGCATTAATATGTGGTGGGGCTGTGACTCCTCAGCTGTCTTGCTCATCTGGCAGCAGTAAGTTTTGTCATTGTGATGTATTGTTAAGTCATTTTGATTCATGACAAGCCTATGACTGAGAAACCTCCATGTTATCAACAGCCCTGTGGGGGTCTTGCAAACTCAGGGCAGCAGCAACTCTGTCTCACAGCCTCAGACCACCTCCTTCCCGTATCACATTTGGGCATGTGCGATAATACTGGCCTACCTTACAGGGGGGATGTGAGGCCTGCAAAAATCTCAGGCTTATGTTGCAAAGTACCCAGTAAATATTGCAATCATATTCTTCTCTCCTGGGGCTCTTACCTTGTCTTCTGATCAGTCTGCCGAAGAGAAAGCAAGAGGAGAGATGCTGGCTTGGGTTGATGAGAGAGAAAAGAGGGTGGGGAGACTTCCAGTGAGCTGACAGGGAGGGTGCTGGATGCAAATTCCCCCCCAAATTCCCAACCTTTTGCACCAAGATGTCATGGGGGAAGGGGACCTTCCCAGGTCTTTGTGAACCATTAGCAGACTTGTGACAATATTGAGTCAGCAAAGCAAGCTGAGGAATCTTCTCTTCACCCCTCCCTCATCCCACTTAACTCTTTCCAGCTCTCAGCAGCACCCACAAATCTGAGGTAGGCCAAAGGGGACTGGGGAGGAGTAGCCAGCCCATTGATGGCTCTGGAGGACAAGCCAGTAACCTCTGTCCATGTGCAGCTTTGTTATTAGGTGCCTTGGAGTGGATTCTGACTTATGGCAACACTCTCATGAGATTTTCGTGGCAAGATTTCATTAGAGGTGTCTTCCTCTAAGGCTGAGAGAGTGCAGCTTGCCCAGGGTCCCCCAGTGGAGTTCCATGGAGAAGCTGGGTATTTGAACCCTAGTCTCCAACAAGAGTCATAATGCAGCACTCAAACCACTGTACCACTCTGCTTCTCCTCAGGACTATATTGGCAAGATTTCTTTGGAGGAGGTTTGTCCTTGCCTTTCTCTGAGGCTGAGAGAGAGGGACTTGTCCAGTGTCACCCAGTGAGTTTCCATGGCTGAGTAGGGATTTGAACCCTGGTTTCCCGGAGTCCTAGTCCAACACTCAAGCCACGACACCGTACTGTACCTTCCCCTTCATCAGCTGCATGATAACTCCCTCTCTTATTTTTAGTTCAAGTTCCATAGAATCG
This sequence comes from Gambelia wislizenii, assembly GCA_030847615.1. Lineage (NCBI taxonomy): Eukaryota > Metazoa > Chordata > Lepidosauria > Squamata > Crotaphytidae > Gambelia > Gambelia wislizenii. The sequence continues at coordinate 37,837,080 of JAUMIR010000010.1, forward strand.
TTGAGTTGGAAAAGACCCCAAGGGCTATCCAGTCAAACCGCATTCTGCAACGCTACTTTTTTGGACTACTTTGCCCGGACTGATTCTTCTGTAAAGTTTAACCACAGATCTTCTTATGTGACCTCACTGTGTCTGCCCTCATTGGCACCTTGATTTCTTCTCCGTCTCCCCCTTAAATGTGCTAAGACTTGTAAACAAATGTTCATTAAAGTAAGAAAACAGAGAGCAGTTTTAAATCATCCTCAGGGATGTCTCCAAACACATTTTCTGTACTGTGTGTACATAATCATTCAGCGAAGTGGTAATATACAAACTGAAGGGCTGACAAATGAAAACAAACAAGGAAATGGAGATACTGAGCTTTGCAAATCACATGCAATCGCACCCTAGTGAAATGTGCAAAAATTAAAACTCTCACCATCATCCGCATGGCCATGGAATTTAGATGGGGAACTCGAGAGAAAAGACTACACCCTCCACATGAAAAGGAACAACATGAAGCTCAAATACATCTTTGTGTTTCACATTTTTTGTCCTTGTTGTTGTTAACTGTTGTCAAGTTGACTTTGGCTTGTGGCGAAAGTCACAACCTCCATGAGACTCAGGTCTCCAAGTCCTCAACAGCCCTGCAAAGATCTTACAGACTCAAAATAGCCAACCTTTCTTAACTGAATTTCTGTCTGGAATGCAGTCTTCTTCTTTTCCTCCTGCCTTCTCCCTTACCAAGCATTATTGTTTTTTCTAGTGGGTCATGTCTTCTCACAATATGGGCAAAGTACAACAGTATCAGTTTAGTCATCTTGGCTTCTAGTTGTTTGATTTGCTCTAAGATCCATTTACAGTACAGTATTTCTCTTTTTAGCTGTCCATGGTATTTGAAGAACTCTTTTCCAGCACCACATTAAAAATGACTTGATTTTCTTCCTATCAGATTTCTTCACTTTCCAGCTTTCACAACTATACATAGAAATTGGAAATATGATGGCATGGACAATCCTAACTTTGGTATTCAATTATACATCTTGACACTTCAGGATCTTGTCTAGTTCTTTCACAGCTGCCCTTTGAAGTCCTAAAGTCTTCTTCTGATTTTTTGATTGTGGTCTCCATTCAGTGACTGAGCTAAAGTATAGAAAATCTTTCCTTCCACAACCTGGGGCCTTCCAGGAGAGGAGATCTTTGCTTGGGTTGCCCAACTGGCACGACATCATTTAATTTGAGTCAGCATTCTCACTGGGAGCCTGAAATGAAAATAACAAAGACTTGGGGGCAGTGCCTGGAATAGTGTTTTCACATGTTTTGGAGAATCCCTATGGGGTTTGGGGGCAAAAATTGCCCTCAAGTTGCACCAAGTTATTAAAAAAAGAAATATTGGGGGAGGCTGGGGGCTTTTGAGAACTGTTGAGCAGCTTCATTGACCACAAATGTTGGGTCCATGGGCCACACTATACCCATCCCAGTTTAAGCTTTGTAATATACAAAGTATTATACATATATTCATATTTGTAATATATATAGTGGGTCACACTATGTACACCCCAGTTTAAGCTTTGTAATATACAGTGTTGACTGGTGACTCTCATGTCAATGGGGTGGTGAATCCATGCCAGGTTTTGGCTAGCATTAAAGGAATTCTCCAAGGTGCTGGAGCTATTTAGGAATCAGGTTCAGCACCTTGGACAGTTCTTGGATTAAAGCATAGAGTGGGTTCACTGTCTGACTGGTATGGGAGCCATCAACTGCCAATGGCAGGGTAGAGGTCTAGGGCCTGATTCAGCATCAAGATGCACGTAGGCCAGGCCGGCTTCTGAATCCAGTGTCTGGTGTGCATTCACAGGCAGAGAGAACAGACAATCAATCCCAGGACTCTCTTACCGGTAGCTGCTGCTCCTGGCGGCTCTGTTTCAAGCGTTCGTAGGCATCCATGATCACAGCTCGCCTATGAAGGGGGGAAAAATAAGATTCTTTGGAGGATGGGATAGGTTATTGGCACCTACTCTGTTCCTATTGCCTCTATATTGGTGTTGTAGGTTTGGGGATTTTTTGAAAGGATTAAGTGGTGGCAACCCAAAGATAGAGCTGGAAGATGGTATATTGAATACATGGGATGTCACAGAGAAGATGGAGCGAGCTTGTTTTCTGCTGCTCTGCACACCAGAATGTGAACCAATGGGTTCCAATTACAAGAGAAGATATTCCATCTCAAGGTTAGAAAGAACTTTTTTTTTGCTGAAATAGCTGCTCAGCAGTGGAATGGACTGTGGCTAGTGGTTTCTCCTTCTTCATAGGTCTTTAAATTGAGATGGGACATCCATCATTCAGGAGTGCTTTAGTTCTGTATTCCTGCATGGGTGAAGGAGGTTGGACTAGATAGCCTTTGGAAACCCTTCCAACTCTTAAGATTGTATAATTTCATAATTCTATGAAGACAAAAGCAGAGCCAGAGTGTGGAAAAGGTATAGTTTGGGACAACAACTCCCAGAATCCCCAGCCAGCATGGGGATTCTTCCTGGATGCCCAGAAGGAAGACTTTCAAAACTACATCCCGTCTTGTTTACTTGTGAAGCGAGAGGTATCCAGAGATACAGGGTTAAATGCAGATTTAGTCCCAATAGGAACAGACCCATTGAACAGTAGGGCTTCTTTGAAAACACCAATGTAAGCCTTATTACTTTCAACAGATCAAGGCTGAATCTGCTTTAACTACCATGACTCAATACTATGGATTTGTAGTTTTGTGAGGTATTTAGCCTTCTTTGTCAGAGGACTCTGGTACCACAACAAACTGCAAATCCCAGGATTCCATAGCATGGAGCCATAGCAGTTAAAGCAGTGTCGAACTGGATTATTTCCACAGTGCAGACACAGCCCTAGTCTGACTGGAATTAAAATTGCACTGAACTCATAGGCTTCATCTAGAGGTGGAGGTTTTGTAAATCCATCATGGCTGGTTGCTCTTGGTAGGCCTCCTCTTCTGGTTTAGGATCAGTCCCAGGGAAGAAGAGGTGTGTGTGTGTGTGTGTGTGTGTGTGTGTGTCATACGTACTTGCTAGCCAGGCCTCCTCCAGGGGGAAGGCCAGGGTTTGCCTCTGAGGCTAGGCACCGGAAGACCCCCACCAGACTGGGCCCCTCCTCCTGTTGCTGCAGTTCATCGTAAAGCTCTAGTGTAACAACAACAATGAATAAATAATCATAATCGTCTCCTTGACTATCTTTCTTCTTGAGAAGCCCCACTCACTTAACCCAGTGGATATATTTATTGTCCAAGAGCTGAATTCAAGTGATGAAGGCTGCTGCCACACTACAGAAATAATGCAGTTTGACACCACTTTAGCTGCCATGGCTCAGTGCTATGGAATTCTGGGGTTTGTAGTTTTGTGAGCTATTTAGCCTTCTCTGTCAGAGAGCTCTGGTGCTACAACAAATGGCAAATCACAGGTTTCCATAGCATGGAGACATGACAGTTAAAGTGGTTTCAAACTGGATTATTTCTGCAGTTTGGCAACAGCCAAAGAAAGTACGGTAACACATTCTGCAAGAGAGTTCAGCTCTGCCTGTTGATGCACCTTGCAGAACCTGAGCTGCCAATGTCAAGACCTCTCCAACTTTGCAAGTGAAATTGGGTAATTTTTGCTTTCCTCTCCGAGCCCAGAATGTCAGCAGCTCAGGGCACAAGGACCACATAGACCAAACAGACACCAAGCCAAAACGACCACCTTGTTGTCTGACATCTCTGTTCATTTAGCCTCTTCCCAGCCCTCAAGATCTTGCCCTCTCCCCTATATTGGCCCTGCTACACTAGGGGTATATATCCATTGCACAATTAAACCAGTTTGATACCACTTTAACTGCTATGGCACTGTCCAGTGGAATCCTGGGATTTACAGTGCGTGGAAGCACAATTAATTCTTCACTGGAGAGCTCTAGTGTCTGTCTACAAAGAGCTCTAAGTACCTCACCAAACTGCAGATTCCAGGATTCAATGGAATGGAACCATGAAAATTAAAAGGTTGTGACTATACGAGGCAAAAAAACCCCAGAGTGCGTCACAGTAACGACATTTCGCAGCAGCAGCGACTCGTCTTAACAATGTTTTTGCCCCCATAAGCCCTCATAAGCTTCACATGCAAGATGGTGGCAATGAGCGATTTACTCATGTTGCCACTGCCTTTTTTTTTTTTTAAAGATGTCTAAGGTGCACTAGAGTGATTTTTCGATTTAACAGGAAAGAAAAAAAGCATCCCGTTTTATCGCCTTAGTGATTGCTCGCTAAGGCAAAAATTCAACATGGCAGCAGCAGCAAGCCCCGCCCCTTGCACTCACCCAGCCAATCAGCTTTGTGCTTCCTCTCCTATTGGAAAGCAATTCAAAGTGAATTGCTTGTTCCAACAAGCAGGATTGTGCATTCCCGTTGCTGGTTTTTTTTTTAAACTACAGGAAAAGCCACAAAGGGTTTTTGCTGTTTTAGACCCTGGAGATTTTCAGACACGATTTTCGGCAGGATATATTGCAAAACAGCTCAGTTGCTGCTGCGCGGCAGGGGAGCTGTTTCGGATGATGCCGTCCCTCTGCCGAAACCCTCTGTGTCACTTCCGTGACAGAATGGAGGAAACCGCGTCGTATTTCACTCACGGGCAACAATTGTAAATGAAATACGACGCGGTTTCCTCCATTCTGTCACGGAAGTGACACAGAGGGTTTCGGCAGAGGGACGGTGGCGTCCGAAACAGCTTCCCTGCTGCGCGGCAGCAACGGAGCTGTTTTGCAATATATCCTGCCGAAAATCGCGTCTGAAAATCTCCCCCGCTCCTTCCGAATACAGTGGATTGATGCAGGATCCCATTTAGACAGGTCATCTTCCCAGCTAATTCCATGAGGGTTATTTTCTGCATTTAGACAACCCCTGGGTAATGTGGACGCACATCTTCACTGCACATGTTATATCAGTCTGCTTCTACTTTAATGTCTTGGCTCCATTCTATGGAATCCAGGAATTTGTAGTTTAGTGAGAGTATGTAGAAGTGTGGCAGAGAATGCTTAGTCCCTCCACAGATTGCAAATCCCAGGATTCCATAGGAAGCGGCCATGAAAGTTAAAGTAATATCAGACCGATAAAGCTTGTGACATGCAGACACCCCCCTAGTTGCTCCTACAGCCGAAGAGGCTCCTAGTGTTGTCCTTTGTGAAGTGGCGTTGCCAGAAGTATACACACCTGCCACCCTCTTCTCCAGGTGAGCATCCAACTCACGCTCCTTTTGCAAGGCCTCCTGGGAAACATCAGGGGCAGCTGGGAAACAGACCACAATGCAAGTCATGTTGTCGCGGCTTCCCTATAGGAAAACTCAGAATCAGCCATCCGCAGGATTTTTACAACTGTAACTTCCTCTCCCCTCCCAAGAATCTTCTGTATTGGTAACACTGCATGTACAGTGCTTTTATTTTATACAGTAGGAACTTGTATCTGCTGGGGATTGGTTCTGGGGGGCCGTGGATAACAAAAACTGTGGATAATAGCAAACACCATTGAAAATATTGGGACTTCCAGCTTAAAATACCATAGAGTTGCCTTGTATGACCTAGAAAATGGCTAGAGAGGAACACTCTATGGTAGTTCCTACATTTTCTAGGAACACTCTATGGTAGGTGTGCTGCTTTGTGTCCTGTGGATAAATGAATCAGTGGATAATGAATCAGTGGATACGGGGGTCCTACTGTAGTTTCTACTATAAAATACTTATGTGGGGAATTTAATTAAACAGCAAGAACATTGTTCATCCATTAGGAAAAGGAGGGAACCTTTATTTAAACAGTTATCTTAAACTGTATGAATACCTAATCATTTGAGGCTACAATCCTGTATATATGCAAACAAACCACTATAATCCCCTAATAACTGAAAACTAATATTGGCCAAGAGAAAGGGCAGTGATATGTAATAAATCACATATCATGAAAATCCTTATTACAGGCCGCATTCACTTGTTTACATATACCCAAACAAACATTATTGAATCCTTATTTCTACTGACAACAGAAATACCTAATTAATACATTGCAACATGCCCTTGGTGTTAATTATTTGAAGGATATGCTCTCACCAATGATGGCTGAAGTTTCATGACATCCCCAGGAACTTTCTCTCAGTCTCAGGACCACAAATCCTGTCAAGGCCTGGGATGCTTCTGATGTGGCAACCCTACCTGCCCTCCACTTTTAGGACATCCCCACAGCTACTGAGAGTGGCCAACCTACCTTGTAAAGACAGGCATCCAACACACACTCACACACATTCTGTGGGTTGCCAGTGACGCTGAGACGGGAGCGCACAAAAGCGCAAAGCCCCGTGTTGTCAAAGGTGTCCCAGACTCCATCGCAAGCCAGCACCAAGAATTCGTCTTCCCCCGGGCAACGGGCCAAATGTTCAACCTCTGGCTCGGGGGAGACCAGCTGCTGAGTGGGGCTGCGCCAGGCCACAGCCTTGTAGTCAAAATCCCCCAAAGCACGCGAGACAGCCAGGGAGCCATTGACACGCTGCAGTGTCACAGTTCCACCGGCGTTTTCGATCCGCTCCCGCTCCCTTGGCTTGCTGGGCTTGTGGTCATCAGTGTAGAAAGCAACGGTGGCCGAGCGGCAGAGGAGAGCCCGAGAGTCGCCCAGGTTGATGAAGTAGAAATGCTGGGGCGACACTAGCACGGCGATGGCGGTCGAACCGGCACGCTCCCAGGCTTTGGCCTGCGACAGGTCCTGCATGCGCCGGTCAATGGACAAGAAGGCCTCCCGGATGGCCTCTTTCACCACCTCAGGGTCTTCCTCCTCTTCTCGGCTTGGCAAGGCCTTGGTTGCCAACACGTGTTCCAGCAAGTGTTGGGCACAGAACTGGGCCACTGTGCTGCCCGCATGACCATCATACACAGCAAAGAAAGCCCAGTTGGCCAGTGGGTCAGGCAGCTGAAGGCAGACACTGTGGGCGTCCTCCATATGGGCCCGCCAACCCTGCATGGAGCCTAGGCCATATCTTAAGCCCTGGGCCGCTCCTTGTTCCAGAAGCTTCTCTGTCCGTGGTGTCGTCAAGAAGGCGCTGGGAACGTCTTCCTCTTCCTCCTCCTGTCTCTCCTTCTTCCCCTCCGCCTCCTCCCCTTCTTCAGTCTTGAAGAACCTCGACACCATCCGCTCAGCTTCTGACACCACCAACCTCATAAAGTTGGCCATCGTCGGGCAAAATATTTTCCCAAATTTTTGAGAGGCCGGCTCTTGGAGCTGCCTCTTGAAATCCTGAGAGAATGAAGTGTCCTCTTTTTTTAGGGGAGGGGAGACTCAGCTGTGGCCACCACTTCGCATTTTGGGGACCCCCCTCCACGCATGCACACAATCCCCTGGGTACCCCCTGTTCTGCTTTGCTGGAGGTTTTTACCCAGAATCCTTTGCCATGGTCCCACACAGTCAAGTAGCTGATGTCTCTGAGCTTTTGACGGTACAATTGCGAAGTTGGGGTCTGAATCTCAAAGGAAGGCTGGGACTCATCCCCGCCCAGGAGAACTGTTTAATATGGCAGCATTGCTCACCTGGGGGTTGCCCAGTAGCCTGCTCTGCTAGCCCAGTGGTGTTGATCACTCACTCTTGATCTTTGGATGGTCCATGCATTCTCTCTTCTAAGGAGCATCAACTCAACACCTTGCATGTTCCTTTGCTCCCAAACTCTCTGCATCTTCTCCAGGCCGTTGCTCAATCCTATGCAGCCTTCCACACTCTGCCATCTGCACCCCCCACCCAGCCTCCAGGAAGCAATTTCTGATTGGCTCTGTCCGCTCTCCAGCATTAGCCCAGCAATGGTAATCTCTTCATCCTGCAGCTAAATATGGGGTTTTAAACCGCTCTAATCCCCATGTGTCTTTATGCGGGCTCTCTAGCCTGTTGGAGAATCCACTCCGTTGCCTAACTTCTTTGGGTCACTGCCTGGCCTCCTTCCTTTGAACAGGCAAATGGGTGTGTGCGTACAGCTGTTTGCAAATGCCAATCCCTTCTTATTCCATAGGGCCAGTTACCAAATGAAGAAGGCTGAAAGCCCGGACTCTTGCCCTGGTGGACTATGCGCATAGAAGCCAATCTAGGGACAGGGTGCACCCCCCTCTGCACATCTGCTTCCACTGAGACCTCATTTGAATGTTTTTATTTTATTTTTCCCATTTTCCCAAATTAAAATATGTTTACAAACATATAATCACATGCAACATACCAACATAAAATCTATTTATATATATAATTCTCTTGAGTAGGTTGCCTTTCCCAGTGTGCTGATTGGCTGCTATGCAAAAATGAGCATAACAGGCTGTCTGAACAACCAATTGGCCGTGGATTTTCCCTGGGTTTTTTTCCGGGCTGAGAAAATCTATGGATGCTGTCCGTGAAAGCCTTCGACTTCACAATTGCCCATGGTTCCATCGTATGGAATCCTGGGACTTGTAGTTTGAAGGGCCCTAGAGCTCTGTAGTGGAGCATTCTGCGACGTTTTGGGGGGCCCTCCTTCCAAATACGGTGTAAGGATTCGGGTTCCCATGGAGACTGATGGTATTCCCAGCGAATTGCACTGTGGAGACCAGGCGGGGGTTTTCCTTCTGAGGGAGCTCTCCGGGGTGCTGAAAGGAAGATCCCTCTGTTCCTCGTTGACCTTCAGCACCTGGGACAGCTCAGGCAGAAAGAAAACCTGGAGCCGATGCCAAGCGCTCAGCTGACATGGAAGCCAAGGGCCCCAGTAGTTAGATGGTTCTCGGTTCTTCCTCCCCCCCAAAAAAACCCATTGACGCCCCCCCCCCAAAAAAATTGAGTGTGGTCCCTCATTCTTCTCTGCGGAGAAAGGAGGAGGAGGGGGCGGTCATTGATGGGGATGAGTGACGGACAAAGTCCCACCCCCTCCCTCCCCGACCCCCCTTTCCCAGCCACACCCTGGGCTCCCCCCCCACCCCCCACCCCACCCAGAGGGCCTTCCTCTTCAGCCCCCTCCTCTTCCTCCCTCCTAGCTCTGCACCCTCCCCTCCCTCCACCCCCGCCCTCTCCCTCCCCCTCCCTCCCTTCCCTGCCGCATCCCTGCCTCCTCCTCCTCCTCCTCCTCCTCCTCGGCTCCTCTTTGTCTGCCTCCCGCGGCCCTCCTCACCCCCCCTCCCCGGCCGGTGGGAGCAGCCAGAGACCCCCTCCCCTCCCTTCCCTTCCCCTCCCCTCCCTCCCTCTCCCGGGCGGTGGGGAAGGGGCTCCTCGGCCGCCCACGGGCCGCGATGGGGCCTCCGGGAGGGAGATGAGCCGGGGGGGGGCGGCCGAGGAGGAGGAGGGCAGCGCGGCCCCTGGGCATCGGGGGCTGGGGGGCGCCCCGCATGGACCTCGAGGCGGCCGGCTGCTGGGGCCATGGGTCAAGTCCTGGGCTTTGCCCACTGCAGTAGGTATCTGGGGGGGGGGAGGGAGGGAAAGGGAGGGAGGGAGGGTCCAGGGTGGGGGGGGCAGAGCCTTTCATTTCTCTCAAAACACGCATTGGGGCCTCCCACCCCTTGATCTGAATCCCCTTCCCCTGAAAAGCCCCCTTTCAGACATGCAGGCCCAGAGGGAAGGATGGCGCATCTCAAGGGGACCCTTGCCACGAAATGACTTTTTTTTAAGGAGGTACTTTGGGGGTGTCCTAGGGCCAGCCCCCCCCCTCCACATCCTGAAGCAGGCCCCCAGGCCGGGATCTTGGGCAGCCCCCCCCACCACACCTACTGCTAAGGTGAAGGGAAGAGAGATGCTCTATAGGGTGTAGGATGAACAATTAAAATAAGTCAGTTTAAAGCAGTGTTTCTCAACCAGGGTTCCCCAAGAGGTTGTGCTTGTGGGGGGGAAGCAATAGCAGTACAGTATATAGAATAATGCTTATGCAGGGGTTCCCTGAGACCTGGAAATTATTTCAAGAGTTCCTCCAGGATAAAAAGGTTAAGCATGGTTGGTTTAAAGGATGACACCAAAGTAATATTGATATTTATTTTTTAAAAAACTAAATGGATTTATATAAGAATAATAATTTACAATAATACCACACTGGGGGGCCCTCCTAATCCCAGGCCCTCAGTGTAGACCCTCCACTTATGGGGGCCATGCCTAGGGCAGGAGAGGAACAGAGGGGGGATGCTGCTCTCTCCCAGTGGGCCTGGATGGAAAGGTTAGCAAGGCATTGCATGCCTGACCCAAAACTTTAGGCACCCCCCTTCCATCTCCCCACACACACACACCTTGTAATGTTGGGCCTCCACAGCTTTGTGTATAAATCAGGGGAGCACCAGAGCCTTCCCCCACATCCTGTGTGTATGTAGGACTCTTAGTTGTGATTGCTGAGTGCTGAAGGACAAATGCACTTGCCATTTGCACTTTGCACATGATCAGAGACATGTGCTTTTTTTTTTTTTTTTGAGAGGGTGAGTCTTGCAGATGTTCCAGATTTGAGCCTCTGAAATCCCATGGCCACCACAGCTTGAGGGACTAAGCATGTCTCCAAATCAGCACCTCTTAATATTTCATGGCCTTTCCTGAGTTTAAAATAAAAATAAAAAATAGACAAGGATTTGAAAACAGGAGGAAATGTCCCATAATTCAAAGATGCCTAGAAGCATATTGTTGCAATCTGTGTGTCAATGCAGAGGGTCATTTTTTTCTGGGAGTTTTTGGTGGAATGTCTAAAGAACAAGGCCATTAAAGACCATAATTCAAAAGTTCAGGGTTCAAATACATAAGGAGGAGGTAGGACCTACTGAGATTTAGGTTGGGCTCCTAACAAGAGTGACACACAAGTGATAAGAATGGTGTTTGCAAAAGAGTTTTACCAGAAGGTGGGGCGAGGCCTGGCTTTCTGAGTGTCTCTTGTCCACAACTCCCCAGCAGTTCAGGCCATTTCACAGCCTGACACAGAAGCTTAGACATAAACCAAAATTTCAAGCCAAGGCCCCTAGCCTCACCCTAAAAGTATCAAGAAGGTTTCATGCCATTTTCACTTCTCAGATGGTGCTGATTGGTGGTTCTGAGCTCATCGGTTTCCTTCCATTGAATGGTTATTATTTTTTTAACCATCATTGCCTAATGAAGAAGCCAGTGGGGTTCAAAAGCTAGCATGGTTTATGCCTCTTAGTCGTCCTGATAAAGAGATCACACAACATCTCTTTCTGGATGTTCCTTCTGTTTCTATGAGGGCTGGGCACCTCTGGATGACTGGAGAGCCATTTTGGGCTCATCCTAACCCTGTGAGGGCTACACTGCCACCATTTGGGGAACAGAAAGTGATGTCTCTCATTTCTGGCAGGTTTCTCAATGATATATTGCTGTGTTTTGGGGAGTGGGGACAACATTAGAACAGAAAGTGCACACCCCTGGAGTAATTGGCTAAAAATCCAAAATTGGGCAAATTGTTTTAAACATTTGAACTCAAGTCAGGGAAGGCTTAGGAAGTTCAGATACCTACAAGCTGGAATGTGTCCAGAGGCGGGCAACCAAAATAGTGGGAGGTCTGGGAGCCATTATGAGGAGCGGCTTAGGGAGCTGGATATGTTTAGCCTGTGGAAGAGAAGGTTGAGAGGGGACATGAGAGCCATGTTTAAATATTTGAAGGGATGTCACACTGAGAATGGAGCAAGCTTGTTTTCTGCTGCTCCTGAGACTAGGACACAGAGCAATGGACTCAAACTGCAGGAAAAGAGATTCCACCTAAATATTTGGAAGAACTTCCTGACAGTAAGAGCTGTTTGGAAGTGGAATACACTGCCTGGGAGTGTGGTAGAGTCTCCTTCTTTGGAGATTTTTAAACAGGGGAATTCAACAGTTGGGAGAGGGGAGAGGGGGGCAGAATCATGCCCTTGCCAGTCGGCTCAGGCCAAAGCAAACTGCTGCAGCCTCTCCTAGCTTGTCTGTGCTTCATCATTAATAACTTTCACCATCTTGATCACATTCTGATATCACTCGGCCACACATGTCCTGGTTTTCATCTGCAAAATGTTGGAAATTGTGTATAGCCATGAGTCCTAAGGCCTTTTTTCTGTTTCTTCCAGAAGAATCTCCTTCAACCGCCTCCACCACACCGGACTCTACAGATGGTGAGTAGTACCCATGGCTGGCATAAACAGGTGGCAAAAGTCCCAAACTTACCAGGGATCCAAACCAAAGCTTTTTTTTTTTTTTAAAGAAACTCTTTTGGACTACCTTTCCCCTTATCCTTTGTGCTAGGTGGTGGATTGTGGGACCCGTAGTTCCCAAAAGTACACTTTCCAAGCTGTGGTCATCCTCTGAATGTGAGCAAGGAGGTGGTTTGTGATATCTGGGGCACCTTCTTCGTTTTGGGACTCCATATCTCCAGGGCCTTGTGTAAAGTGAGGCTGGGTTCTGTTTTTCCTCACTCACTTGCCCTGCTCCTCAAGATTTAAGCCTCAGGGGATTCCTAATCATTTTGGTCAGATTCATAGTAAAGAAGGATAGAATTGGAAGAGACCCCAAGGGCCATCCAGTCCAACCCCACTCTGCCATGCAGGAATACACAATCCAAGCGTTCCCAAGAGATGGCCATCCAGCCTCTGTTTAAAAACCTCCAGAGATGGACCATGGATCCTTTGGGTTTTGGTCTCACTTCACAGCTCTTCTGGATTGCCTGAGTGGTCTCCTCTCCAAATTTTCCCTGTTCACCAGAGCGTGTCCCTAACTTTCCCAGTTGTAGTTTCCCCAAAGTACCACTTATGAGCTCTTCTGAGTTTTCTCAGAGGGGAAAGGGGTGGGGTGGTTCTTTAAAAGGTGGGGGCTGACCTTTCACTCATTTGCCCTGACGCAAGTCCTGACTGTTGTCCTGTCCTGCCTCAGGTGGCAACGATGAGTCCGACTTCCCTGAGCTGCAGACGGCGCGGGAGTTCTCCGAGGATGAGGATGAGGCCTCTGTAGAATGGGGGACGCCGCGGGAGTTGACTTTTTCCTACATCACCTTCGCGGCCCCCAACAGCAGCAGCCCTCCTTTAGGGGACCACAGTTCTAGGGGGCGGCGTGACTCCCAGACCCGCCGGGTGCGGGCCCCTCTGCCACGCACGGAGACCTGTGAGACCTTTGTGCCAGCGCTGGGGGACAGTTTGGAGAACATTCCCAGCCTCTGCCCGTCCCCCGAGGGAGAGGGGGCGCCGGGCCCAGGCAGCTGCCAAGGACTGGACTCCTTCTCGGGCTGGGATGTCCAGATAGGCTGCACCAACGGACTGGAAGGAGAGAGGCAGCCTGGATCTCCACCTCACAACCCTGTTGTGCAGGCCACGGAAGGGGAACGGAGTAGCAGTAGCAGCAGCGACTCATCCTCAGGTACAGGAGATGGGGGGAAAGAAGCTGGTGTGGCCACTGGATGAAAATGGGGTAGATGGAAGAGGAAAAAATCTATCAATGCATCCTCTCCAATGTTTCATAGATGAAAACAGGCATGTGTGGCCAAACAACATCAAAGAAAGATTAAAATGGCAAAAGTGAAAAATGAGGAAGAATATATAAGCTAGGGGAGGCTACAGCAGTTTGCTTTTTTCTGAGCCTCCTGGGAAGGACAGGATTGCACCCCCCTTCCTCTCATCTCCCAGGGGAAAATTGAGTACAAGCTACTTTTGCACTTTGAACTCAGTTTGCTGTCATTGAAGTAAGCTGAGCATAAAGGAGGAAAGTGAGAAGAGGAGAGAAAACTGGGGTATTTTAATACCAGCTGGACAAATGGGATGGCAGAGGATTAGCAGGGGCTGTCTCTGCCAAATTGGGACAGTTGTAAGCTATGTCAAAATAGCTATCAGTCATGGTAAGTCAGATCTGCAACAAAATGTTGCAGTGTAGAGTGGTTCAGTTCAAGGCTCCTGGCAGCCAGCCAGCTATGCTCTATTTTAGGGCACTCCATTCCATTCTCCTTCCCGCTTGCCCCCACTTTCCCAAGCTTTGGCCAAGGGCAATAGAAGCCTTTGACTTTGGTTTCTTGGGAAAACAGTCCCTGCATCTCACTTGGCTTGTTTTTGGTTTTTTAAGTCAAACCAGCTTCAAACAAGGGGGAAAGGTAGAATCCCTTCCTGGGACTGCACAACTGAAATGCAGGGGATGCTGGGATTTAGAGTGTTCTCTTTACAGATGGAATGCCAAAGTGTGTTTTTCTTGTTTAGGAAAAAGATAACAAGAAAGTTTGCATTCAAATTTTATGGGGTGGGTGGTTCTCTAAGTATCTGGGGGTGGTGGTAATATGGCCCCCGAGCCTCAGACAGTTCACGACCTCTAGTATAGATTAACAAAAGACAACTTGGAGAGATTTCAGATTTTTAAAAAATGGACATTGATTTGTGAACCCATACCCTCCAACATTTCACAGATGAAAACTGAGGCACATCTGGCCAAGCCACATAATTATTGTATATTTTAATCTCTTCTAATTTAATATTATTTTAAGGGGTGAGTGAGCCAGGGTACTGCAATTATGGAGTGTTTATATTATAAGCCACCCTGATTGCATTGCAGAAGGGCAGGATAGAAATAAATTTTATTATTTTTATTATTTATTAAAATGTGGTCCAGATGGCAAAAGCTCTTCATGAGGAAGGACAAGCCAGGGGAGCCTGTGGCCATTTGCTTTTGCCTGAGCCAACTGGGAAGGACAAGATCCCACCCACCCCCTCTCCCCACTGCAGAGTTATCAGAGTGAAAACACCTTTTGCACTTTGAACTCAGTTTGCAGCCATTGAAGTAAGCTGAGGACAAAGGAGGAGGAGAGAGAGAGACCAGGGCATTTTAAAAGCAGCTGAAAAAGTAGGATTGCAGAGGATTAATTGGGACTCTCCTTGCCAAATCAGGACTGTTGGAAGGTGTGGGGACTGAGATGGTTGTGATTCCAGATTAATTAAGCCATAGCAAGAGCCAAACAATCAGTTGTGACCTTGAACATGTGGGGTTGTCCACCCTGCCGCAGATACTTCTCTGGGGGACCTCCCACCACCTGACGCCTTACTGCCCGAACAGGAAGAGGGTGCATCTCCCGGTGCTGAGCGCCTCCAACCCCAAGCACTGACTTCAGCACTAGAGTTTGTCCAGCACTCATTTCTGGATGAAGAGATGGAGGAGGCGCATGAGAAGGAGGAAGAGGAGGGGTTAGGCTGGGAGCCAATTGCAGAACAGCGTCAAACAGAACCAGACCAATCAGGGAGCCCGTTGGAAATATGCATCATAGGTGAGTCGATGGCAGAAGCATGTGCGCACATGTGTGTGTGTGTGTGTGTGTGTGTCTTAGTTTCCAAATGAATTTATTTATTTGTTCACTTATTTATTTGCACCCCAGGAAAAAGATGGGAGTGAAGTTCCAAGTGTTTCTGGTGGATTACTATTAACACTCTTTACTTGGGGCTGCCCTTGAAGGATGTTTGGAAACTTCATTTGGTCCAAAGAGCTGTTACCCGAATTCCTGAGGTCCGTGGAAATTCCACGTGTGTCTACCAAAAATCAATATTTCTGTGGGGGGTTGTAATTAGCTCAAATAGTGGTTGTGAGAGGTTGGGTTACAGTGAGATCTTTTGACCTACGTATACCAGGGCTCACTGATGAGACTCCAAGCCAGGGAA
This sequence comes from Gambelia wislizenii, assembly GCA_030847615.1. Classification (NCBI taxonomy): domain Eukaryota; kingdom Metazoa; phylum Chordata; class Lepidosauria; order Squamata; family Crotaphytidae; genus Gambelia; species Gambelia wislizenii. The sequence goes on from JAUMIR010000010.1 coordinate 37,852,679, forward strand.
TTATATATATATATAAATAATCAAGGGAATGCAAACATGCATAAACTCAGGCTTCAAGCACTCACACAAGGCACCTGGCATGCCTCTATGGTCAACTTTTTTCAACTTCATTCTTCAGTGGCCAAAAATGAAACGGAGCTGCATCCACGTGGCCATTTAGAGCACCCTGTTTTCAGCATTCTTAGTGGATGATGGTATTCTCCTCTAAGGTGAGGCCATCTGGTGTTAGAGCTTTTAGTCTATAAATCCCAAAATTTTCCCTTGTGTCCAGAATGTCTGAAGGAGGTGGTACCTCAGTGCCAAAGAGGAGCAAATCAGAGAGGCTGTGATATTCATAGACTCTGAAAGGCCTGGCCGCTGGTCGCTCTAGCTTCCTGGTTAGAATAGCAGACTTATGGTTTCTGAAGCATAGAATCGTAGAGTTGGAAGAGACCACAAGGGCTATCTAGTCCAACCCCCTACCCTGCAGGAATACACAATCAAAGCATGTATACAGGTCTGTGGTAGTGTTGCCCACATGCTGCATCCTGTATGCCTGCATTCAACCACATGGATAAGATTTCAGGACTGCCAGGTGATGTCTTCTTGGATATAGTAGGAACTTCCAGTCAGTACGCTCCTAAAAATGACAGTCTACTTAAGTGATGCAACAATGCATTGAATCACAAGGATGCCATCCTGGATTGTTGACTGATATTTTCAGGACAGCTTTTCCCAGCAATCTCCTTAGATTTGGTATCTGGCAGAAAGCTATAACTGGAACCTTGCTGATGGCTCTAGCTAGATGTTACAAATTTGTTAGCAATGGATAAAGTAGTTTGCAGTCAATTAACTTAATGGGGAGAGAGGAGAGGAGAAGTCAAAGTCTTGCCCTTCCCAGGTGGCTCAGGCAAAAGCAAACTGCTGCAACCTCTCCTAGCTCACCTGTTCTCCCTCCTTAATAACTTTTGCCATCTTTACCATATACTGTGATATTGCATGGCCAGATGTGCCCAAGTTTTCACCTCTGCAATGTTGGAGGGTATGTTATCTGTCATGGCTCTGCCCTTAGGTATCCTGGGATATATAGTTCGGGGAGATGCCCTCCCCTGAATGACAGCACTGGAGTTCTCTCTCTGAAAGAGATTTCTAAGTGCCTCACAAAACTATAGGACCCATGGTTCTGTAAGACAGAGCCGCGGGAGTTAAAGCAGGATGGAAGAAGGATAATTGCGTAGTCCAGATATATCCCTGGACTCGAAGAGGTGTGACCCAGCGTCAAGGCTCTTCTGGCATTCTCCGCCCTATTCGGTTTCATTGCATGGGGCCGATCCGGGCCTGCTGCTCCAGGGAAACAGGCCCTGCTCCCAGACGCCGGCAACGTGCCAGGAGCAGAATTGTAGCGGAGTCAAGTCAGCAGGTATAAATAGCTGCTCTGCTGAGGGCAGCAAAAATGGGAGCCTAGGCGCATTGGCCTCCCAAAGATTCCCTGAACCTGCCCACCCTCGTTGGTGACCTCTGGGAAACAAAAGCTCAGAAGGAAGCCCCACCTCTCCCAAAAGGCCAAATCAGACTCCCAGCTCCTTTTTCCAGTGCAAACCAGGAGTCCTTTCACACCGCACAATTATTCCACTGTGATTCCACTTTAATTGCCATGGCTGCATCCTATGGAATCTGCAAGGTTTCCAGTTTAGGGAGGCACTAGAGCTCGGGGGTGGAGAATTCTAAATGCTCCTCCCTAAACTACAAATTCCAGGAATCCACAGGATGTGTGCCCTGGCAGAGTGGAATCGTAGTGCTATTACTATGTAGTGTCAAAGGGTCCCTGGGTGAGGAGCTGAAATAAAACTGGCTGGGGGATTGGGGGAGCTGCAATCCCCCATTAAGCCCTTTTCCTAAATTCTGCACCCAGGTCCCTCTCTTATGATGTCTGGGGGATTCTGGGAGTTGCAATCCCCCAAAACCATTTCCCCAGATTCTGCACCCAGGCCCCTCTCTTATGATGTCTGGGGGATTCTGGGAGTTGTAATCCCCCAAAACCCTTTCCCCAAATTCTACACCCAGGTCCCTCTCTTATGCTGACTGGGGGATTCTGGGAGTTGCAGTCCCCTAAAGCCATTTCCCTAAATTCTACACCCAGGTCCCTCTCTTATGCTGACTGGGGGATTCTGGGAGTTGCAATCCCCCAAAACCCTTTCCCCAAATTCTACACCCAGGTCCCTCTCTTATGCTGCCTGGGGGATTCTGGGAGTTGCAATCCCCCAAAGCCATTTCCCCCAAATTCTACACCCAGGTCCCTCTCTTATGCTGCCTGGGGGATTCTGGGAGTTGCAATCCCCCAAAACGCCCTTTCCCCAAATTCTGCACCCAGGTCCCTCTCTTATGCTGACTGAGGGTTTGGGGGGGTGTAATCCAAAGAGGACCACCCGTCCACGTTCTGCACGACTGCAGGGAGGGAGTTCACAAACAGGCGCCCCCAGCCCCGTTGCTGTCCCTCCCCCTCCAAGAGGCCCCCTGGTCTTCCATCGCCACCCCTTCCAGCCACCAGAAGGAGGCAAGACAGGGGAATATTCTGTGATGGGAGACAGCAGCTGGGATTCGTCAGCTATAAATAGCCCCCCCTCAGTTCCTCCGACATGCGCTTCCTTAGCCCCCCTCCCATGACTGGGCATCTCTCCTCCAGCCAGCCAGCCAGGCACCCGTACCAGTGGCGAGGTCCCGACAAGGAGCACCCAAAGCTGCGAGCAAAGGGGAGGTTGCCATGGCTAATACAGGTGGGACACCACAACCCCCCCCTCCAGCAGAAAGGCTTTAACAAATATCCCAAATGGGTACGGCTGGGGTGAGGGGTAGAATGTGAGGGATGGAGGGGGGAGGATTTTATGGGAGAGGTTTATGGGGTAGGGGAAGGATCCTGGACGGGACCGGAGCTACCCAAGAGGTTGGGATGGGCAGCGTGGAACTGTGTACAAGTGTGGAAGGGGGTGTCATCTTTGTGGCTGGGGGAAGCATGAGATTGGGGAGGCAGCCAGCAGGTTTTGGGGGGCACAGTGTGGGTGTTGTCAGAGATGGATGATTGAGAACACACACAGACCAAGAAAACCCTGTGGCTATGGCTGATCTGCCTCCCCCCCCCCCGCCACACACCCTGCCTGAATCTCTTGCACCTCCAGGAACTAGCTGAGCTACCTACTTGGCATTTGGGCCTGTCAGTTACCGAGGGGGAGGGGGAGGGAGGCATCCGACAGCTGCTCCATACTTTCAGCTGCCTGGCCTCTTTTTTTTCCATCCCCCCCCCTTGCTGCTCCACACCCGTTGGGGCCCTTCTATAAGGTATAAGGAAAGCAGCAGCAAAATGCATTAGCCCAGGGGGAAAAAAAACTCTGATTTATTCCTTTAGAAGGACATGGGCTGCTTTTCAGACGCTGGAGCAGGAGACAGCAAGATGGGCAATGGGCCAGTAGGCTGCTGAAGTGTTCTTCAGAATATTCGGCTTTGGACCCATGGCCAACACTGTACCATAGATTTCTGCACAGGCCTTGGTGCCATCTCCCAGCAGTTGTGGCCCACGGCGAACCGTAGCCGTGGAATATAGAAAGTAAATCAGGACAGCCTCTGAGCATGGGCAGAGTGTTTTTCCCTCCCCATTGAGTAACCACAAAAGCGTACATCTGGGATGAAGAGGCTGAGGAAGCGGTGGCTTCCATGGTGGAACCATGGCACCTCGCCAAGGGCACTTTAGCCGTGGGTTCCGGCACTTGGTGGGGTGGACTAGATGGCCCTTGGAGTGCCTTCCAACTCTGTGATGCTATAAGCTTAGAAACAATGTGGTGGATGGGGGAATTAAATTTGGATAGTGGAAGGGAGGGTTGTTTTGCGCTTCTGGAATGCTGGGAGTTTTGCCTCTCTCAGGATGACCAACCATGCTTGGGAAAAGTTCCTTTTTTGGTCTGTAGCTCAACCTGCACAGCTCCCTTTTTTTGCATTACAGATCTAGTCTCTTTAACACCATCAGGAAACTTGTATTTCTCTTTCAACACAGTGCTCCTCAGGCTCCCTGATGTGGGGCACCAGCAATCTTTCCCCCCTATGTGCCACAGACTGGCACCCTATTCATGCCCATTGGCTACATTTTTTTTTTCTTCTTTCCTGAAAACTCACTGAATAGTTTGTCAATGCTTGGAAATATTCCTTTGCTCGGGGAATCCTTTGGGGAACGGGAACATACACTCAGGAATCAACTCCTCCTGGATGAAGGGATTTCTGGGAACTGTGGCCCAAGCTGCCGCTGACCAAACTTAACCCCAACGCATAGCAAGTGACCAGGGCAGGCTGGAGATCTTGGCCTTGGTGCCTCCTTGGGTCATGGGACCCAAGTCCCAGGTTGGAAACATCTGGACAGAGGCCAGCATGATGATGCAGCAGCACCCAGGGGAACAGAAAGGGAATTCACCCATCACCGAGCCCGCTGCCTTCTGTCACAGAAAGATGCATACTTTCCAATATTTCATGGGTGGAAACCACAACACGTGTGGCCCAGCAACATCTGAGTATGACCAAGATGACAAACGTTATTAATCAAGAACACACAAGCTAGGAGAGACTGCAGCAGTTTGCTTTTGCCTGAACCTCCTGAGAAGGGCAAGTCTGTCCCTTCTCCTCTTTCACCTTCTGAATTAATGGAGTGCAAACAACTTTTGCATTTTGAACTCAGTCTGAAGCAGTTGATGTAAGCTGGGGACGAAGGGGGAAAAGTGAGAGAAGGAGAGAGAGGGAAACTTGGACATTGTAACAGCTGCTGAAAAAGTGGGATGGTAGAGGATTAATCAGGACTATTTGCAAAATTTGGACTGTTAGAGGGTATGAGGATGGCAGAGGGCCTCAGGCTTCCTTTCAGCTTTTTGGAGTTCTTTTCTTTGGTGTGGAACTGAATTATCTCATTAGAGTTTGTAAGATTTCAGCCCTTGACTTAAATTCTTTGATTTGTCTCAGAAACAGCATCTGAGATTTTGCTAGAGCTTGGGAAAGTTACTTTGTTTGGACTACAGCTCCCAGGAGTCTTCTACTCAGCATGGTCAGTGGAACTTTTCCAAGTGCTGCCTTTTCGGACTGGACTCCCACGTGCTTGTATAACAGGAGAAAAGATGTGATCAGCCCCTTTAGCTACTTTTTTGGGGGGTGGGGGAGATTTTGCTATGATTGGGGGAAAGAATCAGTGGTGGTTGTGGAGCTTAATTTTATACATTTCCAAACATTAATTGAAATATGTTCCATGGTCTGGCTCATATCATGAGGACAAGAGACCTGGTTGCTCCTCAGAAACAGTTTTGGGGGCCTCACCTCTTTCTTCACCCCTACCTTATGCCCTTCCTCATAAAAGTAGAGGCCACGCAACCCAAAAGGCAGCTGTTTCTGACTTTGCAGATGAGCATAATATTGTTGCTGTTAGTCTTGTGTGTGTGCTTGTTTGCAGTGGCGGATTTGGTGTACTGGCGGGACACCCGCAAGTCGGCCTGCGTGTTCACCGTCCTGATGGTGGCCCTGCTGTGCCTGCTCCACTTCAGCATCATCAGCGTGGCCTCTTACGTCTCACTGGCTGCCCTCGCCGTCACCATCTCTCTCAGGGTTTACAGCAAAGTGCTCCAGGCCATCCACCGTGGAGAGGGGAACAACCCCTTCCAGTGAGTAAGCCTGCTTTAACCCTGCCTGAGGTATGGGAGAACCCTGCCTCATGTGAGATTGCATGACTGAATTCACTGGAATAAAGTAAACGTATTAATCTTCCTAAAATTGATGCTTACATGTGCCTAACTCTTGATCATGCTACTTTGAGTCTTTCTCTGGGGTTAAGAGTTGATTCTATAGTGGCAAGGAGTTCCACTAGTTATCAGAGACTATGCACAATTTCCCACTGCCCTATGCATGAGAAAGGGGGGGGGGGTCCCAAGGGGAAAAGACCCCCCCCAGTCTAAACTCAGTGGGGGGGGTGGCAAAATTGTTTTTGGGAGTTTGTAGGGAGTATCCTGGAGTGAGGCAACTCAGGATTACTTCTACAGGGAAGATAATCTGGGATCCAGGGGAGTGAGCCCAGGTTTAGCCCTTCATAGGGGGGAAGAGGCGGGGGGGGGGAGAGAAAGGGGGAATCCACATGGCAAACCCCCACTTTCCTAAAATGACCCTGCCTGGGACCCGAGACCCATAGGAGAAACCCTTCTTTCAGTCCCACCACCTTCATAGGTAAAGTGGGTGGGCAGGTGAGTCAGGGCCTTCTCAATGACTAGAATGCTTTCCTCATTCATGTCTTTCCATTGGCAGACAAAGCCCCTTTTTAAAAAAATTCCAACAGGCTTTTAGAATTGAAGGCTTTTAGCATAAGGGGCAAACATGCTCTATTGTTTTTAACTGGTTTTTAAAAATAATAATTGTTATCATTATTATTTCATTTATACCCCAACTTTCTCCCCATAAATCTGAGACTCAAGGCAGCTAACAATACTGATTAAAAACTATACAAACACTTCAATTAAAGTCAGTTTACAAACAATTTTAAAATCCTTTTTAAATGTGTGGGTTTAGATGCTTTAAATATAGTTAATAGCCTAATTCTTTTTTAATGTTGACGTTGTCTATGTTCGTAACCATATTGCAATCATTTTAACTAGTAAGGTGCCTTGAATCCCAGTCTTGGGGAAAGGGAAGGGTGTAAATAAAGGAGGAAGAAGAGAGTATTATTATGATGATGACAACGACAGTAATATTGTAATACACTACAACCCCCATATCCACGGGTATCCCATGCTTTCACTTACCCACATCTGGGGGGAAAAATATGTCCTCTCTAGGCATTTTCTAGGTCCTCCAGTGCAATTCTATGGTCAATTTCTGGTGGAAGTGTCAAGGTAATATTGCTTTAAGTGCAAACTGTCCACTCAGTATATGCTCACTGAGAGGCATCTGGCATATGTGATGGTGTTGGAGCAACAGACCACATACAGCACAGCTGAAGTGGGCTTGATCACAGCTGTGGCTAGGCAGAAGGCTGACTAGCAAACGCTCCTATATAGTCGAAGCGCAAGATGCATTGTGTGTGGGTTGGTGTTGTGGAGAAAGAGGAGTGTTGGTGGATGTTGGAGAAATTACTATTGAGTTCATTTTGCTGTGTATATACTGTAAGCAAAGATAAAGGCCTCCAGATATCTTTGGATGAACCTCGCTGCCTGTAAGTCTCTTTTTGTGTGTGAAAGTGAGTCAGAGCTGTGAAACGGCTGCTAGATGAAGCCTATGTTTTTGTGCCCTTTCTGCTGCACAGTTCTGCTGTTTTGGCTACTCCTGGGTTGTTTGTCCCCAGGCTGTGCCAGGTGCCTCTCAGTGAGCCTATACTGAGTAGACATAGAGTCACACTGGAGGACCTCCAACTGCTTAGAGAGAACACCTCTCTAGGCATTTGGATTTCCTCCAGCACAATTCTATGGTATGCTTCCACCGGAAATATAGGGTTTGCTACTATTTGCAGTTTTTGCTATCTGCAGTAAGTCCAGAAATGGATATGGGGGTTGTATTGTACATGATTTAAGATTTGGCCAAGAGGCGGTGAATCGGTTTTATGGCTGGCTGTCCTGCAGTGGCTCTGAGTTATGTGGGAGCTGCTCCAGTTCTGAACCTCTGTCAAGGATCGGATCCAGCACCAGGAGAGAGCTCCCATGCAACTAGGAGTGGCTGCAGGAGCAGCAGCAACCACAAAATCGACTATGATGAGGCCGTTCTTGGATTCAGATCCACCGGCTTCCCCTAGATTTATTTGGATCTACTGCTGGGAAGTGATCACTAAAAAGGACCAGAGCCTATAGCGAGAAGCTTCCCATAGGTCTGAGATGGGCCAGATCCAGTATCCCGTTTTCTGATGAGACCCCAAATCTGCCCTCTCACTTTGCTTCCCAGTTTCCCTGTCTCACTGCCTCTCCCTGACAAAAGTGAGTCTAGCAAGTGTTTCTGCTTTGGCATCGGTTGTGAGGGATGCTCCCCACATGGAACGCCATAGCCACGGGGTTGTTTGGGTCACACTGAACCACCATCTCCTTTACCCCTTTCCTGTTGCCAGAGCCCAGCTGGATGCTGACTTTGGGCTGTCGAAAGAGCAGCTGGAACGGCTGACAGAGCGAGTCGTCTTCTACGTCACGTCAGGCACCAAGTCCCTCCAGCGCCTCTTCCTGGTGGACGACATGGTGGAGTCCATTAAGGTGAGTGGTTTGCTCGTAGCCCTAGATTTGTAGCAGGGTTTAAGGTCAACTGCTCCTTATCATGGAGGCTCTATTTTGCTATCATGAACAGAAAGAGCTACTTGACAGTAGAACAAATTGTTCTCCATAACTGGTGGGTTTTCCTCTGCTGGAAGTATTTTCAGTAAAGATGGTGGGGGGCAGGGGAGCTGACTGTTTGTCAGGGTCATTGTGTTTGCAAGATTCCTGCTCTGAGAAGAGGGTTGGATTAGATGTCCTCCTTAAGTCCCTGTCAGCTCTAAAATTCTTTCATTCCAAACATATTGTGCTCAGAATGGTTTGCTGAAAATATTTCAATTACAATTACACCGCCTCTGTAATAAAACATTTCTTTAAAAGGTGGTACACTATTACACAATAACATTATAGAGTTTGGGAAAGTGACTTTTGTGGAATGTAACTGCCAACAAAGACCAGGTGCTGTGGGCTACATTTCAGAGGAAGGAACTGGCAAAACCACCTCTGAAGATTCCTTGCTATAAATCTTATGGGGTCGCCATAAATCAATAGGTGACTTGAATCATGGAATCATAGAGATGGAAGAGACCGCAAGGGCCATCTAGTTCAGCCCCATTCTGCCCTGCAGGAATACACCATCTAAGCACAGACACACACCCACAAGTTCTCACCTTGGTCCCTTTCCCCAAAATGCTGCAGGCTAGAACTTCCAGATCATGGGAAAGGATTCCTTTTTGGACTGTCACTCCCAGAATCCCCCAGCCAGCGAGGGACAGGAGCAAGGGGTGGGGGAACCAGAGGCTAAGCTCCAGCCTCTGTAGGGGCCTGCCAGGATGAAATTCTCCTTGAGAACTGGAAGAGGCAGAGAAGGAGACATCTCCCTTGGTTGCTAAATCTAGGGTGCATTTACAATGTAGAAACAGTGCAGATTGACACCACTTTAACGGCCATGGCACCATCCTACAGAATCCTGGGATTTGCAGTTTGGTGAGGTACCAACACACTTGGGCAGAGGAGGCTAAAGACCTTGTAAAACTACAAATCCCAGGATCCCATAGGACAGAGCTACAGCACTTAAAGTGGCGTCAAACTGCATTACAGTATTTCTACAGTGTAGATGCACCCCTAGTTTAACACAATGAGAACGGGGTCCTAAGTAAACAAGGCTATTTGTTTTTTTACACTTTTCTTTTTCCTCTCTCCATTTTTCCAGTTCGCCTTCTTCTTCTACATCCTCACCTACGTGGGAGCAGTTTTCAACGGGCTGACCTTGCTTATACTGGGTAAGGCATGGAGGGGGGTAGAAGGGAGAGGGTGTCTTATGACTGGAGCAGAGCATGCTGGGAGTTTGCTGGGTGGCACTAGCCCAGGGGGGTGGGCAACATTTTTGGCCGAGAGAGTCGGATATGGTCCCAGGGGTTAGATTCCTCCCCTTATACTCCTCAGGATGCAAGGAAGGGTGGTGGGTTAAGCATCCCTTCCCTTCCCAATGAGATACACAGATGGAACTGCTGGCTAGGAGGGAGTTTTATCACCTTCTCAGGATCATTGTCCTACTGCCAGGACCATCCTAATTAATTAATTAAAATAAGATATATCCCACCCTATATCGAAAGATCTCAGCATTTGATAAAATCAGCTGGCCCAATTTTAAAACAATAGAAGATCATCTATACAGAACAACAACAAAAAAAAGTCTAGGACACAGTTTAACAAATTGGAAGGAAGACCATTTAAGACCAGTTAAAGAAAACAAAATCTGCAAAAAGCAATACCTTTATTGGCCAGCCAAAATGCACAAAGCACAAGGTGCAAGCGTTCGCAGCTCCACTGGCTTCTTCATCGGGCCAAATGATGTTTTAAAAATCATAAAGGAGAAGAAAAGCGACTGTTGGAGTCACAGGGCTACATTTTGCATCAGATATTATTGCACTCCAACATCTGATAGAAAATTGGGACTCAAAGCAGCTCACGATTTAAAAGAACAATGCAATTAAAAACATACAAGAAGAGAATCAAACTATTTGCGGTATTATAACAATTCACAGTAAAAGAATAAAAATGCCAATAAAAAGATAAAAAGGCTCTTAAAAACCATTCTGTTTAAACAGTAGTGCACCCCAAACCCATTCTTTAAAAAAATTCTGTTTTAAAGGCCTGTCTGAATAAAAAGGTTTTAGCCTGTTGATGGAAGGACAAGGAGACGGCCATTCGAATGGTCTCCTTGGGGAGGGAAGAACCATATAGGGCCTTATAGGTCATAACCAGCACTTTAAATTGTGCCCAGAAACAAACTGAGTATAGCTATTTCAACAGAGGCATGGTATGGTCTCTGTAACCTGCCCCAGGTAAGTCTGGCTGCAGCTCTTGTATTTTAGATCTTTCTAAATTATTGTTTTAACTTGATTTTGTTGTAAGCTCCCCTGGGACCTTCAGACATAGGGCAGGATGCAAACATTTAAACAAAGAAAGAAGGGTGGTTCAGCTTTCTTTTTGTCTCCCTTCTCTAGGTGTGATAAGTGCATTTACCTTCCCTCTGCTGTACAGGCAACATCAGGTGAGTTTCTTGTCTGGGAAGGGAGGGCTTTGGTTGGGGGGAAGATCGCTGGTAGAGATGTAAAATGTCTTGAAATTTTGCAGACAGGGATGGAAGGGAACCTGATTAAAATCCTGCAGATGGATGGCCATCTGTCAGGGAGGCTTTGATTGTGTATTCCTGCATGGCAGGGGGTTGGGCTGGATGGCCCTCGTGGTCTCTTCCAACTCTACAATTCTATGATTCTATGATTGGGCACATGTTGTGGCATAGCTGGCTTGGGGATTCTGGGAGTGACAGTCCAAAAAAGCACCTTTTCCCATGCTCCAGACGTTCCACCCTGCAGCATTTGGGGGGAAAGGGACCAAAGTTAGATCTTGTGTATGTATGCATCTTCAAGTCGCCTGTTGACTTACGGCGACCCCATGCATCCCATGAAGTTTGCTTCGGCAAGGAATCCTCAGAGGTGGTTTTTGCCAATTCCTTCCTCTGAAACAGAGCCTACAGCACCTGGGATTTCTTGGCGGTCTCCCATCCATGTACTAACCAGGGCTGACCCTACTTAGCTTCCAAGTTCAGATGGGAACAGGTGTCTTTTGGGGTGCCCAGCACAGTCACAGGGGTAAAATGATGTCAGGCGCCACAGCAACTGAGGAAACGTCCGAGGGAAGTGCTTCCATCGAGAGAGAAAAGTACACTGGCAGCTCCCAGCCTTTCTCTGGCAACAGAGGCAGCTTCCTCTTCCACCTTTCCTCCTGTTGCTTCTAAGCACCATTCCCCAAAATGCTTCATGCCAGTGCAAGGCAGGCTTATACTCAGTGTAGCAGTCCGTTCCCATATCAGGGATATGGCGAATCCAATGCAGGTCTAATGGATGCTTTTCAGGAGCTATCTATGGTGCTGAACTATTTGGGAGGAAGGCTTCAGCACCTTGGAGAGAACTTCTTTAAAGCCTAGATTAAAGCCTGAAGTTGATTCATAAACACTCTCTGTTTTCTTCCCCCCCCTTCTCCTCTTCTTTTTTCCAGTCACAGATCGACCAGTACGTAGGGCTGGTGAGGAATCAGTTGAGTAACCTCAGAGCAAAGTAAGTCATAATGCATGTCCCTTATATCCTTCTGCATAGATAACCTTCCCAGTTTCTTTCTCCAATGAATTTGAAGGTATCCCAAAGGCCACCTAGTCCAACCCCCTTCCACAAGTGTGGGAATCCAGAGCTAAAGACCCCAAAGGTCACCTAGTCCAACCCCCTTCCACAAGTGTGGGAATCCAGAGCTAAAGACCCCAAAGGTCACCTAGTCCAACCCCCTTCCACAAGTGTGGGAATCCAGAGCTAAAGACCCCAAAGGTCACCTAGTCCAACCCCCTTCCACAAGTGTGGGAATCCAGAGCTAAAGACCCCAAAGGTCACCTAGTCCAACCCCCTTCCACAAGTGTGGGAATCCAGAGCTAAAGACCCCTGAGAAGTGGCCACCCAACCTCTATTTAAAAAACAAAACCCTCTCAGAGGTGCAGAAAGGGTTCTCAGCTGCCGTCCCATCCTGCTTTTTTTACCTTTGCTCACATAATACTAACTGGAAAAAGCAGCTGGGATGATGTCCAAGGGAAACCAACCTTTCTCTGTAGTGTTCATGGGATACACTGCAAGCTTTCATCAGGCCAAGTTTGTAGGTTGTAAAAATAAATGTTTGTGACAGCTCTGTTGTGTTCTTCACAGCATGGGGAAGAGGAAATGTTTTTTTTTATAAGTACATGGGTGTTGTTGTTATTCATTTATATTCTGCCTTTTCCCCAATATTGCAACTCAAGGCAGCTTACAAATTATTAAAACCATTACAGAGTAAAAACATGTGGAAACGTTATGATTTCCTTCCCCACTAACAACATTTGTGAACTTAACTAAAAAAATAAAATTCTCCCATTCATCCACATCCTAGGAGTACAGTGCCCCCTAGTGCCATATGAGGGAAATGGTGATCAGTTCTTCATATTGAGAGAGATCTTGGACCCTTTTACCATGACGAGATATAAAAGTGTGAGACCACTCTAAGTGCCATGGCTCCAGCCTGAAGAATCCTGGGATTTGTAGTTTCTTGAGGCATGAGAGCTCTCTGGCAGAGAACTCTGAATACCTCACCAAACTACAGAGCCCAGGATACCATAGAATGGAGCCATGGCAGTTAAAGTAGTATCAAAGTGCTTTGATTGTGTAGTCTTTAAGACACATTGTTGTGCTAGTCAGTGTGAGGGCATTGGGGGCCAATCGGAGTAAGAAGCATGGGCCCCCAAGATCCCAGACAAGGCCAGTGCAGTACCCCAACCCCTGACTGGGAGGGTGGCGTGTGGGGTGTTAAAAAATAGGTAAGGAATTTTGGCTGGGGAAACACTGCAGGGGTGTGTATAATCTCAACCCTGTTCCAGACTCGCCAATATTTCAATATGAAAACAAGGACCTATGTGGCCAAGAAACATCAGCGTATGGTCAAGATGGGGGAAGTTATGAATGAGGAAGGACACACAAGCTAGGAAAGGCTGCAGCAATTTGCTTTTGCCTCAGCCAGCTGGGAAGGACAGGATTCACTCCCTTCCTCTTCTCTCTCTTTTGCTGAGTTAATTAAGTGCAATCTACTTTTGCACCTTAAACGGACAGTCGGACCCCCATATCCGTGGGGGTTCGGTTCGCAGACTTACCACGGATAGCTGAAACTGTGAATAACTGTGAACCCTATTAAAATAAAGGACTTCTGTTAAAAACAAACCATAGAGCTGCATTGGAGGATCTAGAAGATGCCTAGAGAGGATGTCTCGCTAGGCATTTTCCGGCACGACTCTATGACATGTGTCCCTATTTTGTGTCCCATGGATAACTGATACCGCAGATATTGGTTCTGCAGATACAGGGGTCCAACTGTACTGTAGTTTGCAGCAACTGGAGTGAACTGAGAAGAAAGGGGGAAGGAGGAGAGAGAAACCAGGACATTTGAAAAGCAGCTGGAAACGTGGGATGGCAGAGGATTAATTAGGACTCTCCCTGCCTAACTGGGACAGTCGGAAGTTACGCTGTCCTAAAGGGGAAAATCATTTGAAGTGGTACATGCATGGATAGCAGAAAGGATTGTTGAAGAGAGAGAAAAAAATTCTTCTACTTATTTTTCTTCTTCTTTTGTTCTTTTCATAGGATGCTGGCTAAGCTGCCAACAGCCAAAGCGAAAGCAGAATGAATGACACCCTTTCCCCATCCTATACCGATAGACACACACAGAGAGTTCACCTGTCCTTCCTTCCCTCCTTCCAAACTTTCTCGCAATCATCCTCAAAAGAAATCCTTTCTATTCAGAGACAGGACCCAAGGATCCTAACCTGCCCCCTGCCACAGTCTCCTCCCCACACCAACGGTCCATTTGCATGCTGCCCACCTTGGACCCAAAGACCTGAGAAAACAAGACGAAGAAGGAGGCCGAAGAAGGAGGCCGTTCCATCCAGGAGGGCAACATGGAAAATCCCTTTGCCATCTCAGCCATTCTCCTTTCCTCCCTGCTCCCTTCTGTCCCAGCATGATGTGCTCTACCTAGGGTTGCCCGAATGAAAACTGGAAAGGGATCCTGTCTTTTTAACGGTGGCACAGAAAAGGGGATTTCAGCAGAGATTGCTGGTCTTACAACCAAGTAACAAGCAATACTTGCTGAAATCGTGCCCTCCAACATTTGACGGAGGAAAACCAGGATGTGTGTGGCCAAGTAACATCAAAGTACGGTCAAAATGGTGAGGAAGAGCAGGCAAGCTAGGAACCACTGCAGCAGTTTGTTTTTTCCTGAGCCTACTGGGAAGGTTCAGTTGGTTAGCTGCCTATATTGGGAGAAAGGCGGGATATAAATGAATGAATGAATGAATGAATGAATGTAAATAAATAAAAAATCTGCCCCTTTTTCTCTTTTTCCCACTGCTGACTTAACTGAGTACAAACTACTCCTACACTTTGAACTCAGTGTGCAGCAGTTGAAGTAAGCCAAGGACAAAGGCTGACCATGGCAGAAGACAGAAACCCAGATATTTTAAAAGCAGTTGAAAAAGTGGGATGATGGAGGATTTATTGGGACTGTCCCTGGCAAATCGGGACAGTTGGAGGGTATGTGAGATTCCCTCTTCTACTCAGTTAATAGGACAGGAGCCCTCTCCAGTTTTCAATCTGGCAATTCCATGCTCCACTTGAGACGCTGTTGGCATCTCAGGGATAACCCCAATGAGGGAGTGAGGCAGTGACCGCAGCAGCAGTGCAGCCCCTATGGGGTGGCTGTCTGCTTCGGGATCCAGTCCGAAAGGGCTCCTGCCCACCCTAGGGTCTCCCTAGCCCAAATCCAAGGACTTTGCAATCCACCCTGTCCCCTGTGACTGTTTGAGGGGTTTCCCAACAACTTCCTTCCGAGCTCATGCTACGCCCCCCATTTCTCCCACATCTGCCCTTTCCTTACCCTTGGCTGAGTTTAAAAATTCGACACCTGCCAACCTGGAAGCAACACAACCTCTTTCATCGAGGACTCAGTTTCCCTGGGATACAGGTGCCATTTTGAGGGCGGACAGGACCGTGCAATCTGAGCCTCCTTCACATCCAGACACATTCACACAACCTTTTCTTGGGACATTGGGGCTCCTCTCCTCCCCCCACCCTGCCACGGGCCCGGCTTTCACCTCCCAAAATGGCGGTGTCAGGGCACCCGGTTCTTTGATTTTGCCTGGATTTACACTTTAATAAAAACGGTTGTGGAAAAAATGAGAGAGGTGTGTGCTGGAACATGTCCAGAGGAGGATGACCAAAATGGTGGGAGGTCTGGAAGCCATTATGCCCTACAAGGAGTAGCTTAGGGAGCTGCGTATGTTTAGCCTGGAAAAGAGAAGGTTAAGAAGGGACATGATAGCCATGTTGAAATAGCTGAAGGGATGCCTTACTGAGGATAGAGCAAGCTTGCTTTCTGCATGGAAGGGGGCTAGACTAGATGGCCTCTGTGGTCTCTTCCACCTCTATGATTCTACAACTCTATGCTGAGTGAACCGTTTTCTCGATGCTCTGTTTCCTTGATGCTCACTCGGATTGCGAGAGTGAAAACTGAGGAGGGGTCCCGTAACTTTCATGGTTGTGGAGAATTAAGTCACAAGCGACACTTGCAGAAATTCCCTCTTCTACACAACCCTTAAAGGCACTCTGGTAACCCTAACTGCTCACATATGAGTCTCCTGGGACAGACTCAGTGGGCATGCTTCTTCTTCACAAATAAGACCATTCTACTGAAAAATACACCTGACCGCAAAAGGCCGTAATAATGGAAGCTGGCAAGGTTGCAAGCACCTGTCCTTGGCAAACATGGTGAAGGGTCTTGGCTTAAATTGCACATCACCAGCACGGGACAGGCAATGTCCATGCCGCTCTTAAAACTAAAGCCCTAACTAGAGCAAGCTAAGTGGAAGAGAAATTTTTCCTAGAGCAGCAAAGCTACAGAAAGTTAGAAAGGTCAGCCATATATTGCTATGGTTCTTTACTTTGGTCCACAGATCCTTTGGATTTCAACTCCCAGAACTCCTGTGCCTTGTTTACATCAACTGGGGGCTTCTGGCAGCTGAAGTCCAAAACATCTGGAGACTCAAAGGTTGAGAATCACAAATACAGTAGGTCAAAGATAGGCAAAATGCAGCCATTTGGCTATTGATGGATTGCTACTGATGGATTGCAAATCAGTGGCTATGCTGACTTTGAGCTGCTGGGAGGTGTAGTCCAACAACCTCTGGAGGGCCACATGATTCCCATTCCTGCTTTTGACTGCAAGCTTCTTGAGTGCAGAGCCCTTACGTGGTAAAAACTCAGACAGCAGTCCAACAACCTCCTGAGGGCTACATGAGTCTCATCTTGACTTTAGACCAGTTGCTCTAAACCTTTTCTTTAGCAGGGATCCCCTTTAAATATATTTTAAATATCTTTTGTTGCCATGGACCCCCAAGACTTAACTCAATATTTAAAACTTAATAATAATAATATTAATACCTGATGATGATAATAATACAATTAGAGCATTAATTAAACCTGCTTCTTCTGGCAATTTTGTGGCTGGAGCAGATTGAATGGCAATGCGCAGGCCAAGCCAGCTAGCCAGCCTTTGCCTTGGCTCTTGTCATGTGACCCCTCCACTGCAGGGAGGAAGTGGGCCAAGCAGCTTTCAAGCCTTCGTGGACCACCTGTGAAGATTTTGCAGACCCCTCGGGGTCCCACAGGTTAAGAACCATTGCCCTAACTCCTCATTCAGACACCACACCTTTGAAGGATCAGCCAACAGCTTGGGAACAGCCACTATCTGTAAAACGGCCGGGAGGAGTATTTGCCCAGGTGTGGTTTGCTTGACTTCTGTAGGGCAAAGTGAGAACTGGGGAACTTCAATTCAAATATTAACATTGCAGTGCACACTTTTAACAACTCAGTTTGTTTTATGACCAGCATCACTTGACGTAGATTCCTGAACAAACGTTTATTTATTAAAATATTTGTGTCCTGCCATATATCCAAGGATCCCAGGGTGATAAACAATAGAATCCACATAAAAGACCATTTCCAGTCTAAAACCATATTGTCTGACACATTCAAACCAATGGACAAATGGGATCGAATCTTCAGCCCACCTCTGGCTTCGCTAGGAAAGTCATGTTTTAATTTGGCACTGAAATGAAGCCAGTATTGATGCTAATCAGTCTCTAAGGGAAGAATGCTTCACAACAGTGTGATGTTGCAGCCAAAAAAGCCAATACTATTCTGGGTTACATCTAGATCAGTGTCTCTTAACCTTTTCTTTACCAGGGACCCCCTTTAAATATGTTTTGTTGTCGTGGACCCCCAAGATTTAACTCAAGATTTAAAACAACAAGAATACAATTACACCATCCATTAAACCTTCCCCTAGAGGAGGGGGAGGGAAGACCTTTCTCCTGCTTCTTCCTGCAAGTTTGTGGTTGGAGCAGATTGAATGGCAACGTGCAGGCCAAGCCAGCCAAACTTTGTCTCGGCTCCTGTCACGTGGCCGCTCCACTGCAGGGAAAAGGTGGGCCAAGCAGCCTTCAAGTCTTCATTTTTTAAAAATTTATTTAGTTATTTATACCCCGCTCTTCAGCCACAAGGCTATCAGAGAGGCTTACAAATTGTTTTAAGCAATAGCAATTTACACATCTACACTCCATTAAGCAGTTTTCCAATGTGTGTTAGCTAATTGCCCCCACAAGCTGGGTACTCATTTTACCGACCTACGAAAGGATGGAAGGCTGAGTGAACCTTGGAGCCCTTGGGATTGGACTTGCAACATGGTGGCTTGCAGTACTGGCATTTATAAATAAAATAAAATTTTAAAAAATGATTTATTATTTATCTAAAGTATTTCTATATGACCTCCCAGCTCAAAAAGGCTCCAGAACTGATGAACAAATAAAACCCAATTAAAACAACACAAAGATTTTTTTTTAAAAAAAACATTTTTATTCATTTATCGTAGAAGAGTATAGAAGCCATCAATAGAGAGGAAGTAAGATCAATTACAAATATTAACAGCAGTTGGGAGATAGGAAGTCAAATATCTCATCTCCCTAATACCTTTGTTTATGTAGTTATATTTATTTAAGCTAAGTGTAGTTTAGTGAATATGCTTGGAGTGAAATGTGTGGGGGTTAACCCCCTCCTTTTTTTTTAGTTTAAATTGTTGTAGAAATTTTAGCTTATGTGTATTCTGCTTTTTATGTAAAGTTTACAGATGTGTTAATAACATTTTTAAAAAAAAGCATTATTAAAACACATTGAAACACTCTTTAAAAACTGGTTTCCTGGAGCAACACTCCTAGTCCAACACTCAAACATTCAAACCACTGCAACATACAACCTCCTCCTGGGCTTTTCTTGGGCAGATGTGCACTGCAGAAATAATCTAGTTTGACACCACTTTAATTGCCATGGCTCAAAGCTATAAAATCTGGGGATTTGTAGTTTGTTGTGGCACCAGGGCTCTCTGACAGAGGTGGTTAAAGATCTCACATAAGTACAAATCCCAGAATTCCATAGCATTGAGCCATGGCAGTTAAAGCAGTGTCAAACTACAGTTGTCCCTTCATATTCGCTGGGGTTTGGTTCCAGGACCCTCTTTCGTGGATACCAAAATCCATGAATACTCAAGTCCCATTATATGCAATGGTATAGCAAAATGGTGTCCCCTATATAAGATGGCAAAATCAAGGTTTGCTTTTGAGATTAATATTTTTTAAAGAATATTTTCAAGCCGTGGTTGCTTGAATCCATGGATACCAAATCCGTGGATACGGAGGGACAACTGTACATCATTTCTGCAGTGCAGATGCAACCAAAGAACGTGATGGTGGCAGAAGGAGGCAAAAGACAAGCTACTTTCCATTGCTAAGCCCCTGGTCTTTCTCCCTTCCTCCCATTACTGCCCCCCCTTGCCTTCTTGACTATGCTCTGATGTTGTGTGGCCACACAGAGGTCCCAGTTTTCAGGTGTGATGGAAGGTACAGTGCTTCTCAAGCTGTCTGAGGTGAGGGACCAACAATCAATCACACACAGAGAGAGAAACCCATGTGCCCGGGTACAGCTCCGTATTTGGATCCATTAGTTACAAATGGTATGTTTCTTTTCTGGAAGCTCACCAGGGACTAGCAGCCAAAGTCTCAGGAATTGCACACTGGCCCAGGGACCACCACTTTCCATTGCAGAGTTCTACGGGACATCCTTTCACAGATTTAAAGATGGCTAATATATCACCTAAAGTAATAACACCACTCTATTCTGCTTTGGTCAGACCTCACCTGGAATACGGTGTCCAGTTCTGGCACCACAATTCAAGAAGGATATTGAGAAGCTGGAACGTGTCCAGAGGAGGGCAACCAAAATGGTGGGAGGTCTGGAAGCCATGATGCCAGCCTTTCTTGACCCTTTTATTCAGGAGGAACCCTTGAAATAATTTTTAGGTCTCAAGGAGCCCCTGCATAAACATTATTCTATATACTGCTATTGCTTTCCCTCCACAATCACAATCTCTTGAGGAACCCTGGTGGAGAAACACTGCATTATGCCCTATGAGGAGCAGCTTAGGGAGCTGGGCATGTTTAGCCTGGGAGGTTAAGAAGCAACATGATAGCCATGTTTACATACTTGAAGGGATGTCATGCTGAGGATGGAGCAAGCTTGTTTTCTGCGGCTCCAGAGACTAGGACATGGAGCAATGGACTCAAACTCCAGGAAAAGAGATTCCACCTTAATGTTAGGAAGAATGTCCTGGCGGTAAGAGCTGTTCGGCAGTGGAATCCACTGCCTCATAGTGTGGTGGAGTCTCCTTCTTTGGAGGTTTTTAAACAGAGGCTGGATGGCCATCCGTTGGGAATGTTTTGATTGTGAATTCCTGCAGGGCAGAACGGGGCTGGACTGGATAGCCTTTGTGATTCCAAAAGTGATTCCACCTAAACATTAGAAGCCTTTCTTGGCATTCTGTTTGGCAGTGGAACGCACTGCCTGGGAATGTGGAGGAGTCTCCTTCCATGGAGTTTTTAAACAGAGGCTGGATGGCCATCTGTCAGGAGTGCTTTGATTGTGTCTTTCCACATGGCAGAACGGGGTTGGACTGGATGGCCTTTTGGGGTCTCTCCCAACTCTATGATTCTATGACCCCTTAGCCTTCTATTCTTCACCTTACACATACTTAACTCCCTCAACCATTCATCATAGGGCTTGGTTTCAAGATAATTTACCATCGCAGCAGCCCTCCTCTGAGTGCATTCCACCTTGTTAATATCCTTCTAAATATGGATTCTCTCCCCCCACTTTCACCTCCACCCTGTTCCTAGACCTGCAGTCTGTGTGGTTTCCCCACAAGCCTATTACACAAAAGTAACACGTGGTGGCAGTATTGCATCTCAGCAGTGTAGTGCAACTAACCTCTAGCAACAGACAAGAGCCAAATGGAGCCTCCCTAAGCAGAGGCACTCTACCTTTATGGGGACTAGATTCTGGAGAAAAATGCAGAAGCTTTCTGTTTCACATCCTGCTTGTGAGCTTCCCCTTCTAATAATCTGATTTTTTTAAATTTATTTTTTGTATAGGTGCATGCATGTCATTCTTTCAAACACACACACCACACCACCTTGTGTTGGTTGATGCTCTGAGAGCATGCCAGCGCTAGAAGCCAGGGGTTCACCATGCATATGGCCATGATCCAACATAGGTGAGCTCCTCGAACCAGCATGCGCCGTGGCTATTTCCCACCACCCACCCACCCGGCCCTGCCCTCCCCTGTACGCGAAGGGTTAAGGCAAAAGGCGCGATTGGGTTTCGGTGTGGAGAAAGCGAGGCAGATCTACGGCTCGAGATCTTTTTATTTCACCTCAATGGTGCTTATTATATATATATATCTTTACATGAGTTTGAAAAAATAGATCTTATATTCATCATAAAAAAATGCATTGTTTTTCAAAGCTGTCTTTATTTGCTATATCGCTAGCCAGTTAAGTGCAAGAAAGGAGGGCCATAGCAGGGTCTCAAGTCTCACCTCTCTGACTACCCTCTGCTGGCCCCCCATTGCTTAATAAAACACATCACAAAAAAAATAATATTACAGCACAATGGGGTAAATAATAATAATAATAACAATACTTAAAAAAATAAAAAGATTCCCCCATTCCCTAGCAGTTGTATAATAAACATATTAAAAGCAGGTTAAAATAAAAGTCCATAGATTTAAAAATAATAATTTCCTTTCAAAATAAACAACAACATCCAAAGCTTGGTCACAAGAAGAAAGAAAGAAAGAAAGAAAGAGTTGGTGACATTCTATCAAGCAGCATTAAGCGTGCGTTAGAGTCCCAAAAAAGCAATATGGCAAGTGGCACCCAGTCCATAAACCTCACTGGTTGGACTGGGTGTAAGGAGAGGCAGCGTGGTGTCAGAAGCAGGGCGAGGGGAGCAAGGATACACACTCAATGCACAGGGGCTGCAGTTCGGAGCTGAAGCACAGGAAACACCCCTTTATGGAGAAAGTAGCGTGGAATTGTTCTGCATACACTTGGCCCTCTGTATCCATGGATTCAGTATCCACCGATTCATTCCACCATCCACAGCTTGGAAAATATTCCCCCAAAAATAAGTGCCAAGAAGCAAACCTTGACTTTGCCATTTTATATAAAGGGACACCACTTCACTACACCGTTGTATATCATGGGCCTTGAGCATCCATGGATTTTGATATCCACAGGGGGCTGTGGAACCAAACTCCAGCGGATACCAGGGACCCACTGTACTTTGAAGGATGCAGCCCTTTTTTAAAACACAAAAGCAACCCTGTCCACTTTGCTAGGCCAATCTCAATGTGGGGCAGGGAGGCACAGCCTTGGATGCTTTTCAAAGAGCAAATAGTTTGCATCTTAGGATTGCAAGTGGATGGAGGAGGTACCAAAAGGGGTACCTAGTGTGGAGTAGGCGAAGGGGAAAAAACCAACATACAAGGGAAATGTGAAGGAGTATCAAAGGACTCCTTCTCACCAACACTGCTCCTGGTTTGGGGAACTTCTCGGCCGGTACATTAACAGAACAGCCACAAGGGATGCGTTAAGGCTGGTGAGAAAGGGAGAGGAACTTAGAGGGTGGGGAGAGTCATAGGCTTCAAATCACCACTTACAATCAGCCAGAGTAGGGCAGGGGAGGAAAAAGAGAGAGACAAGGTACAGTCCCATCTATAAGTAAGAAATGTCTCACAATATCAAGAGAAGCAGCTGTACAGGAAAAGAAGTCCATTCACAGTATATCGTTTTCGGTCACCCGAGTCCCTTCCTTGCACAACCAAAGGAAACCCCACCCAACAGATCCCGAAACCGAGCAAAGGCAGGGTGGGTGTGGGGACGACCCATTGGGAAGAGGATTCATTCCGGGGGAAAGTGCCATAGTGTGTTTTAGAAAGGCTGTCTGTAGACTCAATGTTTCAAATGGCCCACTGACTTTTTTTTTTTTTTAAGAAAAAGGAGAGGTGGGACACGACCTAGAAGAATATAAGCAACATTGGGTCCCCTGGGTGGAGAAGGAGGCTGGGAGCCAATTCCATAGCACAAAAGTGGCAGTGTTCTTTGCTTCTAATCCCTCTCATTTTCACACTACACAATTGTAACACTTGGATACCACTTCAATTGCCACTGTGCCACGGCTGTATCCTAATGAATCCTGGGATTTGCGGCTTGGTGAGGTAAGCAGAATTCTCCGCTAGAGAGCTCGCCAAACTACATGTCCCAGGGTTTCATAGGATGCAGCCATGGCTGTTAAAGTAGGACCTGAGTGCTACCATTGCAGTGTGAAAAGAGACTTTTTAAAAGACTTCCTGCAGGGCAGGGGGTTGGACTAGATGGCCTTTTGTGGTCTCTTCCAACTCTATGATTCTATGACTTCAGTATTTTCTGCCAGATTCTATTCCCAGAGTGGTTCCCTAAAAACTTACATTGAAAACCTGCAAATTTTTGGTATTTTTTACCCGCCAGGTAAAATAGATTTTTCCCCTCTGTCTCATCTGAGTAAAAGTCCTGGGCACATACTTCAAGATGTGCAACCCACTGAAATCTGCAGTATTTACTTGGGAGCAAAGATACACAGAGTCAGGCTGTTAAAAGCCTACACATTACCAGTGAAATTAAGGGATATATTAAAAGCATTTAGTGCCAAGATTCTAGATCTCTTTGAGGGGGGTATTTTAAGTGTTCTGTAAGCAGCAACCCAAATCATTAATTGTGCCAAAAATATGGCCAGTTAGTTTCTACAAGACTGTAACACTTTTCACAGATCAGAATGCAAATCACTTGGGAAACCCAGCTTTGCTCACAGATATCCCAGGTTCAGATTATGCTAAACTGGTTGACCGATAACAGGAAAAGTATCACCGTGCCCAATTCAAAGCATGCAACTGGCACAGAATTCACAATAGCAGCCAATACAGAGAAAGCCAGAACGCAGCTTTTTGTGGGGAGGGTGTGTGGGGGACCCCGTTCATCCTCATTTCCCCAACTGATAGGGGAGACCCTTTGCTCGGCTTCTTACAGAAGTGGCAACAAGCACATAAGAGAGGCATCATAGTCCAGCTCATCGGGGAGGGAGTCCCCATCTGGTCGAAGGCGAGGGTCCCCATTTCCCCAAAGGGAAGCTAGGCTCAGAACTCTCCCAGGCGGCAGGATCCAACAGGCAGCTCAGAAACACAAAATCCTCTTGTTCTCCGAAACGTCGCAAATCCCTCCAAAAGTGTGGAAACATTAAAACCGGACAATCCCTGTCGGCAAAGACTCCAACCAGGCGTTGTGCAACATCCATCACCCCCAAAAAGGTTTTACAACAGCAAGAAGAAGAACAGGTCGCATGGCTTAGAGGCAGCGCTTGAAACGACGATGACGGCAGTGTAGCAGGTTAAGGGGAGGACTTCCCCACCTTGCAATGAATGCACACCCCGGTTGTTTTGTACACTGGATGCTGCTGGTCAGTTAGGCAGAGGTGGCGGGTGGTTGCATGTGCGTTTTCCATCTCTTGGCCCCTTTTTCCTCACATTGAAGTTTGCGCATGTGGATTGTTTGTTTGTTTTTTAATTAACACATTAGGCAGAAAAGGGGTGGTCTGCTTTTTTTTTTTTGTCGCTTTGAGTTTGGGCTTTTTGAGTTTTCACAAAGCAAGGAGCGAGGGAGAGTTCAAGGAGTCGGACGAGTGGTCGCTGCTGCTGTTCCGCTGGTGGCTGGCTCCGCAGGTGGCTCCCTCTGGGTAGGTGAAGACAAACGAAGACGTATAGGAAGGGTTAACTGGGTACGGGTCGGTCAGCGGTTCACCATGTGTAAAGTAAGAACTAGAAAACGCTACCTCCGCCGGGCCCACGGCTTGGACTCCGCCAAGGCTCTGCTGCTGCTGCTGCTGCTGCTGGTAGTGGAGGGGCAGCGCCGAGTAGGCCGTTGGCCCAAAGGGGTCCTCTTTGACAGGCATGGCCAAAGCGCTCACCTCGGTCGAGGTGCTGGGCCGGCCGCTCAGCTCGGGGGGAAGGTCCTCGTAGGGGATCTTGCAGCTGGGCTTGTGGGCCACCAGAACAAATTCCAGGCGCTCCCTCTCCTTCTGCAGTTCGGCTATCTCAGACTCCAGCTCCGCTTTCTCTTCCTCCAGTTGGTCCGTCTCCTGGGGAGGAAGGAGCAGGCGCACCAGAGTCAGCACCAGGGCAGCCAGACAACCCGGGGAGATGGTGAGGTCGGAGAGGGCTGAAGTCGGGACCGGGCGGATTGTGGGCCCGAAACGAGAGCCCATAACTATCACAGCCAGCTGTTTCATCTCTGTCTCCCACTATTCAACCATGAGAAGACTTAATGGTTGAGAAGTAGGCTCTCGGAAAAAGGTGGAATGGTCCACGTATGGCCCTCATGGGCCGTATGTGGCCCACCCTATTCTAGGCCTAGCATGGAAGTTATGCTTCTTCTAGAGTGTGTATAGTAGGACTCCCGTATCCACTGGGAATTGGTTCTGGAGGGGGGGGCGCGGATACCAAAAAAACATGGATAGTAGCAAACACCATTGAAAATAATGGGACGTCCGGTTTAAAATACCATAGAATTGCCTTGGAGGACCTAGAAAATGGCTAATGAGGACATTTTATTTAGGAAGACTCTATGGTAGGTGTGCTGTTTTGTGTCCCATGGATAACTGAAGCAGTGGGTAATGAATCAGTGGATATGGGGGGGTCCTACTGTATTGGTTTTAGTAGTTGCAGTGTGATTTTTTTCCTTGTATGGTTTTTAAAAACTTTTACAATATCTGTGTTAATAAAAATATAAATAAAAGAAGAAGCAGCAGCGGCTACACTTCTTCCTAGTTATATCATTTTGGTGCTTCATTTTTGCTCTGGGCATCCATTCCTTCAATGCAACCTACAGCTCCCAGGGGCCCCATCAGCACAGCTATACAATTCTAAGTCTTGTGTCACAACTAGACCCTCTACTGGCACCATATAAGAGACACTTGAGCCAAAAAAACCTGCTGGGCTTTGGGGAAGTAGCCTCAGAATTAGATCCATGGGGGCAGGAAGGTTACAAAGAGACCTTCCCTGTCAGCCCCAGAGTTTCTGGTGCCTCCCAAGGGTAGTACGAAATTAAATATGTTGATAGCTCACTATACAGTCAGACCCCCGTATCCATGTGGGTTTGGTTCCTGGACTTACCGCAGATACCGGAAACTGTGGATAATAACGGATAACATTATTAAAATAATGGGACTTCTGGTTAAAAATACCATAGAGTTGCTTGGGAGGATCTAGAAGATGTCTAGAGAGGATGCATCTCTAGGCATTTTCTAGAAAGACTCTGGTATGTGATCCTATTTTGTGTCCCATGGATAACTGGAACCGCAGATCTTGGTTCCGTGGATACAGGGACTGTACTTTGAAATGGGAACTAGGATAATAAGATGCCCCATGCGTAAAATCGCAGGGTCGGCCAGTGAACTGAGTGGTACCCAAAACAGGTTCAACCCACCTGAACTTACAGACTTGCAGGTTTTGTTAGGGCAGCGCCACTGTTTTCACAACCTCCTATGCTAAGAGTCACAGTTCACATGAGCACCTACTTACCGCTTGAAGGCGATCCGTCAGCTCTCGACGTCGATTTCGGCATTTGGCAGCAGCCAGCTTGTTCCTCTCTCGGCGGACGCGCCGTTTCTCTTCTTCTTCGGGAGTCAGCTGCGAAAACAAGAGAGAGAAGTCCGGTTAGCCCATGGATGAGGACGAGGCACCATTCCCCTTCTGGACATGAACCCAACCCAGGGCGCTTTGCTGCTGCGTGACAACTATGGGGATAACTGAAGTGCGCAGCTGGGGAGTGGGGGTTTCATTTTCAGCCTTAAGACAGGGCCAGGAAGGATGGGATGGGGGGAAAGAGGAAGAAAAGACTCCAGGTTTACACGGGACATTGCGGCTGCGAGCTACCCTCACTGAGGTTCTGTGGGCCATAAGTTACAAAGGCACAGCCCCTTCCCAGAAGTGGCATGAAGCCAGAAGAGTAAACTTACGTTAAAGTAGGAGCCCCCAAGGCAGAAAAACTGAACTGTGCCCAACATTGGAACTTCCAATAGTTCAAGGGTGTTGTCAGAACTCGTGCAAGATGCAGAGGAGGCAAATTCCTCATTACAACTCGCTTCACCTTCCCCATCCTTTGTTTACATGCCACACCTATTTGGGTGAACGCTCCCCAAATTCTCATGCTGGAAGGTGGTGGTGAAGGGGGAGAAAAGGAGCCCCTGCCCAAAAAAAGTGGCAAAAGGCACCAGATGCAATTGTCATATTCCCACCCCAACATCCAAAACCAACTGGCAACGGAGATTTTGAGAAACCCTTTCAGTTCCAACATGCCAGGAGGGGAAGGATCAAGTCACAGGGTTGGATGGAGAATGCAGAGAAAAGAGGAGGACCCCTAAAAAAGTTTAGATGGTGAAAGTTTATGAAATGTCCGAGACAAATTGACAATGTTGTTGAAAGGGAAACATACACGTTTTTAAAAACTGGCAACCATTTTTAACATATATTAAAGAATTTTTTAAAAGGAAGACCTCCCATTGGTTTTGATGATTAAGTAAGTGCTTTAAATTAGATAAAGAAAAATGATTATTTTCAATATAAGATAATAGTGACTTAAATTTAAATAATTGATAGGTAAGATAGTTCAGACTAATTGAATAATAGGCATTGATTATAAATTGTTGAATGAGATATATTCTCTGGGAAGTTAGCTGGGAGACTTTTAAGTCTATGTTATATGTTATATTCAACATATATATATATATATGTGTGTATATATATATATATATATATATATATATGTAACAGTAAGAGCTGTTCAAAATGCACTGCCTGGCAGTATGATGGAGTTTCCTTCTTTGGAGGTTTTTAAACAGAGGCTGTATGGCTGTATGTCGGGAATGATTTTATTGTGTATGGGGTTGGACTGGATGGTCCTTTGGGTCTCTTCCAACTCTATGATTCTATGATATATAGTAATTAAGTTTAGATGTTGTTAAGTGGTAGATAGTAATGATGAGGATAAGTTGTTTAGGATAAATTTAGGACCAATTTTATTTTATGGGTGATTGCTGTTGTTTGCATGGTGTTTGCAATGAATATGTATGTTTTGTTAGAGAAGTTGTGTTTTGTCTTGAATTGTCATATAATGTAATGTTTATTAAATGTTAATTCAAGAAAAAAAGAAGAAAAAGGTTAGAGTTAGTAACCTCGTTGCCGATTCCCCAGAGGAAGTTCCACAGGAGAAGTAAGGCCCTACATTCTTCCCCGCTCACCATTTCCTCCCGTTGCCTTCGGGGCCGGGCCCTGGTGGAGCGTTGCGGCGTGGTGGGCACTGGGCCCGTGGAGGGACCAGCGACGTAGCCGCTCATCCCTGGGGTGGAATAGCTGGTCCCGGGCAGGTCGTAGGGGTCCACCGTGGGCGGCGGTTGCTGCGGTTGCTGCTGCGGAGGCTGCGGAGGCATCTGCTGGCCCGGAGGCTGCTGGGACTGAGCCATGGAGGAGATTAAGGTAGGCTGCACCAACCACTGGAGGTCTTGGCTAGTTGATATGGCTGTCACTGTCGGCACAAAAGATCCAGGCATTTCCCCAAGGCCACTGCACTCCTGGACAGAGACAAAGGCAACCCAAGGTCAGAAACTGGACACAAGGAGGAGGAAAACATCTGAAATAGGACAACAGCAAGTCATAGACCACATGACACTGGTTGTGAAAATGAGCTCCGACACAGGTGCCTCGCATGCAAGGAATCCTGGTTAGTTTCCAAGGGTTGCAGTCCAGCTTTTCCCAAGCTAGTTTCCTCCAAGACTACAATTCCCATCATCCCCTGAATGCTGGCTGGGATACACTTGATGTTGTAACTCAATACAGATGGAGGGGCAGTGCCTTAAAGAAGACTCTACACCAGGCCTGGCGGACAGGTAGCTTTCCCAGTGCTGCTGGTTACTGTAGCTCCCATCAGCCTTAGAACCAACCTAGTCAGTGTTGAGGGATGAGGGAAACTGCAATACAATAAAGTCTGGAAGGGCTATACACACAGATATCCATGTCTGCTCAACACTTGGCTTCCAAAGGGCCATTTGCAGAAGACAGAAAACATGACAGCGTTTTAACTTTTTTTATCACCTTGGGAACCCTCTCTTTCTCTCATTAGACCTAGCTTTTCCAACTTAGATTTTTATCTAGACCATTGCTATAAGCCCATTCCTGCAAGTCGTATCACCAGAACATCAGCCTACACACCGTTTTCCCATTCTAGACTCTTGTCAAAGAACCTAACAAGCAAAAAAAGCTTACCAAGAGAGTAGCATGCCCCATTTATTCGGTGTGGGAGCTCATGCCAAAGTCTCTGCCTTTCTAGAGCTCTCCTGGAAGGCTGCTTTGAAGCCCCTGGTGCCTTCACTAGTCAGGATTGGGGCCAAAGGGTCAACTAGCCAAGACTCACAATCGAAGAACCACCACAGCTGGCTTGCTAGTCCAGCTTGCCATTTAGGCTAGAAGGTAGACATGGCCCAAAGGCCTGGAGATGGAGCAGAACTCATTTGCTAGGCAGCCCGCTTCGACTTCTGTTGAAGGGTTTTTGCAAACTGTAGGCAGTCCTGCAAGTTAGGTTTTTATCATCTGATGCAAGGCTTTTCACCCCACTAATAACTGACCTATAGTAGCATTGGCTAGTATTAAGAGCTCAGCTGGAGGTCAAGGTGGCCAGTTGTCAATGGCTGTTCCATCACAATGGGCATTTTTAGGACAGTTCTCTCAGTCACTTTCAGGAACATCATATAGCCCTTGGATTCTCCCCCAGTTCTCAGAAGAATTGACCCCCATTTGAAATCCTGGCCTTTCAAGCCAGCAGGAGGTGAGATATAGCTTTAGCCATAAGATCAGAAGGAGAGGGTCTTTCTAGGTTCCACCCACCCACAACAACATAGCTTGGGGGAAGCCAATTGCACTCCAAAGAGGTGACCCTAAAACACCCAGGTGCTTTTTGAAAGAGAGCATGAATGCATTTAGAGATGCAACTGAATTGCAAAGATTAGCCTTTTTATCTTAAGCCTTGTCCCTTGAGTTGCCAGATGGAAAATGGGAGAGAGTGCCTGTATCTTTAACAATTGTGTAAAGAGGTTGCTTATCACACCACCAGGTAACACCTACTGAAATTCTCTCCACTATACAGCCATTAAAGAGACAGGAGCCTTCTCCAGCGTTCACTTTGGCAACCCTATGGGTCATCCCTTTCTCTAACCATTAAGCAAAAGCAACGGAAACTGTCCGTGGCCAATGGGACTTCGTACACTGCCACAGAAAGGGAAAGCATTTTCTCAAAGACAAACTTGCCTTGACTAAAGCAACTAAAGCAACCTTTCTGCTCCTTTCACTCAAGTAGGTTGGGGCTAAATTTGAGTGGTCTGTGGAAGAATGCAAAAGGCACATGACTTACGATGATCAAGATTTCCACTGCCAAGTTGGGGACATGCAATTCACTTTGTACCTCTACTTGCTTGTCATATGCCGTGTCACACTCTCCCACATTGCACAGATAAAAACAGGGATCCATGTGACTCAGCAGCATCACAGCAGGGTCAAGATAGCAAAAGGTATGAATGAGGAAGGCCACACAAGTTACGAGAGGCTGTAGCAATTTGCAAAAAGCCACATTCTGCCCTCTCCCGCCCCTAATCCCAATTGAGTTCATTGAGTGCAGACTACTTTTGCCTTTTCAACTCAGTCTGCAGCAGCTGAAGTAAGCTGAAGGCAAGAGGGAGAAGAGATAAACTGGGACATTTGAAAAGCAGCCAGAAAAGCGGAAAGTCAGAGAATTAATCGGGACTGTCCCTGCAAAATCAGGACTGTTGGAGGGTATGCAGTGTTAGAATAAAAAAGTGGATAAGAGACTATCTCAGTGGTTCTTAACCTGGGATCTAGGGACCCCCAGGAGTCCGCAATGTCCTCGCAGGGGGTCCGTGAAGGCTTGAAAGCTGCTTGACCCACCTCCTGCATACAGTAGAGTGACCATGTGACAGGAGCCAAGGCAAAGGCTGGCTTAGCTTGCGCATTGCCATTCAATCCGCTCCAGCCACAAACTTGTAGGAGGAAGCAGCAGAAAAAAAATCTTCCCTCCCCCTCCAATGCCTCTGAGGGAAAGGTTAATGGATGGTGCAATTATATTATTATTATTATTATGTATTGTTGTTATTATTAGGGTTTTGAATCTTGAGTTAAGTCTTGGGGGTCCACAACAACAAAAGATATCTAAAGGGGGTCCCTGGTAAAGAAAAGGTTAAGAGCCACTATTCTCTCTTCCTGTGGCAGTATTAGTGATGCTAAATTACTGGACCTTGCAGTCCTATATCTAGGAGGCAGTCCGGGGGAAAAAGCAGAGGAGAGAGGCGGGTAATAAATAACTAAGTATTATTATTATTATTATTATTATTATTATTAAACCTACTTCCACCACCACCCTAATTTGCAATATTTTTTGTTCAGTTTGCATATATTTACTGGCGAATTAACAAAGGAGGGGAAAAAATTCTGCTTCCGAAATACATGCCTTTCCTCTTGCGATATATATATTTTTAGAAGGTGGGTATTTAATGCTTATTATAAGCTGGAATAAGTCCCATGCCCCTATTCACTCAGCTAAGGAGATTCTGATAAATCAGGGCAACAGATAAGGTGACATTGCAGCCCATAATATGCAATGCATAATGATGCTCTGCTCTTCTCTCCCCCCACTTTTTCCCCCCTCCTCCCAATAAGGCTTATTTTTAGCAATCCCCTTTTTTGTGCAAAGCGAGCAAAGGAGCTGCAGAGAAGAGGCTGGAGGGGGCGTGGCCTCCACTCTCCCGGGCTCAGCCAATCCGCGCGCAGAGCTCCGTCCCAGCCACGCCCCTTAGCAACGGGGGCGGGCCAGCGTTCCAAAATAACCCGCGCGCGCCTCGGGGAAAGGGGGGAAGAGGAGGGGGAAAACGCGCCGTACGTGCCTGACGTCATCACGGAGGGTTCCAGAACGTCATGCGTTACGCACAACCCCGCCCCCCTCTCTCTCTCTCCCACTCCTCCTCCTCCCCCCGCCCTTGGCCTGCGCATGCGCCTAGCCGACCCTATAGGGAAACGGTGTAGAAAGAAGAGTTTTGGGGAAGTGGACCGTAGTGGGGACTTGGCAGTAGCAAAAAAAGATTAAAAATAAAAGCAAATTAAAAATAAAAATAAATTTTAAAACATTTTTTTAAAAAATTGGGGATGGTTCTCTAAAATAAATTAAAGTTAAATAAGAATAGGGATGGTTGTTTGTTCAGGTTATGGGGGCTTCCCGAGTTTGGGGTCTCTCTTTGGCAGGTGTTGGTCAATATTTAATTTTTATTTTTATTTTAAATTGCATAACAACTTTTAATTTTATGCAAAAGATCACTTTGACCTGGATATGCCCTCTTGGATGCCACACCTGAAGAGTGTTTCAGGAAAGAGGTGTTGAGTCCATTTTGCAGGGGGGAGTGAAACATGGGGGACAACACACAACTATTTGTAGTATTTTTTAAAAAACAAACAGATTAATAAAGCGACATCCTCTCAAATAAATGACCCCCCTTGATATTTCATTTAGAAAGGTGTGCCCTTGACAGGCATGCCAAGGATCCAGCCCAAAAATGGGCCAAAAAAAATGGAAAAGGGGGGGAAGGGATAGCAGCACAATCCCCCCGCATAATTAATTAATTAATAATAATAATAATAATAATAAAGCAGGATCAAATGGGAGAGAAGCCAAAAGAGGAGCAAAAGCAGTAACTAATGACTGACATGCCCGAGCAAGAGTTTTGCAAAAGGGCCCGAAAGCGGAGCTGGGAGGAAATCCGAGGGAAATGTGTGTGTGAGAAGGGATGGTGGTCCCGTGCAAAGTGGGAAACAAGTCAGGCAGGGGGGCGGACGAACAACAGCCCGTCCGGGTCGGCCAAGGAGAAATCATCCTGGGTGCAAATTCAGCAATAACTTAAACAGGGTGGAGGACGAACAACAGCCCGTCCGGGTGGGCCAGGCAGAAGTCCCCCCCCCGGCCCCGGCGTGTCCCCTCTTACCTGCGAGGAGGCGGCGGCGGCGGCGGCGGCTCCGGCCGTGGGGCTCCCGAAAGAATCCACCGAGGAGAGGTACTGCGACTCGGCCGACGGGGACGAGCTACAGCGGGAGGCGGTGTCGTAGTCTCCGCCGGGGAAGCCCTGATACATCGCCCTCGGGGGAGGCGGCGGCGGCGGCGGGAGGCCGGGGGGGCGGCGGCCGGGCGAGGGGGGTCTCCTGGAAGCCAAGGCGAGCCAGGCGAGGAGGAGGAGGAGGAGGAGGAAGAGGCGGCCCAGGCTCTCTCCCCACCACGCCGGTCAAAATCTCATGTTGCCAAAATAGTAATTCATGAAAGAGCGAGGAGCAGGCAGAAGTCCCACCGGGGAAGCCAACACAAAGAACTAAGACACGAAAGAGCGAGGAGCAGGCAGAAGTCCCACCGGTGAAGCCAACACAAAGAATCAAGAGACGAAAAAGCGAGGAGCAGGCAGAAGTCCCACCGGTGAAGCCAACGCGCGCAAGTGCCCTTTGCAAAAAAAGAAAACGGGGGAGCAATTTGCAAGAAATAAAGTCCTGGTGGGTCCCCCCAAAAAAATCCCCCCCAAAAGTCCAAAATGCAGCAATCCAGAGGGGATCCGTTGGGTTCCTGGGCAGGGGTCCGGAGAGAACCGGAGCAGAACCGGCTCGGCGGCGGCTCCTTCCCGCCTTCCTTCCCGCCTGCTTTCCTGCCTTCCTTCCTCGGCCGCCACTCTTATGAATGAACCGGACCACGCTCGGCAGCGCCTCCTATTTATACCCGACGGGACCGGCCCCCCTGCTGACGTCACCAGCAAGATCCCCCCCCGAAACGCGGCCCCCCGGCCTCCCCCGGACCCCAAACTCCGCCGGCCCCTTCCTCCGGCTCGGGACCCTCGGCGGCCCCCAGCGAGCGCGGCCCGGGCGGCTTTTTCAAGCGGGGAAGCCCGGGGGGAGAGAG
The DNA here is from genome assembly GCA_030847615.1 of Gambelia wislizenii. Taxonomy (NCBI): domain Eukaryota; kingdom Metazoa; phylum Chordata; class Lepidosauria; order Squamata; family Crotaphytidae; genus Gambelia; species Gambelia wislizenii. Next base: position 37,886,540 of record JAUMIR010000010.1, read on the forward strand.
ATCCCAGGCTCCGCCTCGCCGGAGTTCCTGTGACGCAATTAGCCATATATGGCCTTGCCCTGCGCTGTGTTTGTTTGGTATCCTAGCAGTGACGTCAGAGGGAATCCCTTTCTCACAGTCCGGCCGCCCGGAGCCTCGCCTTGCCTTCCCTTGGCCGCGGCGGCTTTGGCGGCGGTATTAATAGAAACTTTTACTACCCTTCTAGAAATGCCTGCGTTTTATACTTGACTTACATAGTTTAGACTTAAACAGAGATACAGATGGTACAGGTACAATATATATTTTTTTTTATTGTCCCAATATATATTACAGTTGTCCCTTCATATTCACTGGGTTTTGGTTCCAGGACCCCCGTGGATAACAAAATCCGTGAATACTCAAGTCCCATGATATGCAATGGCAGAGCAAAATGGTGTCCCTTATATAAGATGGCAAAATCAAGGTTAGATTTTCGGATTATTAATTTTTAAAGAATATTTTCAAGCCGTGAATACTGAAATCCATGGATACCAAATCCGTGGATATGGAGGAACAACTCTCTCTGTGTGTGTGTGTGTGTGTGTGTAACTATATATACAACCAGTGCCTGCTGAAATCCCCTCTTCTACAGATAAAGGTCCCATATATATATATATATATATATGAGATGCACACACACACACACACACACACATATATGGCAGCTATACACACACACACACACATATATATATATATATATATACATACACATATACATACACACACATATATACATATATATACATACATACACACACACATATATACATATACACACACATACATATATATAATATTATTATAAATAGACATTCTAGACACCCCAGCCAAATTTACCCATTTACTCAGCCTGGCCCTCCAGCCACCTTCCTTTCAGACTCTCCCCCTTTATTCCTTCTCTGGTTGGGGGCCTCAATTTTTGTGGACTGAATATGTGGTCAATGCCCTTAATTTCCTCCCCTTCCCCCCATAGCTACACCCTTGCCTCAGGTAATACACAGCCAGTAATTTATGGAACTCACTGCATCAAGATGTGCTGAGTGACCTTTCAAGGGGAAATAAAAAGAGAGAGAGAGGAGGAGATTAAATACACTGTCGGAGCAGAAGAGGAACAGTTTTCCCTTCATGTTTGCTGGAGTTTAGTTCCAGGACCCCCTTTCGTGGAAACCAAAATCCATGAATACTCAAGTCCCATTCTATGCAATGGCATAGCAAAATGGTGTCCCTTATATAAGATGGCAAAATCAAGGTTGGCTTTTTTGGATTATTATTCTTTTAAGAATATTTTCAATCAGTGAATACAGTTGTCCCTCCATATTCACGGATTTAAATATTCACAGCTTGAAAATATTCTTAAAATAATAATAATCCAAAAAGCAAACCTTGATTTGGCCATCTTATATAAGGGACACCATTTTCCTCTGCCATTGCATATAATGGGACTTGAGTATTCACGGATTTGGGTATTCACAGGGGGTCCTGGAACCAAAGCCCAGCAAATGTGAAGGGACAACTGTACTTAAATCCGTGGCTACACAGGGACAATTGTATTTCTGTTAGGGTTGCCAGGTGAAATATGTGACCTTTACCTGTAGAAGAGGGGATTTCAGCAGGCACCAGTTGTCATGCAAGCCGCAACTGCGGAAATATGCTCTTTTACACAATCTTTAAAGGTACAGGAGCCTTGTCCTTTAATTCACTTGGCAACCCTGATTTCCATGCTTCATAATCTGCATCCCCACAGCCCTGATAATATTAGATTGCACCTTGGAACTGGGCAATATGGTTGGCACACAGTAGACATTTTAATTAACTGAAAAACACCTTTAGCAGCCTGGAATCTTTGTTGGAGGAGGTTATTCTGCGGTGCAGAGAAATTTAAAAAGAAGGAGCAGAAATGCCTTCTTAGAAAAGTAGAAAACATACATTGCGGTCAAGGCTTACACCCAATGCTCTAACCAAGCAGAAAGCGGCCCAGGCGCAAGCGAAAGAAACTCCCTTTTGACCTCAAGACAGAAAAGGCTAGGAGAGCAACCCAGCAGAGCCTCTCCCTAGCTTGTGGGAAGCCCAGAGCAGGTATTTTCAGCTCAGGTGAAGCTGCTGCTCCTCCTACATTAATGGCTTTGTAGTTCTCCACCCAGCAAGTGGCTGATACCTAGGCCAGAAGGGGAAACTTATGCAACTTAAGAGATAAAGATATGGGTGTGTTGAAGGAACTAACTGGCTGCCACATCCTCCCTTTAAGCCTTAGGCTATGGCAATCTGTACACCCCCCAAAGCTTTCTGATAACTCCAGAGAGGTACTCTAACAGCTTGGACCACCCTGTCTCTTGCAGGGGTGTGTGTGTGAATTATCACATATGATTCCCTGGCATTCACTCTATAGGCCTGCTTGTAAAACAATGTAAGAAAAGTTTATTTATTTATTTTATTTAGCTATTTATACCCCGCTCTTCAGCCACAAGGCTATCAGAGCGGCTTACAAATTGTTTTAAGCAATAGCAATTTACACATCTATACTGCAAAAAGCAGCTTCCAATGTGTGTTAGCTAATTGCCCCCACGAGCTGGGTACTCATTTTACCAACCTACTCCAGAGCAGTTAGTTTTCTGTTGCTAATGGAGCTGAAATTTGGATGTTATGTCTCTTGGTTTCCCAGTCCCTCCATGGCCAAAGAGGGGAATGGCCTCTGCCTACATTGATATCATTGCAGACCATCTTAACAAAAGCAACATCTTAAGACAAAATGTAGGCCTGTGAGTCTAACATTGTGTCATCATCATCATCTTGTATGATTTTTATCCCCTTTGCCCGATACGGAAGCCAGTGGAGCTTTAAAAGTTTGCATAATGCATTTTGTGCTTTTTTTTAGTTGACCCAACAAAGGTGTCACTGTTTTGTGGGTTTGGGATTTTGTTGTATTTTGCAGTCAGGGGTGGCCAAAGTATAAGCTGAGCCATCTCATGTTAGCCTGCATAAATCCCATTCCCAGGCTGTGGAGTAAGATAACCCTTTAAGTTTCCAAAGAGAAACTGTCTGAATTTGATTTTCCTTCGGGGTTTTTTTCTGGGCTGTCTGGATTTGTCTGTTTCTTTATGTTTAATATCTCTGCCAACAAGCCTGTTGCTAGACATGCCCTTCACCTGTCCCAGTTTGGCAGGGACAGTCCTGATAAATCCTCTGTCATCCTACTTTTTCAGCTGCTTTTAAAATGCTCTTGTTTTTTCTCTTGTCTTCCCACTTAACCTCTTGGTCCTCAGCTTACTTACATTGTGGCAGACTTGAGTTCAAAGTGCAAAAGTATCTAGCCCTCCATTAACTCAGCAGGGAGGAGAGAGTGGAATGAAGGGTAATATTTAACTTGCAGCTAAAACATATTAGCACTATACCATTTATACAATGAAACACAACCAAGGTGGTGGTCCATTGAGAGGGCAAGGCAGAATTGTGCCCTTCCCAATTGGTTCAGGCAAAAGCAAACGGCTGCAACCTCTCCTGGCCCGCCTAGTCTTCCTCATGAATAACTCTTGCCATCTTGACCACACTCTGGTGTTTTCTTTCTGTGCAATTGATGATTGGAAGCAGAATCCATGAACTCAGCTGAAATAGAAATGCTCTCCATGGTGTTTCAGGTGCAGTGTTTCATCAAAGCACACCTTTGAGGTTGCCTGGGTGAAATTGCATATTAAAGTCAGGTTTGTAGCTTGGGCTTCTTCTTGACCCTACGCTGATCCTGGATTCTTAGGTGATTGCAGTGGTGAGGAGTACACTCCACAATTACATTAGGTAAGCCAGCCATTACCTTTCTTGAGTTGGCCTGATTTAGCAATGGTTACCCACACCTTAGTAATGTCGCATCTTGACTACTGCAATGTACTCTAGGTAGGGCTACCCTTGGAGAATGTCTGGAAGTGTGAAGCAGGGTAAAACTCAGCAGCTAGCCTGATAACTAAACTACATGGTATCAGGATTGTATTAATCTGATACTGAAATACCTGAACTGGGTGCCAATTTGTTTCCTGGACTCATTCCACGGTGTTGGTTTTAACCTTTAAAGCCCTAAACTGCTCATGGCTTGGCTATTTCTGGCACTACCTGTCTTTCTATGTGCCTATCCAATTATTAAGAACTTTTGTGATACAGTAACTTGCAGGAATTGATTGGATAGACATGAGGAGAGAGCTCTCTCTTCTGCTACTCCCCAACTATGGGATGCATTGGCTTTAGAATTACAACCACTTTTTAAAACACTCCATCATCATTTCGCCTTTTGAATTGTTTTAGTAGTTTTATTGTTGTTTTCTGGCTTTTAATGTATGCAGTGAGTTTTGTCAGTGCTTTGGAAAGCTGCTTTAAAAAAAGAAAACTCCCCAAACACCCTGCTTGGTGGATTTTGGGAGCTGCAGTCTGAAAAAAGTAACTTTCCCAAGCACTGGTTTGTTGCTTTTAATATTTCCATGCCCTCGCACATTTTATAGAAGAAAACTACAAAACGTGTGGTCCAGTAACATTAGAGTTTGTCAAGATGGCAAAAGTTATTAATGAGAAAGATTGGATAAGCTAAGACAGGCTGCAGCAGTTTGCTTTTGCATGAGCTGACTGGGAAGGGCAAGACTCTGTTCTTTCTTCTCCTATCCCCCCCTACTGTGTTAATGGAGTGCAAACTACTTTGCAGCAATGAAAATAAGCTGAAGACCAAGGTGGAAAGTAGAGGGTGAAGAGAGAGAAACTGGGACATTTTAAAAGCAGCTGAAAAAGTAGAATGGCAGATAATTAATCAGGATTGTCCCCGTCAAATCAGGAATGCTGGTGTGTATGTTTTTCATTCTCTTCCCTGTTGTGGTACGTCACCATCTTAGTTGTTTTCATTTTACAGATGAGCAACATATTACTAATGTGTTTTAATTGTTTGTGAATGAATTTCCATAGAACCCTTCCCCATAAGATTCCAAGTTGGTTAGAAACCAGTGCTGGTGGATCTGTTGTTGTTGAGATCCCATGAGGCCGTTCCTTATGTTCCTGGTACATTAGGAAGCAGGATATGTTTGGGCACGCAGCCTAGCTCATGCCAACAGGGTTGGGACAATATGATGGGAAGTAAGGTTCACATCCGGATGGACCCGTGGCTCATCCGAGACAATGCCTGCTCCAGCGGCTTTGTGTGCCTTGCTCTCTGTGGAGTGGGTGGTACTCACAGCCCCCTTTATTCTGAGAACTCCTTCATCACAACCAAGGAGGAAAGCAAAGCCTCAGTTGTGCACTTCAGTAAACCTATATAGAAACTCATCAAGTACTCGCTCTGCTTTTCCTAGAAACCCCAGAGCAGTGGGGTGCAAGCATCAGTCATTGGGCTGTGGTTCTCCATTCAGCTCAGGGAATGAGTGTAACAAGGACAGGCAAGGTCCATTCTCCATTCACCTGTACCCCCTGCTCTTTTGTGGCTGCTAATTGCCTGTGTAGTTGGGAATGGATTTCTCTTAGCAGCTGATTAATTCTTCTAGTCACAGAAGAGAAATGTTGGCGAATTAGGTTGCCATGTGTGCATGTACGATGCTGAAGCCAGGTATCCACCCACCTACCAGTAAGCTCCACTTGAAGTCAGTAGGACAACTTGGAGTGGGATGAAGGGACTGCTTGTCCCTACATATGCCTGCCTGAGGACTGAAGCCTTTTTTTTTTTGTGGGGGGGGCAGCTCTGTGTCCCACCAGGGAGGTCAATCCACTATGTGAGGGTGCAAAAGCAGGGTCTGCTTAGCTGTGGCATCTCAGTCAAGGAATGCCCTCCCTTTGGAGGCCCGACGAGTGTCAGTGCTGTCTTTATTTAGGAGATTATCAGACGACCCAGTTTAAAGTGTTCTTTTGCTGGCATAAAATAAACCATTTCTATGCTGGCGAAAGAACGCTCCCCCTGCACCTACTTTCTTTGCCCGGCAAAGGCGCCCGTCAATAAAGAGGAAGCGAATGGGGCTCTGAAATCATGCAATACTTCATTGCGCAAGAATTTTTTTAAAAAAACATTACAATTTGCACAAAGCACATACACAAACTTTAAAGGTGCCAAGTAACCCAGGGAGGGTCATAAAAAGAGCAAAACGTACCTGGATGCCCTGATCTGACCCGGAAGTATTCCCGCCGGTCTGGCCATTCTCGCTACAGTGACGAGGTTTAAATGGCTCCAGGTTTCACACGCCGGCAACGCTGGCACAAAAGCAGCATGGGGGATCTATTGAGGGCTTCAGCTGTCAACAGACAGAGACAACACCATAACGCCAGCAGAACGCAAAAGGATAACATCGTCTGATATTGTTGTCCTTTTGCGTTCCGCTGGCGTCATGATCGAACCACATTTTGATAATCTCCTTAGGCACCAAGTAAAAACAGGGCTATCTGATAAAGCCTTGGTAGCCTCCCTGATTCATTCCAAAATATTGATGTGCATCTTTTGAAGTATTTTAACCTGCTGACCTTGTTTCTAACTTCTCAATTTATTTAGCCTATGGGAATTCCAGTCAGCCCTCCACATTTGCAGGTTTAACAAACCCATGGAAACAGAGGTCTGACTATACTAATACAGTCAGCCACATGTATCTACGGATTCTGCATCCACGGATTCCACCATCCACTGCTTGAAAATACAGTTGTCCCTTCATATTTGCTGGGGTTTGGTTCAATGACCCCCCGTGGATACCAAAATCTGTGAATACTCAAGTTCCATTATATGCAATGGCATAGCAAAATGGTGTCCCTTCTTATATAAGATGGCAAAATCAAGGTTTGCTTTTTGGATTATTATTTTTTAAAGAATATTTTCAAGCCGTGAATACTTAAATCCGTGGATACCAAATCCGTGGATATGGGGGGATAATTGTATTCACACACAAAAAGTAACCCCCAAAGCAAACCTTGATTTTGTTACTATATATAAGGGACACCATTGTATATAATGAGACTTGAGCATCCACAGATTTTGGGATCTACGGCGGAACCTGGAACCAAACCCCAGTGGATAACAAGGGCCCACTGTGCTGCCTGAACTGCCGAAACCTCATTCAATGCTACTGGAATCTGAGAAACTACTAAAACTACATAAAGACCAAGTTTTGGGGAAAGCTCCTGGCTGAGATGACAACTCCCAGACATCCAGTTGTCATGTCAATGGGTGGATTCTGGGAGTTCTAATCCTCAAATATAACTTGCACCAAAGTCTGAAATCAGGAACAAAGATTGTTTCTGAGCCTAAACAAAGCCCTCTCTCCTCTTTCCTAGCTAACCTGTAGCCAGCTCCTTTCTCTCACCCATCTGAGATGAGCAGACAGGGCCCATAAGCGAGCTTGCACCACACAGCATAGCATATGCAACCTCTCCTGAGCATGCACAGAGTCCATTTTTCACAGCCTTGGGTTCCCTGTATCAGAGGAGCTTCTGGTTCCAGATTTGGCTACTGGGTGTGTGAGTGGAGTTTCTTCCCAGAGTCGGGGAACCTTCTAATAGAGGACTGTTTGCATTCCTCTGGGGATGGCTCATAACCACAGAAGGCACTGAGTAGAAAAGCTTTCTCCCAGCCGCCACAAACAGATCTTCCAAAGGACAGTGACCAGCGGGCGAGACACCAATAATGACAAGGTGGGGCCGGGCCAGGCTGTTTTGCCCGGGTGCCAAATATAGCCCCTGCCAGCCTGACCCACCAGCAATCAGACAAGAACCTGCCGGGCTGGACTATTCTAAGAAACTGGTTTCCCCCACCGCTACACCAACCCCTGTCTGCCTGGTGCCTCATTGCTGTCTGAGCAGAGATCACACACACATGCTCCCCCAGCTGAAGGACATGGACCAGACAGCCGGGTTGCCCCCTCTTTCCAACCCAGTCTTTTCCTCCCACACAGGAACCCAAATGGAGAATGGCCACAGCGCAGTGGAAGAAGACACGCTTGGGACAGACAAGGCTGCTGACAGACTGCACAAATCCTGCAGTTCGACACTGCTTTAACTATCATGGCTTCATCCTATGGAATCCTGGGGTTTGTAGTTTGCTGTGGCACCAGAGCTCTCTGACAGAGGTGGTTAATTATTTTGCAAAACTACAAATCCCAGAATTCCATAGCATTAAGCCATGGCGGTTAAAGCGGTGTCAAACTGCTTGATTTCTGCAGTGCAGCAGCAGCAACCAAGGTCCCTGTTCAAGCCCTAGCGTCTCCAGATAGAATAACTGAATCATAGAATCATAGAGTTAGAATAGACCACAAGGGCCATGTAGTCCAACCCCCTGCCCTGCAGGAAAATGCAATCATAGAATCATGGAGTTGGAGGAGACCCCAAGGGCCATCTAGTCCAACCCTCTGCCCTGCAGGAATGCACAATCAAAGTATTCCCAACAGATGGCCATCCAGCCTCTGTTTAAAAAACTCCAAAGAAGGAGACCCCACCAAACTCCAAGGCAGCGCATTCCACTTCTGAACAGCTCTTATGGTCAGGAAGTTCTTGCTAACGTTTAGGCGGAATCTCTTTTCCTGGAGTTTGAGTCCATTGCTCCATGTCCTAATCTCTGGAGTAGCAGAAAACAAGCTTGCTCCATCCCCATGCCTACTACAGATTGGGGATGACTGAAAGGGGGGAACGTATAGGTACGGGTGTAGCCACAGGATAGGATGGAGGCAAAATGGGGGCATTACCCCACTAAATAAGAATTCTGTCCCCCTCCCGATGATATTTTCCTTCAATCCCCAGATCTCTAGTATTGCTGTAACTAAAAATTGCAACTGAGCATTTAGAAGTACAGTTAAGGCATCCGGAGAAAAGAAGGCATGCAAAGTGATCCAGGGAATGTGAATGCAGTAAACGGAACAGTTCTGGGAGTGAGCAATTTCCAGTGTATCATTTTCTGCAATTCTAGAAAATTGGGGACTGAAGGAGAATTTCTTGGGGGCACAGAATTCTTATTTAGTGTGGCAATGCCCTCATTTTATTCCCCACATCCATACTTTGGAACTTATTGTATACACCAGGGTATGTGCTGGGGCTTGTAACCCTCCAGATGTGGCTGCCCTACTTTGCCCATTATTCCTGACCAATGGCTATGCTGTTTGGGGCTAATGGGATGTGGAGTCCCAAAATATCTGGAGTGATGTATAATAATTACAACAACAACAAATCTTACCCGCCTCTCCCCAAGGCTTGAGGCAGGGTACAATATGAATTAACATGCAATACATAATACAAAATTATTAAAAGACACAGGTAAAAACACATAGGATTAAAACAAACATTACATTAAATTCATCCATACAAATTTAAAATTCATAGATTAAAAACAACTGGGTAGAAAAGGTAGATTTTCTGCCGGCAGTGATTCCGACAGCCAAGAAAAATTGAATGGGTTGAGAATTCTCAGATTCGGTACATAGTAGTGACTCTGTGAAATTCCATTCCCACAACAGACGACAGTTGTGTAATCATAACAGATTTTGTTGGGAGCCATGCAAAGAGACATGTGTGTGTATGTACCATCAAGTTGCCTGAAGGGCCATATGGAGTGTAAATTCCAGGACAGAGGGCATAGCCTCCAGCCAAACTTCAATCCCTGCAAGGGTTGCCAGAGTAAAAACTGGAGAGTGTTCTTGTCCCTCTCTAATATATAGAAGAAGGCATTTCAGCAGGTGTGGTTGTGTGATCAGGAACACCTACTGCAATTCCCTCTTCTACACAACCATACAAGGGAAAGGAACTCTACCCAACACTAAGACATCCCTCTGTGCTCTCTTCCACATTTAAGTTGTGCTCACAGAGCTTGGGAAAGGTCCTTGTGGACTACAACTCCCAGAATGTCCCCTCTTGGCCATGCTGGCAGTGTGATTCTGGGAGTGGTAGTCCCCAAAAGGTAACATTTCCAAGCTCTGCATCAATTAGCTTGTCTATAGGTTTTCCTTGGGGTTTTTCTGGGCTGTGAGGCCGTGTTGTGGAAGTTTATTTCTGACTAATCCTAGGCCACACCATGAATCTGTGGATTTTGGTGCCGGCTTCTAAGCTCAGAGACTGTCTTTTTGGATCTCCTGGACACCTCTTAAATAACAGCAACCCTATGTCATGAAGGAGTAGAAGGCCAAAACATTCATCCAAGGACAGGTAGACTCATACCTGCATACCTTGGCGCCAGCCACTGATATGGTGCCATTAATAGATTGCCCAAAAAACACAATTTATTAAAGTTGCCTCCCCCCCCCTTGATTTATATGAACCCCCTGGAAGGGATAAGCCAGAGATTTGTTCTGAGGCCCTACCAGGAGGCAGTGGACACCCAACGTTATCTCTTTGTCATCAGATACAGTAGAAGCCATCTGGACCAGTATGTGATGGAGTAGGGAATGGGTGAGCAAGAGAGACTCAGTCCAGATAGGACAGAGGTACTGCTGGCTGGTGGTTGGTTCATTCATCCAGGATCATCATATTCTAAATGCTCTAAATGGGGCTACATTCCCTTAAAATCACTCCCCAAAAGTCCATGTGCAGCTTTGGGGTGAGGGGGTTTCAATGTGGTCCTCAAGGGTGGGCAGGCCAGTGCCAGATGTTTCATAGACGTTGCTCCTGCATGCCTCCAAGTCTTTTATGACTCATGGTGACCTTAAGGTGAGCCTGACTTATGTAACTCACACTTATACCAACCATCTGCTAGGATTTCCTTCCAAGCAGGTTTGCCATTGACTTCTTCTGAGGCTGAGAGAGTAGGACTTGTCCAAGGTCACCCAGTGGGTTGAGCAGGGATTTGAACCTTCCTCTCTCAGAGTCCTAGTCCAATGGTCAAACCACTATGCCCCACTGGCTCAAATTTTTCATTGCCACCTCCAGATTTTGCTGGGAGGGTGCAATATTAGAGAGCCTCCTCCCTCACCAAGCATATTTCCCGGCTGTCTGATGGACTGGGAGCAATGTGGTTTTCATGCATAGAGCATGATAACTCTTTCCATGAATTTTCCTCTCCAAGTAACGAAACAGACAAGCTAATTTGAATCGAAGGCTTTCATGGCTGGCATCCATAGGTTTTCCTTGGGGTTTTTCCAGGCTGTGTAGCTGTGTTCTGCAAGTTTATTTCTGACGTTTTGCCTGCATCTGCATACAGTCAGGAAGTTCTTCCTAATGTTTAGGTGGAACCTCTTCTCCTGGAGTTTGAACCCATTGCTCTGTGTCCTAGTCTCTGGAGCAGCAGAAAACAAGCCGGCTCCATCCTCAGTATGACATCCCTCAAATATTTAAACATGGCGATCATGTCCCCTCTCCACCTTCTCTTCTCCAGACCAAACATACCCAGCTCCCTAAACCGCTCCTCATAGGGCATCACGGCTTCCAGACCTCCCACCATTTTGGTTGCCCTCCTCTGGACACGTTCCAGCTTGCCCGTATCATACATTTCAAGGCAGTGCCCTCACCTTGAGATTCCTCCCCTTTGCCAGAACCAGCGGGCCAGAAAAGAGGCCTTGCGGCTGAGGGCCAGGCCCTGAAATTGGGGGACGCTGATTCATCCCCAATAGGCTCTTCTACTGGGTTCCGCTTGCTCCAGCCCCCCTAATAAATTTTGGCATCCTGCCTTCTGCCCCCCCCCCCACACACACACACTTAGTCCCAGTCTCTGGAGGGACCTTTTGCTTCGTCAGAAATAGCTGCCCTCTCTGGTCTTACTCAAGCCCCTTGCCTCCCACCTGCTGACAAATGGGACAACGTGCGGAGGGGCATTTTCACAGCCATAACCTATTCTGGTTGCTACTGCTGCTGACTCACTCTGGCAATGATGCACAAAAGCCAGGCAGCCACTTTTGCAGGGGGGGCAGGCAGCTGCCACCCGCCCGCGTGTTCAGAACCTCTCGTCTTTGTAGCCCAAACAAAAGACTCCCGCAGCACCTTAAAAGGTGCTCGCCTGTGGCTTGCTATTCTTGCATCCATGACTAGGGAAAAGCCAAACCAGAGCCGGTCTAGGTTAGGAGAATCCCAGTTAGGACTGGGATGGGGGTGTGGTGGTGGTGGTGAGGAGGAGGAGGAGGAACCACAGGTTCTCAGACAGGTCCTGAGCTGGCTGCTGAGTGATTCAGATTTGGGATGGAGATGGCTCTCGCTTTTTCTTGGCTGGACGCAGAGGCATTTTTGGCTGTCTGTGGAGGGAGGTGGACAACCCCCCCCCCAGCAAAGGGTCTGACACAGCACTTTGATGTCACTGGCCAAGAACGTTGCATCCATTCCAGGGTGCTGAGTCACACTTTGGGGGCTGAGCAGGGCTTTGGGAGCACGGCTGGTGGCTGACACACATGTGCTTCCTCCATCCATTGATCCATCCAGTCATCCACTGAGGCTATCTGTCATCCCAATAGGAAGACTTTCCAAAAAAATACACGAGACTTTCTGAGGTATGTGTGTGAGTGTTTCCTTCTTTCCCTAAATAGTGGAGCTGAGTTTCGTATGAAGAAAGCTGGGCATTTTTTCTTTTTGGTCTCCAACTCATGCTGAGGCAGTGATGAGGTATAAGGGCTTGAGCAAGGCAGACTTTTATCAGTATCATGCTATACTGTTATAGCACTATTATTCCACTTTCCCTGCTCGGGCTGCCTCCTGTGGAATCCTGGGATTTCCAGTTTAGGGAGGAACATTTAGAATTCTCCACCAGGGAACTCTTAAGCCTCCCTAAACTACAAAGCCCAGAATCCCACAGGAGGTAGCCACACAGTTAAAGTGGAATAACAGGGTCGCCATAACTCAGAAGGCTTGCATCCCATTATTGGAATCATGGACAAATCGAAGCTGCTTCGAATTGGTGTTAGTGCGCATCAATCCACACCCCGTATAGATAAGCCCTATGACTCTGGAAACTGGGGTTTGAATCCCCGCTTGGCCACGGAAACCTCCTGGGTGACTTTGGGCAAGTCGCACTCTCTCGGCCTCAGAGGAAGGCAAGGGCAAACCCCTGCTGCACGAATCTTTCCAAGAAAACCCCATTATTGTGGTGGGGGGGGGAAGGCAGGATAAAAATGAATGAATGAATAAAAATAGTAAAGACAGACTCGCATGCTCCTTCTCTCAGTCTTCCCAATATCATGTGCTTTTCCTCCCAGTCTGCTACCCTGCTCAAGAAAGGGCCAGCCAGGCACTTTTCCTGGTCCTATTAGTGGTGGTGTGAGAATGCTCTCCAAAAATTGAGTCAATTTCTCCCTATCCAACCATCACCACACACACCTCTCCCTCTGCCCAGCCTTTTCCTTCCAGCTCACGTGTGTGTGTGTGTGTGTGTGTGTGTGTTGATGTCAGCTGGGAAAGGAAATCAGGCAGGAAAAGGAATCCGAGACACAGTGTGCAGCCAACAGAACGGGTGGTTGAAATCCTGCACATCTCTCACAACTCGGGAGGCTCGTGTGTTTATGTGTGTTTGTGAAAGAGAGAGAGTGATCACAAGAGAAGAGAGAAAAATGTAAAATGCTGGCCCCTGGTTCTAAGCACACACAAAAAATAACATTGGCAAGGGCACAGATGTGTATACGGGCTTTCAAGTTGCTTGTCTACTTATGGAGACCCCATGTATTTTAGAGGATTTTCTTAGGCAAGGAATACTCAAGAGGTGGTTTTTGCCAGGTCTTTCCTCTCAAATAGAGCCTATAGTCCCTGGTATTCCTTGGCAGTCCTTCTGGGCTTGGGGAAGATTCTTCTTTTTGGACAACATAGCTGGCTGGGGGATTCTGGGAGTGACAGTCCAAAAAGGCACCTTCCCCCATGCTACGGAAGTTTTAGCCTGCAGCATTTGGTGAAAAGGGACCAAGGTCAGATCTTGTGTGTGTCTGTGTCTTCAAGTTGCCTGTCGACTTAAGGCAACCCCATGAATTTCAGAGGGGTTTCCTAGGCAAGCAATGCTCAGAGATGGTTTTGCCAATCCCTTCCTCTGAAATCTAGCCTATGGCACCTGGGATTCCTTGGTGGTCTCCCATCCAAGTAATAACTAGGGCTGACCCTGCTCAGCTTCCAAGATCAGATGGGATCTCGTGCCTCAAGGGTATTTAGGCTCCTCTAGTCAAGCTTAACTAACTCAAAGGCACCAGAACCTGTCTGATCTTGGAAGCAAAGCAAGGTCAGCTCTGGTTAGTACTCTGTTTTAACTGTTGTAAACCTCCTGTGCAAAAAGTAGGATATACATAAATATAATGATAACAAGAACGCTCCCTAGTTGGGGCACCCCAAACCTCCTGCAGATTTTCTGACAATTATTGCAACACCTAGAACTTGCCAATTAACACCTAGAACTCTTGGCACTAACCAGTAGACACCACTGCCTCCAGGAGTCAATGATAGAATGTGCGTACCCTGCAAAGGGATTAATACGATACAGATTTAACTGATATGGCTCCAGTCTGGGTGGGAGGCAGATTTCTGAGGATGGGGAAACATTAAAAGTGCTCGGGGTGGATAATGAAGAAGATACCGTGGGCCCTTGGGATCTGCTGGGGTTTGGTTCTAGGACCCCCTGTGGATACCCAAATCCATGGATGTTCAAGTCCCATTATAGACAAGGATGTAGTAAAATGGTGTCCCTTATATAAAATGGTGAACAGCACGGTTTGCTTTTTGGAATCTTTCTTTCTTTTGGAATATTTTCAAGCCGTAGATGGTAGAATCTGTGGATGGTGGAATTCATGGATGGTGGAATCCGTGGATAGGGAGGGCCGACTCTACATCCAGACCTGAAGGACAGGGAAGTGTTTTGGGTAACAGAGATAATCCAGGACAAACTGGGAAGACCCCACCTGACATGTGTCAGGTGAGCAAAAGGCCGGAAGAGAGGTTGCTGGACCCTGAAAGGTTAGGCAATGGATGGCATGGGGCGAAGAAACCGGGCAAGCGTGATGAAGCTGGGAGGCAAAAGATCGGACACCGACCAGGCGTGTGGAAACCAGAAGGTGGAGAGAGGAAGCAAGGCTGGCTCAGAAGGGAGCACCGTATGCCAAAAAGGAAATCTTGGGCAGTCCAATTGTGTCTGCAAGAGGAGAGGAGTGGATCCAGGCCAGGAAGGAGATGGCGGAAAAGTATCCAGGGCAAGATGGAAGGAGGAAGACCAAGGACCTGTCTATACGAGGATGGGAAATGTAGATTGACGTGCACTAACGCCAATTCAAAGCAGCTTCGATTTGTCTTAACTTTTTTTGGCAAAAGCGTAGGCATGAAACGCTATCTGCTTTTGCTATTCCAACAGCGATGCCTGTGAATCAAGAAGGCGAGCACAAATTAATTACTTGTGTTTTTGCCGCCAGTTGCCACCACCAGACACTTTTTTTTAAAGAGGCATATCTAAGGTGGGAAAGTGCGGTATTCTGCCTAAATAAATTTTAAAAAGAAAAGGGTTATTTTGTCACTTCAGAACAGGATCGCTAAGATAAAAATCCAACATGGTGGTTCCGGGTGCTTGCCTTGTTAGCAAGTTCCGCCTCCTGACCACATCGAACCAATAAGCTTTCTACTTCCACTCTTACCAGGAACGCGAATGAAAGCGAATTGGTTGTCCCAGAGAGCAGGAGTACACATTCCCCACGGAGCTACTTCAGGAAAAAATGCAAAGTCTTTTCCTGGTGAGTTTTTGGTGGTTTTGGTTCCCCTCCTTACAAATATGGCGGATTGATGCAGGAGGCCATTTAGACAACTCGTATTCTCCTTGAATTCGATGAGGAGTATTTTCGCCATTTAGAGAACCCCCCAAGGAAAGTGCAGCACAGCAAAGTGCAAGCAAAGCAAAGTGCTAAGTGCAATGCCCAAAGCACAAAAGGAAGCCGAAACTGCAAAGCAAAGCACAAAGTAAGATTCACCCAAAGCAAAGGACAGCCTACAAAGCCCAAAGTGTGGGATCCCAGACAGCGGGAGGAACAGGGGGAGCAGGAATAGAGAGGCCTATGTGGTCGCTGACCTAAGAGAGCCAGAGGGATCCCAGCCAGAGGAGCGGTAAGGGCCAGTCGATTAAAGAAAACCAACAGCAGAAGACTTTGGGGATGCATCTACACTGTAGAAATAATGCAGTTTGACACCGCTTTGGGTGCTGTAACTCCATTCTATGGAATCCTGGGATTTGTAGTTTTAAAAAGCCTTTATCCTTCTCTGCGCAAGAGTGCTGGTGCCCCACAAAACTATAAATCCCAGGATCCCATAGGAAGGAGCCATGGAAAATAATCCAATTTCAAAGTGGATTATTTGTGTAGTGTGGATGCACCCACTCTGCAGCTCCCTGCAACGCCTCCGACCCATCCCTGCCTAATCTGGGGAAAAGTTACTTTTTTGATAACTCCCCGTGGTGCAAAAAAAGTAACTTTTCCCAGCTCCCCCCTGCTCTTGCCAGCCTCCAACCCCTTCCTGCCTGAGCTAGGGAAAAGTTACTTTTTGGATAACAAGTCCCAGTGGTGCAAAAAAGTAACTTTTCCCCACTCCTCCCTGCTCTTGCTAACCCTGCAAAAAAAGTAACTTTTCCCAGCTCCTCCCTGCTCATGCAAGCCCTGCAAAAAAGTAACTTTTCCCCACTGCTCCCTGCTCTTGCCAGCCTCCAACCTCTTCCTGCCTGAGCTGGGGAAAAGTTACTTTTTGGATAACTCCCAGTAGTGCAAAAAAGTAACTTTTCCCCGCTCCTCCCTGCTCTTGCTAGCCCTGCATAAAAAGTAACTTTTCCCAGCTCCTCCCTGCTCTTGCCAGCCTCCGACCCCTCCCTGCCTGAGCTGGGAAATAGTTACTTTTTGGATAACAAGTCCCAGTGGTACAAAAAAAGTAACTTTTCCCCGCTCCCCCTGTTCTTGCTAGCCTTGCAAAAAAAAGTAACTTTTCCCCGCTCCTCCCTGCTCATGCAAGCCTCCAATCCTGCCTGAGCTAGGGAAAAGTTACTTTTTGGATAACAATTCCCAGTGCTGCAAAAAAAGTAACTTTTCCCTGCTCAGGCAAGCCTTCCAGCGCCTCTCTCCGGCGTTCCATTTCCGCGCGACCACGTGACTGGCTGCCCGGGCCGAGAACAAACAAGCCGCCCGTCGCCCCTGGCAACGGCGTTCCATTCTCTCTCTTTCTCCCCCCTCCTTCTCGGCCCCCCTCCCTTCTCCCCCCCGCGCGCGCTTGCGTCAGCACGCCGGGCCCGTTCGGTTTGTTGACGTTGCCCGGCAACGACGCCGTTTGCCTTGACGACGACGACGACGGGGCGGGGCTTGCCGGCGGCGGGAGCAGACCAGCCACAACCCACAGAGGCGGAGTCAGTAGGCTGTCGGCGCTTGGCGCGGCAGCCTCGTCTGAGGGTGGTGTTGTCGCCCGGGGAATTGTTTTATTTTTTATTTTTATTTTTGGGTGTGTGTGGGGGAATTATAGTTAGGAAGCGGGGATGGGGAGGAGATTCAGCAGTAGACAATATGGATAGTTCGTTTAGACTCAGAATCATAAAAGTTGAGGGACCCCAAAAGGTCATCTAGTCAAACCCCTTTGAAGTGCTGTAGTAACATCGCAGCAGCCCTTGACTGGATACGGACGTTATGGAGCTGCCCAATATTATTATTATTATTAATAATAATAATAATTCCCACTGACTCTAATACACTTAGAATCATAGAGTTGGAAGAGACCCCAAAGGCCATCTAGTCCAACCCCATTCGTAATCCACCACAACTATAGCATCCCCGAGGCGTGCGAGAAATAGGCGGTGAGGGCTGTTTCTTTACATGTTTATTAAGGATTATGAGCAAAGATAGGGGGGAAAACTTTTTTAATTAATTAAATTAATTTTAATTAATTAAAATGGGCACCCAGCTTGTGGGGGCAATTAGCTAACACACATTGGAAACTGCTTAATGCAGTGTAGATGTGGAAATTGCTATTGCTTGAAACAATTTGTAAGCCGCTCTGATAGCCTTATGGCTGAACAGCGGGGCATAAATAAATAAATAAATAAATTTTTGATTACATCTCCCATAATCCCCAGCCATCATGATAGGAGATGGCTCTGCTTGGTTTGGCTTGTGTTCCCAGCACATTTCCATCTTTTGTTGTTGTTGTTATTTTCCCAGAGGGGGAAAGAATGGACCTGCTCAAACGTCCTTCATATGGTTGTGATTGAGTCAGTAGCCAATAAAATGGCTATTGTTGCTGTGTGCCTATCAAAGGGTTTTCTTGGCAAGATTTGTTCAGAGAGTGGGGTTGTCTTTGTCTTCCTCTGAGGCTGAGAGAGTGTGACTTGCCCATGGTCAACCAGTGGGTTCCTATGACCGAGCAGGGATTCGAACCCTGGTCTCCAGAGTCCTATTCTAACACCGAAACCACTGTGCCCACTTGGCACTGAAGTCTAAAAGGAGGAGAAACACGGACGGACAGGTCAAGGACCATAAATATGATAGAAAACAAGCCTTCCCTGAGGCTTCATCCTGCTTCTGATCCTCTGTGTTCCCTCTGAATTGCACATCCCTTTTGCAAGGCAGGAACAAGTCACTTTGTGAGGTCCTCTTTCAGGAGTCCATGGACTCATGTAGGCCCATGGGACTTGCTGTTTTCCTGCCTGGCGTGCATGATGGGAGCTGTACTCCAGCATGGCTTTGGTTGGAGAAAGACATCGTGAAATACGAAAGCTGCTTTGGGTCCCAGTCTTGTGGGAGTAAACAAGTTATAAATAAATAAATAAATAATAATAATAGTAGCAAAAATAGGAAAGATATTCGATACAAAACCGGACGCATGGAAACCTTAACGCCTGCTAAAGTGGTTGCTACATTCTACCCAAGAAAATAAGCCAAGCAAAAACAAGAGGAAGAAAACTATTCCTGCTCCTTATCCTCCCTGCTCAAGCCAACTGAGGAGACCTCTACATGCAAAACCATCATTCCTCACTGCGGTGCTAGTTGTGGATCATGAGGGGCACAGTCGAGTGGCCATCTCAGTAGGGATTTTTTTTTTTAATCCCCTCTGTGCTGCTTTCAACAGCATGCAAACTTGAGTGGGCTGTCCCATTGCACCCCGCATTTGGCTGCCCTGGAAACTGCAGAATGGGATTTCCCTTGCCCTTTGGAATGGGTGGTTGGGTGGGGTAGTAACCTCAGGGTTTGGTCTTAAGTGGGGTGGGTAGGGTTCTGTTCTTCTCTTCTGGGTGCCTCTTTTAAAGATGGATTTTGATGAGTTGGAGCAAGTTCAGAGAAAAGGAACAAGGATGATAAGAGGTTGTTGTGTTTCTGACTTATGGTGACCCTATCACTGGGTTTTCTTGGCAAGATATGTCCAGAGGAGGTTTGCCATTGATTTCCTCTGAGGCAGAGAGAATGTGACTTGCCCAAGGTCACCCAGTGGGTTTTCATGTCCAAGTGGGAATTCGAACCCTGCTCTCCAGAGTCATGGCTTGAGTGTTGGGCTAGGACTCCCAGAGACCTGGCTTTGAATCCATGCTCAGCCATGGAAACTCACCAGGTGACTGAGTGAGCCACACTCTCTCAGCCTGAGAGGAATCATAGAGGTGGATGTTGGGGTCCAATAACTCCGTTCCTCACATGAAGAAGGAGTTTCTCTTCCCTTCTCTGTCCTGAACATCTTCTCAGCCAGTTTCCCAGGTGGTTTCGGAGACTTTCTCCACACTACACACAGATTCCCGAGAGGGAAAAGTTGTGCTGAAAATCAACTGGCAGCCTCTGCTGCTCCAGAGACTGGAACACGGAGCAATGGATGCAAGCTCCAGGAACAGAGATTCCAGCTCAACATGAGGAGGAACTTTTTGACAGTAAGAGCTGTTTGGCAGTGGAACGCACTCCCTCGCAGCGTGGTGGGTCTCCTTCCTTGGAGTTCTTTAAACAGAAGCTGGATGGCCATCTGCCAGGGATGCTTTGATCAAGATTTCCTGTGTGGCAGAATGGGGTTGGACTGGATGGCCCTCGTGGTCTCTTCCAACTCTACAATTCTATGATTCTATGATTCAGCCTAGTTGCTGGGCCAGTTATTGAAGCTTGGTTGTGTGGATGTGTGTGGTTGTGTGATGCTCTCATAGGGAGAGCAAGGCTGAATTTCGGATATTGATCATTCAAATCAGTTTCCTAAATATATACAGTTGCCCCTTCCTATTTTCTGGGGTTTGGTTCCAGGACCCCCCATGGATACCAAAATCTGTGAATACTCAAGTCCCATTATATGCAATGGCATAGCAAAATGGTGCCCCTTGTATAAAATGGCAAAATCCAGGTTTGTTTTTTGGATTGTTATTTTTTAAAGAATATTTTAAAGCCGTGAATACTTAAATCCGTAGATATGGAGGAACAACTGTACTCTTCTGCAGGGATCCTGGAACTATTTTTAAGGTTGAGGGCAAGGCTCAACCTTAATATTGGCAGGCAGGTGGTTTATCAATTTTGCCTCTTTGAAGGTACTTCCAGGGCAAGAACAAATTACTGTACTGTACTTTTTCTATCCATTATCACTGAAACCTCCTTAAATGTGCAAACAGAGAAGTTCAGTGTGTACATAGACCTGTCCTCTGTGTATTCAGTGTAGCTTTCTCCTGAGTGGGATAGCTTGCAGGCAGCCTGTATGTATTATTTGTGTGTCTGTCTGTGTGTAGCTGCTCAATGCCAATTGCTGTCTTAAGATGTCTTAGCACCTGATCATTTAAGACACTTCTGATGCAGGGCTGTATTAAGGTTTTTGTAGCCCATACGCACTCTTGTATTCTAGTTCTTGTGTGGATGAAAATATAACATGTCTTTATTTTGAATTTTTTTTGTTTTGTTTTCGTCCCCAATTCCTGTAAAAAAAAATGTTAATCATGTTTTCATAGCCCCTAGGCACTGTACCTAAAATGCCTAATGCAGTGGCTCTTAACCTTTTCTTTACCAGGGACCCCCTTTAACTCTCTTTTGTTGCTATGGCCCCCAAGACTTAACTCAAGATTTTAAACCCTAATAACCATTATAATAATACAATTACACCATCCTAATAATAATAATAATAATAATAATAATACAATTACACCATCCATTAAACCTTTGCCTTGGCTCCTGTCCAGTGGCTGCTCCACTGTGGGGAAGAGGTGGGCTGAGCAGCCTTTAAGCCTTTGCAGACCCCCTGTGAGGATGTTGCGGCCCCCTGGCCTAATGGATAAGGTGGCCCTGTTCTGATGGATAATGACTTCAGGAGGTTCACTTTACATAGAAGTCTTGTCCAATTTTGCCAGATCATTTCGGGGAGCGGGGGAGAGGAATCAGCCATCCTTGCTTAGTCTTAGTTGGGGTCAAAAAGGGGAGAGTGGTTGGCCGTGCCCCCAAATCTAGCCTGGTGGCATTCAGGTATGGCAAACCATCAGTGCCCAATCCATCTGCTTTTGTACATGGAACTGGGGTGAGACTTGGGGGTGCTGTTTTGTTTTTTGTCTCAGGTGGCAAAGTACCTTGGGATGGCTCAGGGGGCATCAGACCGGCTGGGGTCTCCTCCGGCCACAGCAACACAGGTCGGTGCTCAGATGCAGACTCTTTTCTTAGGGGTCTGGATCCAGCCCAGCTGGTAGCTCCTACAATGAATCATGCAAGTCTTCCATAAAAAGTTTTGTCTCTGTGCCACACGCGCAGAGCAGTCGACATGTTGGTGTGCATGCATGTGGGAACATATGTTCAAGGGAAGATTGTGCGCATATTCTGGGGTGTCACTGTATGTATGTTTCACTTAAAATGCACCATGCCCAGCAGCTGGGGTAAAGCGGTGGGGGGGAAGAGATGTGCCGTCAGCCACTGAATGAGGAGAGCGATGTGTCAACCAATGGTGTGAATAACTCTGTGTGTGAATGTGGGACTGCATGTGTGTGCATGTGTGCAAATGATTTTTTTTTAAAAGACCAATAGTCACAGCTGATGTGTAAACCTGGGCTGATTTGCACAGGAGCTGGGCTTTGTGGAAGACGCACAACGATGATTGTTCTATGTATGTGTGTCTATGCGTGCACATGAGGGCCTGTGTGCATTGCTTATTTGCCTTGTGTGGTTGTGTGTGTGGCCAAAAAAAGGGGGGGTGCGGGAAGCCGCATTGCCCGGGTGAGTGTGTCAAGGAGTCCGAAGGAAGGAAGGAAGGAAGGAAGGAAGGAAGGAAGGGGGGGCTTTGAGTGTGAAAGGTGACTGCAGTGCGCGCCACATTGCGTGCCAGGCCTGCCAGCAGCCAAGCAGCCGGGCCTCTCCCTTCTCAGCTGTGGGTTCTGGCTCCTGTCCCGGGAATTTGGCCCTGGGCCTCGGTAAATAACAACAGCCAGAATTGGAGGCAGGAACCGGTTGCTAAGAGATGGGTGTGTTTTGCTCCTGAAAAACTCTGGCCGGCAAGGGGGCTCCGGAGCCTGGGAATGGGGGCAGAGGGAAGGGGAGCCACCCAATGGGGAATATTTGGGGGGTCTGGCCAGTGTGTTTTGGGGGGGCGTGTTGGGAAGTGGGGACTCCAAATAGCCATGGACAAAGGAGACTTTAAAAGGGGGCTGTAGGTCAAGGAACAGAAGGTGGTTTTGTTGTTGTTATCATCTTGTTATCTTCTCCCTCTTCTTCCTCATCATCATCCTCTTCCTCCTCCTCATCTTCTTCCTCTCCCACTTCTTCCTCCTCCTCTTCTTCCTCAACATTTTTCTTCTCCCTCTTCTTCATCATCATCTACTTCTTCCTCTCTCTCTTTCTTCTTCCTCCTCTTCCTCAACTTCTTCTTCCTTCTCATCCTCTTCCTCTTCTTCCTCAACATTTTCTTCCTCCTCTTCCTCAACATCATCTTCTTCCTCTTCATCCTCAACATCTTCTTCCTCAACATCTTCTCCCTCCTCTTCATCATCATCTTTCTTTCCCTATTTTTCTTCCTCATCTTCTTCTTCCTCCTCCTCATCTTCCTCCTCTTCTTCCTCTTCTATTCATTTGTATCCCAACTTTCTCCCAAAACTGGGACTCAAGCCCACTTACAATTAAAAAAAAAAATAACTATACTGTACAGTTGAAAACATACAAAAACAAACCTTTAAATGGAATTAAACTATTCACCGTATTAAAACAATTGAAACCTACACTTAAAAAAATGAAAATGCAATTTAAAAGGTGAAAAGCAATTTAAAAAGGTTTTGTTTAGAACAATAAAGCACAATTTGCCCCTTCTTAAAAAAAAAAAAAAACTTTTAAAAGCCTGTTAGAATAAAAAGGCCTTTTCCCGCACCCCAACCCATGAAGGAGGGGGCTATTTTGGCCTTCCTGGAAAGAGAGTTGTAGAGTCTCGGGGCAGCCGGTGAAAAGGCCCTCTCTCACGTCCCCACCAACCATGTTTGTGACATGATGGGACTGAGGTTGCTGCCTGGGTGGTGGCCAGGGATTATGGGAGCTATAGTCCAACCACATTGGGGGAATGGAGGCTGGGAACTGCTGTCTTACAAGACACTCTTCTGCATGTTTACTCAGTGGTTAATTGAATCTTACTCCCAAGTAAGTGTGTGTCAAATTGCAGTTATGTGAAGCAGATAATTTTCACCAAAGTATAAATCCCAGGATTCTATAGGATGGAGCCAGGGGAGTTAAAATGGTATCAAACAGCTATAACTATGCAATATGGACACATCCCTGTTCCCATTTTATGGGTGGAAGGACTAAGGCCAAAAGCTAGTACCTTTACTGGAGGCCAGCTGAATAAGATCATAGCAACAGAGGCTGGTTCTATCTGTACTCTCCTAAATTGGTTGCCAGTTCAAGATTACCCCTGAGACCTACACTGTAGAAATAGCTCATTTTGACACCACTTTGAGTGTTTTAGCTCCATCCTATGGAATCCTGGGATTTGTAGTTTTACAAAGCCTTTAGCCTTCTCTGCCCAAGAGTGCTGGTGCCTCACAAAACTACCAGTCCCAGGATTCTGTCGGATGGAGCCGTGACAGTTAAAGTGGTGTCAAACTGCATTATTTCTACAGTGCAGAAATGCACCCCTAGGGATAAATATCAACTACTGTTGCTCAGTGCTTGTCATTCAAACACACACACAGAGAACATACATTCCTGTCTGGAAATGAAGACAGCTATCTTAAGGTGAAATGAGATGATTTTTCCTTCTCGCTTACTTAAGGAGATGGGGTAAGGAACATTTATTGTAGCCTACTTGCTTCCAGCCAGAAGGTGGGTGCACAGCAGAGTGGAGGGTGAGACCTGGCTACACAATAACTGGGAGGGAAGGAGGAAGCCAAGTAAATACTGTACATAGAGCTCCTGGATTTTGCAATTTGCAGTAACAAATCAGTTAAACCATGCACATTGTAAAAAGCTATTGCTCTCCTGGCTGAGCTGGAGATTTGCTCCCAGGACTTTCCTCTTGCCTAAAGCTCAGCCCCCCAAAAGTGGAGAATGTGCACCCTGGAGATGACCCACAAAAAGTGGAGGCTCAGGGCCAGGCCCTGAAATTTAGGAACCCTACTCCCTAGAGATATGAATGTGTGTGTGTGTGTGTTTTACGTTGTTGTTGTTGTTGTTGTTATTTTGGTCTCATCAGCAAAGCCCATTTAGAAAGGGGAGAATCTGCACCTCTGACCCTTCCCCAAAGTCTTGCTTGCCCCCTCTCTGCCCCTCTTCCGCTCACAGCAGCCCCTCCCAGCCACCCAGGCTGCTCCTTGCACCCTCTTCCCCCTCTGCTTGCAAGGAGTGTACCTGCTCCTGGCCAGCAAGCAAGCAAGCGAGGAACTTCCAGGGAAAGTGCCTGGCAGCCTTCCCACATTCCTGCTCTCAGGGGTTGGCAGCCGGTTGCGCCTGCTCCCTGGCCTGGAAGTCCTGTTGCTTACATAAACAGCCCGGGCTTTGCTGGAGGCCCCTCCAGTGTTTTCTGTTTGTTTGCATGCCTTCCTCGAGACCTCACTGGGTCGCTAAGGGGGGAGCAGAGCAAGCTTCACCCATGAGCTTACATATGCGCCAGCCATGGCGAGAAAGAGTGTGTGAAGAGCAAGCATGGGGTAATGGTCTCAGGCCACATCCACACTACACAAATAAGCCTGTTCGAAACTGGGTTTTTTTAAAAAAATTATTTTATTTAGTTAGTTAGTTATACCCCCCTCTTCAACCACAAGGCTATCAGAGCGGCTTACAAATTGTTTTAAGCAATCTCTGGCTTTTCTTTGCAATCGAAGATTCAGGAAGGACTCATCCCGCGCTTTCTGCAAGCGCGCTGATGACTAAAAAGGCCAATCTGAGATAAACAAGTCCGGTTGCAGAAAGCACAGCATACTGTGTGTTATTTGCCATGGCTCCTTCCCACAGCATCTTGGGATCTGTAGTTTTGGTGAGGCACCAGCACTCTTTGGTAGAGAAGGCTAAAGGCCTTGTAAAACTACAAATTCCAGGATTCTAGAGGAAGGACCCATGACAAATAATCCAGTTTCAAACAGGATTATTTGTGTAGTGGGGATCTGGCCTACGTCTTTGGACCAGGGGTTCTTGGGTTCAAATCCCCCCACTCAGCCTCAGAGGATAGGCAATGGCAAACCACCTCTGAAGAAATCTTGCCAAGAAAATCCTGCTTGTAAGGATTTATGGATGGTTTGGGAGCTGATCCTTGGAAATATTATTTGCTGTCTGTCTATCTGTCTCTGGCTTCATTATGCTTTTAGCAGAATCTCCTGATTCAACTCTCACAATTGTGGAGGCATCATGAGGACTAGAAACTTGGGCCAAATCCACACTGTATAAATAGTCCAGGATGAAACCAATGGCTAAGACTTATACTGAAAAAATCATGACAGGGATGTATGTGGCTTTTTCTGGGGAATTTTAATCTCTGAGACACATAAAATTCAGAAGATATATAACCATGGATTTGGAATGGCTGGTCCAGTCGACCCCACCAATAAAAGTCCTGTCTCCTACTTTTTTGCACAGACAAGCCTACCTCACTGGGTTGTTGTGAGTGGAAAGGGAGAATGGGACAATATATGGAGCTGTTTGGAGGAAGGGTGAAATGAAAGAGCAAGCTTGTTTTCTGCTGCTCAAGAGGTGCTGCTCATCAGAACCTATGGCCTCAGATGAAAAGAGAAAATATTCTAGCTAATGTGAAGTCGAAGGCTTTCACGGCCGGCATCCATAGATTTTCCTTGGTTTTTTTCCGGGCTGTGAGGACATGTTCTGGAACAGTTTCTTTCTGGAATAGCGTTCTATTCCAGAACACGGCCTCACAGCCCAGGAAAAAAACCCCAAGGAAAATCTATTCTAGCAAACCTTTCAGAAAATGTCCTGATGCTAAGAGCAGTTTCAAAGTGAAATGGACTACTTTGAATGCCCACCTGTCAAGGTGACGGGTCACTTCCCTAGTATTAGGGCAGTGAGTCCATTCTGGATTTTAGTCTGAACTTTAACTCCTGAAGCCATTTGAGGGATCCGGTTCTGCTCCTCAGGTCTCTCCTTTGAAACTCAAAGCATGCTCAGCAGACTGATGCAGAAGCCACCAAGGGTGGATTTCCTGCATTTGCAAGGTTTGGATGGATGACCTCTGGGTACCTTCCAACTTTACCGTTCTATCAAAGCGCGCGCGGGGGGGGGGCGGTGATGCAGTTCGCTAAACGGCTGAGCAATCATTCCCTGCAAGGTTGGCCATGCCTGAGGAGGGGGAAGGAAATGAGGAGCTGGGGGGGAGAGAGGGGACAGAGATGCCCTCCCCCTGGACGAGAGCAGTGAAGGCTTCCGGAAGCCTCCGTGTCGGTCGACTGCATCCAGAGTCCCGGGTATTTCGGGCTCCGAGCGAGCGAGCGAGCTGGTGTTTTTTTTGGGGGGGGGGTTGCTATTTATAGCATCTGGAGGCTAAAAATGGAAGGTGAGCGCGTGCGCAGCCCCTGGAGCCACCGGCAGCGAGACTACAGAGGCATCGGAGCGCAAGAAGGCGCCTCGGAGGAAGCCAGACCCTCCGGGGTCCTTCTAGGCCAGTAGGGTCAGCCCCCAGGAAGGCAAACCTTTGGAGGGGGGTCCATTTAGTTAAGTAGGGTCAGTCCCCAGGAAGCCAAACACTTGGCGAGGGCCCCCCAGAAAGCCAAACCCTTGGGGGAGGTCCATTTAGGTAGGTAGGGTCAGCCCCCTACCTACAAACCCTGGGGGGGGGGTCTATTTAGGTAGGTAAAGTCAGCCCCCAGGAAGGCAAACCCTTTGAGGGGTCCATTTAGGTAGGTAGGGTCAGTCCCCAGGAAACCAAACCCTTGGCAAGGGGTCCATCTAGGCTAGTAGGGCCAGCCCCCAGGAAGCCAAACCCTTGGAGGGGGGTCCATCTAGGGCAACAGGGTCAGCCCCTAGGAAGCCAAACACTTGGGGGAGGTCCATTTAGGTAGGTAGGGTCAGCCCCCAGGAAGGCAAACCATTTGAGGGGTCCATTTAGGTTGGTAGGGTCAGTCCCCAGGAAGCCAAACCCTTGGGGAGGGGTCCATCTAGGCCAGTAGGGTCAGTCCCCAGGAAGGCAAACCCTTGGGGGGGGGGGTCCATTTAGGTAGGTAGGGTCAGTCCCCAGGAAGCCAAACCCTTGGGGAGGGGTCCATCTAGGCCAGTAGGGTCAGTCCCCAGGAAGCCAAACCCTTGGGGGGGGGTCCATTTAGGTAGGTAGGGTCAGTCCCCAGGAAGCCAAACCCTTGGCGAGGGGTCCATCTAGGCCAGTAGGGCCAGCCCCCAGGAAGCCAAACCCTTGGAGGGCCCATTTAGTTAAGTAGACTCAGCCCCCAGGAAGCCAAACCCTTGGGGAGGGGTCCATCTAGGCCAGTAGGGTCAGCCCCCAGGAAGGCAAACCCTGGGGAGGGGTCTATTTAAGTAAGTAGGGTCAGTCCCCAGGAAGCCAAGCCCTGGGTGGGTGGGTATGTCCATCTAGGCCAGTTGGGTCAGCTCTGACTGGCAGCAGCATCTCTCCAAGGTTTCAGGGTGAGTCTTTCATGACTAACAGTATGTGGAGATGAATCTTGCACCTTCTGCCCAAGAAGATGGGAAGCTGCCTTTATAGTTCTCAGCCTGACCCTGGGGGGGGGCATCTAGGCCAGTAGGGTCAGCTCTGACTGGCAGCAGCAGCGTTTCAGGCAGGAGTCTTTCTTCCTCTGATCTGGCAAGGCCAAGCATTGAACCCAGGGCCTTTTGCACAGGAATTTCGGAAGCTATCCTTACATGGAGTCAAAACTTTGGGGGGCTCCATCGTGCCTAATATTGTCGACTGACAGAGAGATGCAGTTTCAAGGCAAAATCCATTGGATATGTTCAGGATTGGGTGGCCCAGCAGAGGGGCTCCCCAAAAAGCATGGGGGGGGCGTAATTTTCTTTTATAATTATCAATGGATGGATGAATGAGGGAGAGTGCACACAGCTGCGTTGTGCAAAGGGGGCGAGGATTCTGGGAGTTGCAATCCAAGAAAAGTTACTGTGCTTCTCTCTCCCCCCACCCCCAACAGTCTGGGCTTTTAATTCGGAGCAGTTCAGCTCTCGGGCGCCATCTGGTGGCTATCCGTGTCTATAGGTGGAAAATCTGTCCACCTTCACTGACTAAAAGTTTATTTAAAAAGGACCTCTTGACCCAGAGGGAAAGCTTGGACCAGTGGCCTGGGAGGAGGACTCCAACTCCCAGAATCCCCCAGAGAGCCTGGTTAGAACTTGGAGACGCTGCTGGTTAGAGTACAACTTCCAAAATCCCCCCCTCTCACACCAGGGCTAATGGGGAATTGTACCCCCCCCAAAAAAAAATCAGCAGAGAGGATGCTGGGAATTGTAGTACCCAAAGTAATTTTCCCCAAAGCTCTGGCCAGGAATCCTTTGATTCCACCCAGCCACCCATCTGCTTAAAGAGTAGGGCCTAGTGGTCACATCTGGTGCGAGCCGGTATGGTGGATGCTGGGGAGTGGAGTCCGCCAAAAGGAATGTTTCCGAAGTTCTAGCCAGGAATCCTTTGATTCCACGCAGCCACCCGTCTGCGTAAAGAGTAGGGGCTGGTGGTCACAACCAGTAGTGGATGTTGGGGAGTGGAGTCCGCCAAGAGGAACCTTCCCTAAACTCTGGGCTTTGGAGAGAGTAGGAACGAGTGGTCGCAGCTGGCTCGTCCCCCGCTGCCTTTCCCTTGGAAGAGGCACCCCGCCCACGCGCGGCGGGGAGACACCACGCGCTCCCTAAAAGGTAGGCCGGCGAGGCAGCGAGAGCCCCCGCCATCGGCTGAAGAGAGAGCCAGGCGTCCGAGCTCCTCTACCGGCCTGCCCTGCTGTGTAGGCCAGCCTTCCTTCTCGGCTAGCATGGGTGGAAAGCAGGGGCTTGGCGCTGGCCTCCAGTGGTGTCCCTCCAGCTGTTTTGGACTCTAGCTCCCAGCCTTCCTGACCACTGGACCAGCTGGCTCTGGCTTCTGGGATCTGGAGTCCGAAATACCTGGAGGGCCAAAGGCTGGACACCTTCAGGCCCCCCTCCCTACCCACTGGACCACACGGCCGTGGCAATCTCGGGAATTTTCCAGCCTTGCGCTGATTCAGCCCCGGCTCAACCTCGCGCGTCCGCGTCATCCCCGGCCAAGCCACGGGCGAGCTATTTATAGCCCACGGAGGGCTAAAAATAGCCGCCCGCCGGGCCGGTGCGCAAATCCCCGGGGGCGCGCTGCGCGTCAGCCGGGCCCTATTCTTAGCCACCCGCGCGCAATTGCGCGCTCTCGGGTCTGGGGTGCCTTGCTCGCCTCCCCTCTCTCCGGCTCCTTGGAGAGGGAGAGACAGAGTCGTGCACGAGCCTAGCAACCCGGAGGCGCGCCCCCGCCTCTTTCCCCAGCCCTTCCTCCCCCCCTCCCCAGGTGGATTCACAAGTGACGCGAAGAACTTGACTCCGGGCTGAGTCACTTGTGAGGCAAAAGCCAGACTTGTAGGTGATGATGGTGGTGGTGATCCATTTGGCATTTGCACCCAAATTTCACGGGGGGGGGGTTGGGAGAGAGGAAGAAGGAATATTTGCTGCATCAAGCCCAATAGAGCCTCCATGGGGAGGGGCAGTGTACCTCGACCGGCCAGGAAAGCTATAGAGGGAAAGGAACAAGGGAAGGGTTCGCTCAGGGTCTGCAGAGGAAGGTGCTGGAACAGGCAGGGCTCCCCAAATTAGAGTTTGGGGCAGCTATCTTTTTAAACAACAGCTCCCAGCATCCCCCAAGCTCGGCATGGCCATGGTGGCTGGTGCTTTCAGACAGAGAAGGTCAGGGTGGAGCTGAGCTTTGCTCCCACTTTTGTCCCCAAGGGCTCTCTTGGCTGTATGCCTTTAGGGGACCATAGGATGGGTTTTCTGTCTGCACCTCCTGGGGTGGTTTACTTTCACCCACACCTCTCGGAGGGCCCCCAGATCCTCTTCCTGGGAGATCCCTGCATGTTGGGGTCAGGCTCCTTGGCTTTCTTCATCTTTACTGACTGGCAGGTTTTCTGTAGTTTCTGTTTCTAACAGAATAAATTACAGTACCTTCAAAAGTGCTGGTATTCTTTCCTTCAATTGGAGGTTCTAAGCAGAGGTCGGTTCTAAGCCACCTGTCAGGGAGGCTTTAGCTGTTGTTTTCTGCACTGGAGAAGGGTAAGAATCATAGGCTCTTAGAGCTGGAAGGGACCCCCAAGGGTCATCTAGTCCAGCCCCTTGCCATGCAGGAATATGGAGCTACAGCACTCCTGAAAGATGCCCATCCCATTCCCACCTCTGTTGAAAGAGTTCCAAAATGGAGAGCCCATCACCCTCTGAGGCAGTCCATTCTACTCTCAAGCAGCTCTTACAATAATAATAATTAAAAAGTTTTTCCTATGATTTAGGTGGAATCTCTGTTCTTCTCATTTGAATCCACTGGGTCATGTGCTAGTCACCGGAGGAGCAGGAAATATTTTAGTAATAGAAGCACAGTTTCCACATCGAGGGAAGTCATCCTCCTCCTATATTCTGCACTGGTCAGGCCTCATCTGGAGCACTGAGTTCAGTTCTAGGTGCCTCGTTTTAAGAAGGCAATACAGTCGTCCCTTCACATTCGCTGGGGTTTGGTTCCAGGACCCCCTGTGGATACCAAAATCCGTGAATACTCAAGTCCCATGATATGCAATGGCATAGCAAAATGGTGTTCCTTATATAAGATGGCAAAATCAAGGTTTGCTTTTTGGATTATTATTTTTTAAAGAATATTTTCAAACCGTGAATACTTAAATCCCTGGATACCAAATCCGTGGATACGGAGGGACAACTGTAGACAAGTTGGAGTGGGTTCATAGAAAGGCAATGAGGATGGTAAGAGGTAGGGAGAACAAAACATAGGAGGAAAGGTTGAGGGAGCTGGGTACATAGCCTGGTGAAGAGAAGATGAGGGTTGACATGATGGCCCTCTTGAAAAATACCCCAAGGGCTGTCCCAGAGAGGACGGGGCAGGCCTGTTCTCTGCTGCCCCAAAGGGAAGGACCAGGTCTCATGGTTTGAAGTTACAGGAGAGTAGATTTTGATTGAACATGAGAAGGAACTTCTTGACAGTAAGAGCAGTTTGGCAAAAGAACCAATTGCCTAGAGAGGCCTTGGGGTCTCCTTTTCTGGACATCCTCAAAAAAGGCTGGACAGCTACCTGCCAGCGAAGCTCTAGTTCAGTGCTTCTTAACCTTTTCTTTACCAGGGACCCCCTTTAAATATCTTTTGTTGCTGTGGTCCCCCAAGACTTAACTCAAGATTTAAAACCCTCATAATAATAACAATACCTGATGATAATAATAATAATACAATTACACCATCTATTAAACGTTCCCTCAAAGGAACTAGAGAGGGAGGCAAGACTTTTCTCCAGCTTCTTCCTGGAGCGGATTGAATGGCAATGTGCAGGCCAAGCCAGCCAGTCTTTGTCTTGGCTCCTGTCACATGGCCACTCCACTGCAGGCAGGTAGGTGGCTAAGCAGCCTTCAAGCCTTTGAGGACTCCCTGTGAGGACATTGTATCCCCCTGGGAGGGGGTTGTCCCAGGGCCAAAGGTTAAGAACCACTGCTCTAGCTGAAAATTCTGCATTGAGCATGGGTTGGGCCTGATGGCTTCTGGTGGACCCTTCCAACTCTAGGATTCTATATGGCATCCTGTCAGCTGTTTAAAGATAGATGTCATGTCACCTTTCTCATCACGACATGAATGAAAGGAGACAATACTCCACATGCTATGATGGTCAAAAAGTATAATTTCTTAAAAAGCCCAACATGTTTTGGCCTTAACACCAATTGGCCTTCTTTAGGAGCAATCCTCAGAAATTTCTGGAATGGCAGTATCCATTCTCTATAGAAGTAAACCATTGTGTTGCTGTTCATGTGCTTTTGATTCCAACTTATGGTGACCTTCCCCTAGAATTTTCTTAGCCAGATTTCTTCAGCAGTGGCTGGCCATTGCCTTCCTCTGAGGCTGAGAGGATGAGACTTGTCCAAGGTCACCCACTGGGTTTCCATGGCCAAGCAGGGATTCGATCTCCATGCTAAACACACACACACACTCCAGCCTGTAGAGAGGTCCCTGGCCATTAGATGGTGCCATTTGCATTCTGGAAAATAGGTCTGTGCTTTTGGGTGGGCCTTGGCATTCCTAGCCCCTGCAAGCTCACTCCCCTTCCCGACAATGTTGGTGTGCAAATGGCACAGGATGACTTGGAGGTTTCTCATTCAGAGAGTCACCTTAAGTTGTAGTTGACTTGAGTCTGCAAGACCTGGGCTGGGCAGCTGAGGAGCAGGGTGATATGAAGGTCTCTCATTCATAGGGTCACCATAAGTTGACCCTGAGAGCAATGAACAACAACAGCACAACAACAATTGCAATGAATTCATAAAAATGAAGATGAAAAGAAAGTGGAAACATTTCCACCACACTGTCTCTTCCTTTTCCTTCTCTTCCCCCTTTTTCTTTCTCTCCCCTACTACCCCCTCCACCAGCCCAATAGATCCCAGGCACGGTGACATGGCCTGTGAATAGTCCATGTTCTCTTTCTCTCCGAACTCCTGCCTGTGACCTTGGCCCTGGTCTCTTGGGCCTGGATGAGTTTTCCTGGCAAACACCCTAGATTTGGATTCCAGGGGAAGAGCAATCCTGAGATGCTTGGACGCTCTGAGTGTTTGTACCCTGCTTTCTGAGAGACGCCTGAGGTCTGTGGCCTTCATTTTGCCCACCCCTGCTTTGGGGTCTCTTTCATACTCCATAATTCTGGCTGTTTTGGATACTACTTCAGCAACTATGGTCACACCCTGCCATCTGTAGTTTGTGAGGAGGCACTGAAGCTCTCAGGCAGAGAATTCTCAGTACCTCACCAAACTACAACTCCCAGGATTCTGTAGGTCGGTGACCATGGCAGTCAAAGTGGTGCCCAGGTACTATAGCTGTGTAGTGTGGAGATGTAAGGCAGTGTCGGAGATTTTTGCCACCTGATGAAAGCATGTCCTGTGCATCCACCAATTGCAGATATAAAATGACCATGCTCTGGCCCCTTCAGTTAAATCAGGGCTAGGAATTGTGCGCCCTTCCAGATGTTGTTGGACTACAACTCCCATCAGGCATTGTCAGCATGGCCAACAGTGAGGAATGCTGGGAACTGAAGTCTAACAATGTTTTGAGAACTATGCTAAAGGATGGCTGGGGAAGGCAAATTGTTCAGGACCCTGGAGAGCCACGGGCTACCCCTCTCCAAGACCAGTTGCCTAATTCAGCAACAGAGCAGCTCTGCACATGGATACTTCTGGCCTGTGGATGATTCCCTATTCCAGTCTCAATTTTACCCAAAATTCACTGGCTGGCATTAAAGAAAGCCCTCTCTTATTCTTTCTCTCTGGGCAGCCCCATCTATGTCTCTCTCTCATAGTATCAGGATGAGGTTGGTTCACCCACAGAAGCTAAACAGTGGCAGACTTAGGACAGGGGGCAGGGGAAGTATTTAGATCGTAGTCAAAACTGTGGAACTCACTGCCACAAGATGTAACAGCACTTGCAACTTGGATGGCTTGACAAGGAGGGTCAGATACATTTATGGGGAAAGGGGGTCATCAATGGCTATTAGATCACCTCTAGTTCTGGAGGCAGGGTACCTCTGTCAGTCAATCTCTGGAGGATGTAAGATGGGGAGTTGCAGTTGTCCTGCTGGTGGGTAGGTTGCCCATTGGAGTGTCTTCCTAGCCCCTGTGGGAACAGAATGCAGACTTGATATGCCTTTGATCTGATCCAGCAAGGCTTTTCTTGTGTTTCTATGGGAATCTTGACAATGGCCTGCTTCACAGGGTTGTTGTAAGGATCCCTGAAAATACAATAGGTGCAAGGCTTGGAGAGCTAGAAAAACAGCTCACCAGAAATACCGGAAGATGATCGTCTTTTTTTTTTTTTTTTTTAAATGGCAGCTCGGTTAGAAATAGCCCAAGACTGGAAAACTAGGGACCTAAGTATTGAAAATTGCTTGTCCAGAGTATGGACCACATGTCTGATGAAAAACTCACTTACACTATGGCAAAAACTAGAGGAATAAAGACAAAAAAGACTTTTCAAGAAAAATGGATGCCGTTTATTGATTATATCAATAACACGTTGCAACTACTACAACCACCAAGCAGACACCAAGACCTTTGGGAAGACATTTTTTTTCTGCAGACATCTTCACTCAGGAAGGAAGTTCTGGGGTCCAAGAACATATATAAGATGTTGATCTCAGTCCAATGTATGTTTCTTATCTTCCACAGTTATTGTTTGTACAATGTTTGTACACTTAAGCTTGATGTTTAAACTTATTTATATATAAAAAAAAACTTTAAAAAAAAAAGCTTGCCATTACCATTATGCAAAAAGTAGGAGTAGTGGTTGAATTTATTTAACAGGCTTGGTTTGAGGATGGGGCAGATTGCAATTGAATGCTGCTCAAAGTCCTTTTGCTTCCTATAGCTGCATTCCTGGACTTGGAGCACTGGATTCCTCTTTGGCTTTGGGTGCTTGGCTAGGGAGGAAGAAGGCTTGGAGGGCTGATGGGGGGGCAGAAAGAAATGGAGGCCTGGCTGGGAGCCAGTCCCTTTGACTCCCAGGCACAGGACAAGCCGGAGAGTTACCCTCACTCCTTGTTTATCTGGAAAACTGACCCTCCTTTCCTCATTCATGTCAGATCAGCTCTCGCCTGCGGCATTTCTCAGAGCCGCCGAGCCTTCCCCAGGGAGCTAGGGAGACGTTCCCACACTGTCCCCCCAAGTTCCCAGCCTCGGATGGCTGTGGGACAGAGGACAGGCTCCGGCCAAGAGACCACTACGGAGACACTGCTCCTCTTCCACAGTGCTGTCAGTCTTCTTGGCTTGGAAGCCAGAGTTCAGAGTCGCAGCAATAATAAGCTGGTATTTCAGGCTCCTCAAGGGTTGAGAGCACTTGACATCCATCATCTCCAGGGGATGAGGATACAACAGAGTTTGGAACCTGTTTCGGACTTGTTTCACATACCCTCCAGGTTCCCTGATTCGACAGGGACATTCTTGATTACTCCTCTGTTGTCCCACTTTTTCAGTTGCATTCAGTGGCTGAAGGAGACTACGTGCGAAAGTGATCTAGGAGTCCTAGTAGACCACAAGTTGAACATGAGCCAACAGTGTGATGCGGCAGCTAAAAAGGCCAATGCGATTTTGGGCTGTATCAATAGAAGTATAGTGTCTAGATCAAGGGAAGTAATAGTGCCACTCTATTCTGCCTTGGTCAGACCTCACTTAGAATACTGTGTCCAGTTCTGGGCACCACAATTCAGAAAGGATATTGACAAATTGGAGCGTGTCCAGAGAAGGGCAACTAAAATGGTGAAAGGTCTGGAAACCAAGCCTTATGAGGAGAGACTTAGGGAGCTGGGTATGTTTAGCCTGGAAAAAAGATGGTTAAGAGGCGATATGATAGCCCTGTTTAAGTATTTGAAGGGATGTCACATTGAGGA
The DNA here is from genome assembly GCA_030847615.1 of Gambelia wislizenii. Lineage (NCBI taxonomy): Eukaryota > Metazoa > Chordata > Lepidosauria > Squamata > Crotaphytidae > Gambelia > Gambelia wislizenii. The sequence continues at coordinate 37,922,417 of JAUMIR010000010.1, forward strand.
TGGAGCAGGCTTGTTTTCTGCTGCTCCAGAGACTGGAACACGGAGCAATGGATGCAAGCTCCAGGAACAGAGATCCCACCTCAACATGAGGAGGAACTTTTTGACAGTAAGAGCTGTTCGGCAGTGGAACACACTCCCTCGGAGCGTGGTGGGGTCTCCTTCCTTGGAGGTCTTTAAACAGAGGCTGGATGGTCATCTGTCGGGGATGCTTTGATCAAGATTTCCTGCGTGGCAGGGGGGTTGGACTGGATGGCCCTCGTGGTCTCTTCCAACTCTGCAATTCTATGATTCTATGATTCTATGATTTAAGATGTCCCAGTTTCTCTCTCCAACTTCCACTTTCCCCTTTTGTCCAGAGATTACTTCAGTTGCTGCAAACTGAGGTCCAAGTGCAAAAATAGTTTGCACTCCATTAACTCAGCAGGGAGGAGAAGAGAGGCAGGGGTAGAATCCTGCCCTTCCCAGGAGACTCAGGCAAAAGCAAAATGCTGGCCCCTCTCCTACCATATCTGTTCTTCTTCATTAATGATTTTTGCCATTTTGGCAAAACTAAACAAATAGTGGGAGAGGTTTCATAGGGTTTTCTTAGGCAAGGAATCCTCAGAGGTGGTTTGGCCAATTCCTTCCTCTGAAATAGGAAGCCTGAAGTACCCAGGATTCATTGGCAATCTCCCATCCAAGTCCTAACCAGGGCTGACTCTGCTTAGCTTCCAAGGTCAGACAGGATCTGGTGGTGCCTTGAGGATATTTAGGCCAATACTCAACCCAAAATGATTGACACAAATACACATGACAAAAAGATGACATTCAAAAGAAACCCCATCAAAGATAAAGCCAGTTTTCCAACAGAGTAAAAATATCTTTCTTCCCTTCTTTTCCAGTGAATAAACCTGAATCTTCATTTTCCAAAAATGTAAGAAAACAAAACAAAAAAAGCCTCAAGTAAAATCATTTTCTTTTATCAGTTGCTTTCCTGCCCACTAGGGCTCCCAACAGGATGCACAAGAAGACAGTAGAACATTCTTTCAAAATAGTTTTAAAAGTATTTGAAAAGCCAAAGGCTTGGGGTTTTTCTCCCCAAACCCAAGGCCAAGTGGAATAATGCAGGTCTGGACTCTCAACAAAGCTGACATCCAGACTGATTTGTTAAAAGTCCAAAAAGTCCCAGATTTTCTTCCTCTTCTTTCCAGTTTTATTTTGGAGATCCATACACATTTTTTTAAAATCCCAGAATATTTTCTATCAGCTCCTGGTACCACCAGAGACTTTTGATACCAGCTCCCCAGGTCAATTATTTTAACTCAGTATAAAATTGGAAAGAATATAAAGTCCAGTACTTTTCAATCAGTCTGGATATATCCAAAGATGGAGCCAGCCTGACTTCCCTTGAGTTTGATAGGGTGTTGTTCCAGTGGAGTATGAGTGGAGGATGATGAAGGCTTCAATTCCAAGTACAGGTCGACCCCCGTATCCATGGGGGTTACACTCCAAGACCTCCTGTGGATACCTGAAGCCGTGGATATCAGGGAACCCTATTATTTTCAATGAGACAAACACTGGAAGTTGACCATAGAATCTCATTGGAAGACCTAGAAATGCTTAGAGAACAAAAACATTTTCACAGGTGGATAAGTGAAACCATGGAAGCTAAGTAAGTAGACAGCTAAACCTGCTGCAGAATCTTTGCTAGGTGCAGCAAGAAATGACCAAAGCCTTGCAAAATTGAAGCAAGGTGCTGCTCTCCTAGCTGGAGTGGAGATTTGCACCCAGTCCTTTCCTCTTGCCCAGAGATGAGCCCTCCAGAACTGGGGAATTGGCAGAGAAGAGGAGGGGAGAGCCATCCTGGCAAGCCTTTTTCTAAATTTATTTAGGTGGAATATCGCACTTTCTGACTTTAGATACACTTTAAAAAAAATACTGTTTGGTGCCTGCCACCTTGATTTTCACGGCATGCCTGCTGGGACAGATAGCTTTGCATGTCTGCAATTTTGCCAAAAAACCCTCCAAAACTATGAAGACAAATTGAAGCTGCTTGGACCAGAGATTCCCCTAAAAGGGCTTATTTACTCCTCTCCCCTTTATTCTGGCCTGGTTTGGCCACTCCTCCTGATCAAAGAGAAAACCACAAACCCAGCTAGCTGTCAGTAGATCCTGAATTGATGGCCACTGGCTGGATCCCTTTTCTCCCCAGTGAGGTGAGCTACCCGGATCTCCTGGCCTTTGCTGTCTAAATCCTGCTGACTCCAGGACTGTCGAGTCTTGCCAAAAGACCCCCTTGTGTCTCTCTGCGACCTGTCCCAGGGCCATCTGCATCAACCCCACAGCCGGCCAAGTGTCCGGCAGCTGCATCCAGGAATTGAAGTCCATTTTGCCCTCTGGCTCACGCAAGGCCACTGCTCATCTGGCCAGCCCTGTAAACACCTGTGAGCTCGTTCCCAATTGCAGCGTAAATGTCTGTCTGTGTGACTGTGTGTGCATGCAGTGTGTGTGTAGAGCCCTTTGGCTTGTTGTCAGTGGTTCCAGCAGGGATTAACACTCTCATGCTTCATGGGGAAAGAGCTGAGTGTGAGCAGGATCCAGGCCAGATGATAGTTTCCTAGGCACGGAAATGACACAGCAAGGGAGAGAATGGGAAATTTCAAAGGCTGCATCCTATCCGTCCCACCTGGAAGGAGGGCGGCATCTGAGCTGCCTAATAGACACCAGGATTTTAGACCCCGAAACTGTTTGGAGGGCTGTGTGCTTGTGCACGTTCACACATATACACACAAATGTCCTCCAACATTTCACAGATAAAAACCTGGACGTGTGTGGCCAAGCCACACCAGAGTGTGGTCAAGAGGGCAAAAGTTATGAATGAGGAAGGACACACAAGCTGGGAGAGGCTGCAGCAGTTTACTTTTGTCTGAGCCTCCTGGGATGGGGAAAATTTTCCTCTTGCTAAGTTAATAGCGTGCAAATGACTTTTGCAGTTTGGACTCAGTTTGCAGCAATTGAAGTAAGCGGAGGATAAATGGGGTAACTGGGAGGAAGTGAGAGAAAGAGGGATATTTTAAAAGCAGGTGAAATAAATGGGACAGCGGAGGATTAATTGAGACTGTCCCTGTCAAATGGGTGTGTCTATGGATGTATAGCATACCCTCCAACTGTCCTGTAACCCTGGCAGGAGGCAGCTGCCGGTCAGTTTAGGTAAGACTGAACTAGATAGACCCAGGCTCTGTTTCACTCTGCTGTAGCTGGGAGAAAGGGGAGATAGCACCCCAGAATTGATGTCTCCCTCCTGTGTGTGTTTTCTCTGGAGGAGTGCAATGAATCCAGGCATGCCAATACATTGGCCAGACATAGCTTGCCATTTGTGTGTCACTGTCATGTCCTGTGGGCACATGCACCAGCATTGAGGTGGGGGCCCTGGCTTTTCCTTTCCTGCTTTCTGAGTGGCTGTGGGGCTGGGTGGGGGTAAAGAGCAGCAGCTCCCTCCCGTGTGCTTCCTGAGCAAGAGTCATTCCTGCTTTTCTCTGCCCCTTCCTGCCCATCCATCCATCCATCCGTCCACTCCTTCCCTCCCTCCCCTCTTCCTTTCCTCTCTGTCCAGCCTCTACTGACTCCTCTCTTTCAATCTCCTTTTTCCTCTCCACTTCCAGGGGAGGAAGCTGATCCCGGGAAAAAGGCCCCTCTCGACCCATGGAGTTCCCAAGAGGTCCCACCCACTGGTGCCCATAGCCACCTGCTATGCTATGCAGCTAATGTCCCCTCCCTAGGACTCTGCCCTGTGGCTTTTCCTTCACTGTTTCCAGCCTGGAATTGGGCAAACTCGGACTCTCCACTCACTCCTAAATCATCACCATCTGCTGTGCCACCAGTGTACCAGGATGATGCCAGTCACAGCCGGGTACCTGCTGGTAGCTGCTCTCCTCTGCAAAGTATCCTGCAAGCAGGTGAGGAAACAGGGGAAGGCTGGGGGTCTCACGGAAAGGTTGCAACCCAAGACCCTTCTGTAAGGATTCTTCTTTGAAACAAAAGAATAATATAATATAATATAATATAATTGTTTCTTTACTAGAAGACTGGATGTTCAAAGTCATGGATATGAAGGAAATGGGCAAATTAATTGCCTGGATTAATTATAAGACAGTGAATCAAACTGGTAAAGATTGGCATTGAGTTGATGCTTACTTGGAGAAAAACATTGAGAACTGGGCAAATGTAATAAAATTCAGATCCCACAACTAGAATGCAGTTATTATGAAATATAGAATAAGAGAGTTGAAATTAAAATTAAAAGGTAGACAGAGCGATTTAAGAATGCAATGTAGCAACGTTGAGTGGGAAAGGTAGTCTAAATTCTGGTGAAAGTCAGGACTTATAGAAAGTCATGGAAATTATTTCTATAAATAGAAAAGGGAAATGAATGAGAAGAGTACAAGGATAAAAATATGGAAATAATTAGAAGCTTTAGGTACGTTAACTGCTGGGTACTCTTGTCAAAATTTGCTATATTATATATTATTTAAAATGCTTTTCTCTACAATGGTGCTTACGATGTATTGTTTTTGTTTACAAAGTGCTGCAATGTTAAATATAACAGACAACATATCTTTATCGTTTTATAAACATTTTAAAAAACATAATTATCTTCTTTTCCCATACCCTATGACTGTCCTGATTTGGCAGGGACAGTCCTGATTAACCCTCTGTCCTCCTATGTTTGCAGCAGCTTTTAAAATGTCCTGGTTTTTCTCTCTTCTTCCCACTTTCTCTTTTTGTCCTCAGCTTCCTTCCATTGCTGCAAATGAAGTTCCAAGTGCGAAGTAGTTTTCCCTCAATTATCTCAGTAGCGGAGAGAGGAGGGGAAAAAAATAATCTCCTTCCCAGGAGGGTCAGACAAAAGCAAACTGCTGCAGTCTTTCCTGTCTTGTGTGTTCTTCCTCATTCATAACTATTGTCATCTTGATCACACTCTGATGTTACATGGTTCCAGTTTTCATCTGTGAAATGCTGGAGGGTATGTCACACACACCTTTAGACTTGCTAAAACTATCCCCAAAATGAGTGACAATTTCTTTTTTCCAAGTTGTGGTGGTTCAATGTAACCTCTGTAATATCTCCGGCAAGCACCCTGCACTAGATCTCTGTGCATTGAATCACCTCTCTGCATCTCAGGAAAGCAAAGTCCTCACACAAGATGATGGAGATGTTTTGGAAGGAGACTGAAAAACTATTTCTGTCCCAGGCAGGACCAGCTGTGCAGAAGTCATGGTCTTTTTAAAGTTCTTGTGGTGTGTACATTCTGTGCAAAGGGGACACAATGTGGGCACAGCTCTCAGTACAGGCAGAAATGGCTCTTATTTTTAAAGTTAAAATAAAAATAGTGAAACCAATTAATTTATTTTTTTTACAAAGTTCTAAATCTCCAGGGCAATTTTGCACATGTTCAGCTCTAGTGCAAGAATGTCCATAGTTCGGTCACAAAACCAGTGCTTTGCATGCAGAAGGTGGCAATTATTACACTGACTTTTACTTTTCTATTTCTATCTTTTTTGCCAGACTAGGATACACGTTGTTGTTGTTATGTGCCATCAAATCAGCTTCGACTTATAGCAACCCTATGAACGAGAGACTCTCAAGAGGCTTTGTTCTTAACAACCCCACTCAGGTCTTGCAAAGTCAGGGAAACTGTGGCTTCCTTGACCGAATCTATCCACCTGTGAGGTGGTTGCCCTTTTTTTCCTGCTGCATGCACCTTCTTTGGTTTAAAAAAAAATCAGATTTTTTTTCTTCAAAGACATAGCTGTGTTAGTCTGGAATATCAGTATGCAAAGGGATTTTGTAGCATGTTTGAGACAAACATATTTTTCTTCTTGTTAGCCAAACTACATTTTGGCTGCTTGTTGGAGTTATGTGCCGTCAAGTCAGTCTTGACTACGAATGAGAGATCTTCAGGAGACCCCTGTTCTTAACCACCACTGCTCAGGTCATGCAAAATCAGGGTAGAAGGAGTTTCCTTGAAGAAGTCTATCCACCTGTAATGCAGGCCAAATCCACACTACACAAATAATCCAGTTTGAAGCTGGATTATTTGTCATGGCTCCTTCCTACTGAATCCTGGCATTTGTAGTTTTACAAGCCTTCTCAGCCAAAGAGTGCCGGAGTCTTTCCAAACTACAAATCCCAGGATTTCATAGGAAGCAGCCATGGCAAATATAATCCAGTTTCAAACTGGATTATTTGTGTAGTGTGGATTTGGTCACAGTCTTCCTCTTTTCCTTCTGCTTTCCACTTTGCCAAGCATTATTGTCTTTGTTGTCTCCTGTCATGGCCAAAATACCACATCTTCAGTTTAAGTGTCTTGGCTTCTAGGAAGAATTCAGGCTTGATTTCCTCTTGCAACCATTTATTCATTTTTTTCCCCTGGTCTGTGGTTTGCACAGAATTCTCTTTCAGCACCACCTTTCAAATGACCCGATTTTCTTCCTGTCAGCCTTTTTTTTTTTTTTTAAACACTGTCCAGCTTTTCACAACCCTCCAGAGAAACCGGAAATATTATGGCAGGATGCTAGGCAGCTTATAAAAAGTAGAACAGATATGGATACATATCGGCAAAACACCCAGAAGTTATTGTGGAAGGAATGAAAATCACTATCTAAAGAACTATGGGATATATACAAAAATCTATCTGGAAGAAGCAGAAGAGTGCCTAGGTTTAATGGATGGTGCAATTGTATTATTATTATTATTATTATTATTATTATTATTATTATTATTATTATTATTATTGCTAAGTTGCTAAGTTGCTAAGTTGCTAAGTTGCTAAGTCTCAGGGGGCCACAGCAACAAAAGATATTTAAAGGGGGTCCCTTAACTTTAAAAAGTTAAGAGCCACTCAGCCAGAGGATTCTGGGAGTTGTCGTCCAGATAAAACTCTCCAGATGGGTCTAATAGTGTTCATGGCCAGCTAAGCTATCCTGGGGCTCTTCCCTGGGTTGGGTTGGACCATGGCTATTTGAAAATGCTGGCCTCGTCTTTCAAAATATCTGGTTGAGTTTGATCGCCCTCTAGTGGCCTTCACTGACACAGCCGCTTCTGGGGGGTAAATTGGAATGATTGCTTTGAAATTGAAGTTTTTTTAAAGCAATGTTCTGCAATTCAATTCATATGCATTGGCAACATTTAAAAAAAAAACAAAACAAAATAATTCTATGTCATTGTTTACTTTGCTATAATTCCACCTTTTCAGGGTAGCTCTGAAATGTAGAATGGTGTCTGTTAGCAGGAGCTAAGCTGCTAGTAAACGGCTGGAATTCACTTAGGGGCATGCACATGCGTAAGCCATGCTACATATGCGAGCCCCCCCCCCAAAAAAAAGCAATGGATGTATTCTGCTCAGAGCAGCAGAAGCAGAGTTACACAGACAGCATGTTCCCATATGCTTCATTTTTGCAACTTGTGCATTGTGCATTGTGGCTGCGCATCCTATAATTTGCCTGGCACATTGCAGTTGTGCATCCAATACTGTGCATTGTGTATTGTGCATTTCCATAACAGCATTGGCACATGTCCTGCTATTCTGCATGGGAGTTGCGTATGTCCGCACAAGGGTGTTTCTGCTACACTAATGAGCTGTTGGATTGAGGATTATATTGGCTAACCATCTGCTTCTGGCTCATGCCAAGATGCTATATTTCACCTGTAAATAATTTGAGTATCTGTGGGAACATCATCTTCTGTCTCAGGAGCATCCACACTGCAGAAATAATCCAGTTTGACACTGCTTTAACTGCCATGGCTCAGAGCTATGGAATTCTGGGATCTGTAGTTTTGTGATATATTTAACCTTCCCTGTCAGAGAATTCAGGTACCATTTGCAGGAAGTAATGATGCTGAGGAAGGAAGGAAGGAGAGAGGAAAGAGAAAGAAAGAAAAAAGAAAGAAATAAAATTTTACAAAATTTTATCAGAGTTTGGAGCAGTTGCTGTGTTGGACTATAGCTCCCAGAATCCTCTAACCAGCATGGCCATGTTGGCTAATGGATTCAGGCAGTAGGAGTTTGTCTGAGTTGTTGTCCACCAAAGTAACTTCTCTAGGCTCTTGAGTCTTGTTCCACTTTGTAACTCTGGACTGCCTGGATTCTTTGCAAGCATTTGACGAATCTCCGAACCCACCTTTCTAACTTTCTGTCCCATTCTTTTACAGCTGAAATCTCCTTCAGATCTTCAAGCAGGAGGTGAGATTCCCTCTGGGAACATTGGGAGAGGCTCTGTACAGACCCAGACACCCACCCACCCCAGTATCACCAGCTCTCCAGTGTTTCTCTTTGGTAGCCTTGCTTGGGATGATGGGGATTGAGCCTGTGGCCTTCGTGCATAGGAAAATGGAAAGCTTCCTTTATATTGGGTCAACCTATTGGCCCATCTTAAGCCATATGGTCAGCTCTGACCGGCAGCAACAGCTCTTTGGCAGGATTCTTTCCTAGTCATATTGGGAGGTTCTGGGGGTGGAAGTGGGGAACTTCGGAATAAGAATACAGAAATCTGACATTCTATCAAGTCAGACCCTTGGGCCAGCTAGCCCCATATGGTCAGTGCTGACTGGCAGAAACAGCTCCCCAGGGTAGCAGACAGGGTTGTTTCCTGACCCTACCTATGAGATCCTTGGGAGTCCTTCCTGGGGGTCTCCCATCCAAAGAATAACCAGGGCTGGCCATGCTTAGCTTCTGAAAACAAGTATGGTGGTCTGTCTCCCCCTACCTCTAGATACTTACTCTCCTGCCCAGGCTGGTTTAAGGCACCAGTGGCATCAGCATCCGCAGGAGGCCCCATCATTGTGGGGGGCCCCATAGTAACCCCCCTCCTGCAAAAACATTATTGGTAATAATCTGAATATCCTGTACTCTGAATAGCCTGGCAGTGAGTTAGGCAGTGAGTTGAATAGCCTGGCAGTGAGTTAGGCAGTGACTAACCTGGCAGTGAGTTAGGTTACATTGACCTGGGATAAACATATGGGCCCCCCAAAATAAAGCATTTCAGAGCCCCCCAAAATTCCTTAAACCGGTCCTGGTTGTAACCCTCCTCCTGCAAAAACATGATTAGTAATAATCTGAATATCCTGTACTGTGAATAGCTTAGGTTGAGTTAGGTGACACTGACCTGAGATAAACATATGGGCCCCCCAAAATAAAGCATTGCAGGGGGCCCCAAAATTCCTTAAATCGGTCCTGGTTGTAACCCTCCTCCTGCAAAAACATGATTAGTAATAATCTGAATATCCTGTACTGTGAATAGCTTAGGTTGAGTTAGGTGACACTGACCTGAGATAAACATATGGGGCACCCAAAGAAAGCATTGCAGGAGGCCCCAAAATTCCTTAAACTGGTCCTGCTCCTGCCTTTTAGTTGTGAATTTGGGGCCTCCCCAGCCTTGGAAACCTAAGGTTCAAAAACCTCTCCAGTGACCAGTGGCTATGGGAGATGTACTCCTTAACAAAATATCTGGAGTGTTGCATTTCTGCCATGGGCAAGAGAGAGGGAGCCACGGCCATGGCTCTTAGGGCAGGAGCAGGGCTGGTGCACGTATCCGCTGGATTCTTTCTGGAAGAACAAGGGTGCCCGTGAAGTTCCTTCCAAACTGTGCAATGGGGAAGAGGGGGACTCAAGGGAGGACTCTGAATGTGCGACAAGGCCCTTGACCTCCTGCTGTGCGGTGTAGCAGTGCTGATCCAGGGGTGGGATAGGGAATGATGCGGACTTGCAGCCCCTGATTTCTTGTCCCCTGTACTGCAGCGGTTCCCTTTGAGGAAGTCTGGAGGCGTAGCTACTGCCGCTCCCGAGAGACTCTGGTGGACATCTTGAGCGAATACCCCCATGAAGCGGAGCACATTTTCAAGCCGCCATGTGTCCCTCTGTGGCGATGTGCTGGCTGCTGCGGGGACGAAAGTCTGGAGTGCGCTGCTGTGGAAACACGGACGATTGATCTGCAGGTCAGTGGGCAGAGAAGGGGTGGCTGGGGCCTTTTCATCTTCCCCACCATTCCATTTGCTTCCCAAATGTGGTCACAGTTCTCTGTCTCCCCCTAGTGTTTGCTCTCAGACGTACAATCGCTCAGGTTTGTCCAGCAACTCAGATTTCTGAAAGTTGTGCCATGCTTTCCCTGAGTCAAAAATAGAGGTACACTTGACATTCCTCCACCACCCCAAGTTACTTTAATTGCAGGAAGTAATGATAGGATGGAGATGAAACCCCAAAACATGGGGGTGGGCATTTGGGGCTCATCAAATTCAATGAGACATGTCAGGGTGGAGCAACGGGGCTCCTACTGTGCTTTAGCTCTTGGTCTTTGCCAGTGTGTGAAAGCAGAGGCAGTCACTAGCAAGTTGCAAGTGTGTAACTTGTTTTGGAAACTAGCTGGAATGGGGTTCCTTTTTGCCTGCAACAGCCATGGCTATACTTTGCTGCTTTTGGGTAGAACAGAAACCAGGTGTTTGCCCATTACTCATTTCTGAGTGTGTGTGTTGACTCAGTCTGAGTAATGGCAGGGGAGGCGGAAAGGTCACGTGGGTGTCTGGAAAGAGTTGCTTCCTAACACCTTTGGTGTTCTTCTCAGGATTCCCAAGGTGCAATATCTGAACTGGCCACTTGGGGGAACAAGAGAACATTCCTCTGTATTTTCCAATGGTTCAAGAGCAAAGCTGTGCTCCTTAATAATCTGTAACCCAGTAAGATGCTTTTCTGAACTGCAGTTAACAGTAATAAGCCACTTATTATGCATGCTGGGTGATCAGAATAATGAGCAAAGAAACCAATTCCTTTTGAAAGGTAAGATACCAAGTTCTACTTTGTCCTGTTTAGAACAGACCAATTGAAATCAAGCAGACTTCATTGAGTTATGATTGGCTTAAGCCCATTTGGTGAACTGCCATTCCGGACTGCAACAGAAATACCAAGTCATGACTTGTTAGGCGATCACAGTAATAGGTAAAGTAACTAGTTCCTTTTGCAAAGTAATGTTGCAAGCTCTAGCCAGTAACAGGCCAGATATCTGGGAAATGTTCACAAGCTGTGGACGATTTAAGATACGTTGTTGGATGCAGCCTGGTGAGGCTCTGTGCATGTATGTGTGTCTCCTCCCCATAGGTGGTGCGTGTGAGCCCCATCCTGGGCACGACTCAGCAGGAAGTGATGACGTTCACAGAGCACACACGGTGCATTTGCAGGTGAGTAAAGGGAGCACCAAGAAGGTAGAGCTTTGTATGCCTGCAGCCGAGGGGGCTGGTGGAAAAATGTCAGGAAAAAAGAAGTTGGTCTCAGGGTGGCAGAGATGGGACTGGAAGTCTCTCTTTGAAGTAACAATCAATCAATCAATTAATCAATCCATGGCATTATTTATATCCCCCTTTTTTGGGGAGCAAGACAGCTTAGAGAATAAAAAGAGAGAGACTGGCATTTTGCATGGGACTTACATCTTCATAATTTGACTTATATGTGCGGGAAATAGAACTAAGTAGTTTCACAACGTCTGTATTCAACTAAGGGCTGCTGTGATGTTACAACCTATGGGTGTCCCTTGCGCGCAATGGTTGCCAATGGAGCAAGTGATGCACCACACTCCCATGCACAATGGGCACCAATGCGGATCGGAAATGCCTAGGTCACAACAGGAGCATCTTATGTGCATCACAAGTGTCTAACACACATTAGAAATGCCTAATACACTTCACAAGTGCTTGATGCACACCACAAGTGTCTGGTGCGCATCACAAGTGTCCGATGAGCATCAAAAGTGTCTAACATGCATCGCAAGTGCCTGATGCTCATCAGGAGCATCCGATGCACATTGGATCACTCTCCTTGGTGCACGGATGCGCACTTTCGCAATTCACAAACAAGGTCTCGTTGCATTGTGCAACGTAGCCATGCATTGATGAAGTTATGGAACATAGTCCATGATGTAGAATCTCAGCCAGATAGGTTATCTGCATCCAGCTAAAAACATACCAAAATTAAGACTAAAATAATATTAAACTGTCTATAGAATTAAAACCACAGTTCACCCTTAGCCTCAGAAAACTATATTTTTGTAGTTTTTGGAGCTTGGCCCTTTAACATGTGCTGTAATTGCAAAGGGTCTCTGAGCATGTACAGAGTGGTTTTCCTTCACACAAAAGCAAGGTATTTAGTTTGATCCCTGGCCCACATTTTAGAAACTGAACATTTTGTCTCAGGGGGTGGTTTGGCTAGCAGCTGGAATGTCCTGTATTTTACAAATGCCTTCCTGTTATACACCAAATTCTTTTATTTTGCAAGAGTCAGTCCTATTTCTAGCAACCTTGTTCAAGTTCCCTGAAAGGACCGCCACCCCCACTCACTCCCCCACACCACCTTTCCATTCTTATAAAAGTACATTTTCTATTATTTCTAGGCCTCGGCGAAAACGTTTGAAAAATGAGAGGTATGTATTCATTCAGTTTCTTCTGCCATGGGGACCCAAGGCAGCTTACAATAATGTAAAATAAAAGTTTAGCTAAAATGTTATTATTACATAAGTTGCTTTTTTAAAACAAACAATTAAATGACAGTTCTATTAAAAGCACACAGGTAAAACCAGTTTAAAATACAAGTAAAACATAATTGAAAACATGCATTTTTAAAAAAATATCATATGACTTTCAAACACTTTACTGCTCTGGAATTAAAAATCAAAGGCCTGGATAAATAGAAAGGTTGTAACCTGGCGGTGAAAGGAGGATGGGGGGGGCACTAACCAAACCTCTTGTGGAAGGGAGTTCCACAGACTGAGAAGGCCCTCTCCTGTGTCCCTTGAGACCATGGTTGGACTACAACTCCCATGTATTCATAAAACCAGTGCTTGCAAAGGGAGTTCAAAAGAGAGCTGGGGAAAGTGTACTTAATGTCCAATCAAGTTATAACTTAATTTCCAAGGGTAGAAATATTTGTTTCATTGCTAAATGTGGTGGTATTTTGTTCTGAATGACATGTTCTGAGCATGCTTCATCACATTGACAGGGATCACCTCTACATCCCAGAATTTGGCCCTGAACTCTTGGGGCCTGGGATGCTCCTGTCCTGGCAACTCTATTAGAACGTGGCTTGGAAGTGTCCCATTTTGGGACTACAATACTCAGAATCCCCCCTGCCAGCATGGCCAGTGGTGAATCAGTGTGAACACACCTGCTGGGGATGTTGGGAATGCACCCTAAAAAACCCATTGCAATGTGAATGGCTAGCTCTTCTTGTCTCTTGATCTTCTGCTTCCAGGAGTCACCGGATCGGGGCTAAGAGGAGACCCCGGGAGCCAAACCCAACACCTTCCACACAGCTGTATGTAACCCATAGCATTGCATTGGCATTACTATTGAAGAAAATCAAAGGGAGAATGACTCTCAGAATATCTCAGTGGTAGGATGCATGCTTTGAATGCAACCTCTCTCTGGTTAAATTGCTGCAGGCAACTCCAGAGGGAAAAGGGTCATGTAAAAGGCCCCTTTCTCTTGGCCCAAGATCTCCAAGAACTGTTGCCAATCAAAGTAGGCAGTGCCATATCCTCCAACATTTCACAAATGAAAACTGGTACACCTGTGGCCAAGCAACCTCAGAGTTTGGTCAAAATGGCCAACCTTATTTATGAGGAAGAACACACAAGCTAGGAGAGGCTGCAGCAGCTTGCTTTTGCCTGGGCCTACAGGGAAGGGGAGAAACTACTCATTCCAATCCTTGCCCCACTGTTGAGTTCATGGAGTACAAATGACTTTTGCTCTTTGAACTCAGTTTACAGCAGCTGAAGGGGGAAAGTGATGGAGGAGAGACAAACTGGGACATTTTAAAAGCAGGTGAAAAATGGGGTGGCAGAGGATTAATCAAGACTATCCGTGTGGAATTGGAACAGTTGGAGGCTATGGAAGACTAGGTTGGTTGGACCAAAGGCCTGACCTGGTGGTATATGGCAACCTCATATTATTATAGTCTACATTTTTTAAGTGCTGTGAATTGATGAGAAGATATGACAATCCTCGCTGTCTGCAGGTTCCCTGTTTAAAAGACATAACACAAAAGGAAGGGAGTGTGGGAAGGGAAGAGGAAAGTAAGGGTATAGCTACAGATGGGGACAAAAGAAAGCATCTCCCCCAAATAAGGGGCTTACTGCACTCCAAAGAAAAGCAGCAGGGCAGCAGGAACACTTTGTCTTCCATGCTGCTTTACCACATGTGGAGGACCGAGGTAAAACTGCATCTTTTTGCTAACTGGAAAAACCCATTAGCAAAAAGATGCGGTTTTACCTCGTTCCCCCCCAGGACAGGAATGAAAAAACGTCAGATGAACGATGTTATGCGGTAAGGCAGCATGGAAGATGGGACGTTCCTGCTCCCCTGCCACTTTTCTTTGGAGTGTGGTAAACTTAATTTTAATCACTAAATTTTTCTTCAGTCCACCTATTTCTGCCATTGAAGATAGTGAAGCACTGAATATCGCTCACACCTACAAGTCTTCCATTTGCTGAGTTCGCCTTTCCTTGGTCATTTTGCCTGCCTCCTTTACTTTGGGTGCCTAAACTCTGTTTCTAAATGCTCAACTGAATAGTAGAGAATGTTCTTTCCATTCCATTTTATGTAAATTTGTATGATTGCTAGCTTTTGTCCTAATATGCTGATGGTGCTAAACGCTGCCTTGCTGTCTTCTTCAACAGCTGCCAGCTCCCTGGTGCAGGGAGACATGATGCTCCGGAGGAAGGCCAGGAGGAAACGGTGGGTCTGACCGAAAGCCAGATTATGCCTCGATCCAGGAGAGCTGTGGTGCCCTGAGGCTGGCATGCATCTTGCCCCCCTGTCTGTCTGGGACTCTTGTTGGCTTTGGAGGTCTGGAGAAGACTCATCTGCCCAACCCCATCTGTGGATTATTCTTGGGGGTCTGCTCTCTGCTTGACACTGGCAGTGGGATTGGGGAGCGGATCCAGTCTGTGGGGGGCTGTGGGTGGAGTATCCCACCATCCAATGGTCTTTTGTCCCAGGCTGTTGCTTGCTGACCATTCCCTGGATTTCTATGCCATATATAGGACCTCTTTTTTCCCCTTCTGACATTCTTCCAGGGGTTCATTTCCAAAGACCCTCTTGCAAAGCATTCCTAAGATGGCCTCTGTGCTCTTTATTTATGGCATGTCCTTCTTAAAACACAGACATCTGCTCCGTGAACATGGGTGTTATGCATAAAAGTGTGTGTGCATGTGGGGTGTGTGTGATCGCACCAGAGTGCAGGGAAGTTACTTTGTCAGACTACAGCTCCCAGAATCCCCTCACCAGCATGCCCACTGAGCCTGCTGGTAAGGGGATTCTGGAAAAAGCAACAAGGGAATGGTTATCAGTTTTTAGTGGCTTTCAGTATGACCATATCTGTAACCTTTTACACATGTTACTTTTTTATTAAAAAAAATTCCAGAGTTTTAAATACCCCACTGTCAGTGAAAATCTAAGTGCATTATTAGAGCTACTTGAACAAAATCAAAGTACAAGTTGACCCCCATATCCACAGATTCAGTATCTACAGTTTCACTTATCCATGTCTGAAAAAAAAATGTTCTCTCTGGGCAATTCTAGGTCCTCCAGTGTGATTCTATGGTCAATTTCCAGCATCTGTCTCATTGAAAAGAAAGGGTTCGCTATTATCCATGGTTTCAGGTATCCACAGCGGGTCTTATATTAGAACGTTGACCTATATATTTGTTTTAACTATGGGCATATCACACATCTTCCACATCCTCAATACACTACAGTGCCTTTTCCTTATCACCACACCATTGTGTAGGAATGAAGTGAGCCGCACTGAAGTCGGCTGAAGGGTGATTTTCTTTGAACTGCCAACAACGTAGCTGCTGCTTTAACTTTGCTTTCTGACATGAACCTCTAGGACCCACTAGGACCAGATGCAAAATAGGATCTGGGGAAGGGATGTGCAATAAGATCGAAGGAATGGGGTGCCTTTGAGCACACCTTCAGACCCAGAATTTATGAATTATCTCAGAACCAATTTCACAAGCCTCTTTGTACAAACGTGTTCTGGTTTCCCTCCTCCTATGTCATTTTTCAGAAATGCTATTTAGGAGAGGGGGGCTGTTGTTTCTCTCTCTCTTGCAAATCACAACCTACATACCCCCCAACTGTCCTGATTTGGCAGGGACACTCCCATTTAATCCTCTACCATCCTATTTTCCAGCTGCTTTTGAAATGTCCCAGTTTCCCTTTCCTCCTCCCCCTTTGTCCTCAGCTTATTTCAAGTGCTGCAAACTGAGCTCAATGTGCAAAAATAATTTGTTTTCAATTAACTCAAGGAAGAGGAGAGGAGCAGGAGAAAGCCTTCCCCTTCCCAGTAGATGAAGGCAAAAGTGAATGGCTGTAGCCAAGTCTCCTAGCTTGTGAATTCTTCCTCTTCCCAGTTGGCTCAGGCAAAAGAAATCTGCTGCAGCCTCTCCTAGCTTGTGTGTTCTTCCTCTTTCATAACTTCAGCCATCTTGACCACACTCTGATGCTGCTTGGAGGGTATGGTATTGTCTTTTAGGCTTCGCTAACACTGCCAGGCAGGAGACAAGTTAAGGAAAAGAAATCTTGCTCCAAAGTATAATTTCTCCCAGGCTCTGTTTTAATGTCAGAAGATCAAGTGCCATTAAACATGATTTATAGATCCAAGAGAAAGGGAAAGTAAGAGGCATGGCACATTACTTTGGGGTTTTGACATTACAGATTGGAGGAGACGGATCCAAAGGCATGTTATCTGCTCCTTCTCTGATGTCCTTAGGTTTAGAAGAGTCACCTAGTGATTCATCTCATCCAAAATCCACACACATCCCAACCCTTGTGCATTGCAAAAATCCAAATGAGCCTTCTTTGTCATTTCAGCAACTGCCTCCAGTCATAGGTGCTGTTGAATCTAGAGATTTTAAAAACAGGGGGTTGGACTAGATGGCCCTTGTGGTCTCTTCCAGCTCTACGATTCTATGAAATGTTTTATATTGTTCATAAGCGGAAGATGGGATACTGCCAGGGCAATTTGCAATCATAGAATCATAGAGTTGGAAGGGACCCCAAAGGCCATCCAATCCAACCCCATTCTGCCCTGCAGGAATACACAATCAAAGCATTCCTGACAGATGGCCATCCAGCCTCTGTTTAAAAACCTCCAAAGAAGGAGACTCCATCACACTCCCAAGCAGTGGATTTTACTGTCCAACAGCTCTTACCATCAGGAAGTTCTTCCTAAAGCTTAGGTGGAATCCTTTTTCCTGTAGTTTGAACCCATGGCTCCGTGTCCTAGTCTCTGGAGCAGCAGAACTCTTCCCAAGCTGAGGATAGGGACAAGGGCTACTTAGATCTTGCAAAGGCAGATTCTGGGGAGCAAATTAATAGTAGTTAGCTCCTCTCAGAGAAGATGCTGCCTTTCACCCCACTAGGCCCCCTGGGAATCAGCCCCAAGTGGTTAGAGCTGAACAGTGCAGGCCATTCCTGCCACACCTGAGGTATTTGTCGTTGTCATTGTCAGGTGGTTGTTGTGTTCTTGTTGGCAGAGAATTCTAAATTTGTTGTTGGTCTGTGTAAGTCATTTCTGATTGATGGTGACCTGTCACAGGTTTTTTCTTGGCAAGATTTAGAATCATAGAATCATAGAATTGCAGAGTTGGAAGAGACCACGAGGGCCATCCAGTCCAACCCCCCTGCCACGCAGGAAATCTTGATCAAAGCATCCCCGACAGATGGCCATCCAGCCTCCGTTTAAAGACCTCCAAGGAAGGAGACCCCACGCTCCGAGGGAGTGTGTTCCACTGCCAAACAGCTCTTACTGTCAAAAAGTTCCTCCTCATGTTGAGGTGGAATCTCTGTTCCTGGAGCTTGCACCCATTGCTCCGTATTCCAGTCTCTGGAGCAGCAGAAAACAAGCCTGCTCCATCCTCAGCGTGACATCCCTTCAAATACTTAAACAGGGCTATCATATCGCCTCTTAACCGTCTTTTTTCCAGGCTAAACATACCCAGCTCCCTAAGTCTCTTCTCATAAGGCATCGTTTCCAGACCTTTCACCATTTTAGTTGCCCTTCTCTGGACACGCTCCAATTTGTCAATATCCTTTCTGAATTTGTTCAGAGGGAGTTTGCCATTGCCTCCCTGTGAGGCTGAGAGAGTGTGACTTGCAGTCACCCAGTGGGTTTTCATGGCTGATTGAGGATTCGAACCCTGGTCTCTGGAATTGTAGCCCAATACTCAAACCACTCCAAGTGTGTGTGTGTGAGAGAGAGAGAGATAAGATTAGGAAATTGTTTTGGACTTAAAAGGTGATTGCTTTGGCTGGGTTCCACCCAGTGGAAGTGACTCATCCTGTTTCATTACATATTTATCCATACAGCTTAAGATCTTCCGGGTCTGTATTTGTATCTGTTTTTGAAGTATCCCTCAAAAATGATTTTTTCTTTAAGGCGGAAACTTGAGTGCCGTTTTCCAAAAATTTTCCCACGCATCGCTGGGTAGGAAAGTGTTTTCCCTGGTTTGGGAGCACTGCCATGTAATTCTACCACACCCCCTCGCTTTAAAATCTTCCAGCCTGGTGTAATGTTTTGAGCATTGGGTTCCGATTCTGGAGACTAGGGTTCAAATCCCCACTTGGCCATGGAAGCCCACAGGGTGACCCTGGGCAAGTCACACTCTCTCAGCCTCAGAGGAAGGCAAAGGCGAAACTCCTCTGAAGAAATCTTCCCAAGAAAACTGTGATAGGTTCTCCTTAGGGTCGCCAGAAATTACCATGATCCCCCAAATCTGTTTTCCCACTGTACCCCAAAATGGGAGAAGGGCTCAGAACATGAGGGAAAGAGGAAAATATTTAAAGTCCTAGTTCAGTGGGTCTTAACCTTTTATTTACCCCTTTAAATATCTTTTGTTGCTGTGGACCCCCAAGACTTAACTCAAGAATTAAAACAACAACAACAACAATAATAATACAGTTGTCCCGCCATATCCACGGATTTGGTATCCACGGATTTAAGTATTCATGGCTTGAAAATATTCTTTAAAAAATAATACAGTTGTCCCTCCACATTCACAGATTTGGCATTCATGGATTTAAGTATTCACGGCTTGAAAATATTCTTTAAAAAATAATAATCCAACAAGCAAACCTTGATTTTGCCATCTTATCTAAGGGACACCATTTTGCTGCTATGCCATTGCATATAATGGGAACTGAGTATTCAGGGATTTTGGTATCCACGAAAGGGGGTCCTGGAAACAAACCCCAGCGAATGTGAAGGGACAACTGTAACAATAATATCATTGCGCAAGCCAAGCCAGCCAGCCAGCATCTTGGCTCTGGTCATGTGGGCTGAGTGGCCTTCAACCCTCCGCTTGACCCCTTGTGAAGACATTGCAGACCCCTGGGGGGCCCTGGAGCCACTGGTTAAGAACCACTGTCCTAGCTAAATTTTTTAAAAAGTCGTGTGAATACAAGTCCTGCAAGAGTTGGGGGTGCCTTTGTTCACATGGGTTAGGGGCAGTCTTGGGGGGTTCCCAATGGGTGCACACTGCCAGAGACCCTCTCCAGTACCTAAAGACAGGGGTAGCTATAAAACCAAGGGAGTGTTAAAGACATTCCCCAAACCCGTAGGGTGGTGCTCCCTTTCCTAGGCCAACCGGGTCAGGGAATCTTGTGCAAGGTTTAAAGGAACTGGAGAGTCCTTTTCCAGCCGGGAAGGTTCTTGGCCGGCCTTGGACTTTAGATCCCAGCAGTGCAAAGGGGGGGTCTAAGCAATGGGGAGGAAGGAGGCTGACCCATTGTTCTCTAGGGCAGCAGGAGGGAGAGCCTGGCCAGGGGGCAGAGACAGAAATAAATAAATAAATAAATAAATAAATAAATAAAGAAAGAAAGAAAGAAAGAAAGAAAGAAAGAGAGAGAAAGAAAGAAAGAGGCGCCTCTGCATTCCAAAGCCATGTGTCACCCTGCGGAGCGGTGGCTGCTGGGACTTGTAGTATTCCCACACCTCTGGTGGGAGGGGTTCCCAGGTAGAGCAGCATGCCCCAAATGCCCTCCTCCCCAGAGAAGGGTATGGGGAGTGGGAGGGGGGATAATGGGACCGGTAGTCCTTTGTTCTCTAACCTCCGATCCCATCGGGTGCTTCCTCTTCTATAAAAGTTGGGATTTTTTGCTCCCTCCCAACCCAAAGAGTGAACCGTGGCCTCTTCTGAGCATGGGCAGGCAGAGTGCGTTCATGCCATCAGTGAGGACGGGGGTGCAGACCTTTTGAGGGGTTTTTGGGAGGAAGTTTGTGTAACACACACACACACACGGTTTGAAAATCTCGGACATCGCCTCCACATAAGAGTATCCTTTGGGAGGGATGTGTGGGTGACCTGACTGCAATTCCCAGAATCCCCTGGGCAGTAGGTTTTAGGGGAAGCGGCCTTTTAGACTACAACTCCCAGAATCCCCTGGGCAGTAGGATTTGGGGGAGTGACGTTTGAGACTACAGCTCTCAGAATCCCCACGGGCAGTAGAGTTTAGGGGAAGTGACCTTTTGGACAACAATTCTCAGAATCCCCTAGGCAGTAGGATTTAGGGGGAAGTGGCATTTAGGGGACTTTTAGGGGAAGTGACTGGACAGGGGATTCTGGGAGCTGTAGTCTAAAAAAGTCACTTCCCCTAAATCCTACTGTTAAGGGCTGAGTTCCAAAGGATTCTGGGAGTTATAATCTAATGTGTCATTTTCTCCGGACTCTGGGATCTGAGTTCCAGGGGATTCTGGGAATTGTAATCCCAAAAGTCGCTTTCTTCAAGCTGTGTAGCAGGCAGGGGATATCATGGGGGATGTAGTGCAATGGGTCACTTTCCCTCCCCCGCTCAGTTTTTAGACATGGCGTGCCAGGGAATTCTGGGAAACGTCGTCTGGAAAGTCCCCTCACTCAAGCCCTGCTGTTAAGCACCCAGTTCCAGGGGATTTGGGGAACGGTATTCCCCAAAAATCACTGCTCAAGCTCTGTGGCTGGCCGGGGGATTAGGGGAGTTGTAGTCCCCAAAGCCAGTTCCCCTCAAATTCCACTGTTAAGAGAGGCAAGCAAGAAAAGACGAAGGATGGGGGATTAGGGGAGTGGCAGTCCCCAAAGTCAGTTCCCCTCAGACTCCACCGTTAAATGAAGGATGCGGGATTAGGGGAGTTGCAGTCCCCAAAGCCGGTTCCCCTCGAGCTCTGCTGTGAAGAGAGGCAAGGAAGAAAAGAGGAAGGATGGGGGATTAGGGGAGTTGTAGTCCCCCAAGCCAGCTCCCCTCGAGCTCCGCTGTGAAGAGAGGCAAGGAAGAAAAGAGGAAGGCCGACGGGCGCTCTGCATGCGCTCAGAAGCACCCTCGCCCTCTTGCTGGTGCAAAGATCCGAAGGGGACTTCGGGGCTGCTCCAGGACAAAGTGTGTGAGTGTGTGTGGGGGGGGGGGGAAGGGGCCGGGAGGAGGACTACCACTCCCAGAATGCCGCAGCCGAGGGCTCGTACCTGTGGCATTGCAACAGAGGAGGGAGGGAAGGAGGCGAGGAGGCGGAGGCCGGGCAGACCTGGTCCCGGGCGGGCTGGCGGGCGAAGCCGTCGGAGGTCCCGTGCGCGCCAAAGCCCGGCCGCCCCCCCCCCGGGCCGGAGAAGCCCCCCGACCCTCCGCCCCCGGAGCGCAAGGCCGCCCCCTCTCCCGGCCCCGCCTGAGCTCCGTCCGGAGGGGAAACTTTGCAAACTCCGCCAAGCACAGAGGTAGGGGGCTGGGTGGGGGGAGAGGAGGGGTGGGGTGGGGGGAGTCACCCCCAAAGTCTCTCCGGTGGGGTGGATCGGGGGAGGGGGAGGCTCCCCATTTCTGGAATCAGCTCCAATCCCCCCTTGCATGGAGTTTGGGAGAGGAAGACCCTCTCCTCTTTTCTTTCCTTCCCAGGAGGGGGTGTCTGGAAAAAGTGTCCCCCCTTATCTGGGCTCCTGGAGTTGGGTTGTTTTTTGGGGGGGGGGTCCTGAGCGGGAGGGGTGTGCCCCCCAATCCCCTTCTTCTTTCTTCCCCTCCCTCCTTCCCTCCCTTTTCTTCCTCCCCTCCTTTTCCTCCCCCCACTCTTTTTTTTACTCCTTCACTCCCCCCCCTTTTAAAATTCCTCTCTTTGGGGGCCGGGAGGCCAAGCCACACGCCTGGACTTGCCCCCCTGCAGGCATTTCTGGGCGCGCTCCCGCGTGCGCACCCCCGCTGGCATGTGTGGGGTGGGGTGGGCGTGGGGCGGCTGGTTTTCCTCCACGGTTCCCCCCCCCCCACTCCAGGGGAGGGGAACAGAGAAGAGGGGCTTTAAAGAGAATGCCTCCAGCCAGTTCTTTTTGTACTGCAAATCCCAGCAGCCCCTAGCCAGCAAAATAAAGCATTGCAGGGCCCCCCAAAATTCCTTAAACGGGCCCTGGTTGTAACCCTCCTCCTGCAAAAACATGATTAGTAATAATCTGAATATCTTGTACTGTGAATAGCTTAGGTTGAGTTAGGTTGCATCGACCTGAGATAAACATATGCCCCCCCCCAAATAAAGCATTGCAGCCCCCCCCCCATTCCTTAAACCGGTCCTGACTAGGAAGTTAGGATTTGGGTGGAGAGAGTGTTGCAAAGGAATCATGCAACCTTCCAGATGTGATTGGACTGCGGCTCCCAGCATTGCTCAACTATTCTCTCTGCTGGAATTGCCATTCTTGGAAGCCCTCAAGAGGGGCAATAAAAAGAAATGCCGGCATAAGGACAACCGGACAGGAGCGTGACGACTCATCTGAAAGGGAAGCCCTTTTAGCGATCTCCTGGTGTCGTCATAACGCCATGTTTAGCCCGTCTGAAAATCTCCATTTACACAAGGGCTTCCATGACTCTTTGGTGCCCAGGAGTAGTTCCTTGGGAGCAGAGCTTGGAAATAATGATTTGCAATTAAGGTAGTTACCTGCAACTAGTTATTTTGGAGGGGGTGGTGGTGAAGTAGCAAAGGTATGATAGGGTCACATCACAAAATTAATATTAGGGAACAACAGCATGGTTATTGTAGTGTGGAAAGTAACAAAACTTACTTTTAAAGATAATTTTAAAGGACATTTTGAGAGGAGTTTTTAAAAGTTTGATGCCATTCTTATTTTAAGACTTTAATTCTTGTTTCTTTTTTTGCATCTCTCAAAAAAAGTAACAGAAAGTAATAAAAGTACAAGGAGGAAGGGGATAAATAACTTTGTTTCAATTTCCTAAGGAGCAATTGCAATCAGCTCTCTATGAAACACTGTAACGTGCGTTAGGAACAAATTGCTGTACTTTAAAAAGTAACTTTCTAAACTCTGCAGGAATGGGATCCCATTAGGTGGGAAACCTTTAAACATTTTGTGTTGGCTGTCTGCACATTAAAGCATAAATCCAAGTTAGTTTCAACAAGAGTAGACCCAATGCAAGTTTGGGAAATCTGACAGTTATGACAGTTCCACCCATCCGGTGGGTCAGATGTCTGTTTCAATGGATCGATGGATGATACCTTGGTTAATTGCATTTTAACCTTTTGGTCATCAGGTTTTAATTTTGTCTTGTTTTAGCTTTGCTTTAAGCTGCCAGGTCTTCCATCTTGGGAGAAAAGGAGGACAATCAATCAATCAGTCAATCAATCAATAGCTGGGCCTAACAATTGAAGGGAATCGTGGGTCCTCCAGAGGTCATTAAATTGCAGCTCCTAGCTGCCCTAGCGAATGGGTGGGGGATGCTAGAAGATGTAGTCCAACAACATCTGGATGGTAGCATGATTCCCAATGCTGATTTAGGCCTATAGCTCTCAAGAGCAAGGTCTGTCTCTGCTCACCCACATTGCTGGGCCTGTGCATTTGGAACCAAGAGGATCCAAAGACCCTGGTGGTCTGTTAACATTGTATTCTGAAATGACTTAGAATCATAGAGCTGGAAGAGACCACAAGGGCCATCTAGTCCAACCCCTGCCATGCAGGAATACACAATCAAACCATTCTCAAAAGATGGCCTTGGTGCCCAGAACTGGATACAGGTGTTGTCCAAGGAGGTATCTAGTACCTCCTTACGCAATGTTTCCTTCCCGGTTGTACAATGTTTCCTTCCCGGTTGTAAGCACAGCTCCGTCCGCACCTCAAATTGCTGCTGATTGGATCTCTGCACCCCCCATCTGCTCTGGCTCTGCCTCCATTCTCTTGTATCTGCAGCATAAATATGCCATGCAAACTTTACACCCCATTTGAGTGAAATAAGAACCCAGTCAACAATCTCCAAATGAGCAGGATTGGAAGAGCAAACTGGTCCAAACAAAGACCCATGTATAATATTCATGCATGGTGGGTGAGTGAAAGAAGCAGAAGATGCAATCCGTAAAGTTAATTTTTTGTTTACAACCAATAGGGCTACTTGGGGATTCTGGGAGTTGTAGTCCAAAAAGGTCACTTTTGCAGCATCCCTTGCGTCATTCCTTGGAATTCGTTTTCACAAGCAAGTGAATTAAATTTTCATCCTG
Source organism: Gambelia wislizenii (assembly GCA_030847615.1). NCBI lineage: Eukaryota > Metazoa > Chordata > Lepidosauria > Squamata > Crotaphytidae > Gambelia > Gambelia wislizenii. The sequence goes on from JAUMIR010000010.1 coordinate 37,946,937, forward strand.
GCCTCCCTTCAAAGTGCTCAGAATGGTCCCCTCCGGTGCCATTTTATGCTCACAACAACCCTGCAAGGTGGGAGACCCAAAGTCATCCGATAAAGCTTCACAACTTAGCCAAGACTTGAACTCTGGCCTTCCCAATCTTAATCCAACCTTCCAGTCACACCACACCAGCTCTCCCTGTTGAAACCAAACCTGGGATATTCAGCTTTGAAGCAAGGCTTAATTTGAACGGAAGCATGCATGAACCTGTTTTCAGTTTTGGAGCTCCGATCTGAATCACCCAAAATAAGAACAGGATCATCTGTGAGCATGAATGGAATATGCTCCCCTATCACAGGGGCAGGAATTATGTATGCTTCCATCTATGGTCAGTTAAGGAAGAGAGGAGAGACAGCATGGGGTACTGGTCTGAGCATTGGACTACAATTCTGGAGACCAGGATTTGAATCCCTGTTCAGCCATGGAAGCCCACTGGGTGACCATGGGCAAGTCACACTCTCTCAGCCTCGGAGGAAGGCCATGGCAACACCCCTCTGAACAAATCTTGCCAAGAAAACATCATGATTGGGTTGCCATAAGTCAGAAATGTCTTGTAGAAAGACCACCACAAACCACAGAAGAGTGGCTCCTTTGGATAAGCACAGGCTTTTATATAGTGGCCTCCCAGCCATTTTGGAAAATATCCTTACTTATTTATTTATGCTGCAACTGCCAGAATCCTCCAACCAGCAGGGAGAGGCTGGACACTGTAGTCCCAAAAGAGGAGTAGGACTCCTACAGCCCGACAGCCAGTTGTTGTTGGACTGCAAATCCCAGTAGCCCCTAGCCGGTAGAGAGAATAGTTGAGAATAATTCTGGGAGCTGCAGTCTGATCACATTTGATTCCTTTGCACACACATCCCATCCTAGCTTCCCAAAAACTGCATCCTGGCCCCAGATGGCTGGGCAGAAATCAGAAAAGTTACTGTTTTCACTACAGTGACAAAAGTTACTGCTTTCTTTTTCTTTTCCTTTTCCTTTTCCTTTTTCTTTTTGGACTCCAGTGTCTGGCTGGTGGATTCTTAGGAGTTGTAGTCCAAAAAAAGGAACTTTTCTAAGCTGTGAGAGTTCCAGTTGCAAGGTGGGTGGGAGATGACACAGTCACCTTTGAGGCCCAACACTTAAGTTCATCTTTGCTTCGAAAGCCAGACCCTTGGCAAGATAAGCAAATGCATACCAGCCATGTTAAGTTCCAAAAAAGGCAGGCCTGTGCAGGGAGAAGGCTGTTGACTGGTCAACATGTCCTCTTCTGCTGATAGCCCCAGTTGTCCCCCTTGGCCGGTGGCATAGTTGGAGGGGACGGTCCACCCCAACCTGCAGTCTTTGGGGGGCAGCACTTTTCACATGAGACACAATTTTATTTTTCAATGATTTAAACAAATCTTTCATACTGCTGTGTGTTTGTGGCATTTACAGCAATCAGGGAGCCGTGGCGAAAAAGCCCGCCAGTCTGCTGAGCAGTGATGGTGATTAAGCCTTATATTGTTATAATTTGATCTCATTAAGTGCTTGTCATATCTTTGTGATTTTTTTACATCGTTCTTTGTTTTTCTGAGGTGAGTTAGAGTATCACAGTTTTTTAGACATGCAGACTACACTAACTTAACATTTTAAAAGAGATTTATTTTTTTAAAAGAGATTTATTTATCCCTGTTATTCCTTAATTAATTAATTAATTAATTAAATTGCACTATGTGTCACTCTGACTTTTTGTAGTATTTTTGCTCTGTACTGAGAGGGGCAGCAAACTCGGGGACCGCCCCGGGTGGCAAAAGCTCTAGCTACGCCATGGAAAAGATATGTTCTCTTTAGGAATTTCTAGGTCCTCCAGCATGATTCAATGGTCAATGTCTGGCTGGTTCCTGACACTGCTGCAGCCCCTAACCTGTCAGATAAGAGGGGGCTTCCTGTATATGCTATCATCCCTGGAGTTGATGCATGATGTCTGGTTCTGTTGATATCTGGTTCAGGCTGACCACGCAGTCAATGCTTAATGAGTAGGGTTGTGGAGTAAAAACTGGAGAGGACTCCTGCCCTTTTAATGGTGGTGCAGAAGAGGGAACTTCTGTAGATGTTACCTGGTAGCATGACCAGCAACCTGTGCTAAAATTCCCTTTTCTATACAACCAGCCCCCCCCCCCAAAAAAAAGGTGGGGAGAGAAAACTCCCAAATTGTGAATAGCCCTTGGAAACTGAACAGTTTTTAAAAACATTTGTGCAGCAAAGTGAAAATGGATCCAGTTATTTGTTCTTGCCCATGAGAAAGCAATTAACGAATATTCACATCCCTCGGTGCAACTTACAAAATTTCCAACAGGACAAAGAAGAGGGTGGATTTTGCTCCTGCTGTGGTTCACTATTGTATTTTGGATCAGGAATGTATTCACACACACACACACACAAACACACACACTGGGAAATTGGCTAGTTGCAGAGGCTGTTCTGTGAGGTTCAGCTCCCACCTTTGTTTTCTTTGGTTCTGGTCTTGCATTTCTTAACCTGGCAGGCACACAGAGGTTCAATGAAGCAAAACTTCACTGGCAGGCGAGTTTCATTTTGCCCCTAGAATTTCTGTGCATTGAGCTATAGCAGAAGCCACTGGAGTAGCTGCGAATAGCTGGTGAGGAAGACTTATGCTCTCCACTTTTCACTCTTTACTGTTCACACTTGTTGGGTAAGGGATTCTGGAGGCTCAAGTTTTATTTATTGCATTGTTACTGCAGCCGTGCTGCTACAAACTGACACTGAAAAGTCTATGGGTTTGTCTAGATGAAGTGATATAATGCTGATTCCTGTGCATTATTGCAAATTTGCAGGAGCCTTCATTAGCTTCCACAGTCCTTTGGCAAAATTGCTGGTATGCAAAGCTATCCGTGTTTGAAGTACTCACAGAGCCATACCTGTGAATCAAGATGGTGGCCACGAGTGAATTAGTTGCATCATTATTTTACACAAATTGCTATCGCTGCACAGTATTTTTTAAAAATGTAAATGAAAGGTGTGGAAGTGTGACCTCCCACTTAATTCAGCTGTTTGTTTGCTTTAGTGCAGGGGAAAAATACACGGTCGCTACCAGGAAACACCAAAATGGTGGTTCCAGCCACTTCGTTACACATCCGACCAGTCAGATTTTCAGTTCCATCCTCCCTGAGAATGTGCAGTGATTCAAATTGGATGTCCTAATGAGTGGTAACGTGCATTTCCTCACAATATTTTAAAACCTTCAGTACAGTATTTGGATTTTTGGGCCCCCCTCCTTCTGAATAACATGAATCACTGTGGGATCTCATTGGGACAAAAGGTATTCTCCTCGCATTCTAGGAGGAGTGTTTTCACCATCCAGGCAAGCCCTGTGTTTTTCCAGCCCTCCTTCGCCATTCTCTCATTGCAGATGCTGCTTTAAAACTTCCAGCTAGACAAAGGATGAGGATTAAAAGAGTTGCAGGGGGTGGTGCAAGAAGCTTTTGTTTAAAAGGAGCCTCACTATCAGAGGCTTTGTTGTCTGTGGTATATATGTACAACAGGTTTTTGTGTGTGGGGGGGTTGTGTGTGTGTGTTATTTTGCAGCATTGTACTCTCCTTTGGAAACTGTTACAAAACTCCTTATTGCTTTTGTCTGAATGGGTGAGGTTTTCTTTTTCTCTCTTTCTGAAATAAAAATATCCTGAAAGCATGAAGAGAGAGGAAGCTTGAGAGATTTCAGCAGCCCAGAGGTTCAGGTGCCATCACCAAAAAAGCCCTTCCTTTTGGACCCGCCCGGCATTTCATGAACAGTGATGAGTCAGAGAACAAGGCCTTAGAAACTGTCCTGAGGGCTCAGGCAGCTTTGTGGAGGAGTCTGCGTTTCTTAGCCAGGGTTGTTAATGAGCCGAGAGGTTGGCAGGAGACTTCTGGATTGTAGGTGGAGGGCCTGGAAAACCCTGGGTGGAGTCGCTTCCTTGGGTGTGAAGCTGCCATGAAACCTCCTTGGATTTGGAAGGCTGCCTGCCTGTGTTGGAGGCAAGTCTAGAGCGGCTGGAGGAATCTCAACACCAAGGGCAGTGGTGGAAGAAAGTGCTTTGGATGACCAGCATCAGTTCTGAGTAGGTTCGCTGGTACATGTATTATCAGTGCCGGATTTTCTCAGAATCTCTCTATCATGGAAACCCTTCTTTAAATTTCACTCCTTTGGGTTTTATTGCGGGGCCTCTGCCTAGTTTCTGAGATAGCAAAGAAAATGGCAACGGCTGCAGGAACAGGCTGGCATTCATGTGTGGACTCCGGCTCATTTCGACCAGGTACCGAGGGCAGAATGGGCCATTTCCACAGTCATGATATGCCGGTGGGGAGCCAGCATATCCTGGCTGGTGTAGATAAGCCCATAGTTTGGGTACGTCAGAAGACGACTTGTTGGAAAAGGCAATAATGCTGGGTAAAGTGAGAGAGACAGCAGGAAAAGAGGAAGACCACAGTAAGGATGGAGAGACTCCATTAAAGAAGCCATAGCCCTGGGTTTGCAAGACCTGTGCAGAGTTGTTGATAAAAGTCATTTCTTGGAGGTTCCTCATTAGCCAAGACTGACGTAATGGCCCATAACCACAACAAGCAGCAAAAATGCACCTTGGGCTAACCGGGGGAAAAAATGTGTGCTTTATGTTTGGCAAAGGGAATGCTTGCAAGAGGCAAAAGCTGTGGACTCCATAAAGGAAACCACAACTGCTGCCTTGAGTTTGCAAGATCTGAGTAGGGCTGTGAAGAATAGGGTCTCTTGGAGGTCTCTCATTTGCAGGGCCATCAAAAGTCAAAGCTGTCTTGATGGCACAGAATCACAACAACAGTCCTCTGATGCTGCTGTTGAGACTCCGGCGGTTTCTCCTGGCAAAACAGCCTGGTGTTGGTGACGCAGGCTTCAATGCTCCCTTACTTGGCTCTTTGGAATTGGGCGTGGGGCTCATGAAAGGAGCAACAGGTTTTTCCCTCTGGATCAGCCAGGGAAGGGCAACTTGGTTGCAGAAGACGGTCTTGCTGCATACCGGCGGAGGCTGGTTTTTCAAGTTTCCTTCCAAAAGATAGTTCTGCACCACATTGCGCAACCCTGTGGCATTTCCAACACCACCCACAGAGGGCGCCAGAGCTGTGAATTCTTCCATGTCTGTGCAAATGGGGAAACTGGCAGCTATTGTGTGCTGTGCAGTTGGGCAAATGAACTCTTTATCCCATGTAAATCTGTGCACATTGAACAGTATTAATGCCAAAGAATACAGATTTTTTTTTTTAAAAAAAACCTGATTTTAAATATTAATTAACAGCAGGAATGCTGCTGGTGACCTTTGCCTGTGTAACTTCTTTTGTAGATGTATTTGGACATTTTTTGTCTGACGTGGAATGTCTGCATTCCGTTCAAGGTTGGAGAAATGAAGTTGCACATGGGTGAGCGTTGTGTATTCGGTGGCGTTTTTGATTGCACATTTGGCCTCTTGCGCAATGTTGCCATTCAAGGGAAGGATCGCCTAGCACAATGAATGCATACAAATTAATTGTATAAATTTGTGGTTTTAAGACCCAGTTCTTAGCTTTCAGAGAGAAGCCTCGAGGTTCAGATCTGCCAGGAAGTCATATTTATTGATCACCAAGCCTTTTTTCTGAATTCCAAATATTTGGAAGCTAGCTGTGAAAAGGAAACAGCACTTTGCACATCCTCAGAGGCACAGTCATTTCTATTTTTATGAGAGTTTGGAAGTTACTTTTCCAGACTAGAGTTCCCAGAATCTCCTTGGGATGTTATGGTGTTATGTGTATTTTAACTGATGTTATGTGTCTAGTCTGTTGTATTTTAATCTGTTGTTGTTGTTATGTATGTGTGTGATTTCAAGATTCCTGTTGAGTTATGGTGACCCTGTGAATTTCTCAGGGAAGGAATCCCAGAGGTGGTTTTGCCTCTGAAATAGAGCCTATAGCACCAGGTGTTCCTTGGCGGTCTCCCATCCAAGCTCAGTATGAGTTCCAAAATTTGGGGGGAAAAGTCACAAACAAGAACCAAGGGTTCCCTCATCTTCCCTTATCTTATCTATCATGAGCAAACCTCCCAAATCTAAGACAATCTAGAGTATGGTCACAGATCAATAATCAAGTAATACATTTCTCTAAAAATGGAAGAGTCATACCATGTCGCATCTCTACAAAGATAAGCCGTCTCAACTGGGACTCCAAAAGGGCTACCTTTGTGGAAATGATATAATTTAAATTACCTGAGCTAGGCAAGAGAGATATTTATGAATTTATACCCAAAATGTTTCGGCCTACATATTATGTTTAAGACTTTTTTTCTGTCTTTCAAAACGACTTTGAGTTGGAGTTGCAAGCCCATTGACTAGGGAACACGTTCTCCTGGGCTGCATCTGCACTGCTTAAATAATCCAGTTTGATACCACTTGAACTGCCATGGTTCCATCATGTGGAATCCTGGGATTGGTAGTTTGTTGTGGTACCAGAGCTCTCTGACAGAAAAGGCTAAATACAAAACTACAAATCTGAGAATTCTGTCTCATTGAACCCTGGCAGTTAAAGTGGTGTCAAACTGGATTATTTCTGAAGTGCAGATGCAGCCCTGGAGAGTTCCCCGTCATGGTGTTTCAGTGGCCTTTTGTGTGGACAGACAAGAGAGTCCTGCTTTGGTCTGATCCCACTTCAAGGCTCTTCCAAAGTTTTCTTGTGGTTCAGTTTGTCTTCAGAGACAACGAAACCAGGCGCTTGGGGCACAAGACGGAACATGATTTCTCCACCGCCAGCATTTTCGATGTCATCTTTTAATCTGGATAGATTTGTCAGCCCCACCCAGCCTCCCAAGAGGAGAATCCAAACCTTTGTCCTCCCCACACAGGCACACAAGAAGAACTAGGGCAAGACAATTAGACAATTAGTCTGGAAGGACTACTGGTTTGGGGCCAAATCCAGTTATATAATGACCAGAGACTGGAATCAGGCGGTAGCGCCAGCCAAAAGCCTTTCTTGGGCATCCAAAAGAGATGCCCTGTCCTGGTTATTTTGCCTCTAGTCAGCCTGGCAACCTGTATGCGCATTGTATTAAACCAGTGGCTCTTAACCTTTTCTTTACCAGGGACCCCCTTTCAATATCTTTTGTCCCTGTGGACCCCCAAGACATAGCTCAAGATTTAAAACAACAACAAGACAATTACACCACCCATTAAACCTTCCCTGAGAGGCACTGGAGGGGGAGGGAAGATTTTTCTCCTGCTTCTTCATGGAAGTTTGTGGCTGGAGTGGATTGAATGGCAATGCGCAGGCCAAGCCAGCCAGCTTTTGCCTTGGCTCCTGTCAGGTGACCGTTCCATTGCGGGTACTTGCTTTAAGCTCCATAAAGGCACAGGCTCAGCTGTAGTCTGGGCCTCCATTTGCTCCCCTCTACTTTTTAATCAACTGTTAGGGGAGGGAGAGAGAAAAATGCATGCTTAATTATGCTTTTCAAATGAGATTGCCAAGCAAGCCAGCACATGATGATGCACAGGGATGCACTGGCCTCACATCACCCAATCTTTGGTACAGTTTAGAGAAAGAAATGGGTTGTTTCACCCACAAAGAGCCCAATGAGGGTGATCTCTCCTTAGGAAGAACACAGGAAGCTGCCTGATACAGAGTTGGAACACTGTCCCATGTGATGAAGATGATGATGATAGCCAGAATCATGTTATTTAATTAAGTAGCCCTACAAACCTTCCTAACTTAAGTAGACTTAACTAGGTAACTTCTCCTGGCTGCCTCCCTGTCCCCAAACCTGTCAGAAATGTCATTCAGCCACTCTGATCATGGCCAGAATGGGCGTCCTGGTAAAGTAATCTTTCTCATTTTGTTTGAGATGAATCCTGGGGTTCTAGGGAGCTCTCTCAGTGTTGCCCATTTAGGATATCCCAGGCTTTGAGGTTTCTGGACCACAACTTGAAACTTATAGTCAGCCACTGGTGAAGTCATTTAGCATTGTACATTACATACCAACCACAGTTGCTTACAGCTTTTCAGTCAGATTCACACACACAGAGAGAAAGAACGAATATATTTTCCTGTTTGGAAATTAAGGCAGAAACCTTAGCTGAAAGGACTGTTCCCACATCAAGGTGAAATAAGGTGATAGTGGCTTCTTACTTTGGTAGGCAGGAAAAGGAACCTTTAAGATTGCCAACTTTCTTCTTTCTTCTAGCCAGAAGATGCATGCAGAGTAGAGCGGAGGGTGAGCCCTGGCCCTACAGGGACTAGGAAGGAAGCTAATGAAGTAACTACATAGACCCCATGGAAAGTCTTCGCAAATGACAGAAAGAAATGAATGAAGTCTTGCAAAAATGGCAGTCAGCTGGTGCTCTCCTGGGTGGAGATTTGCACCCAGCGCTTTCTTCTGGGCAGGAGACAAGCCCCTCAAAACTGGCCAATTTGCACCCTCATCTCCCAACTGGAGATGATAGCCCACAAAAACTGGAGGCTCAAGCCTAAGGCCAGGCCCTGACATCTGGGAACGCTATGTTCAGAGAGGCAGCAAGACTGAGGTGCTAGAAACATTCCTTAGTGATAACCGTGGAAGCAGATGTCAGCTTTAGGCTGGGGGTAGGGGCAGTGCCCAATACATTTTTGGTCTCAGGCCAGAGGTTGGCTATTTGCTCTGCCACCCAGCCTGGCACCAGACACAGAAAGAAGACAAGCCAGCCTGTTTTGTTGAAGGAACCTGAGCCTTCCCCACCCTCCTCGCTTTCTGCCTCTCCCAACGTTTCGAGAGCTGGCTGTGTTTTGTGCTGGTTTTTTATTTTTTAAATCCCTGATTCCTAAATTGTGTGGGCTTTCCAGGTGCCACCTCCAGCTGCTGCCTCCGATGATCCAGGAGACTTGCTTGACTCAGACACTGTGCCTGCATTCCAGCCTCTCCCTGTGGGGAAACTGAGCTCAGGAACCCATTTATAAGCGGGTGGCAGGTGAGGCTAGTTCCTCAGGTGCCACAGAACACCTCCGGGGAGAGGACACGAGGGTTACCGCCCTCAGGAGCATAGCTGGGGTTGCAGGGGGAAGTCTATGTTTTCCTGGAGCTGGTGGGGCAGTTGGGTCAGGCACCTGGCTTGGAAGCCTTCTCTACCTGTGGAATACAAATCATGGAGGTGCTTCCTCTTCCTAGATCCCTACGAGAGGTGGGGCGTCAGTGGCTGACGGCGGCATTGGAGTCCAGACTGCCTGCCGGCCCCATGGAGAGCAAAGATGTTGCCAGCATCCAGGAGTTCCTGGACCGCAGCTTTCAGTGTAAGTTGAGGGGGTCCCGTCTGCTGATTTTGGGGCCATGCTGGGGAGGGAAGGCCCAAAGGAGAGCCACTTCTGTTTTGGCTGAGGTGGAGTCCAGTGACAGATCTGCAGTGCAGTAGCTGAAAATAATTATATCTGCAGCACAAGTTCTAGGACTCCGATATTACTTTTGAGTGCTGTGGCCCTGCCTTGGTGACTCCTGGGATTTGTAGTTTCTTGCAGGACTTTGGTGAATGTTTGGGAGGGTGTTTTCATGGGTTCAGTGGGAGCTTCCCTCGGCCCTTTTGGTTTCATGTTTGGGAGGAGGAGGACAATGCTGCGTGCCTGGGATGTCCCAGGGCTGTTTGACATTCCTGTGGTTTACATGGCCCATTCCTTTGTACCCCACTGTATCTCCCTGAGGGGCAGATTACATAATGGGCCCTCTGCAGCCATGTGAGAGGAAGAAGAAGGGAGGGGCTGGGACGCACTGCAGGGACGTGGCGTCTCCCTGAGCAGGCGCCAGAGGCTGCTGTATCCCAGCCACACCTCTAGGGAGGTGGCCTCCCTTCCCCAGGGGCATCCCAAAGGTATACTGTCCAAAGGTAGGGCAGAGAAAGACCTGAGGTCTTACTCAAGAATGTGGGGATATACCTGTTTGGAGCCCATGCGCTGCGCATGGGTGGGGAGGCTCTGGTGCCCTCTGGTGGTTAGAAATGTTTGGAAAGAATTAGACTTCACATCTAGACCAGTGATTCTCATAAAATCATAGAATTGCAGAGTTGGAAGAGACCACGAGGGCCATCCAGTCCAACCCCATTCTGCCACGCAGGAAATCCCGATCAAAGCATCCCCGACAGATGGCCATCCAGCCTCTGTTTAAAGACCTTCAAGGAAGGAGACCCCACCACGCTCCGAGGGAGTGTCTTCCACTGCCGAACAGCTCTTACTGTCAGAAAGTTCCCAAAAGGTTGCTAGGGGTTCCTCAAGAGATTGTGATTGTGGGAGGAAGCAATAGCAGTATACAGAATAATTTTTATGCAGGGGTTCCCTGAGACCTGGAAATTATTTCAAGGGTTCCTCCAGGAAAGGCTTGTTTAGAAGATCATTTGTTTGCTTGAAGTGGGAATTTGAGACAGGCACAGAACTTGAAAAAAAGCCATTGGGAACAGCCTTCTCTGCTGTGGTACCATGATTATGGAACAACCTCTCCTTGAAGGCCCAGTTGGCAACAACACTGTTGTCATTCCAGCACCAAATAAAACATGAGCCGGTTCACGCATGCACGCAGGCTTGCAAAATTGAGCATCATAAAAAACTTTTTTAAAAAATATATGCTGGTTTTATAGGAATTTGGCACTCTAAATCCAAAAATGACCTCAGATTTCCTCCATCACATACTGGGTTTTTCTTTTCACAACTTGTTTTGACTTTTTCATGTCATAATAAGATATGACTGAATAAAATGAGTATTGAAATTAGTATTGAAATTTGTGAAAGAATTGTGTGTGGTACAACATTTTATTATGTTTATTGAATTCGGCACCCAAAAATACATTAAAAACAGCTACAATGTTGCAAAAAAAGTTTCTTTCATTGCAGGCCTTAATAAATACTTGTGACTTGTTAATTTGTTTAATATGTTTTTAAACACATTTTATGTGCACACACACATTTACTGCTTTAGATTGTTTTAAATTGTTCAGTCTGTTTTTAGTCTATGTACCAGTATACGATAAATCTCTCACCAAACTACAAATCCCAGGATTCTGTAGGACGGAGCTATGACAGTTAATGTGGTATCAGACTGCTTGAATTGTGCAACACAGATACACCTTGCATGTCCATAAGGCAGCACCCTTTATGAGGATTTCTGACTCTCTCGTTCTGTCTGCTCCTAGCTCTCGCTTCAAGGCACATGGACCTGGAACAGATGGAGGTAGATACGGCAGCTGCCAAGGTAGATGAGCTCTCAAAACAGTTGCAGTCTCTTTGGACAGACAACCCCAGCTCACCTGCCACCCAGCTCAAGGTATGGTGGTCAGCAAAGATCAGAAAAGTCCCTTTAAAAAAAAAAAAATCTTAGAGCTGGATGGGACCTCAAGGGCCATCTAGTCCAACCCCATTCTGCCCTGCAGGAATACACAATGAACGCATTCCCGACAGATGGCCATCCAGCCTCTGTTTAAAGACCTCCAAAGAAGGAGATTCCACCACACTTTGAGGAAGTCCACATTCCACTTTCAAACAGCTCTTATAGTCAAGATGTTCCTCCAAATGGTTAGGTGGGAATCTCCTTCCTGCTCATATTGAATCCATTGGTTCATGTTCTAGTCTCTGATGAAACAACAGAAAACAAGCTTGCTCCAGTTTTCACACAGAATCATAGACTCAGAGAGTTGGAAGGGGATCCCCAGGGATCATGTAGTCCAACCCCACTGTCATGCAGGAATACACAACTATACCAAACTCCTGAAAAATGGCCATCCAACTTCTACTTAAAGACCTCCAAAGCAGGAGAGTCCACCACCCTCCAAGGTAGACCATTCCAATTACACTAGGACCCCCATATCCACTGATTCATTATCCACTGATTCAATACCCTTGGGACACAAAACAGCACACCTACCATAGAGTCTTCCTAGAAAATGTGTCTTCTCTAGCCATTTTCTAGGTCCTCCAAGGCAACTCTATGGTATTTTAAACCAGAAGTCCCATTATTTTCAATGATGTTAGCTATTATCCACGGTTTTTGGTATCTATGCCCCACTACCCCGAACCAATCCCCTGTGGACACATTTAGAGAATAAGTTTTTTCTTTATTTTATTTGAATATTTATATACTGTCCTTTACTGTAGACTGCAGGGTGTGGCATAGATAAAACCAATCAGTTTAAAGAAAGGAAAATAATTTAAGCAGGCTAAAGTTATATCTAAAACTTAACAATGTTTGTACTTCACCTCCCAGAATCCCTTCCCAGCAATGGTAAATTTTGAAGTGTGAACACTCACCACAAAAATACTCATGGCCGCACCCCCGAGGAGTGTTCCTAAATGCAGCCCTGGGATCCGGCTACCTATAATTATCCTCTTTAAAGCCTTTAATTATAACCACCAGAGAGGCAGACTTCAGTACAATGTGACTCTGTTCAAGTAACTTTAATACACTTGGATTTTCAAAGGGGATACTTATCCCATGTGTGAACCAAAACTTGGAATATTTACTTGTTTGGACTAGGGTTGCCAGGGGAGGACTTCCTCAGGCCCTGAGTTTTCAGGGCCTAATCCTGAGACTTAGGACTTTTTTGGATGGGGTTTTGTAACGGAAGCAACCTTGTCCCTGTTGTGAGGCTGCTGCGCGGCAGGGGGTCCATTTCGGATGACGCTCTCCCCTGCCAATTCCCTGCCAATACTGTTGCATAAGTGCTGGGATGCACTTTGAGATTTTTGGCGATTTTCTAATTACGATCAACTTTTGTGATTAGAAAATCACCAAATATAACGCTGCAGCGTCCCAGCACTTACGCAACAGTATCGGTAGGGGAGAGTGTCATCCAAAATGGACCCCCTGCCATGCAGCAGCCTTGCAACGGGGACGAGGCTGCTTCCATTACAAAACCCCGTCCGAAAAAGTCCTTATTGATTTCTGATGTCACAGGGGATTGGCCCTGCTGATGTCACAAGGGTGATGTCACAAGGGTCACCCTCTGGTGATGTCATTAAAGGGGATGCCTTAAGCATCAATCATAGCTGCACAGGCTGTGCCATTCAAACTGGGGGTTGGGGGGGGAAAGAATTAAGTCTATGTAATTCGAAAATACATATGCACACAATTTTCAAAGCACTGCTCTCGTCCTAAGATTCCTTCTCCTTGGACTGGAGAAGAAAGGCTGGGAGTCCCTGAGAGTTGGGAGTTCTTAGTTTGGACTGCCATGACCACACAGCCCATGAAAATGTGATGAAAATGTCCCACACACTCCCTAGGCAATAAATAAATAAATAAATTGGCACCAGAAGATGAGGATGGTTGGCCATCGAATCTCAACAACCCTTCTCTGTTTTGTGTTTCGATGTCGGCAGGCGATGGAGAGATACGGCAGCGGTGGCGGCAGCATCAACCCTTCCCAAGAGGTCCTGGTGAGGACGGTCCCCCGCTCCGCCTCCCCGCTGCCCACTCTCCCACGGAAAAGCGCCTCCTGGGAAGCCGCCGACAGCAGCAACAGCAGCAGCTACGCTTCGCACTCCTTCAGCGAGGGCTCACCCAGTTCCCCCCACCTCTCCCTCTACAGTTCTTCACCCACCCAGCTCCTCCCCAACAAGTCCCCCCTGGGACGTCCTGTCTCGCCACGGCCTTCCTTCTTCCTTCAATCAGAGCTGGACCGGAACCCGCTCTCACCCTCTTCGAGGCCCAAGGTGCTGCCTGTCCCGTATGAGTCTCCATCCGGCCCCACCGCCCACGCCTCCTCCCCGCGCTCCCTGAGGCCGAGCAGCTCCTCCGAGCGCCAGTATGAGTACAAGCCCTACGCTGGAGGGTTGGTCCGAGAGAGCTCCCCACGGCTCCCGATGGAAGGTTCCGGAATGTCTCAGGCCTTCTTCCCAGACCGAGTGCCATCCCCGCGTCCACCACTGCCACCACCGTACGAGAACCACAGCCTGTACCCCTCAGCGCCCAGCAATTTTGCACCCTTCCGGACTCAAGGTAAAGATCTTGACATGTGCGGGATGTGAGTTTTTTGTAGTACCGGTTGCCCCCCACCCGAGGGAGATATGTTCATAGACTTACCACAGATACGTGAAACCGCGTATAATAGCGAACCGCCATGGAATTGCACTGGAGGACCTAGAAAATGCCTAGAGAGGATGCCTCTCTAGGCATCTGGGGTGACTCTATGGTCAACTTCTGGCAGACGTTGCCTATAGAGTCACGCTGGAAGACTTCACGATGCCTAGAGAGGCCACCTCCACCTCTGTGGTCCTCCATATGCCTAGAGAGACCTTCCCCTCAACCCCGATCACGGGTAAATAAAACCACGAGTACCAACCCTGCGTAAATGGGAGACTAACAGAATTGGATGGAAAATGCCACACAGGATCAGATTGAAGGCCAGCTGATCAGTGATGAATTTGAGGAATTGCTCCAAGTCCTTTACAAGCTAAGGAGCCCATTGCTGAAAGAAAAGCATATAGATTTCTTCATCTTCTTCCCTGTTCACTTCCTGAATCTCCCACAGTTTTTGATATCACCGGTATTTGGTGTGTGATTGGAGTATTTAAGTAGAACACATATGCTTAATGGGGGGGGGGGGTGTTTTTGGAACTGGTCCAGGGCCCCAATCACCTTAATCTGGCTTGGCCTCTCTAGACTAACAATCCAATCAGTCTCCCCCCCTTGAGGAATCACTTGCCCCTGAGTGGCCAATCGGTTGACCCCAAAGAAAGCCCACAACTGGGGTGTGAATGGTCCAGCACCCACCATCTTTCATTCCCTAGCAAGATATATGATCGATCAATCAATTGATATAGCATGTTCTACACAGAGTCATATTACCTCTGAATTTGGCAGCTGGCATATAGTCATCCTGACTAGTAGCCACCGAGGGCCCCTGTCCTCTGTGAATTTCTCTAATCCCCAAGTCAGCAACCAACATCCCATCTTGTAGTGGCAGTGAGTTCCACAGTCTTAACTGTGCTCAGCGAAAGAGAACAAAAGCTTCCCTTGGAATGTTAAGTCATTTGTAAATTCTCTTATAAAAATATAAACATTTGATAGGCATGCTCTCAAGGGCTCTGCATGGAAAATGCATTTGTTCAGCAATTGCCAGGGGCAGGGGGCACACCATAAAGGCACTCAGTCTACAGTTAGGGGCTACCACCAAAAAGCATTCATTCTGCATTGAGGGGGCCACCACTAAAAAGATACTAGCTCTAAAATTAGGGGCCACCTCCAAAAACAGTATTCATTCTAAAGTTACAGACCACCGCCAAAAAGGTACTCACTCTAAAATTAGGAGCCACCGCTGAAAAAGCTAATTTTCCACAGTTAGCACCATTTCTGATGAAGGAAGTAGGGGTCCCGAGAAGGTCCTCTAATGCAGATCTTCATGCCCCCCCTCAACTTTCTACAGATGACCTGGTGATCCGGAGGAGGGTGCCAAAAGGATGGAACGAATCTGACCTGGATGTGGCCTATGAGAAAAAGTCAGCCCACTCTGTCGGTTATGACCGTAAGTCCTGGAAAGATCTGGGAGGAAGGAGAGATGAAGAGGGATAGGGGGTCTACATGGAAACCCTCACTCAGTTTCCTGTGAGAGGCTGAAGTACAGTTGTCCCTTCACATTCGCTGGGGTTTGGTTCCAGGACCCCCGTGAATATCCAAATCCATGAATACTCAAGTCCCATTATATGCAATGGCAGAGCAAAATGGTGTCCCTTATATGATGGCAAAATCAAGGCTTGCTTTTTGGATTATTATTTTTTTCAAGCCATGAATACTTAAAACCATGAATGCCAAATCCGTGAATGTGGAGGGACAACTGTAATTAGAAACAGATGTATTTTGGGTGCCTTGGTGGCCAAAGTAAGCCAGGAAGATGCCGTTGGACCCTCCCATCTCAGCAAGGATTCCTTTTTCCGCAGGAGGAGATGCCCACATTGGCCTCCGCCAGAGCACCTCCGGGCCGTTGCTTGCTCCTTGGAGGGAATCGAGCTTAGATGGGAGCATCGGACAAAGCAAGGTGAGTGCGGAAATCCAGAGCTACTGTACCTGTGTGCGGTTTCCCCCATTCACTTCCATGGGGAAATGGACCAAGCGATTTCACCTGAAGGAAAGATGGGGTGACGTTCAGGAATGCAGTGATACTTGAAGGAAAGTGGCCACCTTGGATTTGCAAAGCCAGTGAGCTCAATTTTTAAGATAGTATTGAAAAAATGAACTTTCTCATGCCAGTTCAGTTAGTTGGAGGGTTTTGGTCTAAAGAATCTAAGAATATCAAGAGAGCCCCTGAAGTGGATCACACTTGTAGTCCAGCGTATATTTCACGCAGTTGGCCAACCAGTTCCTTATCGGAAACCCACAGGCAGGGATTGAAGCAAGTTACCATCTACCTCGTATTCCCCGATACAGCTCTGGAGATAATATATAACCACCCTGGCAAGTTGATGCTAATGGCCCTAACCTCTGTGAATTTGCCCAGACCTTCCTTAAAGCCAAGTTGGCAGCCAACCCTCCATCTTGTGACTGTGAGTTCCACAGTTTAACTGGGTTTTCCCTGTCCTCAATCTCCCCCCATTCCTGTTGGAATGAACTACTATGGCAGAGGATATTGGAAAACGCTTCTCTCTTATGTCTGTTTTCTAGATGTGAGGCTTAATTTCCTACAACTCTCTCTCGTCTGTCTCCCTTACTTGCCTCCCACCCCCTCCAAAACAGAGCTGCTCCAGTCAACGTCACCCTTCCCAAAGGGCAGAAGTGGGCAAAGGAGCCATTCCCACCCAGCACCCCTTCCATGAGATTCATGCCCATTCCTGGTTCTAGGAATCATTCAAAATAAGGTCCATTTGTTGCTGGGTGGTGGTGATTGAGGACATTTGGACGATGAGAGGAGAGGAATCAAAGTACCATGTTGATGTAATGGTTTAAGTGTGTTTTGAATGTTTTGGGGTCCATTATTTTTCAGCCAGTTGCTTTAATGGGAGGCTCTGGGGAGCCACAGAACAGGCTCTGGGGCCGTATGTGCCCCATGGGCCATGCTTTCCTCACCCTTGCCTTAAGAGAATGGCCTCAGTCTCTCTGTCTCTGGAGTTGCCATATTCTTGTTCCCCCAAGCCAAGCACCAAGTGCATGTGTGTGTGTGTAAACATACATATGCAGGATCTTACCCTTCCCTTTCTCTCCCACAGGAGGAGCATTATGGGATGCACAGTGCCACCTTGCCCCGGAATTACAAGGTCTTCCCTCCGACCACCGAGAGGCGCCAGGAGAGCTCCTTCCGCCGGTCCCTCCCTGCTAACCAGGCGGGCACCTTGCCCCGCAACTGGCAGCCAATCTCCCGCATCCCCATGCCGCCCCCGAGCCCCCAAGGAAGCCTCCTCAAACGCCACAAGCCGCTTCCCCTCTCCATGATCTTCCGGCTGCACAATGCCTTCTGGGAGTACGGCGCATCGGGGAAAAAGTTCCCTCCGGCTCAGGGGCCACCAGGATCCCCGCTTCTCCTCCGTTCCCTGCAAAAACAGATCCTCCAGCAGCCTTTCACGCCGGGACAGCATTCCCCTAGGACGGCCCCACCTGGGAGTGAAGGTACGTGATCTGGAGGTGGGTTCAGATTAGACTGTATTGCCCTTTGTGAGCCTGCTTGAGTTTTAAGATCCTAAGTGGGGGGCTTTCGTTTGGTCCCACTTGCTTGCAGGCCTGTGTGCAAAGGACGTGAGAGACAGGGCCTTTTGGGTGGCTGCCCCCAAAATGTGGAATTCCGCTCACCAGGAGGCTTTGCTGAGGTTTCTCTCTGTTCTGCTTCCACCAGCAACTGTTTCAAATTAGACCTGCATTTTATAGACTAGTTTATTTAATCGTTTTTAAAACTCTCATTCTCTTGCATCAGGAAACGGCCTCGCCAGGGTTGCAGCCACACCGGCCGAACCTGTCCGCGTGGTCCCGATCGTCTTGACGGGAGGTGAGATGGAGCCAGAACTGGAGAACCTCGTGCCGGGCAGTGAACCAGCCGAGATGGACGAGTTGGCCCGGCCCCTGAGCCCCACTCGATTGCAGCCAGTCCTGCCGCCGGAAGCCCAGAAGGTGCCCGAGTTCGAGGAGGTGGCTCGGGTCTTGGCAGAGATGCCCCGGCCCCTGAAGCGGCGTGGATCCATGGAGCAAAACCCCAGCCCGGCGCTGCCCCCGACTCACAAGAAGCAGTACCAGCAGATCATCAGCCGCCTTTTCCACCACCAGCCCCGCAAAGAGGAGGCGACCCCGGTGGGAGACGCCCCTGCCCAGGCCGAGCTGACGCCCATCAGTGAGGCAGCTGAGCAGAAGTTGCCGGCAACGGCTGTGGCATCGCCGTCTCCTGCCCCGGCGACCCCGACCTCCACACTTCCACCGCCTCTTCCGCCTCCTCCAGAGAGTCCTGTTGCTCTCACTCCTTTGCCCAGCCCGGTAAGTGTGTGGCTAATAGGCCGTGCCTGACCATAGTCTGAACTCCTGGGGAAGGGACTGTCTGGTGCCTTCAGACCAGCTGGTGCAACATCTCCCACAGTGATTGGCCAGCTGTGGTGCAAGGAATGGGCGGGAGAACTCTTTCTGCCCAATGAGGGCTGGATTCAGTTTTAGGGATGCGTTCAATGCCCACATTCCATTGTGGGCGGGGCCAAAGGAAAGAGGGAGGTGCATTTCATTGTGGGAGGGGCCAAAGGTAAAAGGGATGGGGACAAAAAAACAGCATATAGGACCAGTTTAAGGATTGGGGGGGGGCTGCAATGCTTTATTTTGGGGGGCCCATATGTTTATCTCCAGTCAACGTAACCTAACTCAACCTAAGCTATTCACAGTACAGGATATTCAGATTATTACTAATAATGTTTTTGCAGGAGGAGGGTTACAACCAGGGCCGGTTTAAGGAATTTGGGGGGGGGCTGCAATGCTTTATTTTGGGGGCCCCATATGTTTATCTCAGGTCAGTGTAACCTAACTCAACCTAGGCTATTCACAGGACAGGATATTCAGATTATTACTAATCATGTTTTTGCAGGAGGAGGGTTACTACGGGGGGGCCCCCACAATGATGGGGGGCCCTGCAGATGCTGATACCGCTGGTGCCTTAAACCAGCCCTCCCAGCATATTTCAGTTTGAAATCTCTTATTATTGGTAACTGACCCTTTGGAGAAGCATTTCAACTTTTCAGAATAGGCAGAAAATAAAAGCTGCAGAGTGCTGGGAAAGGACCAAACAGCGGCGTCAGCAGGAAAAGGGGAATGAGGAAGCCCAGGGGCTAGATCCAATTCCTTTGCTGTAGAGCAACCCGCTTTAGTGGTGAATTTGTTCAAAAGTGGGGGAGAATTCTGAATTCAAGTCTGTCTCTTAAGGTCTGATCACTGTTCACACTAATATTGGGGCAAACTGTGGTTGATAAGGCACTCTGTACGTGCTTAAAGGAACTCTTTCTCTCCAGTCATATGTTGGCAATAATTAATACAGAAGGTCCCAAATTTATTCTTTCACACCTCTAGCTCAAAGGCAAAGGTAGCAGGGAGGCGATGGGTGGAAAAATGCTCAGTCGGAGACCCTGAAAAGCCTTTGTTGTGAGTTGGACAACCCTGGGTGTAATGTAACACCTTTCCTCAATTTCTAAAAAGGGAGACATGGAAGTGTGTGTGTGTGTGTGTGTGTGTGTGTAATCAACACCTTGTGAGCTTGAACACAGCCCACAACTGCCCCAGTCGGTGCAACACCCACAGTTACCCACTAGTGAGAATTCCCAGTATGTGCTCAGAGGCACTCTTGCCCTTATGGTGCTTCACACATCCCTGGATGGCATACTCATTTTGAAATTTTTCCTTCTGGGACTTTCATCACAAAGGGTATGGATGGTGATGTAAGTGGGGTGAGACTTTCATTTTTGAGAAATCGCACTTTCTCCCTAACCTCTTTCCTGCCCCATGGATCCACAGGAGAAACGCTCCGTGTTGCGCAAAGTCTCCTCTCCACGGAAGCGGTCGCTGAAGAAAGCCCGCCTCAATCCCTTGGTCTTGCTTCTGGACGCGGCCCTGACCGGCGAGCTGGACGTAGTAAAGGAGGCTGTGAAAGAGGTAAGTTTCCTTTCTTGCTTGTCTGTCTCCTGGTGTGGGTGGACAATTTGCCAAAAAAGCTTGAAACCACCATCAGATCATTAAAATGTTACAGCTGATGACTTCTTTCTCCTCTCCTCTACCTACAGCTGAATGACCCGAGCCAGCCAAATGACGAGGGGATTACCGCCCTCCATAATGCCATCTGTGGCGCCAACTACAACATTGTGGACTTCCTCATCAACATCGGGGCCAATGTCAACTCCCCAGACAGCCACGGATGGTGAGGCACCGGAGAAAGGGGGAATGCAGCAGGGGTGGGAAAGAGACCCTCTAACTCCCTTCCTTGTGGGGCTTAGTAGACCAGATGAAAGCGAGTTGCAGGAATCGGATACTAGCACGGTTGCTACGTCTCAGGGCCTGGCCTTTTCTCTTTAGTCTTCAGGGCATAGGGAAGGAATCTCAGGGCAAGAGCACTACCTTGAAAGGTGTGTGTCTATATGGTATTTTTTCATCATGTTTCCAACTTGGTGTTTTTCAATTAAATTTAAATTTAACTTGGTGCAACTGTGGTAGATGATTAAGGTATTCCGCTTAATGACATCATCAGGGGCTGCTCCTTGTAAAGTCATTTTTGTAACATCATCAGGGCCTGCTTCCTGTGACATCACAAATGGTCACTCATAGGTCTCAGGTTTTGGCTCTAATAATCTCAGAGCTTGGTGGCGGCTGTTTCTTCTTCTTCTTCTTCTTCTTCATCATCTTCATCTTCATCTTCATCTTCATCTCCTCCTCCCCCTTCCTCTTCTTCTTTCTCCTTCCTCTTCATCCTCCTTCTCATCTTCTTCTCTTTCCTCTTCTTCTTCCTCCTCCTCCTCCTTATCATTATTGCTGCTGCTGCTGTTATATTTATTATAACCCACCATTTCCCCCAGTTTGGGACCCAAGGTGGCTTACAACAAATGTAATTAAACATTCATAGCATACAAGAGTTTAAAAGAAATTAAACCATCATAAAATTGGAGAAATTAAGAAAAGAACCATCAACACAAATAAAAGTCTGGTCCATGGTACAAGGCTTGTGTCCATCCCCTGTCCCCCAATCAATTCTCAAAGGGCTACTGGAATTTAAAAAAAAAAAAAGGTTTTTACTAGTTTGTGGAAAGATAGCAAGGACAGTACCAGTCTAGCCTCTCTGGGAAGGAGGTTCCCGAGTCTGGGAGCAGCCACCGAAAAGGGCGTCTCTAATGTTCCCGCCAGATTTCCCTGTGAGAGTGATGGGACAGAGAGAAGGGCCTCCCCAGAATATCTTAAAATGTGGGCAAGCTCATATAGGAGAAGACTGTCCTTGACTTGGCAACTCTCGATATCAGTGTTAGCCAGGCTAGCATTTCTCTCTTTTCCTCCTCCTCCTCAGGACACCCCTGCACTGCGCGGCGTCTTGCAATGACACAGCCATCTGCATTGCTTTGGTCAAGCACGGGGCCGCCATCTTTGCCACCACCTTCAGCGATGGGAGTATGGCCATTGAGAAATGTGACCCTTACCGCGAGGGCTACAGCGAGTGTTTCAGCTACCTTGCAGGTGAGGAATTGATGGGAGAGATGGCTGGGGGAAAAACAAGTCAGCTTTTCTAAGAAAGGAGGCCCAAGGAGATTTAGGCGTGGTTTTAGCATCCAGAATGGGTTGCGGGGAGAGAAGATTGGTGGCCTCGGAGGTGAATAATTATTTGGTGGGGTTCATTGTGCCCCTCTCTCATCATGACCTTGGAGTCGTTGTGTGCCTTCAAGTCATTTCTGCCATATAGCCTTATGGTCCGCCTTATTTGGAAGACTCAGGTTAGCCACAGTATAGTCAGCCCCCAACTTTCACGAGAATTAGGGGCACAGGATCCCCGTGAAAGTGAAAACTTGTGAATATAGGACACTGTTTTTTTCAGCCTGAGAGAACACTTCTCTAGGCATTTTTATGTCCTCCTGAGAAGTTGGAATCTCTATGGTCAACTTCTGCTAGAAGCTGACCATAGAATCACACTGGACAACCCAGAAATGCCTAGAGAAGTGTTCTCTCTAGGCATTTCTAGGTCCTCCAGAGTGATTCTATGGTCAACGTCCACCAAAGTTGACCATAGAATCATGCTGGAAGACCTAGAAATGCTTAGAAAGAACTTTTTTTTTTTTGGTTGCATATAGAACAATGAATAATGAATGATCAAATCAATGAATAATCAAATCTGCAAATGCTTAACCCCAAAATATGGAGGGAATTACTGTATTCTGAAATGCAACGCTTGGAAAAGTTACTTTTTCAGATGACACCTCTCAGTATCCCCCCCCCCACAACAGCTCCAGTGGCCAGTTTGATTTTATGTTGCTCCTCACTGGGATGTGTTTGTGTTTTGTCACCCAACCCCTCCTTGCAGACGTAGAGCAGAACATGGGCCTGATGAACAACGGCGTTGTCTATGCCCTGTGGGACTACAGTGCCGAATTCAACGATGAACTGTCCTTCCGCGAGGGGGAACCTGTCACTGTGCTACGCCGGGACGGCCAGGAAGAGACAGACTGGTGGTGGGCGTCTCTCTATGGCCAGGAGGGCTACGTGCCCAAGAACTACTTTGGGGTGAGCAATCCTCTTTTGGGAGCCTGAAAGGTCGCCGTTAGGGAATGATTTTGGGGTGATTTTTGCAGAAGTGTAGAAGTGGGATCTGAGGCTGCGTGCAACTCACACTTTCACCCACCCGTTTGAAACAAAGAATTCACCCTGTTTTCTGTTTTGTCTCTCCTTTTCCTCTCAGCTTTTCCCCCGGGTGAGGCCTCAGCAGAGAATGGCGTAAAGTTTCCGAGGTGGAGCTTTATTGCCGCCATCCCAGGAGGAAGCCAAGGGGATGTGTCTGGGACAGGAAACTGGAAACCAGGGCGGCTTCCTAGGGAGACCTGTCTGTGGTCATTGCATTGTCTGCGTGGATGTGGCGTTGGAACGGTGAAAGCGGCAAGAAAGAGAGACGCAAGACACTGGACTTCTTTCTGGTTTCAGGAGGGCCAGCTCCTTGGCTTTCCGTGACCCTCTTACGGGCGGAAGAGCATGAATTAGGGGCACCAATCTACCTGCAGGCTGAGCTACCACCCGTTTTGCCTTGCTCTCCCCACATCTCCATAGGAACCCACCCAATATTGGTTGTATTGGTAGTGTTATGTTTAGCCCTTTCCACAAAATCCAGTGTGGCCATTTGGGTGACTAAAGCAGGGGTGGGCAACCATGGGAGGAGGGAAGGTGGCCGCATTAATCCCCCAGGAGACTTTGGGGTGCCTCACCCCCCCACACTGTGCCTGCTCCCATAAAATAAAAATTAAAAAAACTTTGCCTGCAAATGTCCTCTAAGGGGCATTCTCATCATGTTTGGGGATCTTTCCTGCTCACTTCCTATTACCCCAAAAGAGGGAATAAATTGGTCTTTTCAGCATAAATTGGCTCAGGGGCGTGGTGGCCACAAAACATGGTGAAAATGGCCCCCCTCCAGGGCATTTGGAGGCAAATAAAAGCTTTGAAAATTTTTGCAAAAAAATGGACCCCTGGCCCTCTTCTGGATGGGCAATACTCTCTATAGCCTGTTTTACTCTGGGATTGTGCAAAGGTAGGGAAAGTAACTCTGCCAGATGGGCCCCCATCCACTGACTGTACGCCGCTAAGCAGACCCCTGGCTGGAGCCAGGGTTAGCATTTTTAGGGGATTAAAAGGGTGTTTTTCTGTGTTTTTTTAAAAAATAAAAGGTTTTGTATAGGTCTGGGGCAAGTCTATATAGCCCTGTTAGCTCTCCCCTGTCCCCATCTCCACAAATTGCCTCCTGCAAGGAAATTCCTCCATCCAAGCAGGGAGCGTTGTGGTTTCAGATAGACCCTACTGTGAGTGTAATGATCACGCTGGCTGGCAAACTGTAGCAATAACGATTAAAAGTTGGACTGATTTGATCCATCTGGTGGCTATGTTATCAGGTTAAATGCTGACTGGGTAATGAATGCTTATGCTAAGAGCTGGAAAGAGCAAGGCTGGAGACTGGAAAGAGGTTGAAAGAGGAAGCCGTGTGGAATCAGGACCCAAACCCTGAGACCTAGGGATGGTCAACCACAGCTTCACAAAAGACATCATTCAAATAAAAACAGCAACAACAAATACACAGGGACACAGCTTTCAAGGCAGCATTCTCGCCCTGAGATTTCTCCTTCTGGCCTTGAGGACTGGTGGAAAAGGGCCAGGGTTGGAGAGTGTTCTCACTTGGGCAACCAGAAAGCCAAGCTGCCTGAACAGAAGACTAGCGTGTGAGAATGGTTTCTGGTTTGCCCTTTCTTCCATAGGCAAGAAATTCTGCTTTATTGAGAACCTTCTTCCAGGTTTCACCCCTTACATTCCTCTCCCATTCCCTCCTGTCTCCACTGGGCAAATTTCTCAAGACTCCAAGATCTAAGATACTATGGGGGCATCCACACTAAAGAAATAAGCCAGGTTGAAACTGGATGCTTGGCCATGGCTCTTTCCTGTGGAACCTTGTGATTTATAGTTTGGTGAGGCGCCAGCACTTTTCGGCAGAGAAGGCTAAAGAACTTGTAAAACTACATAAGAAGGAGCCCTGACAAATAATCCAGTTTTAACCTGGATTATTTGCGTAATGTGGCTCCCCACTAAGTATTTCTGCAGAGCAAGGGGTTGGACTAGATGGCCCTTGTGGTCTCTTCCAACTTTATGATTGTATGAATGTATACCAGCTTAATTGAACACCTTCTGGAACTAGGAAGCAGCTTCCCTTCTTGTGTATTGCATTCCTTCCAACATTTCACAGATGAAAACTGGTACACGTGTGGCCAAGCAACATCAGAGTATGGTCAAGATGGCAAACATTATGAATGAGGAAGAACACACAAGCTAGAAAAGACTTTGCTTTTGCCTGAACCTGCAGGGAAGGAAAAGATTCCTCTTCCTTCACTGCCCTGTTTTAATAGGATGCAAACTAATTTTTTTTTAGATACTCCAAAATTTTATTTCCATACCTACATAATCTTTCTAGTTCCAATTTGTATGCATTATAGAATGGCAGATGCATTGCAATATAAATAGTTTCCAGAATATGTGCCACGCAGTTACCTGAGTGCACTAAAGGCCCATCTGGGTTCAACAAAAGGATGGAAGTATATGTGAGGATGCAAATTAATTTTTGCTTGTTGAACTCTGTTTGCAGCAATTAAACAAAACAAAGGGGGAAAGTGGGAAGACATTGCAGCTATAAAAATGGGACAGGACAGAATTAATCAGGACTGTTCCTGCCAAACCAGCACAGTCGGAAAGTATGGTACTTCTTAAAAATATACTTCTCATGAGGATGATTCAACACCATCTACCACTGGTCATACCAGCATGTGTGAACTGCAAGCATAAATGGTTGTGTTGAAATAGGGTGGATATTTTACTTTACAACCCCCTTGAAATTCCTGCAGAGTAAGGGGTTGGACTAGATGGCCCTTGTGGTCTCTTCCAACTTTATGAGACTATGAATGAAACCCAACAGTTCCCTATCACGACAAACAAGAGACAAGACAAGTTAAAGCACTTTTTAAAATGTTTGCGCTCTCCAAATTGCTATTTCTCTTCCGAGTATTGCCCCTCAGTTGTTAAAAATATAACAGTTTATTTAATGTTGAAATGCTTTTAAGTTCTGTAGCTGAACATCTCAGGCTTCTTCTTGTCTGCGCAAATGATGACACTGATGTTCTGTAAGAAAAATGAAAAAGCATACTATATAAGCATTGTTGAGATTTTTGAAAATGTTAATAAACAATGAGGGGAAAAAAAGAAATAGGGTGGGCAAAGTGTAATCCTCCATGTGCCATCAGATTGCAATTCCCATCAACCCTAGCAAGCATAGCCAATGGCTAGGAAAGGTAGAAGGTAGGCAGTTCAACAATGTCAAGAAATGGCGGCCATGAGAATTACGTTTTTAAATCTGCCGCCGCCAAACTTTATTTTATTTTATTTTTAAAAAACCCTATTTCTATGGTGCCAACAAGTGATATTCCACCTGAAACTATTCCCAACTGATCTGAAACTGGATTATTTGCCATGGTTCCTTCTTAGGGAATCCTGGGATTTGTAGTTTGGTGAGGCACCAGCTTTCTCTGGCAGAGAAAGGCTCAAGACCTTTTAAAACTACAAATCCCAGGATTCCATAGGAAAAAGGAGCCATGGCAAATAATTCATTTTCAAACTGGATTATTTCTTCTTCTTCTTCTTCTTCTTTGGTTTGTCAACTTATCTCTCCCTCCTTTATTTATTTCAGGAATAAATAATTACTTAGTCATCAGTAGTCATTAGTATATTAATTTATCATTAATACATTTTATTAATTCATTATTAATAAATTTATTAATTTATCATTAACATTTTATTAATTTATCATTAATAAAGTTTACTAATTTATTATTAAATTTTATGAATACATTTTATTAATTTATTATTAATAAAAATAACCCAGTTTTAACCTGGATTATTTGTGTAGTGTGGCTCCCCCCTAAGTAATCCTGCAGAGCAAGGGGTTGGACTGGATGGCCCTTATGGTCTCTTAAAACTTTATAAGTCTATGGATGTAAATTTTATTAATTCATTATTAATAAATTTTATTAATTTATCATTAATACATTTTATTAATTTATCATTAATACATTTTATTACTTTATTATTAAATTTTATGAATACATTTTATTACTTTATTATTAATAAAAATAATCCAGTTTTAACCTGGATTATTTGTGTAGTGTGGCTCCCCCCTAAGTAATCCTGCAGAGCAAGGGGTTGGACTAGATGGCCCTTGTGGTCTCTTCTAACTTTATGAGTCTATGGATGTAAAGTTTATTAATTCATTATTAATAAATTTTATTAATTTATTATTAATGCAATTAATTTATGAATGATGGATTACCGTGTTTCTGTAGTGTGGATTTGGCTCTGGGTTTGACTACTTCAGCCTAACCATAGAGGCTTCTGAGACTTCCTAGCTGCAATGCAACCGAGCATGCTTTAGTTTGAGCTTGTAGAAACTTGTTGTTTTAGTGGGAGGGATCCAACAGACTGTTTTCCAGATCAGCCAATCAGAGTGTGGCCCGGTCGAACGCTTCTGGCCAATAGAGCGCGAGCGGGGAGGCGTGGCTAGAGAAAGGAGGCGAGGCTTTGCCTTGGAACGGCCGGAGTGGAAACTGCGACTTGGAGGCGGCGGCTGCAGCCAATGGGATCGGCGGGTGGGAGAGACCATGAAGTGAGTACGGGCGGGGGGTGCTGGAAAAGAAGCTGGGAGATACCATTAGGGGAACAGGAAGGGGGTGCCTCTCAGATGACTTATATTATAGGGCATTAAAAAGAGAAAGTAGGGGGCGATGGGAGGGTATTTGGAGTCAAGGGGTGTTTGGAGAGTACTGGTTGCATTGAGTGGTTAGCCAAAAAGACATTTTTTGGGGGTGTACAGCTGTTTTAAGTACCCAAACTATAATGTATGGGGTGGTTATTGTTATAGGGCTGGTCTACTAAGAGGGTTTCCCAGGATGTAGTGGGAAATGTCTGGCAACCCATTCATTATATATCCTTGTTTGCTCAGAGGTTACCCCTTCCTTATATTCAGTGGGAGATCATAGAGTTGGAGGGGACCCCAAAGGCCATCTAGTCCAACCTCATTGTGCTATGCAGTCAAAGCATTCCCAACAAATGGCCATCCAGTTTCTGTTTAAAAACCTCCAAAGAAGGAGACTCCACCACACTCCTTACTACTCCAAACAGCTCTTACTGTCAGGGATTTCTTCCCCATGTTTAGGTGGAATCACTTTTCCTCTAGTTTGAACCCATTGCTCCATGTCCTAGTCTCTGAAGCAGCACAAAATAAGCTTGCTCCATCCTCAGTATGGCATTTCTTCAATATATTTAAATTTATATATAAATATATAATATCATATATATATTTAAATATGGCTCTCATGTCCCCTCTCAACCTTCTCTTCTCCAGACTAAACATACCCAGCTCCCTAAGCCGCTCCTTATAGGGCATGATGGCTTCCAAACCTCCCTCAATTTAGATCGCCCTACTCTGGACACCTTCCAGCTTCTCAATATCCTTCTTGGATATATCACCCAGAGCTTGGAGATGCTTGGTTTTTTAACTACGTTTCCCATAATCCCCCAGTCAGTGGTGTAATTTCCCCCCTTCTTGTACCGTATTCAATAGAATTTAGCCAAAGCTTAGAGAAACTCCTTTTGGGGCTGTGATTCCCAGAATCCCCTAGCCAGTAGATGTTACTCGCCACCTCCCTATCAATAGGGTTTACTCAGAGCTTGGAGAAGGCACTTTTTTGAATTGCAAATCCCAGCATCCCTAGGCATTCGTTGGCAGTCTCCCGTCCAAGTACTAGCCACAGATGACCCTGCTTAGCTTCCAAGATCACATGGGAATGGGTGCTTTTAGGGTATTTAGGCCAGTATAAGGCCTTGTTGAGTTTTTCCTCTTTTGAATTCACTCACATGACCTAATTTTTTTTAAAAAAGGAAATTCTGTTGGACCAAGAATATGGGAATGGCAGAGAGGGAAGAATCAAATGGCTGTTGGGAAGCTCATAATGAGGAGTTTATGCAGCCCTTTGCAAAAGAAATGGAGAATGTCAGTGCTAAGGGCTTTAATAATAATAATAATAATAATAATATTTATTTATACCCTGCCCCTCTGCTAAAAACAATTGGGGCAGCTTCCAACAGTTAAAACATTGTGATAACAATTAAAAGCACCACCCACCCCCACCCTCCCCCATAAAAAGACATTAAACAATATAAAATTAAAACCATCTAACTAAAATCACATTAAAAACAAATATGCAGAAGATTAAAAAAAGCCAGGAGACACAGCTTTGGGATGAGTAGGTCCCTATGGAGCACAAATCAGTCAATTTTCTCATCTTCCTGATGCCTGTGGAATTTTCTCCCCTCCAGGTTGAACATAGAGGGATTGCTTGTTTATTTCCCCTATGACTACATCTACCCTGAACAGTATTCATACATGCTGGAGCTCAAGAGGACATTGGATGCCAAGGTTTGGTGAAAGCTGAGTTTGCTGAGCTAAGTTGGTGTTGGTGGAAGGGTTGCATTTTTCCTCCAGATTGGTGTGCATAGGAATAATCTCCTTGCATCACATACAGCCAAAAAGTGAGGTTTGTTTAGAGAGGATGGCAGGAAAACCCTTAAAAGATTTCTGTAAGGACATATCTGGGGCAGATGGAATTTTGGGGGGGTATCCACACTAGAGAAATAATCCAGGTTGAAACTGGATTATTTGCCTGGCTTCTTCCTATGGAATCCTGGGATTTGTAGTTTGGTGAGGCACCAGCACTCTTTGGCAGAGAAGGCGAAAGACCTTGTAAAGCTACACATCCCAAGATTCCATAGGAAGGAGCCATGTAAATAATCCAGTTTCAAACTGGATTGTTTGTGTAGTGTTGGATTCCCCCTTTGAGTGTGGAAGTAATGCAATTTGACACCACTTTCAGTGCCGTGGCTCCACCCTATGGGATCTTGGGATTTGTAGTTTTACAAGGTTTTTAGCCTTCTCTGCCCAAGTGTGCTGATGCCTCACAAAACCACAAATCCCAGGGTCCTGTAAGACGGCCATTAAAATAGTGTCAAATTGCATTATTTCTACTGTGTAGATGCATCCTGTGGCTTAAAACTGTGCTTGTATTGCATTTAGGACCAGTAGTTCTAATTATCAGTAGTTCTGTTGGGGCAATTGCTCCAGATCCCTCACAGCGGCCCAGTGCTGCAAGGAAAATGCATAATTTGCTTCCTCTTCCTCCCAATCTTTTCTTGAATTGTCCTCTGTTTCTGTTACCAAGTAGCAATCTGAGTATTATCTGAGTAATTGAATAAAAATGCTCAGGATCAGGCCGTTAGTCTCAAAAAGCAATTCCCACCTGGACATTTTTGGCCTGTACTCTATTGTATTTTGTTTAGTATTTATTACAGTACTTATATATTTAATTTCTATGCCAGTACACCCAGGACCGGTTTAAGGAATTTTGGGGCCCCCTGCAATGCTTTACTTTGGGGCCCCCATATGTTTATCTCAGATCAATGTAACCTAACCTATTCACCGTACAGGATGTTCAGATTATAGTAGGACCCCCATATCCATGGATTCATTAGCCATGGGACACAAAACAGCACACCTACCATAGAGTCTTCCTAGAAAATGTGTCTTCCCTAGCCCTTTTCTAGGCCTTCCAAGGCAACTCTATGGTATTTTAAACCAGAAATCCCATTATTTTCATATTAAGGAGGCCGACACGGGGCCCTCTCTTGACCTCGGGGCCCCCTCTTGACCTCGGGGCCCCCTGCCAATGCTGATTTGGCAGACAGGTTAAACCGGCCCTGAGTACACCTAGACCTTTGGGGACAAAGAGAGGATTCTGTGTTTGAACTGTTGCAGTTCCCCTCCAACCATCTTATGCTTCCCTGGTTTGTTTGCTTTTAGTTGTGATTTTCATGGTTTGTTTGTTCCTACTGATGTGGTTGGCTGCCTCCAGTGTTAATTTTTTGTGTGTGGAAAGGTGGGGCAAAAATGCAATCAAACAGATAAATGATGTGGAACTAACTAGAGGCAGCTTTGCAGTCTCTGGCTTTTCTTCGCAAACGAAGATTCAGGAAGGACTCATCCTGCGCTTTCTGCAAGTGCGCTGATGACTGAAAGCATGCTTAGTACTGTAGCCCAAAAGGCTTAGTACTGTAGCCAAACAGGTTATTTACACCACGAACACATATAAACACTGCAAATATTCCAGGTGTATTATGAAACATGGAAAAGAATTTCTACCCAATAGTATACTGATAATTTTGTAGTGTTGTTGGGTGGGGGGAGTTGATACATCATAAAAGTGATCTGAAGGATGCCTTTGCAGAAACATCCAAATCATTTTAATCTCTTTTCTTCAAGTGCTCATATAATTAATTAATTCTCCATAATATCTATTTTATTTTGCTTTTAAGTCCTTAAAATAATAATAATAAAAAGCTTTGCAGTATATATGAGTTAATGGGAGCCATGTGGCCCCTGTCTCTCCACTAGGGTCATGGAGTGCTGGAAATGCCCTCTGGTACTGGGAAAACCATCTCCCTCCTGTCTCTCATCGTGGCTTACCAGCGTGTAAGTATATCTTGGTAATGGGCTTGGTCGGTAGCTTTGGGAAGCCTTTCCCAACCTGGGCACCTCCAGATGTGTTGGGCTGCAGCTGCTAGAATTCTGGCTGTGGGATTCTTGGTTTTTCAATCCAACATACTTGGAAGACATTGGGTTGGGGGAAACCTGGCATTTTTTGGCTTGTTGCTCTCAGACACACCTCTCTCATATCGTACCTTCTAATATTTCTCAGATAAAACCCAGGACAAATGTGTCCGAGCAACATCAGAGTGCTCTCTTCTAGTTTCTATCAAACTGAAGCCCCCCTACCTTCACCCCAAGCATTGCTCCATTAAAAAGCCAACATTGTGTTCTTTCTCTACTCCAGGCTTACCCACTGGAGGTGACCAAGCTCATTTATTGCTCCAGAACG
Source organism: Gambelia wislizenii (assembly GCA_030847615.1). Classification (NCBI taxonomy): domain Eukaryota; kingdom Metazoa; phylum Chordata; class Lepidosauria; order Squamata; family Crotaphytidae; genus Gambelia; species Gambelia wislizenii. The sequence continues at coordinate 37,978,620 of JAUMIR010000010.1, forward strand.
GTGCCAGAGATTGAAAAGGTAACTGGGTTGAGGGATGGCGTAGGGTGTATATGTGTGTAACAGAGCGTCCAGATTAGGTTGTAAATGACCTTGTCCTGCCATTGTGGGCTGTGGGCTTTGATGCCTTGCATTCCTTTGAAGTACAGTTGTCCCTTCACATTCGCTGGGGTTTGGTTCCAGGACCCCCCGTGGATACCCAAATCCATGAATACTCAAGTCCCATTATATGCAATGGCAGAGCAAAATGGTGTCCCCTATATAAGATGGCAAAATCAAGGTTGGCTTTTTGGATTATTATGTTTTTAAGAATATTTTCAAGCCGTGACTACTTAAATCCGTGAATGCCAAATCCGTGAATATGGAGGGACAACTGCAGTAGCAAACTGATATGCTGAGAATGGGGTCTGTTGAAACAAAAGGTTGGGAGGATACCACAGTGGAAGGAGGAGGGTGGACATTTGGGTAACCAATAAATGAAGTGCCCACCAGATTTTGGCTGGTTGTAAATACTTTATATTATACTGCTTTTCCTTTTAGCCTCATTCGAAGCAATGATGTTGTATTGTTCACTCTATAGTCGTCCCTTCATATTCGCTGGGGTTTGGTTCCAGGACCCCCTGTGGATCCCCAAATCCATGAATACTCAAGTCCCATTATATGCAATGGCATAGCAAAATGGTGTCCCTTATATAAGATGGCAAAATCAAGGTTTGCTTTCTGGATTACTATTTTTTAAGGAATATTTTCAAGCCGTGAATACTTAAATCCGTGGATACCAAATCCGTGGATATGGAGGGACAACTGTATATAGATTTATGTTAGTAAAGTTTACCGTTTAACCCTGAAGCTGTCATCTACTGAGTCTGTAGAAGGGGGTACATGATGGTTTGCTTTGAATCTTTAAAAAAATCCCAAGAGTCTTGTTAGCCATGGCAGAGAGAGAGGGGGGTGTAGAACACTAATTGAACACACTTGGGTCCACGCTATCTGAAAAACTGTATCTCTCTATATGAGCCTACTTGAATTTTAAGATTTTCAGGGGAGGGCTTTCTCTCATCCCCCTCCACCCGCACAAGTAAGTTGTTGCTCTCTCTCCACCAGCCAGCAAAGACTTCTTTTTGTTTCCCTGGGCCTCTGCTAACTGCCTGTTATTGCAAGAGATCTTTTAATTGGGGCATGATGTGTTTGCATTTGTATCTTCATTATTATTTACATTTTAACTGACTTTTAGAAACTGTTTCAAATTAATGTCTTTAGTGTGCCAGTCTGTTTAATCGCTGTCTTAACTTTGCTATTATCCATTGTTTCAGCTGTATTTTTGTTTTAACTCAAACTGTGAGCCCCTTTGGCTCCTGTATTGGGAGGAAGGTGGGATAGAAAATAAATAGAGAGATAGATAGATAATATTGTAGGACGTTGTAACTAACTGTAACGAAAACATCTCTAGTATTTGCTACAGACCCTGGAAAGGGAAGGTGCATGGACTACAGCTTCCAGAATCCCCTAGTGGCTGTGCTGGCTGGTGGATTCTGGGAGTTGGGGTTGATATAGCATCACTTCCCTACCCCATTCTGGTCAGCTGTGGGTTATGGAACTGCATGATGTCTGTCTTGGCTGCCAGAAAGGTGTGACTAGGGGGCTGAAAGAAATACCCTGATCCTGTCTGATCTTGGAAGCTAAGCAGGGTGAGGCCTGGTTATTACTTGGATGGGGGACCACTGAGGAATCCCAGTTGCTGTAGGCTCTATTTCAGAGGCAGGTAATGGCAAACTGCCTCTGAGGATTCCTTACCTAAGAAAACCCTCTAGAATTCATGGGGTTGCTATAAGTTGGCAGGAGACTTGAAGGCACACACACAAGATCTGACCTTGGTCCCTTTCCTCCCAAATGCTGCAAGCTAGAACTTCCAGAGCATGGGGGAATGTGCCTTTTTGGACTGTCTTTTATTTATTTATTTATTTATTTACTTATACCCCACTTTTCAACCACAAGGCTATCAGAGCAGCTTACAAATGGTTTTAAGCAATAGCTATTTACACATCTACACTGCATTAAGCAGTTTCCAATGTGTGTTAGCTAATTGCCCCCACAAGCTGGGTACTCATTTTACCGACCTACGAAAGGATGGAAGGCTGAGTGAACCTTGGAGAGGTGAACCTGGCTGGGGGATTCTGGGAGTGGCAGTCCAAAAAGAAGAACCTTCCCAAAGCCCAGAAGGACTGCCAAGGAATCCCAGGTGCTGTGGGCTCTATTTCAGAGGAAGGACCTGGCCAAACCACCTCTGAGGATTCCTTGCCTAAGAAAACCCTACAAAATTCATGGGGATGCCATACATTGACAGGTGATTTGAAGGTGAACTCACACATGCACAGGGAATAGAAAGAGAGGAGTGAGGAAACATTGCCTTGGCTACTGTGTTTCTCTCCTCCACCAGGTTATCGAGGAACTACGCAAACTCCTGGATTTCCATGAGAAGCAAACAGGGGAGAAGCTGCCGTTCCTCGCCTTGGCGCTCAGCTCTCGAAAGAACCTTTGCATCCACCCTGAGGTACTCCCATTGAGTTCAGAGGCCCAGGTTCATGAAGCTTGGTGGGATAGGCTGGTCTGTGAGTCACCAGCTGTGATGGCACTCAAAGGAAAGACCTCCACTCCTTGAACCTACTCACTCTCTTCCTATGGAACTCTCCCCCCAACTCAGAAATACAGGCCGCCCCCCAATATCTGCGGTTTTGTTTTCCAAAGGACACAAAATAGTGGAAACATACCATAGAGTTGCACTGGAAAATGCCTAGAGAGAATCACTAGGTCCTCCAATGCAACTCTATGATATGTTTGTACTGGAAGTCCTTTATTTTAATAGGGTTTGCTATTACCTGTGGTTTCACTTATACACAAAAAGTTCAGGAACATACACCCTGTGGATACAGGAGGAGACCTGTATTACTTTTTTTGGAACGCAACTCCCAGGAATATCCTAGACAGCATGTCTAGAAGTAATTTTTCCAAGCTATCAACCCCCTAATCCCTCTTCCTTTGTTTTTGTGACATATGATCCCAGCAACACACATCTCCACCCTTGCTTCTTATGACACTCTTATCTGTCCTTCGTCTAAGAGTCTTCTCCCTGCTGTGTCGCATTTTGATGCCCAAACAACACTGTAAGCTGGGTTAGGCTGAAAGGAACTGGCCAGACCGAAGTCATTGAGCAATATATATATATTTGGCTCAGTAGCAATTTGAGCACAGCTCTTTAGCTGTCCTGATCTAAAGCTGCTACGCTTCACTAGGGCCTTGTCCAGAAGTGTTTCATGCCAGCAACAAGGGAGGAATAGGCTTGATCCACAGGCAGAATATGCCTTCTGGGAGTTGGCGTGTTCTGGACCGTGTAAATGAGCCTAGATCTCCTATGCATTCTGAGTCAGATTCTTGCAGCCATTGGGATTGACTATGCCTTCGAAGAAACTTCCTTGCCTGGAAAGAAAGGGAGACCTCTGTCTATCTCAGAGCTTGGGGCAGTTCATTCTTTCCCAAGCTTTGGTTTTTCTTTCTATCTGGAAGGAAATGGTGGGCTCCGGAGCGGCAACTGGGGCAGGAGGATATGGGGTCTGTGTGAAGCAGAAAGTGGGGCCTACAGTCCTCTTGCTCACACTTAGGTGGTGGGGTCTCCTCCTCCTTTCTCATTGTAGGTGAGCTCTTTGCGGTTTGGGAAGGAGGTGGATGGAAAGTGCTTCAGTCTGACCGCCTCGTACGTACGGGTCCAACACCAGCAGGATAGCAGCGTTCCTTCTTGCCGTTTCTTTGAGGTATGGGGGTTCCTTGGATGAAGGGGGCATGGATGGGGGTACGTACGGCAAAACATCTCAGGCTGTTCGTCTGGGGTAACTGCAATATCTGGGGAGGCCATGTGAAGGGGGCTAATGTCAGTAGGGGGCTTGACATCTCCCCTCACGTTTAGGACTGCCATCGAACACCCGTATCAACGGAACAAAGATCCATGGTTTTAGTTATTTACAGGACGCAAAATAGGGGACACATACCATAGAGCTGCACTGGAAAATACCTAGAGAAGCATCCTCTCTAGGCGTTTTCTAGGACCGCCAATACAACTCTATGGAATGTTTTTACTGGAAGTCCTTTATTTTAATTATCTGAGGTAAGTCTGGGAACCGAACCCCCGTGGATACAGGAGTCCGACCATATGTCTATCCTTAGTTGCTTCAGGAGAAACCTCCAGGGAAAGGTAGGAAGTCCCACCTTCTGATCATGTGCGCCTGCCTTGTTCCCTCCATGTTTTGCTCAAGCATGCAGGCATTTCATGGGATTCATATTTTAGCTCTTTACAAAGGCCTTTTCCTTCCCTTCCTGGCAGGAATTTGATGCCCACGGTCGTCAGCTACCCATTCCGTATGGGGTGTACAATCTAGATGACTTGAAGGCTTATGGACGGCAGAAGGGCTGGTGCCCGTACTTCCTTGCCCGATACTCGGTAATGTGTCTGTCAGATTCAATTGCTTTCTCCAGTTCTCAGTCTGGGAACTCTATAGCCTACCACTTTCTACTTCACTCAGCATTATACTCTTTTCCTAAGAGTGCCGGGTCTCATGATATGTCCAAAGCATTATAGCCTCAGTGAATAATTTTGGCTTCTAGGGAGAATTCAGGGCTGATTTGCTCTTGGACCCATACATTTGTCTTTTTAGTAATTTTTAGTAATTTTCCTCCAACGCCACATTTCAAATGTGTTGATCTTCTCCCTCTCAGCTTTTTTTGCTGTCCAGGTTTTACAGCCATAGATAGAAATTGGGAATATGGCATGGATGATTCTGACTTTGGTATTTAATACAGATTGAGTCTCCCTTATCCAGAAATCTGAAGTATTCCAAAATCTAAAATAGTCCACAGGGGTGGCTTGAGATAGTGACACCATTGCTTTCTGATGCTTCAATGTACACAAACTTGGTTTCATGCACAAAATTATTAAAAGTATTGTGTATAAAATGACCTTCAGGCTATGTGTATAAGGTGAATATGAAACATAAATGAATTTTGTGTTTAGACTTGGGTCTCATTTCCAAGATATCTCATCTATGTGCAATTATTCCAAAATCTGAAATGTTCTGAAATCCAAAATACCTCTGGTCCTAAGTATTTTGGATAAGGGGGACTCAACCAGTTTTACACTTGAGGAGCTTGTCTGGTTCCTCTATAGATGCCCTTCCAAATTCTAGTACATCTGGCTTGATTACATTTCCTCTTTGTCTGATGAAGTTTTCTGCATAATTTGAAAGTCTGCATAGATGCCTTTCCTGTTTAAAAAGACAAAGTACATTTCCTTATCTGTTTTTTTACATAAGTGGGTGGAATCTAAAGTTTTGCCGTTGGGGTAGGATGTTCTTTTCTTTTTTTAAGAGGAATATAACAATGGCGTTCCTTTGGATATATATCTGCTGGGGTTTGGTTCCAGGACCCCCCGTGGATACCAAAATCTGTGAATACTCAAGTCCCATGATATGCAATGGCATAGCAGAATGGTGTCCCTTATATAAGATGGCAAAATCAAGGTTTGCTTTTTGGATTATTATTTTTTAAAGAATATTTTCAAGCCGTGAATACTTAAATCCATGGATATCAAATCTGTGGATATGGAGGGACAACTGTAGTATCTACTGTAATTCAGATTTATCCAAGATGCCTTTTCCAGTTCTGATCTGTTCTTTCTCCCCATGTTGGAGCAGATTCTCCATGCGAACGTTGTGGTCTACAGTTACCACTATCTCTTGGACCCCAAGATTGCTGACCTTGTCTCCAAGGAGCTGGCCAAGAAATCGGTGGTTGTCTTTGATGAGGCTCACAATATCGGTATGCAAGTGCGCGGCGGGTGGGCTGCCTGGCGATTGGTCCGGGGTGGGGGTGGAGAAAGGACATTTTGTAAGTTCCCACTTGAAGTGCCATATTTCTTCACATTCATGCACAACCATGTCATGTCACATGAGGCTGCCTTGACTGCCAGCTTATTTGGGGGAGACTGGAAGAGATTTAGATCCTGATTTTTACCCCCAGTCTACTGGACTGAAGGCTGTACACACAGGAGCTAAGGCCTCTTTGGGACTGACACACATTCAGCACTAGAAGACAGTTGTCTTTTGAGTGGGGGGATTAAATCCTTTATAATTTAATATTATTTTAAGGGGTGGGTGGGCTAGGGTATTGTTTGTCTCTGGCTTTTCTTCGCAAACGAAGATTCAGGAAGGACTCATCCCGCGCTTTCTGCAAGCGCGCTGATGACTAAAAAGGCCAATCTGAGATAGACAAGTCCGGTTGCAGAAAGCACAGCAGAAGGTCTCCTTGGGTGATGTTTCTGGGTTGTGATTCTTTCTGCGTTGTCGTTTCTCTTCAAGACTTGTTCGGCGTGAGTTCTCAAATAAGGCTGCCGCATTGTGGATAGTGCGTCTCCATGCCTCCCGATGTGAGGACAGGGCGGACCATTGTTGGTGATCAGTTTGGCCGAGCCTGAGATGTTGCTTCAGGGAGTCCTTGTATCGCTTTTTTGGAGCGCCCCTCTTACGCTGATCCGTGGCGAGTTCATCATAGAGTACTATTTTGGGGAGGCAATGGTCCTCCATCCTAGAAACGTGCCCTGCCCAGCGCAGCTGTGTTGTAATTATGGAATTATGGGTATTATAATTATGGAGTGTTTTTATATTGTAAGCTGCCCCAATTGCGTTGTAGAGGGGCGGGATAGAAATAAATTTATTATTATTATTATTATTATTATTAAAGAATAAAGATTGCTTAGAAACAACTGAAACCTATAGGATTGCCTTCCTGACCTGGTGTGTGCTTTAGTTACCTTCCGTTTGGATTACTGTAACACACTCTACACAGGGATGCTTTTGAAGAGAATTCAGGAGCTTCAAAGAGCTGTAGCCAGATTGTTAAAGGGGTGGGTGGGCTATAGGGACCCTTACAACTCCCCTGCTACAACTGCTCCATTGGTCGCCAGTCTGTTTCTGGGGACAATTCAAAGCGCTGGTTGTGACCTCTAAAGCCCTATATGGTTCAAGTCCGGGCTATCTGGCAGACCGTATCTCACGGTACGAGTTGGCCTGGGCCATGGGATCATCGGGAGAGGCCCTTCTCTCTGTCCCACGACCACCAAAGGCATGGATGGTAGGGACATGAGATTTTCGGTGACTGCCCCAAGACTCTGAAACTCCCTTCCCAAGGGGGTCCAGAATGGCCCCCTCCTTGCTGCCCTTCTATCAGCAAGTCTTTTTTATTCCAACAGGCCTTTAACACAGAAGGTTTGTAAAGAATGGACTTTTAAGGAGGTGCTGCAATGTTTTACATTGAATTACTCTTTTATGTGTGTGTGTGTTTTAAATTGTTTTCATATAGGTTGAGTATCCCTTATCTGGAAATCCGAAATCCAAAATGCTCCAAAATCTAAAATATTAAAATATTTTTTTTTAAAAAATTAAAATATTATTTACAATTACCTTCAGGCTATGTGTATAAAGTGTATATGAAACACAAGTGAATTTTGTCTTTAGACTTGGGTCCCATGTCCAAGATGTCTCATTATATATATATATGCGAATATTCTGAAATTTTGAAAAATCTGAAATCCAAAACACTTCTGGTCCCAAGCATTTTGGATAAGGGAAACTCAACCTGTTGTTTGGAATAGTTTGATTCTATTTTAATGTTGACTTTTTCTTATGATTTTAGCTATATTTTTCTTGTTTTTATTTGCAAGCCTCCTTGAGTCCCAATTTTTTTTGGGGGGGGGGGAAGGGAGGAATGGTAAAGATGATGAGGGTGATGACAATTCCTCTTGGTCCACAGACAACGTCTGCATCGATTCCATGGGGGTCAACATCACGCGCAAGATGCTGGATCGATGCCAGGGGAACGTGGCCACTCTACAAGCTGCCATCCAAAAGTGAGCAAGCAAGGAGATCGCTTAACCTCCAAACCATCTCTTCTTCTGGGATTCCAGAAACCATTGCCTGTGTCATTTTAAGCATAAATCATGGCATCCTTGAGGGCTAGAAACTTGATTTGTTTCTTTCATTGTGAAAGCTGAGAATTCATTCCAGGAGCTGATTTAGGAATAGACAACTGTGGACATGGGGTGGGAAACATGTGGCCATCCAGACGTGGCTTGACTATAACTCCCAGCATTCTTCACTGTTGGCTAGGCTGTCTGGGGCTATTAATGTATTCCTTTTCTCAGCCCCACATCCTGTAGATTTCCTTGAAACTGCAGCTCTGCCGCCTCTGTCCTCCCTAACTGACCCCCAGTGTGCACCCCTTTTTTCAGCATCAAGGAAACAGACGCTCAGAAACTGAAGGAGGAGTACCGGCGCCTGGTGGAGGGTTTGCGAGAGGCCAACGTCGCCCGGGAAACAGACGTCTATTTGGCCAACCCCGTGCTGCCGGATGAGATTCTCCAAGGTGGGTGTCCGAATAGCCGGAGATCAGGGATTTGTGCACTATCTCTCTGCCTGTAAGAGGAAGTCAAACCTCTGCTCCATCCCAGTTCTAATTTATATTTATTTTTTGATAAATGATTGTTGTAGCTCCTTTTTATTCTATAGGCAGTTTAATAGCCTAGAACCCTATATGTTGCCTGCCCAAGGATGCAAACTATGGAATTCTCTTCCAAGAGGGACTCAGTTGGCCTCCCTCTCTGTTCTCTTTTTGCTGGCAGGCAGAGACCTTCGTATTTAAATAAGCCTTCAGTTTTTAACTGGGAGGAGTAGTGCAATGGTGCTGGTTTTATATTATTTTGATATGTCATAGTTTCTCCTGTGTTTTTAAGTCTTCTAAATTAATGTTTTAAGTGGATTGTTTAATGCTTTTTAAAAGGTTGTTTTAGTTATCTTGTTTTAACAATCAGTAAACTGCTTTGGGTCCCATTTGCGAAAAAAGTGTGGTATCAAATAAATATAGGTTGCTCCCTCCCATATCCGTGGAATCAGTATCCACGGTTTCAGTTATCTATGGCTGAAAAAATAGGGATGCATACCATAGAGTTGCACTTGAAAACACCTAGAGAGTTGTCCCTTCTAGGAATCGCTTGGTCCTCCAACTCAACTCTATGGTATGTTTATGCGGGAAGTCCTTTATTTTAATACAGTTTACTATTATCTGCGGTTTCACTTGTAAACATCAAGTCCGGGAATGTGTCTCTCCCGTGGATAAGGGAGGCGGAGCAGCAGCGGCAATCTGTAAAATAAGGAAACTGGTCTGGCTTCAGACAGCTTTGTAGGCTCCTTTTGCGTGTTTGGAGGTTCCTGGGAGCGCAGAGGCTGTGAATGATGTGTCTGGTGCTCTCTTTTGAGCAGAGGCCGTGCCAGGCAACATCCGAACAGCGGAACACTTTGTGGGCTTTCTAAAGCGTTTCCTAGAATACCTGAAGTCCCGGCTGCGGGTCCATCACATGGTACAGGAGAGTCCCCCATCGTTCTTGAAGGACATCTACGAGAAGGTCTGCATTGAACGCAAACCACTCCGGTAAGTAGGAAAGGCAGTAGTCCCCAAATTACTAATAACCATAGCCACAGTTTATTACTTTGTTAGATCTCTTTTTGTTCAAAAAGGCCATAAATGGTTTCTGGTCTTTCAAAAAAAAATATCTTCAGTTGACTTGTTCTTTAAAACCCACGTTAATTTGGCAATTTAGGCTAACCCAGCAACTGTTTCATCCTTACAACAGTGACCCTACATTAGGGACACAGAATTTTCACAGAATGGTCAAAAAGCATATTTTGCAAGTGTTGAGAAACCCTGAAAAGAAGAATCCTGAACTAACAAGAATTTTTGTTGTGTGGGAATATTAATCCCTGAATACATAATGCTATAATTGGGTGTGTTTTATGTCTTTTGCAATATTTGCATATGGTCAATTTGCATTGAAAGCAACATTTTCTGTATGGGAAGCAGCATTTCCTGCACAGGAAATAATATTTTTGCATAGAAATATTATTTTCTGTACAGGAAAAAGCTGTTTCCTATACAGAAAACTTTGCTTTCTGTGCAAAACAACTCTGTACGAATTTTGCATAGAATAACTCCCGAATTGCGAATAGGCTGCGAAAATTGTGTCGTTTTACAAAACTTTATTTTTTGCGGTGAGAAGAAAATTGGTAAAATTACTCATTGCTTCCTTTGAGAAAAATGCATAGTGAAGAATTACATCCCTCCCCTGAATGGTAGGTGAGGCTGAGAAAGCCATTGCCTGGCCGAAAGGCCCATGAGGACTTTTATGGTTCAACGGAGACTAGAATGTACCACCCCAAACTCCAGTTGCTTTGCCATATAGAAAAAGGGGGCTAGGGAGGAAGACCCAGCGTAGCTAAAAGGGTGCCTTCTTGTACAAAACCTGATGATTGCTTTCCTGGCAGGTTCTGTGCCGAACGGCTTCGCTCCCTCCTTCGCACGCTGGAAATTGCTGACATCTCCGATTTCTCCCCCATCACACTGATTTCCAACTTTGCCACGTTGGTCAGCACTTATTCCAAAGGTAAAGGGAAGCGTTGTGAGAAAAGGATTCAACTGAGGGGGCAACCTCGTGGCCAACCTTTTGTATCTTGATGGATCCATTGTGGCACTGCAGAAACACAGTGGAGCCCTGTGGGTGAATTGCACAATTGCGTATCAGGGCAGCAGCAAGAGAGTTCTGATGGCCATCAGACACTTCCTAGCCAGTATCCGGAGGTGCATCAGGAGTGGCCCAATGCACATTGGTGTCCATTGCACATTATTCACTCCATGGGTTATCATTGTACAGTGGAGACCTGTACATTGTAATCTCATGGGAACCCCGGCGAATATCAACATTGCAAATCTACAGGCCAACCCCCTTATCCACAGAACCACTATCCACAGTTTCACTTATTCACGGCCAAAAAAACATGTAATCTCTAGGCATTTTCTAAGTCCTCCATTGCAATTCTATGGTTGCTTCCACCGGACATTGGGCCGGAAAGTTTCATGTATGCACGGTAAGCCAAGGAATGTGCCCTTGTGGTTACGGGGGGGGGGAGCGACCTGTGCTCTGTTTTATTTCCCCACACACGCAAGTCTGGTGCTGAATTCCAGTCATTGTCTTTTTACACTGCAACTCCCATAATCCCCAAGCCAGGTACTGTTGGCTAGGAGATTATGGGAGTTGCAGTCTTAAAAGTAATTTTTCTAAACCCCTAGCTTAATATGATCCTTGCGCCTAGTAACTTGCGCCTCAGAGGCCACCAGGCGGCTCTCCATAGTGGCAAAGCTGGCAATGCGCATGCGCGAAAGACTGATGCGACATCTCATCAGGCTAAGAGGTGAAGAGAATGGGCTCCGTGTGTGTGTATGCGTTTGACGTTGTCACAGCATATAAATACCGCTTAAGTCTCTTAAGAGCTTAGTGCTGAGGCCAAGTCAAGCCCTGTTGCCTTTAAGAAGCTTAATTTCTTCCTTCTTGGTGATCAGAAGGGAAGGTTTCCCTTGGCTGTTGCTGTCCTAAAAGCTTAGACCTCAGCCGAGTTGCAGGACAAAAGTTGCAACGGAGAGAATGAAGAACAACCTCTCCAAAATTCTGAGGAAACTTTCTACCTTGAGCTGCAGAAGATTAGGAAAGGGGGTGTGATGGTATATTTGAGGGCACAAGCAACTAATCGTGGCAGTTTCCACGGTTCAATTGGCTGCTTTTGGGATCTTTCACGAGCCATAGTGACTACCACACTGCCAAAAATACCCTTTCTTGGGTCAGATAAAATACAGTCTGGGTGGGGGATCTGGAGAGATGATCAAAAATAGCATAAAAGCAATCCTAGAAATCTATACTTCCATCTACCCCTGAACTAAAGAAATACTGGGATTTATTTATTTATTTATTTGATTTATAATCCCACTTTTTCCCCAAAGTGACATTACAAGTGTATGTTAAAATAAGTAAAGCAACATATGAGATAGAAAAGTTCTTTAAAAGTATTAAACAACCAACCCCAGTAAAACATTAATTTAAGACAGTTAAAAACAAATCACATTTTTTTTTAAAAAATGGACAGCCATTGCCTATCCTTGCCCAACTAGTAGACCCTATCAAAGAGCAACAAGGAATCCCTGTTGGCTGAGGGGAAAAGTACAGGTCCCTGTATCCACATATTCAGTAGCCACAGTTTCACTTATGCACATATGAAAAAATATGTTTTCTCTAGGCATTTCTAGGTCCTCCAGTGAAACTCTATGGTCAACTTCCTGTGTTCGTCTCATTGAAAATACAGGTCGACCCCCATATCTGTGGGGCATACATTCCAAGACCCTCCGTGGATATCTGAAACCATGGATAATAGGGAACTCTATTATTTTCAATGAGACGAATGCTGGATGTTGACCATACAGTCACAGCGGAGGACCTAGAAATGCCTAGAGAGAACATATTTTTTCAGACGTGGATAAGTGAAATCATGGATACTGAATCCGTGGACACGGGGGTTGACCTGCAGTAGGGGTCCCTGTTATCCACAGTTTCAGCTGTCCATGGGGAGTCTTGGATTGGGTTCCCCGCAGATACGGGGCTCAACCTGTACTAGCAAAAATCACCCAGCTTGCCTTGCAACAATGAGGACTAGAAACTTGCCTCCCTTCACTTTTAATTTTGTTTTAATTCAAGTTAAAGCTGGGGGTCTCTCCAACTGAAGCTAATAGAGTTTAGCTTTCTGATCTTGATGCAATCAGTATATTTAAAAAAAAATGTTGACAAGTGTGTGAGCATACACATATGCACAGCCCAACCAATTGTGGTTTGTTTGTTCGTTTTTTTCTGTTAACAGGCTTTACAATTATCATCGAACCCTTTGATGACAGAACTCCCACCATCATTAACCCCATCCTGCACTTCAGGTGAGGCGTGTGATGGCTTTCTCCCCATTTACAAATACGCCCATATCTTGGGATCCCTTTTGCAGCTTGGCTTGAGCTTCTCTCATCTCGAAAACACCAGAGGAGACACATTTGCTGAGCTGCCTGCAGGTATCCTTCAACCCAGTACCCCTTCTCTCTTCCCAGCTGCATGGATGCCTCCATCGCGATCAAGCCAGTCTTCGAGCGGTTCCAGTCGGTCATCATCACCTCGGGAGTAAGTACAACCTGTGAGGCAGAGAAGATCATATTTCCTAGCTTTGCTTCTCCCTATAGATCTCAATTCTCATATTTCCCCTCATGGAAATCAACCCTCTTTCCCCCTTTCTCTGACGCAGACCCTTTCCCCGCTCGATATCTATCCAAAGATCCTGGACTTCAGGCCAGTCACTATGGCGACGTTCACCATGACCCTCGCCAGGACCTGCTTGTGCCCGATGGTGAGTACCAGAGCCCGAGGAGAGTGAAGGAGCTGCCCCATCTTAGCTGCCACCTTCTGCCAAGCAGAAAGGAAACAAGATGGCTGTGCTCTCTCTTTGGAGCCGGAACAGCAAACCTCCCATCCGGCCCCTGGGTAGGCAAGCGTAGGGCACTGCCAGGCATCCTCAGGCATTGTTTCAGGTGCCATCTTGAGCCCTGAGGTTGGAACTGGGCTGGCTTCCGAAGTGTGCTTCACAGAGGGGGCACCGAAACCAGGGCCCCATCCAAAGCATTGGCTTGGAAAACTCCAGTTGATGGTGTTGGGTGTGATCTCCTGTCCATGGCCTCATCCACCATGCCCACCCTCTTTGTTAAAATTTGCCCACCTCTCCTTCTAAAAGAGGATGGTGTTAATTCACGTGGAAGGATCATTCAAAGACTGGTTGGGTCTGTTTAGGCTGCTTTACTGCCAGTTGGATTCATTCTCTGTTTAACCGAGGATTGACGATTCTTCGTACCAGGGGCATTTGCTAGCTCAGTTTTCCAAAGATCTGTGCCACGTTATGCTGATCCATGCACCATTCAAGGTTCTGCATAACTCTGGAGAAAGGGGCCTGTGGACCCAACTGGCACAATGGGAACCTTTTGTCCGAGTCCCCATAATGCATAGGGAATGGGACATTACTATAGGGCCACTCTTCACTCACACTGGCCACATAATGAGATGGAGCAGCCAAGTAAAAATGACAAGATAGTCTTGAGCCTCAACCAAGGGTGGGAAACCTTTGGCCCTCCACATGTTTTTTAAACTGTCCCTTAAATCGGGCAGGAATCGAACCCAGGATTTTCTCCATCACACGGCACTGATGCTGCCATTCAGCTCAGCTCCGAGTCCCATGGGAAGGCTAGCTATTCTTATAAGGAGCTTGGGCTATAATGGGGCAGAGAAGCCTCAAATAGCAGAGGGGTTTTCTCATTTCCTAAAGTCTCTGTTCTTAAAAGAAACTGTGCCTCAGGGGACAAAGAGTTAGGGGTTTCCCCGTTGTGTCTTTGAAAATGTTTGCTGACTCAATGCAAATGGCCCTTGGTTGGCATTCCTGTGGCCCCCTCCACAGCACTCTTTTCCTCATGTTCCATTTCCCTTCCAGATTGTGGGGCGAGGGAATGACCAAGTGGCCATCAGCTCCAAGTTCGAGACCCGTGAAGACATTGGTAAGAGGTACTTCTCTCAGCAAGGCAGGCCTCCCTTAGCAATGGTGGGGGGAACTGAATATTTGGCTCTGTCTTTCCCTCTTTCTGGGTTAAAGCAGGGGGGATCATCTCTTCCTCCCTGCTCCATGTGGAACTGGAGAGAAGGGAAGGAAATGCATCAATCAGCGGACATGCATACTTAGCACTATGACTCACCAGGCATTGCTTTGTGTCCCTGGCCTCCGTGGAAGAAGCAGGCATTATTTTGTATTTGTGTAGCATCCTCTGGGTACATTGGTGCTTCACAAAGTATTAACAGGACAGGTCCCTGCCCCTGGAAGGTTACAGTCTAGAAAACAGATACGTGGGGGAAGCAGAAGAAAGGGAGGGAAGTTGGGAACAAGGGTAGGTTTTGCTTGCTTTCCATGGGAGATCAGGATGTCCACAAGCAAAAATTCTAGAAGTGTTCTACCATGTTACTCATGACGCACTCTGTCCTAAATTGTTGACACCTAATAACCAGTCAGTCTTGAATGTCCCTCAAAGGCCAAAAGGATGGCTTAGAAGTGCCTTGGGTCACATCCAAAACAAGGTACACACGAACAGTTACGCCAGGCGTATATCACCGATAGTGTCTCCCATCCCTTGTGTTTGTCCCCTTCTTGAGACTTGGGATCTTGGTGTCCCGGCAGCTGTGATCCGCAACTATGGCAACCTGCTCCTGGAGATGTCTGCAATTGTCCCGGATGGTATTGTGGCCTTCTTTACCAGCTACCAGTACATGGAGAACATTGTGGCTTCGTGGTATGAGCAGGTGGGTGTAGGAGGACAGCAGGAAGAGCTCTCAGATGAGAGAATCAGGGTCTTTGACAGGTAGCCTAAAAGGTTGTGGTTTACAGTAGAGGCACCAGGGAGGGCTTGCATTTTCCGTCTTTCCTTATTGGCACTTTCAGTTTACTGCTGTAAGATGTCATTGAATTGGAAGACTTCTGGTGGAGATGGAGGAAGGCACGGAAGGACTATCTATTTTTGCCAATGACAATGTTTTGTGTAGCTTGTTTATTCCCGGGGTGGGCAATTGCATGGGGCCCAGGGGCTTTCCCCCAGAACATTTTGTGGGGCCATGTACTCCACACAGCAAGCCCAAATCCCTCTGTTTTCCTCTGCAGTCCATCACAAAACGGCAAAAGGAAGTGACATCATGCTACTTCCTGTCACCATTTTGAGAGGGACTGCAGAAGAAAGCAGAGATATTTGGGGATAGTGCTGAGTTCTGCCATACTTTTGGGGTGGTGTAAGGTGGTATTTTTGCGCATTTTAACATTTGAGGGGCTTTCTATGTTTGGGGAGAAAAATTGCCCCCAAATCATGCTAAATCTTTGTTTTAAAAATTGGGTAGAGGTTGCAGGAGATACAAAACTGGGATCCAAGGAGCCACAAAAGTGGCATAAAGAGGCAACGTGAGGCCTACGGATTGTACTATGTCCAACCTTGCATATGACAACTGATGTCCTGTTTACATACATGTCCTAGTGGTTAGCAGCAATGAAAAGCAATAAAAAGCACAATAAAATGACCAACTACAAGGAAACAAATGGATGAATAATACGCATACAACAGCAGTAGTTAAATAGAGCCTCTGTATTTAGAAGCAGTGTATCTTAGAAGCAGTGAATACCCAGCTTGTGGGGGCAAGTAGCTAACGCATATTGGAAACTGCTTAAAGCAGTATAGATGTGTACATTGCTGTTGCTTAAAAACAATTTGTAAGCTGCTCTGATAGCCTTATGGCTGAAGAGCGGGATATAAATAAAATAAAATAAAATAAAAATAAAATAAATCAGTTATCAGTTGCTGATGAACAACAGCAGACGTGGGCTGTTGCCTTCAGGCCCTCTTATGGCCTTGCTGGAGAGATCTGACCCCTCTAGCAGTCTTCTTCCACTCTTTTTGTTTTGGGGGACGGGGGATCTTTGCAGGGAATAAAACACAGTTCTGACATGCCTTAAAAATGCTTTACACCAGGGCTTTCCCTGTAAAATAGTTCAGAAAGGAGCTCATCAGAAAAGCTCTGCACAAAATGGAGGTATAATAACCGTGGCTGCCATTTAAAGTGGTCCTGCTGTCATTTGGAGCCCTAAGGGGTGGAGAAGTCCACAAACAGAGCGCACAGCGTCTCTGAGGACCTGGCAGGATGGGGCTCTTCCTCCTCTGACTTGACAGGAGGGAATAAAAAGGGGCTCTAATGTTGGTTTGCTGCAGAATTTCTCTTTAAATGCTGCCAAAGCCTGTCCATCAATTTGGTTGTCCACGCAGAGCATTGGAGGAGGGGAGGTCCTCTCTTTTTTTGGACCCAGAGCCTCCCCCCTGCCCACCTCTGGCCATACTGATTTAGGGATCCTGGCAGCCTGTGGTCTCAAAAAAAAAGTAACTTTTCCCCAAGCTTTCCTGAAGGCTCATTTATTCAGCAACTGGTACGCCTTTCTCATTTGCCTTTCGTGACCCAAATGTGACCTCTTTCTTCTCTGGCCTTTAAGGGGATCTTGGAGAACATCCAACGCAACAAACTCATCTTCATTGAGACCCAAGATGGAGCCGAGACCAGCATGGCTCTAGAGAAGTACCAGGAGGTGAGCAGCTGGCTGGGTGTCCCTATGTAGGGTCCTGAACTCATTTGCAGGATTCAGCACCTTTGAAGAACTCCTTTAAAAAAACCTGGATTAAACTATGGTGTGGATTCACCACCCCTCTGACATGAGAGCCACAATGGGGAAGCCCAGATGGCCGGATTCAGCCCCAGATCCGGAGGTTTCTGACCTGTGAATCACATCTACATGGTCCCTTTTTGCTGTGTCCAGGGCAGACCATCCTATGGCTTTCCTGGGGTTTGGATGAGTCTCTCTCCAGCCCCCACAACTCCCTATTATAGCCATCCATGCCATGGGGTGTTAGTCTAGGGGCAAAGGCCGGTGAATATTACTGCCCCATGGAACATTTGTTGTGGGTTTGAGCAGTGGTTGTAATGCAGAACTTTGTCTTACGTGACAGGCCTGTGAGAACGGCAGAGGGGCCATTTTGTTGTCTGTTGCCCGGGGCAAGGTCTCTGAAGGAATCGATTTTGGTAAGGATTTGCTCTCTCTTTATCCTTCCTTCTGCCCCCTAACTTGGCTCTCAGTATTCAACTTCACCTTTGGGAGACAGAGAGTTTTAAAAATGAGGACTGCCAGCTTCAAAGCAGGAGGGAGGAAAGAGTGTCAGTGGCTGTCTGATTGTCTGATGGCCTTCATGCTACTGCGTGTTGGCATCTGCAGAGTACACATAAGAATGGTGTGGCCCTCTAGATATGGTTGGGTTGCAACTCCCAGCAGGCCTGGCCAGCATAGCCACTGATGCAGAATGCTGGGAGCTGAAGTCTAGCAACATGTGGAAAGCTGCATGAATTCCACCTCTATATATGTAACTAAGTACAGTCGTCCCTTCACATTCACGGGGGTTAGGTTCCACAGACCCCCGTGAATGTGAAAATTCCACGAATAACGACTGCCCTCCCCCGCCAAAGCGACCACAGCGCCTCCAGAAGCCCCATCGTCACTTCCCCCCGCCTCTCCCCTCCCTCCCCAGGCCTCCCCCTCCCTCCCAAGGCCACCACGAGGTATTTCAAAGGAAACTTCAGCATTTCCTATAGGTTGAACAGGCAGGAACTCTGGGGAAAGGATGACCTAAGAGGCTCCCTTGATTTCCACCCCACCCACTCCCAAATGACAAACCCAGTTCTACCATTTTTCTTTCCCAGTTCACCACTATGGGAGAGCTGTGATCATGTTTGGAGTCCCCTACGTTTATACCCAGAGCCGCATCCTAAAGGTGAGGACAGCTTGCCTTGATCTCTGCCGTCTTGCACCCGGGCCCTGCCTCCTTCCTCTCACCTGGAGTGGGCAACCTCTGTCATTTGGGGGGGGCAGCTTTCTGCTGTGGGGCTACACAGCGGGGAAGAACACCCAACTGGAAATGGTCAAGTCCACTTGTTTTGAAAAAAAATGGATGTGCAGATCCCCTGTCATACACAGGAGCAGTACCTGTGGTTTCACTTGCCTGCAGTGGGGGGGTCTCTCTAGGCATCTGGAGGACCATAGAGTTGTGCTAGAGGTGATCTGTCTAGGCACTGGGAGGTCCTTCAGCCTGACTCTATGGTCAACGTCTGCCAGACGCCTAGTGAGGCTTTCGCTGTGTGAGTTACTTCTAGTGGCAGCTAGAAAGAGTTCATGTTTGATTTGCTCTCAGCCTCATTTCCTCATACACTTATTCCCTATGTTGTGAATGTATGTTGTCAAGTTGGCTTCAACCTTTGCCAACCCCGTGAATGAGGGATCAGGTCATTAGTCGCTCTGCTCAGATCTTGCAAACTCAGGACAGCTGTAAATGCAGTCTTCCTCTTTGTAAATGCTTCCACTTTTCCAAACATTATCCTCTCACCTTGATATAGATTCCTCTGAGCTGGGAAGCATCTCACCTGAGAGCTATGCAGTTTTCCCAAGAACTTAGCTAGCAAAATAGCCATGGTGTCTCTGGGAAATGAGTCTCCCCAGACAGGGTGGCAAGCTGCTCCCCATTTTCATAGAATCAGAGTTGAAAGAGACCACAAGGGCCATCTAGTCCAACCCCCTACCATGCAGGAATACCCAATCAAAGCAATCCCCCGTTGCAATATTGGAAGATTGTTGTATGAAAGATTAAGAAGAGAAATTCTCTGGTGTTTGCTCTTGGTCTAAAGAGATTCCAGGAGATGGCAATATTCCTGATTTTTCACCACCCAGCTTTGCAGTCTTCCGCCCTAACCCCTGGCAGCAGAGCTGAGGGTCAGCCGCAGGGTAGCATCAGTCGGGCTGAGATTCTGAGGCTGCCGGCTGATTGCAGTAAGTCTGAGGTCTGAACTGGCTTTCTTAATCTTCTTCCAGGGATTAGGGAGCTGTTGGTGACATGCCTCACAGATGGAGAGGGAATAAGCCATCAGAAAACGCTCAGTCTCCTACGACCCAATTGTCAACTTGAAGAATTCAGTCTTTGGGATGTTACAATAGCTCATGACTTGAACAGAAGTGTAGGCATATCTTTCAGAGGCCTAGTCTGGCAATGGTTGCTAAATGGAACCTCCCTCTGCAGAGGCAGTCTACTAGTGGCTAAGGAACAAAGTCTCTCTCTTGCTCTCTCACACACACATACACACACACACGACAAAGATAATTGTGTTCTCCCACCAGGCACGGCTGGAGTACTTGAGGGACCAGTTCCAAATCCGTGAAAATGACTTCCTTACTTTCGACGCCATGCGCCACGCAGCCCAATGTGTGGGCAGGGCCATCCGTGGCAAAACAGACTATGGCCTCATGATCTTTGCAGACAAGGTGGGTCGAAGGAGAAAGCAAGTGCTGGTGGGAGGATTTTTGCAATAAGAGGAGAACATGCCTATGCAAGCTATGCTCTCCCCCTTCTCATGAACTGTGCCTGTTTATTTTCTTACGTGGCAGCGTTTCGCCCGAGCTGATAAGAGGGGAAAACTCCCCCGCTGGATCCAAGAGCACATCACAGACGCCAACCTCAACTTGACGGTGGATGAAGCCGTGCAGGTCTCCAAATACTTCCTGCGGCAGATGGCCCAACCCTTCCGGAAGGTGAGCGGCAGAGGAATAAGGGCCCCAGTGTTGCCCCATGGGCTTAAATTAAGGCTGAGGGTGGGCAAAGGACCACCCCAGGGCTGCATTGACTCCTCAAGGCTCCCAATATCACCCTCGCCCCATAATTTTGGAAGGCAAACAGCTTTTGGCCCCAAGTGTCAATAAGCTCCTCCAAGTTTCAGGAGAGTGCTCTTGGCCATTTGACCACAGCTGTGGGGACATCACCTTTTTAAAGGCCTAGATAGGCCTTGTTTGTTTGTTTGTTTATTGGATTTATATCCTTCCTTTCTCCCAAGATGGGATTAATTCAAAACAAGATGGCCTTCCTTTGATTACTTCCTGTTTTGATAAAAAAAAAGGCCAGAATTTTATATCAGCAACTTAGTAAAATATGCTTAGCTTTTTAAGTATATGACTGTGAGTTATGAGTGTGGCCATAGCGTCACAGTCATGACTAAGTAGTAATAGCGATTATGAAACAGATACCTAGATTTACTTGTCTGTAACTCTTTCGTGTTCACGGTCACTACTTAGTCATGATGGTGACAATATTGCCATGGTCACTATTGCCAACTCACTTTACTGGGCACCAGATGCAAGTCCGTTCTGCCAGCGATCAAAGGACAGGTGAATGATGTTTCGGTCAGTTTTTGGGAGGGACATCAGGCCAGGAGTTTACTTAAGTGTACCTAACTAAGTAGGTGATACAGGATTCTGGCTGAGATCACACACACACACACACACAAAGGTGTAACATACTTCCTTGCCACTCTGGCCAGTTAAAAGCACATGAGTGGATAGTGTTCCCAAGACAGAGTTCCTGCAGAAGGGAGTTCCCCAGTTTGTGAATCAGTCGGCCACTTAGGCCATTGCCATCTGCATGCAAGTGACAGCACTAGATAGCCTAACATCTTTTGTGTGCATTTGACCCTGTTCGGGGCTGGGGAAGGGAGAGGACATACTTCTTTCTGGCCAAGAGCATGCTGGGAAACAGCATTAACCTCCTTTTAAGGGATGTAATTCTTCACTAATTTTGGGAAGAAGGAATGGGCAATTTTAGCAATTTTCTTCCTGCTGCATGAAAGTCTTTGAAAACCAGACAGCTTTTGAAGACTGTTTTTGCAGTTCGGGGCTTATTCTGCGCAAAATTTGCATGTGGGGCTTTTTTGTACAAAAATAAATAAATAAATTTCTGCCAAGAAATATTGTACATTTGGTGCAGAATAAGCCCCGAACTGCAAATATTCTCACTGTTCCAGGATCCTCCTTGTCAGGGTTTTCTGAGAAACACAGGTTTTTGACCCTAGTTTGAATATTTACAAATACTAATTCCATCCCTACCCTTGTTCTCACCTGATTTTTTTTCCTCTCCCACCAGGAAGACCAACTGGGCCTGTCATTGCTCACCTTTGAGCAGCTGCAGTCGGAAGAGACGCTGCGCAAAGTGCAGGAGATTGCGCACCAGGTGTGAGGGGGCCGGGAAGAGAGAACGCAAGGAGCCAAGGGACACCCCCCCCCATCTGTGGGAGAAAAGGAGGCACTTGAGGGAGAATTTGAACCATCCTCATGGGCTACTGCTGCTGCATTGCACTGACAGTGGGGAAGAAAAGCAGCCAGTTCAAACTCCTTGTTTAGCACCTTATTCACAGGGGGAAAGACTGCAGCCAAGGGGCAGTTCTTCATTACGGACTAGGATTTTAATAAAGAGGTTTGGGGTTTTTTTTGGATACGTGAGGTGGTTCTTTCTCTACTGAACTGTGGTAGAGAAGGGGGGCATTTTCCCCTTAGCACTGTCCCCCTGGGTGGGCTTGTGGCATACCGGAAGTGTGGTATCTCATTACTTCTGACCACCTCTTGGATTGAGTTTTGGCTGTTTCTGCTCCCCCCTCAGGGTGGGAGCGGAACATCCTTAGAAAGAGATGTGCTTGCCAGTGTTACTAGTAGGATCCCAAATTAAGCAGCACTCACATCCCCTAAAGCAGGCAAGATTCCAAATCTTATTTTTTTAACCACCTTTTTTATTCAGGGGTTAGGGAAAGTCAAAAGAGGGTTAGGTTCCTTGTTGCATAAATAGAATAAATAGTGACTTTGGCTGGATAGGATCGTCAGTGGCGATTCGTCTAGGATGCCAGCCGAAGGAGCACAGGTCACTTAGTCCTGCTGAAAGAGTTGTAAGGCAGTAGGGCGCGAGGGTGCTTTGTGCTGCTTGTTTGGGGGGGGGGCTACCCACTGCCCCCTCCCCAAACTTCCTGAGAAATAGCAGTCTGTCATCTTTGGTAGGGATGCTGCCCTCCTGGCCTACCTTGGAAGGAGACTCTTCATGCAGGCAAGAGCCGTCAGCCTCAGGGGCTAAGGAGCAACCAGGTCTGCTCCGTTTGGTGCACGGAAACCGCCAAGCCTCCATTCCTGGAGTCAGCTTGACGGCTGGAGCTGGCGAAGGAAGAGAGCAAGAGAGAGGAGGAGGCTCCAACTTTGGTCTACCCTCAGGCAGCAAAAGCGTGAGGTCAGGAGAGTGCGGGGGAGACAACCCATCCTAGGTGGAACTGCTGTGTGGGAGGTCCTGAGTGCTGGAGCTCAGTTTCCAGGCGCAGGTCAATTGCTTGCTGGGCTGCTGAAAGGGGAAAGGAGAGAGAAAGAGAGAGAAATGGATGCCTTTCCAGTTGCGCTCCCAATCAAGTTTCTAGTCTTCATCAGGAGTCTCACACTAGCTGCTGACTCTACTTCAAACTGGCCTGCATCCCAATGTTATGAGAAAGGCCAGATACCAATGAAGTTGTTAATACTAATACTAATAATAATAATAATAATAAAATTTTATTTATATCCCGCCCTCTGCAACGCAATCGGGGCGGCTTACAATATAAAAACCCCATACTCACAATACCCTAGCCCACCCACCCCTTAAAATAATATTATTTTGGCCAAGATCCTGCATGGGACTCTGTTTCCTGATCCTGACCCTCTAAAACCCACCTTAAAAGCCAGGTAGCTGTACTAAGCAAAGGAGTTTTCCAGTGCCGGTGAGCAGGGTGCTGAAAGGTGATGTGTCCAGCCCCATCCTTCCAGCAAGCAGAAGCAGGGACCCCTGTTTTGGGATGCTGTTGCAATTCCTCTTCACCCCATGGCTCACTGGTTGGAAAGAGCCGGATGCCTCATCCTTCAGCACCCTGCTCATCAGCACTGCAGAATTCCTTCGCTTGCTATCGCTGCCTGGCTTTTAAAGGTGGGTTTTAGGGGCATTTGTGGTTGTGGCAACGGTGCCACGATCATAAATGTGAATGCGAAACAGTTAAGAGGCCATAACTCTAGCTTACCACATCACTATAACTGCCTAACAGGTTGCCCTCCAACAGTAATACATCAATAATAACAGTATTAATTCTTCAGGCCAGGGATGGGAATCTCACAGCCTTCCAGATGTTGTTGGATGGCAGTTCCCAGCATTCCTCGCCACTGGCTGAGGCTGATGGGAACTGCAGTTCAGCAAAACCTGGAGGATGTCCTGCTCTTTCCACTTCTGCTCTTTGGCCAACTCTTTTCCCTTCCTTATGACTCTCTCCATAGCTAACTCAACCCAATCGCCTCCTGCCTCCAAACCCCAAACATATACCTTCTCTTCAGCTGATGTTTACCCCCCACTCCAGCCTATACCCGGGGAATGACACCCCACCTCATCAGTTCCTCATCAAGGGCCACAGTATTCTGTGTGACCACGAGTTCTGGGCAGACTGCCATGCTGTTATCTGCTAATAGCACCTCGCCTTGGCTGGTTTTTCGGACACAGGGTCTCCAAGAAGGCTAATGTGGCGTGCTAGCCTTTCCCAGTTGCCCACCTGTATTAGCTGGGAATGGTTTGGGGCCTTGACCCCAAGGCCTCCCGCCTGTAAGTCTGGTGCTTTCTACCACTGAGGCATGGCCTGGCCCTGGCCTGCCCCGTCTTTTTTGTGCGCCAGACTTACGGTTGAGGACACAGCAACTGCTCTCTCGTCCACGTGCAACACATTGAGGGAGGCGGCCCGCTTCATCCTGTCGAAAGAGGCACATAGCTGTGAGGCTTTAAAGCTTGAGGTCATGGTGCGCATTTGTGTGTGAACAAAAACCATTCAACCAGAGGCAAACCCTCACCAATCCAGTTCCTAGTCTCATAGGATTTACCTAAGTGCTGGAGTGCCATTCAGCCCTCTCCTCTAACTGGGGGAGGGAGGGAGGGAGGGAGGGGGTGTCCTTTCACACCAGCTAATTATAGCATTTTATCTCTAGTGCTTCACCAAACTACAAATCCCAGGATTTTCATAGGATGGAGCCATAGCCGTTGAAAGGGGAATCATAGCGCTATAGCTGTGTAGTATGAAATTGCTCTGGGACTAGCAACAGCACAAAGACTAAACATTTGTGCTTTTAGCTTCCAGACAGCTGCAAGCTTACCCCATGGCTGGGGGTGGAGTGGGCCGCCGGACCGCTTCCCCTTTCAGTTTGGAAACAAGCTTCTCGCTGCCACGTTTGATGGACTCACGGAATCGAGAGAAGGAGCTGCTACGCCGGAGGCTCCCCGTGGCATCCTTGCAAAGAAAGAGAAGGGCAAGCAGGCAGGGTTTGCTTACTTCTGGGCAAGCGCTTTCTCAGCAAATGATGTCATCATTTCACGTCTGGTTGTGGGGACATAGCCAGGCACTTCTGCAATCCTGTCCCCCAGCTCCCCACCAGGCATGGAACGGATGTGGGAAGGGTGCAGTGACAATATAGTAAGTTGGGGAAGGGGCCTCTCTGGTTGGCATAAAGGAAGAAAGGGAATACCAACCTCCATGTCAACCAAAAAGACACATGCCTGCGTACGCCACTAAAAGGATGCCAGCCAAAGCATACCATCATTAAAAATTCCTGATGGGAAGAGATGTTTGACAGTGGAATAGATTGCCTTGGAAGTTGGTGGACTCTCCTTCTTTGGAAGTCTTCAAACAGAGGCTGGATGGCCATTTTTCAGGGGTGCATTAGGTCCGTATTCCTACATGGCAGAATGGGGTTGGACTTGAAGGCCCTTTGGGGTCCCTCCCAACATAGGATTCTAGGCAACGAGAGCCAGTTGTCCAGTTAGGTGATGAGCATTTGACAACCCTCTTACAGATTCCCAGGTAGAGCGCAAAAAAAGTAACAAAAGGACAATGTGAAGTCGAAGGCTTTCACGGCTGGCATCCATAGGTTTTCCTTTTTTTTTTTTTTTTCTGGGCTGTGAGGCCATGTCAGAAATAAAACTCTTCCAGAACACAGCCTCGCAGTCTGGAAAAACCCCCACAGAAAACCTATAAAAGAAGGACAGGGTGCGAAGTATCTCTAAAGCACAGGTGGGCATCTGTGCAAGGCCAGGGGGCTGCATTAGCCTCCCCCCGAAGAGACTTTGGAAGGCTGCACCCCTCCACCACACCTGCTCTTGCAAAAAGAAAGCAACGTTTGCCCCAAATACCCTCTATGGAACATGGGGGCCATTTTCACTATGTTTGGGAGGGCATTTTAGGCCCAGGAGAAGTCATGTATGTATGTGTAAATACATACTATATGTTTGAATCATTTTGCAAAACTTATTTCTGACCCCTGGGAGGCTTCACTTCGCCCACGTCTCCTTCTCTAAAGAGAAGCACACACCTGTTTGAAACTTTCCTATGTGTGAGTGCTACCTTTACATCTTTGCCAAAGGCAACTCTTGCCCCTCTCCTGGAAAGGAAGAAGGAAAGAATTCCTGCATTAGGAAAGGCAGGAGGAAAAATGCCAGAAGGGGAACACGAGACATGAACCAGGGAGAGCAAACGTGTTTCCCAAAACAGTCCCAGACCATACCTGGCCTTGCTGCATACCTCCTCCTGTTGCCAACCTCCTCTCATCTGGAAAAAAAATGGGGAGGGAGAAAGGAATAAGGTAAGCTTACGGCCGGCACACCCGCTTGCTGCAAGGAAGGGGAACACCCAAACCGGGGAACAAAATGGTCCACCCAGCCTTCCGGCTCTTTCGGATTTGATCCAAGAAGCACCTCCACCTAGCCAGGCCTCTTACCGCTCCGGTTGGTGGCCAATTCCTGGTCGTGGGAAGAGAGGATCTCCTTGTACAGCTCTTCTGCCTGCTGGTACTTGCCCTGCTTCAGGTATGAGGATGCCTGGCAATGGGGCGGGAAAGGAAGAAGGCCACGTGAGCAGGAGGAGGAGGATCAGACCTGCTGAGTTGGCTGTTTTGCCTTCAGGAGGTTTAGCCGGCTGCTTTGCACCAGCTGAGGTTGTAGCAATGGGCCAAAAAGGAAAAGCAGGCTGCCCCCAAAGAATGCTGCAAAGGTGAGTCAATCAGCTGGGTTGGTTGGTTAAAAATACATTTTGATTGATCATTCCACACCCTGAAGGAGTGGAACGACAACACCGAGGCCAGATTATGACTTATGCATGCCTAAATTCTTTTCCATACATGGCTGCCCTTTTTTTGGCCACAGCATCGCATCTCTATTCAGCTGAAGACTGTAGAAGCAAAGTTGAACATGTGGTAACACTGTACATTGCACATGCAGATCCTCACTAAACTCTGCAGCTGCACATTTCACTTTTTTTTTTTTTACAATTCTGTTTCACAGTGATGCAGTTCACTAAGGCACAATCATCACATAACTTGGCAAACCTACAGTCACACTCCTTAATGTAGGATCTTAGCCCAGATTGTATGCATGTAGCATTCTTGCATCCGTGTATGTACATGGATGCACATGGATGATGCTTGTTGCTGTTGTGTGCCTTCAAGTCTTTCCCGACTTACGCCGACCCTAAGGTTCTGGACTATGACTCTGGAGACCAGTGTTCGAATCACCACTGGGCCATGAAAACCCACTGGGGGAACTTGGGCAAGTCATTCTCAGCCTCAGAAAGTCCTGTGATGGGTTCGCCTTAGAGCCACCATAAGTCTGAAATGACTAGAAAGCACACAGTAACAACAAGGTGAACATATCACAGGGTTTTCTTGGCAAGATTTGTTCAGCAGGGGTTTGCCTTTGCCTCCTCTGAGGCTGAGAGAGTGGGACTTGCCCAAGGTCACCAAATGGGTTTACATAATTCGAACCCTGGTCTTATGGTGTCCTATTCCAATACTCAAACTGCTGTCCCATACTGTCTCATCCAACCAACGTAGAGCCATTCAATCAATTGTTGAATGGTGAGTCAATACAGAAGTAAATCCAGTCGATTCAATGGTTTTATTCTAGTCAGGACTAGCAGTAAGAGTTAGTCCTCAGACTGCTGCTATCTAGGACTTGTGGTTCAAAAATATAACTTTTGCATGCTCTGGTCCACAGCAATCCAACACTTCGTTGGTCCTGGCAATGCAGCAGGTGTAGCATTACAGTGCCTTAGTCCTAAATGCAATTGTTAGTGCCAATCCAAGCCTATGGAATCAATGCGAATTTGGTAAGTCAACACTTTAAAAAGTTCCACTGATTCTATGGGCCTACTCTATTCATAATTGGATGTTGGCTTGTCTTCTAGTCCACCGACCTACTCCAAATCTCTTTCTCCCCATAAAGCTTACCAAGTTGTTCTTGGTTTTTGCGACATTGGGGTCATCAGGACCAAGTTGGGTCTGGTAGATACGGAGCGCCCGCTGGTAGTACTGCTCCACCTCCTCAAACTTGCCCTGGTTCTGGCACAAGAGAGCCAGGTTGTTTAGCTGCTTGGCCACATCTGGATGATCTGTGCCCAATACCTTCAAAACAAAACAGAGAAGGCACAACACTGAAGCAAGATCCTCCACTTTGTTCTTTGTTCTCCACCCATCCTTTGCTTCCAAATATTCTTCAATAAATTGGGGGTTTGTTCATCCGC
Organism: Gambelia wislizenii; assembly: GCA_030847615.1. Taxonomy (NCBI): domain Eukaryota; kingdom Metazoa; phylum Chordata; class Lepidosauria; order Squamata; family Crotaphytidae; genus Gambelia; species Gambelia wislizenii. The sequence continues at coordinate 38,006,659 of JAUMIR010000010.1, forward strand.
TGGTGATATTCTGGACATCTATAAAAATGTTGATGCATTTATATTACAGAAAATAAAGTTACAGAAAATAAGGTTATCCAGGTCTCTCTCACGCACACACACGCACCCTATACGTGCAGGGGATACATTCCCAGACTTTTTGTGAATATCTGAAACCGTGGGTAATAGCAAACCCCATAGAACCATGCTGGAGGACCTAGGAAATGGCTAGAAAGACCCTATTATTTTGGATGTTGAGTAACTGAAACCACGGTACTGGTCACATGCATACAATATACTGCATTGTTAAGTGTATCCCAATGGTCTATTGGCAGGGGGAATACTGGAGGTAATAGGTGATTGAATATCTGAATGAGATTTTTTGAAAAGCTATGATAGAGTCAATTAGTTAAGTTGAGTCGGAGCAGAGACTGTGATCAGAACATTCCGGTTTAGTTAGAATTTAGTTAGTTTGGGGTATGAGTCTGCAAGGTGTTTGAATACGTATGCCTGCATAGTTAAAACCTCTGAGAAAGACACTTCTTTCTACAAAGTCTTTTTATGCCTGCCCAGCCCTGCTTTCTTCCTTGTTCTCTTCCCAACTAGTTTTTAGCAACATGGGCATTGGGAGGATGGTGAAACAGGACTGGAGAAGCACAGACTTTTGGTGATGGGTTGAAAAAGCATGTCTATAGTAAAGAATGCAATGAAGTCTGAGCAGGGAAAGAGCAGGATTCTACCCTTGCTGATCCAACTGCCATGTCTTCATCCTTACATCAGGTAAGGTAAACAGCCCTTGGAATATCCGTTGCTGAGCATGCATGAAAAGCAAAACAAAAAGACAAGGGGAGAGCAATAAGCTGTACCAGCAACCACCAGAATGTTTTTTAAAAGCCCACACTGATCTATAAGTTTGACCACCAAAATAGAAATTATTAGAAAAGTGGAGGCTGGTGAAAGGAAAGAAGTCATCCCTGAATGTATTTTGGAAGATGGCTCAAGAAGATTAAAAATATCTTTCTTTCTTTTTATTTGTGCAATGGACGTTCCATTTCACATGTGCATAATCTTTAGTTTTGTATACAAAGTCTGCTGAAAACCAAGAGGGAAAACATCTGCAATTTTCCAAATTTCCAGGGCTGAGTAGGGATTTGAACACTGATCTTCCAGAGTCCCAGTCCAACACTCAAAACGCTAACGTTGTGCTGATTCTCTAAGAAGTTACCTGCTTATCATAGACATTTTTAAAAAAACAAAACATTTTTCCCTTGTGGACTTTACCTTCTCACGGATCTCCAAGGCTCTCTTGCACAGAGGTTCTGCTTCCTTATACTTTCCCCGTTTGCCGTAGAGCACTGCTAAGTTGTTCAATGTGGCGGCCACCTACAAGGAGCAACGGAAAGAGTTTGTGTGTGTGTGTATGTCTGTATATGCACGTGTCCATAGTTTGGGTGGGTGCAGCCCTCCAAGCTCCCCTTGGCTAATGAGGACCCCTAGCTCGGACAGTTGCTCACCCCTGGTGTAGCACTAAAAGATAACTAAACCCTGGAGCAGAGAATCCAAGATTAAAATTGTAATTTTATTGGATTCTCTGCTCCAGGGTTTAGTTATCCTTTTATTTCTTCATATTGTTGGCTTTTTATAATTGGAAGTGGGATTAGTTTATCCTGGTTATTTTTTGGCAGAACCTTTCAGTTTGGTTTTTTTTGGTCATACGTCTTGGGTTTTCTGGCTGTAGGGACTTTTGTTGGATTGCACTAAAAGATAAAACAGGTTGCTGTTCTGGGATCCCACCTCTTATGCCCTTGGTCCCACTTTCGCTGAAATGCAATTCAGGATGAAAAATGTACCCCACCCTACTTTTAGGGCCTAAAAATCCTAAAAGCACCACATCCCTTCTGATCTTGGAAGCTAAGCAAGGTCAGCCCTGGTTAGTGCTTGGATGGGAGATCTCCAATGAACACCAGGTACTGGAGGCTCTATTTCAGAAGAAGGGATTGGCAAAACCACCTTGAGGATTCTTTGCCAAAGAAAACCCATTGAAATTCATGGGGTCACCATAAGCCTTTCCTGATAACTATCTCGGCCTGAAGACTCAGCTGTCCTTTCCCTTTGAGCTGCCATTGGATTTTTTTTTTAATTACTGTATGTTTTAATTTTTTTTTCTAATTTAATATATTTTCAATTATTGTATGTTTTTAATCCTTTTTAATATAATATTATTTTAAGGGGTGGGCGGGCTAGGGTACTGCTATTATGGAGTTTTTATATTGTAATCCACCCCAATTGCATTGCAGAGGGGTGGGATAGAAATAAATATTATTATTATTATTATTATTATTATTATTATTATTATTATTTATTAACAGGTGACTTGAAGGCACAGATACACACAATAGCTGACTGTGGTCCCTTTTTTGCAAATGCTGTAGGCTAGAACTTCCAGAGCATGGGAAAAGGTGCCTTTTTGGACTGCCACTCCCAGAATCCCCCAGCCAGCTAGGCTGGCTGGGGGATTCTGGGAGTGGCAGTCCAAAAAGAACAACCTTCCCCAAGCCCAGAAGGATTGCCAAAGAATCAAGCTACATTTCAGAGGAAGGAACTGGCGAAACCACCTCTGAGTACTCCTTGCCTTAGGAAAACCCTAGGAAATTTATAGGGTTGCCATAAATCGAAAGGAGACTTGAAGGCACACACACACACTTTCCTTTTAAAACATTTCTAAGCCTCAAGTAACTAGGGTTCCCCACCCACGAGAGAAACAGGCAGATGCAACCTTCAGGGCCTCCACCCAGAGGTCTGTGAGACTCAATGCCATCTGTACAGCTCTGCACACACAATGCTTTTGCACATTGCTGCGAGGCCTGCGACACTCACGGCAGGATGCTCCACGCCCAGCGTCTGTTCCCGGATGTCCAGGGCGTCATTGAGCAGGTCTGTTGCTTCCTTGAATTTGCTCTGGTCCCTGCGGCAGGAGAAATGGCATTTCTATGAAATGTGCCAGTGCGCACCACTGGCAAAGAAGGGAGGTCATACTGAGGATGGAGCAAGCTTGTTTTCTGCTGCTCCAGAGACTAGGACACGGAGCAATGGGTTCAAACTCCAGGAGAAGAGATTCCACCTCAACATGAGGAAGAAGTTCCTGACAGTAAGAGCTGCTTGGAAGTGGAATTCACTGCTCTCTGGGGATGTGGTGAAGTCTCCTCCTTTGGAGCTTTTTAAGCAGAGGCTGTATGGCCATCTGTCACACTTTTGCACCTTAGATATGCCGAACACTACTTGTCAACAGCAACTGATGAAAATAAAAATGCGAGTTGTGGTTGCCATCTTGTGCCCGTTGGGACAGCAAAAGCAGATAGCCTCGCATGCCTACGATTTTGCCAGACACATTAGGACAAGTTGATCCTGCTTCAAATTTGTGTGAGTATGCATCAATTCATATTTTTCCCCCTCGTATGAACCCCAGGGTATGAACCTCCACTCAGCCATGGCAACCCACTGGGTGACCTTGGGTGAGTCATATTCTCTCAGCCTCAGAGGAAGGCAAAGGCAAACCCACTCTGAACAAATCTTGCCAAGAAAACCCTGTGATAGGATCGCTTTAGGGTCACTCTAAATGGGAAACAACTTGAAGGCACACAACAACAACAACAACAACAACAACAGCAACACCTCCAGGATTGTGGATTCCAGATGTAAAATTAGTCTGAAGGAATGCACCCTAAGACTGACCCTTTCATGTCCTCACTTAAAGCCTTTCAAGTCTTTTTGCAGAAAACACACACAAAAACATTTGTTCAGGATGGAGTGAAAAACAGGCCGGCTGCTAGCACATCCCACCCAATGGAAGTCTTCTGAACCAAGGTCCGGCTCTCACTGGAACCAAAATCAAAGACCCCGGGGCCCCTTCCTGGCTCAACACCGCATCTCCCTCTTACCTATAGACCAGGGCCAGGATGTTAAGCATGGTGGCCACATCCGGGTGGCTGTGTCCAGAACTCTTCTCCAAATCCTCCAAGGCTTGCTTGCAGAGCGGGACGGCCACTTCGTAGCGCCCCTGAGAGGCGTATTGGATGACCAGGTTATGCAGGGTCCGCAGCCGCGCAGGAATCTCGTAGCCCCCTTGCTGAGCGGCGGAAGCAGCAGCAGCACTCGGTTCCTGCCCGCCTGGGGAAGAGAAAGAACCAAAGGCTGGTGAAAAGTCAGCTTTAGAAAACCAGGCTTGGCAGAAAGCAGATCTTGATTTACTCGTGAGTAACGAGTGTGGAGTTTGGAGCAAATCTGCTGCAGATCATTTACAGAGTAAGTCACTATCCCTGTGCGCACACACACTCACACACTGTTTATTCTACACCCCTAAACTAGGCTGGTAAAACCCTACGTGTATAACAATGCAGGTTATAGGCAGCACTTATAAAAGGCTACCTTTTTGGATTTCAACTCCCAGCATTCCCCAGTGAGCAAGCCATGGGGATTCTTCGTATGGAACCTGGGATTTGTAGTTTCACAAGGTCTTTAACCTTCTTGGCCAAAGAGTGCTGGTGCCCCACCAAACTACAAAATTCCAGGATTCCATAGGAAGGAGCCATGGCAAATAGTCCAGTTTCAAACTGGATTATTTGTGTATTGTAGATATGGCTGTAGTCCAAATAAAGCTTCCCCCCAAAAAACTCAGTAATTTGTTAACTACGAAGCTCCTCCCAGTGTATGATTCACGGTGCTTACCTCTGCCCCACGACACATCATTTCGCACCCAGCTCCAGTGGCTGCTGGTGGCTTTCACATCAGTTAGTGGGTGGCTCCACCCTGGACTTTAAACTGCAGTGTATGTAGTGAAATTAATCCTTTATACACTAGATGCAACTTGGCTTCATTAATTAAAAAGCAAAAGTTTTATCTTCTGCACTAAGAGATTTTAAATTGGATTGGGTTTTTAAAACATCGTATGCCACCTTGAATCCCATGCTGGGAGAAAAGCAGGATATAAATTAAACAAACAAACAAATAAATTTGTTTGTCTTATTAAAATATTTCTATAACAACCCATATCCAAGGATCGCAGAGTAGCATACAATAAAGTCAACTTAAAATAACTTTAAACAGATGGGAAGCATATTAAACAATTAAAAGAAGACACCGTAAAACAAGCGTAAGACCAACCATGTGAAACCACGCATGTGGGAGATTTGGGTAGAACCCATTTTAGATCTTTTATAAAAAGCAATGGTTTTATTTGTTAGTGGGACTGAAAGCCAGTGTTGGCGCCAAATGGGCCTTGGAGGGGACGGTAGTCCAAAACCACTACACTGACCCACATGCTGCTCTCCTGACTTACTTTAAATCCCTGAAGCCACCTTGCATGGCCATTTCACAGTGAACAGGAAATATTGGCTACACACACACACACACACACATACACAAAACCCCATAGCCAGATGCACAATGATGACACCAGCACAGAGATCTGTGAGGGTCTTCTTAGCGTGCGTGTGTCTCAACACTTCTGTAATCATTATGTGTGTGTGTGTTTGTGTCTGGCAAACAATGGGAAAGGGCTGCTAGGTGCTTCTCTGATCCTTCCCACACGTGGGCTGAGATTGTGTGACTTGCCCAAGGTCACCCGGTGGGTTTTCATAGCAGATCAGGGATTCGAACCCTGGTCTCCAGTGTCGTAGTCCAATGCTCAAACCACTATGCCATGCTGGTGCTCACATCTCTGGCATCCAGGAGTAGTCAAAGCAGAGCTCTTAGTCCTGAAGTCTGCACACACACCCCTGTTGTGTGGGCCTGACCCAACGGACCCCTGCCCATCCGCACTGTGCATCAGCATCAGCACCCCCCGATTGCGTTGCAGAGGGGCGGGATAGAAATAAAATTTTATTATTATTATTATTATTATTATTATTATTACACACCTGGTCTCTGCTCATCCTCATCGCTGGGGAACAAGGAGGACAAACTATCCTTCCTCTGCTCCGAGTCTTCTTTCTCTGCCTGGGGGGAGAGAGCAGAGATTGAACCCGGAACTCCTGGACACACGTTTTTAAAACACACACACACACATTGGCCTGAATCCTATTATAAGTCCTATGTACATATGTTTTAAATTGTTCTAATATTGTGAACAATTCCGTTCTACTTTAATGTTGACTTTTTGCATCTTTTTTTTCAAATTATACTGTAATCATTTTAGTTTGTAAGCCTCCTCAAGTCTCAATCTTGGGGCAAAAGGAGGTCTATAAATAAAATGATGAGGCAGATTAGACCCATTGAATCAGGAGAGGGAGGGGATTTCCTCAGGTGTCAATGTGCCATTCAACAATTCTTTTGGTAGGCCTATTTAAGTTAGGATCAATTAACAGTTTGAGACTATCGTTTTTACTGAAATATCTGCCATTTACAAACTGGGGAAATGAGGCAGAGGAACACACAAGGTAACAAACGAGGAGGGATGGGAACTACTGGGAAAGAAATGCTCAATCAATAGCCATCCACAAGCTGACCCCCTCCAGATTTTGTGTGTGTGTGTGTGTGTGTGTGTGTGTGTGTGCCTTCAAGTAGCCTGTCGACTTATGGAGAACCCCTGAATTTCAGAGGGTTTTCTTAGGCAAGGAACACTCGGAGGTAGTTTTGCCACTGAAATAGAGCCTAGAGCACCTGGGATTCCTTGGCAGTCCTTTGGGACTTGGGAAGAAGTCTTCTTTTTTGGACTACCACTCCCACAATTGGCTTGGGGATTCTGGGAGTGACAGTACAAAATTGTACCTTTCCCTATGCCCTGCCACATTTGGGGGAAAGGGACCAAGGTCAGGTCTTATGTGTGTATGGATCTTCAAGTTGCCTGTTGACTTATGGTGCTCCCGTGAATTTCAGAGGGTTTTCTTAGGCAAGGAATCCTCAGAGGTGGTTTTGCCAGTTCCTTCCTCTCAAATAGAGCCAACAACACCTGGGATTCATTAGTGGTCTCCCATCCAAATACCAACCAGGTCTGACCCTGTTTAGCTTCTGAGATCAGAAGGGATCTGGTGCTTTGAATTTTAATTTGCTTTATGGAAGTTGCCTTGGGTCCCATCTAGGGAGAAAGGCAGCATAAAAATAAAATAATATAATAGTAATAAATAAATAAATAATATGAAATGATTTAAACCCATCACAAGAACAACACAGCACATGCATTCCCACGAAAGACCATTTCTACAGAGCCATTTAAGCACCATTTGTTCAGACACAAATAGGTCTTTTACCCACTGGTGGAAGGAGAGCAGAGAAGGCCGGCCAGCCTAGTCTCCAGTGGCAGAGAGTTCCACAGCTTGGGAGCTTGCCACTACCTCCCAAAGAGGCTCTCTACAAATGAACTGACTCCTGCCCAGACCTCAGTCTCCCGTGACCCGTCCCGCGCACCCAGTCCGCACCTGATCCTCCTTGGGGTCGTACTGCTTGAGCTGGTTCAAGAACTCCAGGTGTTTCTTCTCTTCCTCCAGCTGGGCCACGATCTCCTCGCTGTGCTGCAGCCGCAGCTGGGTCAAGGCCAGCTCGTCCCTCAGCCATAGGTTCTCCTGGCACAGCCGCTTCACCTGGGCGCGCAGCTTCTGTTTCTCGGCCTCGAGGGCCCCAATGTGAGAGGACAGCGCGATCATCATCTGCGTGAAGGAGAGGAGAAGAAAACACAGCAGATTCCTAAGGACGACACACTCAGGTGTCAATGGAAATGCAACGTTTTCGGGTTGTTGTGGAAAGAGGTCTGAATACCTCCATCCGCAATGGCGCTTCGTGGTGCTATCCGTCTTCACAGCCATTTAGCAGAAGAGGAGCACCTGGCTATATTCTTGCAGCTTTAAGAGTTGCTTTAAACTGCTTTTAATTGCCTTGTTAGTTTGGTTATATAATAATAATAATAATAATAATAATAATAATATTTTATTTATATCCCGCCCCTCTGCAATGCAATCGGGGCGGCTTACAATAGAAAAACCCCATAATCACAATACCCTAGCCCACCCACCCCTTAAAATAATATTAAATTATGATGGATTAAAACAGGCAATAATTAAAAATATATATAAATTAGAAGAAAAAATTACAACATACAATCACAGCCTAGAAAGGACAGCTGAGTCTTGGGCCGGGATAATTATCCAGTTATACAGTTGTCCCTTCACATTCGCTGGGGTTTGGTCCCAGGACCCCCTGTGAATACCCAAATCCGTGAATACTCAAGTCCCATTATATGCAATGGCCAAGCAAAATGGTGTCCCTGATATAAGATGGCAAAATCAAGGTTTGCTTTTTGGATTATTATTTTTTAAAGAATATTTTCAAACTGTGAATACTTAACACCGTGAATGCCAAATCCGTGAATGTGGAGGGACAACTGTACAGGTTGACCCCCATATCCATGGATTCAGTATCCATGGATTCATAGATTCACATCAGAAAAAAAATATGTTTTCTCTAGGCATTTCTAGGTCCTCCAATGTGATTCTATGGTCAGCTTCACTCACTGGTAGAAAGTGTCATTCCCACCCACCCTTGAGAGTTCGTCTTCCTTGGAAGACGATGCAGACGTACCTCAGTTGGAGCAGACACCTGATAGCCAGCCGGATCCTCCTCCAATTCAGCAAAAATCAGGGCAGAAAGAGGGGCTGGCGGAGAGCCCCCTTCCTCAGGCCCCGAGGAAGGCTGAGGCTCCGGCGTTTGGCTCGGACCACCCTCCGCAGGTGGAGCAGAAGGCTGAGTTCCAAGCATCACGGAGAACATGGGAGCAAAACGCCCTCCTTCAATAGTGCCTGAAATCAGGGCATGGGCTGAGCCGGGTGCTTTTATAAGCGGGGAACTTCCTCCAGTCAAAGTCCTGGATTCAAATTCAGTTCACATTTGGCTTTTGTAAATACTGGGTTTATGACCGTTGGATTGTTTTAAGCACTTTTAAAGTACCCTGTTATCGCCATTCCTTGGGTTCTGTTCTAATATATTCTAATTTACTGCTTTCTGGACCTTGGGCTGTATGATCCTGAATACTTCTTGCTTCCATAGCTGCTGACTTCAGTACCCTGAACTCTTGTTCAGTGTTGAGAGCAGGGCAGGAAGGGGTGTTGGAAACTCCCCTCTTTGTGTCCCGATGGTCAGCTGAACGGACCTTCTTCCCCTGTTACCGCTGCGGGACTTTAAGGTGGACTGGGAGGGGGCAACTACATAGTTTTACAGTAAGTCTATATAATCTTATTGAATACAGAGCAGTTACAGATCCAAAACTGCAATACAAGTCACTCCGCTGAATCATTATCTGTGGTTTTAGTTATTCATGGCTGAAAAAATAGGGACACATACCACAGAGTTGCACTGGAAAATGCCTAGGGAAGCATCCTCCCTAGGCATCTTCTAGATCCTCCAATGAAACTCTGGTATGTTTGTACCGGAAGTTAACAGGGTTCACCATTATCTGCAATTTCACTTATAAACGGTAATCCTGGGAACATCTCCTCCGCAGATATGGGGACGACTTGTATTGGATGCCAGACAATACCTGTGCTTCCGCAATGCCCAGCTCGATCCCCTCCAAGCTCTTCCACACCAGGTCATGTTTTTCCTCCAGAAGTTCCAAGGCCTGCAAGTCCACCGACTCTGGATCTGCGGCCGCCTCGTCCCTCTCGTCCATCAACTGCCGCTCCTTGAGCAACGCCTCCTGCAGTCGTTGGTGGATGCTCTTGTTCTCACTCCGCAGGGCTTCCAGGCCCTTCATCACCTGGCGAGTGTTGACGATGATGTCCTCGGCTGTCATCCTCTCCAGCTGGCTGTCCCCAACTCCCACCATGACTGACATGGTGGTGCAGAGTCACCTGGGAAGGAAAGGAGGCTGCAGTGGTGCGTACTTCCGGTCCAAAGGGCAGTTAGGGAATTCACACTTCGGGACCTAAATGTCTAAAAGAGGAAGGGGGAAAGTATCAGGGTTCAAAATATTTTATCCAGCTTTACCCTGTGTTAGCCCTGGTGGTCATGAGGATTGCCTGGGGGGCAAAACGGGGCAAAAGCCCAGCATCGTCAGGACTGCAGAGCTCTAAGACGGGGGGCAAGATGGGGTAAATAGTCCATCTAGATAAGACCTCTGTTTTCAAACAGGAAAAATATGTTCTGTGTCTGAATGACCAGGTTTTGAGCAACTGTAGTTGGTACATAACTCGTAACAATGCTTAATGACATTACCAGGGCCATCTCCAGGTCTTAGGTTTCAGCCCTGAAATCCCAGGGTCTGGGATGAGCCTAAACTGGCAACCTTAGGTCAATTCCACACAGAGATCCATAATAGGGTTGCCTGGTCTGGACCATCCCCGGCCATACGATTTTCAGGCCAAAATTTGAGCTAAGGTTGGCCTTTGCTGACATCAAGAGGGTGGACCCCGGTCACGTCACAAAGGGGAAGGGAGGATGCTTAGCTAACTAAGCAAACATATAGACCAGCCTGGATTGTTTTGCAAGTTGCAACAAATCAAGTAAGCTTTGCGACTGGCATGGCCAGCCTTTGGCTACATACGGTCCATGGCCCACACTTTCCTCACTCCTGCTTTAGGGCTATTCTTTGCATACCTGGAGCTGAACACAACTTGGTTTGCTCCCTGGGGGTTTGGGCGGGTTGCACCCTGGGAGCCCTGCGTCATCATTTGGATGGATTCTGAAACAGGTTCCGCTGGCCTGATGCTCCAAGCAAAGCAAGCTGCAACATGTCGGTGGGCCCAGCCCTTCTCCAAAGCCATGCATCACACCACTTGCATCACAAGGTGGAAACCTCATGGCTGCTCATTTGCTTACAGAATGTTGGTCCTCGCTAACCACTATGCCTCATCGGGCCCAAGGAATCCCTTTTTCTGCTAGGATTGCTGCGTCTCTGCAAGACCAGTAGAGAACAACAATGTCGCCTTTGCAACTGCTGGCAGGCTGCACAGATTCAATGCCAGCAGTTTGCTAAGCATTGTATTCTACTTCGTCACCCTCCTCCTCCTTCTTTTCCTCCTCCTTTCTTTTTCCCAGCCCAGGGTTGAAGGCATCTTACAAAGGTTAAAACAGGTATGTGTGTGCAGGCCCCTTCAAGTTACCTACCAACTTGTGGCAACCCCCTGAATTTCAGAGGGTTTTCTTAGGCAATGAACCCTCAGAGGTGGTTTTGCCAGTTTCTCCATCTGAAATAGAGCCTACAGCATGCATTATTTGTTGATAGTCCTTTGGGGCTTGGGGAAGGTTCTTCCTTTTGGACTGTCAGTCCCAGAATCCCCCAGACAGTATAGCTAACTGGGAGATTCTGGGAGTGGCAGTCCAAAAAAGCACCTTTTCCATGCTCTGGAAATTCAGAAGGGATCTGGTGCTTTTAAGGTATTTAGTACCTGTGTGTGTGTGTTTATGTGCCTTCAAGTTGCCTGTTGGTTTATGACGACCCCATGAATTTCATAGGATTTCCTTAGGCAAGGAATCCTCAGAGGTGGTTTTGCTAGTTCCTTCCTCTGAAATATAGCCTATGGGTTTGGACTAGATGGCCCTTGGGGTCTCTTCCAACTCTACGATTCTATATATCTGTGATGGTGGTAGGGCAGACAAAAAGCCCTCCCGCAAAGATGTTAAGGTTCAGGCAGATTCATATAGGGAGATATAGTCTTTTAAGTAGCCTTGACCCAAGGTGCATCACACTTTATAGGTCACGACCAGCATTTTATTCCAACTACCTGATAACATGGCACAGAGGGTGAATAGCTGCATTAATCTGTTTCAGCAAAATTAAGAAAGCTCAAAATCCTTTGGCTAGAATCCTACATTGTCCAGGCAGAATAGACCACTCCGTCTACCCAGTTCTGCATCACTGTGGTCAGGAGGGCAATTGTACAAAGAGTTACTGAATACCTCCTTCTGCAATGTCAAGGTGGGAACCTGGCGGAATACAAAGACCACTCCTCTGCTTCCAAAAAAAACCCCAACCTACCTATCAGAGCTGTGGATATGAAGTCAAAGTCAGTAGAAATGTGCCAACCCCAACTCAAAATAAAAATGTATATTATAACAATATATGGTGAGTATATTATTTTATACTTATATTTTACCTTTTAAAAATATTAAATGCCTTGTTTGTTGCATATATACTTTCATGGGAATTTAGGGAAGTTTTCTTGTTCAGAAATTTTTATCCAATAAATATATTTTATGTCCTATCCATCCAAGAAGCTGGATGATTCACATAATGATGAGGAAATGCCTTGTGCTACCATTTTAATACAGTAAATTTGTTATTGCTAATTCAGATCCATTTGCTATTTATTTATTGCTATTTATACATTTGCTATTGGAACCAGACAGTATAAAAATAAGAGGAATCAGAGCAGAAGGTTTGGTGTACGGACTCCACAGCCTGGCTACCTTTTCCAAAAAGACATGAATCAAAACTAAAAAAGGCCACTGTAGTGCAGGTTTGGAAGGAGACACAGCTCTGGTCGCCTGTGGCGAGCTGAAGTCTCCTTTGGGTGAACCAGCTAAAGGAAGCACAGAAATTGGATCCAATGTTGAATGTATTCTATATTATTAATATTGTTATCATGGAAATCGTTTACAGATTAAAAATTAAAACTGGCAATTTTTAAAAAGAAGTTGGCTCTATTTTTCTCTTGCAGGTAACAAATGCCTATTCTAGGTATCCCTGGGCTAGTTACTTTTATGACATATCTGGAAGCCCACCCCAGGGGTGCAAAGATCAGGAATAAAGGTGCAAGGCATAAAGGTTCAAACCTACCAGGTGGTTGGCATCTTTTCTGATCTGACCCAGTCACTCCTCACCTCCCTGGTGCAAAGCCCACTGCGATTGCCTAACCGTAGGAAAAGACAGTCTGCACATGCTCAGAGGGTGGGAAGCAGATCCCAGGACCAAATCTAGCCTGCTCAGGAACACCAGCTGGCCTTGCAATTGCCGTGTGTGTTTGTGTGTAAAGGAATAGGTAGCTGCTGTGGAAAATAATCCTCCAGATGTGGCTCCCTCTATGCTTCTGTCCTACAAAATCTATTTAGCCCCAGCCTGCATAGGCAATGACTTGGGATTATGGGAGCTGCAGTCCAAAAGACACCAAACACCCCTTGGTTCCCTGTGCCTGCTGAAAACGGCCATAATGTATTCCAGCTGCCAAAGACAGGCCCAATTGCCAAAGCCTGCAAATCGATACTCGCCTGGGGTGATTTGGAAGCTTTTCCAGGCAACCAGCCAAGGCATCTTTCCCACGTGGAAGTGCAAAGCATCTCTCCTTGATTCCTAGTTATCTCTCAGACTACACTTTACAACAAAAGCAACTAACATCAGCATATTTGGGCTACTCTCTCTCAGGGAGCTGCACATAAACAAATAAAAGGAAGAGTGGCAGGGAGTTCCACTGCTTCCTCCTTGGGATGGGATGGCTTCTTTTACTGCACTGCACACTGTAAAGGTCCTTTCACACTACACAATTATAGCATTATGATTCCATTTTAACTGCCATGACTACATCCTATGGAATCCTGGGATTTGTAGTTTAGTGAGGGGGTACTTTGTATTCTTAGCCAGAGAGTGCCAGTGCCTCATCAAACTACAGATCCCAAGGTTCCAAAAGAACAGATTGGAGGATTCTAGGAGTGACAGTCCAAAGGGGAAACTTTTCCCATGCTCTGGAAGTTCTAGCCTGCAGCATTTGGGGGGAAAGGACCAAGGTCAGATCTTGTTTGTGTGTGAATTTCACTGGGTTTTCTTGGACAAGGAATCCTCAGGGGCCTTTTTATACTGATATAGTTGTCCCTCTATATCCATGGATTCGGTATCCACAGATTTAAGGAACCACGGCTTGAAAATATTCTTAAAAAAAAATAATAATCCAAAAAGCAAGCCTTGATTTTGCCTTCTTTTGCACATAGTGGGACCAGGACTGGTTTAAAGAATTTTGGGGGCCCCTGCAGTGTTTTATTTTCGGGGGCCCATACGTTTATCTCAAGTCAATACAACCTAACTCAACCTAAGTTATTCACAGTACAGGATATTCAGATTATTACTAATAATGCTTTTGCAGGAGGAGGATAACAACCAGGGCCGGTTTAAGGCATTTTGGGGGGCCCTGCAATGCTTTATTTTGGGGGCCCATATGTTTATCTCAGGTCAATGTCACCTAACTCAACCTAAGCTACTCACAGTACAGGATATTCAGATTATTACTAATAATGTTTTTGCAGGAAGAGGGTTACTACAGGGGACCCCCACAATGATGGGACCCCCGGTCCTGAGTGGGACTTGAGTATTCACGGATTTTGGTATCCACGGGGGTCGTGGAACCAAACCCTAGCCAATAGGAAGGGACAGCTTATATGTTTTTAATTGATACCTGCTTTTAACCAATGTTACCTCTATGTGTTAATGTGTTGTTCCCTACCTCGATCCATAGGAGGAGGTGTGCAAGAAATATTATTATTATTATTATTATTATCATCATTATTATCATCATCATCATCATAATCATTAATCATCTAACCAACCAGGTTCTTGGAAAGCAACTCCTTGGATTTGTTTGCAGGCAGTGGGGAGATAGGGAGGGAAGGACCAGCTCGCCCCCCTCCCTCCTTCCCCCCATGGCAAAGCCCTCCTGCTTACCTGGCTCCAGAGGCGAGGGGAGGGTGGGCTGGGGGGAGATCCTCGCTTTCTGGTGGTGGGGGTCTTGAAGGACCCCGGCCCCCTTCCTCCTCCTCCTCTGCTCTGCTCCCTGCGAGAGAAACAGGCGCTCAGGTTGGAGGTACACCCTTCTTTTTTTGCAGGGGGGGTTGGAATCTGCCTCCGGGGAGGGCAAATGTTAGGGGTCCCCCTTCCCAAACCACCCCAACCTCCCCCTGGGGACCCCAGCACGCCCCCCTCCCCAGGGCCAGGGGGTGCCCTAATCCTGCGGCCCCTTGGCAGCCGGGGGGAGGCAGAGCATCCCTGGAGGCTGCGGGGCAACAGGTGAGCTGGATGATGGAGGACCCCCCGGACCCCCGCCTGGACCCCCTCCAGGGATGCCCCGTCTCCCCACCTGCGCTGGGGTCCGGAGCCGCCACCGCCGCCGCCGCCTCTCCCGCTCCGCCTCCCGCGGCTCCTCCCCGCCCGCCTCCCGCGCCGGCTGGGCGGCTCACCTGCCTGCGCCGCCCCCGGCCTCGCCTCCATCTTGGCCGCAGGCCACGCCCGTAACACGGCAGACCCCCGGATCGCCCTTACGCCAGCTTCTTTTCTTCTTTTGGGATCATAGAATCCTAGAGTTGGAAGGGATCCCCAAGGGTCATCTAGTCCAACCCCATCCTGCCCTGCAGGAATACCCAATCCAAGCACTCCCGACAGATGGCCATCCAGCCTCTGATGAAAAAACCTCCAAAGAAGAAAACTCCACCACAATCCCGGGCGGTGTATTCCTTAGAATCGTAGAGTTGGAAGAGAGCCCAAGGGCCATCTAGTCCAACCCCATTCTGCTATGCAGGAAGACCCAATTAAAGCCCTCCTGACAGATGGCCGTCCAGTCTCTGTTTAAAAACCTTGAAAGAAGGAAACTCCACCACACTCCTAGGCAGCAGCATATTCTCCTGTTGAATTACAGAACCGTAGATTTGGAAGAGATCCCAAGGGTCATCCAGTCCAACCCCATCCTGCCCTGCAGGAATACCCAGTCCAAGCACTCCTGACAGATGAACATCCAGCCTCTGTTTCAAAACCTCCAAAGGAGGAGACTCCACCACACTCCCAGGCGGTGTATTCCATAGAATCGTAGAGTTGGAAGAGATCCCAAGGGCCATCTAGTCCATCCCCATTCTGCCCTTCAGGAATACCCAGTCCAAGCACTCCTGACAGATGGCCACCCAACCTCTGTTTAAAAACCTCCAAAGAAGGAGACTCCACTATACCCCCAGGCAGCAGCACATTCCACTTCCAAACAGCTCTTACCAGTCAGGAAGGTGAGGCCCTCCAAGGTCCCCTGAGGAGACCAATATGCTCCCTCAAACTTCTCACAGTTACCCACCATGGTCCCACCTGTTGTTTTCCTGTCGGAGAGCCAAGGGTGGGTCAGTCTGGTTACCCTAATTTAATTTAATTTAATTTAAGCTATCCTACTGGCTTCAAGGCAGAAAGCAGAGGTAGAGCAGAGTGGAGTGTGAGCCCTGACACCACAACGGCTGGCAGGGGAGAAGGAAGGAAGCTAAGTGCACAAATGCATATACAGTTGTCCCTTCACATTTCTTGGGGTTTGGTTCCAGGACCCCCTGTGGATACCAAAATCTGTGGATACTCAAGTCCCATTATATGCAATGGCATAGCAAAATGGTGCCCCTTATATACGATGGCAAGATCAAGGTTTGCTTTTTGGATTATTATATTTTAAAGAATATTTTCAAGCTGTGAATACTTAAATCCATGGATATCAAATCCATGGATATGGAGGGACAACTGTAGATCCTCCGGAGTCTTTGCAAGTTGCAGCAGCACATGAGTGAAGGCTTTCAAACTGTAGCAAGCTGGTTCTTTCCTCGCTTGAGCAAAAGATCAGTCCCCAGCCCTTTCCTCTTGCCTGGAGCTGAGACCACCACCAGGGGTGGATAATTTGCCCCCCTCTGACTCCCACCTGGAGATGACCCATAAAAACTGGGGTACCCCCTGGCCTTTCTCTCCCTCCCTGGCTGCAGGCATGCTCTGCTCGAGGAAGCATTCACTGTTGGCACGGCAAACATCAAAGAGGATGAACAAAGGCAAGGACAGTGCCAACTGGAGAGCCACTCCCTACCTCCCAGAGGCAAAAGGGCTGACATCACCTTGCCGGCATGGGAAGGGAGAGGTTGTCAGGGCGAGAGATGCAGCCATTGACAGCTCAACAGCCATGGTGCCCCCCAAAGGTTTCCAGAGGCAGGGTGGGGGGCAGAGGCCCTGGCAGAAGGTGGGCAGGCAGGCAGGCAGGCAGCAAGGAAGGAGAGAAATCTGGCCCATCACTCTGAGCAGCTCAGAAATAAGAGCGTTGGGAGGGATCCTAGTCCAACCCCCTGTTGTGCAGGAATCTAATACTAAAGGTGGTGCTTGTCATCCAGCCAGGTCATGAAGAGACCTAAAATGTGGTGGAAATGTCCCCATGCTCCCTAGAGGGCATTTAGAGTCATTTGAAAGCATAAAAATAGAAAATGGCATTAAAAAAAATTAACCCAGGCAAGTTCTGAGTGTCACAAAATGGTTCTGGGAAATATTAGGCAGTTCACAGGCCACAATTTCTATGGTAGACAGGCCAGTGCAAAAAAGCAAAGAAATAGATACTGGTGAGTTACTTGATGTTATGACAGAAAGATAGAGGGCGGTGGACCACTCTGCTGAACACCCGCTTTAATATTGCATGGAAAGTGCTTCCAAAACACCTCTGGGAATAGTGCTCCTTCAGCCCTCAGCTTAGTGCATAAAGAGCATTGCTGGCATGGAACCAGGCAGACTCTTTGCCTCGATTTCCCCCTGGGGGCTGTCAGGGGAGGAGGAGAGGGAAGCAAAAATAAATACGATCAGTACCCAATGATGCTGAGCGAGTGAAACCATCTTAAATCGATGAGGAAAATGTCTTAGGTGGCTGGCTAGGAGGGGAATAGCAGAAAACATAGCTGAGGTTTTATACTGGGCCATTTGTTGAGTTGATCCCCATCAGGAAGAACTGGAAAACTGATCTCTGTCACTCAAGCCTAACATTTGCAGGTGCTGGTGGAAACCTTTGCATCTGAAAAAATAATTCAGTTTTAATGCTGATCCTTTCTATGCTTTTAGAATTGTAGAATCGTAGTGTTGGAAGAGACCACGAGGGCCATCCAGTCCAACCCCATTCTGCCATGCAGGAATACACAATCAAAGCATTCCCGACAGATGGCCATCCAGCCCCTGTTTAAAAACCTCCAAAGACGGAGACTCCACCACAGTACGAGGGAGTGTATTCCACTTCCGAAAGCTCTTCCTGTCAGGTAGTTCTTCCTAATGTTTAGGTGGAATCTCTTTTCCTGTAGTTTGAACCCATTGCTCCATGTCCCAGTCTCGGGAGCATCAGAAAACAAGCTTGCTCCCTCTTTAATATGACATCGCTTCAAATATTTAAACACTGCTATCATGTCCCCTCTTCACCTTCTCTTCTCCAGGCTAAACATGCCCAGCTCCCTAAACCGCTCCTCATACAACATACAACTATGTTGTATTTACTGGGGACCCTCCATATCCACAGTCTCTATATCTGCAGATTCAACCGACCATGGATTGCCACACCTATACCTAAAATGGCGGTGACATTCACGTGGATGCACTGACATATCTGCATGCACATTGCTGCCATTTAATAATATGAGACATGACCATCCACTTTTTTGGCATCCATGGTGGGTTCCAGAACTGTGGATACAGAGGGTCCAGTGCATTTTAAATAGTAAGCTATCTCACTTCTATGTATTGTTATGAAAGCTGAAGAGTGCCATACTCTCTAACTGTCCTGATTTGGCAAGGACAGTCTTAATTAATCCTCTGCATTCCCACTTTTCCAATTGCTTTTAAAATGTTCCAGTTTCTCTCTCCTCCTGCTGCTTTCCCCCTTTTGTCCTTGTCTTACTTCAGTTCCTGCAAACTGAGTTCAAAATGCAAAAAGAGTTTGCACTCAGATAACTCAGGGAGTGGGCAGGAGAGGAGATGGAGGAATCATGCCTTTCCCAGTAGGCTGAGGCACTCTGATGTTGCTTGTCCTTTTCATCTGTGAAATGTAGGAGAGTATGAAATGTAGAAGGTTGAACATAAGATCAATTAATTGGAAATGTGCTGCTGGAGAAGAGTTCTTCTACAGATACCATGGACTGCCAAAAAGAAAACTCACATGTTTTCCTCCACCAAATAATTCCTGCAACATGCTTTGGGACATTCAAGTAACTGGAGAATACTGCAAAGGCATATTCTCCCCCCCCCCCCACTACTCTACACCCACAGAGAGTGAGGAGAAAACTGTAATTATTTGTCCTTGCATGTGTGGATGAAATAGTCAAGGACTCACGTCTGAGTTTGCAACCATCCACAAGAGGACAGCATAAGGCCACGTCTGCCACATTCTTGCAAAGCTCTCAATATCATCCAGCTTGTTTTCAGGAACCGTGTTTACAGCAATGCTCAATGCTCACCGCTGCTTGCTCTCTGGTGCTCTGTGTGTGTGTGTTTGAAACCACTGTTGCTGTGGGAACAAGGTGTTAGGCATCTCCTCAGTCTCATTCAAAGTTCCCAGGATCAGGGAGACAAGCCAAGCTGAGAAGCTGTATTTGTTCTTCCAAAACTTTCCTGTTCTCTCTGCAGGCCATACCAGCAGCTGCACAAACTGGGAGGGCCAGTCGGAAAATGGGGGAGAGGCTTGGATGCCCCCAACACCCCTGGCCATAATCACAAACCTCCCAGCTTCACGGATGCTTTGAATGGTTATCACCAACCCCCTTGGACCCAGAGTGGAAATGTATCGGCAGCCAGTGCAATGTGGTTTTAGGGGTCTCAAATCACAGGGCCTGGCCTGGAGTTTCAGAGCCTGGACTCTCCTGTCCAGTTTTGAGGGTTGGAGGGAGGAATCTCATGGCAAGAGTGCTGCCCTGGAAATGTATGTATATGTATATTTTACTCACTTATTAGACTTTTTAAAAATTTGAGTGGCATATCCTATGCCTCTGTGATGGGTGTTGAAAAGATGTGGGTTGCCTCCTGTGATACTGTAACTCCTGTGAATTACTGGTTTGGTCCAGTGGGTGGGAAACCCCTAAAGAAGGGACTGTTCTTATCAGGTGAGTTCAGAAAGAGAGGAGGAGTTGAAGGTGGAGAAGAGCTATACTTGGCACAGACCAAAAAAACCCCTGAGTGCCTTGCAGTAATGGCATTTCTCAGTTGCTGCGACTTGTCTTAATGGTGGTTTTGCTCCCATAAGTTTCACATGCAAGATGGGCTGCCCTGAGTGATTTACTTGTGTTTGTACTTACCTCAATTTGCTGTTGACACACTTAAAAAAAAAACCCAATGTCCAAAGTGCAATAGAATGATTTTTTAATTTTATTTATTTATGTATTTATTTATTTATTTATACCCCACTCTTCAGCCACAAGGCTATCAGAGCGGCTTACAGATTGGTTTTAAGCAATAGCTATTTACACATCTACACTGCATTAAACAGTTTCCAATGTGTGTTAGCTAATTGCCCCCACAAGCTGGGTACTCATTTTACCCAGAAAATGAAAAACAGAAAAGCAAAAAACAAACAAACAAAAACACCACCCCGTTTTCTTACCTTAGTGCTCACTCTCTAAGGTGAGAACATGGCGGCAGTTGGTGCTTGCCTTGTTAGCAAGCTCTGCCCCCACACTCGCCTGGCCAATCAGCTTTGCACTTAGAATCATAGAATCATAGAGTTGGAAGATACCCCAAGGGTCATCCAGTCCAACCCCATTCTGCCACATAGGAATCATGATCAAAGCGTCCCCGACAGATGGCCATCCAGCCTCTGTTTAAAGACCTCCAAGGAAGGAGACCCCACCACGCTGCTTCCTAATATGGGAAAATGATGCAGAATGCCATCAAGACAGGTAGGATTCTCCTCGCATTCCGTGAGGAGTATTTTCACCATTTAGACAACCACCAGGGAGGAATTGTACCCCCGTGCAAGGAAGTCCTTTCTCTGTGCCCAGTCCAGTTGCCATAAGGCACCCCAGGGCATTTTGCCAGAACATGAACCATTGCAATGGGATCTCCATTGCTTTGGGAATTGCAAGAGGCCCCCTATGTCCCAGGCCCACAAATGTAATTTGCGCAGCAACTTGCTGCTTGTGTTCCCACGCCTTTTCCCATCCTGAAACCATGGAATGCAGAAATCTCTTTCCCCTTCTGCTCTGCCAGTTTCCTCAATGCACATAGGAGCACCACATCTATACTGTGGTTTCCACCAATAGCATCAATAGCATAGGCAGTCGCTAAGCGGCGCTCGGAAACAGCCAGGAAGAAATCATTCAACTCCGGTCTCCAGGCAGGAAGGCAGGCAGGCAGGCTCTCTTAATTGGAGGCTTCCCCGACAAAGCCACAAGGGAAAAATAATTAAGGACATTTCCTTTCTGTGGCGCTCCATGGCTGCCCTATCCAAATGAAGCATTATTGCTCCGCATGCATAAAATCATCTACATGTTTGCACTTTATGAGCCTGTCCCATGGAGGCCCCTCAGCAAGCGTGTTCCAAAGCAGCCTAGCATCAGGTTGAGGCAAAGGCTCGCCATGCAAGGGACCCAGCAGTTGCCTAGGGCAACCAGGTGGGCAGAGGCTTTGGACCAGCATGGCATCTGGCACATCCTCTGCAGCAATGGAATGGATGCTGTCAGGGCCACAGAAGGGGACAAACCAAAGCTCTGACACCCCAAATAAGAATTCTGCCTCCCCATGAAATGTTCTTCCAATCCCCAAAATTTTAGCATTGTAGTCCCTTCAGACTTCAGTTGAGCGTTTAGAAATAGAGTTTAGGCATCCAAAGAAAAGGGGCAAGCAAGGTAACCTTTAATTATTTTTTTTTTAGATTTTTACATTATTATAAAACACTTGAGCTACAAGTAGCTGTTATCATACATATACTGTAGTAATTCTGCTTACTCTTTTCCTTCTTTTAATATCCTATAAATTATAACTTAGTAACACTCTATTAATCTTATCTAACAAATTTATATAATCTAATATTCTACTATAATACCATCTTTATTTATACAGTTCAATATATACAGTAATCTAACTCTACTAAGGACTTTCTACCTACTCAAACAATTGGCTTTTACTGTTGATTACTTGTTTCTCCTTATATTTACATTATTTGTGATAATCTACTGTTAATCTAACTTTTACCCATCAAAATATTCTTCATAATCTTTATTTTACATTATAATTAGTCTTCAGATAGTCCTTCCACTTTCCCTTGACTTTTTCAGCTTTTTGTGTTGATTTTCCTTTTAACCAGTGGGTAAGAACATCCATTTCTGAAAACTCTTCCAGCAAGGTAACTCCTTTTTGAGAAGCAGTGTGGTATAGTGGTTTGAGCATTGGACTATGACTCTGGAGATCAGGGTTCAAATCCCCACTCAGTCATAGAAACCCATTGGGGGATCTTGGGTGAGTCACACTCTCTCAGCCTCAGAAGACAACAAGGGCAAATTTCCACTGAACAAATCTTGCTAAGATAATTCTGTGATAAATTCACATTAGGGTCGCCACAAGTTGGAAATGACTTGAAGGCACAGAAAGGAGTGCACAGAAAGCAGCATATTCTAAGCAGGAAATTGAGTTTTCTATGCAGAAAATAATATTTCTGCAGAGAAATGTTATTTTCTGCACAGAAAATGCTGGTTTCTGTGCAAAGCAATAATGCATGAATTTTGTGCAGAACAAATCCTGAATTACGAATGGCGTTCGAAAAATTGCACAGTTTTCAAAGACTTTCCCATAGTGGGGAGAAAATTGCTAAAATTAATTGTTGCTTCCTCTGAGAAGAAAATTAGTTATTAATAACATCTTTAAGTCTCTATCTCTCATGCACACACAGATACACGTGGAGTGAAGGGCACAACAACACAGGGATGTGTTCCTTCTTGGCCCATGTTTGACTGCCCTGCCTATTTTTACAAAAGTGAGATTTTCCTATAGATTGTGCCCAAGGGCTTGCAGAGGAAGGCACAGAATCATAGAATATTTGTATTGGAAAGGATCACAAAGGCCATCTAGTCGAACCCCCTACAATGCAGGAATGCACAATTAATAGTACTCCTAAAAGATGTCCATCAACCCTCCTGTTTAAAGACCTCCAAAGAAGGAGAGCCCCCTCAACCCTCCAAGGCAGTCTCTTCCACCATCAAACAGCTCTTACAGTCAAAAAGTTCTTCCTAATGTTTAGATGGAATCTCTTTTCCTGTAGTTTGAACCCATTGCTCCATGTCCTAGTCTCTGGAGCAGCAGAAAACAAACTGACTCCATCTTCTACATGGCGTCCCTTCAGATATTTAAAGACAGGTGTATCAGGTCACCTCTCCATCTTCTCTTCTCCCAGCGAAATGTACCCAGTCCTGCCATGAGTTGCACAGTGCAAGATTAGCCCACACACCCCTCCCCGGTGGTAGGATTTGCCCTCCTATCTTGCAAAAGCAGAGCAGGGGTCAGGCTGATGGGACTGATGGGACACCCTAGATCAACAGTGATGTCCCAGAGAGCAGACCGGATCAGATGTAGGGGGACTCATGCAGAAGAAACTGCCTACTGGATTGGGACCTGTCTGCCCTCTGGGGCATCCCTGTTTCTCTAGGGCAGCTGCCACCCTTATAGTGGGATTTCTTGCCATGCTAAGCTCAGGGCATCCTCTCCTATCTTCCTCTCCTCCTGCCACCTGAGTGAATCTCCTCCCGGCTTTGCCAGAGACGGAAAGTGGGTCAGGACTGGTGCTGTCCCAAAGGCGCCCCACAGGGGGACTGGGTTGTGATTAAACTCCATGCACTGTGTTAATTACTGATCCCTTTGGGTGGGGGGTTTGGCTAATTAGATGCTTTTCCCTCCCTCCCTCAATCCTCCTCCTCCTCTCCCCACACACAAATATGGGCCACGTCTGTGTCTTCTCCTTCCTTGTACAGAAATACACGAAGGAGCCAGAAATATAATTGCACAGAGAGACAGTACTTGTAGGCTAAAGAGGACTAGAAGGGGGGGCAATGATGGTGCGAGGCAGGTACCAAGGCAGAGAGGTACAGGCACAATGATGAGGTGGGCATCTCTAAACCTTTTTCAGAAGGCTCAGCTTGGGAATCTGTTCTCAGTGCCCAGAATGAAAAAGCACAGCTTTTGCCTAGGCTCCTGCTGTGCATGTAACATCTTATGCATGCTTCTGTCTAGCTTTTGGACCAGGCACAAGAGGTCATTCATTAGCCTCCTGTGCTCTGTCCAAAACCTGCCCCTGCAGTTGTCGAACCCTGTGAGGTGCTGCCATGGCCGGGCAAAGGAGAGAGGGGGATGCCCATAGAGTGGGGCTGTCTCCCACCCCACTGCAGTTCTCCAGAGAGAGGGAGAGAGATGAGAAACAATGTTGTCACTTCTCTTCCCTCTGTTCCAGGAACTGCACTGGGCACAGGAGGCTGACCCTATGGCTCAACCATTTCCTCCCCCTTCCCCCAGCCACTTAATGCCCCCCCCCTGGACTTTGGCAGCTGTTGTGGGAAAGGGTGAAGCTGTGCCTGGGGACCTCAGTGGGCATGGTGCAGAATCTCAGCCGTTGCCTCTGAGCCTGTGCAAAGAGCATGATGCAGCACCTTGGCCAGTACCTCTGAGCCTGTGCAAAGTGCCTGATGCAGAATCTCGGCCATTGCCTCTGAGCCAGTGCAGAGTTCCTCTCTCTTCTTCCCCATGTAATCTCAGCCCCTGTCCCCCAGGCCAACGGAAGTAGCCGGGCTGTCTTTTGAGAACTGAACCACTGTTGAAACCCCAAAGCTAAAAGCACCACGAGGAAGGTATTGGGAGCTGGTGGCAGAGCAGAGGGGAGGCACAAATATTTGTCCGCTACATACAGTGGGCCTTTCTTGCTACGGGTTATGGCCTCCTGCTGTTTCTTGTTAGCAGGCTCCCCCATCCCATAATCCCTCCCCACAGGTGCTGGGAGGACCCTCTGAACAGGTGCTACTTGCTCAGCGTGCCACATGCCGAAGGAGAATGAACCTGTCAGTCCTCGGATGCCACGGAGGAGGAGGGGGGGGACATACAGCAGTATGTGCGTCTGTGCACACACGCAATGCGTTTGCTTCAGGAGTGTAACTATAGGGGGAGCAAAATGAGGGCACTGTTTCTCCCCCCCAAAAAATTGGAATAAGAATATTCCTTTTGTTCCTAAATTTCTAGCACTGCAATAATTTAAAACTTTAGTTGAGCATGTAGAACTAGAGTTCAGGCCTCCAAAGAAAAGAGGCGACCCAGGCAAGGCAAACACAGCAAACAGAAGAGATCTACCTACAGACAATTTTCAGAGTCCCACTCTCAGCAATGCCAGAAATTTGGGGACTAGAGGAAAATTTCATGGTGGGGAGAGAATAGATACAGAGAGGCACCAAACCAAACCCCAGTGAATATGAAGGGACAACTATATACAACTCCAGTCTTCCTTAAAACTGCTTGCTGATTTGTCATTTAGCAGAAGCCACTTTCGGACAGTCTTGTGGTCTCGAAATCATCAGATAAGTGCAGCCTTCCTGTATGTATATATGTGTGTGTGTGTGTGTGTGTGTGTGTGTGTGTGTATTTGACAATGTTACTTATATGTATCTTGGTAGCTTTTGTTGCATTTTGAAACTTGAATGAATTTTTTTTTCTGAAGAAGAAATTTGAGGGCTGAAGGAAAATTTCATGTAAGAGGCAAAATTCTGACTTGGGGGGGGACATGGTGCCCTCATTTATCTCCCCCCCCCATATCTACACCCCTACTTTGCTCCTCTGCTCTCTTTTTGGTGTGAAACTTGAGACCAATACCTGCAGCTGGAGTGGTCTCTAAAAATACGACACCCCTCCCACTATCACTACCCTAGCCCCCCCCCAGTCCCTTGGCCCTCCCAGTTTCTCCTCTCCAGTAGGATAGAATTATCATGAGTGAGCTGATCTCTGGCAGAGGTCAAATAGCAGGAGGGCAGCAAGCAGGTAAAGGCACCCGGCCTCCTTCCAAGCGTCTTACGAAAGTCTGCTCTCCTTGATGGAGTCGTATGACAGTCCCCCTTCTCTCTCCCTCGCTCTCTTTTTTACATTATTTTTATTGCACAATTGAGAATACAGTTGTCCCTCCATATTCACTGGGGTTTGGTTCCAGGACCCCCCATGGGATACCAAAATCCGTGAATACTCAAGTCCCATTATAAGCAATGGCATAGCAAAATGGTGCCCCTGATATAAGATAGCAAAATCAAGGTTTGCTTTTTGGATTACTGTATTATTTTTTAAATAATATTTTCAAGCCGTGAATACTTAAATCTGTGGATACTGAATCCGTGGATATGGAGGGACAACTGAGTTGTCCTTTCATATTCACTGGGGGGGTTGGTTCCAGGACCCCCCCCCCCGTGGATACCAAAATCCGTGAATACTCAAGTCCCATTATATGCAATGGCAGAGCAAAATGGTGCCCCTTATATAAGATGGCAAAATCAAGGTTTGCTTTTTGGATTATTATTTTTTTAAGAATATTTTCAAGCCATGAATACTTAAATCCATGGATACCAAATCCGTGGATATGGAGGGACAACTGTAACTTTGTACAACATTGACATTGAACCACATTGTACAACACGTACGACACGGATACTTTGTATGACATTGACATTGAACGACATTGTACGACAGGTACAACACGGATACTTTGTACGACATTGACATTGAACTACAAAGAAGTAAGTATAACATAAATATTCAAATTAAACAAAATATTCAACAGACATTACACATTCAACTAAGCAAGCCAAACACAAAACACTAATAACAGACCCAAGATAACCTGGCATGCTCTTAAATGATACATACTACATACCATACATATATACTGCTACAGACAACATAGTACTTCCCTAACAATGAGGAAACAGCTTAAACATTGTATATAAAAATAATATACCTTTCTTATCATATTATAAGGAGGAGATCCTACATGGACATAACTCATAGTATTAGACCACCACGCTTTTTTAGGTCAGTGTTTATAGTAGATAGCCCCCTTTCTCTGTGGGGCCCTGCCAGTGGTCAATGGACACCCCCCCACACATCCCTTCCATGCAAACAAGGGGACTACAGTCTCCCATCAAGACCCGATGTGAGAAACGGTTTCAATGGAGCTGGAGTAATGAAATTTATGGGTAATTTATGTCCTCCATTTGGGATTTTGCTGGACTTGCTGGGAATGTTCCTTCCCCCCTGAAGATGGAGGTTCTGGCCTGTCTCCCCACCACCTCAATTCACCTGTCCCTCAGTTGTCAAAACATCTGACCAGCCATCAGTACAAGCTCTTCTCTTTCCACATCCATACAGTTCTAAATTTCTGCCATCTCAGCTGTTCAGACCAATTGGCTATCCACCACAAAACTCACATACAAAAGCAATGATAATCCAACAGCGGAAAGCCTTTTGAATTGCCAGGAAGCTCTTGGTTTGAACTGAACATGCATTGGGCTGTGGTTTCTGTCCATGCTCAAAGAAAGCTGGCAGAAATCATCAATGTTTGCAGCCTGGAAAACGTAAAGGAAGGAGAGCAGAGGGTACCTCTGAGCATGTGCTGAATGACGCATCCTTCTGGGATGCTGGAAAATGTGAAGGAATACTAACATGTCTCTGAACATGTGGTGAGTGCCCATGTCCTTTCAGGATCCTGGAAACAGGTGAAAGATAGCAAAGGTTGCCTCTGAGCATGTGCTGAAGGTTCACATTCTTCTGGGATCCTTGGAAATTAGAAGGAATAATAGAGGGTGTCTCTGAGCATGTGCTGAAGCCCACATTCTTCTCATGTTCTGGGAAATGAGAAAGAATAATAGCAAAGGATGCCTCTCAGCATGCGCTGAATGCTCCTGCCCTTCTGGGATTCTTGCAATATGCATTCCTCCATCTCTCCAAGGCATCCTCATCATCCTCATCACTTTGTTAGTTTTTACAAACACATGAAATGCCTGGTTTTGGTGCATTTGTGAGTCTGGGAGTGAAGACAATTTGTCCACGTCACTGATGAGTAGTTACGCACCATCAAGACAACACTGGATTCGGTGGGATTGGCCAGAAATATGCTGTACAGTTTATAATATCATAAATCTATTGTCGCCAAAGTTTGGCATGGCTTCTTTGCCATTTTGCTGCAACCCATTATCACAACCACCCCTTGGGAAGCATCTCTTGTGTCTCTGTGCATTGACGCCCCCTGCCTCCCCTCCAAAAAAATGTGTCGCCTTATGGCACTGCTTCTGCAACCATTTTTGGTCATTTGCAGCCAGCCGCCTCATTCCCAGCAGCTCCCTCCATCTCCTCCATCCTCCTTTCTGCATCTTCCCTTTCCTGCAGGGCCTCAAGGTCATTTGAGCGGGCAGCCCTTGGGCCCCTTGGACAGGCAGGGTGATCACGCCAACCCAGGGTGTGGAGTGAAGGGGAGATCAGATTGCCATAAATCACTGCAGAGAGGCAGCTGCTGTGGGCCTCTGTCTCCCTTCTCTCCCCTCTTTCTGCCATCCTTTTATCGTGGGGGCTGGGGATGACGAAACCCAATCCTGGGGGCGGCTGTTTCAGGCGCTCAGTCAGACCTCAGACCCAGAGGGGCCAGTGAGATGGGTTTGGTTTCCAGCCAACTTGCTGGAAATTGCTGCCTATATAAAGCCCTGAGTGCCCAAGCAGAGGGTGGGTGGGGTGGAGTAGGAGGGAAAGAGAATGACCCCCAGACCCTAACCCTAGAGAGCATTGAAACTGAAGGGGGGGACTCCTTTTTCCTTCTCTCCCCCCTCCCCAGAATTGTACAGTACCCTTAAGTGGCAGAACCTGGAATACATGTTGAACTGAATTCTGCTGCATGCCCTCCAAAAGCCAGGAAACGTATAGCCAAGCAACATCAGGATGTGGTCAAGGTGGCAAAAGTTATGCAGGAGGAAGAATGTACAAGCTATGAGAGGCTGCAGCATAGAATCATAGAATTGTAGAGTTGGAAGAGATCCCAAGGGCCATCCAGTCCAACCCCATTCTGCCATGCAGGAATACACAATCAAATCATCCCTGATGGATGGCCATCCAGCCTCTGTTTGAAGACCTCCAAGGAAGGAGACCCCACCACGCTCCGAGGGAGTGTGTTCCACTGCCAAACAGCTCTTACTGTCAAAAAGTTCCTCCTCATGTTGAGGTGGAATCTCTGTTCCTGGAGCTTGCACCCATTGCTCCGTGTTCCAGTCTCTGGAGCAGCAGAAAACAAGCCTGCTCCATCCTCAATGTGACACCCCTTCAAATACTTAAACAGGGCTATCATATCGCCTCTTAACCCTCTTTTTTCCAGGCTAAACATACCCAGCTCCCTAAGTCTCTCCTCATAAGGCATCGTTTCCAGACCTTTCACCATTTTAGTTGCCCTTCTCTGGACACGCTCCAATTTGTCCATATCCTTTTTGAATTCTCGTTCCCAGAACTGGACACAGTATTCCAGGTGAGGCCTGACCGAGGCAGAATAGAGCGGCACTATGACTTCTCTTGATCTGGACACTATACTTCTATTGATGCAGCCCAAAATCGCATTGGCCTTTTTAGCTGCCGCATCACACCGTTGACTCATGTTCAACTTGTGGTCCACTAGGGCGACTAGATTGCTTTCGCCTGAGCCTACTGGGAAGGGCAA
This sequence comes from Gambelia wislizenii, assembly GCA_030847615.1. Classification (NCBI taxonomy): domain Eukaryota; kingdom Metazoa; phylum Chordata; class Lepidosauria; order Squamata; family Crotaphytidae; genus Gambelia; species Gambelia wislizenii. The sequence goes on from JAUMIR010000010.1 coordinate 38,036,046, forward strand.
GTTTTCCCCCATTCCTCTCCTCTTCCCCTCACGAGTTAATGGAGTACAAATTACCTTTGCGCTTTGAGCTCAGTTTGCAGCAGTTTGAGGATGCTGAGGGCCAAGGAGAGAGAGGGAGAGAGAAACGGGGACATTTTAAATGCAGCTGGGAAAATGGGATAGTAGAGGATTAATTTGTACTGTTCCTGCCGAATCAGGACAGATGGAGGTTACACTATTGTGACTTCCAGCTAGAACGGACCCATTGAACCAATGGGATGTACTTATGTGTTGACTTGTGTTGGAACTAACCCAACCCTTTCCTTTTGGAAGGACCGAGTCCCCCCGCCCCAAAAAAAAGAAAGGAAAGGAAAGGACGCTGGTGCCCTTCTCCCAGAAACCTTTGACTCAGCCCCCTGATTACAACCTTCCAACTCCACTACCCTGTGTCAGACTACAAATCCCATCACCCCCAACTGTTGAACCATAGAACATAGAGTTAGAGGAGACCACAAGGGCCATCTAGTCCAACCCCATCCTGCCCTGCAAGAATACACAATCAAAGCATTCCTGACAGATGGCCATCCAGCCTTTGTTAAAAAACCTCCAAAGAAGGAGACTCTGCCACACTCCCAGCCAGTGTATTCCACTGCCAAACAGCTCTTATGGTCAGGAAGTTCTTCCTCATGTTTAGGTGGAATCTCTTGTCCTGTAGTTTGAATCCATTGCTCCATTTCCTAGTCTCTGGAGCAGCAGAAAATGAGTTTGCTTCATCCTCAGTATTATATCCCTTCAAATATTTAACCACAGCTATCATGTCCCCTAATTGGTTGGGGAAGGCTCCCTTATTGTAATACGAGGTCAAGTCCATGTTACTGAAATGCCCCTACATCCTCCTCCTGTCTAAGCTTCCACCCATCCTTTTGCCTGCCTGCCTAACTGTCTCAGTCTGAGCCATGGCTGGGCCTATGCCCTTGCCCGCTCTGGGCTACTGGATCTGGCCGCCCGCTGCTATTTCCTTTTCCTGCTTTGGCAAGTGGACTCCTTCACCGCAGAGAAGGGGAGAAGGAAGACCAAACCCACTCACGTCCATCTGTCCAAGCTCCAGTTACCAGTATTATGTGTGAAAGGAGCCCCTGGGAATGTATTTTTTAAAAATTTTGGCAGCTGCCATGGGGGCTGGCAGGGGGTCTCCTTCTTTTACAAAACCCAGACAACATCTGCTCAACACCTGCCAGCCCTGGAATGGGGTGGAGTGGACCATCCTCCAGTTCAGAGCAGGTGGCGTGTGCCAGTTGTATGTAAACTGGGACACGGAGGAGTGGGGAGGAGTATAGCAATTGGGGGGGGGGCAGAAATGCAGGCACAGTCACCCCACCAAATAAGAATTCTGCCACTCTATGAAAATTTTCTCCAGTCCCCAAATCAGTGTTGCAGAGAGGGAGACAGGGATTGTCATAAATACCGAGAATTCACCTACTTGCACTGTTGGCATTCCCTTGGTCCCTTGGATTACTCTACTGAAGGTTTAAGTGGCTACAAAGCTAGAAATCTGGGCCTGAAGGATAATTTCATGGCAGAGTGTGTGTGTGGGGGGGGAGAAGCAAAGTTTTTATTTGGGGAAGCAACCCTCTCATTTTGTCCCTCCGTATCTACACTGCCTGCCAAATAAAATTTTCCTTCAGGCCCCGAATTGCTAGCACTGCAGTGAGTAAGAAACTGAAAACCATCCACACCGAGAACTCTTAGAATCTTAGAGGTGGAAGGGACCACAAAGGTCATCTAGTCCAACCCCTTCCATGCAGGAACGTATAACGACAGCACCCCTGAGAAATGTCCATCCAACCTCTGTTCCAAGACCTTCAGAGAAGGAGAGTCCATCACCCTCCTAGGCAGTTCATTCCACTTCAGAACAGTTCTTACTGTCAAGAAATTATTTCTCTTGTTTAGGTGGAACCTCTTTTCTTCTTCCATTTGCTGTCTTTACGTTGCTTGGGTCACTCTGCCTGCCCATTTTCTTGGGATGCTTAAACTGTATTTCTCAATGCTCTGCTGAAGTTTGAAGGTGCTAGAAATGTGAGGACTGGAAGAAGATTTCCTTGGGTGCGGGCAGAATTCTATGGAGGGGCAATGCTCTCTTGGGATGTTCCTGCCTGGTTGGGTTTTGGAGACAAAAGACACATGACATCCTTTAAGTCTTCCAATGGGACGTGACTTACTTTTGCATGCAAAGAGGCAGCCTCCCATTGCTGGACTGCACCTCCCATCAGCCCTAGCCAGCATAGCCAATGATGAGGCATCATGGAAATTGCAGTCCAACACTATCTTCAGGGGTGAGTTTTATCCAATCCTGCCATAACCCAGAGCATTCCTAGTGCAAATGGCAAATCTTTCAAATCCAGAGTTTCCTGGAGAAATCCTGGTGAAAAAGTGCATCATTGAAAACATCATGTGGCAACTGCGTCACGAATATGGGATGAGTACAGGTTTCTTTTGCCATAGGACCCACTGATGAAAGAGAGTTGTTTCAGGGGAATAATTCTGCCTAATTTAATTTATGAGAACATACCTTTAGAAGTACATCCTAGCTTGAATTGTGCTTTCAAAGACATAGGCAGGCACACAACAGGCTTTACTCACACAAGACTGCTGAAATGTGTGGCATGTGTTGCCCCAGGATGTGAGAACAGATGCTGGCTTAGAAGGTCTTAAAGAGGGATTATGCCGATCCGTGGAAGACAGGTGGTTCTAGCAATGGCTGCTCAATGGAACTTCCAGGATCAGAGGCAGTCTATCTCTTGGGAAAGGGAAAGCAATGTGGATCCTTGCCTTCACTCACAATTTAGGGGTATCTTGCAAGGATCTAGCTGTCTACTTTAAGAAACAGAAAGAGTCCTTTGGTCTGATCTAGCTTTGGGTTTTTCCCCCCCTGATGTTCTCATCCACTCCGCTCCAACAGAAAGCAAAAGCTTGGACCCCAGGTTGAGACAGGGAGACATGGGACACCCCTACCTCAAGATTAGGCTAGGTAGGTGAGAGCCCCTCCCGAAGTGATCTGTTAAAATTGGACAGCCAAAACTCCTATGTAGTTGAGCCTCTTTGGACATTATCCATCAAAAGCATCCTAAATGATGAAGCACTAAGAAATATTATTGTCATTGAATCCTTCGAGGAATAGCAAAGGCTGCTAACCATCTATCTTGTGCACACTTACTTATGATACACTCCATTAACACATTCAGGGCACTTCTAACAACAGAGTATTTGCATTTAAGGATATTTGAATGGTTATGGATGGGAAAAGTAATTGCCCTCACCTGCAAGTACCTGCTTAACATTCGACTGTCCTGATTTGACAGGGACAGTCTCTGTTAAAACCTCTGTCATCCCACTTTCTCAGCTGCTTATAAAATGTCCCAATTTCTCTCTTCCCACTTTGTCTTCAGTTTATTTCAATTGCTGCAAAATGAGTTCAAAGTTCAAAAGTAGTTTGCACTCAACGTGTTGAAAGTGCAAAAGAAGTCTGCGCTCAATTAGCTCAGGAGAGGAGCAGGGGTAAATAATTCTTGCCCCTCCCAGTAGGCTCAAGCAAAAGCAAACTGCTGCAACCTCTCCTAGTTTGTGTGTCCTTCCTCATTAAGAACCTGTGCCATCTTGACCACTTTGTGATCTTGCTTAGCCACGTGGGTCCTGGGTTTCCTCTGTGACATGCTGGAGAGTATGGATAGACCTGGCCTCATCCTTGCTTTTCTCCTGCACCCATCCGTTCACCCTCCACTCATGCATGCATCCCACAAATCTGGTCTCTGCAACTGCCCAATAATTTGAGGCAAAAACTCCCAAATTCCTAGAAACTCTCAGCTTGCCCCATGCTCTGACTCACCCGCTCTGCTTCTCCCTGTCCTGCAAATGATGAGAGATTCACCCAAGGCTATCCTGTGACTTTCTAGTAATCCGCACTACAGAAATAATCCAGTTTGAGACTGGATTATTTGCCGCAGTTCCTTCCTATGGAATCCTGGGATTGGTAGTTTTACAAGGTCTTTAGCCTCCTCTGCCAAAGTGTTGGTGCCTCATCAAACAACAGACCTCAGGCTTCCATAGGAAGGAGCCATGGCAAATAATAATGCAGTTTCAAACTGGATGATTTGTGTAGTGTGGATGCATAGAAGGGAAGGGAATATCTCCTTGAGTAGCACCCACCCGTCCTTATCTGTGGTGCTCTATTTTTAGGACATTCAGGCGTCATGGCTTTGCTCGCCTTGGCACATTCCCAAAGTCTTGACACTTTCCATTCATATCTCAGTTTTAAGATTTTTTAAATTTTAGTTTTGCACTCTCTTTCTTCTCACCACCCCCACTTTGCATTCTAGGAGAGGAGAGGACCCCTGGAATATGGAAACTCCAGAACTGTGTCATGCATCACAATCGGGCACAGTCTCAAATGCACCACCATTTCTTAATCCGATTCTGTGGCTTCTTGCAAGGGTGTAACATGGGACATCTCACATCGCTGACTGGAGGTCTTTAGAAGTCATGGGTTCAAATGCTGGAGATAAAGGTAGGAGGAATACCTGCTGGGGTTAGGATCAGTGTACCTGGCCTGTCCCACGTCAAGTGGTGACAGAGCAGCCTGAGCTGGGAAGGAATGCATTACAAGTAGTGCAACTACCTGTAACTAGTTATCTGTGAAGGTGCGAAGACATTACGGTAGTACAATATTGCTAAAGCCTAATCCACACTACACAAATCATCCAGTTTGCAACTGTTTATTATTTGCCATGGCTCCTTCCTATTGAATCTTGGGATTTGTAGTTTGGTGAGGCACCAGCACTCTTTGGCAGAGAAGGCTAAAGACCTTGTGAAACTACAAATCCCAGAAGTCCATAGGAAGGAGCCATGTCAAATAATCCAATTTCAAACTGGTTTATTTGTGTAGTGTGGATGCATCTAACAAAGTTTGAATTTTAAGGGGCTACTATATTATTCTACTATAGCCTCTTAGTTAATAAACTGGAATCAAATTTCCTTTTTTAGTGTAGTTGTACTTTGTAGGGGAGGGGGTAGATTAGATGGTGGGTAGATTAGATGGTGGGGGTTGTTGATTCTTGTTTTTTATTCTCTTTATTTGAATTGTACATTGTACATCTGTGTTATATATTGTCTTTTTTTCTGTTTTCATTCTTCCTGTTTATGCATTTTAGATTGTTAAAATTTAGGTGTTTAATAAAAATATTTTTTAAAAAGAAGTTATATCTCATAAGTAAGTGTGAAGTTGCTTCATATGCCTGTTTCTAGTGTCTCTCAAAAGTTCCTTTTTCAAGGCATTTTTGACAGGATTCCCCCAATAATTATGTCATCCTCCTATCATTCTATCCCAAGGTGTTTTTTTCTCTCTTTCTCTCAAAATTAATAATACCGGAAAGTAATGGGCAGGATGTAACAAATTACTTTATCGTAATGTGGAATGGCAAGGGATAACATTCCAAACAATGTGGTGGGGGGAGCAACATAAAAAATTACTTTTAAGAGGTAACTTTCCAAACACTGGAACAAACTACAGAATGTACTACTCATAAGAAATAACTTCCCAAGCTCTGGGAGGAGCGTTCTTCACATGTTCAGAGGCACTCACGTCATTTACAGCTTCACACATTACTCCTGAGCTATGCCTGTGCATTAAAAACAGAATCTGGATTTGTGCCTGGTCTGGAAATTAAAAGAAAAAACCTGGAGACTCAAGAGGAATCACTTGAGCTCCATGGGGGATGCATGCAAGCCAACTGCTTTGCAGGCAGAGAGCCCAGATCTGGTGGGAAGGACCCCATCCCACCCCTCAAGCTGGAGCCGGGGCAGCAGCACCCAATCACGACCCACCTGCTGGTGAAGGCCCAGCCAATGGGAGCAAAGCACAGGGTATATAATCCTAGGCAGCAGAGCTGGACATTTGGGTCACCTGTTGTGTTGGAGTGAGAGAAGACAGCACCAAAACCCCTGGGGAAATTTGCAGGCTTTGATTCTTCTGCCAGGTAAAGAGCCTCCATTTGTTCCAGATCTGCATTGGGGTCGGGCGGGCAGAGGTGGGGAGGGTGAGAAATGGGCAGGGACAGCTGCATGAGCTTTTGCTGCAGAAGTTTTCCGTTCAGGGCTTTCCCCTTCTTTTTTCCCCCTTGAATGACATTCACATTTTTAAAAGAGCGGGCAAGAACCAGGGAAGGGGCACGGAGGGCTCTAGAGTTTGAGGTATCAGCGGGGAAACCCCCAAAGAGCTATATTACTGAATTGATTTTTACTGGACTGCTTCTCTGGAATAGCCACATGGGGGTTGCAATTGCTCTTAGAGAAGGTGCCAGCTTCAGGGGGCCTTGAATGACATCCCTGACCTCGGTGACCTTGCATGTGTGCCCAGCTAGGGGCTTCTCCTTGCTGCTGGCATTTGGATAGGGTGGGAGAAATGAGGCTTGCAGGGTTGGGTCGCACCTCTAGTGGCCTTCCCTTCTTCAGGTCTCTGCCAAGCCCTTTCCTGCTACCTTGACTGACCAGGAGATTGGGTTTCCTGCTCGTCCCCTGGCTCCAGGGACCGCTGACACTTTGCAAAAAGTAGCCCTTGGAATGCGGCCTCTGCTCACAAGCCAAGTCCTCCTCTGCGCCAGCCAGCGGACTCTATCAGGGTCCTTTTCTGGACAAAACCGGCAGCTATATATAACGTGTGTGGGGTTGGTTTTTTTTGAAGGAGCTGGTGACTAAAAATATCCCCTATCTTTCCACTGGGGGCAACTGGATAGGGGGGATGGCGTCTCTGTATCCGGCCCACCCCCCTTCTTTCCCCACCCCCTTGGCAGCCTAGCGGGGTCTGCGCAGTGGCCGGTGCCCTCTCCGCAGGGTCGACCTCTCCAGAGGTTTGACATTGGCACTGGCCCTCAAGCTTGGTCCCAAAGAAGTCGGAAAAGTCAATGCCTCTCCCCTCTTCTTTTTAAGTTTCAAAAGAAAGATGTTTGAGCTTAGCTTCGGTGTCCTGCTTTTTTATTTCCTTCCTGGAAACCTTGCTTGCTTCACCTATGACCTACAGGTCTGCATGGTCATTGCTTTGTTGTTGTTCTTATTTTGACCCCAACTTATGGCAACTCTTTCCTAGGGCTTTCTTGGCAAAATAATTTCGGAAGAGGTTTACCATTGCCTTTCTCCAACAGAGTGGGACTTGTCCACCATATCATAGAATTACACATATCATAGAGTTGGAAGAGAACACAAAGGCCATCTAGTCCAACCCCATTCTGACCTGCAGGAATACACAATCAAAGCATTACCTGACAGAGGGCCATCCAGCCTCTGTTTAAAAACCTCCAAAGATGGAGACACCACCACTCAGTGGGTTTCCATGGCCGAGCGGAGAATTTAACCCTTGTCTCCTAGAGCCCTATTCCAACACTACACCATGCTGTCTCTTAAAAAAGAAGGGAGGGGGTTTGGCAAGATTTATTCAGAGGAGATTTGCCATAGCTGTCCTCTTGGGCTGAGACAATGTCACTTGGCCAAGGTTACCCAGTGGGTTTCCATGGCTGAGTCCAACACTCAAACCACTGTACCACACGGGCTTTTATACAAGAAGGGTAACTAGCCCGGTAGAACAAAACTCTGGACTTTGTAAGGATCTCTAGCAGAGACATTGCTTCCAGGTTCATGCACACAAAGCTCTGCTTTCAGTTAAGCCCCAGCTTCTGTGGTGACATAAATTTAAGGGCCAAAAACTCTAAGAAAACTCAGTGGGTGGGGGGAGAAGATAGGAGGTTGCAGAGTCTGGCCCTTCCCTGCAGAATCAGGCAAAAGCAAACTACTGCAGCCCCTCCAAGCTTATACTGTATGTTCATCCTCATTAACAACTTTGATCACTTTGACCACATTCCGACATTGCTTGGCCACACATGTCCTGGTTTTCATCTGTGAAATATTGGAGAGTATAGGATATGGCCAGCTCACCCTGAACACGCCCTATTTCATTTGATTTCAGAAGCTAAGCAGGGCTGAGCTTGGTTAATACTTGTTTGGGGCACTACCAACATGTAGTGTCTCCAGGCAAAGGCAAACTTCCCCTAAACAAATCTTGCCTAGGAAACCCCATGACTGGGTGGTCATAATTTGGAAATGACTTGATGGCCATCGGTTGGGAGTGCTTTGTGTCTTCCTGCATGGCAGAAGGGGGTTGGATTGGATGGCCCTTGTGGTCTCTTCCAACTGTATGATTCCATGAAGACCCCCTAACAACCTAGTCCCAAGGAGAAGGCCAGCCAATGACTGTTCTTTGGTTTTGCCTGGTTGGGTGGAAAGGTCTACTGCTCCAAATGGGGTGTGTCCCTCAACCTAGGCCCTTGGCTTTTGCTCTGTGTTATTCTAGGACTCGTCCCATCCACCGCCAAGATGCCTTTCGGAAACACCCACAACAAATACAAGCTCAACTTCAAGCCAGAGGAGGAGTTCCCGGACCTCACCAAGCACAACAACCACATGGCCAAGGCCCTCACCTTGGACATCTACAAGAAGCTGAGAGACAAGGAGACCCCCAGCGGCTTCACCCTTGATGACGTCATCCAGACAGGAGTGGACAACCCAGGTGAGTCATTCTCCTCTTCCTTCTCCACCTCCTTCACTTCCTTAGGAAGATTTACTCTCTTGGACTGTCACTCCCAGAATCCCCCAGCCAGCGTGGCTATTTGGGGTGTTATCATCCCAGCTTGGAAGTCACCTTTCCAAGCTCTTGGTACAAGATGGTTCAGTCTCTTTTCTCTTTCTCTTTTTTTGTGCATAACATCATGGAGCCCTTTCACACTATGGCACTGTAACACTATGATTCCACTTCAGCTTCCGTGGCAACATCCTATGGAATCCTGGGATTTGCAGTTTGTGGGAGGGTATTTAAAATTCTCAGCTGGAGAGCTCTAGTGCTTCCTCAGATTACAAACCTTGCAATTCCATAGGGTGTTGCCATGACAGTTAAAGTGGAACGATAGCACTGTGATTATGTAGTGTGAATAGGCCCAAAGCAGAACTCCAGCTGGTATCCTGTTAGAGAGTTGTGATATCACAAGCTAGACTTAAGACCTCATAACCAGGTTTCATATTCAGATTTGCAACCATGGCACCATTGCCACAGCCACAAAGACCCACTTTAAAAGCTAGGCAGCCATGCTGAACAAAGAAGTTGTATGGCTCTAGCAAGCAGGGTGCTGAAAGATGATGGCTCCAGCCCCCTCCCTCCAGCAAGCTGAGGTGCAATGAGGAATTGTAACAGGACCCTGCCAGGGTCCTTGCTTCTGTTCTTTGCAACACAACTTACGGGCAGGAGGAGCTAGGCATGCCAAACTTCAGCACTGCACTCACCAGCTCCACAGACCTCCTTTGCTGGGTATGGCTGCCTGGCTTTTAAGGTGGGTTTTAGGAGTCAGATCAGGAGATGGAGCATCACTATGGCATTGTAGCTATGTGTCCCGTGAGGATCTCAGCCCCTAGCCACTATATAATCCAGCAGTTTCTCCCCACTCTGGCTTGTTACCTACTTCTGTTTCCTTGGTTTGCATTGTATGGGCTGAGTTCACTGCTGGATGAGTTATGGGGAAGGTAAGAACATGGGGGCAAAGTCTGTGTGAGGGGTGACTCTTGGCTTCCAACTCTGAGCTTTTAAGACGTGCAGCCCTCAGAGTAGCAATTGGTACTGAAATCTCTTGCTCAGTTCCTGCTCTGTTTGAGAAGTCCCATGCAGGAGTTTGAAGGGTTTAGAAACACTGCTTCTTTGCACTACAACTCCTAGTATCCCCCAGACAATAGCCACTTGGAATTGTAGTCCAAAAAGTATCCCCCCTCCAAACAGTGACTCCCGGAATCCCCTAGTCAGCAGGATCCTGAGAGTCATAAACCATTAACGTCACCCCTACAGTCTCCGGGATTTTGTCTGAGTTGGATGCAACATGCTCAAGCAGATAGCAAGAGCTGGAATAAACTGATTCTTCCCCTCTCCTGGCAGTTGGTAAAAATGTTTGCACCCTCACTCTCATTTAACATGGCCTCCCCTCCCTCCGTCCTGTTTGCATGTAGGCCACCCTTTCATCATGACCGTTGGCTGCGTGGCTGGTGATGAAGAATCCTATGAAGTCTTCAAGGATCTTTTTGACCCTGTCATCCAGGACCGTCATGGCGGCTACAAACCCACCGACAAGCATAAGACAGACCTGAACCATGAGAACTTGAAGGTGAGGGCTTGGGAGTGGTGGTGGTGTTAAAGAAGGCACACCACGTGGGAAGCACACTAATGTTGCATGCATGAGATTGTGGGATTTTGAGCTGCAAAAAGGATTGTAACACTTTAGCATAACTTTGGTGATTCTGGCCAAGTCACCCTCTCTTGGCCTCAGATGAAGGCTATGGGAACAAACTCCTCTGAAAAAGTTTGCCAAGAAAACCCTAAGAGAGAATCACCATATGTTGGGGTTACCTTATGGCTCACGGCCATACCTGGAACCATGGTGTGGATCTCAGCATGGTTAAATAACTGCACGGTGTCCCCTCCCATCACCACCACCCATGGACCACGTTTCTGTAACTAGAACATTTTTGGCATTGTACCCACGGAACCAATATCCGCAGTTTCAGTTATCCATGGCTGGGGAAAAAAAAATCAGGGACACATATCATAGAGTTGTGCTGGGAAATGCCTAGAGAGGCATCCTCTCTAGGAATCGCTAGGTCCTCCAACGCAATTCTATGATACGTTTGTACAGGAAATCCTTTATTTTAATAGGGTTTCACTTATAAACTGTAAGCCCAGGAACATATTCCTCGCAAATAACGGCGGGCGACCTGCATTATTTTCTGTGCAGGAAACACCTGTGTCAAAAATGATGCTTTCCTATACAAAACACCTACAGGTCTCCAATTACAGCGTTTTCTCCACAGGAAACAGCCTTTTCTGTGCGTGAAATAGTATTGCTTTATAGAAATGCTATTTCGTGTTCAGAAAAAAAATGTTTCCCATGCAGAAAATGCTGTTTTCTGTGCAAAACAACCACACACGAATTTTGCGCAGAATAAGTCCTGAATTGCGAAGATTCTCATCCATCCAGAATTCTTCTCATTGGAGTTTCTCTGCACTTGAAAAATGTGTTTTTAAAATAATGTTTGAATATTTTTTTATATTTGGTCCATCCCTACCCCCCAACCTGGCTCAGCGAAAGGCAGCTTCAGAGGCTGGTGTGAAGCAATTCCTCTATGGCTGAGAGAAAAGGTCGTATGGCTACCGAACAGATCTCTCTCTCTTTCTCTCCCCCTCTTCTCTGCAGGGTGGAGATGACCTGGACCCCAACTACGTGCTCAGCAGCCGCGTGCGGACAGGCCGCAGCATCAAGGGATACACCCTGCCCCCCCACTGCAGCCGTGGGGAGCGCCGTGCTGTGGAGAAGCTCTCTATCACCGGTAAGGGGGCAAGTGGCAAGAATGATACAGTGGCCCTCGGCAAACTAGCTGGCCATGGTGGCCTCTTCCAAAAACTATATTCATATTCTATATTCATCTTTGAAAGGGAACAGGAAGGCAGGTATTACCCATTCAACCACAGTCGGGTGAACAAGTCTCTCTAGGCATCTAGAGGTCCTCCAGCACAACTCTGTGGTCAATTTCCACCAGAAGCTGGCCATATCGTCACATTGGAGGACCTCCAGATGCCTAGAGAGGCCATTTTTAGGTCCTCCAGCAAGATTTTTATGGTATTCTATGGCAATTCACTATTATCTGCACTTATAAACAGGAAATCTGGGAATGTATTCTCCGTGGATACAGGGGGCAACCTTTATGTTGTCTTTGAGCCCTTCTGAGAAAAATAAAGGCTGCCTGCCATCTATCCTATCTGCGCTTACTTGGGAGTAAGCTCTATGGAAGATGGGGAGGGCCCTTCTAAGTACGCACTATGCTTGTAAGAGCATTCATATTTAAAGATGCTTTGGTGATATTGGAAGGAAAAAGTGATTTGCAAGTACTTGCAAGGAGGCCAAATTAATAACGCCCTGCCTGCCAATGTTGAGCCCCCCACCTTAAATGCAGTTTTGGGGGCCCTGCACAAGGAAGACCATATCAACTGGCAGACCCTAAGTGTGTCCTCTTTCTTGTGTGTGTCCCCTTTTCCTTCGGTGGGCAGCTTTGAACAGCCTGACGGGAGAGTTTAAGGGAAAATACTACCCCCTGAAGAACATGACTGACGCGGAGCAGCAGCAGTTGATTGACGACCATTTCCTCTTCGACAAACCCGTCTCCCCCCTGTTGCTCGCCTCCGGGATGGCCCGCGACTGGCCCGACGCCAGAGGCATCTGGTAAGCAAGGGGCCAACACAGCCCAGACCTTGTGCTGTAAGCCCAGGGTGGTGAAAGTGAGACCTGTTGCCTCCTGTTGCCCTCTCCCAAGTTAGGCATATAGTTTTCCCTCCCCATGAAAATTCCCCACATTTCTAGCCTTGCATACGCTCCAACATTTTGCAGAAGGAAGCCTAGACACAGTTGGCCAAGCAACACCAGAGTGTGGTCAAGATGGCAAGAGTTATTAATGAGGAAGGAACAACAGACTTGGAGAGTTGCAGCAGTTTGCTTTTGCTCATTAGGACAGTCTTCATCTCAGGGTGTGTAAACTGATTTATGGAATGTTTTGACCGAGGATCAGTGAAAGCCATTGGCTTTTGATCTGTCTTTATTTATTTATTTGGTGGGTGCATAAATCATCTAAACAAAAGAGAAAAAAGCCCAGAGATAACATGATTAAAAAAATCAATCCCCAGCCCACCTGAACTCAGTAGAGGAAAGCACATCACTTCCCTTGAATATCCCATTAGAAAGGGAGAAGAGTAATAAAAATAATTTTAAAAATCAAGACATTATAATGGCCAGTAGATAATTTCCAGCAGTATTTCAATGCACTTTAGTGCTGCCCAACTAACTCCAGTAGAAACTGTTTGTGGGAGCCAGCATGGTGTAGTGGTTTGAGCATTGGACTATGAATCTCGAGACATGAGTTCAAATCCCTGCTCAGCCATGGAAACCCACTGAGTGACCTTGGGCAAATCCCATTCCTTCAGCCTCAGAGGGATGCCAAAGTCTTCCTCTCAATGAATCTTGCCAAGAAAACCCTGTGATAGGTTCGCCGTAGGCTGGCCATAATTCAGAAACAACATGAAGACACACAACAATAACTGTGTGTGGTATCTCAGTGTACGTTAGTGCTGCCAAATTAACTCCAGTCCGCTTGGAAGGCAACCCCAGGAGGGGTTGAGTGATGTATTAACAGGGCATCAATGGGCTTGAAGAATATATTTGATGGTCCACCTCGCCTTCCAGGCACAATGACAACAAGACCTTCCTGGTGTGGGTGAATGAAGAGGACCATCTCCGTGTCATCTCCATGCAGAAGGGCGGCAACATGAAGGAGGTCTTCCGGCGCTTCTGCGTTGGCCTTCAAAAGGTGAGTAGTCAAAGGGCTTTGAAATGGGAGGTGGGTGTCTCTCAAATGTTCTGTGCATGTCAGGTGGGATGAGGAGAATAAATGTTCATGGCAGCTGTCTATTGTGGGCAGAAAGAGAAGCGGGAGGGCTGAAATCAGAGTCACACCTGTAGCCGATTGGCGTGAATGGACAATTCCCTGCTGGCCTGCAGCTCACTAGGACTCGGGCGATGAAGGCTCAAGTCCTCACTGAGCCACAAAACTCACTGGGTGACTGTCAGCAAATCAGCCTCTCTGGCCTTCCTCACCCCATTTTATAGCCTTAGCGCTTGCTCGCGAAGGTGAAAATCCAACATGGTGGTTCTGGGCGCTTGCCTTGTTAGCAAGCTCCATCCCCTGGGCAAGGCTGACCAATCAGCTTTCCACCTGTTTTTATCGCAAATGCAAATCAGATTGTCCCAATGAGCGAGAATGCACCTCCTCTGTGAAGCTTTTTAAAAAACTTCAGGAAAACCGGAAGAGTTTTTGGTGGATTTGGCCGCCCTCCTGAATACGGAGGATTGATACAGGATGGCATTTAGACAAATCTATTGTCCTCGAATTCTGTGAGGAGCATTTTCGCCCTTTAGGCAACCCCTGGGTTTCGGGGCTCTGTAAAATGTGAGATTTGAGCTACAAAAGGACTGCAAAACTTTAGTGTAGCTTTGGAAGAGATCCGACATTTCGGGATTCATAGTTAACAGAGTTCTTTTTGCCGCCACCTCCTCCTCTTCCTCCTCCCTTTTCCTCTGGAAGATTGAGGAGATCTTCAAGCAAGCCGGCCACCCTTTCAGCTGGAACGAGCATTTGGGCTACGTCCTGACCTGCCCTTCCAACCTGGGCACCGGCCTCCGTGGTGGTGTCCACGTCAAACTGGCCCACCTCAGCAAACACGCCAAGTTTGAAGAGATCCTGAAGCGCCTCCGTCTGCAGAAGCGTGGCACAGGTAAGGAAAAGACGAAAGTGCTGTGTGTGTGTGTGCGTACACCAGTTGCGCACCCTCTCACTGTCCTGATTAACCCCCTGCCATCCAATTTTTTTAGCTAGTTTTAAAATGTCCTGGTTTTTCTCTCCTCTTCCCCCTTTGATCTCACCTTACTTCAACTGCTGCAAATTGAGTTCAAAGTCTAAAAGTACTTTGCACTCCATTAACTCAGCAGAGGGGAGAGGAGAGAGCAGGATCTTGCCCTTCCCAGGAGAGTTGGGCAAAAGGCAACTGCTGCAGCCTCTCCTAGCTTGCCTGTCCTTCTTCACTAACTTTTGCCACCATGACCACACTTTGGTGCTGCTTGGCCACATGTGAAATGTTGCCAGTGGGGAAGGATTATGGGAGCTGTAGTCCCAAAACCATCTGGAAGGCAACAAGCTTCCCAATTCAACTTAACAAGATGCACAGCTGGCTTTACCATGGGGGAGAGTTTGGCAAACCCCTCAGGCAGCATTTGTTGTGAGGTGGCAGCCCCTATGGTCACTTTCCTCTGTTGGCGGAAAAGGTAGAGTCACTTCGTCTATCTTGCGCTCCCTAAACTAAGTTGGTGCCATCAGGTGTGAGGAGGGATACTGCCCAGTTGCCAGTGTTGAATATTCAATGGCCAGTCTGGTCAGGTTGTGTATGTGGAGCATGTGCTGTGTTGTCCTTTGCCTCAGGCAGCAAAATGGCTTGGGCTGGCTTGATACAATGAAGATCCTTGCTTTCTGGGAATTGCCATCCAAAAAAGGAAATTTCCCTTAGCTCTGAACTTCCCAGTTTTCTGGGTTTGTTTCTGACAGCAAGAGGACTAGGGTTAACTTTCTCAGGTGAATTTTCAAGGCTGCTGTGTGGCTGATCTCCACCCGCTAGCCTAGCCGGAAACAGCCTACAGTTTGACCTTGGTTGGATGAGACAAATGATGGAACATGACTCTCACTCTCCTTCTGTGTTTCCCCCCCACAACAGGCGGTGTGGACACAGAGGCCGTGGGCGCTGTTTTTGACATCTCCAACGCTGACCGCCTGGGTTCCTCCGAGGTAGAGCAGGTCCAGCTGGTGGTTGACGGTGTGAAGCTCATGGTGGAGATGGAGAAGAAGCTGGAGAAAGGCCAAGCCATCGACGACATGATCCCCGCACAGAAGTGAGCGGCACCATCCGCCGCCCGGCCCACCTTGTGTGCGGACTGGGGCTTGGGCTCCGGGAGTGTGTGTGACCCCGATGCTCCCGGCCAACCCTTTGGCCCCCTCCTCTCTCTCTCGCCAAGGAGAGGCGAGGGCCTTGGGAAGGGATTGCCCCTCTGGAAGCTCCAAAACTCCCGTTCCCTGAGCCACCGTGGACGGAGTTAATAAAGCTAAGGATAGGCCGCAAAGCCTTGCTTTCCCCTCACAGACTTCTCCCTTGCTTGGTTTTCTTTTTTCTTCTTCATCCTGGTAGGGTGAATCCCAAAGAAGAGTTACTTAGAAGCCAGTAGGAAGCTGCCCACTTGACAGGGTTAGAATCATAGAGTTGGAAGAGACCCCAAGGGCCATCTAATCCAACCCCATTCTGCCATGCAGGACTACCCAATCAAAGCATTCCCAATGGATGGCCATCCAGCCTCTGTTGAAAAACCTCCAAAGAAGGAGACTCCACCAAAAGGTATGCACCTGTATGTCATGAAGAGAAATCCAGCCAACATATCCTTCTCCAACAATGGAAATAATCAAATAAGTCCCTCACTTGGGACCCTGCATCCAAATTGACAAATAAGTTTCTTCGTAAGGTAGCTGTCCCTGACTCAGGCAATGTTAGGGACCCAGATATTCAGGACAAAAGTCCTGCATCACACAACATGCCCATTAGCTTGTGGAATGCACTGTGGTTGCAAGAGCTTTAAAACAGGAGTGGACAAATGGAACAAAGAAGGGTGTCTCCACAGCTGTGTTGTGATGGTTGCTAAAGGGAACTTCCATCTTTAGAGGGTGCAACCCCCAACACAGCAGTTGTGGTGTTGGTTATTGACACAAGACAGGAAATCCGCTGCCTTCATATCCTATTTCTGGAATCCTAATCCAACGCCCAAACCACTACACCATGCTGGCCCTCTCCCTTTTGAGATACTGTAAGACACCTAAGAAACCTCACAGTCACAGTCCAATGCTGAAACCACTACACACCACTTTGGATCTTGAGATTATACTTGAATTAAAAAAAAAAATAGTGGCCAACTAAATACCACAGTGAGAAGCCTTAAGACTGAAAAGCATGCATCTCCCCCTCCCCAAATTGTTAAACTGGCACACTGAACCTGGAGGGATCATACATAGCCTCCCTGTTTAGTGGCCAAGATCTTCTCAGTTTGCAACACCCAAGAACATGAGAAGCAATAAGACTACTTCTGAGTAAGTGCAGAGATCCCTTCCACACACACCTCCTTCAGCCTGGCTGAGGATGAGGCTTCCATGTAAGGTCTGGCCATTCCTTTCGACAAGATGTACTTTTGAAAAGTGGTTCCAGGTCTGTTCCTCGCTCCAAAGCTGTTATGTTAGTTGTACAGAGCATGTGCAGAGAGCAGGAAGAAAGTTCAATCGAGACGCAAGAGGAGGCTTTCTACGTTTATTAAGGGTTCAGTACAGACTGTCGCTCCGGGGCCGAAATAACTTACAATCGTCCCAAAGCTATAGGGCTGGCTCATTAATATCTCTACCCAATGATACAGGGGGTAACTGGGCTATTATTTACAGGGGAGTCTGTACAGATGGGGAGGGGGGCAGGATTTGAGGGGGGACAGAGAAGGAATCGGAGCAGCGGTGGGGAGGGGGAAACCAGTGTACAGAATGGGAGAAGGGAAAAGTAGCAGCGGGGAGGAGTGGGGGAAGGAAGGAAAGGAACCCACTTAAACTTCTCCCCCTTAAGAGCTGCCGAATTCAACGTCCTCCATCACGGCCCAGGCGAGGGCCCCGTGAGCTCCACCTGCCCCCATGCGCCCTCCTCCCAGGATTGGGATGGGGCTCCCCTACCCCTTCCCTCCTGCCCCAGCTCACTCAGCTGCCCGTTCCACCATCTGAGACCAGACCCCCCACCTCCATACACATCCTCAATGCTCCCCACCTACCCACCCATGGCCGGTCGAAAGGGCCAAAGCCTGCTTCCAGGGCGGAAGGCCAGGTGATCTCGCCCCACGTGCACAAAGCCCGTCCTGTGAGGTTCCATGTGAGATGCGGTGCTCAGCATGCACGTTTGCGGGCTGCCCCCCCCACCTTTCCACGAAGGAGGGCCTCTGTCCACGTGTACTGGCTCCAGCGGGGTGTCCAGCTAGGGGGATGATGGGTCTGAGTGAGCCCTTGAACCAACCCCTGGGAGGACCAGCCTCCGCCAGAGAGTGGCCTCAGCACCGGGGTTCATTTTTTAAAATTTTATTTTGAAGTCCAGCCTTGTGGGGAGGGGGGCTTGGCGTGACAGCGGCGAGGGGCCGGTGGCCTCTCAGAGAGCTTGGTGTGCTGTGGGGATGCTGAGCAGCGGAGGCCGAAGTTCCCCTCCCTTCCACGAGCTGCGGCCAGCGGTCAGACTGAAGCCTGTCTAGAGTAGCAGTAACGTCAAGCAGCTTTAGCATCCCGTCTGGGCCACAATGGCCGCCAGGGGCTGAGAACCACTGGAACAGCATCACTGTCCCCCTTCTCTGGGATAGCAGCCCCGTGTCCCAGCTCACAGGATGGGGCCCCCCTTTCCATGCCAAGGTGACTCTTTCTGGCTTTGCCCTGATCTCCAGACCGCCCCCACACCAGCCGAAAGACATGCCCGTTTTGAAAAGCTGAGCCTAAGGGCGGGGGAATGCCCCCCTGGACTACTCCAAACATTTGCAATATTTACCACACTCCTTCTGGCTGCTGGCCTTTTTTGGGTGAGAGCAGAGAGTACTAAATCTGAGGGGTCTGGACTCCCAGCGCTCTCTGGTAACTAATATTATTATTATTATTATTTAAACACACAGAGCCCAAATTGGTTTGGATTACAAACTATGTCCCCCCAAATCTATCCAATCCAAATGCCAGAAGCACAGCTGGGATTAAAAACTAATACCTCTGGCTTGAAAACCTGAAGCATTTGGATTTAAGATGGAGGAATATGTGCCAATGAAAGGAAACCGTGACTCCTTAAGATCGTTTGTGGTGGGATAAGGTTCAGGGACGGGGAAGCCCAATGACCAGGGATCCAGGAACTGGAGTGGGTGGTGGGACCAGTAAGCCAGAAGGGTGGGTATATGTGGTGGGGGGCTTGGGGTGCCCACAACAACAGTCTTGGTCCACAGCTCTTCTTCCCTTGCCACGTTGGCTCCGGCTGACACGCTCCTTCCACTGTATGACAGACCCCCCCCCTTGCTCTTACCATGGCTTGTGGGGGGGCAGAAGGGAGGCCTAGGCAAGCTTGTCCCAAGAAAGGCCTTTGGGGTTGGCTGCTGTGAGCCACATCGAAGCCATGATTTTTGTATCTGATTTCTTCCTATTTGTCCCTCCTCACCTTCCACTTTATCCCTCCTCCTGCAACAACCTGGAGTTTTTGCCAGGGAGGGGTGCTCGTAAAGGGAACACGCTCCCCTTTAATAGTCCCAGCGGATTCCCCCTCCCATTTCTCACATCAACCTCCCCCCTCCCAAAGTCCCTAATGCAAGCTGGCAAATCGGCAGGTTGCCCTCCAAAGCACCTCCTCACGGTATCACGCCATAGGACCCCAGAGCCTCTATAACTGGGGGTGGAGGATCGAGGGCCACGTCCCCATGAGCACGCACCCCCTCCTCTGATTGCTCTCTGGCCTGTGGGTCAGTCAAGGCAGAGATGCCGGAGCGGCTCCAGACCCCTAGAGCTGCAGCTGGTCAGAGATCTTGCCCACCAAGCTGCGGAAGGCCAGGGAGGTGCCGGCCTGGCGCCGGAAGAGCACCCCGTGGAGTCCGCCCAGCCGCTGGAGTCTGCACACCTCCACCTCGAAGGAGCAGTACTGCTCGCTGGGGCTCTTCTCGTACGTACAGGACAGGACAAAGGGCTCCGTCTGGTGGCAGTAGCAGTTGGCAGAGTCCGTGGCCTGGCGGAGGGCGGCCAGGATGGCCTCGGCGGAGCGGGTGCTGGTGAGTTTCACATTCCAGGTAAATCGGAGCAGGCGGGGTTCTGCTTCCTTTTGATTCCAAGGTAAATTGCAACTGCAGGGAGGCAAAGGCAGCCGGAGAGAGAGAAAGAGAGACGTCAGCCAGGAAACCTCAGACCCCAAACACTACCTGAACACGATCTGAAAGGCTCTCTCTCCCGATATGAAGTTTAAAATCTTCAGGGGAGGGCTTTCTTTGAGTCCCATCACCCTCACAGGGATGTTTGGTGAGGGCGCAGGAGACGGGGGGGGGGGATTGTCTAAATGGCGAAAATACTCCTCATGAAATGTGAGGAGCACCCTACCTGTCTTAATGGCATTCCGCATCGTTTCACTGCATTGGGAAGGAGGGGGACCCAAAATGTCAAAAAACCGGCAGGAAAAACCTTTGCAGCTTTTCCTGGAGTTTTTTAAAAACAGTGAAGGGGGTGCACACTCCTGCTCGTTGGGACAAGCCATTCGATATGAATCGCTTTCCCATAGGAGAGGAAGTGCAAAGCTGATTGGCTGGGTGAGCGCAGGGGGCGGGGCTTGCTAACAAGGCAAGTGACCGCTGCCGCCATGTTGGATTTTCACCTTAGCGAATGAGTGCTAAAGGCGAGAAAACGGGGTGGTGGTTTTTTGTTTTTCTGTTAAATCAAAAAATTGCTCTATCGCACCTTGGACATTGTGTTTTTTTAAAAATTCGGCGGCAGCAAATTGAAGTAAGTACAACCACAAGTAAATCACTTGTGTCGCCGTCTTGCATGTGAAGCTTATGGAGGCAAAAAAAACCATTAAGATAAGTCACAGCTGCTGCAAAATGCAATTACTGCAAGGTATTCTGGGTTTGGGTTTTTTTTCCTTCATATAGACATTCCTATTTAGAATTTATGATTTCAATTGAAGACAGGAGGAAGTCAAATAGTGTAGCATGTGGGGTTTATTGCCCATGGGAAGGAGTGGGAAGGGTGTAAGTGGGGAATTGAGTTTATTAGCCCATGGTTTGTCTGTATAGCCTGTGTGTTGCATTTTTTGTATTTGTAAAGTGATTGTATACATTGTGAGAAAAATCAATACAAAATTAAGATTGTTTTTAAAATGCTTTGAAACTGTTTTCAATTAGTGTTTTTAACAGGATTCTGTAGTTTTTAAACTTCTATACAAACAAATTCTATAGGACTATTTTGTTTTAATCTATGTTGCAAGCTGCCTTGGAAGAAAGGAGAGATATCAATGCAACAATAAATAAATAAATAAATGAAGAAGCATCAGACACACAGGGGCAGCAAAAATTTAATAAAGGCTATGCCAGCCTTTAAAAATATGCAAAGATATTGTCATTAAGAGTTCAGGAAAAAGCCTGGAAATGTTCTTTTTTGTGGATCACAACTTCCAGAATTTCTGGGGGATTCAGAAAGTTGTAGTCCATAAAAAGGAACATTTTCAAGCTCTAAAAAAAAAGGGGGGGGGAAATAGCAAATATAAATGGAGGACTCAATAGTGTTATAGGAATAAATTTTGGGGGTACAGGGCATTCATCTTGACAGTCCCCACAGCTGAACCTCCACAAAGAGACACAAAGCTCAGGCAGTTCTTTTAATTAATTATCAACCAAGCAGTCCTTGCAGTTTTCTATCTCCAACAGAAGGAGCGGGTCTTTTGCAAAGTTAACAGGCCTGAATTGCCCAAGTCTCTACAATAGCATTTCTCAATCAGGGTTTCCTGAGGGGTTGCTAGGACTTCCCTGAGACATGTGATTTTTAAACATTTTTCTAGGTATAGCTATGACAATTATTAGGCAGGGGTTCCTTGAGACCTGAAATTTATTTCCAGGGTTTCTCCAGGGTAAAAAGGTTGAGAAAGGCTGCTCCACAACATGTGTTGCATTACAACAGGGAAAGCTCACGACAAGATATGGTTGTTCCCAGGACTGGTTTAAGGAATTTTGGGGCCCCCTGCAATGCTTTACTTTGGGGCCCCCATATGTTTATCTCAGATCAATGTAACCTAACCTATTCACTGTACAGGATGTTCAGATTATAGTAGGACCCCCGTATCCCTGGATTCATTATCCATGGGACACAAAACAACACACCTACCATAGAGTCTTCCTAGAAAATGTGTCTTCCCTAGCCCTTTTCTAGGCCTTCCAAGGCAACTCTATGGTATTTTAAACCAGAAATCCCATTATTTTCATATTAAGGAGGCCAACACGGGGCCCTCTCTTGACCTCGGGGCCCCCTCTTGACCTCGGGGCCCCCTGCCAATGCTGATTTCGCAGACAGGTTAAACCGGCCCTGGTTGTTCCCTCTACTCTCAAAGGAGGTCACGCTAGGAGTTGGTAGTAGCCAGGGAAAGAATCATCACAACTCAGCCCCACGCTGGTTGGGAAGGGAGCAGCGAACGTACCTTGTGAGCGCAGGTCCCCTGATTCTCTCAGGTTCGTCTGCGACCCTGAAAAGAGAAAGAGTGGGGCAGCGGTCAAGTCAAAGCAAAGGTGAGGAGGGCAGAGAGATGGGCATGGGGTCAGTGCCAATGGGCAGGCTCTGTCCTGCTTCCGGCCACCAAAGGGACCTCTGACCCCGGCCGCCAGGATGGGCAAAGACCAGCTCGCTTCCTCTGGCCCCTCTCTGCACCATCAGTGGCGTTGTTAAGGGAGGGTTTAGCCCCTTCTGGGGAGGGTGACTGGATACTGGGGATTAGGCATTTTTATTGGAATAAAACCATTCTACTGAAAAATACACCCGACCGCAAAAGGCTACTAGGGGTGGGGACACATTGGCTGCATCCGTTTAGATTGCAAATGGATGCAGATGAGGGGCTCATCTGTTGGAACACAGCTCCAGACCCTATTTATCTCAAATCCACAGCAGAGAGAGAGAGAGAGAAAAGTAAGCATGGCAGGTAGAAAGTTAGCAGATCAATGTGCTGTCCTCTCCTAACCTTCTCCCTGAAATGCTGGCTTTCTGTGGGCAGGGAGTTTTGCTGCTGTTGTCATTGCTACAGGGTAGTGTTGAATTACCCCGATCACCACAATTGCAAGTGGGGGCAGCCCAGGAACAGGTCCGTTACACCAGGGATTATTAGGAAGGGGCCGGAGAAGTGAGCCTCCATGCTTACAGCAGCCATCAGAAGGAGCTAGGTGCCCGGACTGCAGCCTCATTCTGGTGGGCCAAGGAGCCAAGCACTCCTCTCTGTGAGCCGCAGGAGTTCCCCATATGTGCTATGGGGTTAGCTTCCGTTATCCTTCCTTTCGAATGGGGAAGGGTACTAGCTCTGTTTCTGCTCAATAGAAACCTGAAAGCTTCAAGCCCTAGACCTTTGGCTGACCCAGCACTATATACGCCTGGCCTGGCTCTTCCCCAGCCTTGCTTATTGTTCTTCTGGCTGGTGCAGAGCCACAGGGCTTAGACCCCAACCAAGAACACAAGGAAGAGAGTGCTTCTGAGTGCGTGCAGAGAGTCTCTATGAAACTGGCTACTCCAGTGGCTCTTAACCTTCTCTTTACCAGGGACCCCCTTTAAATATTTTTTGTTGCTGTGGATCATTTATTTATTTATACCCCGCTGTTCAGCCACAAGGCTATCAGAGCGGCTTACAAATTGTTTTAAGCAATACCAATTTACACATCTACACTGCATTAAGCAGTTTCCAATGTGTGTTAGCTTGGATCCCCAAGACTTAACTCAAGATTTAATAATAATAATAATAATAATAATAATAATAATAATAATACAATTACACCATCAATTAAACCTTCCCTCAGAGGCACTGGAGGGGGAGGCAAGACTTTTCTCCTGTTTCTTCCTCCAAGTTTGAGGCTGGAGTGAATTGAATGGCAATGCACAGGCCAAGCCATCCATCCAGCCTTTGCCTTGGCTCCTGTCACGTGGCCGCTCCACTGCAGGGAGGAGGTAGACCAAGCAGACTTGAGGACATTGTGGACCCTTGGGGGTCCCCAGACCCCAGGTTAAGAACCACTTGGCTACTCTGTGTGTCTCAGCACCTTGGTAGACGCCTCGTGGATATTTCTGCCTGTTTCTGGAGGGTTCTCTCAATTTCTAGCCGAGGAGGACTTTTCCGAGAGTGAGAGCAGAAGAGAGAGGAAGGGGGTGCAAGGGGAGGGATAAAGCTCGAGGGAAGGCAGCCAGAGGCAGGCAAGCAAGCAGGCCAACCCCTCCGCAAACAAAGAGAACAGAAGCAGCCAGACTTACTGATTTTAGATCCTTGAGGCATTGAAGCGCCCGAGACGCACCTGTTAGAATTCTGCCGCTTAGAGGGGTCAAGAGTGACCCTGAAAACAGAGAAAAGCCAGAGTGAAACAGGCGCGGGGAAGGAGGAGGCGAAGAAGGATGGGAAGGGAAGCAAAGGGGTTAGTGAGGAGAGCCATCCTTTCCTTGGAGCAGAGAAGCCAGGGCTGTGGCAAAGGCGACGGACCAGTGGCTCGTGGGAGGGGTCTCACATCACATTTGCTTCTAGGTGACCTCTCCTCGTCCCCCTCGGGGACTTCTGAGTGAAGGTCCCACGCAGACGGAGAGCAAAGGGCTCAAGCACACTGAGGTTGCATCCAAACAAACGCTTCCTCTGGAGTCACTGTTTCTATGGTGCGCTAAGACGGTTTGATACCCGGCCTTTCCTCTCCTTCCCTCCCAATGCCATACACTGCCCCTCAGGATTATGGGACAGATCCTCCCCATGGGACATTAAGGGACAGAGCCAAGGTGCAAACCCCAACATTAGCCAGCCGGGGAACAGCAATCCTTCCACCCTCACCAGCAGCCAATAACATGTGCCTTGGAGGCTGCTCTGCATGCAGTCAAATTCAGAAGTTGGAGAAGTTAGTTTTTTGCGATTACAACTCCCAGAATCCTATGGCTGGCACGGCCAATTAAATTCCTATGCAACACAGCAAGGAAAACCTTATAAGATCACCACATCTTCATGGCCTCCAGGTGGGAATTGTGTTATCATAGCAACTTCTGTTTTAGGATGATGGAAGCTAGCAAACCAATGGAAAGGTGTGGGGAGAGATGGACGAGGGCAGTGGTTCCCAAACTTTGCTTCTCCAGATGTTCTGGGCTTCATCTCCCAGAATTCCTGAGTGTTGGCCAAGGTGGTTACGGTTTCTGGGAGATGAAGTCCAAAACACCTGGAGAACCAAAGTTTGGGAATCACTGGATAGGAGGAAGGAGTCAGCCAGCACTCCTGATCTCTTTTGGTTTCTCCATACCAGAGGTAGCCGTTTCCCCCTCAACACGCTGCTGACTCCCGCCTCCATCTCCACTGTGTTGTGGTGGGTTGCTCACCTCCGTGTGAGTTTTGACGTGAGTTTGCTGAAGAGGTTGGAGGTGGCCCGGCTGCGGCTCTGAGGCAGTGGGGTGGCTTCGTGGGAGAGGGTGGGGGAAGTGGGGGGCCCGTTCTGCACCCCGGTCCCGCGCCGGTCCCGCACTTGGCCGCCGTGGAAGGTGCTGCGGATGTTGGTGCCACGCGAGAGCCGGGTACGGTCTGAAGAGGTGGACGAGGTGGCAATGCTGTGGCTGGAGGGGGAGGCCGGGGGCACCCGACTAGTGACGGAGCTATGGATTTGGGGAGAAAAGAAGGGTGGGGGGGGAGAGAGATTGTGAGCTGGGAAGAGAACAGAAGTTGGCCCTATGTGCTCAAATTTGCACCCAGGGCTTAATTCAAGCTAGGGAACATGTCAACTACTACACAAAGGATCCTCTGTGCATGTACAAAATGCCACTTGGGAAGTAATGGCTAGGTATTGTGCACAGGCAGTTATTATATAGGTGGTAAAGGAAGGAAATCCCTGGAGTCTTCTATTTTTAGAAATTATTCACTGATGCTGGACAGTTCCCCCTTAGCTTCCCCCTTCCTTTAACCTTTCTGATTTCTTTCAACCCCTTGAGATTTTAAAAATTCTTTTGGGAACCAATGCACTCATTTTGTGGGTGGAAGAGAAGATGGTGTGTTCTCCCGGGAGCAAAGGAGAGATGCCCATCCCTGTCCCCAGGGCCTGTCCTTGATTCTCCCACCATCAGTCACATGAACTACCGGGACCCTCCCTGGGGCCAAGGCCACATCGAGCCAGAACAAGGCCAGTGGAAACTGGGCACATGGCCAGCAGTGAGCCAGAGTCTGTGGGAAGGGACAGAAATGAGGGCACCGGAGGCTGAGCATAGGACTCCTGCCTGGGAGGACACAGGAGGAGACGGGAAATCGAAGGGAACCGATCTCCCCATGATAACAAGCAACAACCATCTTCTCCCAGGAAGTACTTAGAAAACAGCCCCAATAGATTAGGGATGTAAACCTTCACAAATTTAATTCTCACAGGCAAGAACAACTAATTTTATCCTATATCCTCCCCTGCTATGAGAAACTGTCTTTTAAAATAATGCACCTTCCAAGGACAATTTACATACAGCTCAGGATCTAGTCTGCAAAAAGCCACACTGTGTGTGAGCGTGTGTGCACACATGCGAGCAGAAAATGGTATTTTCAGTGCAGAAAACATGATTTTCTGCACATAAATGTTATTTTCTGGGAAGACATCCCATGTTTTCTTTCCATGCTGGCTGTGTGGTTCCGGGAATTGCAGTCCAAACCCCCTTAATTTTTCTGAGCCATTTGCTAATCAACATGGGTCTCAGTTTTTCACTCTGAAATGAACACAAGCCTCAACACCCCACAAATCTTGCACATAGTCAACAAAGGCCAAATATCTGAGACTCTGGAAGACATTTCCAGGACAACGGACATCAACCTGCCTGAGTACCTGCAAAGCAGTAAGAGAAATGGATGCAAACAAACACAAGGCTACCTCTTCCTGGCACAGGTCTGGGATGTAGGGCAAGTTTGCCAGGGCAGAATCAAAATAGGAACCTCTTTTGAATGTTGGGATTAAAACCTCTGCCCCTTCTTACACCCAACCTCTGCCCAATCTGACCTGTTCTCCTTCCCGTTCTGGAGCAGAGAGTGGCGTTCTCCGCCAGGCCTGTCCGTACATACGTAGGTGTTCCTTCGGGTCATCATACTAGAGGGAATGTTATTCTGCAAAAAGAGAGGAAGATTGCAGGCTGAAATCAAGATTTTGCACAAAAACATTAAACAAATCCAAGCGTGCTGGACCTGAGAAGCAAAGCCGAGGCTGGATGTGCAAGCGAACCTCTGCAGCTGCTAATGGTGATGTCGACTTTGTATGTGTTTGTACATATGGTCAGACACATGACTCATGCTTCTTGACAGCAGCGAGTCAGATACAATTTGGGATGGAGTTAGAGTTGGATCCTGATCACGTTACACCGTTATAGCGCTATATTCCACTTTAACTGCCGTGGCAACATCCTATGGAATCCTGGGATGTGCAGTTTCGGGAGGGGCATTTAGCATTCTCAGCTAGAGAGCTCTTAGGCCTCCCTAAACTACAAACCCCTGAATTCCACAGGATATTGCCTGTCAGTTAAAGTGGAATATAGCACTATAATAGCATATTGTGATACAAGACTTGGTAGAAATGTACTGACTCTTGACTCTGGCTTCAACCTGAAAACTCATAATATTACAACAATATGTGGTGAATATATCATTTTATACATATTTATTTTACCTTTTTCAAATGCCTAGTTTGCTGCATATTTACTTTCATAACAGTCTAGGAAACTTTCCTTGCTCAGAAATTTTAATCAAATAAATAGTTTTGATGTTCTATCACTCTCAGTAACCTGATGGTGCACATCAGGGTAATGAAATGCTTTGTGTTGCCATTTTGCTACAGTACATTTGTTGCTACTCACTGATTTATATTTGTCACTTATGATGGAGTCAGACTCAAAGGTTTGGCATACCAACTCCACACCCCTGCTCGCCAGTGATCCATTCTTGATGTTAAGACTTGCATTTCAGCCAAGAGTTCAATTTGATAAATCTCCCGGATCTGGCTAGTGCCAATGGAGGTTGTCCTATCCAAGTACTACTAACAAGGTCTAATCTCCCTTGCTCAACTTCCTGAACTGGGAAAGAGGCTGGATGGGTCATCTGTTGGGAGTGCTTGGATTGTGCATGGCAGAAGGGGGTTGGTCTGGATGGTCTTTGTGGTCTCTTCCAACTCTATGATTCTATGAAGAGATTGCAACCATAGGAGGCTGCTTTAAGCAGTTTCCAATGTGTGTTAGCTAATTGCCCCCCACAAGTGGGTACTCATTTTACCGACCTATGAAAGGATGGAAGGCTGAATGAACCTTGGAGCCCGCTGGGATCGAACTTGCAATGTGGTGACTTGCAGTAATGGCATTTAACCACTGCGCCTCCAGGGCTCATTAAGACCATTATGGTAAACTCTCACCAGCAGTAGCAGATTTCCAGGATTTCAAGCAGGATCGTTTCCTCACCCTCCCCTGCGATGCCTGGAGTTCCCTCCTGGCAGTCTCCTATCCAGGTACTGACTGGGCCTGCCCTGCTTAGCTTCTGAAACCAGACGAGATCAGACACGTTCAAGAGCCCTACACCCACTTACTGTGTTTACAGCGCTGTCCTTGCGCCGGTCGGGGATCTCCGATTTGTTGGGGTTGTTTGCGCTGCTCACCATGGGGCTGGAGGGGGGGATGCCCCGCCCACTGCTCACCACGCTGCAACTGGCCTTGCGCGACGGCATCCGCTCCTCCTTCAGCTCGCCGTCCCCGGTGCTGGTGGGGCTCCGCTTCGGATGCATGGGCACTGGGGAGGGGCCGCCTGAAAACGGATTGAGGGACAGATAAAGAAGAGGAGGAGGAGCCATTGTGAGGCCTGGATTAGGGAAAGAGGGATGTACAGTTGTCCCTCCGTATCCACGGATTTGGTATCCACAGACTTAAATATTCACAGCGTGAAAATATTCTTTAAAAAAATAATAATCCAAAAAGCAAACCTTGATTTTTCCATCTTCTATAAGGGACACCATTTTGCTATGCCATTGCATAAAATGGGACTTGAGTATTCACGGATTTTGGTATCCATGGGGGTCCTGGAACCAAACCCCAGCAAATATGAAGGGACAACTGTACTGGCCAAGGTTGCCCAGGCAACTTTATCAGAGCCAAGCAGGGCTTTCAGGCCACAGACAACAACAAGTGCAGGTATACCCACAGCTAACAAACCAGGTATGTTCCTGGGCATTACTGCTTTAGGAGAAAACTTGGTACCCATGGCAGAAAAACAGTATGTGGAAAAATTAGGGATGGGTTCCTACACCACCAAAAAGGTAGAGCAGTTTAACAGGTTTCAGCAAACTTTTGATTCAAAAGTAACACTAGAGACACGTAAAATGAGACAACTAGATCAAGCAAGCCTTGCATGAGTACACAACAACTTCTTGGAGACTATTTGAAAGTTTCTTACAAAATGCATCCAGGGATGACTTTCACTTATACCAGCCTCCACTTTTCTTATGATTTCCATTTTGGTGGCCAAATTTACAGATTTTTTCTTTTTTTTCTTAACATGCTAAGGCAGGTTTGCCTGCTCTCTTGTTTTCTCTCTGTTTTGCTGTTCATGCATGCTCAGTAAAGGATTTTGGAGGCAGCTGCTATTTACCTTGCCTGTTGTCAGCAGGCACACACATCT
Organism: Gambelia wislizenii; assembly: GCA_030847615.1. NCBI lineage: Eukaryota > Metazoa > Chordata > Lepidosauria > Squamata > Crotaphytidae > Gambelia > Gambelia wislizenii. The sequence continues at coordinate 38,065,198 of JAUMIR010000010.1, forward strand.
AAAGAAGGATCTAAAGAGAAGGATTGGCTAGAGAAGAATCCTACTCTTTCCCTGCTCGAGCTTTATTGCATTGTTAACTGCAGGCAAACTGCCGTACCCAGATACTGAAAGTCTGCGCTTCTCTAGGTCTCCTTCACCAACCTCCCAATGGTGAAGTTGCTAAAAATACTTCCAGCTAGACAGAGGACGAGGGGGGCCTGTAATGTCCATGGACCCCACTTGCAAAATCAGGCAAGGGACAGTTTCAGCCCAGAGCTGCTGGCATCAGTACAGATGGTGACACACGGGAGCCAGATCCAAGGTTAGGTGAAGCAGCTGCAATGTTGGGGGTCACTTACAGAAGTCGCTGTGCCGCCGTTGCCGGTGGTAAGTGGAAGAGCTCCTTTGGCTCTTGGAGTGCGACGAAGAGGAGGAGGACTTGCTGGTCCCGTTGGAGACCTCGCTGGGCGCCCGCACCCGGGCCAGCGAGAGACTGCTACCTGTGCGTGACTCACCCCCTTCCACCTGATGGGAGACAGCAAGGCCGCTGTTATTTTATTGTTATTCTAACACCTGGGATCCATTCCCATGTCAAGGAATTCTACACCAAGGCATCTCTGGTGTGATTCTATGGTAACTTGCAGCAGAATCATGCTGGAGGACTTAGGAAATGCCTAGAGAGACCGTATTTTTCAAACAATGGATAATTGAAACCGCGGGTACTGGTCTCATGCATATGGGGCGGGGGGAGACCCTGTATATGCAATCTTGTTAGGATGGTGGTGAGAGTATGAAATGTTGGAGACGACTGGTGACTGGCTGAATTTTTGAAGGGATTTCAAAAAGGCTGGCAGTTGGACAGTGAGGAATAGGAGTTAGAGATGTGAGGAGAGTTAGGGTCAGGTTAGTTAGACTCAGGTCACTTAAGGAGTAAGAGACGGGAGTTAAGAAAGTGAGAGATGGAAGGGAGTTTGTTAGGGTCAGCCAGGGTTAAGATGTGCCAAATAAGCAATCTTAAACCTTACATTGAACTTCTGTTTAATAAATTATTATTATTTTTATTATATACTTGTGCCTCTGTGAACACTACCTAAGGGTTACTGGAGTGCTTGAGTTCAGGCACATAGTGTCTGTGGTGGAAGCTGTGGTTCAAGGGTGGTGGTGTCCAGGGCTGGCATTAGAGATGAATAAAGTCTCGCATGGGGAACCACAAGGACATCTAGAGGGACCCAACAAATGATGAAATAATGGCGGGACAGGAGGAGGTCCTCACACAGGGCGGAAGAGTGTTCGGAGAGGTGGACAACCCTCCCGGTTGGTGGCAGGATATATGGACAACCTCCCCCCAGACCCCTAACATCTTACCCACCCCTCCAGTTTTGTGCTCCTTTCCACCAGGGTTTGGCTTCCCCAGGATGAACAGCCCCCAAGGGCCCTCTCTACCCACCACCTCCCCGTCCTCGGGACACCACCAGGCCTCCTCACCTCATTCTTCCTGCCCAGCAGGAGGTAGGTGGCTGTGACCTCGTTGTATTTTTGGCTGGTCAGGGCTTCCTTGATCTCTTCACGGGTGTAGCCCATGCCCACCATCACTTCTGGAGACAGAGAGGGAAGAAACGGAGGACAGTGGTGGAAGGAAAAGGCAACCAAGATATGAGAACTCCCCAAAGACTCACATTCCCCTCACCACCACCACCCCAGCTAGCTAACCCCATGCACAACTTTACAATTTATTTATTATTAAATTATTTAATTCATGTGAGCTGCCTTTCTCCCAGGATGGGAGCCGAGGCGACTCACAGTATAAGTTGGAATCCAATACAGTTAAAACCATGGCTCGTGCAAAAGTTTAAAGGCCATTAAATAAACAACCATATAGAATCACAGAATTGAGTTGGAAGGGGCTGCCAGGGCCATCTAGTCCAACCCCATTTTGCCACACAGGAATAATAACAATAACAATAACAATAACAATTTATACCCCGTCCCTCTGTTAAAAACAATTGGGGCGGCTTACAAAAATTAAAATACAAGTACAGATTAAAATCCCTAAACACCCCCCACCCCCACCCTCCCCCATAAAAAGATATTAAACCAATATAAATTAAAGACAACCAATCTAAAATCACATTAAAAAATAATAAATAGCCAGCAGACTAAAAAGAGGTCAGGAGCTCCTGAGGCCGGGATCTAATTAGGAAAGGCCTGCCAAAAGAGATCCGTCTTTAGTGCTTTTTAAAAACTACTCAGGCTCATCATCTGATGGATCTCATTCGGCAGGCCATTCCATAATTTGGGGGCGATTACCGAAAAGACCCTCTGGGAGGTTGCAGACAGCCTAGATTTACAACTACAGCACTCCTGAAAGATGTCCATCTGACCTCTGTTCAAAACATGACTTTAAAACAGTTTAAAAGGTAGTTAGAACACAATAGGAATGATAAAAACATAGCACACCCTGATTAAAAGACATTCTGCAATGGACAGTTATCAGTTCATGGCCTGGATGAATAAGAAGGTCTTTGCATATTGGGGGGAAAGGGAGCAAAGAGTGGGCATTTGAGCCTTCCATGGGAGGAAATCCCACAGCCTGGGGGCCACCACCAAAAAGGCTCTCTCCTGCTTCTTCAGCAAGCATACCAACCTGTGATCTGCATTGGCACACAATCCTTGCACCAATCCCAGGGCCAAAAGCCTATGAGACCCCCCCCCCCCCGCCAACCTTAGCAACCCACCCCCCTCTTGCTTGCCCTTCTCAGCTCTTGTTCAACTCTGCTCTTGCTTGAGAAGATCCATACTTCAGGGGCAAGGTGCCTGCTTTCTGTGCAGAAGGTCTTGGGTTCAAAATCTGGCACCTCTCTCCAGGTAACGAGACCACAGGTAGCCTGTGCTGGAAAAAGACCTCTTCCTACACCGCTGTACAGGAGGAGTGAATAGGGGCCAAAAGCCATTCCTCCTCCTATCCCACCTCTATTCCCGAGCTTAGGAAGTTCTTTTTCAAATGGAACTTGTTTTCCATGGCTTTAAATACGAGATCTATTAACAAACCACTGCTGTAATAAACTACTGCTCCCTCTTACAACATGCAAGCTGTTCTGGGAGCTTTCTTTGGCTAAAAGTGAAGTGGGGGGTTATAAATACTTTAAATAAGTAAATAAAAATGTTGATGCGGGGGACTCACTATAGTCATTGCTCGCTAAACGGCTCTTTACTTTTCTGATATTTCCCATTGCTTGTTTGATAGGGGAGGGAAAAGCCCACCTGTAGATTGGTAAGACAGCACTATCCACTTCCTGGTACAGCACCCTTAGAAATGCTCCTTAAAAGTTGTTGTTGTTGTTGTTAATTATCTTTATTTATGGCCTGCCTTCTCTCCAAGGCTGGGACCCAAAGCTCACAATTTTAAAAACACACGATTAAAACATACCGAAAATGCCCATTAAAACAGAATTAAACCACTTCCATCATTAAAACAACATCAAAATATTTAAAAGAATAAAATATACTTTTCCATAGAAGTAGCATCAACGGCTTGCTGTAACGGCCCAATGGCTTGTCATAACAACGCAGCTCGGTTCATTCCTTGCGCAATGCAACTTTGTTGGGCCACTGGCCCCCAAAAGGAACTAGTTACAAGTAACTACATTATATGTGCTCATGGGACACCCGCTTACCAATCCGTTTCGCGTCCGCAAAATCCTCTTCGGGCTCCTTGTACGGCTTCAGCTCGTCCCCCTCATAGCCGATGTTGATCCATTTGTCCTTCATGATTTGCTGCAGAGAGTATGGGATGGAGGGGGGGGGGTTGAAAAGAGTTCATAAAATGGGGCTGGGGGTAGAGGCTTGGGCCAACCTCCTCAGTCCACAAGACAAGGGGGACCTTTCCAGTAGCTGTTATCTCAGTGGAAAGAGAAAAGCCCTCAGGACATGCTCAGGGGCACTCTTGAATGCTTTGCACCAGATTCAAACACAAGCCCCCCTCCCAAATGTCATTGTTTAGAAGGGAGGAGAGAGCAACAATGCTGGCGTGCATGTGCCACATGGGTGTGCTGCAGCTGAACACAGCCTGCCCCCCCCCAACACACCATATAATTATCCCTGAGTCGATTAGGCTAATTACAGTCATCCTCAGAGGAGTGGGGGAGGGAAGGAAGGAGGGGAGGCAATGGGAAGGGCCAGATCCCACCAAGACATTAGCTAATTAAAGGCCTGGCGCTTCCTTCCTGCAAGGGAAACAGGTTGGGGGCGGTGGTGGTACTGCGCAGGGCGCCAGCTGCCTGCACCCACAGCTCCCGCACTCTCTCTTTCTATCTCTCGCCCCAGGGGTCGCGTACGTCACATCTCCAAGTGGAGAAAGGAAAAGGAAGAATGGAGGAGCAGCAAAAAGGGAGGGAGGTGGAAGAAAAGATACACCCTTTCCCCAGTTCCACCGGCGCAGGGGGAGACTGACCCCCAACCCAGCCCTGTCCTGAGCTAGGAATAGTTACATTTTGGGGATGAGGACTTTCAGACTCCCCCAACCAGCATGGCCAGGGGTTTTACAACTCCGGAAGCAGACTTCTGGGCACATCTGGTTTTGTTTCTGGGAAGTTTATGCAACGGGTCTTGGGTTCCCCCCACCTCCAAACACTGGCCTTCAGATCTTGTCTATTTTCTGATTTAAATGGAGAAAGAAAACTGGCCATTTTGAGGAACCGGCTTAAACCAGTGGCTCTTCCATTCTGTCACTAGTTTATGGCTTCATGCTGGCTAGGGGAGTTCTGGGAATTCAAGTCCCCAAAAGGAACTTTTCTCAGTGTCAGGTATGGCTCCCCAAACACCCCCTTGTTTATCTCTGTCTTTCCAGCTCTTCGGTTTTTCTCCACTTCTGACTGGTAATCCCTTCTCCCTCCAGGTCTTCTTACCTCCAGGGTGCAGCGCTTGGCTGGATTCAGCACCAAGAAACGCCGCAGGATGTTCTCGCAATCCGTGGACATGTAGAAGGGGACACGGTACTTGCCACGTAGCACACGCTCCCGCAGCTCCTAAGGAGGGAGGGTGCCATCATGGTAATGCCAAGCCCACCAGCTTTTGCCAGCTCCCCATTTCCCATCTCGGGGTCTCATCTCTGCCTGGGGTTCTCCCCCCTATTTCCTATTTAAATCAGCGCTGGACATCACACAGATTGCCTTGCAGAGTTGTTGTAGTTGCTGCACCCCTTACCAGCCGCTCCCAAATTGTACCACTACCACTATACACGCAAAAACTTTCAGCCAAAATGTGAGAATGGCTTCTTCTCCTGGATTGAAACCAAAGTGTGGGTTCCCTTTGACTTATCTAGACCCCCACAAAAAGGAAGTTTTACAAAAATGAAATTGGATTTCCAGCCACTACTGGTTTTGTTTGGGGGGAGGACTGGTACAGCCTGCAGTGGGTTCTGGGAGAGGGGTCAAAATGAGCCTTCAGAGCTTTCCCATTCCTGATTTAAACAGAAAAACCGGTCACTTTGGGCGACCTGCTTGAATCAATGGCTGTTGCATTTTCCTGCTGCAACAAGTCAGGTCCAGAAACTCACTGACTTGCTTCTGACTGTATGGATGTCTGTTTTTATCCTTACACGTGAATTATAATATAAATAAAATGATTACATACATTTAAAAGTGGGGAGGGCCATATAATTCAGAAGGGGAGAAGTAATATTTTTACTTTAATATTGCTTTATAATCTTGTATAATTTGGTTATATGTATTATTCACTTTGCTTTATATTATATTGCATTGGCTTTTCTGTTTCTGTCTGTATCAGTGGTTCTTAACCTGTGGTCCTTGGACCCCCAGAGGGCCAAAATGTCCTCACAGGGGGTCCGCGAAGGTTTGAAGGCTGCTTAGCCCATGTGGCAGGAACCAAGGCAAAAGCTGGCTGGCTGGCTTGGCCTGCGCATTGCCATTCAATCCACTCCAGCCACAAACTTGCAGGAAGGAGCAGAAGAAATGTCTTCCCTCCGTCTCCAGTGCGTCTGAGGGAAGGTATAATGGATGGTGTAATTGTATTGTTGTTGTTGTTGTTATTAATTGTTATTATTGTTAGATTTTAAAATCTTGAATAAAGTCTTGGGGGTCCATGGCAACAAAAAATATTTAAAGTGTAAAGAAAAGGTTAAGAGCCACTGTCTGGATAATGTGTTTTACAATTGCATTGCACAGTTTCATATTTGTACTTCTTATTTCCTTTTACATATTTGTGTGTGTGTGTGTGTATTAGATTATACGCCCTTGGCAGGGCTGGCTGTTTCATTATCGTTCTTTTACTTGTATAACTCCATGTACATTGATGATGCTATACAAATAAACAATAAATCATCATCATCATCTTTTTTCTAAGTGTTTTGGACAGGATAATCTACATGTTGTTTCCACCGTTGGTGAGTGGAGTATTTCAGGCAGGTCAGTCCTCTCTTTTGTGGTCTGGCTTCTGCTTCTGGCCCGGATCCTCAGCCTGTGCCCACCACCCCTGTTTTCCTCCTCCTCCCCTCCAACCCGCCTCCCACCGGACTCACCTTGAGGTTTTGCCCATCGAACGGCAGGGAACCACTAACAAGCGTGTAGAGGATGACCCCCAGGCTCCAGATGTCCACTTCGGGCCCATCATACTTTTTGCCCTGGAACAGCTCCGGCGCGGCGTAGGGGGGGCTCCCGCAGAAGGTATCCAGCTTGGAGCCCAGCGTGAATTCATTGCTGAACCCGAAGTCGGCTATTTTGATATTGGCATCGGCGTCTAGCAAGAGGTTCTCGGCCTGTTTGGTGCCGGAGGAGGAAACATGGAGAGAATCATTAAAAGGGCTGCAGCCGCCATATCCATCCCGCCTCCCTACGCCTGAGGGACAGAAAAGAGCAGCACCTGGAAAAAGTGGGGTTTGGGGGGCAACAACTCCCAGAACCCCCTAGCCAACTGATGCCCTGAGACTTGTAGTCCAAAAACAATTTCACATTTCCAAGTCAATGCAAGGGACAATGAAGACAAGCACCTGACGTCCCTGTGGATAATAAGTAGTGTGCAGGGCTTCGGGCGAATGTAGGGGGAACAAGGGACAAGATTTTATTTGGACTATTGGTCCCCTATGTAGACAAGTCCTGGGGCTTATATTCCCCTCCCAGAAAGGTAATTTCCCCAAGTTTGCGAGATAGCCTCAGTTTCAGTACCAAAGGCTTGGAGCGTGAAAGAGGAAGACCCACACTGTATACGACAGGTCTTACCAATAATTTCTGTAAGAATAATGGCACAGGAACATAAAGCACTACCCAGGGACACAGAAACAATCAGAGTTCTTTGTTCCCAATGTCATGATTTCAGACACCCAGATAACAATAAGACAAGAAAGAAAATGTTTTGTCTCACAAAACTAATAAAAAACAAGTAAGGCCAGGAAATAAATAAATAAATAAATAGGATTAACTGGCCTGGTTGATTGCTCTTGATTGTGGTACTGTATGTAGCTTGCCATTGTTTCATTTCAGTGCTTCATTAACTATGTTTATTGATAATTTTAAAATATTGTTTGTGATTAAAACACACACACAAACTTCTTCCGCTTAAAAAAAATAAATCATGCCAAATAGGCCTTCACCATCTATCACTTATAAAATTGTTTGGGGTATGTATTTTCTATATGTGGACTATTGATTGTTTGGCAGATCTATTGAAACTTTTTCATATTTGTTTATTACACATCTACTTATCGATTTCTTTCTGTTTGGTTGCTCGCTCGCTTTTGACCCAGATAAATACTTCTAGTTATCTGGCCCCGCAGAAATCTGAGACACTGCTTAAATTTGATTCTTCCACTTCCAATTCTTTTAGCTCAATTTGTATCATGTTCACCCCACCCTCCCATTAAAAAAAAAGAGTGATTTTTTTCCCCTCCTTCTGGATGGGAGAACCGAGGCTTGGCAGAAAGCAAATTTCCCAAGGCCATACCATAAAGTCCCCATCAGAGCTGAGACCTGAACCCAAAGCTCGCCAGTCCTGAAGTTCCACCAAAGTGTGCAAGACTTGTGGCGGCAAGAAGCAATTATAATAAGGAGGTGTTGTTTTTTTTTTCCCGGGGGGAAGGGGGAAATTAGGAAAAGAGTCTGGGCACTTCACCTTGAGATCCCTATGTACAATATTCCTCTGGTGACAGTAGTGCACGGCAGAGACAATCTAGAGATGGAGGAGAGAAGAGGAGTTAATGCCTGTCCGGGACACCCTCGTACGCCTCTCCCCTTCCTGCTGAGGGATGACGTCCTTCCCTCATCGTTACTCATCATGAATGGCCCCTTTTAAAGCAAGCCATCTCAGGCTGCAAGGATCGATCCTTCCACCCAGAGGCCGGAGCAGGAAAATCAATCCTTGGCCACGTGAAACCGCCATGGGAGCAGCCGATACCCTCTCCACGCCAAACCCCCTCGCTTGCATGGCCAACAGGCAGCCCAGACTCCCCTTGCAATGGGGGGTTAGAGACGGGAATCCCATACCCACCCTTGTCTTCCTGCCCCCTCTGTGGGGTCCAGAAGACTCCAGACGTACCCTTCCTTCTCCTTACCTGTCTGAACTTGGCCCGGGCTTCCTTCTCCTTCATACGACCATGGGAAACAAGGTAATCGAAGACTTCTCCTACAAAATGGAAAGAAGGTGGTGCGACTGGCTGGCTTTTGCAGTCTAAGGAGGATGGCTTATTTAATTTCTATCGCAAATTTTCTCTCGGTATGAGACCCAAGGTGTTTTCCCTCCTGCTTCACAGCCATTCCCCTTACTCTGAGGTTGTAGAAAATGGCTGCTTGGATGGAAAGGCACTGGGTACTATTAAAGCAAGGAAGGTGGCTGTTAGGGTCACCAGGTGCCCCTTTTTGTAAGGAACATCCCTTATTTAAGAGCCAGAAAGCTTGTCCTCTATGAGCACTGAACAGGATGCCCCTATATCCTGTATTTCCAGGTATTGCTCAAACAAATTGCTCATCAAATGTTGTTGTTATTGTTATTATCATCATTCATTTAATTTATATCCTGCCTCTCTCCTTGTCCAGGATCCAAGGCGGCTTACAAGGAATTAAACACTGGGTACAGCTAAATAAGAATAATGTGTACAAAAGTTAAAAAAACAATTAAGCAGCAGTTTAGTTCAAAACACCAAGTTAAAACCATATAAAACATAATCCAGCCACACTATAACGCCCTTTCTGTCACAGAAATTGTAAGCCAAAAGTCTGCCTGAATAAAAAGGTCTTTGCCTGGAGGCAGAAGGAAAGGAGAAAGGGGCGAACCAAACTTCCAGGAGGAAGGAATTCCACAACTGGTAGCAACCACGAAGAAGTCCCCGTATCCTGTGTCCTCCTCACCAAACGTGCCTATGATGGCAGTGGGACCAAAAGAAAGCCTTCCCCTGAACATCTTAAAACATCCAGGCCCATGTTGGGGGCGGACAACACCTACTCCTTGTACTCCAGGCTAAGCACTGCGCTTAGCCTGGCGGAAGTATAGTACTATTCCTCTCCTCATGATGGGCTGCCATCACAAGATTTCCAAGGCTTTGAGGGTTTCTAGGATCTTTGAGATTTCACAGGAGCCTGGGAGTCTCCCAAGAGGCCCTCCCTTCATGAGATGTGAGATGGGCCTTATAGGGTCTAGAAACCATCTCTGTCCCATTTCTGATCCACCTCAGGACCCCTAGGGACTGTACCCCCCCAAACCAAACATAACAGGAAAGTCATACATCCACTTTTGTTCTCAGTGCTTTTGAAGGCTAAAACCAAGCATGGAGAGGGTAGAATTCAAAGACGTTGCCGTATTAGTCAGCAAGATCAATAAGCAAGGGGATCTTGCAGCATCTTTGAGATTAACAGAGAGAAAGAAGTTGTAGCCTAAGCTTTGGTAGACCAGGTTGTGTATTCCTGCATGGCAGGGGGTTGGACTGGATGGCCCTTGAGGTCTCTTCCAACTCTATGATTCTATGCATGGAGTGAAGTGGTGCCTAAGAGAACAGACCTTGTATGGATGGATGACCATATGGCCTTAGGCAACATCTTACCTCCTCTGCCTTTGTCCCTCAACAACCATTGTTAAACTGAACTTGTCACCTCATCACCATACCCACTAACTTTGCATTTGTATGGCTATTCATACACCCTGCTTATAAGGTCTGTTCTCCTAGGCACTGGTTCACTCCATGCATCTGAGGAAGTAGACCAAGTCTACAAAAGCTTATGCTACAATTTCTTTCTCTCAGTCTCAAAGATGCGACAAGATCCCCTTGCTTACTGTGGAGAGAAGGTGTTAGGTTTTAGCCAATAAACAAACAGTCCCTGGAGATCCTCCATTTTCAGCCAAAAAAATAATTTAAAAATTAGCCCACGAGAGATGACAATATGGGGCCAACTAGTCCCATGGTCCAACTCAACAGCATCTTCAAAGGTTCCTACAACACACAGCTCATGGAAGCACACATTGGTGCTCTTCTTTAAGCTTTTTCTCCCACACTGGGAGCAAGGAGAGATATAAATCAATAAATGAACCCAAGAATGCCAAACGGCTTTAAAGTACCAGTTGTTTAAGATGGTTGTATGCTGATTGTTTAAGATGCTTCTCCCACACATTTGTAGCTAGAAATAAACAAACACATTTAAGAACTCCAAACAGCTCCAAAGCCCTGTAGAAACCAGTTCAAAGAAGGCTAAACTAGCTTGGCAACTCTGGGCAAGATGGACAGAGAAGCAAACGAAGGTTGTTTTTTTAAAATCTTAGAACTGCTCTGGCTGCTGATGCTGGTAGGTGGCTGTCGCTGAGAGCTCAGGAAGTTCTTCCTGATGTTTAGGTGGAATCTCTTTTCCTGTAGTTTGAACCCATTGCTCCGTGTCCTAGTCTCTGGAGTAGCAGAAAACAAGCTTGCTCCATCCTCAGTATGGCATCCCTTCACATATTTAAACATGGCTCTCATGTCCCCTCTTCACCTTCTCTTCCCCAGGCTAAACATGTCCAGCTCCTTAAGCCATTCCTCATAGGGTATGGCTTCCAGACCTTTCACCATTTTTGGTCACCCTCCTCTGGACACATTCCAGCTTTTTAATGGGACTTTGTGACTAACACAACCACCCAACTCAGAATCCATCCTACCATCTGAGTTACTCAAAAACAGGACTCTGACATACTAAATTGTCATTTATTAGCATAGAAGCATAGAAGCATAGAAAACCATGAATCTGAGGGCCCTTTCACACCACGCTATTATAGCACTATGATTTCACTTTAAATGCCATTCTCCATCCTATGGAATCCTGGGAATTGTAGTTTCAGGATGCACTAGAGCTCCCTGGCTGAAAATTCTAAATACCTGTAACTAAACAAAAAATGCCATGTTTCCACAGGATGCAACCACGCAGTTGAACTGGAATCACTGCACTATAATTTGTGTGGTGTGGAAGGGCCCTGAAGCAACTAGAAACAGAGAGGCACCCAAAGAGGAAGGAGGGCACCAGGGCAGAGATGGAAGGCACAAAATGCAGGTCAAATGGCACTTACCCGCACTGGCGTACTCCATCACCAAGTAGAGGGTCTTTTCTGTCTCTATCACCTCAAAGAGTTTCACTGAAATGAAGAGAGAGATCTTGTCAGCTCTTTTAGAAGTGGTTTGTCCCTGATTCCTGCTTCAGAGAAAGGTCACTTCCCTCTGATAGAGTAGACACTGGGAATGAAGTAGAGTTTTGTGTAAGATGATGGTTCTCTACCTTGAGACGAGCAATTGGCTAGCTGATTTGGAACTCAGACGCCCTGGCCAGCATAGCCCAATTGTCAGGGATGCTGGGAGCTGAAGTCCAAAACATCTGGAGGACCAGAGGTTGAGGCTTGCTTAGTGCAAGCCACATCACTCTGTTGCAGCACACAGAGTTTTGTGACACTGTAAATTTAAAGGCTGACACATTGATTATGGCATAGACCAGATGGTGCAGAAAATTAAGAGATGGGGGAAGGAAGAAGAAATCCAACAATCTGGATAGATGTTGTAGCCACAGCAGCCTAAACCCAATGGTTAATCCTCAGTAGAACAGATCTGTTGTCTCATTAAGTAAATCAACAGTTCTGCAGGCTCCATTAACAGGTCTACTCTCATTGGGACTAGCAGTTGGATTTAGGCCTAGGTTTTGCAGCTACATTCGTCCAAAAACCTGACCCTTGCTTGGTAGGCATATGGACCCATTCATACTACACAAGTATAGCACTATGATGCCTCTTAAACTGTCATGGCTGCATCCTATGGAATGGTAGGATTTGTAGTTTGGCAAGGTACTACCGCTCTCTGGAAGAGAATTCTAAGTACCCCTTCCTGAACTGCAAATCCCTGAATTCCACAAGGGAAAAACCATGGCAGTTAAAGTGGAATCATAGTGCTATAATTGTGTAGTATGAAAGGGCCCAAGGTCTGCATCATCCTGATATCACTCAGTTTTGAGCTTTGCTTTTACTCATGGACCATGCCAACTTACCAATATTGGGGTGATTTAGACCCTTCATGATCCTTACTTCTCGGAAGAGCTGCAATAAATAAAGATATAACCTAAATCAGCAAGGATGAGAAACAGGAGAAAAGTGGATTAGCTAAACACCCTCCCAGTCTTTCCCCCCACAAAGGATGGCCCTACTTGGGAATTAATTTTTTGTATGGGGTGTGTATGGGGGGGTATAACACCCAGAATGGCTGGGGAATTTGTGGTTCAAAAAATGTGCACCTATGTTATTTTAGGAGAGAATCATCTCATTTGAAACGTGGTTCTGGAGAAGCATTCTAAGGATACCCTGGACCACTAAAAAGACAAATGAATGGGTCTGAGAGCAAATCAGGCCTGGACTCTCCACAGATGCCAAGATGACTCCATTGAGGCTGTCGTACTTTGGACATATCATGAGAAGACAAGACTCATCAGAAAAGACAATAATAGATTTTCCTTGGTTTTTTTCCGGGCTGTGAGGCCGTGTTCTGGAATATAATAGAAAGAAACTCTTTCAGAACACGGCCTCACAGCCTGGGAAAAAAACCAAGGAAAATCTATGGATGCCGGCCATGAAAGCCTTCTTCGACTTCACAAAGACAATAACGCTTGGCAAAAGTGGAAGGCAGTAGGAAAAAAGAAAGACCCCATTACTGGTGGATGGACTCAGTTGAGAAGCCATGGCTGCCCTGAGTCTGCCAGGCCTGAGCAGGGTTGTGGGTGATGGGGATCTTAGCACCATCTAATTCATAGGGTTGCCATAAGCAGAAGCCAACTTGACAGCAGCTAACAAGTCCAAAAATTGGGCAGGGGATTCTGGGATTTGTTGCTCAAGAAAGATTCCTTTTTCAAGCAATGGCACCCTGCTCCACACTATTCCACCTTTCTACTTTTCAGAACCATTCTTACTGTGGATACAGGTTTGGATTCCCTCCATCCCTGAATGGAAGCACCTATGACATGTCGGGAAAAGACCCACAAGCAGGGAGCCAAGTTTTGTTCCCTGCTGGTCGCACCCAGCCACCCCTCCGGCAATGCACAAAACTGCCTCCAGCCCCCATCTGTTGCCCCCTCTCCCACTGACAATGCCCCCCCCGCCAAAGGGACATGCCCATGGAGGAAAAGAAACATTAAAGCTGAGGAGGGGGGTTAATTTCTAAAAGATGAGCGGGGGTTGACAGTGGCACCTCTCTGACCCCTTCCGTATTCGGAGTGTGTGTGTGAGCGGACCCATGCATTGGGTATATTGGCTTTCCCAACCCTGCTGGAATGGGAGGGCCAGTTTGTCTCCACAACTGGGATCACTGGACGGATCCATCACTTAAGTGGGGAGTGGGTGGGATCCATAGGACATTCTCAGGGCAAATGACTAACTTGAAGGGGAGGGGGCAGCCAGGAGATCCATCCTTTCCTCAATCACTCAAACCCCCCCCCCAATCTTCCCCAGAACTCGTTTGGCCTGGAAAATCCAGCCGCTAATTAGCAGCTCCACCCGCCCCCCCAACCTCCCCCTCAGCGAGATGCTGGCAGGAGATGGCGTTACCACAGCGACCAGCTTGGACTCCCGGCGCTAATTAGGGAAAGGACTGGCGGCAGTGAAAGTGGGGGGGGGGAGCAGGGAGAGAGACTGGCATCTTCTTCTTTCTCCTCCTCCTCCATGATTGGAGTAGGGTGGGGAGGTGAGGTGGGGCAGGTCCAAGGCTTGGCGGGATAAGGACCCCCACCCCAAAAAAGTCATAAAGCAAAGGCCGACTGACAAGAAAAATGCCAAACCTGAAGGGAGAGATTACCCCACCCGCCCTACTGGAAGATGCTGGATCTGGCATATTGCAAATGGCTGCCAAAGGCCAATGCGGTCATGCTCGTGGTGAGAGTGAAGCGAGGGATTCTGGGAAAGCAGCCTGCTCAAGACTGTCAACCATGGCCAGATTTAGGCCCAAGCTAAGGACAGTCAGTGTGGCATTGTGGTTTGAGCACCAGACTATGGCATGGGAGACCAGGGCTCGAATCCCCGCTCAGGCAAGGAAACCCCCCTTTGGTTGACCTAGGGAAAGCCACACTGTCTCAGCCTCAGAGGAAGGCAAAGGCAGACCCCTGCTGAACCAATCTGGCCAAGGAAACCCTGTGATAGGTTCACTTTTGGTGCGTCATAAGTCGGAAACGACATGAAAGCACACAACACTAAACAACAAAGTTGACTTCTGCAATGAGTGCCCTGGCAGCCTTGGCCACTTACTGGCTAGCAAGCCCCTGGCCTGGCTGCCTCTTTGCCTGCCTCCCCAGTCCTTCTTTCCCCTTCGGCCAGTCATGCTCACCTTCTGGAGGCTCGTTGGATTCAGCTGGGTCTTGTCTATTATTTTGATAGCCACCTTAAGGAAAAGAGATTCAGAAGAAAACGGGCACAATTCAAAGCACTGGTTATGACCTATAAAACCCAATACAGCTTGCACCCACATTATCTCAAGGGCCTGGCCATGTTTGGAGATCTTCGGGACAGGCCTTCTCTCCATCCCTCCATCCACACAAGCACATCCGGTTGCCCCCATGGTCTAAATTTCCCTTCCAAGAGAGGTCAGACTGATGCCCTTCTTGCAATCTTCCTGCAGGTAGGAAAGACTTCTTTGTCTCACTAGGATTTTGAGAACTCATTGCTCATGGGGAAAGGGTTTTTCTTAGGTAGCTATATTCTCTATATTTTGTTTCTCTTTTTTTGGTTATACTTTTCCATTGCTTTTAATCTTAGAATCATAGAAATGGAAGGGATCATAGAGTTGGAAGAGACCACAAGGGCTATCCAGTCCAACACCCTGCCCTGCAAGAATACACAATAAAAGCATGCCTGGCAGATGGCCATCCAGCCTCTGTTTAAAAACCTCCAAAGAAGGAGACTCCACCACACTCCCAGCCAGTATATTCCACTGCCGAACAGCTCTTATGGTCAGGAAATTCCTCCTAATGTTTAGGTGGAATCTCTTTTCCTGTAGTTTGAACCCTTTGCTCCATGTCCTAGTCTCTGGGGCAGCAGAAGACAAGCTTGGTCCATCCTCAGTATGGCATCCCTTTAAATATTTAAACACAGCTATCATGTCCCCTCTTAACCTTCTCTTCCCCAGGGTAAACATGTCCAGCTCCCTAAGCCGCTCCTCAAAGGGCATAATGGCTTCCAGACCTTTTACCATTTTGGTTGTCCTCCTCGGGACACGTTCCAGTTTCTCCATATCCTTCCTGAATTGTGGTGCCCAGAACTGGACACAGCCTTCCAGGTGAGGTCTGACCAAAGCAGAATAGAGGGGCGCTATGACTTCCCTTGATCTGGATACTAGACTCCTATTGATGCAGCCCAGAATCAAGGGCCATGCAATTCCTGGCTTCTGCCTTCCCAAGAGCAAGCGTGAGCATGCAACAGGTGGCATCCGCACTACACACATTCAAGCGTGGAGGCTAGGGTTGCCAGATGGCCCTTATTTAAGAGGTGTCCTTCTGTTTGAGAGCCAAAAACCTTGCCCTCATATGGGTGGCAGGCCTCCCTTAGGATCAGGGATATCCCCTATTTGAGAGTTGAAAAGCATTTCCTTTCCTCTAGACTGGAGTGAGATGGCAAAACCAAACAAACAAAAAACCTCTATTTTGGGATGAGGGCCCTTCACAAAGACAGAAATGTGCACATCGTGTAATTTATGAATGTGGACAATAAGTTAACTGTACAGAGAAATGCATGGCCAAGTTAACTGGAATCAATATGTTTAATTTGGTATTTTGGTAGAGAACAAACTTGCTTCTTCTTGTCAACCCTGCATGTCATGCATTCCCACTGCCCCTCAATCTTTGGTCCTCCAGATGTTTCAAACTTTACCTCCCAGAATCCCTGACCACCAGCCAAACCAAGTGGGGCTTCTGGCTCCAAAACACCTGAAGAACCAAAGTTTGAGGATGATTGTTCCAGAGAATTCTAAGTCCCTCACCAAACTACAGTTCCCAAGATGGAGCCATGTGGCAGTTAAACTGGCAGCAAACTGCTATAATTTCTGCAGTGTGGATATTCCCTGGGCCCTGAGCATCCCTCTATGCCCCCAGCAACTGCTTCCCCAAACTACAAATCCCAGGATTCCTTGGCAAGGAACCACAACAGTTAAAGTGGTACGAAACTAATATATAGTTCGTTCCCCTCTATCTGTGGGGAAAACGTTCCCGTACTTACTGGGGGTACCTGAAACTGCATAATAGCGCACTGCCATGAATACCATAGAATCATGCAGGAGGACCTAGAAAATGCCTAGAGAGGTTGCCTCTCTAGGCATCTGGCACGACTCTATTGTCAATTTCTGGTATATTTTGACCATAGAGTTGCACTGGAGGATCTCCCAATGTGTAGAGACGATCTCCAGCATGACTCTATGGTCTTCCAGATGCCTAGAGAGACCTCTTCCCCCAACAGCAGGTAAGTGAAACCAAGAATACCGATCCCACGTATATGGGTGGACACATACAATATTCCAAATGCATCCACCAATTAGCATCTCGCCTCCCCACCTCCTGTCCCGCCCGCCCGCCTCACCTCTCTGCCTGTGAGGATGTGCCGTGCCAGCTTGACCTTGGCGAAGTTGCCCTTGCCGATGGTCTTGAGGAGACGGTAGTTGCCAATGTGAGGCTGCTCGTCGGCGCAGGAGGCAATGGAGTTGCGGCAGCGAGCGCCCAGCGAACGGCTGGACCATGATGAGCCCTTTTCGGAGCGGCTGCTGGCCAGGGTGGAGGGCTGCGGGGAGAGCGGCGGCGTCACCGGGATGGGGGCCGGGTCGAGGGTCACCACAGGGCAGCGCTGGTGCTGCAGAGAGAGAGAGAAGAGAGGATAAAACGTGAGGAGGAGAAAGAAGAAGAGGTTGCGGTATGGTCAGCTTTCAAATTCCCCTGACTGGCTGGTCCACGGCACTTCTGGCTGTCACAACAGTACTGAGCGCTCCTTCCCCCGTATTGATGACAATGGCAGCAAAACTCCCCGCCTGTAGAAAGCCAGCAATTCATTGTTCACATTCTGACATATTTGCCCTGTCTGGAGGAGCCCAGAGAATTACAGAATGGTAAGGAGAAGAGGGGAAAGCACTTCACTTCATTCATTCTGGGGCTGAGCCCTAAGGAATTCTTTCTCCAATTCAAAGTCACAGCAAGGAGGTGTGATTACCACATTGATACCAGTAAATTACACCAGAGGGGAGAGCATGAAATGTTGCTGATATGTCAACATGAAGAGGATGGATGCACAGAGGAAAACGCCTTCGCCTACCAAGCGACCTATCTTCTACCCTCAAAATATGCATATTTCTGATGGATGCTTGAATACCTCCTGTGCAAATCCACAGGTGGGGATGAGGCTATGAAAAAACGGCTGGCAGCAGGCTGGAGAGGATGCCAGAGATACGCAGAACAATGGCAAACTGAGCTTGGAAAATAAAGGTGCTACACTGCTGCAGGTTTTCGATTTTTATTTTTCTAAGAGATCAATGCAAACTATGTTGTTGTTGTGAAGTCGAAGGCTTTCATGGCCGGTATCCATAGATTTTCCTTTGTTTTTTTTTTCTTTTCGGGCTGTCAGGCCGTGTTCTGGAATACGTTTCTTTCCAATGTTTCACCTGCATCGTTTGCCAGTCACAGATGCAGGCGAAATGTCAGAAAGAAACTACCAGTATTCCAGAACACGGCCTCACAGCCCGAAAAAGACCAAAGGAAAATCTATGTTGTTGTTGTTGTTGTCATTGTTGATGATGATGAAGAAGTTATCTCTGCCCCCCGCTGCCAATGCTGCATTATAGGACTTTTTAAAACAGGTAAAACCCAGCAGGGCTTAGCATGCGAATTAGCCAAGATGCCAATTAACTGGATCAGTCTCAGATTCTATGTGATCACCTAGCAAAGAGCCGATCCCCTTCAGGAGAAATCTTGGACGGTGTCGGAGTTCTCGTGCTGGCCCTTGGAAATTTTTTGGACTACATCTCCCAAACAAGTCATGCTCCTTAGCAGATTTGGGGAGCTGTAGTCTGGAAACTTACATTTCCCAAACTCTTCTTGCACCTTACCAAAATAAGTCTCTGTTCCCACCCTGCAGCTGATAATAAGACAACCTAAAAATGTGCCATTTTCCTGGTCCTTGCAATTTGACTGCAGTCTTGAGATGGAGGACAAGAAGGGGTTGGCCAAAGCCTCCACGACGGGTAGGCCCAAGTCCCAGAAGCGTCCCCTGGGAAGCCGGTCGCCTTAACAAGCTTAGACAGCAAAAGATCTTTAGTCCAAGGAGATTATGGAGATCAAAAAGAAGAACAGCAACAGAGGGGGGCGGCCCGTTCTGACCGCCCTGGCACTGGCCTGGAAAAGGAACCCAAATGCCCATTTCCCCTCTGCCCAGACTCTCCCCTAAGCTGGCTGGAGTATTCCTAGCACACTGGGTTTTGTTTCATTTTTAAAGGAAGAAATTGGATTATGGTTTGAGGCTGCATCTTTAAGACAGAGAGATGAAACAGGGTTTCTGGTAAAAACCAGCATGCAATGGGAAAAGGATCTTCAAAAGTTGATTTTTTTTTTTTAAGTCAAAATCATATGTGGAGTATATTCACACTACACAATTACAGTGCTGTGATGCTGCTTCAAAAATGCCATGGTCGCCATCCTATGAAATTCTGGGATTTGCAGTTTTGTCAGATGCTTTGAAGGTATAACCAGTGACCTTAAATATTACAAGGTTTGTCTATATGAGGGAGATAAATGTGGATTGATATGCACTAATGCCAATTTGCAACATCATCAATTTGACTTAAAGGGGTTTTTTTTGGCAAGATCGCAGGTATGTTTTTATTGTTACCAGTTGCTGCTGCCGAACAGTATTTTTTTCAAAAAAGCATATCTAAGGTGTGAAAGTGGAATATTCTGCCTAAATAAATTTTTTAATAAGGCTGTTTTGTCAGCTCAGCACATGATCACTACGGTGACAATCCAACAAGGCACAATCCAACATGGCAGTTCGGGGCACTTGCCTTGGGAGCAAGCTCTGCCCTCTGCGCCCATCTGACCAATCAGCTTTCTACTTCCACACGTATCAGGAACGTGAACAAATGTGAATTGGTTGTCCCAATGAGTGGCACTGCGCATTCCCTGGGGTTTTTTTTAGCCATGCAGGCTAGGGTATCTCTGGAATAGTAATGCCTTCCAAAATAATAAATAAATATTTTTTGCAAGCTCTGGTAGGGCTCCAAAGGTCCAGACGTGGCCTTGTGTCATCTCTGTGGCTACTCAGTTAGCCGGCCACATCCCTGCCTTGCTTCTTTTGACTCATCCAATCTGTGACCTAGGATTTTTTTTTTAAATCCCCATAAACCAGTTGACCAATCTATGGCTTTAGAAGCCAAAAAGACTCGTTCATCCCAACACTCAGAGGAAAAAGGTAGGTTGGGTATGAAAACCAACCTGAAAATCAGCCACTCCTAAGGTGGCGCCCAGCCCAGGAACAAGACACCCTCCGTTTGCACAGGAAGGAGAAAAAGGCGGGTGCCCTCATCCGGTCAAGACGGAGGCTGGTCTGGGAAGCCAAAAAGTGATTATTAGAGTTGGGCTCCAGCCAGATTCAGCAATATACCAGGCACAATCTTGATGACACAGGGCCCTGGGTTCGGATTTAGACCATTCACACTACACAATGACCGTGCTATGATTCCCATTCAACTGCCGTGACTGCATCCTATGGAATCCTGGGGTTTGTAGTTTGGTGAGGCACTCAAATTCTGTGGCTGAGAATGTGCAATGCCCTTCTTTAAACTTCCCAGAATTCCACAGGATGATAGAGCCATGGCAGGTAAAGTGGAATTGGAGTGCTGTAATTGGGTGGTGTGAAAGGGCCCCAATAAATACAGTTGCCCCTCCACATTCGCGAACTTGACATTCGCGGTTTTGCTTATTCGCGGTTTTGGGAGGGCCCCCCCGGACCCCCCCAAAACCGCGACAGGGGGCCTCCAGAGGCCCCGTGAAACCCCTGGGAGGCAGCGGGGAGGGCCGGGGAGGCCTCCACGGGGCCTTCGGAGACCCTCCGGAGGCCCCGCAAAGGCCTTGGGAGGGAGGGGGGAGGGCCAGGGAGGCCTTCACGGGGCCCCCGGAGACGCTCCGGAGGCCCCATGAAGGCCCAGGGAGGGGGTGGGGAGGGCCGGGGAGATGATCATGGGGCCCCCGGGGTTGCTCTGGGAGGGCGGGGGGGAGACCAGGGAGAGCGACCAGGAGGCCTCCGGAGGCCTCCGGGTCGCTCTGGGAGGGCGGGGGGAGACCGGGGAGAGCGAGGACGAGGCCTCCGGAGGCCTCCGGGTCGCTCTGGGAGGGCGGGGGGAAGCCGGGGAGAGCGAGCACGAGGCCTCCGGAGGCCTCCGGGTCGCTCTGGGAGGGCGGGGGGAGGCCGGGGAGAGCGAGCACGAGGCCTCCGGAGGCCTCCGGGTCGCTCTGGGAGGGCGGGGGGAGGCCGGGGAGAGCGAGCACGAGGCCTCCGGAGGCCTCCGGGTCGCTCTGGGAGGGTGGGGGCAGGCCGGGGAGAGCGACCAGGAGGCCTCCGGAGGCCTCCGGGTCGCTCTGGGAGGGCGGGGGGAGGGCTGTCATTATTCGCGGAATTTTGACATTCGCGGGGGTCTATGGAACCTAACCCCCGCGAATGTGAAGGGACAACTGTATAACACAATGGCTTGTGTGCGTGTCTGTGTGTACATGCACACCTTCAAGTTGCCTGTCGACCGATGGTGGCCCCATGAATTCCATAGTTTTCTTAGGCACAGAATACTGAGATGGTTTTGCCAATTCCTTCTTCTGAAACAGAGCCTACAGCACCTAGGATTCACTGGCCGTCTCCCCTCCAGGTACAGTCACCCCCTGTATCTGTGGGGATATGTTCCCAGACTTATCGCAGATACACAAAACCACATACAATAAATAGCAAGCCACCATAAAGTCCCATAGAATCATGCCGGAGGACCTAGAAAATGCCTAGAGAGGGTGCCTCTCTAGACATCTGGTGCAACTCTATGGTCAAATTCCAGCACAAGTTGACCATAGAGTCATGCTGGAGGACCTAGAAAATGCCTAGAGAGGATGCCTCTCTAGACATCTGGTGCAACTCTATGGGCAAATTCCAGCACAAGTTGACCATAGAGTCATGCCAGAGGACCTAGAAAATGCCTAGAGAGACCATCTCCAGCATGACTCTATGGTCCTCAAGATGCCTAGAGAGTCCTCCCTCACCCCAATCACAGGTAAGGGAAACCACAGATACTGATCCTGCATAAATAGGGGGGGGGACCTGTACTAACCAGAGCTGACCGTTGTTAAAAGGAGCTTCTTTATCAGAGCTTTGTTAATTGAGGTATGCCTGTCTAACTCTGCCAGTTCTTGGATGCCATTCCTAAAGATTAAGATCTGCCTGCTCCCACACCAACTCAGAAGGAAAGGACTGTTCCCTAGGCGCTGAGAGGTCTGCCTCACCCTCTATCCCTCCCCAAATGCACGCCTTGCCCTCTGCTCACACAAAGGGACACTTTTCTGCCCCATTTCTTTGCTAAGCGGACCAATGCAGGAGAGCCAGGAGGTGGATTTTTCTGCCTCAGAAGCTGCTTTCTCTGTGCGCGGTGAAGAGGATGGGACGTGGAGCAGAGCCTGCTGCAGTGAGCGAAGTGGAAATCCTGTGGGAGCGTGTTTCAGCAGCAAGTGGGAACAGCCAGTGCCTTGCCGCCACTTGAACCCTGGGCCCCTCATTCTCTTCTGGGCCAAACGCAGCCTGCTGAATGCAAAGCAGTTTCTGGGTTCTCCATCCTTCCAGAGCTGGAGACCCAACGGGAAAGGACGGGCCTCTCTTGAGGCATCCCGAGCATGCAAAGACCAGCTGTTGCTTTTAAAAGAGGGGCAAGGCCAGAATTTACTTGGGGACTTACATCTTCGTAGGTCTGCAAGAAATAGAATTGAGCAGTTTCACAACGTTCGTTTTCAGCAAGGGGCTGTTGTTACATTACTCTGTAGTGGAGCCACCAAAGTGACTGCTGCACATCACGACCAAGGAACACTGGGATCCAATGCTCCCAGTCTCTGGAGCAGCAGAAAACAAGCTTGCTCCATCCTCAGTATGACATCCCTTCAAATATTGAAACATAGCCATCATGTTCCCTCTTCACCTTCTCGTCTCCAGGGTAAAGAGACCCAGCTCCCTAAGCCGCTCCTCATAGGGCATCATGGCTTCCAGACCTTCCAGTATTGACCTCTTCTGCACCACTAACCCAAAATTAGCAGTGGGGTTGGAGCTATGGCCTGCAGGCTGTCCTTTGCCCACCCCATCCTACAGACTATGTGTGTCCTGGCACATAGGATGTGCATGACCCAAGCAACATGTCCTTTCAACATTATGCAGTTCTGCACTCAAGGTGCCCACTAGACTAAACCTCTTTGGAGGTTTTTAAACAGAGGCTGGATGGTCGTCTCTCAGGAATGCTTGGATTCTGTATTCCTGCATGGCAGGGGGTTGGACTAGATGGCCCTTGTGGTCTCTTCCAGTTCTATGATTCTACACCTTAGTAGCCACCTGGAAAGGGGGAGCATTTGGGAACCTAGAACAAAATCCAGAGGGTCCCTAGAAAGGCGCATGACCAGTCTCGGAAGGGTGAGAGGCTCTGCCTTCCATTTTGGTTGGCCAGTGGTTAAAACAGGAGAGGACTTGAGGCTGTGAAGGTTTGTCTGGGCACAGTAAGCAGGCATTGGCCAAAGCTGCAGGCGGGCATTCTGTTACATGTTTCCCACGAGAACAAAACCAAACCACTTTTTGGGAACTTATTGTACGCTGTGCTTTTTGGCTTGTGCTCGGAGGGCATAGTCATTGAGAGAAACCACCTGATAAAATGGCTACTTTTATGGGAGCATGGCATGGCACTCCCTGTGCCTTGCAGTACTCCCACAGGAAATCAAATTATATCCGGAAGGCTACCTGACCCTGGATTCAGTCCACGAGGAGGGACTGTTCTTCTTGCATTTTGCCACGCTCTTAAATATTAGATGCTCCTTGAACACGACTTCATGCACACACTTTCTCCAAAGAGCTCCAAGGAAGTTCATGCATGTTTATGTGGGTGGGAGGTTTGTTCATTTCAGCTTCACAACAGCCCTGTGAGGGAGGGCAGGCAGGCCTTGGCTCCCATAAAGCAGAAGAAGACAAGCCTCTCGAGCAACAGCTAGCAGCTGCTGGGGGAAAACATCCATGCCACACAACCCCTGGGTATTGCTCCCAAATACCTTGTAGCTATTATTTATTTATTATTTTATTTTGTTTGTATACCGCCTTTCTCCCAGAGACAGCTCTCAGAGAGAGTCCATTAAAAATGTTCACAATAAAATTTAAAAACAATTAAAATCAGGATTCATTTATTAACTTTTTGCAACAAAGTATGGGGTATGTATCAACTTTGGGCTTTTTAAACTAGTACAGTTTTGATTTATAGCAGAAGTTTGATTATAATATTACTTAAAGGAAGTACTCCTCTATTTGAAATATATCTGTGGGTTCAGTTATCTGTGGGACACAGTACCATAGAGTATGCATTATTTCTTGATCCTAATGTATAAGAGTTATTCTTTGGATCACAGAACATTTGGGGACATATTTAAGAAACCTGGCATGTTGTACCAATGAGAAAGTTGATCTAGGCAGATCTGGATTCGAATCTTCCCTTCAGCAGTGATGCTTACTAGATGACCTCAGCACCAGCACAAACCAAAAAAAACAACTATTCCTCTTCCTATGAGAATTCCAAATTTCTGCAAAAAAAGTTTTTGATCCCCTGTCTGAAGATACAGAAACTTTTGGCTTTCTGGATCCTAATGGACAAGAGGGTGTTTTTTTTCCCTTGTCACAGAATTATTGGAGAAATGCTTAATAAAGGCAGAGCATGGTATGAGTTAGAGCAGTGTTTCCCAAACTTTGGTCTTCTGGATGTTTTGGACTTCAACTCCCAGAATTCCTGACTGTTGGCTAAACTGGCTGGAGATTCTGGGCGTTGAAGTCCAAAACAGCTGGCAGACTAAAGTTTGGGAAACACTGAGTTAGAGGATCAATCTAGGAAGATGTGGATTCGAGTTTCCCTTTCAGCAGCGTAGTTTACTGGGTGCCCTTGTGCCAGACATTCTCTCTCTTTCCTGCCTTCCCTTGCTAGCCTACTTCACAGGGCTGTTGTGAAGACAAAGTGGGAGTATGGAATGAAGAACCAAAAAATGGCATCTTGAACTCCTTCAAAGAACAGATGCAAATCAACCAAACAATTGCATATGTAACATCTGGATTCAAATGACAAGAAAAGAGATTCCACTTAAACATTAGGAAGAATATATATATATATATATATATATATATATATCTGTGCAACAGTAGAGTGAACTGACTCAGAGGCTGGTGGACTCTCCATCTTTGGAGGTCTTTAAACTGAGGTCGGCTGGGCATCTCTCAAGAGTGTTTTTAGTTGTATATTTCTGCCTAGCAAGGAGTTGAACCTTGTTCCTTCCAACTCTATGATTCTATTTCGGGACTCCCTGTCCCATGAGAAACAGCACAGGAGCTAAGCAGACACACAGGCAATACAGTTGTTCCTCCGTATCCACGGATTTGGTATCCATGGATTTAAGTATTCGCGCCTTGAAAATATTATTTAAAAAATAATAATCCAAAAAGCAAACCTTGATTGCGCCATCTTATATAAGAGACACCATTTTGCTATGCTGTTGCATATAACGGGATTTGAATATTCATGGATTTTGGTATCCACGGGGGTTCTGGAACCAAATCTCAGCAAATATGAAGCGACAACTACATATAGGTGGGATTAATAACCATGGTTTCACTTACCCGCAATTGAGCATAAAGGTCTCTCTAGGCATCTGGCAGACCATAGACTCATGCTGGAGGTTGGAGGCCAATCTCAATGCCTCCCATCTAGGCATTGGGAGGTCCTCCAGCGTGACTCCAGTGGAAGTTGACCATAAAGTCACACTGGGTGCCTAGAGAGGTGTCCTCTCTAGGCATTTTCTAGGTCCTCCGGTATGCTTCTGTGGGCCTAATATGGCAGTTTGCTATTATACGCAGTTTCGCATATCTACGATAAATCTGGGAATGTACCCCCTCTGGCAAAGGGAGGGGGACCTGTGCATATATAAAACACAGTCTCAACCAGGGCTTCTTAAACTTTTTCCACTCGTGACCCCTTTTCACCCGACAATTTTTTACGCAACCCTGGTGTATATAGGTATATAAAATAGGTATACAAATCCTTTTACTGTTGCCAACTTTTTCGCAACACCCCCATTCAGTTATGTGACCTCATATGGGGTCGCGACCCACAGTTTAAGAAGCTTTGGTCTCAACGACAACAACAATGACTGTACATCTATGTGGTTGTCATCGTCTTTTGGCACTGTTATACCCATATTTTCATCTATGCTCTCCCCTTGAAAACTGGATCCGTCCCCCCCTTCTGCAAAACACCCACACGTGTCAACCGAGTCTGGCGTCCCAACCCTTCTGCCAATGCCTTTTCCAATCCCAAACTGCAACCCCACACGCACACACCCCCAAGCAGATGGCATATTTGGAAAAACTGTTTGGCAACGTTCAGTCCAAAGGTTTCCTTTTTAAGCCCTCTGGGCTAACCTTCCTTCTCGGCGCAAACACTGCCCCAACTGACTCCAAAAGAGGCCCAGTGATCCAAATCACAATTCTCCCCACCCCCTTACCACCCAATCCCTAAACCCACAAATTTAAAGAAAGACTCACAAGGAGGGAGGATTAGAGATCCCCCCAAATTAAGCTCTCCGGGCGACAGGTGCCAACGCCAGCCCAAGGAGATGGCTTTGGCCGGTGGCAGTGCATGCTGGGATAGAGATCCAGGTCTCTAGGGGGTGTCGAGACCAGGAATCTGGCTGGGTCCCCAGCGAAGAAAGGGCAAAGGCGGTTCCTGGGGTGGTGGGAGAGGATCCGGACAGCGGCAAAGAGCAGTGTTGTGACTCCCGGCTTATCCCTGGTGCTTCGGAAGGAAAAAAGCATCCCTGGCGTTTATGGATTTTCTGTCCTCCTTGGAAAAGAGAGGGGGGGATTGCGCCCAGGCGCACGGGTAATGCGCTCGCTTGCTGTCATAGGCTGGCCTTTCGGAAAAGCTCTCTCGCCTTTATGTTCCCATGGGAGGCGATTGAGGAATGCCTCGGTGCATTGTGGGAGAGAGCTGCCTGTCAGGCTAGCACAGGGGAGGGAGGGTGTCACACCATACACAGACCCCTCTTCCTGCACACACACACACTCACACACAAACACAAGCACACACACACACACACTCCATTGCAAAACTCATCAATAATGCACTGGAACACCAACTGGCCTGCCCAGAAAAGGAAATGAGAGAGGGTGCAGGGTTGTTCTTGGAGGTCAGTGTGACACACAGCATGTGCTGTTTTGTTTGTTTGTTTGTATGTGCATGTGTGTGAAATTGCATGCAAGAGAAAAAAGGAAGGATTCATTTAGAATTTACACAGTTCAGGACTTTATCCAAGCCAAAGGAGCAATAGTTTTAAGGTGAGGTTTGAAGAGGTTTCATTGTCCAAAATCAGGAGTGGGGTGGGGAATAAATAAATAATAGTCACAATAGGGAGGAAACAGATCCTGGCCTAAATTCTCTTGACTAGTGCAGAGCCATTGAATCCATTAGATTTACTGATAGTCAACAATTGAGGGAGTGGGTTGACTCTAATTGGGACCAACCAACACGATGCACAGCCTTTATGTGTTTCAGTAAAACATGACAAGAGAGAGCTGAAGGGATTTTCAAACCAGGTCTCTCCCACCCGGGCAGTTCTACTCATCTGATTAAAGGATAGAGATAGGATGGCCCAGGGTTTTTAGAAGGGGGTGGGAGATCAGAGGACCCCTCTTGATCCTGACTGGAGATCTCTACCCTAGCAGCCAGTAACTAGAAGTGGTGACCCACACTGGAAGTGTGTGTGGAGGGGGGGGATCCAGCCTGAAAAGCTGAGGTATTGATTGATTGATTGATTGATTGATTGAATATATATCCTGCCTTTCTCCCAGGATGGGATCCAAGGCAGCTTTCGTGTGTGCACCTACACTTAGGGTGATTCCATGAATTCCATAGGGGTCTCCTTCCTTGGAGGTCTTTAAAGAGAGGCTGGATGGCCATCTGTCAGGGATGCTTTGATTGTGATTTCCTGCGTGGCAAAATGGGGTTGGACTAGATGGCCTTTGGGGTCTCTTCCAACTCTACAATTCTATGATTCTATTCTCAAGTAAGGAACTTTCTTGCCAGTTCCTTCCTCAGAAATAAAGCCCATAGCACCTGGGATTCGTTCTGGGCCTGGGGAAGGTTCCTTTTTGGACTGCCACTCTCAGACTCCCCCAACCAGCATGGCTGGAAGGGGGATTCTGGTGGAAGAGGTCCAAAAAGGCACCTTTCCCCATGCTTATGGTGACCCCACGAATTTCACATGTTTTCTTAGGCAAGGAATCTTCAGAGGTGGTTTTGCCAGTTCCTTCCTCTGAAATAGAGCCTCCAGCATCAAATATTCATTGGTGGTTTCCCATCCAAGTACTCACCAGGGCTAACCCTGCTTAGTCCCAAGCAAGCCACCGTAATTCCCTCATGTTCTCTACGTGGGTTCTGCTTTATGACCAATTCTGGTTTCTGACACTGCTGCAATTCCTAACCTGTCAGATAAGGGGCGGGGGGTTTCCTGTATCCATGGTTTCAGTTATCCACGGGACACAAAATAGGGACACATATCATAGTCATGCTGGAAAATGCCTAGAGAGATGTCCTCTCTAGACATCTTCTAGGTCCTTCAATAAAACTCTATGGGATGTTTTTACAGAAGTTTTTTGTTTTTAATACGGTTCACTGTTATTTGCTGTTTCCAGTATCCACGGTAAGTCTGGGAACCAAAACCCCACACGGATAGGGGTCTGACTATGTTATTTAATTCTTAAATCTTTGTAGAAGAAGATTTTTTAACTTGATCGTGTTTTAAATTTCTGTGAGCCAGCTAAGTACAAAATGTATTTTAATCGGTAAGCCAACTTGAGCCCCACTTTTGAGGGAGGAAAGGTGGGGTATAAATAAAGATAACAGTAATATTGGCCACAAACTTGGATGGCTTTCAAGGTGGATTAGATAAATCCATGCAAGAGGAAGAGATCAGCAACAGCTGCTAGTCACGAATGATGACTATGTCTTACTTCCCTGATCAGAAGTAATAGGCCTCTCAATAATGCCTTACCACAGTTTGCAAAGCCTGAGAGAGGTTGTTTTTTTAAAATAAAAAAAATGCTTTCTAGACTTGCCAAGGGCCTCCTTTCTCCCTCCTCATTCTCTGTCCAGCTGGAAGTTTTTTGGTAGGATCAGCACTGCCAGGATGGTGAAGCGTGGCTGGAAAAAAACAGACTTTTGGTATTTGGTTATAATACCATGTCCACAGTAAACAGTGCCATAAACAAAGCTCCAGCTGGGAAACAGAGCAGGATTTTACCCTAGCCGGTCCTACTGCAATCGTGTCGGCCTGCTTAGAAAAGGCAAAGTAAATAGCAGCTGCCTCCAAGATCCCTTACCAAGCATGCATGGACAACACAACAGGGCGGAAAAGAGAGCGCAGATAAGCCTGCCTCGGCAACCAACGCCAGCATTTAAAAACCAAAACAAAACATAAAGCTATATGTTTGGTCACTAGAATGGAAATCATAATAAGAAAAGTGGAGGTTAGTAAGAGAAGAAGTCATCCTTGGATACCTTATGAAAGAAACCTTCGAATGGTCTCTCGAAGTGTTTTTGGTTACTTGTGCAAGGTTTACCTGAATGGGATGTTCCATTTCACTTATGCATGTGGCTAGTTTTGAATAAAAAGTTTGCTGACACACATTGAACTGCTTATCTTTTTGTGGCGTAGGAACCCCTCCCTATTCTTTCTATTTTATTTCTACCTCTGGTACCTAATTTTCTATTAAAGAGCCAACGGCCAGGAACACATCTACCTTCTCGACTGAAGTACGCCTGGACCTATTGCTGGCAACAGGACTCTAGAGATGCCTCCAGATTGATCCATCCAAAGGATGGGCCCTGTAGATATTAGTATCCCCCAGACCCTCCAGAAGGGAGGCTTGCTTTCTCCAAAAGCCCCCAATATCCAAGCCACCCCCCCAATAGCCACTCTCCTCTTCCTTCTCCGCAACCATACCTTTCCACCTCTTCCTCGTGGTGGCCGCCCTCTTTGTCATCTCTGGGTGCTTCAGTTCCCTTTCAACAGTTAAAAAAAAATAAAACTTTTTAAAAGTGCAGGATCATTAGTGCTTCTTGGTGCTTGACAGCAAGGCCATGCCTGTGCATGTCCGACCAATCCGATGAGGAGTTCCGCCCTCTTTGGACTGCGCAACAAATCACATTGGTCATCCCAACGAGCAGGAATGCGCGTTTCCTTCGGAGCTTTTTAAAAGATACAGGAAAAGCTGAGAAGGCTTTTCCCACTGAGTATTTGGAGTATTTTTTTTTGGTGGTGGGGGGCTTCCTTCACAATACATCAAATTGCCATGGGATCCCATTGGGACAAAAGGTATTCTCCTTGCATTCTATGAGGAGTTTTTTTCACCATCTAGAAAACCCCCTAGAAAGGGGGAGTCGAAACTGGACCACACAGACACTGAGTTTAGGCCATCTACAACTCATATGACAATTGCTCCTCTTTTGGTGTGACCACCCTAGGGTTGCTCAACTCAGGATTAAACTGTTGTAGTTACGGCTGCTGCTGCCAAAACAGGATTTTAACGCTGTTGTATGCATGCACACAAACACACACCCAAAAGGTGTGCACACACATACACACCCCTAAAGAAAACTTAATCCTTGAAGGAGCACCTCATCCTATATCATACAGGTATATCTCAGTTAACGTGAAGTCGATGTGTTTCTGGGCATGCTTCTTTAACAGAAAATTTGGTACCAAAGGTAGAAGTAAGATGGAAAGAACAGGAATGGGTTCCAACGCCACAAAAGAAAAGGAAAAAAGAAGAGCAGTTCAATATATTTCAGCAAACTTTTTAACCCAAACTGACAACATGGGTTAAAATGTTGCAGAAGTAAACAAAAACATTTTGGTCTTTCTAGAGACTACTTGAAAACTTCTTCCAAAATACATCCAAGGATTGCTTATTTTTCTTTCACCAGCCTCTGCTTTTCTTATGATTTCCATTTTGTTGGCTAAACATATAGACTGCAACATGCTGGGGACAGCTAGTGAGGCAAGCGTGTCTGATCTCCTCTTTTCTCTCTGGGCGCATCCACACTACACAAATAATCCTGTTTCAAACTGGATAATTTGCCATGGCTCCTTCCTATGGAATCGTGGGATTTGTAGTTTGCCAAGGCTCCAGCATGCTTTGGCAGAGAAGGCTAAAGACCATGTAAAACAACAAATCCCAGGATTCCATAGGATGCAACCATGGCAAATAATCCAGTTTCAAACTGGATTATTTGTGTAGTGTGGATGCATCTAACAAGGTTTGAATTTCAAGGGGCTACTATATTGTTCTACTATAGCCTTTTAGCTAAGAAGTTGGAATCAAGTTCCCCAGATTCAATAGGAAGGAGCCATGGCAAATAATCCAGTTTGAAACTGGATTATTTGTGTAGCGTGGATCAGGCCTCTGTTTTGCTTTTCACACACACTTAGTGACAGGATCCTGGAGGCAGATGCTGTTCACTTTGCCTGTTGTAGGCAGGCACACACAGCTAAAGTTGGATCAGGAAAGTAGAGTATCTCCCTTTCTCAGCTCATTGTTTTCTGAAAGCCTGTGTTTCTCCAGCCCTTCTTCACCCTCTTCCCAATGTCAGCGTTGCTAAAATAGCTTCAAGTTAGACCAGGGAGGAGGAAAACGGGGGTGGCGGTATAAAAAGCCTTTACAAAAAGAAACCTTTCCAAAAAGACCTCAAATATACCTCTATAATCAGTGGTTCTAAACCTTTGGTCCTCCAGATTTTGGGACTTCAGCTCCCAGAATCCATTACTATTAGCTGGGAATTGAAGTCCAAAATGTCTGGATACTAAAGGTTATAGCTGCTCTGTGTAGTTTTAAACCTGTGGTTTTTAAGATATCCTTAGTGGATGGGATTATGTGAAAATTCAGGCAGAAAGTTGGAAGGGCACAACCCAGACAGAGCTAACCTCAAAAAGCATCTCTGCCCTTCCCCAAGCCATATAAAACCCCATAAAATTCTGTTTGCTGATTTGTTTTCCTTTGATGCAAACCTTGTCACTCCAACCTCTGTGGGCCAGTGACTTACCTGGGACCCTTTTACAGCCCCAAAACCCTTCCTCACTAAAAGGAAGAATGAGAAATCTTTCCACCACAAAGTGGAAATTAAGTGCAAAACATGGAGGAAAAAAAAAAAACCAAACGCATTCCAAAACACGCAGGAAACAGAGGAAAAAGTGATTTTTAGGCCAATTCTAAGCATTATTTGGCATTTTACACAGTACTTTGAGAGCTTCACGAATATCATCTTGGCAATCTTTTACAGAACCCAACAAGAAAGGCCAAAAGCGTTATTAGTTTTGCAAATGAGGGTCTAAGAGAACACTTGACCCTGGGCCATCTCGGCAATTCAAGACTTGAATGAAACATCCTGGTTTAACACCCACACTCTTGGCTGCCTCATAACAACAGCTTGAGATGTTCCGACCTGTTTCGGAGACAGAAAGATGAGACAGAATTTTCTAGCTATCTATTTCAGTATTTGCAGATACAATCCTTGGCTCCTTTCTCCCCAGCCCAAAGAAAAGTCCTTTGAACTCAAGGTTTCATAGGCTGCCACGTCAATAATAACAGTGGTCGTCCAATAGACAAACATCATTTGAACTTGTATGATCCTTCAAGAACAACATGGCCTCCATCTTGTCAAACAAATCTGGTCTAACTCAGCTCAAGGACTGGGTTTCCTATCATGGCCAGGGTCAGCATGATCACTCAAAGGAAAATCCCTGACCGAAGGGACAGGTTCCATTAAATTTCACTGACTCACATTCTTTATTCCAAGGCAGGGAATCTGTCTCCTTGGATTAGGATCCGGGTCCCATTTACCGAAACAAGGATGCTTTGCTGAGCAGGTCACTCCAAAACTCTCACAAGGTCCAGCAGACTGGAGAATATTCCACAACAGTGCCCCCAAAACCACTCAGTTCAGATGTGGGTTCAAGAGGGAAACCTCACTCCGTGTGTGTTTTCCAATGAACTGATATACATCCTTTCTGCCCAGGAATCCACCTCTGAAATCCTATCCGCTGTTGAAATCAGGAAGATCATGACGACGACAACAACAACAACAGAGGTGGCAACCCTGCCCTGACACCTCATCCCGAAAGACAACTTTCCAAAGAGGCCACGGAACCAGCAGGCAGCGACTCTCCCATTTCAAGGGAAACCGGTAGAGCAGTCGGGTCATTCCATGTGAGATTTGCAGCCACACACCGAGGGAGACCATCCCAGCTGAGCAAGGAGGTTGGAACACACCCAAGCACCACCACTGAAAAGCCCTTTGTGTTTAGCTAGGGTGTGCACGCATACACACACACACGTGTGTGTATCTGTTACCTTCCATCCTCATGCCCTGATCTTTGTGCATGATTCTGTGAGGAAGTTCGTGGATCGAATTCGGGAAGGAAATCTTTGCAAGTTTCATTTTTGCAGACCAGAATGAATTGTTTAATCATTTTTCACCTCGCTGCCAGAAAGTCATCAAAAAAACTGGGCAGTCTTCAAAGACCATTTACCGTTTGGAACATATTCTGCGTAATAACAACAAAAACAAAAAGCACATGGGATTTTGTGTGTGTGTGTGCAGGAAAAAAAATATTTTTGCAACTTTTTTTGCACAGAAAACAGCATTTTTTTGCATAGAAAACAAGTTCCATGCACAGAAAACATCATTTTCTGCACAGTACTATTTTAAACACACAATCATATTTCGTGCAGTTTTCAAACAGCCCCAAACTGCAAAGATTCTCATCCTTTTAGGATTCCCCACATCAGAATTCCTCAACCTGTTTTTTTCCTCCACCATTTCTCAAATATTCTTTCTACCACAACGCTTAACTCATCAATACTTGCAATAACCATGCACCCAGGGGCCATGGGGTCACCCCAACATATCAGGAGGCCAGGACTGGTTGTGGGCAGTTATGTGCTCATCTTGAGGATGTGGGGCATGCAGGTGGGAAATATTCTCCAGCAAAGAGATGCTGAGGTCAGTAGGATCTGAGCTGAGACTCTGAACAAACCAGAAGGTCGGGTGTCTAGAATTTATACCAAGCCATACTAATCAGGAGTCTTTATTTATTTATTTATTTATTTATACCCCGCTCTTCAGCCACAAGGCTATCAGAGCAGCTTACAAATTGTTTTAAGCAATAGCTATTTACACATCTAACTGCATTAAACAGCTTCCAATGTGTGTTAGCTAATTGCCCCCACAAGCCAGGTACTCATTTTACCGACCTACGAAAGGATGGAAGGCTGAGTGAACCTTGGAGCCCGCTGGAATCGAACTTGCAACGTGGTGGCTTGCAGTACTGGCATTTAACCACTGTGCCACCAGGGCTTCATGCAGTTGGCCAATCACAAAGGCCCTTTCACACACCCTACCGTTCCATGCTTCCCCGGTTCAGTCCTATGGAATCCTGGGATTTGGAGTTTAGGAAAGGCTTATTTTGAATGATCAGCCAGAGACCTCTAACCCCTCCCCAAACTACCACCCCCAGGATTTCATAGGATGCCATGGTGGTTAAAGCAGAATCATAGCACTATAAGCATGTAGTGTGGACATGCCCACGGACCAATATTACAAATTCCTGCCCATCTTCCCTTCCATGTCACAAGAAGGTCTTCAGAACTGAGCATAGCAATTCCAGGTTTAATCTAGGTCAGTGGTTCTTAACCTGTGGTCCAGAGACCCCCAGGGGTCTGCAATGTCCTCACAGGGGGGCCCCAAAAGCTTGAAGGCTGCTTGGCCCACCTCCTCCCTGCAGTGGAGTGGCCACCTGGCAGGAGCCAAGGCAAAGGCTGCCTGGCCGGCTTGGCCTGCACATTGCCATTCAATCCGCTCCAGCCGCAAACTTGCAGGAAGATATTATTAGATATTAGAGTTTTAAATCTCAAGTTATTCTTGGGGGTCAACAGCAACAAAATATATTCAAAGGGGATCCCTGGTAAAGAAAAGGTTAAGAGCTCAGGTTATGATCAGCTCCCACAAGCCACATGGTTCCTTGTCCAAATCTGGAGGGCCCTGGAGCTAGAAGCCCTTCGGTTCCAAGGCTTACCATGGATGCCGGAAACCACAGATAACAGCAAACCCTATTAAAATAAAGGACCTCTAGTACAAACATACCATAGAGTTGTGTTGGAGGACCTAGAGATGCCTAGAGAGGATGCCTCTCTAGGCCTTTTCCAGTGCAGCTCTATGGTATCTGTCCCCTATTTTTTCAGCTGCAGATAACTGAAATAGCAGATATTGGTTCTGCAGATACAGTCTGGTAAGGTATAGGCTGAGTCTCCCTTACCCGAAATGCTTTGGACCAGAGGCATTTTGGATTTCGGAATACTTGCAAATACATAATAAGATATCTTGGAAATGGAACCCAAGTCTAAACACAAAATTCATTTCTGTTTTATGCACACCTTATACATACGGCCTTACATTAATTTTAGACACAGTATTTTTTAATAATGTTGCGCATGAAGCAAAGTTTGTATACAGTGAATCATCAGAAAGCAACAGAGTCACTATCTCAGACACCCATGTGGACAATTAGAATATTCCAGATTGTGCTATTCCGGATAAGGGAGATTCAGCCTGTACTTGGAATCCTCTTGCTAGAGAGCTCTAGTCCACTCCACTACAATACTAGAACTAACCAACAGCTCCCAGGATTCCACAGGATGGCACCATGGCAATTGAAGAGGTATCAAACTACTATAAAGGTACAGTGTGGAAACACATTGGGCCAACCTTGGTAGAGGATATGATTGACCCCTAAGGCTGCCTAAGGGTACCAGAAAATCCAGGGTTGGCCCCTTTTCTCTTGTGAGGCTGGCTGGACTGTCAAAAAAAATGGGAGAAACCTGAAAGTAGCCAGTAAAAAAAAAAAAGAGGTATTTTTCTGATGCAGGGAAAGGGACTGTGAAGTGTTTAAAATAATTTCTTGGAGGAATCTAGAAAAGGCAGCTCAGCCTCCTGTATTTTGCCAGGAAAAGGGTCACCAGGGACCCCAAAAAACCCCAGCTTTGGGAAGTTACATGTGAACCTAGGACCACAGTTCTTCGCCCACCCCTGCCTTAGCTCCTGCTAGGCCTGGACACACAAGGCTTCTTCCAGCACAGTGAGCCCTTGGTATCCACTGGAGTTTGGTTCCAGGACCCCCCGTGGATGCCAAAATCGGTGGATGCTCAAGTCCCATTATATGCAATAGCATAGCAAAATTATGTCCCTTATATAAGATGGCAACATCAAGGTTTGCTTCTTGGAATTATTTTTTAAAATATTTATATATTTTCAAGCCATGGATGGTAGAATCCATGGATGCCAAATCCATGGATAGAGAGGACTAACTGTACAATCTCTGTTTTGGAGGAACCCCTCCGTCCAGAGCAAACATCTAAAGAGAGATCATTGGATGGATAGGAGAGCTGAGCTTGCATAGATGCAAAATCAGTTTACTCAGTGCTGGGAGAAGGCAGCACTCAGTCTATGCTCAGAGGCACCCTTTCTCTCCCTCTCCCTCAGTAGCATTACTTTGTGAATTTAAGGTTGCCGGCACCAAAGCAGGTTGCATGGGTGAAACTTGTGGGGCTGCCATGCACAGCAAGAACCTCGCTTCCATGGAAACAAAGTGGTGGTTGGAAGACACAGCAGCACTCAGGGAAGGCCATCAATCGGTGACAACAGTTAACAACAACAACAACACAGGGCGGGGCCGAGATCTGGAAATGCCAACAGCCAAAGTGTGAGCTGATGCTGGTTAGACTGGAAACAAGGTCTCACCTGCCAGGGCAAATACCATTCACAAAACATTTGAGGTATGTGATGTTGATGGAAGACAGGTTTGTGACAGGTTTGTGTTAGAAGCAATTGAGGCAGTATTCTCTCTCTTATGCACAGACACACACACACTAGCACAACTACAAACTGCACACATACCTGAGGATGCTGCCTGTTGGTTTATTACTATTGCTATCATCTTTCTTGCAACTTGTGTTGCATCTGGCCTGTGAGGTTGCCTCCTCTACTTACTTCCGGTAACAACCTTGCCAGGTAGGCTGCTGTTTTTATTGCCTGTGTGTGTGTATACCTTCACCTGTCAACTTGTGGTGACCCCAGGAATTTCAGAGGGTTTTCTTAGGCAAGGAATCCTCAGAGGTGGTTTGACCAGTTCCTTCCTCTGAAATAGAGCCTATAGCACCTGGGATTCCTTGGCAGCCCTTCTGGGCTTGGGAAGAGTCTTCTTTTTGGACTGCCACTCCCAGAATCCCCCAGCCAGCTTAGCTGGCTGGGGGATTCTGGGAGTGACAGTCCAAAAAAGCACCTTTTCCCATGCTCTGGAAGTTCTACCCTGCAACATTTGGGTACTATAGGCTGTCAACTTATGGTGACTCCATACATTTCACAGAATTTTCTTAGGCAAGGAATCCTCAGAGGTGGTTTGGGCAGCCCTTTCCTCTGAAATGTAGCCTACAGCACCTGGAATTCATTATTGGTCTCCCATCCAAGTACTGACCAGGGATGACCCTGCTTAGCTGCCAAGATCAGACAGGATATGTCACCTTTAGCATATTTAGGCCCTGTGCTATATGTATTTGTCTGTGCCTTCAAGCATCCTGTCGACTAATGGTGACCCCATGAATTTCATAGGGTTTTTGTAGGCAAGGAATCCTCAGAAATGGTTTTGTCAGTTCCTTCTTCTGAAATATAGTAGCTGGCAACACCTGGTATTTGTTGTCAGTCTCCCATCCAAGTACTGACCAGGACTGTCCCTGCTTAGCTTCCAAAATCAGACAGGATCTGGTGCCTTCAGGGTATTTAGGGCCCTTCCCCAAGGTCCTCTCTGCTCCATCTTTGGAGAGAAAAGCAACTTTTCCAAACCTACTCAACAACCCAGGGGCTAAGATAGATTTTTTTTAAAAATGCTAATGCTACAACCCTTTCTACCCTTCCCTATCCATCTAGGAATAGTACCGCTATCCACAGTGGGTCCTACGACGGAGTAAGCTTTCCTGTGTTTTAAGACCGGAATGACAAGGTAGGGTAGTTGGAGTACCTCTTCTCATCCAGCCAGATCCTGAAGTTCATTAAAAAATGTACTTTGTGTTCCACAAGCCCCTGTCTCATACACCAAACCCCACAAATAAGTTACAGTAGGACCCCATATCCACTGATTCATTATCTACTGATTCAATTATCCGTGGGACACAAAACAGCACACCTACCATAGAGTCTACCTAGAAAACGTGTCCTCTCTAGCCATTTTCTAGGTCCTCCAAGGCAACTCTATGGTATTTTAAACCAGAAGTCCCATTATTTTCAATGGTGTTTGCTATTATCCACGCTTTTTTGTATCCACGCCCCCCCCCCAAATGAATCCCCAGCGGATATGGGGGTCCTACTGTATTTCAAAACCAGCATTTGTTACACAATCTATATCCTGAATTCTGCCTTACTCTGCCACACACCAGCTAATTATTAACTGTAGTAGTTGTTGTTGTTATTTCTTACCCATCTTTCCCTATGGATCGAGGCAGAGAACAACAACAAATCAAACACAAAACAAGTACACTATCCAGGCCTTTCTATGCTTAGACACACTGTCATAAAGACTAGCACTTTGCTGTGTATTTAAAAAGAAAAAAAGAAAAGAAATCCCCTGAGACAAAAAAAAAAAACCCTTTCATAATGCCAGACCTATATCCACAAATAAAGATTTTATAGATAAACAAAATGAATGCAACAAAATGCATGCAAAAAAAATTC
Source organism: Gambelia wislizenii (assembly GCA_030847615.1). Taxonomy (NCBI): domain Eukaryota; kingdom Metazoa; phylum Chordata; class Lepidosauria; order Squamata; family Crotaphytidae; genus Gambelia; species Gambelia wislizenii. Next base: position 38,103,776 of record JAUMIR010000010.1, read on the forward strand.
CCATCTTTCATTACCAGTTCCCCTGAATATATAAAGTGTTACCTGAGGATAACTGTTTAGAGGAGTATCTCATAGCCTGTGAAGGGGGTCCTTGGTTGAATCCCCCTTATCTGAAATGCTTGGGACCAGAGATATTTGGGATTTTGGACTGTTTCGGATTTTAGAATACTTGCATCTACATCATGAGATATCATGGAGATGAGACTCAAGTCTAAACATGAATATACACCTTAGACATATAGCCTAAAGGTCATTTTATACAACATATTTTTAATAATTTTGTGCATGAAACAAAGTTTCTGTACACTGAACTATCAGAAAACACAGGTGTCACTATCTCAGCCACCCATGCAGACAATTTTGGAATATTTCAGATTTAAGAATTCCAGCTAAGGGAGACTCAACCCCATCACTCCTAGTCAGTTTGTCATATAGCTAAGCCTGGAGAAGTTACTTTTTTTGGATTACAACAGCCAGAAAGGGTGCATGGCTTCTGTTAAACCATGGTGCTCCTACAGCATGCTTGAGAGTAAAAGAGTAGAAGAAAAGACTGAGGCCTGCAATGATTCAGAGCTTGGGAAGGTTAGCTTTTTGGACTACAAGTCCCAGAATCCCCCCTGCCAGCACACCTACCAGGATGCTGTTCCCTCTGGTAGCCATCCATTTTGTGGCCTTGAGGAATGGGCATTTCACAATAAGCAAGTCTCACAAAGCATGCATGCTAGGCCCATGCAGGTTTAGAAAACGTTCCCGTGTCAACTTTTGGGGTGCCCTTGTGTTCTCTTTTGGGGATGTGTGTGCATAGAGTACTCTGAGCAAGAGCAGGAGGTGAGTGCCAGATGGGAAATCCCTTGAATTTGCAGCTTGCTCTGCATGGCTGCTGTATGCGCTGGCCATGGTGGTTTGGCCCTCCTGTGCCCATCCTCTTAAAGCTTCCACGCTTGGCACGAAGCATTAGCATCAAAAAATACCCCAGGCAACAAAACAAACAACCACCACAAGAACAACCTTCAATATTGGAGACAAACTGCCGGCTGGCTGCTGCCTCTCAGCTTCATGACACACACTCACGCTCTCTTTAAACCTGGCCTTGACTGACCAAATTACTGCCCTCCGATCCTGGCTGGTAGGAATAGCAAAGGCCGCAGGCATGACAGGGAGAAAAAGGGGGTTGGGGGGACAAGCCACACTGCTGGGAGCCTTGCACCCCCTTTTTCACTTGGCTGGCCCTAAACTGGCCCCCTTTCCCCTGGGGTGGGTGCAGAAGCCAGGCTCCCCGCAGAAGGGTGGGAGAGAAAATTGCCCTTTTTTCCTTGCTGCACAGCCTTGGCACCCTGCCCACCCCCCCATCGCCCCTCCCCATACAGAGGGAACTGGGAGACACTGGAAAGGGGGGACCCCATCCCCAGCACGCCTCCTTTTCTTTGCCAACCCTCCTCTCCCCCCAACCCAGCCCTCACCCAAGGAAGAAATGGGCACCGGGCTTGGCACCCTGCCCAACAACAGGGGTTGGCATGGAGGCTTCCTCCCCAAGCCAAGGGGGTACGTGGGGGGGCATTTTCCCATGGAGGAGGGGGTGGTGGACAGAAAAGGGAGCGGTGGCATCGAAATGCCCCCTCCCCTCCCCTCCTTGGCATCTCATCCGCACCCAAAGGCCTCTGTAGGGTCGGCTGGGGTGGCCAGTGCCATCGATTTTCCAGGACTGGGAGGACTGGGCGTTGGAAAGGGGTGGGGGGGGTAGGGAGAAAGGATGCAAGCGGCCCACTCCAGCCCCCCCCCCATGCCAATCTTTCTTCACCCCCCAAAAAAGAGCCAGGGCAGCCGTGGCTGGATGGTGCCCACAAGGGAGGCAGAGGAGGGGGACTCATTCCGCCACCTCGCTGCCGGGGGGGGGGAGGCTCCGTACCCCCTCCCTCTGGGCCCCCCAAGACCCACAAAGGGGGGGAGGTCAGCCCAGGCTGAGGGGCGGCGGGGGGGGGACTCACCGTCTCGGCGTTGCGCTCATTGCCGGCGGGCAGCGCGGCGCGCAAAGACATCTTCCTCCTCCTCCTCCTCCTCCTCCTCTTCCTCCTCCGCCTCGCCTTCCTCGGGGGGGGCGCTCATAGGAAGACGCACCGGCCAGAAAGGAGGGGGGGAGGCTGGGGGGCGCAGGCGGACTCCCCCAGCCCCACAGCCAGGCGCAGGGCGGGCGGGCGGGGGTCCCTCCTGGCGGCTGTTTCCCCGGCGGGGGGCTGATGGCGCCGGGGGGGGAGGCCGTGGGGCGGGACCCCCGCAGCAGCCCCGGCCCTCCTCCTCCTCCTCCTCCTCCCCCTCGGCCGCCGTCGGGGCCCCAAGGTCCGGGCCGGAGAGGCCGGCAGAGGCGCCCCCCAAGAGCTTGCAGTGGGGGGGGGCAGAGGAGGAGGGGCTCCTCTGCGGAGGCCCAGCCGGGATGCAGCGGGGGAGCGTCGCAGGGGGTCCGCCTTCTTCCTCCCCCCCCGGGCGCCCTGGCCGCGAAGGGGCCCCCCTTCCTCCTCCTCCTCCTCCGGCCTCCCCCTGCCCGCCCGCCCGCCCGGTCGCGGGGCTTCAGGCCAGGCTGCCGCCGTCGGGGTCGGGGGGCTGTGAGGCGGGACCCCCGGCCCTGGCCCAAGCTCGCCCAGTGGCTGCCAAGCGGGCGCCGGGGAGGGAGGGAGGGAGGAGGAGGAGGAGGAGGAGGGCCGGGCTGGAGGACGCACCCCCGGGGGAGGGGAGGGGAGGGGAGGGGAGGGCCAACCCCCCCCCCAATCCGGGCACCACAGCCGCTTAAAGGCGAAGGCACCGCCGCGGAAGGGACCCGGCTTTGGGGAATGTGGGATTTTTTATTATTGGAAGAAGACCATTCTGCTGGAAAATGCACCCCCGAGGAAGGCGCACCCGCAATCGGCCCTCAGCCGGCTGCCTTTGCCCGTCTGCCAGCCCCCAGAAAAAGAGTGCCTCTGAGCATGGGCAGAGCCTCCCTGGGAGAAAGCGCCGCCGCCCCGGACCCGGGGGGGGGACCAGCTGCGCCCCCCTCCGCTGCCTCCCTTCCCTCCCTTGCCTTCCAGCCCAGAATGGCCCTGAGCAGGAGGAGAGCCTCCTCGGGAGAAAGCCTGTCTGATTTCCTCCCTTCTCTTTCTTTCTTTCTTTCTTTCTTTCTTTCTTTCTTTCTTTCCTTCCAACCTTGAGTGCCCCTGAGCATGAGCAGAGCCTCCTTCAGAGAAAGCACATCTGTCTCTGGACACCTGCAGTGACCAACTGTTCTTTCCTTAATTTCCTTCCTTCCTTCTTTTCTTTCTTTTCAGCCCGGAGTGTCCCTGAGCATGAGCAGAGAGCACCCCTCTCAATCTCAGGAATGCACTGCAGGAAGAAAGGAGAAGAACAGCAGTGAACTGGTCTTTTTTAATATCCATTTTCCCCTTCCTTCTTTCTAGCCCTGGTGTGGGGAGGTGGTGGAAAGAGGCGGCAGAAGAGTACCCCTGAGCAAGAGCAGAGCGTTCCTCTCAACCTGAAGCCAGGGCCCAAGAATCAGACCACCACCCTGGAGGAAGACTAGGGTGGAAAAAAAGAAAAACGCCGAGCATGTGGAGAGTGCAGATATGCCCGGGTCCTCAAGATGCTTTCAAGTGTATAGAGAATGCCCTCACGGTGTTGAAGAGGGCACCTCTGAGAATGTGCAGAGATCATTCTGACTTAAGCACATCAAAGTTAGCAGGGATTGTGGGTGCTCAGAGGCATTTCTTTTTGGAAAGTGTAATTGAGATGGTGGCGTGGGGTTTCATCTTCTAATTTTGCTTTTCTTTGAAAGCAACAGGAGTAAGTATCCCCCCCCCCAACACCCCATTATCTAGCTCAACTCAACCCAGGCAGCTAAGGAGCAGCTACCAGTCCTCTTTGCTTCCTTGCAACCTATATCTTCTGCATGTCTACGTCAGAAAAGCAGAATCTCCAAAATGGATTTTCTGGAACCCTAAAAAGGCCCTGAACCCATACCAACAAAAAGGATCAGAAACAAACCGAAATAAGAACAGGCTGGCGAATGTGTGTGTGTGTGTCTCCTCACTCTGCATATGGCAAGGCCAACCTGTGGAACTCTCTGCCACCAGAATGGCTGATGGCTTCCTTGGATTTCAAGAAGGCACAAGAGACCACTTGGTGATGCAAAGCCGAAGCAACTGGCCAGCGGGGTTACGACAGGCGCCCTTGTCTTGTAGCTAGGGTTTCTGTCTCTGCCTTACCCTCCCGGCCGGAGGAAGACAACCAGTAACAGGTGGTGGATCGTTCCCATTAAAAAATGTCACCTTGCTGTGTGCTTCAGGATTACTTGGGAGTCCGCTAGGGACATGATGGCAAAGCTAAACAGGGCGCTGTGACCCGACTTAGCGCAAGACCATGCTTCATTGCCACCAGAGGTCCTCCATCTTCCACTTATCACAGCCCAGATTCAGAAAGCTGATTTTAATGGTGAATTCACAAGGATTCATTTAGACCTGGGACCCTTTCACATGCCACGATTATAGCGCTTTGATTCTGCTTGAACAGCCACGGCCTGTTTCTAGTCTGAGCTCTCCGGCTGAGAATTCTAAATGTCCCCACCAAACTACAAATCCCAGGATTCCATAGGATGTTGCCACAGAAATTAAAGTGGAATTGTACTGCTATAGTTGAATCATGTGAAAGGAACTTCTTTTTGTGTCCAGGGTCCAGCTCCTAGAAATGAAGAAAGGAGTGCCTCTGAGCACATGCAGAGTGTCTACCCACACGTAATTGACCCTGCCTCCTCCCTGCAGCCTCTACCCACCTCAAATCTGGTTGCAAAGCAGGACATCCAAGGAGCCGTCGTGGGACTATAAGGCAGGACTTTAGTGCGTGTATAGGGCTTATGCCCAAGAGAACAAGCATGCCTTGTTTCAGCAGGCCAAAGGCACAGAATTAAGCTAGTTAGTGCAGGAGTCTGACGGTGCAGCACTTGCAGTGCGTACAAAGGTGATTTGGGGAGCATGTGCCGTCTTGCCAGTCCCAGCAATGTTTAGTGCCATTATCTGGAAGCATCTTCCGGACAAGCCCCGTGGGAACAAACAGGGCCTAGGAGCATGTCCCAGGCTCAAACCTGCCTGGAATTCAACCAGTCTTTGGAACGGAAATCCTTACACCCAGATTGCTGTGATTATTCAGCAGCCCTTTGTATATGCTCAGAGCTTCCCTTCTTCATGCCTGCAAACTGAACACGGGCCAGGGCTGGATGTAAGTTTAGGGTCACATTCAGAGGTCACAGTAAGCAGCAACTGTGTTAGTCTGTTGTAGCAAAAACAAGGAAGAGTCCTGTGGTATCTTAAAGTCTAACCCATAGATTCTGGGTCCATTTCATCAGAGGTATTGAGTGTTATCTGGAATTTCTGATATAATGTATACAGAGACGTTCCCACTGATACGTGAAATTGTGTATAATAGCAAACCGTCATAGGATCATAGAAGGTGGTTGTGGACTGTTATTATAACTCCCCTATTGCACATAAGAGGTGGGAAGCATATTTTAAAATATTTGCATAACATGAAAAACTGGTTTCTGAAATACCAAGAAAGTATGACGAGAATTCTGGACAGATGAGAAACTATATAGTTTGGGACTTATTCCATACCTTCTGCCCCAAAAGAGCATGTTTCCTGCCAGAAAAGGTTTTCTGGGGAGAAAAGTACATTTGGGCATAGAAAAGAAAAATTGTACACAAAATGCTATTTTCGGTACAAAAAAAGTACAACTTTTTGCAAAAAGTAAGCCCCAAATAGCGAATAGTGAAAACTGTGCAACTTTGAAAACTGTTCTCACAGCAGGGAGAAAGACAGCCAAATAATTTGTCATTGCCTGTGCTACAATCACAGCCAAGGTGAAATTTCAAGATGCAGCCTCTTGGCTCATAGCCCCTGATCATAACTGCAACATTGTAGACCGCTGCAATACACATCAATTTAGGAGAAGGCAGCTCCTTGTCTGGTGCTTTCCATTTTAAAAGATTTTAATCTAAACTGAAGCTGCCGCCTGAGATTAAGCCTCGTGTCCATCAGTGTGGCTTTGTAAAGAAGGAATTCTTAGTGGCCATTCCTTCTTTTGGTGGCCAGAGGGTTCTGGCATTTAGCAGGAGGGGGCTGGCTAGCTGGGACTGAGGGGGGGTGAATCTCAGCAGTCTCTCTGCAATGGTGTTTCCAATGCACACTCAGTCCTTTTCCTCCTGCTGCAAGCTTGGAGTGCGCCAAGGGGCAGCAGCATCACCCAGCCTCGCCCACAGGGCACTCCAGGGTTGGTGCCCACCCCCCAAAGCACAGCAGCCAATGGGCAGCTGCTGCAGTGGTGGGGAGCCAGCCCCACAAGTCTTCAATTGGCTGCACAGCAGCATGGAGACAAGGCTAGCCTGTCCATCACCCTCCAGTCTCTCCCTCCTTCCCTCTCCATCCAAATCCTTGCCAAAAAAAGAGGGGGGGGGATCAACAGTGTTCATGCGCACTCGCCATTGGCTGCCACTGCAGCCAATCCCTGCTGCTCAACCACCAGGAATTAACCCTTCCATACCTGTTTGGGTAGGCGGGCAAACAGGTGTACCTTTGAACATCATCATTATTAATTCCATCTTGAGTCCCATACTGGAAGAAGAGCAGGAATTAAATAAAATAAGTATTTCCCCCAAGATTGTGGCTCAAAGCATTGTGCAACTTAAAATTATTACCATATAGTTAAAGAAGAGCCAGTGTGGTGTAGTGGTTTGAGCGTTGGCCTAGGACTTCAGATTGGAATCCCTGCTCAGTCATGGAAACCCACTGTGGGACCATGGGCAAGTCATACTGTCACAGCCTCAGAGGAAGGCAAGGGCCAAAATCCTGTGAAGGGTTGCCTTCGAGTCACCATAAATCAGAAACGACTTGAAGGTACACAACACCAAGGAGATTATCAGACAGAGGCAAAAAGCCTGCAAAAAGCCCGTGAGGATGTTGTCGTCGTACCACACGTTTCACACATGCCAACATCCTCACATGCTGCCTCTGTGCAGACTCTGTGCCACAGCGGAGAATAAACCGTTGCTTTTCATTGGTGGAAACTTCGGTCAATGAAAAGCAACAGCGTATTCTCCACTGCAGCACTGAGTCTGCACAGAAGCAGCACTCGAGGCTGATGATGTTGCACGAAACCAGAACCTGTTCCCGGCACAGTGACATTGTCCTCATGTGCTCATGTTGGGCTTTTTGAAACATGATAATATCCTATGAGACAGACCCAGCAACAGTCTGCAAAGGATGGATGAGGCAGTGGGGCCATATCCTCTGCAGGAAAAGTCTTTGTGGCTTTTCCTGGAGATTTTTAAAAAAACAGCAGGGAAAATGTGCATTCCCGCTCAATGGGACAAGTGACCAAATTGATGCACTTTCCCAAAGGAGCAGAAGCAAAAAGCTAATTGATCAGACGAGTGCTGGGGGGCAGATTTGCTAACAAGGCAATTGCCCAGAACCACCATGTTTCTTTTTCACCTTAGTCAGTGAGTGCTAATGCAATAAAAAGAATTTTTATACTTTTCTGTTAGGGCAAAATATTGCACTTTCGCACCTTAGAGATGCTTTTTTTTTTTAAAAAAAAATACTGTTCGGCAGTGGCAACTGGTAACAATAAAAACATGAATAATTCACTCGTGGGCACCATCTTGATTTGCAGGCATGCCCGTTTGCACAACAAATGTGGATAGCTTTGCATGCCTGTGAGCTACCTAAAACTAAAAAGAACAAAAACACCTTAAGACAAATCGTAGCTGCTGCAAGTTGCAATCCGCTTCTTCTTGCCTCATATAAAAAACCCTTGAGTGAGCACCATTTTACTTTGGGAGAGGAGGCCAAGACGGACCAGATGGCTACCAGCCCAAGTTCTCCTCCCCAGTTGCATCTCTGCAGATGACCCCAGAAGAAAAAGACCTCTTCTAGTGAAACTCAGATGCCACCTGCTGTTCACCCAAAAACAACAGCCAACTGGCAGTAAAGAGGAGCAGCAGAGAAAGCTGGCAGCAAGGTCACCAGAAAGATGGAGCATGATCCCAGCCAGACTGAGACCTCCTTCCCAGTTTTCCGATGTGGCTCAAAGCCAGCCGCGTCCGATGTCAGTAGGGAGGTGAACTTGTTCTGGGTTTCAGTCTGAACTTGAATGGTGCTTTCCAAGGTGATGGACCTGTTTTTGGGAATAGAGTTCTGTACTCTGGATTGCTCCTTGGAATTAGGGTTAAGAGTGAATTCTCTGCCCCAATGACATGGGAAGCAACCAGCCATAATCAAAAGGGCAAAGGAAAGAGGAGAGGATATGGCCAGCATTGCCCAACCAAAGATGCCCTGTTGATCAATATAAATATATGATATAAATAACTAATATTTGTTTGTTTGTTTAATAGATGATAATACCAGCCGCACACACACACCCTGTATCCATGGAACCAATACCCACAGTTTCAGTTATCCATGGCTAGAAAAAAAATAGGGATACATACCATAGAGTCGTGCTGGAAAGTGCCTAGAGAGGTGTCCTCTCTAGGAATCACTAAGTCCTCTAACACAACTCTATGGTATGTTTGTACCAGAAGTCATTTCTTTTAATAGAGTTCACTATTTTCCATGTTTTCTGGTATCTGCAGTAAGTTCAGGAACCAAACCCCTGTGCATATGGGGGCAACCTATAATAGTAATAATAATCTTCAGGTTGATTGAATCCTAGAGGTGGAAATTACTGCAAGACCCATAAGCTAGTCCAGCTCCCTGCCAGTGCAGCATACCCACCAACTGTCCCAACTTGGCAGGAATAATCCCAACAACAAACATTATCCTTAATTTTTTCCCCAATAAAAAAATAACTAAATTTAAGACTATGTGATATTGGCGGCAACAGAAAGAAAGACCCCCAGACCCAATGAACATAGAATCCTAGAGTTGGAAAAGACCTCAAGGGCCATCCAGTCCAACCCCCTGCCATGCAGGAATACACAAATCAACATGTATCGTATATCAAATCATAGGATAGTAAATTATTCCAACCAATGTTCTGTGTCTTTAAGATTATTACATGTTAATCTTGCTTGCTTTCCTCAACATAGGTATTGCAGATCAGACCTTCTGCCGGAAAACATCCCACCAGAAGGCCAGACATTAATTCTTGTTTTTTATTAGCAAATGGAATGAAAGGGAGTCACATTTCCTGGAATTTATCCTCTGGTCCATTAATCCCAAAAAGACGAAACAAAGCAGGTGCGTGATCCTCTAGGAATGCTCTTAAACCCACACAGAGGACTTAAGACGAGTGCTCACACTTTGTCCTGAAACCATCTATACAGTATATATAAACTCTTGGGTATGTTTCCTTTCCCAGTGTGCTGACTGGAGGCCTTTGAGATTTAAATTACGTTGCTGTAAGTGTGGGTCGGTGCGGGGGAGAGACAGCATGGCACAGTGGTTTGAGCATTGGACTACAGCTCTGGAGACCAGGTTTTGCATCCTCGGCCATCCATGGAAACCCACTGGGTGACCTTGGGTGAGTCACACACTCTCAGCCTCAAAGGACAGCAAAAGCAACAAATCTTGCCAAGAAATCCCTGTGATAGGATTACCATGAGTCCGAAACAACTTGAAGCAACACAATAACAGTGCATGAGAAGTAGTGCCCTGTGCTGTTTTCCCTTTCTGTTAGTAATTGTGCTCCAAATATGTTTTAAACCATCGGGGTTTTTTAAAAATAAGGCTGTCACATAATTCTTTCTTAATTTTTTTAAAATAAAATTTTTATCTTAATCTTGTTTTAAATTTCTAGAAGCTGCCTTGGATCAGGAGAAAGGCAGGGTATAAATTCAATGAAATAAATAAATACGTTATTTCACCATACTTGGGGCCTAAATCTGTTCCTTTCTGGGGTTTCTGAGCCTCACCATCTCTCTTTGGCCAGTGTGGCCTGTCCGGCCATCATTTCAGAGGAACAAGCGAGCTGCCATGAGGAGACTCCCTTCGAGTGGGTGGCCGGCTGTCTCTCTCACTGGGGCCTTTGTCTGGGTCTGGCAAGTGACCAGGGCTCATAATAAAGTCCCATTGGATGGATCCCTTCTTGAAAGCAGAGTTTTGGAGACAATAATGAAGCCCTGGGGAAGCAGCAGGGGGCTCTTTGGGGAGAGGAGGGGAGGGTGGGAGAAACACTGCCCAACTGTCTAGTTCTGACCGCCTTTCACGGCCACCGAAACAAAGGCCATTGGGAAGTCTTTCTTCGTCAGCACTATGACTTCTCAAGAGCCCTGGTTGTGACACATGCAAGCATGTCAGGCAGAGAGAATGGCCACGGGGCACAGCTGGGAAACGTTCCTTGTTTTGGACAACAAATCCCAGCATCCTGCAGGCACCGGTTCAGCTCCCCCACCCGCAAGAATACCAGCATCCAACAATGAGCCACTGCAGAGGAATTTTCCACACTCTGTACCTCTTTGCTTGGATGCATCGTACCGTGGCAAATCTGTTTCTTTCCTCTGTTTTAACATTCTTCTCCAGGGTTGCCAGGTCAGGAAGATCCCAGGCCCTAAGACCCAAAAATGGCACATTGTAAAGTTGCAAGGGATGATATTATAAAGCACATCACATTAAGTGGCACCCACAACTTGCACAGAGCTTGTCATTCACCATATGTCAGCAACAACTTGAAGGCATACCACCAGAAGAAAAATTTGTAATAGTTTCCCCTTAGGAGCACCAGAAGTTAGAAATGACTTGAAGGCACAACAACAACAACAACGAAGATAATCAAGCCTGAACTCTCCCTAGAAGCCAAGAAGACTCAACTGAGGCTGTCGGACTTTGGACATATCATGAGAAGACAGGACTCATTGGAAGAGACAGTAATGCTCAGGAAAGCTGAAGGTAATAGGAAAAAAAGGAAGACCGCGCCAAAAGCGGATAGACTCTAGCATAGGAAGCCATGACTGCTACCCTGACTTTTCAAGACCTGAGCAGAGCTGTTAAGAATGGGGTCTCTTGGAGAGGGCTCTCTCGGAGGGTCACCATACATTGAAGATGATTCATGGCATAATAACACCCAAATGTTGGTGTTTCTTTAAAAATTAATCAGAACACTAACCACTACACTTCTCAAACATACAGAACATGGGTTATTGGAATTCCTTCGCCTCCCAGTCTTCATACGCATGTCATTCTGCTGTAAAAACTTCTAGAAAGCTGAGGAGGAAAAGTGTGCGTCAAAGAGCCATTATACCCAAGTTGTTCCATAATATCAATTGTTTTTTTCACGAAGAAACAAATTCTTCTCTAGCAATAATGATGATGTGATGTTTGCTTTGCTGCTTTTAAACAGACACATATTTCTTTAAAAGGGATTTGTTAAAACAGAAGAGACATATTTCTGCATGTAATACTGTATACAGTATTCTTTTTCTTTTATTGGTGACCACAAGGTGGCAGGAGAAGTCTGGGGTTGGCTTAGATGCAGGAGGAGGGATGAAGAGCCTGTCTTAATGATTTTTTGGTAAACTGGATTTGAGGGGCTGATTTGCATAGCTGCAAAATTGGGCTCAAGGTGTTTTGGTATCTAGAAGAGAAAGAGATTGGGAGTGGACCCCAATCTGGCTGAGAGAGCCCCTTGCATGAACCTCATCAAGGTGAAGGGGGAAGAAAATGGCACACCTGTCCTCTTGGTCACCTTCTGTTCATTTCAAGGAGGTTTGCGGAAGAGAACATCCTGGTGGATTCAGCCCACAAAGGCTCAGATCTGTTTGCCTCCCATTCTGATCCCGGGGGTCAAGGTGGTTTGGGGATAAGGCTGAGACTCAGGCACAAGGCATGATGTTTGCATCCAGAACAACCCAAGTTTCAGAGCAGTCAACACTGGATTAGCTGAACCAGAACCTAACTCAGTACAAGGTTGTTTCATACATTCTGCATTGGGCCTGCAAATGTTAGCATCCCAGACTGCAACTCCAATAACCCCTGAGTCAGCACTGGGGATTATGGGAACTGTGGTCTAAAAAACATTGCTCTCCTAGCCTCTTGGTAGTCAACAGTAGGCTAGTTGGACCAGGGGTTAGACTCAGTACAAGGGGGCACCATACATTTCGCTGGGTTTGCAAATGTTACTTCCTTGGACTGCAACTCCCAGACTCCCCAAGCTGGCATTCTAGAAAGTAACATCTCTGTGCCCTACTTTCCTGCCCCTTCGGCAGAGTCGTTTCTGCCTGTGAAGTACATCTATGGTGTTAGATGACACCAAATTGGGAGGAGTAGCTAATACCCTAGAGGACAGGATCAAAATTCAGAATGACCTGGATAGACTGGAGAGCTGGGCCAAAGCTAACAAAATGAAATTCAATACGGAGAAATGTAAAGTACTGCATTTAGGGCGGAAAAATGAAATGCATAAATATAGGATGGGAGAGACCTGGCTGAATGAGACTACGTGCGAAAGGGATCTAGGAGTCCTAGTAGACCACAAGTTGAACATGAGCCAACAGTGTGATGCGGCAGCTAAAAAGGCCAATGCAATTTTGGGCTGTATCAATAGAAGTATAGTGTCTAGATCAAGGGAAGTAATAGTGCCACTCTATTCTGCCTTGGTCAGACCTCACTTAGAATACTGTGTCCAGTTCTGGGCACCACAATTCAGAAAGGATATTGACAAATTGGAGCGTGTCCAGAGAAGGGCAACTAAAATGGTGAAAGGTCTGGAAACAATGCCTTATGAGGAGAGACTTAGGGAGCTGGGTATGTTTAGCCTGGAAAAAAGACGGTTTAGAGGCGATATGATAGCCCTGTTTAAGTATTTGAAGGGATGTCACGCTGAGGATGGAGCAGGCTTGTTTTCTGCTGCTCCAGAGACTGGAACACGGAGCAATGGGTGCAAGCTCCAGGAACAGAGATTCCACCTCAACATTAGGAGGAACTTTTTGACAGTAAGAGCTGTTCGGCAGTGGAACGCACTCCCTCGGAGCGTGGTGGGGTCTCCTTCCTTGGAGGTCTTTAAACAGAGGCTGGATTGCCATCTGTCGGGGATGCTTTGATTGTGATTTCCTGCATGGCAGGGGGGTTGGACTGGATGGCCCTCGTGGTCTCTTCCAACTCTGCAATTCTATGATTCTATGATTCTATGATTCTATGAAAAGGATCTGTGCATCTTCCAAACTCTCAGGAGAGTGATGGAAGGATAAAGTAAAAGTCACGTGCACAGCTACAACTGCACTTGTTTAAAATCTACAGGGTGTGTGTGTGTGGGGGGGTTGCACTCACTACTTGTGCAAAAAAGGGAGACAGCTAGCATGGTGTAGTGATGTGAGTGTTAGACTATAACTCTGGAGATTAGGGTTCGAATCCCTGCCCAGCTCATGGAAACCCACTGGGTGACCTTGGGCAAGTCACACTTTCTCAGCCTCAGAGGACAGCAAGGGTAACCCCCCTCTGAAGAAATTGTGCCAAGAAAACCCTGTGATAGGTTCGCCTTAGTGTCACCATAATTCAGAAATGATTTGAAGGCACACCACCACCACAACAAATCTGTGCAAACCACTGGAAATTCTTTGTAATAATTCAGATTATTCTTACTCAAGGTTCTGTGGAACTCAGACCTGCATGAAAACAACAACAACACTCAGATTAGGTAGAAATCCTTATCCACTCCCTCCTTTTTGAGGAACGGGACGAAATGGCACTCTCTGCATGGTCAGAGGTACTCTTTCTTGTGCCATTTGCACATCAGCTCTTGCAGCCAGTACTGCAAGTCACCACGTTGCAAGTTTGATCCCAGCGGGCTCCAAGGTTGACTCAGCCTTCCATCCTTTCGTAGGTTGGTAAAATGAGTACCCGGCTTGTGGGGGCAATTAGCTAACACACATTGGAAACTGTTTAATGCAGTGTAGATGTATAAATTGCTATTGCTTAAAACAATTTGTAAGCCGCTCTGATAGCCTTGTGGCTGAAGAGCAGGGTATAAATAACTAAATACTGTCTTGTGGAGAGGAAAGGAGAACAGCTTGGAAACATTTCTTTTGGACTCTTAATTCTCAGAACTCCATCCCAGCCACTATGGTCACTAGCTGGGGGATTTGGGGGATTGTAGTCCAAGGTGGGACCTTTCTCATTGGGGAAGGGACCAGATTCCAGAGCTCTGTCCTGGCTCCACATGAGCCCACTGTGATCCAAAAGTAAAATGACTCCCCCTGAGTCAGTGGTCACCGCACTTGGTGCCCCACTGGGGTTAGGCCCAGTGAGAGAGAAAGTTCTCTGTGTAGCTTTTAGAAAGCTGAGGTTTTGACCACCCCCAGCTTTGTCTTCTGGGAGGGGCTTCCTCTGAAACAACTTCCCCCCTCTTTTCTGCACAAACATCCCCATCTGCATGGTCCGCCTGCAGCCTGGCCAAAGGATTACAGAGCTGAGAGACCAGCTGGAGGGACAGTTGCATCTTGCAAGCGGAGCATGGACTGAGGGCATCCCAGTTTCATCCAAGAACTTCCAAAGGTAGGATCCTTTGGGTCTCTTTCTCTCCTTGCATGATCTCAGCAGAAGAGAACTGCTTGGTGGACCATCAAAACCTGGAAAATGGGAGAGGGGGAGAAACAAAAATCTAGCAGCACTTTTAAGACTAAGTGAATTATATTTTAGCATAAGCTTTCATCAGCATCATCCAGAAGCAGCCTTGTGATCCAGGAGTAAAAACGAAACAACAACAACAAAAAAATCAACCGTAATCCCCACTTTGATTGAACCACTCAAGTGTTTCCAATGTGGCCAACTTTTGAATTCAGCAGAACTCTTCTTCGGGGTTAGATGGTACAGAAATTGGGGAGGATTGGGGAAGGAGTAAAATTTGGGGAGGGGGGTTGTTCAATGCCTTGATGGTTAAAAGTGGTGTCAAACTGCTGAATATTCTCCTAGGAGGAGTACAGTTGTCCCTTCATATTTGCTGGGATTTGGTTTCAGGACCCTCCGTGGATACCAAAATCCGTGAATACTCAAGTCCCATTATATGCAATGGCATAGCAAAATGGTGTCCCAGATATAAGATTGCAAAATCAAGGTTTGCTTTTTAGATTACAGTTGTCCCTTCATATTTGCTGGGGTTTGGTTTCAGGACCCTGCGTGGATACCAAAATCCGTGAATACTCAAGTCCCATTATATGCAATGGCATAGCAAAATGGTGTCCCTTATATTAGATGGCAAAAATAAGGTTTGCTTTTTAGATTACAGTCGTCCCTTCATATTTGCTGGGGTTTGGTTCCAGGACCCTCTTTCGTGGATACCAAAATCCGTGAATACTCAAGTCCCATTATATGCAATGGCATAGCAAAATGATGTCCCTTATAAAAGATGGCAAAATCAAGGTTTGCTTTTTAGATTATTATTTTTTAAAGAATATTTTCAAGCCATGAATACTTAAATCCATGGATAGCAAATCTGTGGATACGGAGTGACAACTGTAGTCTGTTCTTTGCTTCTTCCAGAAATGTTCTCCGGCTGCCCCCCAAGCAGCCCCTGTGTCACCTGGAAGCTGCTCACTGGAATGTTGCTTTTGCACATTTTGTGTCTTGTTTTGCCCTGGGAGGGATGCTTTGCAATATCTCCATCCAAATGAGATGATAGCCTTGTGATTCTTCAGTGTTCAGTCTCCTCCTTGGTTTTGGTGGCAGGTGTACCAGTGTGCCAAAGTGTGTAGTTGAATCATCTTGTTTTTTCACGTATTGCACCTTCAGGTCACCTGTTCATTTATAGTGACCTGATGAATTTCATAGAGTTTTTAAAGCCAAGGAATACTCAGAGGGGGTTTTGCTTGTTCTTCCCTTTGTAATATTATCTACAGCACCTGGGATTCCTTGGCAGTCCTTCTGGGCTTGGGGAAGCTGCTTCTTTTTGGACTGCCACTCCCAGAATCCCCCAGCCAGCACAGCTGGCTGGGGGATTCTGAGAGTGACCGTCCAAAAAGGCACCTTGTCCCCTGCTCTGGAAGTTCTAGCCTGCAGCATTTGGGGAAAAGGAACCAAAGTCAGAGATCTTGTGTGGTGTATGCATCTTCAAGACGCCCATCAATTTACTTACGGCGACCCCAAAATTCCATAGGGTTTTCTTGGTCAAGGAATCCTCAGAGGTGGTTTTTGCAAGCTTCTAGTGTCCATGTAAATAAATGCATACCTGTGAGCTATTTTCAGGCATCTCAACTTTTAAGCTCTGTTGTTTTGTTCTGTTGATCACTCATCCGTTTTTCTCCCCAGTGTATTCAATGTTTATTAAATTAAATAAAATTCACTTTTTTTTTAAGGTTAATTAAAATTCAGCTAAATTTGCAAGACAACTTGCCCTGTTGATTTGTAAATCATTGGAGAACAGACTAGAGACAGTGGTGAGAATCCAGCAGGGAGAAGACAGTCACTTGCCTGCCTTTGGGCACTAATTGTTCATAGCAGAAATGTTTTACAACCATGCCCCTATTTCCCTCTGGCCAAGATTGCAAGACATATTTGCAATCCCACCACTTCCCATCCCTCTTTTTTTGTTTTCCCAAACACACATCTGATTCCCATAAAGCAAAAGTGGAGACAGTGAAGACTGTTGGGGGCTTTATCTATGCCGTGCCCCCCCAAAAAATCCACCAAAAGGGGGGAAAAAAAATAAAGGTTGGGAAAGTGTTTTAAATTTCTAGAAGCCAGCCTCATGCAGAATTGAAGACTGAACTGCTGTAATTGCTTTTGTCTTTTATCTTTTTGAGAGTGAAGTCATTTTAAGTAAATAGTTTAATCCCATTTTAATGTTCATTTTTTGGTATGTTTTTCAGCTGTTTTGTTGTTATTAAATTGTAAGCTGCTTTGAGTCCCAATATTGAGGAAAAGGTGGGATAATACTAAAATGAAAGCTAATGCTAGTAATAATACCCCGTCTACATTATTGCTTTTAGCTTCTGGTTTGGTTCTTTTCAGGGGCTAGTATTGGGTTGCATAGAGAACCAGCATGATTTAGTGGTTTGAGTGGTGGGCTCAGCCTTGGAAACACATTGCTTGTCCTTGGGCAAGTCACACTCTCTCAGCCTCAGAGGAAGGCAATGGTGGCAGACCTCCTTGGAAGAAATCTGGGCAAGAAAAGCAAACCAGCATGAACCAGTGGTTTGATCATTGGACTGGGAATCTGGGAGACTAGAGTTCGAATCCCTGCTCAGCCTCAGGAATACTTGAGTTGTGGTTTCCTGCATTGGCAGAGGGTCAGACTGGATGACCATTGGGTGTTCCTTCCCAACCCAAAATTCTGTTATGATTCTACCATATAGTAATGGAAAGCAACAGAAAGGCCTCAGATTTGTTAGGGTAATTCTCTAAAAATGCTGCAAGATAACCGCGTTGTATTTGTTGAGATTTCTTTGGAATGTGTGCAGAGTGCTTTCTCCTATTCCAGTCATTTCCTGGAGCTGCAGTCAGTTCCTACATCTGGGATTAGGAGAGGGGAAAATTCTGCAAAGTCAGAGACGGGGATGGTAGAAATGCCTGACCTCTTGCACACCCACTGCTTGGAAGTGATTGCAAGCAATCTAACACCCAAAATGGCAGGGAAATTTAGATAGAGTAAATATGTTAGTATGATAGATTGACACTAACTTGGGTGTTGCTTATACATTATAGGCTCTGCTTGCGTGCATGTTGCACGTGCGCACACACACAAACACACACACGCAAGCTGCTTCCTTCCTCTCCATCCTGGTGGGTAATTTCTTGCAACTTCTATCCAGTGTGGAGTTATGACTCAGGGTGTCTTGGATTGTCAGACTTGCTGGAAGGAGAGACCCAGCCCTTGCTACTTCCAGGAGGCCATGCTGTCAAGGTCAACTTCAAATCACCCACCAAAGCCCTGTGGAAGATCAAACAGGATCTCCCATGAGAATCTGGGCATCATAGGATGGCACCTCTGTGATGCACAGAACATGAGACACACCTGGGAACCTCTTAAGCACAGCCGGCACATGCAGACGAAGGCTAAAGCCAGCTAAAAAAAGAGACCAGTTTAAAAAAAGAAGCCTGAATTCTGACTCATATGGCTGGTCCAGCTGTCTGCAGCAGTTTGCTTTTGCCTAGGAAGGGCAAGATTCTGCCCCTTCCATTCCTCTCCCTAAATTAATTGAGTGCACACTACTTTTTCACTTTGAACTCAGTTTGCAACGACCGAAGTAAGCTGAGGATAAAGGGGGGGGGGATAGGAGGAGAAAGAAACCAGGACATTTTAAAAACATCCCCCAAAATGGGAAGGCAGAGAATTAATCGGAACTGTCCCTGC
The DNA here is from genome assembly GCA_030847615.1 of Gambelia wislizenii. Classification (NCBI taxonomy): domain Eukaryota; kingdom Metazoa; phylum Chordata; class Lepidosauria; order Squamata; family Crotaphytidae; genus Gambelia; species Gambelia wislizenii. The sequence continues at coordinate 38,122,071 of JAUMIR010000010.1, forward strand.
CAAATCGGGACATTGGAGGGTATAACACAGCTGCATTATAGGCACAGAAGAGCAAAAGGTCTTTTTTGAAGGGCCATGGGTGTAAATGCTTCACCCTTGGATATTGGAGTCCTAGGGGAGAGAGCTTTTCAGTCAGGCAAAATTTATACTATTTTGGGAGGCAATTTAAATGCCTGGTTGGACAATCAGATATTGAACTTGCCAAAATAGAGGTAACCTTAGGAGAAATACCTCTCTCATCCAGGCCTGGGCCCCTCCAGCCTCCTTGCTTTTAAATTCCAGGAACCGGATGAGATGGGCATATGTTGCAAGGCTACTCCCTTCTTTTTTATTCCTGGCTTTGGGGGGGATTTACTGCCCTGTGAGAGATTGCTGCTTTGCTGACTTCCTGGAAGGAGGGCAGGTTAAAGAGAAAGTAGTCACATGGGGGAAAGTAGGAGGGTCAGAGTCCTGCAGGTAAAAGGGTTGCCTGCCTCTCGGCTGTTTTTTGCAGACACTCCTGGCTGCATGGGCTGAGTGAGCAACCAGGGGTTCAGCCAGGTGTGCAAAACAACCTCTCTTCTCTGCCTCTGCTGGAAGAAAGGATGGAGTTTCTACAGGTAGGGTTATGTTTTCCACTAAGTTCTTTCCATCAGCAACTTTCTGCTCCCAAGGTGTGTGATGCACAGTTGAAGGCTGCCTCTGCATTGCAGAAGTAATCCAGTTTGACACCACTTTAACTGCCATGGCTCAGTGCTATGGAGTTCTGGGATCTGTACTGTATTTAACCTTCTCTGTTTGTCTGAAACAAACTACAAATCCCAGGATTCCATAGGATGGAACCATGACCATTAAAGCGGTATCAAACTGGATTATTTCTGCAGTGCAGATGCAACCCAAGCTGCTAGCCTGAATTTCTTTGCCTTCTCCTGGCCTAAGGTCCAACACACACACACACACACAGGCATGATCCCCAGTATGCATCAAGGTCTCCTTGTTGGGTTAGTTATCCAGGGACCTAGCAAATCTCTTCAGTCCATGCAGAGACAGGGAAGTTAGCAGAGCAGAGCTGATGCAATTAGTTAACAGTTAATAATCAGGGTGTGTGTGTGGAGACAAAATTGCATACATTTATGCTGTTGTGTTATGTCCCTTCAAGTAGACTCTGAGTTATGCCGACTTCTCTCTTAGGGTTTTCATGGCCAGATTTGGTTGGAGGAGGTTTGCCATTGTGTTCCTCTGAGGCTGAGAGAGTGGGACTTACTCAGTGTCCAACACATGTGCATACCCCATGAATGATCTCCAGTGTGCAGCCGGGACTCGCGGTTGGGTTAGTTAGCCAGGGGTCTGTAGCAAATCTCCTCTGTGCACGCAGAGAAAGGAAAGCTACTAGATCAGAGTGAATAGTTAGGTGTTCATAAGCTGGGAAAATGTCTACATTTAAATACATTTATGTTGTTGTTGTTGTAATGTGCCTTCAAGTGGACTCCACATTATGGTGACCTTAGCCTGCAGTTTTCTTGGCAAGATTTATTCAGAGAAGATTTGCCATTGTTTATCTCTGATGCTGAGAGTGTAAGAATTGCCCAAAGTTACTCAATGAGTTTCCATGGCTGAGTCAGGATTCGAACCCTGGTCTCCCAGAGTCCTAACTCACCAACTCCACACTGGCTCTCTGTCTTATGGTGACCCTTTCATAGGGTTTTCTTGGCAAGATTTATTCAGAGAAGGTTTGCCATTGCCTTGCTGTGAGGCTGAGAGAGTGTTACTTGTCCAAAGTTTCCATGGATGAACAAGGATTCGAACGCTGGTCTTTTGGAGTCAACATTTGGACTACTAGACTATGCTGGAAGGGAGGAAATTAACTCTTAGGTTTATGTCAAATTGTCATTTAAACTTAAGTTAAACACTTGCATTAAAAGCCTGACCAGTTGAATTAACTTAACTTTAAATGACAATTTAACATAAACCTAAGAGTTAAAATTTTCCCCTTCCACTGCTAACTGAAGGTTAAATGCTTGTATTAAAAGCCTGACTAATTGAATTCACTTTGATTTAATGGATGGAATCTTGTGACCTAGCTATTGTGATTCAGAGGAACCGAAAGCAAGGAGTAGTTTTCCAAAAAGCCAAGAGATAATCTGGTTTTGGGTAAAGAGCCAGGTGGGAAATGGACACGTCTCTTGATTAAATAATAACTTAATTAATAACTTAACACTATACTCATGTTCATGCCGACATTTCCATTTAAGTCAATTGCTTTATTTAAAAAGTAAATTATAGGGGGAAAGTTTTCCCTTTCCACTAGAAAATTTCCAGCTGATAACTGAAGGTATTTTAATTAATTAGTTGCTATCCCTGTACACTTACTCAGAAACCCAGTCCTCTGCTGTCTACAGCATTACTTTTCAGAAATGTTTTTGCAAACAAATAAATGATGTTATTATTAATTATGTTGTTGTTGTTGTTTTTGCAAACAGACAATGTGTTTGCATGAATAATGTTTTTGCAAATGAGCAATGTCTTTGCTTTCATAAGACTACCCAGTTAATGGAGAGCCTAGGTTGGGCTTGAGCTTTTTTGATATCATATTGATAGCAGATGAAGGGCACGAAAAATCCTTGAAACAACTACCGCCATGGTGGGACCCAGATACAAACTGGTTTTGTTCCCTCAGGAACCATTGGCCTCGAGGACTTCGAGGTGGATGTGGGCAGCAGCTACCGGGGGGCAGATAGGGGCAATGACCCTTCCAAAGTTTATCATTTTAATTTCTTTTTTTAAAAAAAATAATTTATATGCTGCCTTTCTCACAATGTGGGAGTCCAAAGCGGCTTATAAGTTAAAACAAAGTAGCTGAAAGAGTATGTAGTCCAAAAAGTTTTCTTAAAAAACGTTGAACAGCCAGTCCAATTACGTTAATTAACTATATTCAACAGTAACAGCATATGCCTTGAACACCTTCCTGCGTCAACCAGTTAAAGGTTGAATGGCTATTTAAATAAGAAGGTCTTTCTCTGCCAGCGAAAAGAGAGCTGAGAGGGGTCCAAACATAGCACAGGAGCAACCACTGAGAAGGTTTGGATTTCCCATATTTTTTAAAAAGCTCCGCGGGGAATGCGCATTTTCGCTCATTGGGACAACCGATTCGCTTTGGTAAGCATTCCCAATAAGAGCAGATGTGGAAAGCTGATTGGTCGGACATGTGCAGGAAGCAGAGCTTGCTAACAAGGCAAGCGCCCAAAACTGCCATGTTGGATTTTCGCCATAGCAATTATGTGTTCAGGCGACGAAACAGCCCTTTTCTCTCTTTTTCCCCCCTACTTATTTAAGCGTAATATTGAACTCCCACTTCCTTGGATAGGCTTTAAAAAAATGCTGTTCAGAGGCAGCAACTGGTAACAATAAAAACACAAGTAATTCATTTGCGCCCTTCAACTTTATTTGCAGGCATGCCCATTTGAACAATGGACATGGATAGCTTTGCATGCCTGCCATCTTGCCAAAAGTTTGTTGAGACAAATGAAAGCAAATTGGCATTAATGCGCATCAATCCACATTTTATAGCCTTGTATAGACAAGCCCTTGGGTCATATAGGGGATCATATAAGGGGGATACAGGTTTTCAGATGTACAGGCTGCCCCCCCCTGTATCCATGGGGGATAAGCTCCCAGACATATCACAAATACATGTATAATAGAGAACCACCATGAATACCATAGAATTGCGCTGTAGGACCTAGAAAATGCCTAGAGAGGATGCCTCTCTAGGCATCTGGCATCGCTCTGTGGTCAATTTCCAGCAGACATTGACCACAGTCATGCTGGAGGACTTCCCACTGCCTAGAGAGACTACCTCTACTATGACTTTATGGTTCACCAGGTGCTTAGAGAGACCTTCCCCCCAACAGTGGGTAATTGAATTAAAATCTAATTTTTCTCTCTCTCTGGCTTTTCTTCGCAAACGAAAATCTAATTTAATTTAATTATTAACTATTTTATATGTAATATGTAATATGTAAATACAGGTTGCTCCCTGTTTATGGGGATTAGTACTTTAATTTAATTATTAATTAAATTAAAGTACTAATCCCCATAAACAGGGAGCAACCTGTATTTACATATTCATTTATTGAAGCAATTTTTACACAGCTCTTCAACCCAAAAATGGTGCCAGAGAACTTGACAAAAAATCATATGCCTGGAAATGGACCATCACCCACTTTTTGTGCTTCCTGTAGCCAGCAATCCCAGTTAAAGATTTGGCTGCAGCTCTTTGGACCGATGGAAGTTTCCAAACACTCTTCAAAGGCAGCCCCATGTTGGGTGTGCTAGAGTTGTCCAACTGTTTCTTCTGATTTGACTGTAGTTTTGTTGAGTTCCAAAAAATAAGATTGAAAAAACACACACACAAACTATCTTCCTGTAATGCCTTCGCAGCATCACCTGACCCCCTTTTTCATTTCATTCCCAGGTTCTGTGGAACAAGAGCTGCCATGCCGGTCCTTAAAAACCCCTGCAAGCTTAAGATGGCCAACGGGGACACTGCCGGCACGGTTGGGACGCTGATTTTGGAAAAAGAAAGCCAGAGTACTAACCCCTTCGAGGAAGACCTTGAAGAGAACGAGAGAGACTCCTTCCTTGGGAACATCTCCCTTGACGGCAGAAACCCTTCCCCGAAAGACGGCCGTGGGAATTTTGAGCGGGGCCTTTTCAATGGCAGCCCTGAAGAGCGCTACAGGCGCCGAGCCACCCTGGAGAAACTGGTGGGCCTGTCTCCCTTCCGCATGGGCAAAGGGAAGAAGAGTGTCGAAAAGAAGTCCCCGAGTGGCGGGGAGAAGGGGTTGGACCGGAGGTCCTTCCTGGGGCGGATGATGACCCCTCTGACCGACGGCAACCTGGGCCAGTGGGCCCTCGAGAAGAGGAAGCCGCGCCGCTGCTCGGAGGACTTCAGCCTCCTCCAGCGCTTCAACGGGCGCCGCAAGGAGAGCCTCTACAGTTCGGACTGCGGGCTGGCCGAGAAAGAGAACGGCGGAGGGGACACCATGAAGCGTTTCCTTAAGATCGGGCTGGGGAGCAAAGTGCGCAGGGCATCCCTGGTGGAGAAGCTCAACCAGACGGAGGTTGCCTCGGAACCGGCACCCGTTGTGGAAGAACCTGAACCCAAGGCCAAGGAGCCACTCTCAGGTGGGTATGGGAACAGTCTTAACCAGGAGCAGAGCTTGGATGAGGTTCTCTTTCTTTTGGAGACTGCAACCCACCCAAATCCCCTTGGTTGGGCAATTCGGGGGGTTTTTTTAGTCTAGAAAAGCAACTCTCCCAAGCTCTGGTTGTCATCATAACTACAAATTGTTGTTGTTAATATATCCTTTGTCTTAACAAGATGACAAAGAATCTTGTGGCACCTTTGAGACTATAGCTGTCTTTCACAGAATCATAGAATTGGAAGAGACCACAAGGGCCATCTAGTCCAACCCCCTGCCATCCAGGAATAAACAATCAAAGCAATCCTGACAGATGGCCATCCAGCCTCTGTTTAGAAACCTCCAAAAAAGGAGACTCCATCAGACTCCATATCCCACTGCTGAACAGCTCTTACTGTCAGGAAGTTCTTCCTAATGTTTAGGTAGACTCTGTTTTCCTGTCATTTGAACCCATTGCTCCATGTCCTAGTCTCTGGAGCAGCAGAAAACAAGCTTATTCCATCCTCAATTATTTTTAATCATGGCTATCATATCACCACTTAACCTTCTCTTCTCCAGGCTAAATATACCCAGCTCCCATTCCCAACAGAATGGCCACAAAGAGTGCCTCCCCAAACTACAAATCCCAGGATTCTATCAGATGGAGCCATGACTGTTAGAGCAAGAACAAAGTGCTGTCAGGCCCATTTATTTGACTTTTAGGCAATACATGGTGTCTGCAGAATTCTCCTCCTCCATCACCGACTCCAGTCACAAAGATTGTTATTGCTGTGTGCTTTCAAGTCATTTCCAACTTATGGCAACCCTATCATGGGGTTTTCTTGGCCAGATTTGTTCAGAGGGTATTTGCCTTTGCTTTCCTCTGAGGCTGAGAGTGTGTGACTTGCCCAAGATCAACCAGTGGGTTTCCATGGCTGAGAGGGTATTTGAACCCTGGTCTCTGGAGTTGTAGTCCAACGCTGAAACCACTGTGTCACGCTGGCCCTCAGCCATGAAGATTTCAGGGTACATTTTGAGCCGTGGTGGTAGCGCACAGTCAGGCTCATTATGTTTTGATGCTTTCTTCCCTCATAATGAGCTCTGCTATCATCAAAACCTAATTTTCAGCTGTCGAAAGTGGAGCTTTGATAACTTAAAGACTTGGCTGTCTGCGAAGCCCTCTTTCCCAAGGGACTGAAACAAGAGTCCTGATTTTCACCAACCTCTAAAGCCAGCCTGTTTACTCAGGTTATGGCCGGAGAGAATCTAATGAGGGTTGGCTCTTTTATTTTTATTTTTTTTCTGGTTTTTTTCTTTGTTTTGTCCTTGGCTTATTGTTTCAGCCTGATTGCCCCTCCTGATTGCAGGAGTGTCTATGAAAAGTGGCCCATTGACCTTGGTGGAGAATGTGGCCGGAGGGAAGGAAAAGGCCTCTTAAGAGTTCTGGGGAGAGCACAGCAAAAAAAAAGGAGAAACATGCAAAACTAATTCAACTTTGGTTCAGTCGCCTGGAAAGCGCTTTCCTTCCTCTCTCAGTGCCTGGAACAATTGGTCAATGATAGCCTCATCACCCTAGATTAAAGTACTCCGACACCCACCCACGCCCAGTGCTTATATAAAACAACACCCCACAACTTTGCTCCTATGGTTGTCCATCTGCTTTCTAGCGCTGGGCAAATTAAGTGGTTATGAGCCGAGAACTTTTGCCCAAAAGCTGAGATGGAAAGCAATGGTCCAGAGCTCCTTGGTATAGTAGCAGGGTCTAGGATTGCCAGGTGCTAAGATTTGGGGAGCCAAAACCTGAAACTTAGGGATGGAGTGGGGCCTGGGGCATCATTAAGTATGATGTGTTGAGCAACTATTGAAGGAAGTCAAGGAAGAAAATACCAAAGCATTCCTATATAGATGCTGGGATTGAGAGAAAGCCTTTGTCTTTAGATCACAAAACCTGGCAGGCTTATATGGAGAGATAAGATAGTCTGGACCCAAGCTGTATAGTGCAGACTGGTTTTTTAGACTACTTCTGTGTAGTCCGAAAAACTAAGCTTAGCTTCCAGAGATGCTCTGTATAGAAGAGGAGTAATGCATGTCTTGCCTTCAGCTTGCAGACTTCTTAGAGCTTTGGGTTGATACCTTGCTTTGGAAATGTACAAAAGTGTGCTTATGCATACATGCTCACAGTAGTCCCCGAAATGTATGGATTCACCAAACAACTCACAAAAGAAACCCACAGCATCTTTTATGGTTGCAAATATAAGTTGAGTCTCCATTATCTGGAATTCCGAAATCCAGAATACTCCAAAATTTGAAATGTTGCACATGGGTGGCTGAGATAGTGACACCTTTGCTTTCTGATGGCTCATTGTCCACAAACTTTGTTTCATGCACAAAATTATTAAAATATTTCATATAAAATTACCTTCAGGCTATGTGTATAAGGTGTATAGTAGGTCCTCTGGATCTGTGGGGGTTCAGTTCCGGAACCCCTGGCAGATGCCAAAACTTGCAGAGGGTCACGTCCTATATTATTAAATGGCAGTGACATGCATGCAGACACATCAGCTCATCCGCATGCATTTTGCAGCCATTTTAGGTATGGGGCGTGATGATCCACAGTTGGTTGAAGTCACCGATCCATAGCCTGTGGATCTGAAGGGTCCACTGTATATGAAACATAAATGAATCTCATGTTTAGGCTTGGGTCACATTTCTAAGCTATATCATTATTTATATGCAAGTTGGACCCTTGTATCTGCAGAACCAATATCTGTGGTTTCAGTAATCTGTGGCTGAAAAAATAGGGATACATACCATAGAGTCGTGCCGGAAAATTCCTAGAGAGGTGTCCTCTCTAGGCATCTTCTAGGTCCTCCAAACAACTCTATGATATGTTTGTACCGGAAAATTCTTTATTTTAATAAGGTTTGCTATTATCCATGGCTTCTGGTATCTGCAGTAAGTCTGGGAACCAGACCCCCGTGGATTCAGGGGTCCAACTGTATTCCAAAATCTGAAATGCAGAACACTTCTGGTCCCAAGCTTTTCCCAGCTCTCTCTGTCTTCTCTCAAAAATGACCAAAAGTGCCATCTGGGAAGTTTGTGTGACTGTATTTTCCTCCTAGCATGGAATATCCCCATCCCTTTGGGCTACCTGGCCAAAAGGTGTGGCTCCCAAGCCAGCTTAGCCAACCTTTTAAATATTAACCACTGGTGCCTGAGAGTATGTGGCAGGGACGGATTATGGTGGTGCCGAAGCAGGAGGCTCACAAGAAAGCACACGCAGAATATACATTTGGGAAGGATCACAACATTGCACAGTGGAAGAGCCGGGGTGATGGGTTCCTAGAAACAGCGCACACATCCGAGGACGATAGAGGCCCCATGACTTGGCTTAAGGAACAAGGGTGCATTGTCCATGCTAAGAGTCAACATGTTATCACCTGATAATAGCTTGAGCAATTCCAACCCAGCAGTTCAGCCATTTTTTTCTGGCTGTCTGTAGGTAAGAATTATTTTCTCCCCAAAAGTCACACAGGAGTCATGGGAGAACATGGGTCAGCACTGGGCGGATCCAGGGCTGAGCATCTCTCACGTCAGAGGCTTCCAGGATCTTTTGGACCAAAGTTCAAGGTGCCATGGGGCAGGAAGGAGTTGTCAAGAACCAAGTAAATCATGGCCTAAAGTCAAAGCTAAGGCATGTCTGAAAGGAGCAAGGCCAAGGGAGGTTCTTGGCAGGCAGAAAGTGAAATGGATTGGAGGCAGACGCAGAAAGGGTACCAGCCAGATAGTCCAGGCTTGACTAAAAAACCAGCTACCACCCTTTTTACCTTCCATTCTGCAACACGGGGTACCACATACCCTCCGACATTTTGCAGATGAAAACCAGGACATGTGTGGCCAAGCAAATCAGTGTGGTCAACCTTGCAAAAGTTATGAATGTGGAAGAACAGACAAGCTGGGGAAAGGTGCAGCACTTTGCTTTTTCCTGAGCCTCTTGGGAAGGACACGATTCCACCCTCGCCTCTCCTCCCTCACTGAGTTAATTAAGAGCAAATCAGTAAACATTTTTTCCCTGCTTACTTTTTATTACTTCTTTTTGCCTTCTTGAGAGGGAAAAACGATGGATAAGAAAATGGCATAAGAAACATTTCTGTCAACGTCCCTTTACAAATGCCATTTAGTCATTTTAGTTTGTTTTGTATGTAAAGTTAGAGATAGATATTTGCAATGTTATGTTATATACTATATGTGGTTTGTTTTCTTTTAGCATTGCAAAAGTTTCATTTCTTTTTGTTGTTGTTTATGTATGTTATTAAAGATATATTTTTTAAAAATGCCATTTAAATGTTCAAAGGTGACCTTTGGAAAGTATGAGATGCTATTACTTATTATTCCAATAACTTCTTTGTACCCTCATTAACTGCCCACTAAAAACTATTTGTTACAGGTAACCGTGTTCTTTCCACAATTTTGCATTTTATGAGGCTTTTCCTTCTATGGTTTCAGGTTTTGTTTTAGCACCTGAACTGTTTTTACATTTGGTTATTGTAAGGCACTTAGAAAGCTGTATTCAAAGGTCTTAATCTAATTAATGAAGTCAAAGAATCATAGATTCTTAGAGCTGGAAGGGACCTGAAGGGACATCTAGTCCAACCCCCTGCCAGGCAGGAATACACTGATAGAGCACTTCTAAAATATGCCCATCCAATTTCTTTTGAAAAACCTCCAAAGAAAGAGACCCCACCACCCTCCAAGGCTGTCTGTTCCACTCTTAAACAGCTCTTACAGTCAATAAGTTCTTCTTAATGTTTAGGTACAATCTCTTTACTTGTCATTTGAACCCAAGGGGCTTAATCGTGCGAGTGAAGGAAGCGGCAATGCACCCCAATAATAGTGCCGCCTGCCTTGTCTTATTGCATGACGTCAGCATATTCCAGCTGTTCTCCCATTCCAGTCCCATGGGAGACGGTGGTAAACACGAGTCTTTTTGCTAGCTGGAAAAACCCATTTGCCAAAAGATCCGCCTTTACCACCATCTCCCATGGGACCGGAATGGGAGAACATCTAAAACACGCCAATGTCATGCAGTAAGGCAAGGCAGGACACACTACTCTTGGGCTTTAAAGCTGCTTCCCTTCCCTCCTGGGATAAGCCCCCTAATCTCTGGAGCAGCAAAAAGCAAACTGGCTCCATCTCCTACATCAGTGGGTCTTAACCTATGATCCAGGGACCCCCAGGGGTCCGCACTGTCCTCACAGGGGTCCATGGAGGCTTGAAGGCTGCTCAGCCCATCTCTTCCCTGCAGTGGAGTGGCCATGTGACAGGAGCTAAGGCAAAGGCTGGCTGGCTGGCTTGGCCTGCACATTGCCATTCGATTGGCTGGAGCTACAAACTTGCAGGAAGAAGCAGGAGAAAAGTCTTCCTTCCTCCTCCAGTGCCTCTGAGGGATGGTGCAATTGTGTTGTTGTTACTACTACTACTAGGGTTTTAAATCTTGAGTTAAGTCTTGGGGGTCCGCGGCAACAAAAGATATTTAAAGGAGGTCCCTGGTAAAGAAAAGATTAAGAGACATTGTCCTACATGATAACCCTCCCAATATTTAAGCATGGCTGTCATGCCACCTCTCCGTGTAATAAATGACACCCCCCACCCAGCCCTGGGTCTGTCACCCCAAAATGTTACATGTCTTTTTCTTCTTCTTCCCTTTGGCTTTCTCCACCCTCAGTTCTGGAAATCCTGAGCCTCATCCAGCAACGCGATCTGCTGGTAGCCGACAAACACATCATTGAGCTGGAAGCGGAGTGCCAAGAGGATGGGCAGCAGCAGCCGCAGAGTCCGGAGAGCAGCAGCAACCTCAGCAGCGAAGGACGGAAGGACGGGAGCCGGAAGGCCAAGGATGTGGCTTTGCTCTACGAAGCCCTACAGAAGGAGCTCTGGGCGGTCCTGGCGGAGTCCCTGGCGGCCAAGAGCACCTACCTGCCCCTGGAGCTCATGGTACGCGTCATCGACCAGGAGGAGGACACGGACCGCAAGTGGATGGAGGCCAAGAGGGATGCGGCGGCCAGATCTGGGCCCCGCCCTCGGGCCATGAAGAAACGGTGGGCGGAGGCGGTGAATGAACTGGTCAAGCAGCGGCTGAGCCGGTGTGTGGAAGGCAGGGCTGGTCCCATTGCCACACAGATGGACAGGTTGGCCAAGTGCACATTGGAGGACTTATGCACCGTCAAATTCCACCTGCTCCACGCCTACCCAAAGGAGTACGAGGCCTTCGGTGTCTACCTGTGTAGCTACCACCAGGGCCTGGCCCAGCACTTGGCCGAGGTGGCCCAGAAGAGCTTGACCATCTCTGAGCTCTATTTTGTCTTGGACTGGAACAGCAACATCTACCAAAGGTAAGGGGGTGGTGGTGGGAGAGAGCTGGTCATGGAAACCCTGAATCATAGAGAAGGAACTTAGGGATCCAAATCAAATTGTACATAGTCCTATTTTATGTCCCTAAAGTAACAGAGTGACTTTCAATCTGCAAAAAGTGCTAATGTTGCATTTTTTCAATTTTTCTGAAAATTTCATTTTTTTTCTGAAAAAAACCCACTTTTTTTCCCATGACACAAAATTTCTGGAAACTTTACATCTCTAGTCACATGTCTCTCTGTATGTCTGGTAGACAAGAGAGCTCATTGACCCTGGAACAATAAGTTAGGGCGGCTTGCTCCACACAATTGCGTAGGTGAACAACTGCAGGGTAGAGGGCATTGATCATCTCAACACACCCTTCATGGGCTCGTGCCAGCACTCCTGACACAACCGGAAGTGATGTGATGCCATTTCCTGCTTTGTTCTTGGCCGCTTTGTGAGGTGTGAGCACTGGGAGGCATGGGGCCATGAAGGCACTTCATGGCAGCAGTTCTGAGCCATTTGGGGCCAACAGCTCTTAGGGTCTGGTTGCTTCAAGGCCCATATCACGGAGTCACACTCGGCCCATCGGGCTGCACTTTCCCCACCTGTTGTGGTCCCCCAAAGCAGGCATGGGAAGCATCTTTCAGCCCAAGGGCCAAATTCAGTGGTCTTGACAGGGGACTGGGGTGCGTTCCAAGGTCAGGATCAAGCAAAGAAAAACGACTTTATTAGTGGAGGCTATGAATTTACAGACCCACTCCTAGGTCTGTACACATTTTGGAGAGAGAGGTTCTCAAGATCTCATTCAGTTAAAGTAGCAAACTTCAGTTGACACATCAGTAAGACAATTGGCCATTCATATACGAATGTTACAGGAAGGGATACAGTCGGCCCTCTGTATGCACAGATTTGGTATCCACAGGTCCACCAACCATTGTTCGCTAAAAAATAAATTCCAAGAAGGAAACTTTGCTTTTGCCATTTGATATAATGGACACCATTTTACTCTGCCATTGTGTATAATGGGACTTGAGCATCCACAGATTTTGGTATCCATGGTGAAAGTCCTGGAACCAAACCCCATTGGATACCAAGGGCCCACTGTACATTGCTCTGCTGGGAATTGCAGTCCCTGGCAATTTCTAAATACCTTGCATACACACAGCCAAGGTTTGTTACAATTTTCACATTCTCAGCAAAGATGGCTTTATTTTGGTTCATTTCATTACTGTCTAGGGTTTGTTATTGATCCATATTCCAGGACCCCTCTGTCACTCCGTAGATATCCCAATCCACCTATGGTTAATCATGCATGTTTTCAATAAAGCTCTGCACCATTGTAGAACTATTGGGTACAGATTAGTGTTTCTTTTCACCAGCAGCAACATTGAGGACATGGCTCCTGCAAATGAAAATTCTGCTCCTTTCCATGAAATTTTCCTCTGTTCCCTAAATTTGCAGAGAGTGAGATGTTGAAAACCATTCCCACCCACAACAACTCTTCTGTTTGCATTCCCTGGGTCCTGTTACCTGCTGCCTCTTTTCTCTGGTTGCCGGGACCCTTTTTCTAAATGTTTGACAGATGTTTTAAGTGACTGCAAATGCTAGAAATTTGGGGATTGAAGGAACATGTCATTTAGGGGTCAGAATTCTTATTTGGGGAGGGAAATGTCTTCATTTTGATCCCTCCCCCCATCACAGCTATACTTCTGGACACCAGTTTGGCTTAGGAGAGCCTTCCTTGCAGAGGTTTGCGAGACAAGAGCAACTGCGCGTGAACCTTCAGCCCCAGGGCTGTTGTTTCAGCTACTCTCATGCAACCTATGTCTCTCTCTTTTTTCACCACGCAGAGAAGTTTTAGGCCGAGCAGAAATCTCATCGCTGGTTAAGGGCCATGAGCTGGGCCCATTGCTGTCTCCTGAGACCCAGTTCGGTTTGGAAGAGGACTGCATTGCAGCCGTGCAGGTAAGGGCGAAGAGTAAACAGTGCCGCAGAAGCAGCCTTTCAGCTTTAATTATTTCCTCTTTGGGCCCATCCGGACAGACTGGAAAGTCCCAAAAGTCCTTAGTTTTGTTCCTGTCCTTTCCTATTTATTTCTTAATTTTTACTTTTTGGAGCTCTACCTGATGCTTTCCCCATTCTGAAGTATTCCCAGGGAACTCTCAGTAATTACACTTACAAGGATTTTTTTTTTTTTAATTTCCAGGTCAGTTTAAATTAACCCAGTACATTTCCTGAAATGACACGTACAGTGTGTTTCTGTTATCCCAGACCTAGCTAAGCTGACAACCACCAAGAAATATAGCGATCATTCCCAAGGCAGCAGATTCAGCAGGGATCATGCGAGGGAAAAAGGAAAGCTTGCAATAAAAGAAAATGAGTTCTAACACTTTGACTACAACTCCTGAATAATACAGGTTTAGTCTCCCTTATCTGAAATGCTCGAGATCAGAGGTATTCTGTATTTTGGAATATTTTGGAATACTGTACTTGCGTCTACATAAGGAGGTATCTTGGAGATGGGAATCCAGTCTAAACATGAAATTCATTTATGTTTCATATACATCTTAGACACATAGCCTGAAGGTAATTTTTTATACAATACTTTAAAACAATTTTGTGCATGAAACTAAGGAGCTGTCCAAATGGTCAAAATAATCCTCATAGAATTTGCTGAGAAATTGATCTGTCTAAACGGACATTCACATCGATATGTCTTATTCAGAAGCGGGGCAGCTAAAAATGCCATAAACTGTGACCAGAGAGCCTTCAGGGCTTTTTCTCTGAGTTTTTAAAAAGCTCCATAGGGGACGTGCATGTTCGCTTGTTAAGACAGTCACATTTGCATTGCTGCGCCAAGGCAGCACAAGCTGATTGGCCAGATGAGCACGGGGGCAGGACTTGCAAACAGGGCGAGCGCCCGCTGCCGCCATGTTGGATTTTTGGCTTAGCATGTGATCGGTAATGCAATAACATGGCAATCTTTCTCTCTCTTTTCTCTCTTTTTTTTCTTTTGTAAATGTGAAATATCACTTTTGTGCACCATGGCAAACTTTTTTTTAAAAAAGGTCATTGTCAGCAAATTTTAAAACGCAAGTAAATCACTCGCGGCCACCATCTTGGCTAGGGGCATGCAAAGTTTATTGGGGCCCTGAACCATTATGACAGGTTGCAGCTGCTGCGAATTGCTACTAGTGGGGAGCAATCCATTCCCCCCCCTCTTTGTATAGCCCTAAGTTTATGTACACTAAACCATCAGAAACCAAAACTGTCATTCTCTCAGCCACGCATGTGGACAATTTTGTATTTTGGAATACTTAGGATTTCTAAATTCCGGATAAGGGAGACTCAGCCTATAATAATTTAAAAGATCTCACTGGGAATTGGTGAAAGTCAAGCATTGTCTGAGTCTAGATGTGACATATGATAAATGGGAGGGGGCGAACACAAGGGAGGAAGAGGCAAGAAGGGAAACAAGATATTTCAAGACAGAGTTTGGATGCAAAACCATAATTACATAGGTCAAATCCAAACAAAAAGAACTGAAAAATATCTATGCTTCCAGGGACTTTTTTTTCCTGTCTGGATAAGCCCTTGGTCAGACTCCAGAAAACTGAAATATGAGAACAAATTAAAGCACACAGTTAAAATATGTGGAACTAAAAATCCCCATGCTCATGTCTATAATTGTTTAAAACCTCCTTCAAACAGAATCCGTTGCTCTCATAGTTGCCTGAGTTCTGAGACCTGCAGAATCCCTTAAGCAGAGATATACCAGCATGGCATAGTAGTCTGAGCGTTTGAGTAAGTCTCTGGAGGCCAGGGTTCGAATCCCTACTCGGCCATGAAAACCCACTTGGGCAAATCACACTCTCTCAGCCTCAGAAAACCCAGTGGTAGGTTCTCCTTAGGGTTGCCATAAGTCGGAAGTGACTTGAAGGCACACAACAATACCAATGCTGGTATTTTGCAACGAGAAACAGGACTTCTTCTGCAATGGCCCCGTGTCTGTGGAACTAAATCCATAAAGGGAATTCACTTGGTGCCAACTATACCCTCTTTTTGCAACCAGGCAAAAGATGCTTGCTTACTTTGGCACTTTAATCCATAGTCAATTCACTTTTAGGATTTTATCTGTTGCTTTTATCATTGGATTTCTTTTCAGAGGATTAAATTGCATGCTGCCTGAAATCTAAAAAGGATGCAAGGTGGAATAGAAATGTTTTAAATTAATAAAAGAATTCTCCTCTTCATGTGTACAGGAGAAAATTCCTCTTTTTTTTTTCCTTTTTTTTTTTTTTTTTTTTTTTGTCGCTATCCCTGGTAAAAACATCTTACCTGTTTTGTTCACTCGCTGCAACTTTCTCCAGCCTAAGCAGAGGAACCCAGGAGCTTGAAAAGCCTGAAAAAAAATTGAGATTACTCAGAAGAGTAAGACTCTCTGTCCCTTCTCTTCTCTCTTGCTGAGTTAATTGAGCACAAACTACTTTTGCACATTAGCTTGCAGCAGTTGAAGGAAGCTGAGGACAAAGGTGGAGAAGAGAGAAACTGGGACATTTTAAAAGTGGGACAGCAGAGGATTAATAAGGACTATCCCTTCCAAACGGGGACAAATTGGGTGTAAGAGTCTCCCCTATTTCTTCCCCTGGGGGTATACTTACACACCTTTTTTTTGCTGCTTGCTCCTAGGCTAAGATCATTGATGACATGAACCAAGAGCTACAGAAGGAGGAAGAGAGGTGGGCGCAAGAAAATGAGGGCGACAACTTCCAGTTTGGTCTGTCCAGCAAAGTCATCATGGTATGTCCAGCCCTTGGCCTCCCAGAGAGCAAGGGGCTCATCCAACTCCACTGGCTTCAGCCTGTGTGTTCTGTTTTTCACTTTCCTCCCTTGTGGTGATGGAAAACATAAGGAGGCTGGTTTTTCCCAAGCCAGGGATCCATTTCAGTCACGAAAACCAAGGCTCATATGTCCGAGCCACATCAGCATGTGGTCAAGATGGCTGAGGTTATAAATGAAGAAGAGCAGACAAGCTGGGTATGTTTAGCCTGGAGAAGAGAAGGTGAAGAGGTGATATGATAGCCATGATTAAATATTTGAAAGGATACCATACTGAGGATGGAGCAAGCTTGTTTTCTGCTGCTCTAGAGACTAGGACATGGAGCAATGGGTTCAAACTCTAGGAAAAGAAATTCCACCTAAACATTAGGAAGAACTTCCTGGAAGTAAGAGCTATTTGGCAGTAGAATGCATTGCCTGGGAGTGTGGTGGAGTCTCCTTTTTAAGCAGAGGATGGATGGATATCTATCCAGAATACTTTGATTATATATTCCTGCATGGCAGAATGGGGTTGATCTGGATGGCCCTTGGGGTCTCGTACAACTCTATGATTCTACAAGCTAGGAGAGGCTGCATCTGTTTGCTTTTGCCTGAACCTCCTGGGGAAGGCAGGATTATACCCCCTCTTCTTTTCTTCCACCCTGTTGAGTTTATGGAGAGCAAACTGGCTTTTGCCCTTGGAACTTAGTTTGCAGCAATGGAAGTTAGCCAGAGGCCAAAGAGCAAAGTGGGAGGAAGAGAGAGAGAGCTGGACATTTTAAAAACAGCTGAGAAAGTGGGAAGGCTGAGAATAATAGGGACTGTTCCTGCCCAATTAGGACAGTTGGAGGCTATGGGACGGGTTCAGATGACTTCCCAAGACCCCCTGCCTCATCCCACCCTTTCCGCAGACACCAAATCTCTCCCCCGCTTTGCAGGTGCTAAAGGCTCATGCCGACAAAGCCCCGCAGATCACAGAAGACTTTGGGCGGAGGATGTCGCACTGTTGCCTCACCAGCTTGGCAGAATTTTTGCAGAGGTAAGATTGGGCACAAGGAACCCCGGGAGAACAGGAGCAGCATAGCAAGTGAGGGATGGCCGGGGTGGGAAGCCCTTGGTTGGTCCAGAGCTGAAGCCAATAACCAAAGCCCTGGTTCCTAATAATTCACCCTGCCAGCCAAACTCATGTCCAAGAAAACTATGTTTGATTCAGAGGGGTTGGCTAAACGGTGAAAATACTCCTCAGAGAATTCAAGGAGAATACATTTTGTCTTAATGATATCCCGCATCGATCTGCTGTATTCAGAAGTGGGGGGCAAAAATGTCAAAAACTGTGCAGGAAAAGCTTCCATGGCTTTCCCCATATTTTTTAAAAAGCTCCACAGGGAATGCGCATTTCTGCTCATTGGGACAACCAATTCGATTTGGTAAGCATTTCCGATAAGAGCGGAAGTGGAAAGCTGATCGGTCAGTTGTGTGCAGGGGGTGGAGCGTGCTAACAAGGCAAGTGCCTGGAACCACCATGTTGGATTTTTGCCATAGCGATTGAGCGCTCAGGCGATGAAACAGCCTTCCCCCCCTTTTCTATTTTTTAAAACAGAATATCGCACTTCCGCACCTTGGATAGGCTTTTTTTTTAATTAAAAAAATACTGTTCAGCAGTGGCAACTAATGACAATAAAAACGCGAGTAATTTGTTCATGCTCGCACTCTTGATTTGCAGGCATTCCTGTTTGAACAACGAACGCGGATAGCTTTGCATGTCTGAGATCTTGCCAAAAAAATCATTAAGACATATGAAAGCTACTGCACATTGGCATTAGTACACAGTAATCCACATTTTATATTCTTGTATAGACAAGTCCAGAATTTCTTTGTGCATTTAAGAGTAATTTGTAGGGCTTAGAAAAGTTCGGCAGTGGAACACACTCCCTCGGAGCGTGGTGGGGTCTCCTTCCTTGGAGGTCTTTAAACAGAGGCTGGATGGCCATCTGTTGGGGATGCTTTGATCAAGATTTCCTGCGTGGCAGGGGGGTTGGACTGGATGGCCCTCGTGGTCTCTTCCAACTCTGCAATTCTATGATTCTATGATTCTAAGTTCTACAACTCCCAGAATCTTCCCACAATCTAAGCGGTTCTAGGAATTGTAGTTCTCCCAAAGGAACTTTTCCAAGCTGTAGTAATTTAACAGTTTCAAATACACCAACTGTTGTTTCAAAGCATGCATGTCAACGGGTACATCTGCACTGTAGAAATAATGCAGTTTGACACCACTGCAAGTTCTGTAGCTCCATCCTATAGAATCCTGGGATTTGTCATTTTACAAGGTCATGAGCGTTCTCTGCCAAAAAGTGCTGGTGCCTCACCAAAGTACAATTCCCAGGATTCGGAGGGAGCCATGGTAGTTAAAGTGGTGTCGAACTGCATTATTTCTGCAGTGTAGACGTTCCCAATGTGTGGAAAGATACTCTTCATTAAAAGGGAGAACATTACATCAATCAATGTCAATTTTAGCCCAGTGTTTCTGTTCAAAAATGAATGTAAAAAGGAAACATAAGCTTGCCAGAGTGAAAACTAGAGCAGATCCCTGTACCTTTAAATGGTTGTGTAGAGGACGGAAGTTCAGCAGGGTTTGCTTGCTTCCCTGAGTACATATTTGTGGTATTGTTGTTGTGATGGTCTGGATATATGCTGTTCCCTCTGGGGAGACTGAGACTATTTTAAAAACCACAGGAAGATTGAAAAGTTTCATAACAGGGCTATCCCAGTGGAAAGGCCGGGCTTGATTTCTTGACCTGAAGGAATCTAGCGGAGAGACAGAAGAGCCACCCTGGGTGGGTTCACACATAAAAGGGTGCATTCTGTGGAGAGTAAGCTGGGAGCACCCACATTTGGGCTCTATGCCTGGTCAGACACCACCAATGAAACAGCCTTCTTGCCTCCGGGGCAATCCAGCCTCATTGGGTTTGATGCAGCTATGCTGGTATCAGGCATGCACATGCGGACCAGCTACCATTTGCAAAGAGACTTTGGGCTGGGCAAACTGGGAAGAGTTCCCATTTCTTGGGCTCAGCCAAAAATTCAAATCTGAAGAGTTGGGGGAATTGAGGTTTGTTGCAGGTCAAGGAGAGCTGACCCCTTTTTAAGCCCGTAGAATCATAAGTTTTCTGGGAGATGTTGTCCAATTCTCCTCATTCCACCTTTCCCCCAGGATTGGGACTCAATTCAGCTTACAAATTAAAATAATGACATTATAGTTTAAAAATATACAAGTCACTATTAAAATGGCTCCCTCCTTTCTTCCCTCTTTCCCCCCACCATCCCAGTTTCCAGAGAAAGGTGGAAATTTTCCATGAGCAGCAAACCGAGAGCGGCCTGACGACCGACAGCTACATGGGACGGACCATCATGCTTGTCAATTGCTGCCCAGCCTTCAGGTGAGAGCCCATTGTCCCCATCTCAGATCCCATGGGCAAAGCAGGGGCAGCGACATAGTATTTTCTGCATCCCCCTCAAATGCCCATTACAAACCATTCCACCCCATACTCTCGGTTCAGCCCTAGCCTAAGTTCTGTCCCCTTGCACTTTTCTGTCTCATTGCAAAACAAGGTGAGCACTAAAATCACAAGGGGTTCAATTCATACTTGTTGTGCTTAAAGGCGATCTACTGAAATTGAAGGAACTCCAGTGAGGGCTTATCTATGCTAGCCAGGCTATGGTGGTTCCTCGCTGGCATCGGAGATAGCCCTTTCCCCTTCCCCCACATTGCCTGCAGAAGACAAGGCAGAGTCCAAACTGGACACCAGCCTGTTGCTGAAGCCACTGCCTCCACTGCTGCGGCCGCCATTTTCTTGCCAGGCAGGGGTCCCACAACATGTGACTGCAGACCCCCTGCATGTGATCAGCCTTGGTTGCATGCTGTAGGATCCCTGCCTGGCTTCCGGGAAAGTCGAGGAGCTGGCAGCGGCAGCAAGGAGTGGCATTCTGCGATGGGCTCCCATGAATATGTGGGGACCGATCTGGCAGAAATGGAGTAAACTGGGTATTATCTTATATTGCAATAAAGGGCCCTATCCCGGCTTGTCCCCATTCCAGCCCTGTATCTGCCCCGGTGGTTATTTGGACTGCCCAGGGGCAAATGGGGTAAATGCCTTGCGTTGTTTGGACTGCAGGGCTCTGGAATGGGGCAAAGCCAGGGTATTTGGTCAGTGTGGACAAGCCCTGAGTCATCACAACTCTCTGAAGTCTCAGTGAATGTAAGGGGTCTTTGTTGTTGCGTTCTTATTCACCATCAAGTTGGCTTATGACTTATAGCAACCCTTAGAATGAGAAATCTGCAAGAGACCCGGTTATCAACAGTCCTGCTCAGCTCTTACAAACTCAGGGCTTTCTTGACTGAATCCATCCATCTGTAATACGGTCTTCCTCAGTGGGTTTATTCTTAGTATAACAAAGTCTGGACTCAACCCAAATCGCCTTCCTTTTTCCCAAATGAAACCGTTTGAAAAGAAAAATTGGCTAGATACTTCCTGTTAGGTTGACGCGTGATCCAGTTGTGGTCTTGTTGGATTACTGGTTGCATGTATCCAAACAGACGGACTTTCTCTTCCCTCTGTCCACATCATGCCATATCTCCTCCCTCGGTTTAGGTTCTGGGGGCAGGTCTTGTCCTAAACCAGTGGTCCTCAGCCTCTGGCCCTGCAGGTTTTTGGGGTGTCACCTCCCACAATCCCTGACCTTTAGCTATTGTGCCTGAGACTTTTTGGAAACTGACTTCCGACAACATCTGGAGGGCCAGAGTTTGACAACCACTGCCTTAAACTAAAGAGACCTTCTCCCATTCGCAGAGAAGCTTCAATATTTGCTAGCATTATGTGATTCTTAATTATTGCAACGAAGCCTAATGTAAATGACTATAACAGTAACAGTTGAGAATTCTTTTGGGAAGTATTTTTGCAACAATCATATGGAAAGAACAGACATATGTGATATTTACATATGCATAAGAAGACAAAAATCAGGTAAATGACTTTTATTTTATTTCAGGAAATTATGTGTAATTAGAATCAATTGGGATAGCATTTCAGTTGGAAACTTTACATGTATGCTTTGTAATACGTACGTTATATTCTACTTTAAGAAAAATTAAAATTAAAAAAAATGCTAGCATTCGGTTGCTGACAAATCTTTCCCAATTGTGAACATTCGGTGACATCATAGCTTCTCAACCAAGAGGTAGACGTGGAAGATAACAGATCATTGGTAAGAGTAGAAAACCAGCTCAGCAGACAGTGTTGGGCATGACTAGCTCTACAATCATGCCTTCCTGTAGTAGGAAAGATCGGATCCCAGCTAGCCTTCCGGGCTTTTCATGCCTTCCTGTTTCCCCTCCTTTGGCCTGCAATCCTATTGATAAGCATCTCTTCTTCAGGGACTACGCTGAGCGCTTAGCAAAGTTCAGTCACCCTGAAAGCGAAGCAGGGAGGCGACAGGCAAACTCCTCCCTCGATAGAGTGACCCGGTTGTGCAACAGAGTGCTGGCTGATCACCTCTTTCAAGAACTCAAGGTAATCATTTTAGACGAAGCTCTGCAAGGTTGGCTCCCAAGACAACATCAGTTGGAAAAGACTGGAGTAGGGTGGCGGGATGTGTGTGTGGATCAACCCCCTGATCTGGAGCAGGGAATATGTCGGGCGGGGAGGGAAAACCTTGTTTTTCCTTTGAATTGTCTGCTACCAAAATGGTTGCTGGAAAAACAGGTGTTTTGCCCAATGAGGCCGGCTCCTTAGGTACGGAGGAAACGAACACACCAGTAGTGGACAGCACGTGCAACAGATTTATTAAATAGCAGGCAAAATTTACAGATGTTAAAAATAGGGTTTGTACCTAAAGCAAGTACAGTTAGACTCCCATATCTGCAAAACCAATATCTGTGGTTTCAGTTATCCACAGCTGAAGAAAACAGTCCATTGCTGACAGCAGGCAATGTACCGAGACAGGTTCCTTGGAATCAGATGGAAAGGAGAGATGGAGTTGGGTGTCATCAGCATATTGGTGACACTGTACCCCAAAACTCCAGATGACCTCTCCCAGGGGTTTCATGTAGATGTTGAATAGCATGGGGGATAGAGCAGAACCCTGAGGGACCCCACAGGCCAATGGCCTTAGCATCAAACAGAAGTTCCCCAGCACCACCTTCTGAGTTTGCCCCTCCAGATGGCACATCCCAGCAAAAATCCTCCTTATACAACATTCTTCCAAGGGAAACAAGGAAAGGTGGGCTCAGAAAAGTTGTGCATTGTTTGGAATATGGCTCCAAAAGTTTTGGCCATGCTGTCTGGGTGTGTGCTGTGGTTCTGGGAATACCCCCTCCCAAAAAGCTTTGGGAAAATCCATGTGCCCTTGCCACCATGGTCAGTGGGGGCGAAAGATGATTTGGTGCCTGATGTGGCTTCAGTCAACTTCCTGTATTTCTCATTCTCACATCCTACCCCCCTTCCAAAAAACCCAGCCCTACTTCCACAAACTGATGAAGAGGAAATGGCTCAACAACTCCGAGGCCTTCCCAACCATCATGGCTCTCCTCAGGGAACATGCCCAGAAGCTGAGTAAGATGAAGATGGAACCCTACCAGGTGAGTGTTCTGCCAGGAAGGTGAGGGGGGTCGGTTATGTGCCAAATGACCAAATTATGGAGAGCCAAGGGAAGACAAGGAAGCAGCATGTCCTCCGTGAGACCCAGTTCGGTTTGGAAGAGGACTGCATTGCAGCCGTGAAGGTAAGCTTGTTTTCTGCTGCTCCAGAGGCTAGGACATGGAGCAACAGACTCAAACTAGAGGAAAAGAAATTCCATCTAAACATTAGAAAGAACTTCCCAATGGTAAGAATTGTTTGATAGTGGAGTACTCTGCTGCCTGGGAGTGTGGTGGAGTCTCCTTCCTTGGAGGTTTTTAAAGAGAGGCAGGATGGCCATCTGTCCAGAGAGCTTTGATTGTGTCTTCCCACACAGCAGAAAGGGGTTGGACTGGATGGTCCTCAGGGTCTCTTCCAACTCTCTGATTCTATGGAATGAAGGTATCACTGCTTGTGGAGTTTGGTTTTTGTTGTATTTTGTTGCATGGCCAACACAAATGTACCTCTGAATACATTTCCTGGTGGCCAGAGTGTGATGAAAAGAAACAGTGACCCAGAAGGCAGCCTCAAAGACATCTACTTATGCGTGTCCTCAAGCGGTGCTTCCTTCAAGCACCAGTAATGCTGGCTCATTCCTGTCTCTGAGCTTACCTTTGTTGGATGTGTTTTTTGGTCTTTTGCTGAACAGATGCTGGTGAAGGAGGTGCACCGCCGGGTGCTCATCGAGTACATCCGCCCCCTGATGAGAGTCCGGCTCATTTGTACCTCGTCCAAGATGAGGGCCAAAATGGC
Organism: Gambelia wislizenii; assembly: GCA_030847615.1. Taxonomy (NCBI): domain Eukaryota; kingdom Metazoa; phylum Chordata; class Lepidosauria; order Squamata; family Crotaphytidae; genus Gambelia; species Gambelia wislizenii. Next base: position 38,145,871 of record JAUMIR010000010.1, read on the forward strand.
CAACAAGCTGCGGAGCGAGGCCAAGCAGCTGCAGGAATTCTTCATCCAGCTGGTGAGTTTGGGGAGCCAAGCAGTGGGACAGAGAGGAGTTGACGGGATGTGGCGGTGGAGAGCTTCTTCCGTTACTAGCGGTTAAGGCGAGAGGCAGAATGAAGATAGCCTGATGGCAAAGGATGAGAAGAGAGCTCACGCAATCTCTGTCATTTACAAGTAGTCATTCTGGAACAAACAAAAATTCAGAGGAAATTTCATGGGGTTTGAATTTTATTGGAATTTCTTAGGCAAGGAAAAGTCAGAGGTAGGTTTGCTTGTTCCTTTCAAATACAGTCGGACCCCTGTATCCAGGGAACTAATATTCACAGTTTCAGTTATCCACGGGACACAAAAAAGAACACATACCATAGAGTCTTCATTGAAAATACCTAGAGTGGGATCCTCTCTGGACATCTTCTAGGTCCTCCAAGACAACACTATGGTATTTTAATCCGGAGGTCCTGCTATTTTCAATAGCATTTGCTGTTATCCGCCATTTCTGGTATCGGTGGTAAGTCCGGGAACCAAACCTCCATGGATTCCTTGGCAGCCCTTCTGGGCTTGGGGAAGGTTCTTCTTTTTGGACTGCCACTCCCAAAATCCCCCAGCCAGCATAGCTGTGCATAGCAGTCCAAAAGGCAACTTTTCCCATGCTCTGGAAGTTCTAGCCTGCAGCATTTGGAGAAAAGGGACCAAGGTCAGAACTTCTGTGTATATGTGCCATCAGATCACTTGTCAACTTATGGCGACTCCATGAATTTTGTAGGATTTTCTTAGGCAAGGAAAACTCAGAGGTTGTTTTGCCAGCTCCTTCCTCTGAAATATAGTAGCTGACAGCACCTGGTATTTTTTGGTGGTCTCCCATCCAAGTACTAACTAGGGCTGGCCCTGCTGTGCCTACCCCCAAATTCCTTCCATGTGCAGTTGACCCAAAGCAACCTTTATCGTCGTTTTTGTGGCTGCTGCTATTTTTGTCCTTAGGAGGAGTAGCTGTAGTCCTAGTCGCCATTTTTATATTCCTCTTTCTTTCCTTAAAAATAAATTCAAGGCAGCTTTTCAAAAACAGAAACAATAAAAATAACAGAAGCAAAGTTTTTAAAAACAAACACACACACACACACACACACAACTAAAGGGTGGAGCGTAAAAGGGAAAAAAATAGCAGCAAGCCAAAACGTAAAAGAAGCAGCTATTGTTTAAAAAAATGCAGAAATGACAGGAATCTCTTTAAAATAGTAGAAAGATCTGAGATTAATCACATGTTTACATAAAGGTACTTTGAGTGTTGGACTAGGACTTCTGGAGACCAGGGTTCGAATCCCTGCTCGTCCCTGGAAACCCTCTTGGGACCCAGAGCAAGTCCCACAAGGAAATGGCAAACTCCTTCTGAATAAATCTTGCCAAGAAAACCCTAGAATAGGGGTGCTGTAAGTCAGAGTCAGCTGGAAGGCACATAATGATAACTTGAGCTATGATTTTTTAACCATTGTATGTTTTAATGTTTGTCTTTCTAATTTATATATTTTTAATTATTGTATGTTTTTAATCTTCTATAATTTAATATTATTTTAAGGGGTGGGTGGGCTAGGGTACTGGGACTATGGAGTTTTTATATTGTAAGCCGCCCCGATTGCATTGCAGAGGGGCGGGATAGAAATAAAATTTTATTATTATTATTATTATTATTATTGTTTGAATGTAGGACTCTTGGAGAACAGGGTTCAAATCCCCACTTAGCCCTGGAAACCCCGTGGGGGATCCTTGGGCAAATCCCACCCTGTCTCCAGATTTGGGGGAAACAGCTAGTGAGAAGGAGGGACATAGACCGAAAAGCCTGGGACAGAACACAGGCGCATAGAATCATAGAGCTGGAAGAGACCCCAAGGGCCATCCAGTCCAGCCCCATTCTGCCATGTAGGACTAAACAGTCAAAGCATTCCCGATCGATGGCCCTCCAGCCTCTGTTTAAAAACCTCCAAAGAAGGAGACTCTACCACACTCCCAGGCAGTGCATTCCACTGCCAAACAGCTCTGACTGTTCCCTCCAAGCGCTTTTTCACTTTAAATTGCACCCACTGATTTCACTTTTGGCATTTGTCTTTCTCAATGTGTCGATCCCCTTGTGCTCCATCTAATTTTAATCCCAGCTAGAGAGCAGATGCATTGACGTCAACAGGCTTGGCAAAGCATGGGTGGGAATAGTGCAGCCTCCCAAATGTTGGCCCGTAAGTCCCAGCATTCCCAGCCACAAGGGCAAACAAAATGAGGAATGAATGCTGGGATTGCAGTTCAATATCTCATGGAAAGGCAGGATTCGGACCCTGTGATAAAAATCCATTTATTTCAATGGGTCTGCTGGGACTGAAATTGGTTTTAGAGCCTGGTATTCACAGAGAGAGAGAGAGAGAGGAGGAGGAGAGAAATTTTGAAAGTCTGCATTGCCTCTTTGTGTCCCACCGCAAGGAGTTCCATGGGTCATTTGCAACTCCCCCTGCCCTGTGTGCGTGTGCAAAAGTTCATTTCCTGGTATTTGCTTGCAAAGACGGTGTGTCAGTTCTGCTGTTTCCAGTGAGGACAAGCCAGGGGTTGTCTATAATTAACTCCTGTCCCCACTTTAACCTGCCGCTGTCCCTTCCTTGACTGTCAGCCCTGTCTCCTGCCCTTCCTTGCAGGAATCCACCTCATCTTGGCTGGACTCGGTCGTGCCACACCTGGCGGAGATTATTGAGCTGGAGGACACGCCAACCATCCAGATGGAAGTGGGGTTCCTGGCGAGGGAGTTCCCTGATGTGCAGTGAGTGGTGGTGGTGGAAACGGGGTTGTTTTGGGGTATCCATTTAGTCATGCAACTGGTAGCCTTTAATAGGTCTCTCTTGCTTTTTGGAAGGCTGGCTGTTCTTGATCTAGCGCTCTTCCTTTTGCATTGAGCATTGTATTTACCTCATTCTTCTCCAACTTGGGGCCTTCCCGGTGCTTTGGATGGCATCCCTTGTTCATTTCCAGCTACACTTGCTGGTTGGAGGGCTTCTGGGAAGTGTAGTCCAGCACATTGGGAGGGCATCGAGTTGAGGTAGGCAGAGTTTCTGCAGGCGAAACGTCAGAAATAAACTCTTCCAGAACACGGCCTCAGAGCCCAGAAAAAAACCAAGGAAAATCTATGGATGCTGGATGTGAAAGCCTTTGACTTCACGGTGTGTCCAAGCATCATGCTGTTTTGCATGTTCCCCCATTATGGCCCTGAGCCACTGGTGTTCCCTTGGTTCTTTGTTTTCTCCCCCCACCAACCTTTTACACCGGTGGGGCCCATCCTTCATGAGGTCTGGATGTTCTAACAGGACTGCTTTTTGCTTTTGTGGCTGAGGAAGTTTCCTCGCTGGCTGTCCGCCATGTCCTCTCAGGTTGCGCACATCCCCACCTGATAGCCTTTCCCCCTGCACTGCTGGAAGGAGCATGGCCTTGATTAATGCTTCCACTTAAACTTTGATCTGGTGCCCATTTCTACTTCGACTCCGTTCTTTTGCAGAGGGTGGGATCTTGGCTCCAAGTGGCCGGGCCAATGGGCCACGTAATGGCACACAGCCCTGCCTGGCATGGTAACAGTTCGTCTTGTCCCAGAAGGAGGAAGGGGAAGCGAGAACCAAAAGTGGGTTTTTTTCCCCTCTTGGGAGGTTGCTAAAGGTAGTGATACAAGCATGCAAACACGTATTTAAGAAGGAGCAACATTAAAGTGTCCCAAAACAGTGTCACAAACCCCATAGGGACAAAGGAGAGGGACAAGCTGGAATGTGTCCAGAGGAGGGTGACCAAAATGGTGGGAGGTCTGGAAGCCATGATGCCCTATGAGGAACGGCTTAGGGAGCTGGGCATGTTTAGTCTGGGGAAGAGAAGGTGAAGAGGGGACATGATAGCCATGTTTAAATATTTGAAGAGATGTCATTCTGAGGATGGAGCAAACTTGTTTTCTGCTGCTCCAGAGACTAGGGCATGGAACAATGATCTCAAACTACAGGAAAAGAGGTTCCACCTAAACATAAGGAAGAAATTCCTAACAGTAAGAGCTGTTTGGCAGTGGAATATGCTGCTGCCTGGGAGTGTGGTGGAGTCTCCTTCTTTGGGGGTTTTAAAACAGAGGCTGGGTGGCCACCTGTTGGGAATGGTTTGATGGTGTATCCCTGCAGGGCAGAATGGGGTTGGACTAGATGGCCCTTGTGGTCTCTTCCAACTCTATTACTGACTCTGCTAAGCTTCTGAAACCAGGCAGGGATTGAGTGTACTGTACCAGATGACAAGGTGGCCGGACAACAGCACTTGCCATTAAAACACACACAGGGGAAAAACATATTTTCCTGCCTGAAAATTAAAGAGAGAACTCTTAGCTGAAGGGGCTGCTCCCATATCAAGGGGAAATGAGGGGGCGATTCCTTCTCACTTACTTAGGGAAATGGCAGCAAGGAACCTTTAATCTAGCCTATTTGCTTCGAGCCAGAAAGCAGATCGGAGGGTGAGCCCTGGAGCCGCAATGGCTGATAAGGAAGAAGGGAGCTAGCTAAATACATAGACCTTCTGGAGAGTCCTTGCAAGTTGCAGCAAGAAATAAAACTAAGCCTTGCAACTTGTAGCAAGCTTCATCCTTCATCCCTGTGGTGTTTGTGGCACTATTTTGGGACAGTGTAACTTTGCTCCTTTTTAAATAGTCAGGTGAGCTAGAGATTTCCACACAGGCCTTTTTTTTTCTTGCCTGGAACTGAGCCCCACAAAACTGGAGAATTTGCACCCTCATCTCCAACCAGGAGGTGACCCATGAGAACTGGAGACTCTGTCTCATCACTTGCCACACATGGAAGATGATGCTCCAAAGAGTCCCTGTAGATCATAATTATTCTCCTTCCTTCCAGCGAAACCAGTTCTTGGAAGCCCCAAAGTGTCACTGCCGGTTTCCCAGGACAAAAGGGGACGCTGGCAAGTTATAAATACCCTCCCTTCCACACTGCGCTGGCAGCTCCATTCAGCTACCAGCCGACTGCGTCACTCGGGGAGGGCGAAGCGCAGTCTTATCGTGTCTCGTCTGTTTATTTTCCTTTCCATCTTCCTGCTTATTGCATCCTTAGGAATTGTTTCGGAGGCGACAGATTGCCTGTTAAGTGTGGCTGACGGACGTTTCCTGTTTTATCTGGACCCTTTTGGGGTTGTTGTTTCTTGCAAAAGAAAAGAGAGAGAGGGACATCCAGCAGGAGAAAAACAAGCGGCCAAGATTCAGACAGGAAGTGGGTGTGGTAGCAACTTCCTGCCAGGCGGCCATTTTATGTTGGCAGCGGGACAAGAATCTTATGTCGGGATGCAGCGGGTCCATATAGGGTGTTTAAGCATTGTTATGCCCCGTCCCCAACTTCCCACCAGCCTTGGAGAAAACGAAGACTAGGAATGCAAAAAAACAAACAAACGGATGTGCCAGCTTAGACCCATGGCCTGTCTAACCCAGAGGTCTCCCACATTCATTAGCTGCACTTCTCTGGAAGCTCACAAACCATGCATTGTGTGTGTTCAGTAATCCCAATTAATTTCCAGGCTTCAGGGCTGATTCACAATACACATAGTTATAGCATTATGATTCCACTTATAGCCATCTTTCTAACCTCCTCATTTCACTTTGATCTGGGAACAGCCCGTTTCGCCTCAGATTTCTCTCTCAGTTTCCATACAGGAAAATATTGTGTGTGTGTGTGTGTATCACAAGCTGTGAGCACCTTTGGTTGCTACTTAATGCATGATGCTAAATGATATCACCAGAGACTTTCCCCTGGTCTCAGGTTTAAATCCCAAAATCTCAGAGTGTGGGGAGATTCTGAACTGACAACACAGTCCGACCCCATATCTGTGATGGACTTACCATGGAAATGTAAAAACGTGGATAATAGCAAACCCTATTGAAATGAATGACTTCCAGCCCAAGCATACTATAGAGTCATGTTGGAGGAAGTAGAGATTCCTAAAGCGAACACCTCTCTAGGAATTTGCAGGTCCTCCAGTGCAACTCTGTGGTCAACATCCAGCAGAAGCATACCATAGAATTGCACCGGAGGACCTAGGAAATGCCTAGAGAGAGCATATTTTTTCAGACGTGGGTAGGTGAAACTGCTGGTCCTGGTCCCTTGGATACAGGGGTTGTACTGTACAATCAGAAACTGGAAGTGTTTACTTTCTTCGTACTACAACACCCCAAATTGCCCCACTCAGCATCTTCAATAGCTAGGTTGCTGGAGATTCTGTGAGTTGTAGTCAACAAAAGAAAATTCCCCAATCTTTCCATGATTCTCCACTTTGCTTTTCATCCCTTGCATTTATTTTGCTCCATCATGGGAGTAAAGAAGGTTAAAAGCCTGAAGAAACAGCCATCCATTGCAAGAGTTTCCCTTCATTACTTTTGCCTCCAGAGGCGAATGGCAGCCCATGTCAGGAAGGGCGTGGGAGGGGGGAAGAAAACCCTTCCATCTAACTTTAGGGGCTTTCTTTGCCTCATTCCACAGAGGTCTTGGCTTGGCTACCTGGGAAAAACAGGGAACCCCTTCAGCAGAGGAGGAAGTATCGGTCAGGCCCTCTCTGGTGCTGCTAAAACATGGGCAGAGAGGGAGCATCAAATGACCAGGCAGTGGATGTGGGGTGGTTATTTCAATTTGGGGGAGAGGTGAGCTGCCCCCTCTGCCAGCTCCTCCTGATTATTTTCCACCCCTCCCCAGGAAATATCCATGGAAGGAAGTGGTGCAAGCATGGCTTGGATGGAGCTGGTGGGGAAGGCAGCCCCTGCATGCGCTTTTGCCCCAGCCAGTGGAGCAGGGAGACGTGAGATGGATGCAGGCAGCTAATTAGCTGAGTCCTTCTGAGAAAGTCTGTGACTTCCCCTCTACCACAGCGTAGGCCTCTGATGCTGGGAAAAAGCACCTCAGAGGGGCCATTAAGCCAGGCAGCAGCCATGCGCTTCCCACCACGCACACAAACACACACACACATCTCCTCCACCCGCAGCCCAGCCAGCAGCAATAGCTGCACAACGGGGGCTTGATCCAATGATTGCATGGGCCCCATGCCAGCTTCCTGAAGTTAACGAGACATCCGAACCAGCGGGGCTTTAAATAAACTCCTTCACTGTTGGGAGCAGGGATGCAGAGCCAAGCGCCTTCTCTTGCAGCCTTCGCGGGCAAGGTATTCCAGAGAGCAAGAGGGAGAAAGGCGGCATGGGGGCTTCAGGCCAGCCAAAGCTCTGCCTCTCCTCCCAGGCTCAGCAGCCCAGTCCTTGTTTTTAAATAAAACTTGGGGGAGGAAGATCTTTTTTAAAAAAATATTATATGAGGGAGAAATGGTCTTTCAGATAGCTTGGCCCTGAGCAATATCAATAGGTCCTAATCAGCAGTTTGATTTGTTCCCGGAAACAGACTGGCAGCCCGGTGATGCTGTTGCAACAAGGGAGTTACAGTTGGATCCTTGTATCCACAGAACCATTATCTGCAGTTTTAGTTATCTACGGAACACAAAACAGAGACATAGATCATAGAGTCATGCCAGATAATGTCTAGAGAGGCATCCTCTCTAGGCAACTTCTAGGTCCTCCAATACATAGAATCATAGAGTTGGAAGAGTCCGCAAGGGCCATCTAGTCCAACCCCCTGCCATGCAGGAATACAAGTCTATGGCATGCTTTTGCCGAAAGCCCTTTATTTTAATAGGGTTCACTGTTATCCATGGTTTCCGGTATCCATGGTAAGAACTTCCGTGGATGCCTGACTGTATCTGCTCCCCATAACCTACTACTGGGGGATTCTGTACCGTCCAACATTTCTCAGATGAAAATTGGTACACATGTGGCCAAGCAACATCAGAGTATGGTCAAGATGGCAAAAGTTATGGCTAAGGAAGAACAGACAAGCTAGAAGAAACTGCAGCAGTTTGCTTTTTCCTGAGCTGACTGGGAAAAGCAAGATTCTGCCCTTTCATCTCCTCTTCTCCCTGTTGAGTTAGCTGAGTGCAAATGACTTTTTCACTTTGAACTCAGTTTGCAGCAATTGAAGTAAGCAGAGCACAAAAGGGGAATGCAGGAGGAGGCGAGGGAAACTGAGGCACTGTAAAAGCAGCTGAAAAAAGTGGGATGGCAGAGGATTAATAGGGATTGTTCCTGCCAGATTGGGACTGAGGGAGGATATGGGGTGTGTTCTGGGGTGGTCTTAACTCCTTGGATATTGATTCTGGTCTTCCAGTGTGGTGCATGCAGCCAGTTGGATGTGGAGGATTAATTGGGACTGTCCCTGTCAAAGTGGGAGAGTTGGAGAGTAAGGGATTCTCGAAATGTAGTCTTTAAAAAGTCAGTTTCCCAAGTTTGGTATAGAAGCCAGCATTGGTGCAAACTAGTTTATAGCACCTGGCCTTAAGCTATGGGGCAGGAACCCACCTGATCCTCTTGTTTTAGCCCAGTCCATTATGTGCAGCCCAATAATGGACCCCACCCTTGCTTCCTCTAGGAAGAAGCACGTGTCGGCCATCTTGGACGTCCGAGGCCTGCAGAACCAAGCCCAGCGACAAGATATCTTGGCCGTGATGGACAGCCTCGAGTTCACCGATGCCGAGGAGCCGCCTTGCCAAGACCGGGCCTTCTTCACGGAGATCCCCACCAGCGAAGTGTTTTGTGTCCGAGTCCAGCTGCACCGTGTCTCACACCTGGGCCTCTCCTGCCTCTCCAGGCTGCGCCCGAGGCCTCGGCGACGCCAGCAGGAGCGGCGGCAGAGGCAGCGGCAGCGGCCAAAAGAGGATGTCAGTGAATCACGGGTGTGAGAATGACGGTTCTGCCAAAATCCAGACCTCCTCTCTTGAACCCGAGGTTATGGGGCAGGTGGCTAGCGTGTTCCCACAGCACCCAGTTTCCAAAGAACCATTGAGTGTGGGGTTTGGCATTCCAAATAGGGGGACGTGACACACACCTTCCCCACCTGTTCTGTCTTTGCTTTTGTACTCAACACTCAAGCAACACTCCAAGAACAGAGCACCCTTCACTGCTGTTCTGAAATAACCAATGTTTTTCAGCGGCCATGCCCAGGTTGGAAATGAGTGGGTATAGCAATGGCCAAAGAAAAGGGTTGCTCTCCTTTAAAGAAAGAAGGTGTCTCCTTATGGAACTGGGTATAGTTCCGGGCTTCTCCCAGGGTTCTTTCGGTGCCGGACACTGGCATGCACGACTGCTACAGCGTAAGCTTTACTGGTGGCAAACATGCAGCAGGTGGGTACATGGTAGAGAAGCATATTAGCCTTTTTGCTGCTGTGGTCCACCATCCCCTCGCAGTCAATGGGACAATTGGGTCCCCAAACAAATTCTACCCAGACGGTCCCCAGTGAGTGATGCAATTCAGTCCCCATAGCTATATGAGAGCCAATGTGGGGAGTGGTTTGAGTGTTGGAGCATTGAGTGTTCAGCAGCACAATGCACTGCCTGGGAGTGTAGTGGACTCTCCTCTTTGGGAGGTTTTTGAACAGAGGTTGGGTGGCCATCTGTCAGGAATGCTCTGATAGTTTATTCATGCATACAGAATGGGGTTGGACTGGATGGCCCTTGAGGTCTCTTCCAACCTCTTCCCAGCCTCAAACTGCAAAGTGAGTAGTGCAATGGCTTGAGCGTTGAACAATGACTCTGAAGACGAGGGTTTGAATCCTGGCTCAGCCGTGGAAGCCCACTGGGTGACCTTGGGGAAGTCATGCTCTCTCAGCCTCAAAGGAAGGCAAAGGCAACCCCCTTCTGAACAAATCTTGCTGAGGTGATAGGTTCGCCTTAGTGTCGTCGTAAGTCAGAAATGACTTGAAGGCACACAACAACAGCTGGCGATACAGAGGTTCTAGACTGGCTGGGCGAGGCTGGTGGAAGATAGGTTCCCAAGGGTTATATAGTTGTCCCTTCACATTCACAGAAGTGCAGAAGTGAACAAAGAAAGCCAATGTGCACCGGCTTGACCCATCGCTCACCATTAGCTATGGGAACAGGTTTGTGAAAGAGAAAAATTCACTCCCCCATCCATTCCCAACCTTCCTTTCCCCCCAGCTTCAAGCTGTTAAGTGAATGCAGAAAGCATCCAACAAAGTCACTCATACAGCTTAAAACTCTTTCATGTCACCGGGCAGCTGGTAACATTTGGCCATGGTGCTAGCAAGGACTCTAAAACCCATCTGCCTGGTGACAGAAGTCCCAGCTCACTACAATGGGTTGGGTGTAAAACTGAGGTTTTTACCACTGGTTGGGGGAGTGTGTGTCAAAATCATCTGTACCTGTAAAAGGCCCACCTGTTAAAGAAAGAATACAGCTACACTTTTTCTTATGGAACAGGAAAAAGAGATACACACAGAGACCCATATAATAGTAAATAAAGTGCTACCGTTCCTTTAAAAAAAAAAACCACCTTGCATATCCTGGGGGAGGGATGCTCACCCCCTTAACGTGTTTATTTCAAACACCCTTGATAAGGGGTGACAAAAAAATATTTAAACCTTCCCCTCTCATAGCAAGGAATGGTTCATCCCATTTTCACCCGTGCTGATACCAGTCAGTCCTCCCCTCGGGTCTGGGCATGTGTGTGGATAGGTGGGGCAGGAAGAGGGAGGGGAAAGTATACCTGTAAATAAATAAATAAATAAATAAATAATGCATATTAATTTAACCACGCTCCTTCTTGTGTCTGCTGGGATGGGGACATGGATTTGAACTGATGTTGGCCTTTTTCGGGAGTCATGGTGTCACAGTGGTTAAATGCCAATACTGCAGCCACAACGTTGTGAGTTCGATCCCAAGGGCTCCAAGGTTGATTCAGCCTTCCATCCTTTCATAGGTCGGTAAAATGAGTACTCAGCTTGTTGGGGGCAATTAGCTAAAAAAAAACACACATTGGACACTGCTTAGTGCCTAGCAGACTATAATGCAGTGTACATGTGTAGGTGTTATTGCTTATCAATTTGTATGCCACTCTGAGAGCCTTCGTGGCTGAAGAGTGGAGTATAAATACCTAAATAAATATAAATTTTCAGTTTAGGTCTTATCTGCCCTGGGGAGGGCTATTGGTAGAAGCCAGGAGTTAGCACCACTGTGTGACCATTTGCAATGGGATGCAATGGCTGTTGTTTGTCGAGGAATTCCTGGAATACACTTATATTTTGAGCAACCAGGTTCACAATCCACATTTGCTTCCAGACAAGTGGTGCTATCTTTAAACAATGTTAAGGTTTCTAGTCCTATGGAAGGGCCAGGCAAAATCACTTAATCTGGGGAGGAGGGGGAACAAGCCAAATTTCTACCCTCCGGGGTCATAGTTTCCAGAGCTCTACATGTGCTTCTCGGACTGTGTGTGCATCCACATTACACAACTGTAGTACAGCTTGTCCCCCGTATCCACAGGGGATGCGTTTCCAGACTTACTGTGTTGACCTGAAACCGTGGATAGTAGTGAATGACCATAGAATCGCACTGGAGGACATAGAAAATGCCTAGAGAGGATGCCTCTCTAGGCATCTGGCACAACTCTATGGTTGAGTTCCAGTAGAGTTGTGCTGGAGGACCTCCAGATGCCTAGAGAGACCACCTCCAGTGTGCCTTTATGGTCCTCCAAATGCCTAGAGAGACTTCCCTCCCCAACCACGCTTAGATGAAACCACGCGTACCAATACCACATAAACAGGGGGTGACTTGTACTTTGAGTCCACCTTCATTGACACAGCTGCATCCTATAGAATTGCTGGGATTTATAGTTTCATGAGATATTAAGAATTCTCTCTGCCAGAGAGCTCTAGTGCTGTAGTTCAGGGGAGGGCACCTCAGCAAATGACAAATCCCAGGATTCTTTAAGATGGAGTCATAGTCGTTAAAGTGCTTTTGATAATTTTGCAGGGTGGAGATATCCTATCTGATGTAGTGGATCAGCTTATTTTTTTTCCTTGGTGTGCTTGGGACCAGTGCCATATTTATGCCATATTGTTATCATAATCACGTTTCCTGGAGATTCAATGCAGAGTGGCCGTTTATGTCTCATAGACGGTGGACCACCACTTGGGGGATTCACTATACCAGAGCTTGAAAAAGTTACTTTCTTCAACTACAACTAGGGATGGAATTCTTCATTAAGTTTCTTCTTGGGGAAAGCAACAAGTAGTTTTAGCAATTTTCTTCCCACTGTGAGAAGGTCTTCAAAAGTCACACAGTTTTCAAAGTTTATTCGCAATTCAGGTCTTGTTCTGTACAAAATTCGCACATGGTTGTGTTGTGTATTGAACAGCATTTTGTACACAGGAAACAGCACTTTCTTCACAGAAGATAATATTCCTGCACAGAAATATCATTTTCTGTACAGAAAATATGTCCTATACCAAAAATACAATTGTCTATGCAAATCACCCACCTGCGAATTTTGCACAAAATAAATCTTCAAGTGCTGCTCTGCACAGGAAACAGCATTTACAAGTAATAATATTTCTGTGCAGAAATATGCATTACTCTACAGAAAATGCTGTTTAACGCACAAAACAACCATGTGCAAATTTTGGACAGAATATGTGTCAGAAACAGCAAAGATTCTTGTCAGTCAAGATTTTTCTCATCAGGGTTTCTCGACACTTTTTTCTATCTTTTTTCACCCCAAAGTACAACTCCCAGAATCCTTCAGTCAACATAGCCAAAGGATCCAAGCTCTGCTCAATATATACTGCCACATACCAGTTTGTCACTGTCTTAGTGCTATATTTCGTGGAATATCAAGCAATCAAACTAGGGGTCTATGGTTTTATCCAAACAAAGCTGTTATAGTTATAGTTCAGGATTATACACACACACACACCTTTTGTACTTTGAACTCACTTTGCAGCAATTGAAGTAAGCTGAGAATGAATGGGAAAGTGGAAAGAGGTGAGAGAAACTGCGACATTTTAAAATCAGCTCAAAAAGAGGGATGGTGGAGAACTAATTGGGACTGTCCCTACCAAACTGGGACAGTTGGAGGGTATGCAATTTTCTTCCACATCTTTTTCCAAACTTCTTCTCTGTCCTCTGACTTTGGTTGCCAGGAAAAGCAAGTCAGCCATAGGCAACTACGTGAATGAAAACCGACTTGCAAGCCTGGATTCAGCCACTCATTCAGGGTTTACTAGCAAAATGGCTCTTGCTGTGCTCATGTGAAAGAGGAAAAGAAGCAACACAATGTATGTTTAGTGGGGAGAGAACTGAGAGATCAGCCCCATTCGCCAGACCCAGACTCTAGGGGTGAAACAACAGTCCTTGGATCCTAAATCCCTGTAGAAAGGCATCTGCTATCTTTGGCCAAAGAGGTTCCTTACCCTTGTACAAAAAAAGTCAAATCCACACTACACAAATAACCCATCTTGAAACTGGATTATTTCCCATGGCTCCTTCCTTTGGAGTCCTGGGGTTTGTAGTTTAGTGAGGTACCAGCACTCTTTGGCAGAGAAGGCTAAAGACCTTGTAAAACTACAAATCCCGGGATTCCATAGGAAGGAACCATGGCAAATAATCCAGTTTCAAACTGGATTATTTGTGTAGTGTGGATATGTAGAGACTCACACAATCAGTGTCAGGACCAAGCAAAGAACAATTTTATTAGTGGAAGCTAAGCATTTATAGATCTGCTCACAAAGGTTCAGATTGTCATATAGACACACATGACGTGTGAAAGGAAGAAGGTTCTCATGATCTCATGCAGCAAAAGTATCCGACTATTGCTGACACGAACAGTTAAACAATGGATTAGTCACTTCACCCATGCTGACTGTTGCCTAAATGTTGCAGAAAGGAATATACTTTATGTCTGGAATAGCAGCTTCCAGCCTCAGCTCTGATCTTCCAAACCAATCTACCCACCTAAATTTCCATCAAATGTTTTTCAATACCATCTTTTCCTCATTCTCCACCATTCACTTTTATCCTGTGAGAGTTTCATTTAAAAAAAAAGCCATGAAAGATGGGGAGTTCAGCAGGCAGAACTTTCCTTTCCAGGGTCCTCCACACCCTATATCCTGCCATCCGTGGGGCCTCCCCATACCCACACACATAATGTCTTCTCCAAATCATCCTACGGTGGTGGTGGGAGCTGAGCTGAAGGAACAGCCCGGCTTAATGAGTTTCCCATCCTGGCCCCTTCTTAATTGCTCTCATGCAGCTTCCTTCCTTTGGGCTCCACTGGAAGCCAGTGGCTTCCTCATGGTTGACCAGTGAAAACTAGGCCACAAGCCAAGCAGGGCAAAGGAGGAGAGAGGAGCGAGATGGTTCGGGACTGCGTTTCGGTCTCCTTCCCCTTCCCCACAGCAATGGCCTGAGACATTCATGCTCCATAATAAGTGTGCATGTGCAGGGGGAGAGTTTGCTACCTTTTCATGATGCCCCAAATCTCACACCCTCCTACTGTCCAGATTTGGCATTTGTTAATTCTCTGCCTTCCCAATTTCTCAGCTGCTTTTAAAACGTCCTGGTTTCTCTCCTCTTCTCACTTCCTTAGTCCTCAGCTTACTTCAATGGCTGCAAACTGAGTTCAAAGGGCAAACGTAGCTTCTATTCAGTCAACTCAGCAGAGGGGAAGAGGAGAAGAGGGGTCAGAAACATGTCCATCCCAGGAGGCTCAAGCAACTGTGATGCTATCATCACCTGTGCAAGCGCATCAAGCAGGTGAATTTGGGCCCTGCCTGCCTGCCTTCTCTGTTTTTCTTTTGCACTTGACACTGAGGATGTACCTACACTGCAGATATAATCCAGTTTGACGCCACGTTAACTGCCATGGCTCAATGTCTGGGAGGTCTCTGACAGCGAAGGCTAAATAGCTCACAAAGCTACAAATCCCAGAATTCCATAACATTAAGCTATGGCAGTTAAAGCATTGTCAAGCTGCATTATTTCTGCAGTGTGTTGGCAGCCTAAGTCATTGTAAGTAGTTCTTTTTCTTAAAGTAGGGTAAATAAATCATAGAATCACAGAGCTGGAAGAGAGCCCAAAGGCTATTGCATTGCACCATGGCAGTTAAAGTGGTAACAAATCTCACACCCTTTGGCTCCTAAATCCAGAGACTTCTGGAATTATAGTCCAAAAAGATGGGAAGGTTGCCCCTTTGAGTGTATGTGTTTGTTTGTGGATTGACTCAATCAAAGAAGCTATGGCTGCCCTTGGAAGCATGCAAGACCATACCCTCTAACTGTCCTAATTTGGCAGGGACAGTCCCAATTAATCTTCTGTCACTTGGGATCATCTCCAAACTTGTGCCCACACTTCGCAACTATTTTGCAGCATTCCCCAAACTGGATGTCAAACCAGAGTTCCTAGTAATAGCACACACACACACACACCCAAATCCAGTGCATACCCCATAAGTGTCCTGATTTTTCAGGGACAGTCCTGGTTAATTCTCTGCCATCCTACTTTCTCAGCTGCTTTTAAAAAGTCCTGGCTTCTCTATCCCCTTTCCTCCCCCTCTTCTTTCCATTGCTGCAAACAGTTCAAACTACAAAAGTAGTTTGCACTCCATTAACTCAGCATGGAGGAGAGGTGGGCTGGGATCTTGTCCTTCCCTCCTGTCTCAGGCAAAAGCAAACTGCTATAGCCTCTCCTCATTAATAACATTTACCATCTTGACCACCCTGTGATGTAGCTTGACCACGTGGGGCCTTGTTTTCGTCTGTGAAAATTGGAGGGTATGCAAGACCTGAGCAGGGGCAGTTGATGACCAGGGATCTTGTAGGTCTGTCACTTAGAGGGTCAAAACGTTACCATAAGTCAAAGCCAACTTGACAGCAAATAACAACAAACATACGTGCATGTGTGTGTATGTGTGTGTTTAGATTAATAAGCAATACTGGTTTTAGGTAGAACCTGGATCATAAAAAAATACGAAAGAAATATATATATTTTCCCCCTTGCAATTCTTCCAGCTGTAATGATCTATCTCCTGCTTGTTTCCCATTCCGTTTCTCTTGGCAATCAACCACCTGTGCTCAAGGTTAGAAGAAAGGATGAATGGCCTAGTTAATAAGTCTTGGGCTGCCAGGCTGTCCTTCGCCTGGAGGCAGGTCACCAAATCAGGCAGGTTGTTTATTTGGAGCTTTGGAAAGCTACTTGCTGGCTTCTGGGAGTTGCAATCTGTCAAAGTCCCTCCCCACCCCTGCAAACTGGGGCTTTAAACAACCTTGGCTTCTTTTCTTTGTGTGTTGGTCAAGAGAGCTTGAACAGTGTGCTGCCATTCAGAGGCAAGGCATAAAAGGTGCACATTTGGAACAGTATGACCTGATCTGCTATGTCTATGCATGCTTCCCTCGCCAGGTTTTGCTTTTCCACCACACAGACGCACAATTCTCCAGGGATCTCTTTAGTCACGCTGCTGCATCCCCTATCAATCCAGCTCATGTCCTGACCTGTCCAGTACACCCTCCAGAAGTAAACACCAGCGGGAAAAGGCCAGGCCATTTATCCTGCAAGATGTAAACTCTCTTGATGGCTGAAGAATAACCGAGGCACTGTGGCCAGCCCCCGCTGCCAATACTGACGCCTCCAGGGCCCTCTTGGCTGCCACTTTCTGTAAGGAAAGGAACACTTGTCCTCACCCTTGGCGACATTTCCTAGAACACGCTCCCCTCCGCTCTCCTGACAGACCCTGGAAATATCTATTTCTGAACTGGAGATATTTTGCCACACTTTCCTCTAAACCTACAGTTCTCAAAATGGAGGATAAACCAATAACCTCCAACATTTCACCAATGAAAGCCTTATCACATGTGGCCAAGCAACATCAGAGCATGGTCAACATGGCAAAAGTGACAAATGTGGAAGGGCATATAAGTTGGTGAGAATGCAGCAGTTTGCTTTTGCCTGGACCTCCGGAGAAGGGCAAAATCCCACCTGTCCTCTCCTCCCCCCCCCAGCTCCACTGAGTTAATAAAGTGAAAATGACTTTTGCATTTTGAACTCAGTTTGCAGTAACTGAAGTCAGCTGAGGGCGAAAGGGGAAGGAAGAGAAAGAAACCGGGACATTTTACAAACAGCTAAAAAAAGTTGTCATACTGAGGATGGAGCAAGCTTGTTTTCTGCTGTTCCGGAGACAAGGACATGGAGCAATGGGTTCAAACGACAGGAAAAGAGATTCCACCTAAACGTTAGGAAGAACTTCCTGATGGTAAGAGCTATTGGGCAGTGGAATGTGCTGCTTCCTGGGAGTGTGGTGGAGTCTCCCTTTTTGGAGGTCTTTAAACAGAGGCTAGATGGCCATCTTTCAGGAGGGCTTTGATTGTGTATTCCTGCAGGGCAGAACGGGGTTGGACTAGATGGCCCTTGGGATCTCTTCCAATTCTAGGATTCTATGAATATGGTGCCAGGGAGTGTGGTGGAGTCTCCCTCTTTGGAGGTCTTTAAACAGAGGCTGGATGGCCGTCTGTCAGGAATGCTTTGATTGCGTATTCCTGCAGGGCAGAATGGGGTTGGACTAGATGGCCCTTGGGATCTCTTCCAGCTCTATGATTCTAAGTGGGCTGACAAAGGATGAATGAGGAGTGCCCATGTCGGACCAGGGCATTTGAAGGGTATAAGATCCTAGGAAGTTTAGTCCAAAAAAAAGTCCTAGTTTTCCAAGTTTGGAACAGAAGATAGTATTGGTACAATCTGGCTGAAGTAAACTGAGGACCTGGGGAAGGAAGAGAGAGGAACCGGGACATTTTAAAAGCAGCTTAAAAAGTGAGAGGATGAATGGGGACTTTTCCTGCCAAACTAGGACAGCTGGAGGTTATATAAACCCTCCTGAAAGTGCCAGACCTACACCCAGACTCTGTGCATGTGTTTGGAATCTTGGATATGGCTGTTATTTTTATTTTTTAAAATTACACTGAAAGGACTCGGTGTACCAGAAGCTGGAAAAGAATGTTTTAAATTCCGGACGACAACAAGCTGGGGTTAGGGAAATTCATGCTACATTGCCTCTGCGTTTCCACCTGCTGTTTTGCATAATATATTCTGGTTGTGCACATCACAGGGAGAAGCAAGCGCCGGTGCAATGTTGTTGGACTTCTTACTTGGATGCTCCAATGGTTTCTGAGATTTCAGCAGACACGGCCTATTAGAGGCATAGCTCAGTTAACAAAGCCTCGTCCAAAGAAACTATAACCTTTTCAAGCTGTGTGTCTCTCTGTGCCTTCATGTCTTCTTTTTGGACTGCCACTCCCAGAATCCCCCAGCCAGCATAGCTGTAACTTATTCACATGACATGTTGGTAGAAGATTTAGACAGACAGTATGGGAGAACTATACAGTATATGACCACAGCTACAAGACTTTTGCATGCTCAGAAATGGAGAGATGAATTGCAAGAAAATTGGCTGACATGCAGCTTGGCTGAAATGGATAAATTGACAATGTTGATTAAGGCGTAATCTTTGGTTAATTTTTTTTTAAAAAGATTGGGATTTATATATCACTTTTTTGCAACACAGTAAGAGATATTGTATCAACTTTGGGCTTTTCAAAGTAGTAGAGTTTCGATTAAAAGTAGAAACTAGAATATTGTATCACTTCATGGAAGTATTTTGTAAGTGGAACATAATCATCAGTTGGGCTTGCAGGGGGAATCAATAGTAGCTTTGTATTACATTGTTTTAAGTTTGCGAGGTTTTGTCTGTTACTTTGAGTATTTTATGTGTTTGTGTATATGCTTTTTTTGTGTTAATAAAAAAAATTTTTTTTCACTGCATTTGTATCCCCTTGGTCTTTTTGCCAAATTCTAAATGCTCAGCTGATGTACATCTTGGAGCCTGGAATAATCCTGACTGGTATCTTTAGTGGGAAGGTCCTAGGGATGCCAGTTTAGGATCATCCCAGACTGGGAAGTTTTCAGGCCAAAAAAACCCCTGAGACCTAAGAGTGCATCAACACTGTAGAAATATTGCCGTTTGACTCCACTTTGACTGCCATGGTTCCATCCTACAGAATCCTGGGATCTGTAGTTTTGCAAGGCACCAGCACTCTTTGGCAGAGAAGGCTAAAGACCTTGAAAAACTCCAAATCTCAGGATTCTATAGACTGGAGCTACAATACTTAAAGTGGTGTCCAACTGCATTATTTCTACAGTGTAGATGCAACCCTAGAGATGGCTGCTGGTGTCATCATTAAGAATTATCCATTACGTACCAACCACAAATGTCCAAAGTTTGTTGTTCAGTTACACACAAAGAAAACATTTTCCTGCTTGGAAATTAAGACACTGGTATTGACTAAAGGGGCTGCTTTTGGAGCAAGGTGAAATTAGGGGATTACTCCTTCTCACTTACTCACTTAGGGGGATGGGTTAAGGAACATTTAATCTAGCCTACTTCCTTCTAGCTAGAAGGTGGATGCAGAGCAGAGCAGAGGGTGAGCCCTGGCACTACAGCATTTGGGAGAATGCTAAGTAAATAAATACAGAGATCCCCCTGGAGAGACTTTGCAAGTTGCAGCAGCTGATCAATGATATATCATAGAATTGTAGAGTTGGAAGAGACCACAAGGGCCATCCAGTCCAACCTCCTGCCATGCAAATTGCCATTGCAAGGCCATGAAGCCTTGCAAATTGTAGCAAGCTGCTGTTTTAATGACGGAGCTGGAGATTTGCCTTCCCTCTGGGCTGAAGATGAACTCCCCCCACCAAAACCGAATTTGCACCCCTATCTTGCACCTGGAAATGACAACTAGAAACTCAGGGCCCGGCCCTGAGATCTGGCAACCTTACCAAGAGACATTGCTTTAAAAGACGCCACATGTCCAGCGGCACAATACGACCAGCAAAGGGGAACGTTCCCTATTAATAGATGCCTCACAAGTGCCCCAGGTTCTGGTCAGAAGTCTGTTGGAGAAACTGGCCGAAATGATAGGGCAGAGTGGAAGAAATAAATCCAGATATCTGGCCACACTTGAGGGTGGCCTGGGCCAAGGGGTTGCCCAGGAGTCCTCAATCAGGAGCAAGGCTGTTTGGCACAAGGGTGCAGGGGGTTGTGGGAGAAGGTCAAAGGGCATGCCCAGGGTCAGTGTGGGACAGGGAGGAACCCCCATACTTACCTTCCTTTCCCCTCCCTCCCTCCCTCTGCTGCCTCCTGTTCCCATGATATTGCTCCAGAAGTGAAGGGCTGAAGGGTCAGAGAGATGTTTATTATCTGGGAAATTTTGCAGGAAAAAAAAATTGCTCCAAGTTAGAAGTGCATTTCCTTCAAAACAGCTCTGGCCTGCCTGAGTGGATGAAATATGACAGTTCCGTGCAGGGAAAGGAAGCCGAGACGAGCTCAGGATGGGTGTTTTGGTGGAAATGTGGCTGAGCCACCACCTGCCCTCTGCCTCACACCCATGGCCCAGTGCATGAACAAGGCCAGGGCTGGACCCCCCGGGGGTGCTCGGACTGCAGCTCCCAGCAGCCCCCCCCACCAATCTGTCCCAATTTGGCAGGGAGAGTCATCCTCTGACATCCCACTTTCTCAGTTGCTTTTCAAAGGTCCCAGTTTTGCTCTCCTCTCCCCCCATTCCCACTTTGTCCTCAGTCGCTGCAAACTGAGTTCAAAGTAGTAGCAAAAATAGTTTGCACTCCATTTACTGTTGTCTAACACCAGATCCCATCTGATCTTGGAAGCTAAGCAGGGTCAGCCTTGGTTAGTACTTGGATGGGAGATTGCCAAGGAATTCCAGGCGCTGTACGGTTTTTCAGAGGAAGGAAACTGGCAAAACCACCTCTGAGTGTTCCTTGCCTAAGAAAACCCACTGAAATTCATGGGGTCGCCTGGTGCCAGATCTCCAGACCTGTGCCTGAGACTCAGGTAGGGTTGCTAGTTTGGGATCGTCCCTGGCCCTGAGGTTTAGGCGGTGCCTCGCCTCGCCTTGGGCAGCCTCTGCTGAGGACATCCAGCCGGTTATTTTAAGCAGCTCCTGTCTTTGGTCCTCCCTTGTCAAAAAGTCACCAGGATGACACATCTCCACCTTCAGGGAACAAGCGGCAGAGAGACAGGCCGGCCTTGAGGACAAAAATAAAACCTTTCCTGACCAAACAGGGGAAGGGAGGGAAGGATGGACAGACAGGCGGATGGACGGCCAGGAAATGCTTCACAGGACATCGTCATGGGGAGCGGATGGGGCAGCCGGGTGGGGCAGCGAAGGGAGAAAAGGGCAGGGGGTGTGGAAAGAGCAGCCTTCGGTGCCCTCTTCTGTCTCCTTATGTTCCTGCCCTGTGGCCTTATGCCCAGGCCAAGAATAGGCTCAGAATCATGGAGTCGGAGGGGACCCCAAAGGTCACATAGTCCAACCCTGCTTCTGCCAGTATAGGAATACACAGGTACAGCACCCCCAAAAGAGAGAGAGAGAGAGAGAGAGAGCTCTGTTTAATGGCCACCAAGGAATGAGAAGCTGTTCCTTTCTAAAATACTTGGATCCCCTTTTTCTCAGCCCACCCCTCTGGCCCCTGAAGCAGCCAAAAATTCACAGGTCAGCCTCCTACTGGGTAGAGTTCTTGTACAGAAAGAAAAGGAAGGGCCTGTGATGTTATTTTTGAAAGTCAGAATCCATTTATTAAGAAAAAACATGGAAGATGAGCTTGAAGAATTAGGCATGGACCCACTGTTAGACTTTTGAACGCCCATTGAAGACTCCTACTAAAGCTCGCAGGATGCATTCCTTGGTCTTCCAAGCTGCCTTGCCAACCAGTGGTGTTTTAGTCAGACTTGGGCCTCCTCAGTCAATCAATCAATCAATCAATCAATCTCCCAGCCTTCCCTCTACATGGGGCCTCTCAGGGGCTATGTTCCTTCTTTTCGCATAACCCCCTGTCCCTTATCGAAGTGCATGGGGTATACTTCAGAGCAGGGCTGTCAGCTCTTAGGGTCTAGTTTGGCCGCTCTTCTCTGATCCTCAGGGTGAGGTGGTAGAATCTCAGGGTGAGAGTGCAGTCTTGAAAGTGTGTTTGCATATTTTTTTCATTTGCTATACTTGGAGGTTTATTAAGAAATATTGAATTGCATAATTCTATGCAACTATAGGGTTGATGCTTAATGAGCCAGGCTTAAGGACATCACCAATGCCTGCCTTCTGTGACATCCCAAAGGATCAATGCCCCTCAACAGATCAAAACTGGGACACATGTAGCCAGTTGGTCAAGATGGCAAAAGGTATGACTGAGGAAGAACGCACAAGTTAGGTGAAGCTTCAGCAGCTTGTTTTTGCCTGAGCCGCCTGGGAAGGGCACGATTCCACCCCTTCCCTCCAATCCTTCATCCTTAATTGAGTGAAAACAACTTTTGTACTTTGAGCTCAGTTTGCAGCAGTGGACAAAGGAGAAATGAAGGAGGAAGAGAGAGGAACCGGGACATTTTAGAAGCAGATAAAAAAATGGGATGACAGAGGATTAATTGGGACTCTCCCTTCCAAATCAGGACAGTTAGACGGTACGTGGGTCATTCCTAGGCCTCAGGTTTTGGCCCTGAAACCTCAGGCCCTAGGGGAGTCATGAAGTGGCAACCCTACTTCATTGCTAGTAGTTACCAGCTGTCAATGTTTAACGAAGCACCTCCTCTCAGCCTCAGTGCCTGTGTTAAGGAACCAAGAAAAGGGCATCTCTTTTGCCATCAGGTGGCCATTACAGAACCAGCCTTTGATGCATCGAACAGGTCATCTTTGGCAACCTCTTTCTTCTTCTTTACATATATGGCCCGCCTCGCCGCACTGCAACATACGTTGTTTTGCTTCCACATCCCTCAAAGGCCAAGCTCTATTCTGTCTGGTCTAGAGGAAGCGAGCACAGTCAGCTGGGAGGGGATTAGACAGGAGAGGGGTGTTTATCTTAAGTGCAATTAAAAATGGATTTTGGGCACCCTTGTCCTTGGCTCACCTCACAGTCAAAGGGACGTGGGGCCTTCCTCCAAGCTGAACCTCTCACGCCACCGGCATGTCTCGAAATAGTGCGGGATCGTTGTTCCTGTTTCCTTGTTTTGTTCCTGGTTCCCAAGCAAGGTTGCAGCTCCAGCCTGAAGAGGTTTGGGGCAAAGGCGGATGGGGAGTGGGGGTGTGTGGACGGGCGAAGAAGACTTGGCTCATCTCAGGGGGTGGAAGGACTGAAAAGTGTGAAAATCACAACCAGTACTGAGCTGGGGCAAAACTGTACAGCACTGGGGAAACTGGTCCAAGCAGGGACTGTGTGATGGAGGGCAGATCTGGGCTGAAGCCTTGGAAGATGCCGTGCAAAAACAGCCATGATCAAATGCTTGGCTTCCAACAACCTTCCTCATTCAGTGGGAAAAATTCATAGCCTTGTCTATACAGGCAAAAAAAAAAAAAAAAAAAACCCCAGATAGCTCTGCAGTAATGACAAATTGCAGCAGCTGAGATTTGTTTTAATGTTTTTTTTTGGCAGACAGAAGCATCAAATGCCTGCAAATCAAGATGGCATCCATGAATCCACAGTTGTCCCTTCATATTCAAAGGGGTTTGGTTCCAGGACCCCCGTGGATACCAAAATCCGTGAATACTCAAGTCCCACTATATGCTCTCTCTCTGGCTTTTCTTTGCAAATGAAGATTCAGGAAGGACTCATCCCGCGCTTACTGCAAGCGTGCTGATGACTAAAAAGGCCAATCCGAGATAAACAAGTCCAGTTGCAGAAAGCACAGCAGAGGGTCTCCTTGGGTGATGTTTTTGGGTTGTGATTCTTTCTGCGTTGTCGTTTCTCTTCAAGACTTGTTTGGCGTGAACTCTCAAATAAAACTGCAGCATTGTGGATAGTGTGTCTCCATGCCTCCCAATGTGAGGCCAGGGCGGACCATTGTTGGTGATCAAATGGCATAGCAAAATGTGTCCCTTATATAAGATGGCAAAATCAAGGATTGCTTTCTGTAGTTTGCACTCAGTTAGCTCAGCAGGAGGGAGAGGACAGAGTCTGGCCCATCCCCGTTGGCTCAGGCAAAAGCAAACTGCAGCAGCCTCTCCTAGCTTCTGTCTTCTTCCTCCTTAATAACTTTTGCCATCTTGACCAAACTCTGAGGTTGCTTGGCCACATGTGAGTTTCATCTCTGAAATGTTGGAGGATATGCAGATTTAACCAGTACACTGCAATAACTCTGTTAATTTACAATGTGTTGTTGTTGTTGCTGCTGCTGCTGTGTGCCTTCAAGTAATTTCCGACTTATGGCATGTAGTGATAACATTTTAACAAAGACATTTCATGTTTTTCATTTTTATTATTCAAGTTAGGAAGTTACATTGGAATTCATAAGGGCTGATCAGAAGATCTCTCTCCATAAATCTTGGATATAAAGCGGTGGGACTCTTGAACTCATGGCTTTGGGTCTCAGTGGCTTGGGATGGTGAAGAGTTCAAGGCAGGCTCCTTGTCGGCCAGCAAGGCTATTTTTGATCCTGCCATATTCCTCAAATAGAGAGTGGAAAAGATAATATTAAAGTTGGCCTCTGCTTATAACAATGAACGGCAGCTTTTGTTTATTTCATTGTCGGTTATCTCATGCTTCCTTCAATAACCCAACGTGACACCTTTTATTGAGAGAACAGTAATATAGAGAATTGTTCCAGGCTATGCTGTGGATAAATTAAAATTTTACCAAGATACCGCTGCTGATATTTGTAAACAAACAAAGAAACTTCCAAACTGCAAGCCTTTCTTCCCAATTTCTACTCTATAAAGTGTGAATTCAGGGTGCATCGACACTGCAGAAATAATGCAGTTTGACACCACTTGAACTGCCATGGCTCCCACTGACAGAATCCTGGGATTTGTAGTTTGGTGAGGTACCGGCACTCTTGGGTAGAGAAGGCTAAAGGCCTTGTAAAACTATAAACCCCAGGATTCCATAGGATGTCACTATGGCACTTAAAGTGGTGTCAAACTGCGTTATTTCTACAGTGCAGATGCACTCTCAGTCACCCATACTTTTACTGATAAAAAATAAAAAAGCACAGAAAGGAAGGAAGGAAAACCAAGTGCTGAAATTTGGCCAAAAATGTATCTAGCAAAATAAACCCATGTGGAATGGAGGAAGGCATGCGGGAATAGCAGAAGCCAGACTTTGCGCTCAGACAACCCCACGGAGACCTCTTGTGACCCGGTCAGACTCATCCAAATCCAGGCAGATCTAGGACAAAATTCCAGCAGGGAAGCTGACGACCAGAAACTATTTTCTATTTGAATTTAAATGCCAAAGCAAACAAGATGGTTTCTTGACGCTGCATTAGAGTGATGCAGTACAAACATTGCAATCTTCTCAGCCACCCGGCAATGCCAGGAAAAATATTTTGTTGTGGGGGAAAAATTACGGGACGGGATGGGACGGCGGGGGGAACACCCATTGAACCTGGCCAAAAGGGCAAGATGGGTCTTATATGTCTGTAATAAATGTAGTTGGAATGTCCATATAATGTTGTGCCTGATGGGAATGTATTGAAGAGCCCAGTGGATGAATCAGACCAAAGGTGAGTCCAGATCCTGTTTCCAACCACACGGGTGAACTAGATGTCCCACCAGAGAGCTCATAAGCAGGACAAAAGGGCAATAGCTCAGCTGTCCTTTCACATAACAGATATTTATAACACTATGATTCCCCTCAAATGGCTAAGGTTTCATCCTTTGGAATTCTGGGTTTTGTAGTTTTGGGAGGCACTAGAGCTCTCTCTCTCTCTCTAGCCAGGGATAAAGAATTGTTGGTTGTTGTTGTTGTGTGCCCTCAAGTTGTTTCCAACTTATGGTGACCCTAAGGTGAACCTATCACAGGGTTTTCTTGGCAAGATTTGTTCAAGAGGCTGAGAGAGTGTCCAAGGTCACCCAGTGGGTTTCCATGCCTGAGTGAAGATTCGAATCCTGGTCTTCACAGTTGTAGCCCAACACTCACCCATCCCTAAAATGCAAATCCCAGAATAGGATGTTACTCTACTTAAATTATTTTGAGCAACAAGTGCAGAGCTGTGCAAAAATGTTTATTTTTCACTGCTAAAAGCAGCAATAAACCCTGTAACAACAGTGACCCCCAGTGACGGGATGCAGAATTGCAAGGTTGTGCTGAATGCAAGGCCAGGAATTGGAGCTTGGAAAAGTTCTTTTTGGGCTGCAGTTCCCAGAATCCCCCAGACTGGGGGATTCTGGGAACTGCAGTCCAAAAAGAACATTTCCAAGCTCTGCTTTGGGTTAACAAAGCAGTAACCCTATCCATCAACCATGCTTTTGAATATTACCCAATAGTGGCAGTTTTTCAAAATAGCAATTAGACACAAGTCAAAATTCAGGACAGGCAGGGTTGGCAACCTGGAAATATAGCTGTTAATAAGTTTGTGTTCTGCTAAAATACCAAAGGAAAGTATAAGTGGGCTCTGCAGAACCACGGGAGGTTCTGGGACCTCCTCCATGGATGCCAAAAAATGTGGACAGTCAAGCCCCATATTATTTGACAGGAGTGACGTGAATGTGCAATGTTACTTGAGTCCAGGTAACTTAGCCATGTTTCTCTGTAAACTAACATCTCAGCCACTTTTATAAATTACAGTACATAATGCACACATTTAGGAAGGGCCCATATCCCAAAATACAGGGCTTTAATGGCATCTGGTTCAGTCTATATAAAAGGGAACACATTATAGGAAAAGAGATTCCACCTAAACATTAGTAAGAACTTCCTGACGGTAAGAGCATTTTGGATAGTGGAATCTGCTGCTGCCTGGGAGTGTGTTGGAGTCTCCATCTTTGGAGGTTTTTAAAAGAGGCTGGATGGCCATCTTTTGGGAATGCTTTGATTGTGTATTCCTGCAGGGCAGAATCGGGTTGGACTAGATGGCCCTTGGAGGTCCCTTCCAACGCTATAGTTCTATGAGCTCTCCATGGTGCTGCAATTGTTTAGGACTAGAGGCTGGATGGCCACCTGTCAGGTGTGCTTTGATTGTGTATTCCTTCAATGGCAGGATGGGGTTGGACTAGATGGCCCTTGGGGTCTCTTCCAACTCTGTGATTCTATGAGGACGACCAAAATGGTGGGAGGCCTGGAAGCCATGATGCCCTATGAGGAGCAGCTTAGAGAGCTGGGTATGTTTAGCCTGGGGAAGACAAGATTAAGAGGTGACATGAGAGCCATGTTGAAATATTTGAAGGGATGTTATGCTGGGGATGGAGCAAGGTTCTTTCCTGCTGCTCCAGAGACTAGGACATGGAGCAATGGGTTCAAACTCCAGGAAAAGATTTTCCTTGGGTTTTTTCCAGGCTATTCCAGAACATGGCCTCACAGCCTGAAAAAAAAACCAAGGAAAATCTATGGATGCCGGCCGTGAAAGCCTTTGACTTCCAGGAAAAGAGATTCCACCTAAATATTCACTCAGCCTTCCATCCTTTCGTAGGTTGGTAAAATGAGTACCTGGCTTGTGGGGGCAATTAGCTAACACACATTGGAAACTGCTTAATGCAATGTAGATGTGTAATTGCTATTGCTTAAAACAATTTGTAAGCCACTCTGATAGCCTTGCAGCTGAAGAGCGGCGTATAAATAAAAATAAATAAATAAATAATAAATAAATATTAGGAAGAACTTCCCGAAAGTAAGAGCTCATCAACAGTGGAATACACTGCCTGGGAATGGGGTGGATTCTCCTTCTTTGGGGGTTTTTAAACAGAGGCTGGATGGCCATCTGTCATTGGGAATGATGTGATTGTGTATTCCTGCATGGCAGAATGGGGTTGGACTAGATGGCCTTTGGGGTCCTCTCCAACTCTATGATTCTATGAAAGGCGAGATATAAATAAATATAATGAAAGCACACATGAACATATCTCCAATATAAGGGCAGAGACAGGGGAGATCAGATTTTGGAAAAAAATCTTTTTTTGGATAACAGCTCCCAGCATCCCCTAGCATGCATAACCTAGCATGGTCATGGAGCTATATTCCAAAACAAAAAAAAGAAGAAAAGTAACATTTCCAAGGTCTAGAGAGAAAGATCTAAAGGGCCAAATTAATACAGTATCTTCTCCAGATTAAAAAAACTAACTTTTCCCAGTTCGGCCGACAAAATATAAAACAGCAGCGCCTCCCCTTTAAGAGCCGGGATGGTACCAAGTCGCTCCATCGGCGGGGGGGGAAAGGTCGCTTACGTCACGGGCATGCGCATTAGAGCGTTCGCCAAGAGGTTCCTCCCCCGTCTCCGGAATGGATCCGCCCAGGAAGCGCTCAAAGGAGTCCAAGGAGGCTCCACGTGGGAGGGAAGGCATGGAAGCCCCAGAAGGTAAGTTTTGCGGGGCCACACACACTTATTCCCATCATCCCCTTCATGTTAAGGAGGGGTGCAACAATACAGGGGGGTCTCTCAAGGGCCAGGCGCCAGAGCTAGAGAAAGTTTGCTTTTTTGGGGGGGCGGCGGCTGCAACTCCCAGAATCCCCCAGCTGGCTGGCTTGGGGGATGCTGGGAGTTGCAGTCCAACTCCTCCCCCACCTCTCTCATGCTCTGGCTCATACCCCCGCTGGCTAAATAAAGTTTCCATGGCCAAGGACAGTTTATCTCAAAAATGCAGGGGGGGGGGAATGCTGGGTGGGGGATGCTGGGAGTTGCAGTCCAAACCCCCCCCCACCTCTCTCATGCTCTGGCTCATACCCCCGCTGGCTAAATAAAGTTTCCATGGCCAAGGACAGTTTATCTCAAAAATGCAGGGGAGGGATGCTGGGTGGGGGATGCTGGGAGTTGCAGACCAGAACCCCCCCCCCCCAAACTTTGTCATGCTCTGGCTCATACCCCTGCTTGCTAAGTAAAGCTTCTATGGCCAAGGATAGTTTATCTCAAAAATGCAGGGGAGGAATGCTGGGTGGGGGATGCTGGGAGTTGCAGTAAAAAACAATAACTCCTCAGCTAACTTCCCCCTGCTCTGGCACACATATCCCTGCTAGTTAAGTAGCGCCTCCACATCCATCTCAAAAACGTAGGGGAGAAATTGGAGGAATACTTGATGGTGGTCTTCGCCACCTTGGGATGCTGCAGATGTTTTGGGGGCTAAATAGACATGCCAGGTGGGGACATTATGGGGCTTTTCTTATGTGCCTTTTGTGGAGCAGGCCCTGGAAGGTAAGTTGGGGGTTACACTGTCATTCCCATCATCCCCTTCATTTTAAGGAGGGGTGCACCAATACTGGGAGGTCTTTCAAGGCCAAGGGTCTAGTGCATGAGAAAATTAGCTTTGTCTGGACTGCAACTGCCAGCATCCCCCAGCCAGCTGGCATGTCAGCTGAAGTGTAAAGACCACATTTGGTTAAAATCAGTTGAGGTACGTAGTTGTCCCTTCATATTCGCTGGGGTTTGGTTCCAGGATCCCCCCACCCCACCCCGTGGAAATCTGTGAATACTCAAGTCCCATTATATGCAATGGCCTCTAGCACCTGGGATTCCTTGGCAGTCTCCCATCCAACACTAAACAGGGCTGAACCTGCTGAGCATCCAAATTCAGACAGGATCTGGTGCCTTTGGGGGGGTGATTTAGGCCACTGTTACTGTGGAATGGTTTGCCTCAATATGGACGGAGTCTTTTGGGAGGCAAGGCCCTGGCAGTGTTTTTGCAGGTGGAAAAAGGCTTCTGGGGTCTCCCTAATGACTTGCGGTGGGGGGGGGGTCTTCTTTGTTTTCTTCTCTCACCTCCTCTTTCCTCCCCGCTTTGCTCTTTTGCCACAGGGCCCCCCCGCTTTGAGTGCCCACCGGACTTCTGCGCCGGCCGATTTGCTCCTGGGCCCCCCTTCTCCCTCGAGAGACTGCAAGACCCCTCAAAGCAACTCCTTCTGATCAGAGCTCCTGCTCACTTCAGTCCAAAAAGGTATGGGAGTGTGTGTGTGTGCGTATGAGAAAGAGAGCACCCACTTGTGAAGCCATGGGTGGAGAGTTCTGGAGAAATCCGGGCAGTAATCCTCCAACGGCCCCTTGCTACCCATAAGGAAGGGGTGGCAAAGTCCGTCCTATTTCTGTGCCCCCAACCCCGGGCTCAAATACATATTATCTTCATAGGATCCCACATCATTTCACCGTATTTGGAGGGAAAGGAGGGCAAAACCTCCAAAAACTATGCTGGATAACCCATATTGCATTGCTGCACATTCCCAATAAGAACAGAAGTGGAAAGCTGATTGGTTGGATGTGCGCAGGGGGCAGAGCTAAGCACCTGAAACCGCCATGTTTGATTTTTGCTGTAGTGATTGTGCACTGAGGCAATGAAACGGCCTTCCCCCCCCCCTGTTTATTTAAGCGGAATATTGCACTTAATAAACTGTGGCCCCTAAGCCCCCCACCTTTGCTATAAAGAGAAGGAGTAGGAAGGTGGGAACTGCAATTTCGGGGTGGAGGGAATGAAGGACTTTGGCCACAGCCATGGGGAAGCTCTGTGGAGCTTTGTTTTGGTTCTGCGGATTGTTTTTGGAGTCCCCTTTGGCTTTGTTATATAGGCAGCGTTCCGAAAATGCCCCATAAAATGCTTTGTAGAAGAGTGGGAGGTAGGGGAGGTTGCCTGGTCTGCTTCATGGGTAACACTCACTGTTCGTCCTGTCTTTCTTTTCCCAGCCTCGATGGGCACGTCCTGCCCCTGTCGGGCTCGCAGACCTTGAAGGTGCCACAGCCAAATGGGGCGCAGAAGGTCTACAGCATCCACGCAACTCCAGGGGTGTCGAGCAGCTGTGCCCGCTTGCTGGTCCCGTCGGGCCACCAGGACCACCTCACCTGCGCACCACCTTTCAGCGGGTCCCTGAGCATCTGGGAGAGATGTGGGGACCCCAGTACAAACCCGACCCTCTTTCCAGTGGCGGACAGACTCGCCCCCCAGATCCCGGAAGGCCTCAAGCAGCGCTTCGTGCCTTTTGGGGGCCAGTGGAAGAGGCCTGCTCCCAGGGAAGCTGTAGAGAAGCCCCCACGGAAGAAAAAAAAGAAACGCCAACTGCAGACGGTGTGGTACATGGGGGATCCTGAGGAAAACGTGGCTGTGGCGGACGGGGGGCCAGAGACGCCTTTGGAGGAATCCATGCCGGCTGCAGAGGGGAAAAGAAACCGTCTCCAGCTGAAAAAGGAGGTCGTGGGGGCAGTGGTGGAGGGAGAGGAGGAAGAGCAGGATTCTCAGCCAAGTAGCAGCTTGCTGGCCGCATCTCAGGAAAGTCCCCTCTCAGCAGAGGCGCCAAGCCACAAGAGCAAGAAGAAGAAGAAAAAACTGAAAATCAAGGAAGAGGTTGTAGATAGTGAGGAGTTGCCGGCAGGGTCCGGCTTTCTAACCCAGCAGTCTCAATCTGAGCCTGGGTTGCAGCTGGAGTTTGAGCCCCCCGTGGGGGAAACCAGTAGCACTGGGATGGAGGAGCTGGTTCGGCACAAGCCTAAGAAGAGGAAGAAGAAGCATGAAGAGGAGGCCACCACTGGGGAGGCATTAGTGGACTCTGCTCCCCTTAAGAAAGAGGCTGTGAGGGAACCGTGGGAGGCGAGTGTGCTGGGTAGCCCCACGGAGGGGCTGGAGCTGGACCTCTCAGGCCACAAGTCCAAGAAAAAGAAAAAGAAGAAGGAGAAGATGGAGATGGAGAAGGAGGAACAGACACCCCCAGAGCAGGCAGGAGGCACTGTGTTTCTGGAGTCCAGTTCTATAAAGGAGGAACTGACGGGCTGGGATGAGCTGGAAACCTCCTATGGGGAAGGCGTCGTGCAAGGGGAGTCACTGGAACCCAGTATGGAGGCGCCAAGCCACAAGCACAAGAAAAAGAAGAAAAAGGAGCTCAAGAGGGAAGCGGACTAGACGGGGCTGGATTTCATTTGGCAAGGAGCTGAAGGACTCCCAGGAATTTGGCTTTCGTCTCTGCCTGGAGCGTGGTGGTTTGGGGGAGAGAATAGAGCTGCTCTCCTCCCATATCCTTAGTCAGGTCCTATTGGCAGCCTGTGGATTAGATGAGGAACTAGGGATTGCAAAAGAGGAAAGAGGCACCTGTGTACCTTCTTGTTTCAGGTTCTCCCCCTCTTTGTGGAGAACAGAATAACAAGTGACTACTCACTGCTGTTGCTCCTGCTTGGCCTTTTATTGTGGGGGTGGGGAGGGGCGTATTGTCTTGGCCACCAGCAAAAAAGGTTTTGCTTCTTTTTTGAAGTTCTTATGGGCTTCCCTAAGGCTCTTTTGGACTCTCCGGGTGCTGGTCCAAACGTGTATGTTTGCGCAGATGCTTAGTCCTTGCTCTTCTGCTCCTGGGAGACTTCTGTTCTCTTGGGAGCTTTGAGGAATGGTTCGTGGAGGACCTCAAAAAGTCTCTTGGCCTGCAAGGGAAAGGGTCAAGTGAAAACTCTGAGCAAATATGTTTGGGGGGGAGTGCATCCTTGGGATTTCTGGATGGACTGTCCCACAGATCTTTGTAAAGTGGGGGGGGGGCTTTCTGTGTCGGCTCTCTCCAAAGAGATACTTCTTTTCACCCAATTTGCTCTTATCCCTTTTGCCATGTTCACAGTTTGATCATCTAGCTGTGGGATGATGCTCAGACCGATGAAATGTCCAGTCCTGTGCACACATCCCCTCCCTGTGTAATACTCCAGGGCAGCGGGTACCGCTTTGGGGAGGGAGCAAGACAGAGAGAGGCGTCCATCACATGGACAGACACCTGGGCAGCCACTCTGAACATCCCAAGGGACCAGAGGTGGGCATGGTGCGGCTCCTGGCACCCCAACATCCAGGCTCCTGAAGCCCCCAGACCCATTTTGCACTGGGTTTGGGGTGACCCAAAAACTAGCTATAAATGTGGCTGTTTACTCCCCCCCTGCAAAAAAACAATCTGGGGGTGGGGACAGGAAATCAGCCAAGGAAATCAGCAGCTGGATGTAATCTGACATCCCTGCCAAACAGCAAAGCAAAGGTGGTGGAGGTGGTGGTGGGGAGAATGGCCGCTGCTCACTCTGTACTTGCTCACTCCTACTTCAGACTAAGTGTCTTGGTGAATAGTTGAGAAATGTTGCTGAGGCTTTAGGCTCAACCTCTCTCGTCCCCAGCGGACAGGTTTCCCACTTTCCCTTTGGACACAAGGATGACAAAATTAAGGCTTCTTAAAACAGTAATGGAGGTTGGGGGCCAGCTCATTAGGAAGACTAGGAATCACACTTCCCCTTGAAATTGCTTCATCAAATCCTTTGGGGTGCTCAGCATTCTTCTTCACTTACCTTTTGGGGCCCAACCCCCGGGCAGAGAGACAGGTCCTCCTTGGAGGCTTGGACAATCTTGGCCAGAGACTGCAAACCAAAGGTGAGGACTTTATGTTAAATAGGGCCCCAATATAGAGTGCAGGCTGAAATACCCGCAAGGCACCAGATCTCATCTGATCTTGGAAGCTAAGCAGGGTCAGCCCTGGTTAGGACGTGGTTGGGAGACACCCCCCCCCAGCAAATACCAGGTGCTGTTGGCAATATTTCAGACCAAGGAACTAGCAAAACCACCTCTAGAGTATTGCTTGCCTAAGAAAACCCCAGGAAATTCATGGGGTTGCCATAAATCAACAGGCAACTTGAAGGCACATACAGGCAAAATGGGAGAATAGGGTAGATAGATTTTCCTTGGTTTTTTTCTGGGCTGTGAAGCCATGTTCTAGAATCGTTTTTCCGGGCCTCACAGCCCAGAAAAAAACCCAAGGAAAATCTATGGATGCTGGCCGTGAAAGCCTTCGACTTCACAATAGGGTAGATGTTTGGAAGAGATTCACCAACAGAAAAAAAAAAGAGACTTTGAATAAAGAGTTTTCAGAAAGAAGTGAGACGGAGGCTAAAAAAGCCAAGGGCTTTAGGAGTGCTGAGTTTTATCCCTCAGAACTTTAGCACCAAAGCACAGTAGAAGAGCTGAAGAAATAATTGGGCTGCCAGCCTGTCCTCTCAAAGACCCCTAGACTGCTGGGGTAAAAATGAACAGTTTTAGGAGACAAAGGGTTTATGTGCCTCTTTGAAGGCACTTGTCCCCGTCCCCCCCGTCATACTCCATTACAAAGAGAAGTGACTCACTCCAAAGTTTGAGAGCAGGCTCAGCGTGTCTGTCTTGTTCACGGAATTCACGCTGGTGAGGCAGTCTGTCATCTGGAATGAGAGAACGAAAGTACCTGCAGTACATCTGACATCGCAAAGGGTTTTTTGAATGTCAGGGTGCTAGATTCTGGCAGGAATGCTGGCTAATTGTTCAGGAAACCTCAGAGAGGAAGATGCACCGTGCAGGATTTGAGGTGTGGCAAAAGTGTTAGGTGTGAGGGGGTGATCCGTTGGAGATTTTTTGGGTGGATGGGGAGATGTGCAATCCTCTAAGGCAGTGGTTCTTAACCTGTGGCCCAGGGACCCCCAGGGGGCGATGATGTTCTCACAGGGGGCCTTGAAGGCTGCTTGGCCCAATTCCTCCTTACATGGAGTGGCCACATGACAGCAGCCAAGGAAAAGGCTGGCTTGGCGTTGTTTTAAATCTTAAGTCTTGGGGGTCTGCGGCAACAGAAAATATTTAAAGGGGGTCCCTGGTAAAGAAAAGGTTAAGAGCCACTGCTCTAAGGCAAGTGGGAAGGCACCTGCAGCCCTCCAGATGTTTTGGGATTGCAGTCCCTCATTGCTGGCTCTGCTGGCAAAAGTGGCTGGGAGCTGTAGGCCAAAAGCACCACACACCCCTTAGCTACTGCCCTCACTTTAAGGCACAGGTGGGCAACTCCAGGGGATGAGGAAAAATTTTCACCTCATTCTGGGCACACTGGGAGTGATGCAACATAATTTCCAGCTGCTAATTTATTAATTTTTTTTGGCTGATTTCCTCTGTGTTTATTTTTAGGGACTTGTTGAGGCCTTGGGGTGGGTCAGTGACAATACCGCAGGCTCTTTTGGGGTGAAAAAAATCAGATGAAAACTGGTCCAGAATTTACTTTTTACAGTTTTGAGGGGACTTGGGGAAACCCCAAAGGGCCTGGGGGACCGCATGCCTCATAAAGAGTATACTTTCCCCATCCTGGTGTAGCACTTTGAACCCTGTAGCTCAACAAGTTGTTTAGTACTACCTCACCCACCCCCCTGCAGTTTTTGAGGGTGTGTGTGGGAGAGTGGCAACGAGAGAGGGCTAATAGATATTAGACACTGACCACTTAGAGCCAGAGAGGCAATGCTGAGAGGATCTGAATTTGACCAGTGAGTGAGAACTGCAGGAAAGGTGGAAGCCACACAAACAAGAAATCAACAGAGGAACACTTAGCTACGGAAGAGGGACTGATCCAGGCGTTCTGTTCCTTGCACCATGCTGCCAAGGGGAGAAAAGGTCTTACTCTTGACAGGTAGTCCTGATCCACTTTCTCCTTCAACATGTCGGCTGGCTTATGCTCATAGACTTTGTATGTTTCCAAGTAGCGGCCAGCTTCCTCAGGGCTAAAGGTAGGGAAAAACCAAGAAGGTGTTTTTATTAAATGTATGTTGTTGTTGGGGGCCTTGATTCTGACTTAATGGAGACCGTCTCCAAGGGTTTTCTTGTTCAGATTTCTTCAGAGGTGGTTTGCCATGGCCTTCCTCTGAGGCGGAGAGGGTGTGACTTGCCCAATGTCACCCAGTGAGTTTCCTGTGGCTGAGCAGGGATTCAAACCCTGGAATGAAGTTTTATGTCCCAACACTCCAACCACTACACCACATTGTCTCTCAGCTGCACACACAGCCACGCAAAATACCTGAAGATCCCAGATCCCATCTGATCTTGGAAGCCAAGCAAGGGTCAGCCCTGGTTAGTAATTGCATGGGAGACCACCAAGGAATCCTAGGTGCTGTAGACTATATCTCAGAGGAAGGAATTGGCTAAACCATCTCTGAGTATTCCTTGCCTAATAAAACCCTGTGAAAATCATGGGGTCACCATAAGCATGGGGAAAAGTGCCATTTTGGACTGCCACTCCCAGCTGGCTGGGGGATTCTGGGAGAGGCAGTCCAAAAAGAAGAACCTTCCCCCAAACCCAGAAGGACTGTTAATGAATCCCAGGTGGTGTAGGCTTTATTTCAGAGGAAGAAACTGGCAAAGCCAACTCTGAGGATTCCTTCCCTAAGAAAACCCTGTAAGAAATGAATGGGGTTGCCATATGTTGACAGGTGACTTGATGAAAGAGAGCTGGCCTGTCATCCCTCCCCCTGCTCTGTCTGTCCGAGCTTTGGGTCCTCACCTCCAGGCCAGGATAAGGGTGCAGTCGGCAAGGATGCAGATCTTTGCCAGATCCTTCAGAGCCTGGTGTGGGTCTTTCTAAAGGAAAAACAAAGAGAGACTTGGCTAGCTGAGCCAACCAGAGCTGGAGAAGCAGATTGTGGCAGAGAAGGCCCAAGGGAGGGAAGGAAGGGAATGCAAAGGACAGAAGAACCTAGGGGTTGGCTCCAAACAAAGGTGGCTTGTTGTGGCCGGCACCCTCTTAGCCGCAGCCTCCCACCCCGGCAAGAGGTGACTGGTGAATTCCCAGCAGCTGCAGAGAGGTAGAAACAAAAACAGTGGCCAGGGTTTAGAGTGCAGAACTGGGAAATCGAAAAGGTGATCTCGCAAGCTTGCTAAGGAAGGGTACTGATTAACAGGAAGGGAGGCTGCCCTAGCAGCCTGGAATCTCACCACGTCGACCTGAAGCAGGAGTACCCGTAGCATGTATGCCTTGCCCAGGTTGCGGAGCCGTTCGTGGATGTAATTGGGGTTCAGGTTGTGGTACCGGAGGCTGTAGCAGGGAGAGAAGGTGAGAAAGCATGTAGGAATCAGTTCTCCCTTCACAAAAGTAGCTGGAGGGAGGGAGAAGAGATGGCTGGGGCCTTTAAATTGTGCTGAGCAAGTTCTTAGCAAGGAAATTAATTCACTTCAGCAGCTGTTGGATCAGAAGAGAGATATCCAGCTCTTCTTCTAGCTTAGGCGCTGTGTCAGGGCCAAACTAATGGCACTTTTAACTCTGATTCACTGTCACAAAATGCCACTCTCTCTTCCAGGCTCAGGGTCCATTAATCTTTGGTTTCAAAGGTAAGCCCTTGAAAGGATGTAAACTAGTGAGAGGAAAGCTCACCAGCCAGCCGCCACCAGAGGCTACGGTTGTCATAATGTCACAGAACGTTAATGAATATTCTAACTGAAATGAGGGGAAGCTGTGAATGAGTGAAACTTCTGCAAAGCTAATGAGAGAAACGTTCTGTTCAGAGAACACGTGACATTTAACATGTTGCCTGCAGCACTGTGTGTTGCTTTAAAAGTACGGTTAAGTATGAGTGCAAAATTCTCTTTTGAATCTGAATTGCTGTATGAAAAGTGGACAGGTTTAATTGGCTGTGATCTCAGCACCACAGAATTTGTTCCCCACATAGCACACACTGACACATGCCCTCACCCAACACTAAGGGCTCATCTAGATGCAATGGTTTACTGCAAGGCGGTGTGCATTTTTGCCCATTTGCAGCAAAGTTGATATGGCAATTGAGCAAAAATGTACAGTGAAGCAAATTCGCACAGCCACATGCCCGAAAATGTGCATCTGTGTGCATTTTTCAGAAAGCTTCGGGGGAAAGCGTGAACCCTTTTACTGCATGGTTTATGAAATTTTTAGCCTCCCTTTCTCCAAACACTGAATCCCCCTTGGATCTCATTTGGACAAATTGCATTCTCTGCAAATTCTATTGAGGAATATTTTCATCATCTAGACAAGCCCTTAGTATTAAAGAAGGTAAAAAAAATTCACACAGTGCTACCAGTAATGCAGCTAACCTCATAGATAATCTCCAGGGCCTAGATGGAGTCAAGATTAACATTCATTTTAGACCAATCCAAGTATTGAAGGAAAGAGCAACAACCACAGTCCAGCCATTTCCTTTTAGTTTTTGTTTCCTTTATTGGAAAAAAAAATACTTTAAAAAACTAAATGTCTGCCATGTCTTCCAGCGGGGGGGGGGGTGAGGGGGGAATTCTGCCATGTTTTGACCTACCTGGGCTGTTTTCAGCCCACAAGAAGCCTTTCTGAAACCAAGAAGCAAAGCATCATAGTAAGTGTTAATTTTCTCCTCACCTCAGGAAAAGGGCGCAGGTACTTTGGCCCATCACGTAATCAGGTACAATTTCGCCAAACTCCCAAGGCACGTTTCGGATAAACTTCAGAACAGGGTTTCCCCGCTGGGGGAGGAAGGAAAGAAAGCTGGGTGACATTACAGGAAAAACAAATACTGTACAAGAAAAAGAGGAAATGGAAGTGCTCAGATGAGTCCTTCCAGTTTTGATTTTGGGCTTTCCAGGAGAAGGGAGGGATGTCCTATCATCCCCTGACAGGGTGGCCCTTTTTCCAAACTGTCTAAACACAAAACTACTTGCCCTTAAGCCTTCTAGGAGCAGGAAATCCTGATTTTTTTGTGTGTGAACTTCTCTTTGCAGCACAAATGGGGCCGGCTGTACAAAAGCTTTATGGGCCATCCTAGAATAACAGCCTGGCTTACCGATCCAGGCCTCCTGACTGACTACCAGGTGATGCTCCATCAGCCCTTGGTTGTGCCAAAATGCCATCCGAATTGTACAAGGGGCAGAGAGGAGGAGAGGCTTCCCGTCAGCCTTCCCTGCTGCCTCTTACCTGACGTGGGCTAACAATGATGCTGTTGTGCTTTGCTCCGGGTTTTAGCACTGGGTTCGAGGCACTGTTTTCTTCCATGGCACTTGGTGCAGCCACAGTGGTCCTGTTTTTGTCACATGGGGGAGGCCCTGCTGAAATGGTGGGTTTTGCTGCTGTGGTGTCAGACGCTCCTTGCTTCACCTGGGGGGCTGCGGAGGTGTCTGCTTGCCCAACAATGTAGTCTGCATAGGAGACTCCCCCTGAAACAACAGAGGCCTCGGGGACCGGTAAGGCTCTTGGTGCAGAAGATGGTTTGAAGAGCGGTTTCACCTGGAAATGGGAGGGCAGGAGAGGAAGGCAGGGACTGAAGGATCAATTCAGAAGCAGGGGCATTTCGCCTACAATTTTTACATCTTCCCCAGGCCATTTTAGGGTCAAAAAAGCATTTTTCTGAAACAGGATATGAATATCTTCAATATGGCATCCCTTCAAATATTTAAACATGGCTCTCATGTCCCCTTCTCTCCCCCAGGCTAAACATAACCAACTCCTAAACCGCTCCTCATAGGGCACCATGGCTTCCAGACCTTTCATAGAATCAGAGTTAGAAGAGACCACAAGGGCCATCTAGTCCAACCCCTTGACATGCAGGAATACCCAATCAAGGCACTCCCGACACATGGCCATCCTCTGCTTAAAAACCTCCAAAAATGGAGACTCCACCACACTCCTAGGCAATGCATTTCACTGCCAGATAGCTCTTACCTCCTGGAAGTTCTTCCTAATGTTTAGGTGGAATCTTTTCCTGTAGTTTGAACCTATTGATCCGTGTCCTAGTCTCTGGAGCAGCAAAAAACAAGCCTGCTCCATCCTCAATATATGACATCCCTTCAAATATTCAAAGATGGCTACCATATCCCTTCTTCACCTTCTCTTCCCCAGACTAAACATGCCCAGCTCCCTAAGCCGCTCCTCATAGGGCATCATGGCTTCCAGACTTCCCACCATTTTGGTTGCCCTCCTCCGGACACATTCCAGCTTGTCCATCTCCTTCTGCAATTGTGGCGCCCAGAACTGGACACACAATATTCGAGGGAGTCACATCTTTTTTGCAACCTGATCCCAAGCCTCTTCTCGTACCGGCGCCACGTCGTCATCCTGCGTCTTCACGGTGAACTTCTTTCTCTCTTCTGAGACCTCCTTGGCTGCTTGGGACTCCATCTCTCCAAGCCCTGGCAAGAGTCAAAAATGGGCGGCTCAGTTTCTGATCCTGCCTCAGCATAGCCGGCTGGGGGATTCTGGGAGTGGCAATCCAAAAAGAGAAGAACTTCCCCTGCCCCCAAACCCAACGGGACCAGCTGTACAAGGAATCCCAAGTGCTGTAGGCTTTATTTATTATTATTTTATTTATTTTAAAAATAATAATAATAATAATAACAACAACTTTATTTTTGTACCCTGCCTTTTGTCTATTAGGCAATCAAGGCAGCTCACAACAATTGGATATAAAAACAAATACATAACAATAGTAATAATTATTTTATTACTATTAAATTTTATTTTATTAGATTTATTATTTTACTTATTTATATATTTTGCTTATGATATAATTTATAACACTAATATTAATCATAATAATAATTATATATATATATATATATATATATATATATATAATTATAGAATACATTGTTATATAGTTGAAAGGTCAAGGGTCATGATCCTGATTCTTCCGCGGGAGGGGGGGCGAGAAAGAGGAGGGAGGAAGGATCACCATGGCAACGGGAAAGAGGCGGGGCGTCCAGCTGTTCCATAAGATGACGCGCTCAACTCTACATCCTGATTGGTTGCTTATCGGCCAATAGCGAGGGCTCACCTGTCTCCTCCGGCGCATGCGCAGACGCTCCTGAAGATTGAAGGCCAACGCTCTTCCCTCAGTGGGTCTCTGAGGCTCCCGGAACCGTCGAGTTTCCAGAGCGGCCGCTCGGATTCGTCCTTCGCCTAATAACGGGGGACCGGAGGCCGCTCCGGGAGAGGAGGGGATTTCAGGCCTCCCCTTCCGCCCTCCATGGCGCCTGCGATGTTTGAAAGAGCCCGGATGTGCCGCTTCAGAGAGGGCGCTCTAGGCACTGAGACTCTATGGCACGGGCCAACTCTATGGTTAAAAGGAAGCTAGACAAGGCCTTTCTCTTTTTATGGCAGAGGCAGCCAAACTCTTCGTGCCACAGAAACGCAAATTGGCTTGGAGAGCTATAAAAATCTTTTTAGAGTTAATTTCTTCTGTTAAAGTCTCGCCTTTGTAGAATTAGAGAGAAAGCTTAAGCCATAGAGGCAACTTAATGTACTTCCGGTCTCCATGGGAAGGTCCCTCGCTTGGAAACCGGAAGTGATGCAATACTTGGGAGCGCTCTGCAAAGCCACCCAATCTCTCTGGTCTGTGCGCCCTCTGGTGGAAGGAGGTGTCAGTGTCCCCAGCTTGGCAATTGGGGTGTCGAGATCAATATTCAAATTATTTACCTTTTTTTTTTCATTAATTTTTTTTTAACTTTATCTCCCAGAATCCTCCCCAGCTAGCACTGGACATGCTGGTTAGGGGGATTTCTGGGAGTTGTAGTCCAAAATCTAACATTTCCAAGCTCTGCTTTCTGCCCTTATGGCCAGGCGTCCTTGTTATTTATTTATTTGTTGTATTTTAGATATACATATATATATATATATATATATATACACACACACGTATATGATTATTATTTTTTATCTCTTGTAACATTACAACATTATACTTATATACTTACTAACATGTATCATTGACATACTTTACATTAATTAACATATTATTAACATACACATACATACATCTCTTTCTAAACATTTATACACTTACTACACTCACATTTAACATTGACTTCCCCCCTATTGCTCAAAATCAATAATTTACAATATTTTATACTTCCTTAGTATTTACATAATTTTTTGAAATTTATCCTTACAGCTTGATATCCTTAAACAATTATATATATTTAAACCTCCAGCATATTTTATTTATTTGTTGTATTTCTGATACATAATATAAAATGAATGAAACATGCAAAAAAATAAACAAAATTACTTCCTCCTCCATCTGTGTTGAACTCAAGCAATACATTATTATGGACTTTCCTAAATAGTTCATCACTTTCTTGCTCCATAATAATATTGTATCTCTGACAGAAGATCCAACATACTTATAGTCTGGCAAACATTTCCATCTCTAGTTTTTAAATTGTATCTTATGTGTTGTTGGGACCCATTCAGGGAAAAAGTCTGTATATAAATCGGATAAATAAAATAATCACAATGGAGCAGCTTTCACATGTCACAGTTATTAGCATCTTGAGTCTACTTTAATGGCCATGGCTGTATCCTGTGGAATATTGGGAATTGTAGTTTGGTGAGGTCCTGAACCTCTCTGGCAGAGAATTATCAATATTCCATGCTATAAATCCCAGGATTCCATAGTATGGAAGCATTGAAAAAGACCCAGGAAATGCAACGTTTTGCTCTGGACAACACCTGTTGTATCTGCCCTTGAGGGTGGCATGAAACAATCATCATGACTAAAAATGCCATATTTTCCATAAATTTCTCCAATGGCCATTTTAAAACCATCCTGAGGTAGTGATGGCTATTGCTAGGCCTTGAGGGTGCGAACCTAGAAACAAATCATGGAAGTGTTTTATTTACAACTAGCAACTCAAGCAACTAGCTTGGAGAATTTTTAAAAAGCCAACAAAACGGATCTCTTCCAGAAAGCCTTCCCTGAATAGAACAGACCATTTTAATGCATGATTCTCTCTCTTTTTATGTTTTGATTCTATAGTTTTAAAGTTTTAGGGTAGTTATTTTATCTCACTGGTGAATTTGCCAGTTATATTAAATAAAATTGTTTATTGTTTTTAAATGTGATTTTAGATCAGTTGCTTTTTAAATTATATTTGTTTAATATAAGATTAATTGGGATTCTCCTGGGCAAATCGGGATGGTTGGAGGGTAAGCACCTTAAAGACTTAACTTTATTTCAGCACAACAGTTCACTTCTTCTGATGATAAACTGATATATTGCTTAGTCTTTACAGCACTACACATTTCCTTCCTCTGATACTTCTCTGTCTACTGTTTCCACATCACAAGTAATTTTATAAATATCTTGCATTGCTCTCCAACTTCAAATTCTGTGCTGTAAATTTGCAAGTTGTCTTAAAACTGTCCCTCACTGATTTGCATGGAGGAAATGAACATCTACTGCCTAGCCAAGGCCATGGGGTCCCAAGGGCCTTTTGACCTTCGGCAGCTAGTTTCTCATCTCCTGTTCTCACAAAGATGAGACCTCGTGAGCCTTACACACGTGTGCTTCTGTCACGGCTATATGCGTTGTGCACTTTAGCCTTTGGCTCCTGGGCTTTGCAAGTGTAGGCTGTATAAATGAATCCCTCACTATTTGGTTCACTCACCTTCCCTTTGTAGTTGTTTGCCTTCAAGTTATTTCTGTTTATGGCAACCTTGGTGAGATCTCTCCAAAGGAGGTTTGCTATTGTCTGTCTCAGAGGCTGAGAGAGTGTGGCTTATCCAAGGCCACCCAGAGGGTTTCCAGGGCTGAGTAGGGATTTGAACCCTGAGCCTAATCTACACTACACAAATAATCCAGTTTGAAACCGTATTATTTGCTATTGCTCCTTCCTATTGAATCTTGGGACTTGTAGTTTTACAAGGTCTTTAGCCTTCTCTGTCAAAGACTTTTAGTGTCTCACTAAACTACAGCTCCAAGCATTCCATAGGAAGGAGCCATGGCAAATCATCCAGTTTCAAATTGGATTATTTGTGTAGTGAGGATGCACCCCTGGTCTTTCAGAATGCAAGTCCACAACACAAACCACTGGTTCTTAAGGGTTTTTTCCAGAGGACATGTGCTTTTGCCTTCCTCTGAGGCTGAGAGAGTGTGGCTTCCCTCAGGTCCCTTAGTGGGTTTCCATGGCTGAGCAGGCTTTCGAATCCTGGTCTCCTCGTCCAACACTCAAATCCCTACTTCACCCTGGCTGTTCCCCATAATAACTACATAAATAATAGAACTGTAGAATTATTAAAGTCTGGATGCCTGACAGTGCAGTGGCCCGATGCTATAAGACAATGCCATGAAGCTAGAAGCAAGCCCCACCACCCATCATAATGTGATTTTCTAAGGTGAAGATGTGCTCGTCAGACATCCTATGAAGATGTGCATTGCAGTACTGGCAATGAGGTGGAGAGGAGCAACATGCATTGCCTTCCCAAAAGCATTTTGAAAAGAAGAAAAAGTCAGTTAATGACAGAGTTTTAATGGGGAGGGAAGGGCTGCAAATAGACTTGCTTATTGCTAGACATGCTTGAAGAATTAGTGCTGCAAAAGGAAAGAGTTCCTATGCAAGATTTCTTCAAAGGAAGTTTTCCACTGCCTTCCCCTGAGGCTGAGAGAATGTGACTTGCTGAAGGCCACCCAGTGGGTTCCCAGGGCTGAGTGGGGATTCAAACCCTAATAATAATAATAATAATAATAATAATATATTTCTATCCCACCCCTCTACAACACAATCGGGCCAGCTTACAATATAAAAACTCCATACCCAAGCCCGCCCACCCCTTAAAATAATATTAAATTAGAAATGATGAAAAACATACAGTAATTAAAAAATATTAAATTAGAAAAGATTAAAAACATACAATAATTAAAAAAAATCCAGTGGCAGCTCAAAGCATCTCCTCAAGCCCTGGTCCAATGCTTAAACCACTATATTGTGCTGCCTTTCCACATTACGGGACGCTGACTTAACATTGATTCTATTCTAGGGCTTCTTTTGGGTGCCGTTTCTTCAGTGTTGGTTTTCAATGGCCTTCCTCTCAGGCTGAAAAAGAGTACAACTTGCCCAAGGTCACCCAGGCTAAGCACAGATGGCTAAGCACAGATTCGAACTCAGGGCTCCCAGGTCCAACACTCAAGCCACTGCACCATGCTGGCTCAGTTTTCTTGGCAGTACTTATTCGGAGGAATTTGCCACCATTACCTTCTTGTGAGGCTGAGAGAGTGTGACTTTCCCAAATCCACCCAGTAACTTTCCCTGTCTTAGTGAGGGAAGAGTATAAATAAATAAAT
Source organism: Gambelia wislizenii (assembly GCA_030847615.1). Classification (NCBI taxonomy): domain Eukaryota; kingdom Metazoa; phylum Chordata; class Lepidosauria; order Squamata; family Crotaphytidae; genus Gambelia; species Gambelia wislizenii. Next base: position 38,190,618 of record JAUMIR010000010.1, read on the forward strand.
ATTTCTATATCTGAGAAACATTTACTAATCTCACTGGTTTCTTTCCTCCTCCAAGGAAGCTTAGGGCCGGTGTAAGGAATTTTGGGGCCACCTGCAACGATTTATTTTGGGGGGCCCATATGTTTATCTCAGGTCAATGGAACCTAACCTATTCACAGTACAGGATATTCAGATTATTACTAATAATGTTTTTTGCAGGAGGAGGGTTGCAATGGGCCCCCCCTGTGATTACAGGTGCTGCAGAGCCCTTAAACCAGCGGTGAGGAAGCTACAGGGTGAACAGAAGATGACAGAGAAGATTTTTTTACTTCTACTTCTGGGCAGTCTAGAGAGATTTTGGTTTGCACTTGGCTGGCCATGGCACTTTTTTTCACTTTCACTTATGTTCTTCCTCTTTCTGGGAAAACACCAGGGTGTTTCTGCATCCCAGCCCAGGGCGCAAAGAACCACAGGCGGTAAATTGCGGCAGGTTCTCTCTAAACCTCGAGATGTCTGAGAATGTGACCTATGCTGATGTGAAGTTTGTAAGAACGCATCCTCCGAACAACCAGCAGGAAGGTAGTGTAATGTGTACCCCGCTTTTTTCCCTCCCCAGAATATGGAGAAATTCCAGGTCAGCCGTCTGATCCACGCCGAGTTGCGAGGAAAAGAGAGAACTGGAGAGTTCAGGTGTTCCTGTAATTTTTGAGCATATTTATAGTGCAACAAGTAGAGGGGAGACTCTTTGAGGTTTTCGACCTCCGACAAAGGTAAAGCTCTTTTATTGGGCTACAATTGGCAAGCTTTACCTAGATAGCACCTAAAAGGGTCTAGATGTAACATTTACAGAGACTCCTTAGGAAATTCGGTCTTCTCAGCCTAAGAAAGGGACAGTTGGCTTTGCACAGGACAGGGACAGCTGGACCTCAAGGGAAGTTACTTTTCTGTTGTAATGGAAGTGAACTTTTATTACGGGTGAGTTATGACCCCAGGGACAGTGGGCAGGGTAGGACTATGTCCCTCTTTGTCTGAAAGCCTCCACTCTCCCCTGCTACCCAAATATCGGGTTCTTTTGCAGCAGTGTGAGAGCCAATCCCCAAAACACTCCAAACTAAGGCAGCTTCTCCCCATCCTCTCCCCTCTCATGGTTGTCTATCTTCTCTTCTAGAGGCAAGTGAGGGGGAGCTTACTTATGTGAATATCCAGCAAGCCAGGCCTGTGGAAGAGGTGTCCCCAAGCCGCTCAGAACACCCCAAAGGTGAGTAGGAGGCATAGCCCCATCTTTGGGCAGAGGCGAAGAGATGGAGCCTTCTTGGTGGTGGCTCCTTAGATCGCCCTTTTAAGAGAACCCTGGCTGGTTGTCCTTCCCTTCTGCCAGCAGGGAAAGAAAGAGCAGTGGCATTTCCAGCACTTAGCTGGCTGTCCAGAAAAGGGCTTTGAATGCATTGAGCTGAACTTTTTTTTAATTTTTTAGTGATGTGCTTTTATAAATTGATGTTTAATTGGTTGGTGTTTAATTGGCTCTGTGTCTTCAAGTCAACTCTGACTTATGGCGATCCTAAAGCAAAAATATTACAGGGTTTTCTTGGCAAGATTTATGCCAAGAAGGTTTCCCACTACGTTCCTTTGAGGCTGAGAGAGTGTAACTTGCTCAAGGCCACCCAGTGGGTTTCTATGGCTGAACAGGGATCCGAACCCTGTCCTCCCAGAGTCTAACACTCAGACCAACATGCCATGCTGGCTCATTCAACAGGGCTTCAATATTATAATTTGATCCTTTACTTCATCATAAACTAAACTAAACTAATAAAATAAAGGGCCTTACTCTGGGTGTAATGGTTTGAATGTTGGACTAAAACACTGGGAGACCAGCAGGATTCGAACCCCCACTCAGCCACAGAAACCTACTGGGTGACCTTGGACAAGTCACACTCTCTCAGCCTCAGAGGAAAGCAAAGACAACCCCCCTGTGAACAAATTCTGCCAAGAAAACTCCATGAATAGTTCGCCATAGGGTCGCCATAAGCAGGAAACGACGTAAAGGCACACAACAACCATATATTAATTGTTTTAATATTGATGCTTCTGGCTGGATTGGACCCTTTTTAGGAAAAGTATTTGATATACATTTTGCCAATGCTGGATGGGGATTTGGGGAATGGCAGTCCATAAGGATCTCTGTTTTGAATGTTGCTCCCTCCCTCTGTCTCGATGCACTTCCTGGATTGTGGGAGAGCCATTTCTTGATCTGATGGGGTGGTTTCAACCTTTGTTCATAGTTTAATCTCCAGATTTCTCTTTCAGATTCGAGCTATACAGTCTCGTATATTGTCGTGTCCCTGGTAGCCTCTTGCTTCCTCCTCCTGGCCACCATCATTGGATTGGGGGTCTCTTGTGAGTAGCAGATGCTTTATTCAAAGCCTTGTACCATCCATCCCCTTGGGGCAAAATTGGAGAGGGTCATTCTGCAGTGTGGAACCGGGTTTTGCAGTTAGGTTCCCCTGGAATCTAGGGTTTCACAAGAGATTTTGATTTTAAAAAACAATTTTTAAATAATAATTCTTATGCTGCAGTTCCCTGAAACATGAACATTATTTCAAGGGTTCCTCCAGGTTGAAAACATTGAGAGAAGGCTGGTGTAGAATCTACCACAATATGACAAACTTGTGTTGTTGTTGTTAACTTAATTGATATTCTGCCATTTCCCCAAGACTGGGACTCAAGATGACTTGCACATGTAAAAGTTTACAATTAAAAGCATACAAAGAGTTAACATGAAAACCAAATTAAATGATTAACTACATAAAAATATTGTTGTTGTCATTGTTGTGTGCCTTCAAACCATTTCTGACTTATGGTGACCCTAAGAAAAGCCTATCATAGGGTTTTTTGGGGAAAATTTATTCGGGGGGGGGATTGCCCTTGCTTTCCTCTGAGGTTGAGAGAGTGTGACTTGCCCAAGGTCACCCAGTGAATTTCCATGGCTTAGCAGAGATTCCAACCCTGGTCTCCAGAATCCCAGTCCAATGCTCAAACCACTACACCATGCTGGTTCTCATAAAGAAACAGGTAGTCTAAAACAAAATCATAGAGTTGGAAGAGACCACAAGGGCCATCTAGTCCAACCCCCTTGCCCTGCATATTTTTAAAAGTTAAACAATACAGTTTGAAAGCCTATAATTCTTATAGCTCTGTCCTTAAAAGCTTTCAGTTCTCAAAGCCTCTCTGAATAAAAGCCTCTCTGTTCACCTGCCAACAGAAGGACGGGAAGAAGGGGGTCGTTCTAGCCTCCCTAGGGAAGGGATCCCAAAATCTAGGTGTAGCCACTCATGTTGTGCTGTGTTTATAGAGTAAAATAACTCTTCCAAAAACAGAGACAATCAACTCTGCCATGTGCAAGTTGCTCAAAAGGACACCAATGGGGAGGTCAAATTGCTCTGAACTTGGAAAAGTCAGTTTTCAGAGTGGGGAATACCTTTTTTGAACCCCAATTCCCAGAACCCCCAGGCATTTATGGCTTATGCCACCAGGGGGTTAGGATTCTGCAAGATATTCCCCAAAAGTAAGTTTTACAAGCTCTGACAGAAACCTCCTGCAAAAGCCAGCTGAGAGATTCTGGGAGATGCAGTGCAAAAAAAGTAATTCCTTCCCCTAAGCTCTGTCATTGCCATGTTGTCTGTTCTAGTCTTCTGCATTCCTTTTTTTGGAGGGGGGCCAGCTCCCCAGTCTCAGCCTTGCTCCCCTTTTCCATGTTGCCTGCTGGATCTTCTCCTCTGTAGACTGGCAGATCTCAGAGCAACTCCAGGAGGCATCCCTGTCCCATGCGGCAAACATCAGCTTCTTGGAGCAGAGAATCCATCTTGAGAAGGCGAGGGTGGCCCAATCTCATCAGTGGCTTCGCAAGGCTGAGATGACGCTCAATTCCAGCCTCTGGGAAAACTGGATGGCCGGGAACAAAACGGAGAGGTGGTTGCAGCAGCTGGAAGGAGAGCTGAGGCAGATGAAGAGCAAACTGGATCTCGCACAACTGGAGAAGGAGGTGGCAGAAAGGAAGATGAACCAGATGTCGGGAGATTTGGATCACGCCAGATCTTGCCAACAGATTGGTAGGTCCACCTCTTGTCTGTTGCTTTCAGGAGTCCAGTTAGGTGTTGGGTGTGGAATGTAATGCTCCGTGAGCCGCATATGGCCCCAGCACTGCTTTGGGGGGGGTGGTCTTGAGACCCCTCACACCAATTTTGGAGTGTGTATGCTTTATTTACCTCTTTAAATTGAACTGGGTTTTTTAAACTGTGTATGTTTCAAATTGGGTGCCAACGTGGTGTGGTGGTTTGAGTGTTGGACTATAATTCTGGAGACCAGGGATCAGATCCCCGCTCAGCCATGGAAACCCACTTGGTGAACTTGGACAGTCACACTCTCTCAGCCCCAGAGGAGGCCAAAAGCAAACCCCCTCTGAAGAAATCTTGCCAAGAAAACCCGGTGATGGGGCCACCGTAAGTTGGAAGTGTCCTAAAGACACACAACAGCAATGATCTAAATTGATTTAATATTGTGAATAATGTAATTCTGTTTTTGTGTTGGCTCCAGACTATCTAAGGGCATAAATACCCTCAAGCACCAGATCCTCTCTGATCTGGGAAGCCAAGCAGGATCAGCCCTGCTTAGTACTTGGATGGAAGACCACCAATGAATCCTAGGTGCTATAAGCTCTGTTTCAGTGGAAGGAGCATCCATTCCAACCCCCTTCCATGAAGGAATACCCATTCTCCCTTCCACAGCTATCACAGAAGCCAAAGGCTTGCAAATCCCTACCTCTCCAGAAAAACAAATGCCTTTTCTCCCTTGCCCTTGTCTCCTCTTCCCCAGGTTGCTGCCCCACTGGGTGGAAGCTGTTCAGATGGAAATGCCTCTGGTTTTCTAATGTAAAGAAGTCCTGGGAGGACAGCAAGACAGACTGTGCCGTGAAATCATCCCAGCTGCTTATCTTAAAAGACCCCTGGAATGTCAAGGATCTGTGGGATGCTGAAGGAATCATGGTAATCAGGCCATGGAAATACCCTGGGTGACCTTGGGCATAGAATCATAGAATCATAGAGTTGGAAGAGACCCCAATGGCCATCCAGTCCAACCCCCTGCCATGCAGGAACACACAATCAAAGCGTTCCCAGCAGATGGCCATCCAGCCTCTGCTTAAAAACCTCCAAAGAAGGAGACTCCACTACACTCTGAGGCAGTGCATTCCACTTCCAGACAGCTCTTACTGTCAAGGAAGTTCTTCCTAATGTTTAGGTGGAATCTCGTTTCCTGTAGTTTGAACCCATTGCTCCGTGTCCTAGTCTCTGGAGCAGCAAAAAATCAAGCTTGCTCCATCCTCAACATGACATCCCTTCAAATATTTAAACATGGCTAAGATGTCCCCTCTCAACTTTCTCTTCTCCAGACTAAACATGCCCTGCTTCCTAAGCCGCTCCTCATAGGGCATGGCAAGTCACACACTCTCAGCCCCCAGAGGAAGGCAAAGGCAAAACCCCCTCTGACCAAATCTTGCTTAAGAAGACCCCATGATAGGGCTGCTTTAGGATTGCCATAAGTCAGAAATGACTTGAAGGCAGACAAGAACAAGAGTATGTAGCAAAGATGCTAAGACACCCTCTTAGTAGATTGCAAAGATGTGCAACAGAACATTGGCAAGAGCATCCTGATGCGCATCAAGTTCTACCAATGCACATTGGTACCCACTGGTGTTGCCCCAATGTGCAATGCAACCGATGTGTTCCAGTCTCTTTGTTGGCTCCCCTCTGTAGTAACGTAACAGTAGCCCTTTACTGGATACGGCTGTTACAGAATACCCCAATTCCTATTCCCAAAGGTGTAAGGCCACTAGTGAAGATGTTAGTTCCCATCAGGATTCCAGCCATCTTCACAGAACTGGAACAGGAGCAAGTACTGGCACAGCTCAGCCCACGAAGCAGAAATGTTCCTGCATAGTACTTCCTTAACAGAAAATTTGGTACCAGAAGCAGAAATCCTCTCTGGCTTTTCTTCGCAAACGAAGATTCAGGAAGGACTCATCCTGCGCTTTCTGCAAGCGTGCTGATGACTAAAAAGGCCAATCCAAGATAAACAAGTCCGGTTGCAGAAAGCACAGCAGAAGGTCTCCTTGGGTGATGTTTCTGGGTTGTGATTCTTTCTGCATTGCCGTTTCTCTTCAAGACTTGTTTGGCGTGAGTTCTCAAATAAGGCTGCAGCATTTTGGATAGTGCGTCTCCATGCCTCCCGATGTGAGGCCAGGGTGGACCAATTTGGCTGAGCCTGAGATGTTGTTTCAGGGAGCCCTTGTATCGCTTTTTTGGAGCGCCCTTCTTACGCTGACCCGTGGCGAGTTCAGCAACATGGAAAGAACAGGGATAAATTCCTACACACCACACACACACACACACACACACACACACACAAAAGGAAGAGCATTTCAGCAAACTTTTCCTTCAAAACTAACAAGGTGCACGTGTGGAATGAAATCACCAGGTCAAATAAATCTTGCCTAAGTAGACAAAAAACATTTTGAACCCTCTAGGGCAGTAGTTCCCAAACCTTGTTCCTCCAGATGTTTTATACCTCAGCTCCCAGAATTCCTGACGGTCAGCCAAGTCAGCTAAGCTTCTGGGAGTGGAAGTCCAACACACTCGGAGGACCAAATCATTGCTCTAGAGGACATTTGAAGGCTTCTTCCATAATGCATCCGGAGATGATTTTTCTTTCACCAGCTTCCACTTGTCCTGTGATTTCTTTTCCATCTTGGTCACCTAATTTACCGATCTATGCTTTTATAACATATTGGGGGAGTAGGTGGTGAAGAAGGGGGCTCATCTGCTCTCCCCTTTTCTCTCCGTTTTGCTATCTGTGCATGCTCAGTAAAGGGATTCTGGAGGCAGCTGCTGTTTACCTTGCCTGTTGTAAGCCGGCACACATGGGTATAGTAGAATCAGCCAGGGGAGAATCCCAGTCTTTCCCCACTCAAGCTTTATTGCATTGATTACTGCAGAAACTGTGCCACAACCTGACAGAGCCGGTGTGTGTTTCTCCAGCCTTTCTTCATCCTCTTCCCGATGCCAATGTTGCTAAACAGAAATGTTAGCTAGATAGAGGATGAGGGCATTAAAAGATGCTGTAAAAGGAGATTCTTTCTCAGAGGCCTTGTTATCTGAGGTAGTGCGTCCAGCAACCCGGGCATCTCTCCCACTTGTATAAAGTGTCTTAAACTAAATATGCCCGCCATGTTTTATTTTAACTCTACTAGAGCTCACAGTATTCAGTCTACTGGATTGGACTAAAAAAAGAAGAGAGGTGCAGCTGGTGTATTTCTTCCTCTTCGTCATGGTATTGGACAGATGGCTCACACTTCAATGAGTAAGTGGAGAAAGGGAAGGCTCTGGGTTGCACAGCCACTGGGAAAGTGAATTGGCATCACCCCCAGGTCAGGACACCATCTGTGGACATTGAAACCTGCACTCTTGGCAGGTAATGATTGGTGAATGAGCAAACTTATTTGCTGGGCTGGTATCTGGAGAAGAGAGATTTATCATTATTATTATTATTGTTATTATTATTGAATCATAGAGTTGGAAGAGACCACATGGGCCATCTAGTCCAGCCCTATTCTGCCATGCAGGAATATACAATCAAAGGACTCCAGACAGATGGCCATCCAGCCTCTGCTTAAAAACCCTCAAAGAAGGAGACACCGCCACACTCCCAGGCAGCAGCAATGGATTCCACTTCCGAACAGCTCTTACCCTCAGGAAGTCCTTCCTAATGTTTAGGTGGATCTCTTCCTGGAGTTTGAACCCATTGCTCCATGTCCTAGTCTTTGGAGCAGCAGAAAACAAGCTTGCACCATCCTCAGTATGACACCCCTTCAAATATTTAAACGTGGCTATCATGTCACCTCTCAACCTTCTCTTCTCCATGCTAAACATACCCGGCTCCCTAAGCCATTCCTCATAGGGCATGGCTTATGTTTATTATTAGTGTTATTTTTTTTTCTATCCTGACTTTTACTCAATTTGAGACTCAAAGTGCTGTCCAATCCCCCTCCACTCCCCACATTAGTACTCCCTCATCTATCCCCCTCTTTTGGGGGAGTTTCCCAGGGGTCTTTCTTGCTCTACCTTCATTAGCCATGTCCAGGGACAGCCAGCTTTCACGACTCAGATGGTACGAAATGTTTTGCCAGTGCCTTCATGCCTGATAGCTGGTGGGTGGGTGGAGAATGGCTAGAATGGATTTTAAGCTCTTCTCCTTTTCTTGATGAAGTTTCCTTTCAGACTCCTGGGATGACTGTATGCAAATAAGCAAAAGAGCCCTGATACCAAGCAACTGTAGAACAAAACAGCTGTACATTTGTGAGAAGGCAGCCAGACCTGTTGCCAGAATGTGAGGAGTCTATGTAAGTGTTGCGACCAGAAATGCAATCCCTGTCAGGAAGGTGCCGATAGAGTTTTCTTGCAATTGGTCCCAATCAGCTGCACCGTGGCCAAGATCCCACATCAGGCTGGCTGAGTGTAATGTTCCTCCCATGCAGTTCTCGTTGTCTCTACACAATGGTAGCTGTCAAGTCTGTTAGCATTGCTTACTGGCAGTGAGGTGAGGAAGGAGAGAGGAGACTCATAATGATGTGGCTGGTCTCAGCTCTGAGGGGGAAAGAAGGTAGGGTATACTCCCAAAGGGAGTGCACTTTTCATGCCCTTCCTTCCGCTCAGGGCCTAGACCACCGCATCTGTCTCCTCTGAGTCTCCTCTCCCCTCCTCACCAATTTAGCAACAGGAGCAGGAGCAGCCTCTTCAGGCTTGACATTTGCCAGAGGCAGGCAGGCAGGCTTCATATGAGGCTCAGAGAGCTAGAGATTAGCCCCTTATGCCTGTCCAGAAAGAGGCACACATGCATGGAAACCACACTTAAGCATGCACTGCCCATGGAAGGGTGGCTGGGTGAGGTTGCAGCTACACACTGCTAGCCAAAACAACGTCTGTGTAGGTTCACCTGGGACAAACTGGCCCTGTGGTGCTCAGATCTGTGCTCCCCTCATGCACCTGCTAAAAACCTAAGAGGAAAGAGGGGGAAATAACCCAAAGGCAGGTGCAGCCCAGTGAATGGCAGCAGATGGTGGAAGGGGTAAGAGTAAGGGCAGGTGGGAAAGCTGTTCCAACTGGACCTCTCACGTTTCCTGGAGATTCTTGGAAGCCACCTGGGTGGAGATCAGGAGGGAGTGACCAAACGTGGGAGGAGGAAAAGAAGGGAAAGAGGAAGGAGAGGAGACAGTCACACCAGTTCTGTGCTTTCTTTTGCAGTTTTGGGCTCTGCCCAGCATCTTTGCTGCACCTCTTCCGTGTACCACTGGGTCATCCTCGAACTTCCTCTGCGATGTGCCACAACCACAGTGGCCTAGCCCAGCAGCTACAACAAACCGTCTAACTGTCCCATTTTGGCAGGGACAGTCCTGATTAATCCTCTGTCATCCTGCTTTTTCAGCTGATTTTAAAATGGCCCGGTTTCTCTCTATTCCCCCCACTTTCCTCCTTCGTCCTCAGCTTACTTCAATTGCTGCAAAAGCTTACTTCAATTTTTGCAAACTGAGTTCAGTGTGCCAAAGCAGTTTGCACTCAATTAACTTAGCAAGAGGAAGAGCGTTACCCTTCCCTGTAGAATCAGGCAAAGCAAAGTGCTGCAGTCTTTCCTAGCTTTGCATTCCTCCTTATCAATAATTTTTGCCATCTTGACCACATTCTGCTGTTGCTTGGCCACACGTTTCCTGGATTTCATCCATAACATGTTGAAGGATATACCACCAGGGCTCTCCTCATCCACAGCTCAGACTTCCCAGGACTATGAATCCTTCCTGCCTTGACTACTATTGGCCACTCACTCGCTTGCTTCTGTGGCCCACAAGTCCACCCTGAGTAGAGCAGCGGCCTGCGGCCTGGTTTGCATGGGCCGGAGGTCCTTCCGATTCTTTTCTACCATAATAAAAAATCAAGAATGGAAGGAACGTGGTACAAGAATGTTGATGCGAAAGCGTCTTTTGTATCAAGGTCTATTGGCAAGACTCTCCATTAAAGGTACGTTTCTGAGAAATGATTCACAGATCAGAGTTGTGTCTTGCCCTAACAAATCTTGTGTCACTCAACAGTTCAAAGTTTTATGGCAATATCTTCCACTTAGAGATAGATGATCAGATGTAGCAGAAATAAGAACATTGTATATTCACATACACACCTGTTTCACACTGCTGTGTACTTCTGGCTGTGTATTTCCTCTCAGTCCTGGAGGGTTCTCAGGTTGAAATTTTGCAACATTGTGGTAAGGAATAAGAAAAGCTCCATATAGGATAAATTTTTGCCTGGGCAAACCCTTTTCCCTAGGGGGGCAAGAAAGAGGGTTTATTTACAGCACAGTGAGCCCTTGGTATCCACTGGGGTTTGGTTCCAGGACCCCCATGGATTCCAAAAATATGTGGATGCTCAAGTCCCATTATATACAATGGCATAGTAAAATTGTGTCCTTTATATAAAATGGCAAAATCAAAGTTTGCTTTTTGGGGGGGGGGGTTGGGGGGGAGGAGAGATTTTCAAGTTGTGGATGGTTGAATCCATAGATACAGAATCTGTGGATACAGAGGTCCGGTTGTATATTTTCACATTAGAGGAAAGTTAGCTATGTTGTATTAACCCAAGATGAGTCATGGTAATCTTCTCAACTCAACAGTCGCCATGTCTCTGAATTGTGGTCCAAAAGGGGTCATTTTTCCCAAACTGTGGCCAAATCCCCCTTTCTTCTGAAGTCCCAGGTGAAAGAGACATGTTCTCTCTCTTCTCCCCACCCCCCGAGGAAGGGAGAAGTGACCTCCACGTTGTTTCTCCTCAACCTCTGGCTTATAAATGGGCCAAGTTGGTCTTGCCCTCTGCCTTGGCATCGATCCTGGAATGCAGGAAGCAAAAGGCATCTTGTAGCACCTTTGAGACTAACACAGTGGAATATGTGTTACATATTGCATGTTAGATATCTATATACTTGTATATTTGCATACGTATTGGTGTGATTGAATAGTGGTTGGAGTGATAGTATGTCTATGTCTTTGTTTAAATATTTTATGTAATAATTTTTTAAAATAAAAATAAATTAAAAAAGAGAGACTAACACAGTGGAAGAAATACCAGATCCCCTTGCTCACTAATATTCCAGACTAGCACAGCTATGTCTCTGAATTCCATCTTGGGAGGCAGATGGTGAGGGTTTCTGGCAGCCTCACGTCCTCTCCGGCTGATGCCCTTCGCTTGTGACCATCACCCCCATCAGACTAGCCCATGAAAATATTTTATTGAATTCAAAACAAGACAGAAGACGAGAACAAAATAGCCCAGCCCTTTCTCCCACCGTCCTGTCAAAAACAGCGCACAAAGATACAAATGCACAGCAGAATTAAAATGTTATCTCAGTAGAAGATTGACAAAGAAGCCGCTTGTGAAGAGTTTGCGTGGGGCAGTGGTGGGTGCCCCAGTGTGGATGACCCGTTCAGACGTCCATGGGCCATGGAGCCCTTTGAGAGATCTCCCGTTCGGGACCTAACCTAGAAGGCAAACCCCCCAAAATCCAGCATGTCAAAGTCCTGATCCAGCCCCTCGTAATCCAGGGCTTCGTACTGCATCTCGGAGTCACAGGCAGATGGGTGGTAGCCCAGTTCTTTGAAGTCCGGCGGGTGTGACTCTGTCGGGTGCCCGGCGGTGGCCGAAGTGACCATGTAACCCATGGTGGGGCCGGCCGCTGCACCTCCCACCAAGATGCATGCTGCCTTCACACCCGGGCGGGCCGAAGATCCGTGGCGTAGGCAGCGAGGAGAGCAAACCCCCTGGCAGACGCTTGTCCGGGCAGCTGCCAAGATAAGAAAAGGGTGGGTGTTAGTAACCAACGTTGGGTTTTCTCAACATTGTCTCAGTCCCGCCACCTTCCCAGACACGTTTGGTGGGGAGAAGGAGAAGGCCTTCTTGGGGGCTGCTCCCAAGCGTTGGACCTGCCTCCCACGGGAGGCACGACTGGCTCCCTCCTTGCTTTCCTTCTTCTGGCAATGCCTTTATTCCAACAGTCTTTCGGGAAGTGACCGCAATTGGCTTTTTAATGGTGTACTGTTTTGTTTATTTTTTTATTTTTAAAGGGTTTTAATTCTACCAATTGTTTAATTGTGTTTTATAATAACTTGTAAATGTTTTCATCAATGTTTTTGTATGTATATTAATCTGTATTTGTTTTAATTTTTGGAAGTCCCTATACTGGAGAAAAGGTGGGGTAGAAATGAGTGAACAACCACCATCACTAATAATAGTAATTGTAGTCTCCCCTCCCTCCTCTTCTTCTCCTTCTTCTTAATTGTGGTGGTGGTGGTTGTTCTTAATTAATTTCTATCCTTTTTTCTAATACCAGGACTCAAGGTAGTTACCAAAATTTAAAGCAAATACAGATTAAAACACATGTATACCTCCATTAACAAAACCACGGATGTCAACAAAGAAGCTCCTTTTTACAGAATTTTTTTTACATCCAACCATCTCCCTATTTTCTTCCTTGTCCTCCATCTAGCTGGAACTTTTTAAGCAGCTCCTGCTTCTAGTTCATTAACTGAGGTATAACTGTATGAACAATAACTCTGCTGGGGATGCTGGGGGATTTTGGGACCTGTAGTCTGGAAAAGCAACATTCCCAAGCTGTGTTCTGCTTCTAAGAGTGGGGGGTGTTTAGGGATTTTTATCTGTATTGTATTTTAATTTTTGTAAGCCGCCCCGATTGTTTTAACAGAGGGGCGGGGTATAAATAAATATTATTATTATTATTATTATTATTATTATTACTTTGAATACAATATGTTAAAGATTTAATTTCTGGGGGAAAGGGACCCTCAACAGAAGAGAAGGGCTTGGAATGAATCTGAAAAATAGCCCAGGATGGCAAGAGATGCTGCCAACCACAATAGACCCTACAAGGGTGGATGGGTCCATGGCTTGGTTCACCAGAAGGCAGATTCCTCCAAGCTTTCTCTTTGCATTATTCATTTCTCCTGTGTTGGGTCAGCCGTAACCATGAGCCTTGCTTGGCTGCTTATAAAGAAAAGGATTTAGCGGCTGCCTCATCTGGCATGTGATCCCACACACACACACATACAAATGCGAGGAGCCCTTCCCTTCCTGGGTCAGTGTTACAGTTGGCTCCAAGGTGGATCATATATGGGCTGCATGAGATCCATCTACATGCCCTCCAACACTCCCCATTTTGCATGGATTACTCTGTTTATAATATGTTCCAGTTTTTCTCTCCTCATCCATTTTTGCCCTCAGCTTACTTCAATGGCTTCACACTGAGTTCAATGTGCAAAAAAAGTAGGTTTCACTCCATTAATTCAGCAAGAGGGAAATGAGGGGAGAGGACAGAAAATTGCCCTTCCAAGCAAAATCAAGGTGCTGCGGCCTCTCCTAGCTTGTCTGTTCATCTTCGATTAATATATTTTGCCATCTTGACCACACTCTGAGGTTGCTTGGCTGCAAGTGTTCCGGTTTTCATCTGTGAAATGTTGGAGGGTGTGTTTCTAGTCCGGCATTTTGTCCACACAGTGGGCAACTGGTTACCCCAACGAGAAGCCAATCAGCAGGATTGGAAGGCCACTAAACCCTCCATCTAACAGATACCCAGAGGTAATATACAGTTGTCCCTTCACATTTGCTGTGGTTTGGTTCCAGGACCCCCCATGAATACCCAAATCCATGAATACTCAAGTCCTATTATATGCAATTAAACAGCAAAATGGTGTCCCTTATATAAGATGGCAAAATCAAGGTTTGCTATTAGGATTATTATTTTTTAAAGAATATTTCCAAGCTGTGAATACTCAAATCCATGAATGTCAAATCCGTGAATGTGGAGGGACAACTGTATAGCCCCCCCTTAGCAGCCAGTTATGTCCCCCTCCCCAACCTCTATACATTTTTCTAATTCTCAGAGCAGGACTGGCAGCCTCAAGAACCCAATTCACTACCTTCTCTCCTCTCGATGCTGCTGGGAGACCCTCCATTGCTGCCGCCCTCAGCGCTCCCTCCTTTCCGGCAGCATTTTCTCACTGGGGAGTTGATATGGAGTTTGCAACGAGAGGGAGAGCCGAGGGAGAAACTCTGGAAAGAGGAGCCAAAGAAGGAATCCGTCAGCATTTTCCAGCCATCTTGCACCTGAGCATGTGCAGAGTGTCCCCCCATCATTTCTCCGGCTTCTTAACTTCAGAGCCTTACCTCTTTGACTTTTCTAAGGATGTTGAGCCACTGTCTGCAGGAAGTTAGGAAAAATAGAGATGTGTTATGTTACATCTTTCCAAATCATCACATAATCACTGCTTCCCACCTTTAAATCCCTAAATAGCTTGGGTCCAACTTATCTTCAGAACCTCCTCCTCCCATACAATCTTCCCCGCGCACTCCGGTCCTCTGGGAGGAATTTGCTTCAGCCACAAAAATCTAGGCTGTCTGCAACCTCTGAGGGCCTTTTCGGTAATCGCCCCCAAATTGTGGAATGGCCTGCCGAACGAGATCTTGAGTAGCTTTAAAAAAGCACTAAAGACGGATCTCTTTCGGCAGGCCTTTCCTGATTAGATCCCAGCCTCAGGAGCTGCGTCTCCTGGCCTCTTTTCATCTTGCTTGTATTTGTTTTTTTATGTGATTGTAGTTAGTTGGTTTTTAATTTTATACTAGTTTAATATCTTTTTATGGGGTGGGGTGGGGGGGTGGTTAGGGATTTTAGTTAGCATTGTTGCATTTTAATTGTTGTAAGCCGCCCCGATTGTTTTTAACAGAGGGGCGGGGTAAAAATAAATATTATTATTATTTATTAACACTGCGGAAGAAACATGCCCACTTTATAGAAACTGTGGGTATTGTGGGGGATGTCACCTGTGGGCAGTCTACAGAGGTCATCTTTGTGTCCCCCCCCCCCGTTGTTTCTCATAACCCCCAATTTTTTATATATATATATATATATATATATGTAGGCAAAGAGAGGGAGGGAGGGAGTGCGGGCGGGCAAGTATCACACCCCCAGAAGCCTCGGGGTGATATAATTCTCCTCTTAAACAACACAAGTCACCTGTTGACTTACGGTGATCTCATGAATTTCCGAGGGTTTTCTTAGACAAGGAATCCTCAGAGGTGGTTTTGCCAGTTCCTTCCTCTGAAGTAAAGCCTATGGCATCTGGGATTCCTTGGCTGTCTCCCATCCAATTACTAGCCAGGGCTGACACTGCTGAGTTTCCAAGATCAGACATGATCTGGTGCCTTTAGGGTAAAATGCATCCTACTTAATCCTGTTTTAGGACCTGTTCCCACTACATAATTATACTGCTATGATTCTTCTTTGACTGCCGTGACAACAACCTATGGAATCCTGGGATTTGCAGTTTAGAGGGTTTTTTTTTTCAGGCAGAGAGTTCTGGTGACTCCCCAACCTACAAGCCCCAGGACTTCATAGGGTAGAACACCAGCAGTTAAAGTGGAATCGTGGTGCTATAATTGTGTAATGTGGAAGGGCTCTTAGCCAAAAACAGTTTTTAAAAGAAACGTAAGTATTTTTTCTGGTCACTTCCAGTTTTCCCAGGAGGGGATGGTGTGGTCCATGCTGGACGATGCAAAATGGCCCTTGAATCCTCCAAAGTCACCTGCTTGACCTTGTAACCATAGGCCACCAGGACTGAATACATTCCAAGATGCTATTGATTGCTGAGTTAGACTGTGGTTTCTTTTCTCTGACCAACAGAAATTATCTCCAGTGTTAATGGAGTGCAAACTATTTTTGCATTTTAAACTCAGTTTGGAGTAACTGGAGTAAGATGAGGACAAAGGAGGAAAGTGGAAGGAAGAAAGAGAAACCGGGACAGTTGAGAACCAGGTGAAAAAGTGGGATGGCAGAGGATTAATTGGGACTGACTCTGCCAAACTGGGACAACTGGAGGGCCTGCAGAGTGAGAGTAAGGCCCCAACAGCACCCTCCTCTGCCCCTATTCCTTGTGCCCCCCCAACCCTGTAGAAGAGGAAGGGTCCTCTCTCTAGCTCTCTCTACCTGCATTCTTGGCCATCTGGTGCAAGGAGTAGCAGGACCTTCCCGTCGCTGAGGCGAAGCCCCAGGCAGCTGTCCCTCTCAGCACCCAACGGAAGACGCGGCAGGTCACAAATCTCGCTGCCCTCGAGGATGGCGTCGCAGCTGGTGCCCAGGGCAATGCCCAGCTCGGCTGGAGAGTCGGCATCCGGGCAGACAAGCAGGCTCCCGTCCACGGAGAGGATGAGGAATTTCTCCTTCCATTGCTTAAAGAGGAAGCCTCCTGAAATAGACTACAGGAGGTCAAGGCCGGTGCGGGGAAAAGTCAGAACTGTGAGGGCACACCACAGGGAGCAGTGCTGAGGAATCCCAGTTCAGCTCAGAGACGCTGTGACCTGCAATGGGGGCAGAACCCCAGTACCTATTTACTTGTACCCACTGCACTGATGAGTTCTACAGATTGGGCTGTGCAAAGTTCTCCTGTGGCCCCCAAGGTCTTCTTCTACGGCCCCCTGAAACCCTACTTTGGCCGTATCATGAGAAGACATGACTCACTGGAAAAGACAATGATGCTTGGCAAGGTAGAAGGCAGTAGGAAAAGAAGACACCCACATTCCAGGTGGATAGATTCAGGGTGAAGCTGCGCTCCAGAAATAATGCAGTTTGGCACTAATTTAACTGTCATGGCTCCATCCTATGGAATCCTGGGATTTGTAGTTTTGTGGGGCACCAGCACTCTTTTGCAGAGAAGACCAAAGACCTTGTAAAACTACAAATTCCAGGATTTCATAGGATGGAGCTACAGCACTTAAAGTGGTGTCAAAGTGCATGATTTTGACAGTGTAGATGCACTCTATGTCTGTTTTAATAGTCCTAAAGTGCCTTGCGCCCCAAACTGGGGGGAAATCAGGAGATGATGATGATGATGATGATGTATTCTTTATTTCTTCATTTATTTATTAAATTAGTTTTTGCAATCCACTCTCTGACAGTACTTTCTCACAAACTACTTTTAAAGAAGTAAACAATTAAATTTAACAGCCATAACTGCAACTGCTGGGGTGGTACTTGGAAACTATGAACAATAAGGAACTCCTTTTAAAAAGCAACTTTCCTGTTTCTCTGTTTTAGGGGGTTTCCTCCCCTGAATACTTTTCCTGGGACCTTGGGGCAGGGTAGAGGGAAGAGCAGCCCAGAACTTGCTGTGTTCCTTATTGAATGGACATGGGCATTACTCATCTCGGCTGCTCATCGGACACTCCTGATGACTGAGTGGTCAGATGCCTCTTTAATCCCATAGAATAATTTGCTACTAAAGCAACTCTTTCCCCATCAATCTGTCACCGGCCCCTAAAACAGGACAAACATCACGCAGAGCAACAAAGAGATTAAATTCCTGATTAAATTCTCTCTTTGCTGCCTTGGGATTAGGATGCAATCAAATGCTGGCTATTGTAATCCCATGTGGCAATGGGGGTTTGGGGTGGGAAGGGGTCGCCAGCGTGTATCTTGGCACAAAATAGACAAGGGGTCTGGGGTGAAACCTACATTTTGCTATTTTGCAGGTGGACGGGCCCACAGGGAGGTTAAAATTTTGGCAAGAGGAGTAGATTAGAGGAAGAAAACTACTAGGATGAATTCACAACTTGAGCATGAGTTGTGTGTTCATGCCCACATGTTAAATATGGTTGCTAACTATCATAACAAAAAACAGCCTCGGTTGCTCCGCTGCCTTTAAACAGCAGCTCAATACTCTGCATTCAAGCAGAGAAGAGCATTGATCAATACTGTTCCCTGCTCGTGCCTCTCGATCAAACAACTTTTCATGGCACAGGAGCACAGCTGAGAAAAAAGTTGGCCACCCTGGTTTTGCAATTCTTGCGCATGAGGTAGCCCATTCAAGCCCTTGCCTTTTATTAGCCAAGTAAGAGAATGCCAAGCTAAATTGTTGTTTTAACTTGTTTCAACTAGTTTCACTGTTATGATGGTTTAACTGCTTTTTAACTTTTGTACGCTGTTAATTTTTAAACTATGTTTGTTTTAACTGTTGTAAACGGCCTGAAGTCCCAAACCGGGAAAAAGGTAGGACAACAACAATATGGCTTGATTATGTCAACCTATTAGCACTTCTCAGATTGTTTTTGCACAACTCAAGGGGGTTATTGACAAGCTGGAATGTGTCCAGAGGCGGGCGACCAAAATGGTGGAAGGTCTGGAAGCCATGATGCCCTATGAGGAGTGGAGAGGAGACATGATAGCCATGTTTAAATATTTGAAGGGATGTCATACTGAGGATGGAGCAAGCTTGTTTTCTGCTGCTCCAGAGATTAGGACACGGAGCAACGGTTTCAAACTACAGGGAAAGAGATTCCACCTCAACATTATTAGGAAGAACTCCCTGACAGTAAGAGCATTTTAGATAGTGGAATATGGTGCTGCCTGGGAGTGTGGTGGAGTCTCCTTCTTTGGAGGTTTTTAAACAGAGGCTGGATGGATATCTGTTGGAAGGGCTTTGATTGTGTGTTCCTGCATGGCAGAATGGGGCTGGACTAGTTGGCCTTTGTGGTCTCTTCCAGTTTTATGATTCTATGATTCTAACTGTCAGGCTTTAATCAGTTAAATGGTGTGATTAAACAAAAGCAAACCCCCTCTGAACACACCTTGCCAAGAAAACCCCATGATAGGGTCTCCTTCAGGTTGCCATAAGTCGGAAACAACTTGAAGTCACACAATCTCTTCCAATTCTATGATTCTATGATTATTATTCTATGGAATACACAGCCTCGGAGTGGGATGGAGTCTCCTTCTTGGGAGGTTTTTAAACAGAGGTTGGATGGCTATCTGTCTGGAGTGCTTTGTGAGTTCCTATATGGCAGATTGGGTTTGGACTAGATGGCCCTTGGGGGTCTCTTCCAACTCTATGATTCCCTGTGGCCAATAACAGCAAGGAAGGTTGTTTGCTACGCTCAGCGATGGACAAAAGAGACCCTCACAGCTACAGGAGTTTATCGCATATCATGCAGCTGTGGACAAGTTTACATAGGGATCACTAAACGCAGTGTGCAAACACAAATCAAGGAACATGAGAGACACTGCAGACTGGGCCAGCCAGAAAAATCAGCAGTAGAAGAACATGTGATAAACCAACCTGGACACAAAATGTTATTTAAAAACACAGAAATTCTGGACCAGGCCAACAACTATCATGTCAGAATAAAGAGAAGCTATTGAAATCCACAAACACCTGGACAATTTCAAGAGGAAAGAACAAACCCCAAAAGTAAAAAATAAATAAATCTGGCTCCCAGTCCTGAAAACTACTAAAATCTAAACTCAACACTTGCAAATGAACTCCACCCAGGGAAAGGGGATTTCCAGCAGATAACGGTCCATCAGCCAACCATTAGCCAAACAGATACTAGCGAGTCTTGCATTTCTGTACCCAGAAACTAACCATTCAAATACACAAATTAACATATCCTCCCCAAGAGGGACTCACAGCATATAAACTCCACACACACTCCTACCCAACCATTCTCTGAAGACGCCAGCCACAGATGCAGGCAAAACATCAGAAAGAAACTATTCCAGAACACGGTCTCACAGCATGGAAAAAACCCAGGGAAAATCTATAGACGTGGCCGTGAAAGCCTTCGACTTAATACAATAATGACTTAATACAATAATGCAAAAAAAAATGTTTTCCTCTTTTCTTACTAATACAAAAATAAAACTATCTATTCTAACACTAATACATTTTCCCTCTTAATCTAAACACACTATAATCACTCTTTTTTTCTTTTCCAATGAACGTTATATTTACACCTTTATACTAAAATGAGAAGTTACACATTACAAATTATACATAGTATTTGGAAAAGAATAATAATAATAATAAAAGATCAATAAAAATAAAAATACAAAAATGCAAAGGGGAAAGTTGGGGGTGCCTCACCATATTTGCGGAGGTAGCCCCGATGGATTCCTGCAGAGCTCATCCTGTTGGGACCCTTCCATCAGACAGGAGTGTGTGGGAACTGGGAAAAGTGGAGAAAGGGATGGGATGGATGGATGGGAAGGGGGGGCCAGGCAAGCCAAGGGGTGGGTCTGTCCACCAGCAGATGCTCCAGAAGGCAGATCCTCTCTGTCTAATCCCTGAGCATCCAAGCAAGGGAACAGGGAGGGTCCTAGCGGCAGCATCCCTCTCGGCCAATCAGAGCCCTTCAGCATCCTTCCTCTCCCAGGGATGGACTAAACCTGCCTCCCTCCCTCTTCTGCAATTTCTGCTTCAATCAGTTTCGATCTCAGCATTTTGAATATTGGGCACGCTTCTCCTCCGGGGAGAAGAGTGACCCATTTCCTCCAGCTCTTGTCCTGTCTATTCTCCTTTATGGGTCTGAAACATGGTTCACCTATCGCCAACACTTACAACTTCTCGAATGCTTTCATCAGCGCTGTCTACGCACAATCCTAAATATACACTGGACTGACTATGTGAAGAATGTTGCTGTCCTTGAGCAAGCAGGGATCACCAGCATTGAGGCCATGATATTGAGAATGCAGCTGCGCTGGGCAGGGCACGTTTCTAGGATGGAGGACCATCGCCTCCCCAAAATAGTACTCTACGGTGAACTCGCCACAGGGCAGCGTAAGAGGGGCCCTCCAAAAAAGCGATACAAGGACTCCCTGAAACAACCTCTCAGGCTCGGCCAAATTGATCACCAACAATTTAAAGACTTCCTTGGAGGTCTTTAAATAGAGGCTGGATGGCCATCTGTCGGGGATGCTTTGATCAAGATTTCCTGCGTGGCAGAATGGGGTTGGACTGGATGGCCCTTGGGGTCTCTTCCAACTCTGCAATTCTATGATAAGTCTTGAAGAGAAAGGACAACGCAGAAAGAGTCACAACCCAGTAACATCACCCGAGGAGATCTTCTGCTGTGCTTTCTGCAACCGGACTTGTTTATCTCAGATTGCCCTTTTCAGTCATCAGCGCGCTTGCAGAAAACGTGGGATGAGTCCTTCCTGAATCTTCTTTTGCGAAGAAAAGCCAGAGTTTCTAAATGTCCAACTGGCAATTTTATGTTAGTGCCATGCTAGAAATGTGGGGGTTGAAGGAACATTTCATTTGGGGTGGCGGCGGCAGAATTCTTATTTGTTGGGGGTCAATACTCCCCTTGTTTAGAGAGGCCTCTGGCAATGAACCCCCATCTCCAAGCATGAACAATGACTGAGCCATAGGGATGGATGCTGAGGATTTCTGTTTAGTCAGCCAGTCATTGATTGCATTTGATTAAAAGCCATTACAAATCCAATAAAATCCAATTTTTAAAAAAAGAAAAAAATACCACAAAGGAATGCAACGCACATGTGCATCTATACTAAAATATCAGATATCAAATTAATATTTTCTGTTTATTATTCTTTCATTTTTAAAATGGTTTTGTCTTTTCTTATTTTAAATGAGTACCCAGCTTGTGAGAGCAATGAGCTAACACACATTGGAAAACTGCTTAATGCAGTGTAGATGTGTAAATAGCTATTGCTTAAAACAATTTGTAAGCTGCTCTGATAGCCTTTGTGGCTGAAGAGTGGGGTATAAATACCTAATTAATTTTTTTAAAAAATTAATTAAAATTAAATCGTGGTTTTAATGATGTTATTTTAATGTTTGCAGATTATGAATAATGTTTAAAATGATATTTGCCGCCCGGATCCTCATGGGAGAGGCGGGATATAAATAAAACATTATTATTATTATATCATAGAATCATAGAATCATAGAATTGCAGAGTTGGAAGAGACCACGAGGGCCATCCAGTCCAACCCCCCTGCCACGCAGGAAATCACAATCAAAGCAATCAAATATCAGATTAAAGAATCCCCTGAAAACCTTACCATTATTATTATTATTATTATTATCAGATTAAGGAATCCCCTGAAAACCTTATTATTATTATTATTATCAGATGAAGGAATGCCCTGCACAGCCTGCAGAGCAATTATGTCTTGCAAATAATTAGCACACATACTTTTTGCAGCTTTAGCAAATGAGGGTGTTCTATGTGTGCCAGGCACAGCCTGATCGCAGCCAGCGTGGTTTCACAGCAAGGGATCCACTGGATCCCAGGATCTCCCTCCCCCCTCCCTTCCTTCCACGTGCTGCTCCCTCCGGCCCCGCCCCTCCGCCTGCCCGTCAAGAGGCCCCGCCCCTCCCTCGACCAGGCCCCGCCCCCGCACATGTCCCGACGTTCTGTCCCCGCCCCCTCACGTGGCCGCGCACCGGGCTCCCCCGCGCCGCACGTGGCCGCCGGAGCTCCTCGTCCCGCCCCGGCTCCGGGAGAGGCGGGAGCCCATTGGCCGAGGCGGCCGTCACTCAGAAAAAGGGGCGGAGCTCCCATTGCTGCTGCTGCTTTGTGTCCCGGAGAGAAAGAGAGAGAGGGGAGCCAACAGGTAAGGGAGACCCCCCCCAAACCTAGGCTGGTCACATGACTTCCTTGCAAAGGCAGGGGTCGGATTGGAGACCCCCCCATGTCCCCAACCCTCCCATTCCAACCCCCTCCCTCCCCCAAGGAGGACTAGGAACAAGGGCCATGTCCACACTGCACAATTAATCCAGTTTGGAACTGGGATTATGTTGCCCTGGGATCTGTAGTTTGGGGGAGGGAGGCACCCACCCGCACTCTTGGCCAGAGGAGGCTTCTCAAGTCCTTGTAAAACTACACATCCCAGGATACCTGTAGGAGGGACCTATAGCAAATGATCTAGATTCAAACATTTGTTGGGGTGCATCCACACTGCATGAATAAATCCAGGTTGAAACTGGGATTATGTTGCCATGGCTCCTCCCTACAGGGTCTTGGGATGTGTAGTTTGGGGGAGGCATCCACCTGCACTCTTGGGCCGAGGATGTGTCTCAAGTCCTTGTAAAACTACACATCCCAGGATTCCTGTAGGAGGGAGCTATAGCAAATTATCTAGATTCAAGTTTTTGTTGCGGTGCATCCACACTACACGAATAATCCAGTTTGGAACTGGGATTGTTTTGTTCTGGTTTGTTCCCACAAGGAAACCTGGGATCTGTAGTTTGGGGGAGGCACCCACCCGCACTCTCAGCCAGAGGAGGCTTCTCAAGTCCTTGTAAAACTACACATCTCAGGATACCTGTAGGAGGGAGCCATGGCAAATGATCTAGATTCAAACATTTGTTGGGGTGCATCTACACTACAAGAATAATCTAGGTTGGAACTGGGATTATATTGCCATGCCTCCTCCCTCCCTATGGGATCCCGGGATCTGTAGTTTGGCGAGGCACCCTCCCTCTTGGGCAGCGAAGGCTCAAGACCTTGTAAAACTACAGATCCCAGGATTCCATAGGAGGGGGAAGGAGCCATGGCAAAATAATCCAGTTTCAGACTTGTTTTCCTGCTGCTCTTCCCCGGCTCCAGTTCCCAGGCCCTTGTCTGGATTGCTCTACCTGCGACCTGTTGATGGTTTTGTTTAATGCTGGTTTTCTGTATGTTTCTCGTTATGTTGCAATCACGTCAATTTGCGATCTGCCTTGTCCTGATCTTGGGGAAACAGTGGGGCATAAAGAAAGAAGAGGATGATGGGAATGAGGGTGGCACATGGATAGGGGCCAGTCAGTCTCCTCTTCTCTGTGCGACTAAGGCTTGCCCTGGTTTAAATATTAGAAGGGATGTCACACGGAGGATGGAGCAAGCTGGTTTTCGGCAGCAGCTCCAGAGACTAGGACACGGAGCAATGGACGCAAACTACAGGAAAAGAGATTCCACCTAAACATTATTAGGAAGAACTTCCTGACAGTAAGAACTGTTTGGAAGTGGAATCCGCTGCTGGCTTGGAGGGTGGTGGTCTCCTTCCTTGGAGGTCTTTAAACAGAGGCTGGACGGCCACCTGTCAGGAATGCTTTGATTGTGTCTTCCTGCAGGGCAGAAGGGGGTTGGACTAGATGGCCCTTGTGGTCTCTTCCAACTCTATTATTCTATGATTATTAATCTATGGAATGCATTGCCTTGGAGTGTGGTGGAGTCTCCATCTTTGGAGGTTTTTAAAGAGAGCTTGGATGTCTATCTGTCTGGAGTGCTTTGTGAGTTCCTACATGGCAGAATGGGGTTGGACTAGATGGCCCTTGGGGTGTCTTTCCACTCTGTGATTCTATGGAATGCACTGTCTGGGAGTGTGTTGGAGTCTCCTTCTTTGGAGGTTTTTAAACAGGTTGGATGGCTATCTGCCTGGAGTGCTTTGATTGTGAGTTCCTACACGGCAGAATGGGGTTGGACTAGATGGCCCTTGGAGGTCTCTTCCGACTCTATGATTCCCTGTGGCCAGGACGATGACACATTTTGGTTTGGACATGTGATCACTATGGGGGTGTGGCTTGTAAATAGGGGCAGAGCTTTGTAGACTTGTAAAACCAAAAATGAAAAGAATGCATAAAGGTATAAAAATAGACCACTTTTCCAGATTTATAAATGTCACTATCAACCAATGAGATTCCCACACAGATAAAGTCCCCATGACTCATCTGTGACTGATTAATTCTTGGAAACATTCATTTCCTCAGTAACAAACTTTGATACTTGATAAATAGTTGTTAAATTTATGTTTTGTATTGGATCTGAAGTTGGTTTAAATAGATTTTTGTTAATGGAGTGTTGATTAGAGTATAAAGACCCTAAAGGCAACAGATTGGAAGCTAAGCAGGGTCAGTCTTGGTTAGTGCTTGGGTGGGAGACCACCAAGGATTACCAGGTGCTGTAGGTTCTATTTTGGAGGAAGGAACTGGCAAAACTACCTCTGAGGATTCTTTGCCGAAGAAAACAGGTGAAATTCATGGGCTTGCAATAAGCCGACAGACAACTTGAAGATGCATTTACATACAAGATGTGACTTTGGTCCTTTTCCCCCAAAATGCCACAGGCTAGAGCTTCCAGAGCGTGGAGAAAGGTGCCTCTTTGGACTGCCATTCCCAGAATCCCCCAGCCAGCATAGCTGGCTGGGGGATTCTGGGAGTGGCAGTCCAAAAAGAAGAACCTTCCCCAAGCCCAGAAGGGCTGCCAAGGAATCCCAGGTGCTGTAGGCTTTATTTCAGAGGAAGGAACAGGCAAAACCACCTCTGAGGATTCCTTGCCGAAGAAATAAACCATGAAATTCATGGGGTCACCAGGTTGACCATGGCTTAAAGGAAGTGTCGTCAGTGTGTCATCAATGTCTGAGTCACTCTTGTATTGATTATCTCACAGAAATGAAGTGCATTAAGCTGGCTCAGGTCCAGGCTAGCTGGCAGACTATATCTCCCTGAGATCTTCAGCAGAAGTCTTTCTCTCAGTCTCACCACCGTCATCAACATGGTGGGTGAGGATGCAAGAGAGGGCCTTCTCGGTGGCTGCCCAAGACCCTGGAACACTGATGTAGCAAGCTTGTTTTCTGCTGCTCTAGGTAGCAGAATAGAAACCAGTGGCTTTAAATTGCAAGAAAAGAGATTCCACCTAAATATTAAAAATAACTTTTTTTTACTGTTAAGAGCTGCTTGAGGGTGGAACGGACTGCTACAGAGGGTGGTGGAGTCTCCTTCTTTGGAGGGCTTTAAACAGAGATCAGATGGGTATCTTTCAGGATTGTTTTAGCTGTGCATTCCTAACATGGCAGGGGGGTGGACTAGATGGCCCTTGGGGTCCCTTCCAACTCCACGATTCTATGAATTGTTGAATGGTGAGACAATACCCAATGCAAATCATATTGCTTTATTTTGGTTCCGGGCTATTTGGAAGACTTGATGAGCCTTCTGTGAGTTTTAAGATTCTTAGAGAAGAACTTTTTCTTGGTTCTGCTACTCTTGCAGCCATAGCTGGCTGGGGGATTCTGGGAGTGACAGTCCAAACAGGTACCTTTTCCCATGCTCCAGAAGTTATAGGCTGCAGCATTTGGGGAAAAGGGACCAAGGTCAGACTCTGTGTGTTCATGTGCGCCTTAAAGTCTCCTGTTGACTTATGGCCACCCCATTAATTTCCTAGGGTTTTCTTAAGCAAGGAGTCATAGCCCCATATCCATGGGGGGTGGGTTGGTTCCCAGACTTACCATGGAGAACAGCGAACCCTATTAAAATACAGTAAAGGACTTAAGATTAAAAACATACCATAGAGTTGCAGTGGAGGACTTGGAAGATGACTAGAGAGGATGTCTCTCAATGCATTTTCCAGTGCAACTCTGGTATGTGTCCTCTGTTCTGCGTTACTGCAGATAACTGAAACCACGGATATTGGTTCCGCGGATATGGGGGGTCTGATTGTACTTAGAGGTGGTTTTGCCAGTTCCTTTCTCTGAAATATAGTCTATGGCACCTGGTGTTCTTTGGCGGTCCCCCATCCAAGTACTGACCAGGGCTGACCCTGCTTAGCTTCCAAGATCAGACGGCATCTGTTGCTTTTAGGTCTCTTGGTTCCCATACTGGAAGAATTTCAGCAGGATAAAAATTAACCGATAAGTACGTAAATGGGTTAATTAGGGTTTGTTCTTGATATGCACCATCTTTCTGGTCCTGCCTCTGCATTTCTTCTGAGCTGATGCCAGTGAAGGAGGGACGGTCGCCTTCTGGACAGACCCATGGTAGCGGCAAATACTGGCCCATGGCATGTGGGGGGTTTAGGCTTCAAATGGCTCATAGGTTGCCCAGAGCCTGCTGGGGCTTAGCTGAAGGTCATGCAGGCTCAAATCCTCTTCTGCTGCCAGGAATAGTCAGGAATTAGAAAGCTGTGTTCTGTACGTGAGTCTTTTTAAAAAATTTAAATTAATTATTACTGTGACGGAGCGGAATGCCAGCTAGGAGACCCTATTGTTGTAGGATGGCGACAGCGGGTGTTTTAAAATGCAGCCTCAGCAATAAAGGAGTCTGCAGCCACTGTCTGATCCAGTTTGCCCTCTTTATGTGTACACATGGGAAAAAAAACTTTGCACCCAGAATCCAGTTTCCCTTGGCATTCTTGTGAAAAGTGTAAAGGCTTCCAGCTTTTTATTTTATTTTAGGTATGCCTTAACCCTTATATTTGAAATGTGCTTTAAACTTTATGCTTTAAACATGCTTTCACTTTTTTAATTTTACATGTGCCTTAAACCTTATATTTTAAATGTGCTTTATAAACTTTTTGCTTTAAATGTGCCTCCACTTTTATATTTTAGACATGCTTCAACTTTCTGTTTTTAATAGAATTGCCTGTTTAATTGTGTGTGTGTTTTACAATTTGATGATATTCATAAGACTTTTTAAACAGCCGTACTTTGTGGCAATTTGTTGGAAGCCTCCAAAGGCAGGATATGGATTGAATGAAGGAATGAACAATTGAATAAATGAATTAAGTTAAAGTGGGGCACATGTTTGGCCCATCTTCCTCTTTAATGGGAGCCCCCCGTTTGGAATCGGTGTCTCCATCTTTGTTTGGCTCATGTGTGCCGCCCGGTGCCTGATCTGGCATCCCAATATAGCCAACTGCCTCATTGCTCTGTCTCTCTTCCAGCAGCGAGGGAGGCGTGGCGTGGTGTGCGCGCATACCAGGCTCTGAGCGCTAAAGATGAATGGGTCCCTCTCCTCCTGCTTCCCCCTTCCTCCAGCTGTGGGTATGGCACTCCATGTGACTGCGCACTCCTCAATGCTCTCCATATTGAGACGCCGCCCCTCTCAGTCTCAGCCGCCCTCTGTGAGTGAATGATCCATGTGTGCGTGCGCATGAGAGGGTGGGCACTTCTCTCTCTTTCTCTGCCCCCTCACGCAAACATTCCTGCTTGCCCTTCCCAAACCTCCATGCCTCCAGTTACAATGGGAAGGTTATTTCCTCCTCTTGGTGCCATGGAAGAGAGCTGAGCGCACACCACCGGGCGATGGAGGCACTTTTGTGATCCAGCGGGAAAGGACGACCGAGCATCGCTTTTCTTGCCTGCAACCCCACGGAGCAGGTATGTGGGGTTGTTGCCATTTTTTAAAAAGACAGGACAAGTAAGTCAGCAGTTCAGTTGGTGGCAGGAGATACCAGTGGGAGGCATGGATGTCGCATCAGACCGGTTTGCATACTTTCTTCCATCTTAGCTCCTCACCATCTTTGGGCATGCCTGTCTCCACAGGTCTTGTGTGGTTGGTGGTGGACTCTCCTTCACTGGAGGCTTTTAAACAGAGGTTGGGTGGTTGTCTTTCAGGGGTGCTTTAGCCATCGATTCTTGTGTGGCAGGGGGTCAGGCTAGATGGCCCTTGTGGTTCCTTCTGTGTGTGTGGTTTTTTTTTTAGGTATTCTGCCTTGTGAGACATAGCAGTGAGAAAGGAGGAAATTGAGACTCTTACCCATTGTATGTTGATAGCAGAACTTCAGCAAAGGAGTTTGTTGTTGTATGGCCTCAACTTACAGTGACCCTATCATGATGTTTTCTCAGCAAGATTTATTCAGAGGCGTGTGTGTGTGTGGGGGGGTACCTTTGCCTGCCTCAGAAGCTGAGAGAGTGTGACTTGCCCAAGGTCACCCAGTGGCATTACATGGTTGAGCTGGGATTTGCTCCCTGGTCTCCAAAGTCATAGTTTAGTGCTCAAACCACTACACCATGCTGGCTCAAATGAGACCCAGGACCAAATCCTGTTTTGTCTGTGGATTTTTTTTAGTATGGGGACCCTGTTTGCTTCAGGGCAAATCCCTCTCTTTCCTGATTGCTTTCAGCTTGGAATGAAAGCAACCCTGGATAATGACTGCAGAGAAGTTTGCAGAGTAAATAAACACTGGCTGCTGCTTCTTTGTTGTTGGCTGTTTCCTCTGAGCACCCATTTCCTTATACTGCACCTTCCTTTGTTCCCTGGAGAGTCTGAAACCATGGTGTTCTTTGCCTTTCCCTTGTTCTTACTGCCTTTTCTTTGCGTGATCCTTCAGAATACTTTAGGAGCAGAGTTTGGGAACGTGCTTTCTTGGTGTGGAGGAATAGCAGCTGAGGGATGGCTCCTGCTTTAGTTTGGCAGGGGGCAGGTTTAGCTGATTGGGAAGGGGGTGTCTAGAACTGGTTTGGAACGGAGCTGATCCCATGGGTCCCGGCACCTGATGAATTCGTGCCCTTGCCATGGGTTGGACTAGATGACCCTCAGGGTCCCATTCCTGTTCTGTGATTTTGAACCTGTGTGGCTACACCCCTGAAAGCCAGCAGGCCATCACTGACTTGGGACTGAGCCATGCAGCGATCCCAAGATGGCTAGGAGCGCCTTTTTCCCAACTCAGGTGATAGAATTATGGAAGGGACCCTCAGGGGTCATCTACTCCAACTCCCACACAACTAACACACACCTGAGAGAGGCCCATCCAACCTCTGTTTGAAGAGCTCCAGAGATGGAGAGACTACCACCACACTCTGAGGCACATCCATTCCACTTTTAAACCGCTTTCACCACCAGGAAGTTCTTCCTGATGTTTAGGTGGAATCGCTTTTCTTGTTATTCGAATCCATGGGCTCGTGTCCTACTCTTTGGAGTAGCAGAAGCAATGCTTACTCCATCTTCTACCTGCCATCCCTTCAGATATTTAAAGGTGGTGATTTTATCCCTTTTCAAATCTTCTCTAAGCTAAACATATCCCATTCCTTAAGCCGTTCTTCAAAAGGGCTTGATAGTTTCCAAATCTTTCCCAGGTATCAGGGTGTGTGTGTTTGCCCTGGGTTACCCCAAGCAGGTTTATTTTTATGCATGCATGTGCATTTCTGGTGAGGGCAGGAGAAAGGAGGCAATTGCTCTGTTTTGGCTAAGTAGTCTCTGCAGGTGGGGACTTTTAATCAGTTTTTTGGGGTGGCAAAATGGTGGTGTTGCATCTCATATTTGGCCTAGCTGCTTCTCAGATTAAAATCAACTGTCTGTATTCATCTTGTGTAAAGTTTTTTGGGGGGTGGAAGAGCATTTCCTAGCGCGGAAGGCAAGTGTGTCCAAATTGGCCACTCTGTGCAGGCATACCTTGGTTAACCAAGCCTCTGATGGAGAAGCTCCTTTTTACAAAGTTTATTTTAATGCCCACCTGGCCTTCCCTTTCCTCCTTATCCTCTGTCTAGCTAGAGGCTTCTTTAGCAGCATCGGCATTGGGAGGGTAGTGAAGGAGGACTGGAGAAACACAGGCTTTCGGTGCTACGTTTCAGTAGCATGTTTGTAGTAAACGATGCAATAAAGCCTGAATTGGGAAAGGATAGGATCCTGTTCTAGCCGATCCTATTCTCATGGTGCGTGCCTGTCTAGAACTGGCGAGGTAAACAGCAGCGGCCCCCAAAATCTCTGGATGCATTTTGACGAAGCTTTCAAGTGTTATTTTTTTTAAAAACTCAGGCAAGGTTTATCTGAGCTGGTTGTTTCATTTCACTTGTATGTATTGTTAGTTTTGAATAAAAAGTTCACTGAAACATGTGGAAATGCTCTTTTTTTGGTATGTGTAGGTAGTGTAGGAACCTGTCGCTAGTCTTTCCATGTTATTTCTGCCTTTGCTAACAATTTTTTTTTTTTGTTTGTTTGTTAAATAAGTTGTGCCTAGGAGTATTTCACCTTGGCTAACGGGAATATAGCTGTATTTTGTGTGTATGTGTGTGTGCAGGGAACCCAACTGAATCAAAACTCACTCCTATGCCTGGTTTTTAAATGTTCTTAAACTATTTCAACTGGTTTTGAACAGTTTTGTCTTTGTTCGATCCCTTCTTAGTCTGTTTCAATTACTGGCTTTGAGTTGTTTGGATTGATTAAATTGCTTCTTGGATATGGAGTGGAAAATAAACATTTTAATAAATAAAGAGGGTCTCCCGTCATTAGCCCTCACCTAAAAAGATGGCTGTCTACCTTGGTGTGAGAACCAAGCACACATCTCCATCCAAGATTTTTTGAGGGGGACTCTCTCTTTTTTCCCCTCCCAGTTCACCTTTGGGGGGTTGGACTAGATGGCCCTTGGGGTCCCTTTCAACTCCATGATTCTATGAATTGTTGTTGTTGAATGGTTATTGTATTGAATTTATACCCTGCTTTTCTCCTGTGACGGGATCCAAGGAGGCTTGCAGTAGCTTGAAACAATCCCAAGCCTATTTTTGCAAAAGTTAAAAAAGAATTAAAGAACAGTATTATTTTTTTTCCAAAAAAGGTATGGTTAAAACAGTTTAAAAAGCATATTTAAAACATGAGAAGTTGTTTCTCCCCCCACCCCGGTTAACTTTCTGCGGCCTGCCCAACCTGCCTTTCTTTTGCGCGCAAGGTACGTGTGCATGCCAGCGTCTTTGTGCGTGCGTGTCCATGTGGCTCTTGCTGTACTGGGAACACGCTGTACCATTACGTAACGGGATCTGCTTGAGAAAGTTGAGAAAGTAGTAGCCGCGTCTGCCTGCTGCCACCCTCCGCCTTCCCCCCTCCCCACTCCCTCTCTGTCTCTTGCACACACACCCTCCCACCACATCCGCTTTGGGAGGAGAGGCGTGGTGTAAACAAATGCACATGGCTGAGCGACTGACTCCTGGATGTACATCCTTGCATGTGGTGGTGGTGTGCTTTTAAGCAATTTCCAGCTTATGGTGAACCTCTCATGGGGATTTGCTGAGGGTGTGTGACTTGCCCAAGGTCACCCAGTGGGGCTTCCATGGCTAAGTGGGGAATTCGAACTCTGGTCTCCATAGTCCTAGTCCTAACACTCAAACTACTACGTCACACTGGCTACAGCTGGCTTAGCCTGGAGTAGAGAAGATGAAGAGGGGACATGATACCCATGTTTAAATATTTGAAGGGATGTCATACTGAGGATGGAGCAAGCTTGTTTTCTGCTGCTCCAGAGACTAGGACATGGAGCAATGGGTTCAAACTCCAGGAGAAGAGGTTCCACCTAAACATTAGGAAGAACTTTCTGACAGTAAGAGCTGTTTGGAAGTAGAATATGCTGCTGCCTGGGAGTTTGTTGGAGTCTAAGAGGCTGCATGGCTATCTTTCAGGAGTGCTTTGATTGTGTATTCCTGCAGGGCAGGAGGTTGGACTAGATGGCCCTTAGGGTCTCTTCCAACTCCGCGATTCTACTATTTTGTTTTCATAGGGGCTGACACTTGTGCATAATTGTGCATGTGTCCATCAGTGGAGGAGTTGTTGGTGGAAGGAGTTATAGAGTCATAGAAGAGTTGGAAGAGACCACAGGGGCCATCTAGTCCAACCCCCTGCCATGCAGGAGCACACAATCAAAGCAGTCCTGACAGGTGGCCATCTAGATTGTGTGGTGTGTGTTTGTGTGTGTTTCCTAGGCACAGATGTGCCTGGGTCCCAATCCTGGCGGTCTCCTGTGTCTTGTATCGGCACCAGCCACCTAGCGTATCTGGGCTTTAGGAAATATAGGGCTAGCATCATCCCCTCAAAGAGCTCCTTTTTTGGACTACAGCTCTCAGCATGCGCACTGGCTCACCTGTGCTGTGTTAGAGGACCGCCTGGTCACCTGTGCTAGTGTAGTTTGAGCCTTCCTGTGATACGCTGCCATTCAGTGACTCCAATTACGCAGGGGTAGAGGTTTGGAGAGTTACCTTTTTTTGGAATGCAACTCACAGAATCCCCCAGCCAGCTAGAGATTTCTGGGAATTGTCCAAGAAAGGATTTTCCCCAAAGCTCTGAGCAGGGGCACTGGATTTTAATTAGTTCCATTGTTTCTGGAACTATTTTCTATACATGTCCTGATATTTTGCCATCTTATTTTAAACCTCCGTTCTTCATCATGCGGATTGCAGCCCCCATCCTGTCCTTGCTCCTGAACGTGGGGCATGATCCACCCCGGGGTGTTTCCCTTTGCAACCCTCACCAGAGCTATGCAAGAGTAAAGCCACGGAGGGGGTCAGTTGGCTACTAGCCAAAGACTTTTGGCTTTTAATATCCTGTGGAGGATGGAGATATTAATGGGGGACCGGGTATTGATGTTGGTTGTGCTCCTATTTTATTATGTTTTACACATGTTCTTAAAACTACATTTAACTTGTGTTTTGAAAACAAGAGTTTGGTTTAATTTGTGTTTTAGCTTTTGTACTAGGAGGGCTTGGGTTTTTTTAAAGTTATGCTTTGTTTTTAAATGGTTGTAAGTCGCCTCAAATCCTGTGCTGGGAGAAAGGCAGGATATATGTCAAAGAAATAAGCAAAAAAATATTCATCCACTGTGTAGGATGAAGGTGGCTGGCAGAGAATTCTGGGAATTGTAGTCAGGGGGAAAAACCACCCTAATCCAAGCTGTGGTTCCCTTGTGCTTTCTCTCTCTGAAAACAAACATGCCACATAGCACATCCTCCTCTGTGACCCCTGGAACCAAAGCAGGCTTCCCAGTGTAGAATCATAGAATCATAGAGTTGTAAGAGACCCCCAAGGGCTATCTAGTCTAACCCCCCTGCCCTGCAGGCATACCTAATCAAAGCACTCCCGACAGATGGCCATCCAGCCTCTGTTTGAAAACTTCCGAAGAAGGAGACTCCACCACACTCCCAGGCGGCAGCAGATTTTGCTGTTCAACAGCTCTGACTGTCAGGACGTTCTTCCTAATGTTTAGGTGTAGCCCTCCAGAATGTTTCAGAGGCCAAGAGTTTGGAAAAATATTCCTTTGGTGTGGGGAAACAGGAACTGGTGGATCGGTCCCTTTCAGTCTTTGCAAGCAGCTTTAAACTGGCATGTGGGGTCTGCAGCATTGTTGTGGAAAAGGGTACATAGCCCCAGGGGGTTTGTCCCTCCCGACTCCTGGGCTGAGGGCCTGCCCTGCCAGACACTGGGCTAGCTGTGGTTTCCCAGTCCCTCCCACCCTGGCCACCACACCCCCCCTCCCAGTTCCACAGCAAGTGCCTCTTGGCCACCAGCCAGGCCCAGTTAAGGCTTTGGGAAGTCCACCACCCCTTTGTTATGTAATAGCCCTGCGTTGCCACAGTCTGGCTCCCAAGAAGCGCTTGCCAAGCAGGGAGGAGCCTTTCAGCATGGCCAAAGCTGCAGTTGCAGCAGCAGCTGATGCTTCTAATCTCCGATCTTGCCTGTGCGGCTTCCTGGCACTTCCTCAAGTCCTTAAGCACATGGCCGGGTGAGAGGTGGAGGCGGCACATGGAAGGCCATGTGCTTCTCAGGCTGCTCCCGCCCACCTGGCTCACGCTGCAAAGGTGACAACAACGCACACTGCATTTGTGGAGGAATCAGTCTGTGTGTGTGCGTGCTGCATTGCTCCAGCTCACAGCCATGCACCAAGGCAGCAGTGGAGGAGAGGGAGGAGCAAAAGGGCTTGCAGCGCACCAGAAATGTTGCAGGTTCCCAACGTGGATTCTTGCAACCTCCCAACCCCTGGGAGATGCCCTTGTAGGGCCCGTTCATTCACAGAAGCATGCTGTAGCTTCTCAGTGGCTTGGCACTGAACATGTGAGCCTGCACGTCCCTGGCGAAGCAGCGGGTGCGTGCATAGTATGTGGGGACATTGAAAGATGCTCTAATTCAAGTCAGGCCCTCAGTCCTCCCAGCCTAGTGCAATGAGCCCTTGGTATCCACTGGGGTTTGATCCCAGGACGGCCCCCCATGGGTACCAAAATCTGTGGATGCTCAAGTCCCATTATATACTCTGGCTTTTCTTCGCAAACGAAGATTCAGGAAGGACTCATCCCGCGCTTTCTGCAAGCGCGCTGATGACTAAAAAGGCCAATCCGAGATAAACAGTGGCGTAGTCAAATGGTGTTCTTTCTATAAAATGGCAAAATCAAGGGTTGCTTCTTGGAATTTATTTTTTTGGGGAATATTTTCAATCCATGAATGGTTGAATCCGTGGATAAAGAATCCGTGGATATAGAGGGCTGACTGTATTGTCTGGGTGTCTGGCAGGCAGTAGTTTTACTTGGTACTGGGAATGCAGAAGAGAGGTTTCATTCATTGCTGAGATTTTGGTTGAGACAGACAGGCCTGTTCGTTGTGAAGATTTCTCAACCTGCTCATAAGATTTCATTTTCAGTGCAAGACTGACGGACCTTTCCCCCCTGCTTCATTGTGTATTCTGCATTTTGCAGAAAATGTCTCTGAGCAAAAACAACGGCCTTTTCCAGTTTGGAAAATAAAGTTGTTACAGTTCTTCTGTGGATTCACTCTTTTCAAGAATGTAAAGACTAATAATTTCTGACCCTTACACAGAGTGTTTAGTCTTTTGAGACAGTTGACAGGTTTTTTGTACAATTAGCAACATAGCAGGAAGCTTATTGGAGAAGATACATCAATACAAGATATATCCTGTTTTAATGTATCTTCTTCTGTAAACTTCAGGTTACACTGCTACTCTAGAAATCCTGTATATATTTTGTTGCTGACTTTCCACGTTTCATTGTCTTTGTTTTTCATGTTTGGTTCAACATTCTCCATAATGTTTTTGTTAATAGATTGATGACTCTTTACATTGCTTGTATCACATTTCATGTTTGCACCTTGGTATCACTCCATCTTTTGTATATATTTAGATTCTCAGCGGCCTGGGTATTCAGTTCACTGTTTTCTTTCCACAATCATGTTTGTGTAAATTTTTGGTCAAGACAGGCTTGCTTGGCTTGAAGATTTTCCAGCCTGGTTAAAATTTCTCATCTTCAGCACGAAACTGTGGGTTTTTCATTTTTTTAATTGAATCTTTCTCATTTTGCACAAAATGTATTTCAACAAAACTAGAACATTTTCCTTTTGTCAAGCTAATGTCACAGATACTGGGACACAAACACACACTTGCTTTTCTTTGTGAAGCTAACCACTCAGCAAGCACAAAAGGACAGGGTGGCCGACCACAGAGATGCAAATACAGGTTGCCCCCTCCCCAATCCATGGAACCGGGATCCATGTTTTCAGTTATCCATGGGACACAACATAGGGGACACATACCATAGGGTTGCACTGGGAAGTGCCTAGAGAGGCAACCTGTTTAGGCATCTTCTAGGTCCTCTAACACAACCCTATGCTATGTTTATACAGGAAGTCCTTTATGTTAATAGGATTTGCTATTATACACGGTTTCACTTATGCAAGGTAAGTGCAAGAACATGTCCCCTGTGGATACGGGGGGTGGGGACAACCTGCAACCCATGCAACAGGTTTCTATTCTATGCAATGAGACAACTTTTTTGTCTGTGCAATGAGACAACACTTTCCAGTTTTGCTCGTTTTTCACATATGTGGACGAAACCTTGGGTCAAAACTGTGCAATTATATTTCTGGGACTTACCAACAAAACAAAACTCACCATCTGATGATGGTGGATGGTTTTTTGTGGGTTTTTTTTTTTTTGGTCTGTTGTTCTTTTTAGTGCACAAGGACAAAGCCTTTATAACTGGAAGTGCCAGGATTTCCCCCTGTATGACAACCTGTTCCGCATGCATGCAAAGCCTACACCTTGTGTTGCTAATGCTGGCCTCTCCAAATAGCCCCAAAGGTTAACCCCATGCATATGGCCCCAGATGTACGACACCATTTTGCTGTTGCAGCCATTGAGCAAGGAGACTAGTCCTTGTCGGATCTGGGTGAGTGGGTGGTACAAGCCAAGTGTTTGGTGTCCCTTTGGCGTTCTACCCAGAAGGTTTAGGGGAATTGACCATTTCAAAAATGAACTGTGTGTGGTGCCTTGCTTTTTAACAGCTTTAGAAAACATTCCAAATGTAGTTAATGGATGTTGTAGTTTTTGTTTTTAATGTTATAGTTTACATTGTAATTATAGTCTTTTGTACATTTTTATCTTCATTGTATGTGTTCTAAATCTGGTAAGCTGCTTTTAGTCCTAGTTTCAAAGATGAGAAGAGAGAATCGGGATATAAAATAAATGAAATAATTTAGAAGTATTTGCTCCTTCACTAAGGCATGTATAAAAATGGATCAGACTAGTGAGGCTTCTTTCATCTAAGGTTTCTTCTCTGTAATAGTAAAAGAATGGTAAAGGTTCTCTCCTGTGATGTCTGTGAGGGGAGAAGCAAGTAGGTTTTTGTGCCCCTTGGCCCCAGACCGCCATCCCTTTCTCTCCTCTTAATAGTCCTTCCTTGTTTCCCACTCTACAGGAGCGAGGAAGAATCACAGCAGCCATGCCTTCGGATCAGGGCTCTCCCCCTGGCCACCCAACCAAGCCTGCCAAAGAGAGGAGCAACCAGTCGGCGGCAGGGTCCTTGAAGGCGGGCGGCCTGGCCTCCGAAGGTCCCAGGAGCCAGTTGGAGAAGATGGCGCGAGGCGGAGAGGCGGTGAGGGAGCCCAGGCGCCCGGCCAGCGAAGGAGAGAAAGACTCCGGATTCTCAGGTAGAGAGCCAGCAAAGAGGGTGCCGGTCCTCCCAGCGGCTGCCCCTTTGCAGTGAGGTCAGAAAGGGTCTGTCGAGAACAAGGTGATGCAGTCGCCCCCTTTCTTGGTGTCTCCCCCATTCCCTCTCACCCCAGGGTCCGGCGTTGCCACCTCACTGGGTCTGCAAGTGATGCTCAGGGGGCGATGAGGGTCTGGAAGCCCAGGAGCCTGTCTGGACCCCTTTCGGGAGCAGACGTCTCCTTGGCTGGCTTTCTCGTTGCCCCAATTGTTCTGGTTTCACAGCTTTATCTAGTGCTGTGTGTTTTGAGAAGGGACACCCCAACATGACAGGGCCTCCAGAACAATTCATTCATTCTCTCTCCCTTGCACACACAGTGTTGGGCTGCAACTCCCAGCATCCCTCACCATTGGCTGTGCTGGCTAGTAGGGCTGATGGGGATTGCAGTCCCACAACATCTGGATTAAGGCTGTACTTTGCCCATTTGTGCTGCAAGTTTTGAAGTTTCCCCTGTGATAGCTGAGCCCTTCAAGGTTGTGCTTTCAGTTTGAAAACTTACATATTTCTGTGTCATTGAGGAGTAGAAATGGCTTCCCTCCCTCCCTCCCATCTTCCTAACTGGCCCCATTTTCCTTCTAGACTGACAGGTGACCCTCCTAATCAGCCTCCAGGACAGTTCTGCTTTCCTCCAGAATATTATAGTAGCCTCAAGCAAGCCAAATCCTTCTCTGGCCTTCTGTTTTGCTTTTCAAGTCAGCACAAATCCCAGGATTCAATAGGAAGGAGGCGTGACAAATAATCCAGTTTCAAATTGGATTATTTGTGTAGTGTGGATTAGCAGAGTAGACTTTCTTAAAGCCACCTCCACGCCCCCCCCCCCCCGCTTAAATATAGTCGAACCTCCATGTCCCCTGGGATTTGGTTCCTGCACTTACGGATAATGGGAGACTGCAGATAATAACTAACCCTATTAAAATAAAGGATTTCCGGTACAAACTTACCATAGAGTTGCATTGGAGGACCTAGAAGATGCCTAGAGAGGACACTTCCGAGGGTTTTTTCCAGCATGACTCTATGGTGTGACTGTCTGTTCTTTTACAGCCATGGATAGCTGAAACTGCAGATATTGGGTCCGTGGATATGGGGGTCCAATATTTATATTTAAAGTGGCTGTTGGTCCATATATTTTTCTGCTATGGATGGAGGTCGGTTTTGAGGGTAGGGCCTGCAGCTGGTGGGATGAGGAGGTTTGGCAGACGTTGATCCGAAGGGTAAGCAAAGTAGGGTGAAGGGGCTACCTGTGTTGTGGGAGGGGTGACTGTTACTTCTTACTCCCGGGCAGGATGGGATGAGCGTGTGGTGACCTCCCTCGGCTGACCATAAGCAGGGGAAGAGCTGCCGGCCATTTTGTTTCTTGCTCTGCTTCAGCTGCTCCCCGACTCCTCTTAACCTGCCACCTCTCTCCATTACCTCTTTGCACAGACGTCAGTTCGGAGTATCTGAGCACCGTGGAGCAGACCGACACGGAAGATCCACCCGCTTACGTGCAGCAGCCGCGAGCGTCCAAGTCTTCTCAGAGGGCACCACCGAAGGCGCCTCCGGGGGGGCTTGCAGGGGGAGCCTTCCCTGGCCTCGCTCCCGTTTACATTCTCAAAAACGTTATCCTCAAACAGGTAGCCCTTGTCACACCCGGGTGCCCACCTGCCCACCAGCCACCATCAGTTCCCCCGGCCCCCAAAGTTTTGGGGTATTACTTTCCCACCTCTCTTTATATAGGCTGAGATGGGAATTGTACCTTCCCTCTCAGTCTTATTGAACTGCAACACCCAGCATTCCTCACCACTGAACTGACTTTGCCCGCCAGGCCCTGCCTCCTTTTGCTTACTCCCAACTAGAGTAGAACCATTAGATTAACTGTTGCACGGTGAGTCGACATGTAGGGGGTAAATCTCATAGATTCAGTGGATCTACTCTAGTTTGCACTAGAGTTGTGAGGGCCCGGGGAAAAAAAACAGAAAAAATCAGAAAAAAAGGTTTTTTTCCTTTTTTTTTTGTTTTTTTTTTTTTTTTAAAAATTGTTAAAAGGAAGAAAATAAATCTTCTGGAAGAAAATAAATCTTCGTGGCAGGGGGTTGGACTGGATGGCCCTCGTGGTCTCTTCTAACTCTGCAATTCTATGTTTCTATGATTCTAAATTATGGAATATTTTATTATAGCATGATAAAAAGAATCTTTAAGACAGTAAAATCTTTAGTGTACCGATTGTGATAATTTTATACCAAATCAAATTGTACATAGTCATATTTTATGTACCTCAAGTAACAGAGTGACTTTCAATCTGTAAAAAGTGCTATTTTTTTTCAATTTTTCTGAAAAAAATGGGGAAAATGTATTTTTTCCCCATGGCTTCAAAATTCCTGGAAATTTTACATCTCTAGTTTGGACTAAGAATAGGAGCATTGGCAGATTCAGTGAAGCCCTACCAAGAGCAGGGGTGGCAGGCCGTATCCTATCTTTCTTGTGACCATTGGTACCCGCTGAACAGCTACCTCAAAAGTCTCAGACACCCCCAGTTCCTTCATTTTAAAAAAAATGGCCTGTTTTCTGGACCCCAAATTACTGCAGTTTTCCTGCCCCCCCCCCAAAAAAAACCTCAGACACCAGGACAGGAAATGATGTCAGGTTACTTCCGCTTTGGGGTTGATTGTCTGGGTGGAGCCTGCCAGGGTCGGGTGGGTGAGGTGAAATTAGCCCCAGCCCATGTAAACTAGCCCACCCCAACTGAGAAGGTAGCCCACCCCTCCCCACCCAAGAAGAAAAGCCATGAGTGTGTACTTCCACAAGCCCAGCCCCTCTATGGAGTGGGAGGGCGTCGAGTTCGAGTTCTCCTTTGCCGTACTCTGGCCCCACCTTGCAGCCTTCTCCTCCGCCATCTCACTGACCCCCAAATATTTTCCTTTTTCTCTCTGCAGCCCCTGGGTACCTCCCCCACCACCCAGATCCTGGCTTGGAGTGGCCAGCACCCCCTTGACGCAGCCCAGGGCCCTCCCGCCCGCGTCCTCCTCATCCAGCCTCCGGTGGCCTCCCTGAAGCCCCTCCTCCCCAGCCCAAAGTCTTCCGCCAAGGAAACCTACTTCCCCATCCTCAGCAACTATCCCAAAATTGCTCCTCACCCGGGCCGCGACCCTCAAGCCAAGGGGCCTGCCGAAGGAGAGACCGCCCTGGCAGAAGGCACCAACAAGAACAAGCGTTTCTGCCTGGAAGAAGCCTGGGTGTCGTCGTCGGAACCCGCCACACCGAAAGACAGTGGGGAGAAGCGGCGCGAGGAGCACCTTTCAGCCAGCCAGCCAGCCTCTCCGCCACGGGGCTTGGAAGCCCTCTCCCAGAACACGGTGACCTCCTCCACTGGGTTGGACCAGGCCGAAGGGCGGATGATCTCCAAGGCCTCCAAGAAGCTGGGCGGGAGCAGCCTGGGGAAGCAGCGCCGGTTCCACAACACCGTGGAGATCCTGCGGAAGTCGGGGCTGTTGGGCATCACGCTGAGGACCAAGGAGCTGATCCGGCAGAACAACGCCACCCAGAGGGAGCTGGTGGAGCTGCGCGAGCATGCCCAGCTCCTCTGTGAGGCTGTCCAGAGCAACGACGCCCAGGCATGGGCCCGCCTCCAGGAGGCCATGGACCGCTCGGCTGCCTACTGGGCCGGGAAAGGCGCCAACGCTTCGGCGCACCAGCCAGGGGGTCGGCAGCAGCAGCAGCAGC
Source organism: Gambelia wislizenii (assembly GCA_030847615.1). Taxonomy (NCBI): domain Eukaryota; kingdom Metazoa; phylum Chordata; class Lepidosauria; order Squamata; family Crotaphytidae; genus Gambelia; species Gambelia wislizenii. The sequence continues at coordinate 38,231,751 of JAUMIR010000010.1, forward strand.
AGGGCCGGGCGGCTGAGCCCCTGGCTTGTATCCCAGACCCCCCCAGGGAATCGCCGCCCAGCTCACCCATGAATCTCTCCCTCACGCCGGATACTTCGGTGCAAGTGACGCTGCCTTAGCTCCCTCCGTCGCTTCCTCTCCCATCGTGCTCTGGGCTAAAGGATGTTCTCTGAAAGAGGGACTCTGGCAAGGAAAATGAGCGTTGGGCTGCCGATTTCGCAGCGCCTCCAGGCTTCTCCGGTCAGTATGGCTGAGGAGACCACCCCCTCGACCTCCCCCTGTGGGTGAGAGGGAGGCGCTGACTGTTTGGCGCCATCTTAGCTGTGGACGACTGCCACACACTCATCATGGAGGCACATCGGGTGCATCTCAGGCTCTGCTCAGCTTTGGGAACCTCCCCAGCTTTAGGAAACTGAGCTGGGCCAAGCTGGGGTTTTATATGATGGAGGGTTGTGCCCGTGGGGGCAGAAGGGGAGGGGACAGGGTGAGTGACCGAGGGATGAAGTGTGTGTCTGTGTATGAAAAGAGGTGAATTGTGGCATCTTGGCTGTTGGACGTTCTCCCTGCAGCTGGAAACATCTTTTATCGTTTAAAGTGTGCTAACGTAGACAGAGCACATGAGCACAGAGTGCCCAAGGTGGTGGTGATTTGAATCCAGGGAGTCTCTCTATCGCCCAACCGCTCTCTCTTGCCTGCTTTGGTACTTTTCATCTTTAAAGGAGCATCCCCTCCCTCCCTCCGTTCACAGAGCAGCCGCGTGGCTCGCTGGAGGTAAAGCAATGTGACGGCTTGCCAGAGGCAGTCGGGAGAATGGCGTTCCAATGCGCTCCACCAGTTTTAAGAGTTCTGCCTGACTCAAAAGCTTGCCCGCTTTGCTGCCGACAAAAGAGGCTCCAATGAGGAGGAGGAGGAAGAAGGAAAAATAATAATAATTAAACCCTTTTTGGTATCAGTTTCTGGGACCAGAACCATGAGAGACCAGCCTGTGAATCATTGCTGGTGTGGGGGTGAGTTCCCTGGGCTTTGCTTGGAAAGCCAGCTGTGGGGTGTCTGGAAGCATCCTTGGCTGTTGGGGCCATGCACCAGTATGATGGGATTTTCTGCCTACAGGGTGGAAACAGAGGCCTTTCTGAGCCAGAAGAGTGACTGTGCCGCTGAGCATGGCCACTTTCCTGTGCTTTTGGCAAATGGGTTTTTGTTTGGCTTTTCTTTTTTAATAAATACGTTTTTTAAAATCCACATTTAAAGGACTCTTGACGTCTCTCTAAAGTGATCTCTTAACTCTTTGCAGGTGGTATAGCTCTTGTCCGCGAGTCAGACCAAGGGGTGACATGGTGGCCCTTTTTAAATATCTCAAGGGCTGTCCCAAAGAGGAGGGGACAGGTTTGTTCTCAGCTGCCCCGGAAGGTGACTTTGGATATGTCCAGTTCATCACCCTTAGAGGAAAGCAATAGCAGACCTTTGAAGAAATCTGATCTAGGGGAAGGTTGCCACACAAGTCACACGAGAGCAAATCCTGCACGTATATGTCAACTTTTCCTGTCGACTTATGGCGACCCCATGGATTTCAGAGGGTTTTCTTAAGCAAAGAATCCTCTGAAGTGGTTTTGCCAGGTCTTTCCTCTGAAACAGAGCCTACAGCACATGGGATTCCTTGGCAGCCCTTCTGGGCTTGGGGAAGAGTCTTCTTTTTGGACTGCCACTCCCAGAATCCCCCAGCCAGCTTAGCTGGCTGGGGGATTCTGGGAGTGACAGTCCAAAAAAGCACCTTTTCCCATGCTCTGGAAGTTCTAGCCTGCAGCATTTGCAAAACAGGGACCACAGTGTCAGTCGAAAAAGGCATCTTTTCCCCATGCTATGAATTTCAGAGGGTTTTCTTAGGCAAGGAATCCTCAGAAGTAGTTTTGCCAGCTCCTTCCTTGTTGTTAATCAAATTGACTTTGACTTTTGGCGACCCCATGAATGAATGAGAGACCTCCAAGTCCCCCTGTCATCAAGACTCAGGGCAGCCCTGGTGTCCCTCACTGAGCCCATCCATCTGTAATGGGGTCTTCCTCTTTAATAATAATAATACCGTAATAAAATTTATTTCTATCCCGCCCCTCTGCAACGCAATCGGAGAGGCTTACAATATAAAAACTCCTTAATTACAGTACCCTAGCCCACCCACCCCTTAAAATAATATTAAATTATAAAGGATTAAAAACATACAGTAATTAAAAATACATTAAATTAGAAAAAAAATAAACATACAATAATTTTTTAAAAATCCAATTGCAGCTCAGAGGGAAAGGACAGCCGAGTCTTGGGCCAGGATAGTTATTTAGGAAAGGCTTGCCGGAAAGGATCCGTCTTGACAGCTTTTTTAAAGCTGTCTAAGGTGGTAATAAGATGGATCTCGTCCGGCAGGCCATTCCGTAATCTGGGAGCGGCAGCAGAGAAGGCCCTCTTCTTGCCTTCTACCTTCCCAAGGATTATTGTCTCTTCCAGTGATTTTTGCTTTCTCATGATGTGTTGTGTCCAAAGTACTTCACAGAGGCTATGAATATGCAGTTCTCCTATGTTGCATTTCTCCCGTTTAGCCACGAGAGGGTATCAGTCCCCTTTTACAGCTATGGGATGCAGAGACCCAGCAATAGGGACCGTCCAAGATGGGGTGGTGAATCCATGGGAAGAGAATGCAACCGGCCCGCCGTATCCAGATTCTGCACCCACGGATTCAACAGATCATGGTTTCAAATTATTTGGGGGGGAGACTTAATTCCAAAAAGCAAAACTTGATTTTGCTATTTTATGTATGGGGCACTTTTTCTACACCATTGTCTCTCCCTCTCTGGCTTTTCTTGGAAAGATTCAGGAAGGATTCATCCCGTGTTTTCTGCAAGCGTGCTGATGACTAAAAAGGCCAATCTGAGATAAAGAAGTCCAGTTGCATTGTATACAATTGGAATTGAGCATCCATGGATTTTGGTATCAGAATCATAGATTTGGAAGAGACCCCAAGCGCCATCTACTCCAACCCCTAGCCCTGCAGGAATACCCAATCAAAGCATTCCCAGCAGATCCAGCCTCTGTTTGAAAACTTCCAAAGAAGGAGGCTCTCCGTGTGTGTGTGTGTGTGTGTGTGTGTGTTGGGGAACCAAACCCCAGCAGATACTGAGGGCTCACTGTAGATGCCTCTTGCAGGCAAAGGGCTTTCCCCTCTTGACCGACCAACTGCAACTTCTACCCTTGGTTTGCATTTAGAATTGAGAAGCAGGGCTTATATGGGAACAGTATTTAGGCTGCAGGGCCCTCGCTTTAGGGGGAGAGGAAAGCACACCTGCACCAGCTCCCATAAAGCCACAGCCTGGAAATACAGATGTTCTGATCGGTGCGAAAGAATCTATTAATCTTTCTCTCCAAATCTTAACTCTATTTCTTTATTTTAAAAAGCAGGCAGGGATGGCTTAGTTATACAGAAGGGAAAATTTTTGAGGAGCTACAGAGCCTTCTTTCAACCATTAGCTGGCAGGACATCAACCCATAAACATAGCATGGCATTTGTTTCTGTTATTTGATGTCAAGCTAACTTTGACTTGGATGACCCTATGTAAAGATCCTGTTATTAACAGTCCTCCTCAGGTCTTGCAAACTCAGGGCAGCCACAGCTTCCTTGATTGAGTGAATCCACCTCTAATCATAGAATCTTAAAAGAGTTGGAAAGAACCCCAAGAGCCCTCTAGTCCAGCCCTTGCCATGCAGGAATTCATAACCAAGGCCTTCTTGAGAGGTGTCCATCCAACCTTTGTTTAATGACCTCCAGAGAAGGAGAGGCCACCTTCCCTGAGGTCTTCCTCTTCCCTGACTGCTTTCCACTCTTCCCAGCATTACTGTATTTTTCCAGTGAGCCACATTCTCTCATGAAGTGTCCGGAGTACGATTGCCTCTATTGAGTCATTTTGGCTTCTAAGGAGAGTCCAGGGTTGATTTGCTCAAGGGCCCATTTATTTGGTGGCCCATGGAAACCACAGAACTCTTCTCCGGTGTCACGTTTGGTTTGTTTCCTGTCGGCTTTCTTCATTGTCCAGCTTTCCCAACCATAACTAGATACCCTGTGGTGTGGATAATCCTAATTTTGGTATTCAAGAATACACTTTTACACTTGAGGACTTTGTCTAGTTCCTTCATAGCTGCCCTTCCAAGTCCTAGCCGCCTTCTTCTGGTTTCTTGAGGACAGTCTTGATATCCATCAATGACGGAGCCAAGGTCTACTGCTGGAGGGAAGGCATAGCCACATCTATCCACCACCCACCCATGGCTGCCTTCCCCATAAAGCTGTCTAGTAGACAACCTCAAAACACAAGATGTTGTAAGGTAAAATAGTATTTACTGCTGGCTCTGGACCATCGCTCACCTGATAGCAGTTCTCCTTGACAGCAATGGCCAACTTGAAAGAGTCACCAGGCATGAAGGGCATGCTGCAATTCTGTTCCTCTCCACCCCAGCGGCCATTTTGCAACGTGTTACAGGTGACCATCAGTAGTACATTGTCAAAAGGGGGGTTGAAGTGGAAGGCGATGTTCCTCTCATCCTCGTGCATCAGATTAATGGCGAAGCTGAAACGTGAAGGCTAAATCTCTGCTAAGGATGGAAAGATGACCAAAATGGTAAAACACACACACACAACCAGGGTTGACAGAACAAAACCTGGAGAGGGCTCCTGTCCCTTTAATGGTTTTGTAAATCCAGCATCCTCCAATGATTCACTATAGGTTGTTGTATGTAGGTGAATAGATTTTCCAGAAACGCTACAAACAGTTCAAGTGTAGGTTTGCTTTGGGATCTGACAACTGATAGCTCATTTGTAATGCTGACATTTGGACCAATGCCATGTCATTAAAGAAACTGCTGTCTTCAATTCACGAATGGCTCCACTCTTGAACCCCAAACTGGGCGACTTTCCCTATCAGTGAGTGGCTTACAATAAAATCAGTTTCAACCATTTTAAAATTTAAAGCACCGCAAAGTAACATAAGCAATATACTGTATAACATGCCTCAAGCAGTTGAATAATTTTAGAATGAATATTTTAAAAAACAACAGCAGTGGGAAAGTGTATATATAGATGGATTTGAGATGAAATGATTAGGCAAAGCAGAAGACAAAGGAGACATGAATTTTAGCAAAGGTGCTGCTTGTTACCTGGTTACATGGCAGAACAGAATCACAGCACAGTAATTGTGTGTTGTGAAAGGGCCATGGTTTAATATCCATCTCCATATGCTCCATCTGTATCTAAAGCTAACACACATTGGAAACTGCTTAATGCAGTGTAGATGTGTAAATTGCGATTGCTTAAAACAATTTGTAAGCCACTCTGATAGCCTTGAGGCTGAAGAGTGGAGTATAAATAAATAAATAAATAAAATGATTTTAGCTGCTTAATATATTTTAGTTTTTAGTTTATTTGTTTATGGATTTAAATGGTTTCTTATTGATGGAATTAATTCTCCTGAGCACCACCCTGAGATCTTTTATTTATTTATTTATTCCCTGCTCTTCAGCCACAAGGCTATCAGAGCGGCTTACAAACTCTTTTAAGCAACAGCAATTTACACATCTACACTGCATTAAGCAGTTTCCAATGTGTGTTAGCTTTAGATACAGATGGAGATGTAAACACAGTATCATCATCAGTAAGCATGGTTGGACTAGATGGCACTTGTAGTTTCCATGGCTGAGCAGAGATTCGAACCCTGCTCTGCCAGAGCCCTAGTCCAACACTCACACCACGGCACCACAAACTGGTTCCCTGTGCTTTAAATACAGCTTGTGATATGAATACTTTAATCAATAAGCAAATATAACCCTAATGAGGGTGAGACCTGCCTACTGCCGTGGGGCACAGGCTCCCTTCCAGTGCGCAGTTCCCACAGCGAATGCGCCAGGAGCCAGAGGGTAAAACTCCAGCACCAGCTGAGAGTCAGGGTGTCAGTTTTCAGGAGTGGAAGAAGTCAGGGCGTGCACCAGAATTTCTCCACACCGGTCTTTTCTTAATCACCCGTGACATTGACGGATGAGCTTCATCTACGTGAAAAGCGTAGGCACACTGAGTTTGATTTCTCCAGGGAGAAGATGAGACGGGATGAGATGGCTTCCCAAGGTAGCCTTGCTCCCCTGGATCTTGCCCTGTGTGTTCTCGGTGGCCTCGTTGTCCTTTGGATCCTTCTGGAAACCGCCTGGAGTCTGGGACGCGCAGTAAGGACTTACCTGCTCTCTGAGGTGTGGAAAGGTGTTGACCTCTCCTATTACGGCTCCTGGGCAGGTAAGTGCCATACTAGTCTGTGGGGTTGCCAAGTCAGGAGTATTCCGGGTCTTGAAATTTCAGGGTCAAAGCCTAAGATGGCAGGTTGTGATGTCGCAGGAGGTGGGTCATAGTGATGTTCCAAGAGGCAGCCTCATGGGGAAGTCTTTAAGCTGGAGACCTTAAGCATCAGCCACTGTTGCACAAAGTACATGGTTAAAATACATCCCCCCCCCCTATTCTTTACAAAATTTAAATCGCCAAAAATACAAGGAAAGAAGAAGTCATGCCTGAGAGTATAGATCAGGGGCCTTTTTGAGAGAGATGAAATGTAAAAACCAAGATATTCTAAGACAGGGTTTCCCAATATGAAACTAAATCATATATGCAGTAGGGAGGGGCCATTACAAATTCCAAAAAAAGGTAACCTGAAAGGCAACTTCTTGCCTGATCATCTGGTTAATCCAATCAAGCATAGCTGAGGCATGCAAGGTCTATAAAGAGTGTAAAGTCAAAGGCTTTCACAGCTGGCATCCATAGGTTTTCTGTGGGTTTTTTCTGGGCTGTGAGGCCGTGTTCTGGAAGAGTTTACAGGCGAAACATCAGGAATAAACTCTTCCAGAACACGGCCTCACAGCCTGGAAAAAACCCACAGCAGAAAACCTATGTGTAAGGAGTCCTTTCCCCTCTTCCCTCACTGCAACCAAAGAGGGCTGCTTGCTTCATTCAGTTGCAAAGTGTTAGCACATTGTTAATATTTCTGGAGTGTCCATTGCCTTAACATGAGAACCTCCGAGAAGCATTGTCTTTCACTCTAAATCCCATCCCCTGAAGGGAAATATTAGGTATAAAAACTCCTCCAAAACTCCACTCAAGTGCACACAGATTCCCTTCCTGGTGATTTCGTATCAGTCTGTGTTGCCAAGCACACTTTTCCCCTGCTTCTTGACTTCATGTCAGACTGCATTGCCATTCCTGCTTCTGGACGCCTGCTCCGCTGGTTTTATCTCCAACCTCAACTGCTTTAATTGGTATAGTTTCACCCCCAAACAACCCCTTACTCTATTCCTCTATCCAAATACTTCCTACTTATTTTGCTAGCCCTTGTGCAAGTGCTTGAAGTACGAACATGTGCGTGAATGTTGTTATTATTTCTTTAATAAAGACCATTTAATTGTACTAACTAGCTTACGTCTCCTTTTTAGTACCGGTATACATAGGTCTCAAGATCCTCCTCTTGCCTGCCTTTCGTATTGCCAAGTATATTAATTCCCCCAAAGTAATATTGATATTTTAGAGGGTCCCAACGGACCCAAGTGTTTGGTGTAACAATAGATCCCAGATTGATTTAGAGGAAGGATCAGTGGTGTAAAATTCTCCCTGCAGCCGTATACACGATTGCTGCGAGCTATTCCTGAAAAGTATTTTGAGGAGCTTGGCCTTGAAGTGGCAATTCAAGACCCAAAGTATTTTGGGTCTTGAAGTGGCAATTAAGGCTTCTTGGCTTTAAAAAAAACCCTATCTACTGCCAGGGAAGAAAACTGCTTTGACTGGTTTCTTGACAGGGATCTTTGGCTCTCTTTTGAAATGTACTAAAGACTGTGAACTATCATTGTGTACACCTACACTTCAAGGGTGTAACTTTTAAATCAGCTCAAGTTCAGATGTGCTTCAAGTTTTGGATGAGCAGAGCAGCTGAAGAGGTGCACAGCTTCCTGCAAATTATTGAGGAAAGGAGTCCTGTACGTTCTTCTTTCTGCTTTTCTCATTACCTGATTCTTGTTCCTAGTTGTATATTGATTTACATGTCCCCCATGGCATCTCTCACCCCCTCCCCACCCGTATTTACTTTTGAATTCTAGCACTGAATTTTCTCAGAAGATACATCTGGCTCAGGGTTCTACTGTTTTCATAATTTCCTTCTCAAATAATTTCCATCCCACTCAGTATTTTTGCACATGTTTTCTGAAACTTAGGGCTTGTCTAGATGCAACAGTTTACTGCGAGTGGGTGTACATTTTTGCCCATTCACAGCATAGTTGATTTGTCTTCACATTTCGGCACCTATCTGCATCCATTTGGATTGAGTGGGCACATGCGCTCATAAAGGGCACTTGAATGAAAATGCACAGTGATGTCAATTTGGACAGACACGTGTCCAAAAATGCACATCTGTACGCATTTCCCAGGAAGCTTCTGGGAAAACCATGAATCCTTTTACTGCACAGTTAGGAGATTTTCAGACAACACTGTTATAGTGTTACTGTTCCACTTTATTTGCTATGGCTCCCTCCTCTTGAATCCTGGGATTTGCAGTTTAGGGAGGGGCATTTACAACTCTCAGCCAGAGAGCTCTTAGGCCTCCCTAAACTACAAACCCCAGAATTCCACAGGAGGAAACCAGAGCAGTTAAAGCGGAATAGTAACACTATAACAGTGTAGTCTGAAAATCTCCTTAGTGGAGTTCTTGGCCCTCCCTCCAAATACTGTGAATTGCTTTTGGACAGATTGTATTCTCTGTGAATTTGCATGATCACGCAAAGTCAGCAGTTGCTGAGTACTTGTGACATAAGTCTTATCTACACTAGCCAAGTTCCCTGCCAACCGGTTCCCCGCCAACGTATCCTGACTGCAGAGGTGGCCTGTTCCAAGCCCCCATTACCTGTAGGAGATGGGCCAGAGTCCAAACAGGATGCCGGCCCGTCATTAAGCTATGACTGCCGCCATTTTCTTGCTAATGCGGAAGTCAGACAGGGGTCCCGCAACCTGTGACTGCAGCCCCCTGCATGTGATCAACTTCGGTCACATGCTGAGGGAGCCCTGCCTGGCTTCCGGGAGAGCCGGGGGGCTGGTGGTGGCAGGGAGGACCGGCATGCCAGCCAGGCTCCTGAGGACATGAGGGACCCGATCCAGTGGGAATGGAGTAAAATGGGAATTATATTGCAGTAAAGAGCCCTATCTCAGCTTGCCCCTGTTCCAGCCCCGTATCTGTCCCGGGGGTTGTTTGGATTGCCTGAGGGCAGATCGGGGTAAATGCCCTGCATTGTTCGGACTGCAGGGCTCTGGAATGGGGGCAAGATGGGATATTTGGCCATTGTCAACAAGGCCTCACTGTGGGTGAGCATGAGTGATCATGCAAAATCAACAATTACTCAGTTCTTGTGTTGGATGTTGAATGTTACCCAAAGCCTACAGCTTTCTCCTTCATGCAGAAACAACGGTAAGGTATGAAGCAACCCCAAATGAGTGAGTTTTCAGGACTCCATTAAGCATCTACATTGGCCTACCTCTAGATCCAGTCCCAAAACTTCAGACAATTCAAAACATGGCAGCCAATTGGTTCCTGGTGTACCAAGGTGTTATCGTATTACGGTACGTCAAGATTAAAATCACTCCACTGGCTGCCAAGTCGTTTTCAGGCAAGGTGCAAAGTGTCTGTTGTTACCTGCAAAGCTATATGTGGTTTGGCTCCAGGTTATCTACAGAACCTCCTAATCCCATATAATCTGCCTCATACACTCAAGTCCCCTAGGAGACATTTACTTCAGTCAGCCCAAACTAAAATGACAACTCTTACCCAGAAGACAGTTTATTCAGCCACCCACAAAATGTGGAATGGCCAGTCAGGGCAATGCATCGGCTGGATATGTAATTACAACATTAAATTAATTTAACTTAAATTAAAATGAGATTACAACAGCAAGAAAGACCAGTCTGTTTCAACAGGCCTGTACAGATGATATCTAAATTATGAATTATAAAGTCTGCATTGATTTTTAAAATATTGGTTTTATATACTCTTTCAACTGATGTCATGTGTTTAATTTGCTGTTGTTTCTCGCTTCAATCCATATGGAGAGTTAAGAAATAAATAATCTTCATCTTCTCCTTCTCCTTCTCCCTCTTTAAAGACTGTATATGTTTTTCTTGAGTCAAGCACTGGAGTGTGAGAAAGTCATGGAAAGAATATTTGTCATTATTTGTTTCTTGGTAGAAAAATGGGTTTCCCAGTGCTTACACATGGAGCACAGAGCAGTGGCAAGGATTCTTCACATTTTTTTTGAGTCCTTGAATTATTTTTATTAAGTGTTCATTTAACCAGTTTTCCATCGTTACATTGTCTATTTCCAATAAATAAATTATGTCTTCCTTCATTCATTTTGTTCATACAGATTCACGCATATAAAGTACATATAATACATACAATACAGTAATTTCTTTCTTGTTTTTTATTAAAACCTGACTTCCTTTGTTCACCTAATTAAGGAGTTTTTAATTTTCTTATAGTTTTTTAATATGTCTTCAATTCTTTCTAGTTCTACTCGTATTTGTTTTTATACTTCTTTCATCAGTTATATTTCCTCCATCTGTAGACCACCTCTAACTGTTCATTTTTTTTCCCCCAGCAGGATTCTTCACATTTTGTGAAGTACCTCATTAATTATTCTGTGCAGAAATATGTGTATTTTTTCTATGCAAACCCCACCCCCAAACCCCAGACAGTAAATGTGTTTTCTGTGCAGAAAACAGTGTATTTTGGGCAGGGAACAATGTCTCATTTGCACGAAATACATTTTCTATACAAAAAAATATGGACTTTTGTGGGTGTGTGTGCGCGCGTGTCCGTGTATGCGTGCAGAGAAACCCTGTGTTTGCCCAAGAGACTTGGAAAATTTCAAATATCTCTCCAAGACTGTGCAGAAATCTTCGCTTTTCTCCCACAACAGGGAGAAAACCATGGAGACTATTCATCCGTGTATGCAAAAATGAAGAATGTGAAGATTAACCCCACTGGTGGTGGGATTCCTCTTGTTCATAGGCTGTGCTTTCTCTTGTCTTTGCAGTGGTGACTGGCGCTACATCTGGCATTGGGAAAAGCTATGCCCATGAGGTGAGCAAACTCTGCAAGGATCTTACACGCTTCCTATTAACGGGGACTGTCCATGCTTTCCAGAAAGGAAGAAAAGAAACAGCAAGCCTGTTGTGTAGAGTCACATTGCAATTTCTCTGTTTTGTGTTTCCACTGGCAAGGGGAACTCCTTGAAAGAATTGGAATAGATGATGGATTTTATTTCATCAATGGGCTTTATTTTATTTTTTTCCACTTTTTATTGGTTTTACCTTTCAATATGAACTGACCTGGACACCAAGGAGAAGGCTTTCTCTCGGTCCCACTTTCTTCACAGACATATGTGGTGGGAACAAGCTACAGGGTCTTTTCAGGGTCTTCTCCCAGGTGTTGCAATTCCCTCCTACAAGAGTTTGGGATGGCTCCCCCCTTGCTGGCCCACCGTTGGCAAGCAAAAACTTCTCTGTTTCTGCCAGGCTTTTAGGGAGTGTGCTTTTTTGCTGATTTAAAAATATATATATTTTAATTTTTTTGGTTTTTAATGACTTGTTCTAAATGGTTACAATTGTATGGGTTGTTTAATTGCATTGTAATACCCCGTGATAGGTTTACCTTAGGGTCACCATAAGACAGAAACGATTTGAAGGCACACATCAACAACAATAACGTGTTCTTATTTAAGATTTTGTCAGTACTTTTAACTCTGTTTTAATTTCTGGAAGCTGCCTCGAATGCCAGTATCACCTGAAATTTTACATCCAGTTCTGGGTGCCACAATTCAAGAAGGATGTCGACAAGCTGGAACATATTCAGAGAAGGGTGATCTAGATGGTCAAAGGTCTGGAAAACAAGCCTTATGAGGAACAGCTTAAGAAATAATGCAGCTTGGCACCACTTTAACTTTCACGGCCCCATGAAAGCTCTCTGAAAGAGAAGGTTAAATATCTTTTTAAAACAACACCTACACATCCCAGAATTCCATAGCATTGAGCCATGGCAGCTAAAGCGGTGTCAAGCTGGATTATTTCTGCAGTGTGGCAGCAGCCTTGGAGAAGAGAAGATTGAGAGGGGACATGATACCACCATCTTTAGATATCTGAGGGGATGTCATGTAGAGGAGGGAGCTAGCTTGCTTTCTGCTGCTCCAGAGATTATACAGTTGTCCCTCCATATCCATGGATTTGGTATCCACGGATTTAAGCGTTCACGGCTTGAAAATATTCTTTAAAAATAATAATCCAAAAAGCAAACCTTGATTTTGCCATCTTATATAAGGGACACAATTTTGCTATGCCATTGCATATAACAGGACTTGAGTATTCACCGATTTTGGTATCCATGGGGGGTCCTGGAGCCAAACCTCAGCAAATATGAAGGGACAACTGTAATACAAACCCAGTGGATTCTAATTATAAGGAAAAAGATTCTACCTAAAGAATTTCTAGGAAGAATTCCTTGACAGTAAGAAATGTTCGACAGTGGTCTCTTCATCTTTGAAAGTTTTTAAACAGTGGTTGGATGGGCATCTTTTAGGAGTGCCGTGGTTGTGCATTCCTGCATGGAGGGGGTTGGACTAAATGGTGTGTGTGTGTGTATGTATTATGTTGAGCCTTCCAGATTCCTCAACACTTTCTTTTTTTCCTTCTCAGCTTGCCAAGAGAGGTCTCAACGTGGTTCTTATCAGCCGCTCGATGGAAAAACTGAAGCAGGTGGCTACTGAAATTGGTAAGCAGAGACCCATGGACGGTGGAGGCCTGCTCTCAGAAATAAGCCTCCTTCTCGAGCTCTACTTATCGGTTTAATGAAGGTCGACTCCTGTATACATGGATTCTGTATCCACCGTTTCATGGATCCACGTCTGAAAAAAATTTTTTTGGACTGCCACTCCTAGAATCTGTCTGGGGGATTCTGGGAGGAACAATCCAAAAGGGCATCTTTCCCCATGCACTGGAAGTTCTAGCCTGCAGCATTTGGGGAAATAGGACCAAAGTCAGATCTTGTGCATTCAAGTCTCTTGTTGACTTATGGTGACCCCATGAATTTCCTAGGGTTTTCTTAGGCAAGGAATCTTCAGAGGGGGTTTGGCCAGTTCCTTCCTCTGAAATAGAGCCTACAGCACTTGGGATTCCTTGGCAGTCTTTCTGGGCTTGGGGAAGTTCTTTTTTTTGGACTGGGTGATTCTGGGAGTGACAGTACAAAAAGTCACCTTTCCTATCCTTTGGAAGTTCAGACAGGATCTGGTGCCTTTATGGTATTTAGGCACTGTGTGTGTGCATGCACATGCATGCATGTGTGTGCACGCACGCCTTGGGAAAGGTTCTTCTTTTTGGACTGCCACTCCCCGAATCTTTTGTTTCATGTTACCTGGGTCTCACCCTTTTGACCAGACTCCATGCCCCAGTTTTCCTCTGTGAAATGTTGGAGATTGTGTTTGCTTGAATACTGTGTGCTAGCATTTGGGTTTGTTCCTTTCTTCCTGGGGTGAAAAACAGCCACTTTTGCCAAGGCTGGCTACCTATTTTATGAGGAATTGAGGCATCCTTCTCTTTGTTTCCCAGAGGAACAGTATGGCCGAAGCACCAAGGTGATCCAGGTGGATTTCACTGGGGGCTCTGAAATCTACGAGTCCATTGAGGTTGCTCTGCAGGATTTGGAGATCGGCATTCTGGGTAAGTCTTAACCTTCTCTTCTCTTCTTGGTGTCATCTGTCTATCCCTTCCTTTCTCACCCTGAGGACTGGAGAAGAGCATCCAGGCCTTGAGAAATGGCAACTTTGATCAACATACCCTTGAGCTTCACCCTTTGTGCATCCATTGATTAGCTCACTTGATTTGGGGTGATGAGGGAGAAGTGGAGAATCCATGTCAAAATCCTCTCCTGTTCTTGGTCAATCTAACCATGTACCTTTTGGTCTTTCCACAGTGAACAATGTTGGCATGTCCCAGGAGAAGCCGGGAAATTTCCTGAGGACCCCAAATATTGACAAGGTGACTCCGTCTTTCCCATAAGGGTGGCTGGGACAGGTCTTCCTGCATGCCAGATACATACATCACATATGTTGTATGCTGCGTGTCTCCAAGTCATTTCCGACTTATGGCAACCTTCTCCCTAATACCTCACCCAACCCTCAAACCACTAAATCATGTTGAGTCTCTTCCTCGAATCTGACCTTGGTGACTCGTAGGATGTTCTTGGCAAGATTTCTTCAGAAAGGTTTGCTCTTGCCTTCCTCTGAGGCTGAGAGAGTATGACTTGCCCATACTGGTCACCCAATAAGTTCCCATGACTGGGATTCGAACCCTGCTCTCCCAGAGTCCTAGTCCAACACAGTACACTGGTTGTTGTGGTTTTCTGGGATTTCGCAAGAAATGGTTTGCTATGACCTTTCTCTGAGGCTGAGAGAGTGTGTGACTTGCCCCTTGTCACCCAGTAGGTTTTACATGACTGTGCAGGGATTTGAACCCTGATCTTATGGAGTCCCAATCCACTACTCAAGTCACTACAGCACCCTTGCCCTTGGGGCTTTCTTGGCAAGATTTCCTGAGAGAAGGTTTTCCTCTGCCTTTCCCTGAAGGCGAGAGAGTGTGACTTGCTTGAAGGTCACCCAGTGGGTTTCCATGGCTGAGCAGGGATTCGAACCTTGGTCTCCAGAGTCAGCATGCAAGCCGCTACACCACACTACTTCTGATCATAACATACATAATACTATTTTACCTTAATTTCTCCAGTAAACACAACAACATTTTTCCCCAAACCAAACAATATCCAGCTTTATACATTTTCAGACTACACTGTTATAGTGTTACTATTCCACTTTAACTGCTCTGGTTTCCTCCTGTGGAATTCTGGGGTTTGTAGTTTAATGAGGCCTAAGATCTCTCTGGCTGAGAGTTGTAAATGCCCCTCCCTAAACTGCAAATCCCAGGATTCCACAGGAGGCAGCCATAGCAAATAAAGTGGAATAGTAACACTATAACAGTGTAGTGTGAAAATCTCCAAAGCTACTTTAATAAATAAGGTACAATTAATCAATGGTATTCAGGTAGGACATGGATACGATCTGCAATGTTTTACAACAAGTTCCAACTCCCCGTCTTCTTGGACTACCGAAATGCATCACCCACCTGGAATAACAGAGTGTTCTCTACATCTTCTTTTCTTTTCTCTTTTAGTATATACATGACTTAGTGAATTGCAACATGCTTTCCGTTGTGAAGGTGGGTGGAATGGAACCAGCTTTCCCTGTTGTATGTATGAGCCAAAGAGACCGCTTGGCCTTCTTTGAGCATGATGGCTATTTTGTGGAATGAACGTTCAACACTGCAGTACAGTCAGCTCTCCACGTTTGCAGATTTAACTTTTGCAACCCTAGTGAGGCTGAGAGAGATTGCAAATAAGTGGTGAGGCTAGGAAGTCCCTATTTAAAAAGGCGTAGGGCAGCAGCGAAGGCGGTTGCCTGATGCTTGCTTTTGCCTTGCAAAGCAGCCCTGGTGCCTGAAAGGTACTGTGGTGGGTTGAATCCACAGATCATACTTTTTGTATGCATTAAATATGGGGGGGGGGACTAGAGATATTTGCAGTTTTCCCACTTTTGTGGGGATCCTGCGTCCATAACTCCACTGAATGCGGAGAGCCAACTGTAGTTTGTTTCTGTATGTAGCACCATCTGTATATAGCACCATAGTACCATAGCCCCTGGAGTGCATTGGGGTCTAATGGGGGGCTATTTTGGTTTTTTTAATGGTGGTGGGTTGCGGTCCCCCCAAGGTCTCCTAGGGGTCCATTGAGCCCCCCCCCCCAGGCTCCCACAGTTGTAGAGACTGAGAAGGAGAGAGCCGGCCTTGCCTCACCCACTTACTCTGTTTCCCTGCCCATCTTTTCTTTGCAGATGACGCAGATCATCCTTCCTCAGATGGTGGCCAGGTAGGAGACAAAGAGGGTCCCACATTGGGGGGAACCCTGCAGCCCTCTAGATGTTGTAGGACTGCAAGACTCATCAGTCCTAGCCACCATGGCCAGTGGTGAGGAGTACAACTACTTTCCAGCGACGCAGGATAGAGCAAAAGAAGCCATTTTTCCTTCAATCATAGGCAAATTACAGGCATCCAGGAGCAGACTTGACATTACAGGGAATGTGTGTTCTTTAAGGTTTATCTTCACCCCCCCTCCCACAGTGAGATTTCCTCAGAGATACCTGCTTTAGCAAACAGACTTGCCAATGAAGTCCATGTTTACCTTCCAATGACCAGTGAAGAAAATTGTGTGCTGACACAGACTTCTTTACCACTTGGGGGAGCAATTCTCCCCAAAAAGTGCTAAACGTGTGTGTGTGTGTGTGTGTGTGTGTGTGCATGCACATGACTTATGGAGACCCCATAAATATTGTGGGGTTTTCTTAGGCAAGGAATACTTAGCGGTGGTTTGCCAGTTGCTTCCTCCATCTAGTTAAACCCACAGATCTTCTAGTCCAGTGGCTCTTAACCTTTTCTTTACCAGGGTCCCCCTTTAAATATCTGTTTGTTGCTGCAGGCTCCCAAGACTTAATTCAAGATTTAAAACCCTAACAATAATAATATCAATACCTGATGATGATGATGATGCATTTACACCATGCATTAAACCTCCCCTCAGAGGCACTGGAGGGGGAGGGAAGACTTTCTCCTGCATCTTTCTGCAAGTTTGTGTTTGAGCAGATTGAATGGCAATGTGCAGGCCAAGCCAGCCAGCCTTTGCTTTGGCTCCTGTCATGTGGGCTGCACAGACATCAATCCTTCACAGACCACTTGAGAGGACATTGCAGACCCATGGGGGTCTCTGGACCCCAGGTTAAGAACCACTGCTTTTGTCCATGAAAGCTTATATCAGTCAACCTTCATATCCACAGATTCTGTATCCACAGTTTCACTTACCCACATCTGAGGGGAAAAGTGCTCTCTAGGCATTCCTAGGTCCTCCAATGTGATTATATGGTCAACTTCTGATTTTCATCTCATTGAAAATAATAGGGTTCCCAGTTTCAGGTATTCTTGGGGGAGCTTGGAACATATCCTCTATGGGGGATCTGTCTCATGATAAAACCAGTAGTCTTTAAGAAACCTCAAATCTCTGGGTAATTCATTTCTTTTGTGCCATAAACTATAGACAGCATTGCAACTGACTGCCCACACTTCAGAGGTGCGCATCATGGTATGTTCCAGCTGGCATGACATGAGCCATGATGTCCCCTTTTTCTCCCCTCATTGGTCACTCCTCCCAATTTTTTGAAGTAACAACAACCCATTTGGTGTGTCTGTGTTTACAGTTTTTGAAGCAGTACAAATGCAAAGAAACAAAAGTTGTGGGTTGTTGCTGTTTTTAAAGTGCCTGAAGCAGAGGCTTGGAAGTTTGCAGCTAAAGCTTTCCCCCAGTAATTACAGAGTAGAACTGCAGGTCCCATGGATTGCTCTGTTGTCTAGCCAAGAACAATTCCCAAGGAGAGCTAATTAGAGACCTCTGTGTAATTAGTTTCATAACCAGGCTGGAAAACAGGAGCTTGATTTTGTTAGCAGGCTCTGATACCAGATGTGATAAGGACTAGAGAAAAACAGGATAATAACATTGGATAAAAGAAATAGATAAATCTTTAAAGTTTCCAAGGGACTGCACCTCCCCTTGTGCTTCCGTCGCACGTTTTCCTATCACCATCTGGAAAGAGAAAGTGCTGGATTACAAGTGGACAATGATGTTGTCTAGAAATTTCTGCAATGCATTAACATGGCAGCATTGGGGACAGTCCAGATGTGGACTTGTATGGCTTAGTGGGAACTGGCCATCTTAATGCTCCACCGTGGCTCTCTTTGTAGGAAAAAGGGGATTGTCATCAACATTTCATCTTCAGCTGGCCAGAGACCCTGTCCGATGATTCTGATGTACAGCTCAAGCAAGGTGAGGGAAATGGAAGCCTCAGTCCAGAGGGCCAAACTACATGTTACACTCATTGGGTGGAAACAGCCCCATGTCACCTGCAGGGCGTTTGGGGGCAAAGCCTTTGATTTTTAAAATGCAGGAATGGGTACAGTGTGGCCCTCCAACGTCTCCTGAAGGGCTAATGTGGCCCCATAGCCTTCCACTGTTCCTCACCCCTGATTTAAATGGATCAGGGCACCCGATATGAGCAGGGCTCCCATATCTCAGGGCCTGGCTTCAGTTTGCTTCAGTTGGTCTTTGAGGTGCTTAAGGGAATGTTAATGAAGGTAGAGGCCTCCCCCATCTTTTCTTGGCCATGGGTGTGTGTGTGTGTGCTGAGGACACAACATTTTCCATTCCTGACCATCAACAGGGTTGGAATTCTCCCATCTGTCTCCAGCTATGTGTGTTGTGGGAACTACAGATTGGAAGGGAGTGTATGCCCCATGGCAGTGGGTAGCTTGAAGAGAGAATTTAAATTAAGTTCCCTCTTCAGCCTACCCGCTGCCATGGGCCATGTACTCCTTGATTTGCATGCGCTAATCCAAAAAAAATGTTTTTTTATCAGTTTTGAAATGTCTTGCCTTGGTCTCAGGAAATTTCTTGCAAAAGAACAAGCGAACACCGTGATACACTGACATGGTATATTTCATTCCCGATGATGCAGAGGGACTAGGGAATGGTTGTTTACCTTACAGGAGGCTGTACATGACAAACTGATGCCTAGACTTCAGTCAAAACTTCTGTTGAATTTGTTAGCTGGATGGAAGTTTCCCAGCATATGTGCTCTGCAGTAGTGATTTGGCAGCCTGGGCAAACTATATCAGAGTATATGAGCCCGTGGCTGCCATTTTCTTCAGATTCTGGTCTCTCTGGGTGGGGATAGAAAAGCATTTCTTTCTCTAGACAGCGTTGGATCCTAAATTCGCCAGCATGGCCTTCCAGTCTTTGTGTGCCTGGGAGAAGCAATTCCACTTCACGGGTGGTGCTTCAGCTTCTGCCTAGCACATTAATTGTCTTCTGGCTGAGACATCCACTACTATTTCTCACATTTCCCAGTCCTCCCAGAGCAGCTGGGGCTGGAGCTGGATTCATCACACCTATGGTGTCAGCGTGGAAACCAGTGGAAGAAGACTACCTACTACTTGGAATTCCCAGAGAGCTATAAAACATCGAGTAACATTTTCCTTGCTTTTCTTTCAGGTCTTTGTTGATTTCTTCTCACGAGCATTAGACATAGAATACAGGTCCAAAGGCATCATTGTGCAGGTACCGTGCAACTAAATTGCCCTTTCACATCCCCAGGTCTCAAAAGCACTGAGCAGCACAACTCAGTCTAATTTTCCTGGTCAAACCTTAATTTCCTGTGGAATGAGTCCTTCTCCCATCAGACTCTTGGGACCTGGAGAGCTGAGAACCTCCTCCTGTTCTTGATGCCCTCTGCAGTTTGTTCACACCATTGTGGCTCTCCTCCTCCTCTTCTTCATCTTTTCTTCCTCCCCTTCTTTTTCTTCCTCCTCCTCCTCTTCTTCTTCCTCCTTCTGTTCTTCTTCTCCATTCTTTTTCACCCCCTCCTCTTCTTCTTCATCATCTTCTTCCTCCTCCTCTTCTTTTCTCCCCCCTTTTTTCTTCCTCCTCCTCCTCTTCTTCTTCCTCCTTCTGTTCTTCTTCTCCCCCTCCTCCTCTTCTTCTTCATCGTCTTCCTCCTCCTCTTCTTCTTCCTCCTCCTCCTCCTTTTCCTCCTCTTCCTCTTTTTCTTCCTCCTCCTCCTTCTGTTCTTCTCCCCCCCTCCTCCTCTTCTTCATCATCTTCTTCCTCCTCCTCTTCTTTTCTTCCTCCCCTTCTTTTTCTTCCTCCTCCTCCTCTTGATGCCCTCTACAGTTTGTAGACACCATGGTGGCCTCCATATTCCAGTGTCCAAAGGCCTCACCCGGCTGCCCTTTCCCTCTGCAGTGTGTCCTGCCTATGTTTGTCGACACCAATATGACCAGCACTGTGTCCACCCAATTCCTGAAGATGTCTCCAGAGGTCTATGCACACAAGGCCTTGAACACTGTGGGCTTCACCAAGAGAACTACCGGCTGCCTCAGCCACACCTTGCAGGTAAGCCTGGAGGGAGGTTGAAGAAGGCATGGGCTGCAGGAACCCTCACTTTTCTGCCCCGTGAAACCCTTTGGCAGTCCCCCAACACCCTCCCAATTCTTTAAAAGATTAGTTGAGATTTTGGGGTGAACTTCTGCCTGAAGACCACACCAACCACCCCTAAACACCCCCTGATTTGCCTTTCCCCACTCTGTACAACAATTACTCACATTTTAACTTAGCTGAATTGGATGCCACTGATTTTTCTTTGGAAAAATTCCTATGTGCAATAAAGCAATATTTCTCCTTTACTAAAAAGAAAACAAAATGACACCCCATTTTATCACCTTAGCGCTCGCTTGCTAAGGCAAAAATCCAACATGGCAGCTTCGGGCGCTTGCCTTGTTAACAAGCCCCACTCATCCAGCCAATTAGCTTTGCACTTTTTCTCCTATGGGAATGCAATTCAAAGCGAATCAAGCAGGACTGCGCATTCCCCTCACTGTTTTTTTCTTTTCTTCTCATTTGATATTTATTGAGTTTTTCATCCATAACGACAATACATTTTAAAAAGTACCGGTTCTCACATCCTCATTTTGTACATTATCATTTTCTTACTTATCTAACATAAATATGCTTTGTATATTATGCCTCGTTTATACCCTATAGTTTCATTGATATTCCGATTATTATTTCTTTATACACCAATAAGCAAAGAGTTTAAAAAAAACTCTTGGAAAAGCTGTGAAAACTTTCTTTCAGATGTTTTTGGCCCCCCTCTTCCGAATACGGCGAAACTTTCCTCGCCTTCCATGAGGTGTATTTTCGCCATGTAGACGGCCCCTCAGTTAACCCTCTCCTCTCCTTGGCTTCTGTTTCAGTTTTCCGTGTTGAACGGGCTGTTTCCAATCCAACTGCAAACATACTCTGTTGGATCTCTCATGTATCGCTATGCAATGAGGAAAGTTTTTAAATAATACCATCTCACCTTTCTGAAGATTTCCCAAAAGGAGCCAGACCGTGGCCAGAACTGGATCACAAGTTTTAAACTGGACCCCAAATCCTATGCTATGAAAAGATGTATGTGACTGGATTTAACTCCATGATTCTATGAATTGTTGTTGTTGTTGTTGTTAATAAAACCTTCATATGGGGCTCCTTCAGAGGAAGGAAATGTATTGAGAGGTTGTGGTATTTGTTGCTATAGTTCTCTGTTGTTGTTTTGTTTTTAAAATATCCAAATGGTACTTCTTGTTGTCCCTGATTATTTTTTGGTGATTTCTCACACTTGCTGCAATGTTTTATTCCCAGCCTGGAGTGGATTTCTTCTTAATCCCAAAACATATTGGAACACAGCCATCAAAATAGGCCTCCTGCTGTCTCTTTCCAGACTCCTTGCTGACTGAAGGCCTTTAATCCTTGTGTGTCAGGGAGGAAGGGACATGATGGATAAAATTAATAATAATAATAATAATAATAATAATAATAGTCATAATAATAATTTCTTACCCACCTCTCCCCATGGACTGAGGTGGGGAACAACACATCCACACAAAAACAATTAATATCAATTAATATCAATTAAAATCTCTCTCTCTTTGGCTTTTCTTCGCAAACGAAGATTCAGGAAAGACTCATCCCGCACTTTCTGCAAGCGCGTTGATGACTAAAAAGGCCAATCTGAGATAAACAAGTCCGGTTGCAGAAAGCACAGCAGAAGGTCTCCTTGGGTGATGTTTCCGGGTTGTAATTCTTTCTGTGTTGTCCTTTCTCTTCAAGACTTGTTCGGTGTGAGTTCTCAAATAAGGCTGCAGCATTGTGGATAGTGCGTCTCCATGCCTCCCGATGTGAGGCCAGGGTGGACCGTTGTTGGTGATCAATTTGGCCGAGCCTGAGATGTTGTTTCAGGGAGTACATCTTGATTAAAAATACATAAATACATCAAAACACACAGTATCAGTTTAAAAGAACAAATGAAACCAGTACATATTATAACAGTTTAAAATGCACAGATTTGTCTTTAATGCTCTTTTAAATTCAGACAATATATGCAATTGTTGAATCTCTTCTGGCAGGCCGTTCCACAATATTGGGGCGGCTGAAGAAAAAATCCTCTGGGTGACAGTTGCCAACCTCATCCTGGCTGACAAAAGCAAATGTCCCCCAGAGGACCTGAGTGTATGGTGCGAATTATATGGGAGAAGACGATCCTGTAGGTAACCTGAACCCAAACCATGTAGGGCTTTAAGGGGCTTACCGCACTTGCAAGAAAATGGCAAGGGAGCAGGAATGGTTTGTCTTCCATGCTGCCTTACCACATCATCATATTTTTGTTCCGGTCCTGTGAGGGACCGAGGTAAAGCCATGCCTTTTTGCTAACCAGAAAAACCCATTTACAAAAAGATGTGGTTTTACCTCGGTCCCCCATGAAACCGGAACGAAAGAACGCTGGAAGAATGGCGACGTCATGCGGCAAGGCAGCACAAAAGATGGAACATTCCTGCTGCCTTGCCACTTTTCTTTGGAGTGTGGTAAGATTCAACTTATAGTCCTAAGCTTTTGCAAAAGGCATTAGCAGCCAAGGATGAGAAGATCCCACCTGGGATTGTTAGCTTGCCACTACCCACGCCAGACTATCCTCATTTCCACTGCAGTAAAATGGAAAGTTGGACTTAACCACAAAGTTCCTTTTTTCAGCAGTGGAATGGAGGGTAATGTGGCCCACCCTTGTGTTCACATACACTGTGGTGGTGACGAAGTTGGGACTTTCTGTTCCTGTTCTTTGTTAGCATAGGTTAGAGTATTAGGGTATTTTTTTTTTGGTGTTAATTACTATTTTTGAGTTTTATGTTGCCATGGAACTTATTTGGCCTGAAACTGGCAGAAGGGGGCTGCTTTCCTGACAGGAAACATTGACTTGGGCGGCCTTGCCTTCTGGAGCAGGAAAAGAAATAAGCTCCATTCCACGGCTGGAAAAAGGACATTCATGGTAAGTCCAGCTTTCCTTTTCTTCTGCACAGAAAAATCCTCCAGAGCACTCCGGGCTGTTTGAATACTGGGGAAAAACCTGTGTGAAAGTCTTGCTGCTCTGTTATATTTCCCAACTGTTGCTGTTAACTGCTCCCAAGTTGACTTTGACTCATGGCGACCCCATGGATGAGACATCTCAAGACCCCCTGTCCTCAAGCACCTTACTCAGGTTCAGGCCCATGGCCTCCTTGGTGGAGTCTATCCATCTGGTATGCGGCCTTTCTTTTTCCCTCCACCTTTCCTAGCATTATTGACTTTTCCAGCGAGCGGTGTCTTCTTATGATGTGACCGCAGTACAACAGCCTCCATTTAGGGGCTTACTGCACTCCAAAGAAAAGCGGCAAGGCGGCAGGAATGTTCTGCGTTTCTTTCTGCCTTATTGCATGATGTTGTCATTCTTCCGGCGTTCTTTCATTCTGGTCCCATGGGGGACCAAGCTAAAACCACGTCTTTTTGCTAACAGGTTTTTCTGGTTAGCAAAAAGTCACAGTTTTTCCTTGTTCCCTCATGGGACTAGAACAAAAAAAAAATGCTGATGCCATGCAATAAGGCAGCAGGAAAGACAGAACGTTCCTGCTCCCTTTTCTTTTTCTTTGGAGTGTGGTAAGCCCCTTAGGCATCGTGGCTTTTAGGGCGAGTTCAGGCTTGATCTGTTTCAAGACCCATTTGTTAGTCTTTTTGGCTGTCGGCGGGATCCTCTGCACTCTTCGTTTGCGAAGAAAAGCCAGAGAGAGAGAGGATTGCCATCTGTCGGGGATGCTTTGATCGTGATTTCCTGCGTGGCAGGAGGGTTGGACTGGATGGCCCTCATGGTCTCTTCCAACTCTGCAATTCTATGATTCTATGATTCTATGATTCTTCTCCAACATAACATTTCAAATGAGTGGGTTCTCTTTCTATCATCTTTCTTCACTGCCCATCTCTCACATCCATGCATAGAGATGGGAAAGATGATGGCTTTAGCAATCCTGACTTTAGTGCTCAGTTTTATATCTTTACATTTTATGATCTTGTCTAGTTCTTTTATAGCTGCCCTTCCCATTCCTAGTCTTTTTCTGATGTCTCTATGATCTATGATTGATCCAAGAAATGGGAAGTCTTTTCACTATTTCAATTTCCTCATCATCTATTTTGAATTTGTGTAAATCCTCCATAGTCGTGATTTTTGTTGTCTTAATGTTCAGCATTAAGTCTGCTTTGGCACTTTCTTCTTTGACTTTATTTATTTATTTATTTAGGTATTTATACCCCGCTCTTCAGCCAAAGGCTATCAGAGCAGCTAACAAATTGTTTTAAGCAATAGCAATTTACACATCTACACGGCATTAAGCAGTTTCCAATGTGTGTTAGCTAATTGCCCCTTTAGCAGTTGCTCCAAGTCTGTGCTGTTTTTCCCAACTGTAAGGAAACTCATTTATTCACCTGGACATGAATAACAGAGAAGATTCTTTACATCCTGAAGCCCAATCAAGTTTGGCCGGAAAATATTTTTCTGCACTTCTTTAGGGATTGTTTACAAAAAGTGGAGAGAACAGTATGGTGACATTAATAATGACAAACAAGGCATAAAATGAAGGGAAACACTGTGCTGTATTGGTTTGGGTGTTGGACTGAGATTCTAGGGTCTGAATTTCTGCTTAGCTGTGGAAACACAATGGGTAGCCTTGGGCAAATCAGCTCTTTCAGCCTCAGAGGAAGGCAAGGGCAAACCTCCTCAGAAGACAACTCGCCAAGAAAACTCTATTTTTCAAATACGTGTGGTGTGGATGTGTGAGCGTTTGGCTAGGACTCACTGGAAAGCCATAGGTCCCATTTTGGGAGAAAGGCAGTATATACATGAAATAATAAATAAATAAATAAATAAATAAGGCAATGGCAACCACCTCTGGCTGCAGATCTGTTTCTGGGCCCCATTTGAAGTGCCAGTTATGACCCATTAAACCTTATACAACTTGGATCCAGGTTATCGGAAGGAACAGCTCTAAGATCTTTGGTTATTCATGGATTATTTGCTGCCACTTCTGCTGCTGACCTATGTAACTTTTTGGCTGCTCATGGGATCTGTCACCATTTTTAATAGGGATTGCAAGCCTTGTGAGACTGAGAGACACTGCGAATGCATGGTGAAGCTTATATATAAGAAGGACTTACCTATAAATTCCTATTAAAGATAGTGTAGGGCAGCAGCGGAGAAGCTGCCTGCTTCTGCCCTGCAAAGGAACTCCGCCACTTCAAAAGCATCTGCAGTTGGTTGAATCCACGGATCATACATTTTTATGTATTAAATATGTTTTGGGGGTAGCGATATTCATGGTTTTTCCACTTCCATGGGGGTCCTGTGCCCCTAACCCCAGTGAAAATGGAGTGCCAACTGTATTTCTTTAACATAGGTGTTCTTTTTTTACTGACATGTTTTTTCTGACCCATTTCTACCTGTTTGCTAAGTAAGCAAAGTATGAAGTGACAAATCAAAGACCACAAGAAGGAAGGAACAGGAGGCCTGCCAGCTTTCACGGCAGCGGCGGGGACGAAGGTGTGAAAACGAAACCTCCACGTGTCACTCCTTCGTTCTTCCTGTGACACTCGGAGGTGGCACCACAGCCGAGGAAGGGAAGCGAGAGCTGAGGGTAGAAGGAACCAAGCAGGTGCAAAGATAAGCTAACACACATTGGCTAACACACATTGGAAACTGCTTAATGCAGTGTAGATGTGTAAACTGCTATTGCTTAAACCAATTTGTAAGCCGCTCTGATAGCCTTTGTGGCTAAAGAGCGGGGTATAACTAACTAACTAACTAAATAAATAAAAAATAAGGAGATAAAAAGACAGCCAGCACGACAGAGTGCTCAACCATCTCACAAACAAGCACAGAGATTATTTAACTGTATTTAGCGCTTGCAAACAGCATCTTAAAAAATAATAACAATAATTCTAAAAACCCAAAGGCCCAAATTCAGACTGAGTATGCAAACCTCCTACATATCAAGTGAGTCATCTATTATGTCTCTCTGAGCAAGGAAAAGAAACTCCGCTCCTCTTCAGAACAGAAGTTTCATTTTTCTTCCGCCAGACCGGTTTCTTTGAAGGGGCAATGTGGATAAAGAGTTCATCTCCTTTGGCCCAGCTCTTCTTATGTGTTTTGTAGTGAGACAATAGGTGGAGTAGGGCTGCTGCCATGCTGCAAAAATAATGCAGTTTGACAATGCTTTAACTGCCATGGCGCAATGCTATGGGATTCTGGGATTTGTAGGTTTGTGAGATGTTTAGCCTCCTCTGTCAGAGAGCTCTGGTGCGCCAAAAAACTATGAATCCCAGAATCCCATTGAATGGAACCATGATAGTTAAATTCGTGTGAAGTAATTCACATGAATTCTTGCTTATTTGGAAGTTGTGGTCACTTTCGGTTTTCATAGTTTATACAGGCAAAGATGGGGGTGGCATGGCCTCCAGATGATTAAAGCCAGGCAGGAGATGGGGGGGGGAGCAAGGAGGGGCTTATGGTGAGGCAAAAATAGACCATGGACTTTTTCAGACGAACCTAAAATTCAGAAGAAACTGTCAGGAGAGGAATGCAGCTGCTCCGCAGCAGGGGGCAGTTTCTGATGATGCCTTCCCTCTCCTATTATCCTGCGTGTTCCTTCCGTGTCGCATGGAAGGAAAAGGCACCACTTTTTATTCACGAAGAACTTCCGTGAATAAAAAGTAGCGCCTTTTCCTTCCATGCAACATGAAAAGAACACGGAGGGTAACGGGAGAGGGACGTTGTTGTCAGAAACTGCCCCCTGCCACGGAGCAGCTGCGTTCCTCTCCCGATGGCTTCTTCTGGATTTTAGGTTCGTCTGAAAAAGTCCCGTAAATAAAAGAACGATGGAGCGATCTGTCGGTTGCAGCATGCTCACACAGACACTCACACGCCATCCAAGTTCCCGATCGTCTTTCCTGCCCCCAAAGCCTTCCTTTGAAACAAACAGGAAGGGCTCAGAGCAGATTTCCCAAAGTGGGCTGCAAGCAGAAGAAGGGGCAAATGGCAGACTCGGTGGATTTCTCTCTCCAACCCCTCCGTCTATTCGGAGAAGGCACAATGGTCACGCCAACCAATCTGGATTCAGCTCTGCTCACGCTAATTCGAAAAGGTCGCTGCAAGTTCACACAGACATTTGCAAATGGTAAGTTCACACGACCAATAGTGCGCATTTTCGCGAACTTTATCAAAAAAGTTGGGAAAACTAGCGAAAGCTGATACAGCATGACTTAGGGGTTTTTCGCTCCCCCTCCGTCTGAAAAAGGCGCTGTGGCTTCGAAATGCGTGGGAGCTATCAGGATTTTGAGGATTTATTTTGCCGTGTAAACGGCCTCTGAAGTGTGGCAGCAGCCAAGATCTAACTTCCAAGAGCCTTGGTCAACAATAATCCCACTCGGTTTTGCACTTTTAGGGCAGTCGTGGCTTCCTTGATGGAGCCCATCCACTCGTGTTGTGGCCTTCCTCTTTTCCCACAGCTTTCCACTTTACCCAGCATGATCATTTCCCCACAGTGAGTCATGTCTTCTCATGATATGTCTGAAGCAAATGCTTATTTTCTGTCAAGTCAGCTGATAGTGACTCTGAATGAGAAGCCCAGCCATCACCAGCCCTGCTTAGATCTTGCAAAAACTCAGGAGAGCCGTGGCTTCCTTTATTGCCAAAATTGTCCTTCCTTCCTTTATTCCAAGCTACCTGTAGTGGATGGAGTCAACCCACCTCTTTTCCTATTGCCTTCCACTTTACTGAGCTTAACCATCTTTTCTCATGAGCCATGTCATCTCATGATGTCCAAAATATTCTCTTTTGCAGTTGGCCACTTTCTGTTAAAACACAGGGGGTCCGTAACAGAAAAACATCTGGCAACCCTTGAACTCGTGTTATGAGGAAGCAGTTTGTCAACTTTTGCTGTGCACATATGCAAATTGTTCCTGTTTACTCTGGTTTCTCCCCCTCCCCGCCACCCTTTTGAGGCATACCCTGGATTCCTCTTGCCATACTTGATTTCTAAAACGAGAGGGGTTGACTCTCAGTGGCTAGTCGGAGGACATTCTGCCTCTACTTCTGCCCAGCAAATCCTTAAGCCATGAACTCCACAAGCGCATAGGTTGGCATAGTGGCAAGTCATTGCTGAGAAGAGAGAGAAGGACCCTCTGCACATGGGCAGATGCACCCATCTTGCTTCTTACTCCACATGTCTCTGGGTTGGGCTTTGCTGTGCATAAAATAAGCCCCCGTGCTTGTCCTTCAGAACTGGGGGGCAGACGTTCAGTCCTCCCCTCTATACTATACAGTTGGCTAAAAAACCTCAGAAGACTTCCTGCCTTCACAGAAAAAGGCTGTCTAGCCCAGATCAAAGGCTTCATTCAATGCGCCTCGGATCCTTCCCTCTGCACATCTCAGCTCCGGTGCCTCACGGAAACAGATCAGTTCGTGCAATGGTGAGTTCCAGCAACGATTGGAGAACAGGGTCTCTTTTACACCACCCAGTTATAGCGCTCCATCCTACCGAATCCTGGGATCTGCAGTTTAGGAAGGGGGGCATTCAGAATTCTCTGCCAGGGAGCTCTAGAGCCTCCAAAAACTACGTATCCCAAGATTCTATAGTTAAATCACCGTGCTATAATTGTGTAGTGTGGAAGAGACCTAAAAAATGGAGGTGGTTGAAGCAGCAATGTCACTTTCAGCCCAGTTTTCCTCTTCCGATCGGATGCATGGATTATACTGCGTTAGCCTTCTTGGTGGTTGCTCCCAAGTCAGCATCTGCCTCCCACCATGGGGGGCTTTTTTCTACCCCTTTTCTGGTCTCTTTCCACTGAACGGCAAAGACCTTTTCATTTAGGCAGGCCTTTGGCTCCTAACTTTTTGTGGCAGAAGTGTCTCTTAATGGGTTGTGTGGCCCTTTTGTCCTTTTTATTACTTTGTTTCAGTGTGTTTTAAAAACTTGTTTTAGCTTAGTGTTTTTAATAAAATTGTTTATTTAATGGGGTATTTTGTAATTAAAAAAATATTGTATCAAATAGGTTGTAGCTGCACTTTTTTTAACTCATTGTAAGCGGCCTTAGGTCCTGTACAAGGGAAAAGGCAGGATATAAATTAAATGAATAATCTATTAAATAAATACAGGGTTTTGTAAAGAGTGCATCCAGAAAGAGCTTATATAAAGGCTAAAATAATAAAAGGTGTGGGTGGGTGGAAGTGGTCTTTTCTCATCAGTTCTCATGGACTGGAGTCCACAGGCACTGATGCTATAAGACGTTGTGGTTGCTATGATTTATGGCAATCTTCTCTTAGGGTTTTCTTGGCCAGATTTCTTTGGAGGATGCTTGCCGCCAGTCATTGAATTGGAAGGGACTGCAAAGGCCATCTAGTCTGACCCTTGCCAGTCAAGAGAAAGACAAGAGAAGTTCAAAGAGGGCCTGATTGCTGTGGCAGCTCAAAACTGGGTGTCTTAGAACAAAGTGATGCCATGGATATTTGCTGAACAAATAGCTTGACAATTGGACCAGGACTCTGCAAACCACTGACCACAATTAAAAGCTGCATTCTTTGCTGAACTAAGTTCACACACACCAGGGGCCTTACTTGGATAAACCAATCAATATTTAGCTTTTAGCATCATTGTTTAGATGTAGGCGTGATTGACATGATGCGGAGTTAAGAATCTTGAAGGAGCATTATTTCAAGACATAGCCCCTGGTCTATAAACAAGAGCTACAAGCAGCATAGCACATGGCATGATATGCAACTTCATTAGGGAGAAAAGCTGCACTTATCTCAAGGGAAGATTACACGGGAGTAAAAGATGCGCAGGAGGGGAGGGTGGAGGTGCTGCTGTAGACCCATATTGAGAAGAAGATGTCCCAACATTTCCTGAAAGACATATTTGTGCATGTGTGTTGCAGACTTTCTGTTCTTGACTTGAACTCAAAGCTGATTCATTGTAGGACTTCTGCTCCAGAGGGAGAAAAGAAATTAGTGATGTAAGGGTACATTTTGAAGGGCAAGGCCTGCATCACCCCAGTCTCTATGCCATTGGCTCTTAACCTTTTCTTTACCAGGACCCCCTTTAAATATCTTTTGTTGCTCTGGACCCCCAAGATTTAACTCAAGATTTAGAACCCTAATAATAATATCAATAATACATGATGATGATGATAATGCAATTACACCATCCATTAAACCTTCCCTCAGAGGCACTGGAGGGGAGGGAAGACTTTTCCCCTGCTTCTTCCTGCAAATTTGTGGCTAGAGCAGATTGAATGGCAATGCACAGGCCAAGCCTGCCAGCCAGCCTTTGCTTTGGCTCCTGTCATGTGGGCCAAGCAGCCTTCAAGCCTCCATGCACCCCCTGTGAGGACGTTGCGGCCACCTGGGGGTCTGCGGACCACTGCTTAAGAACCACTGCTCTAGGGCAACCCCCTTTTTGTAGAGCCCCAAAGCAGCATCTTCAGCTGTGCTGTGCTTACTCATCCCTCAAATGTCTCTCTTCACAGGTTTGCTAGGATGTGGTGGTGTTTTCAAAACTTTCAAAACCACCCTCACCAGAAACAGCGGTAACAGGGGTGGGGTGGAGGATCACTTCATATGTACATGCAGGCCACAGAAAACTACGTCTTTTTCTCTTTCTAGTGTCCCTTCTTTAAGCTTCTTAAGGACTTCTCTGAATTAGTGGGGCCTGGGAGGAGACACCACAAGTGAAGAAGAAAATCCCTTAATTCAGACAAGAGTACGGAGCCTGGTAGAGTGCAGCAGGGGCAGAACTTAGCGGCAAAATGTTCTGTTTGGACCTGCGGTTGGCGCGACTGCCAGTTATATGGAGCGGAGCCTGTGCTCTAGCATGAGCGTGCGTCATAGGCAGAGCTCGGAAAAGTTGGGACTGTGACACCCACAATCTCCCAGCAAAAGTGGGGAATTCTGGAAGCTGTTGTTTTAAAAAATAAAATTTCCACATCCTGGTACGGAACATGGCCAAAAGGATGTGGCCAGGCAACAAGAGGGTAAAAATTACTAATGCAGAAGAGCACATGAAACTACTATTTTAAGCAGAGAAATTGTGGAATTTATATACTTAGTTTAGGAAAGCCTGAACCTACTGGGAAGAGCAAGACTTCTTCTCCTCTCCTCTCTTCTCCTCTAGCTGGGTGCGCACTACTTTGTGCATTCAACTCCATTTGCAGCAATTGAAGGGAGCCAGGACAAAGGCGGAGGAGAGAGAAACCAGGACGTTTGAAATGCAGCTCAGAAAGTGGGATGACAGAGAATTAACTGGGGCTGTTTCTGCCAATCCAGACAGTTTAAAAACATTCTGCTTTAAAAACTTTCAATGAAGGAGAGCTGAGCATGCTCTGAAGCTGTCCACTCCCCACCCCATCACATAGCTCTAACCACCTGGAAAGTCTTCTTGGTTTGAGTCCTACCCTCTCCACCATATATTTCACCCTTTCCTTTTCCTTTCTTTTTAGGATCGAAATGAAATCACTGTCCTGTCTGGAGGGGATTTTCTCGACCTTCTGGAAAACTCCTCCTACGGCTACGATTACAGTAACGGCAGCGATGCCTGCTGTGAAGATGAACTCTGCAACATCAACCCTGTCCAGGCCTTTGCTGGCAGGTTCCTGCCCACGTTCTACATCCTGATTTGCCTCCTGGGCCTGTGGGGAAATGGGATGGTGATCGTGGTCTTACTTCGCACCAAGGAAGCTCTAACCGGGACGGACGTGTTCATTTTCAACCTGGCCATTGCAGATATCCTCCTGGTGGTCACGCTTCCCTTCTGGGCGGTCCAGGAAGTGCACGGCTGGGTCTTTGGGATCTTCTTGTGCCAAGTGGTGGGTGGCATCTTCAAAATCAACTTCTACGCCAGCATCTTCTTCTTGGTTTGCATCAGTCTGGACCGGTACCTCTCCATCGTTTACGTCATCCGCCTGTACAAACGGAGCAAGACCTCCGTCATCTACCTCACCGCCTTGGTGGTTTGGATTTCTTGCATCCTTCTCACCTTGCCAGATTTCATGTACTTAACAGCTGATTTTGATTCCCGCCAAAACACCGCCTCCTGCTCCCTCAGCTTCCCTTCCGGCTCGGCCAAGCACTGGAAGATCGGCTTAAACCTCTTCAACCAGGTGGCCGCTTTCTTCCTGCCCCTTGTAGCGATGGGCTACTGCTACACCCACATCATCTTCACCCTCCTGCTCTCCAAAGGATTCCAGAAACACAAGGCCCTCCGAGTCATCTTGGCCGTGGTGGCCGCCTTCTTCCTCTGCTGGTCACCTTATCACCTTGTCCAATGCATCAACATCCTAATCGAACTAGAAGTCCTTGAACCAGATTGTATGTGGGAAGAGAAGTTGGACATGGCTAGCATTGTCACCACAAGCCTGGGCTTCTTCCACTGCTGCCTCAACCCGCTGCTCTACGCGTTCGTCGGCATCAAATTTCGGAACAGATACCTTGAACTTCTCGAAAAGTTTGGCTGTGTGAGCCACACGTTTGTGACCAGACACGCCAAGGGCTCGGCCCACCGAAAGGATTCGACTTGGTCCGAAAGCACCGAGGCTACTTACTCGGGAGGGCTCTAGGGATCTGGTGGGCATTTCGTGAAAAAAACACCTTCCATTCAGAATTTTTGTGGAAAGCCACCTTCTGCTCTGGGTTTCACTCTGAACTTCAGAGGACCACATCCAAGGTGCTGAACCTTATACCTAAGATAGGTTCAGCTCCTTGGCTGGCTCCTGGGAAGTTCAGACAAAAACACAGAGTGGTTTATCCTCTCCAACTAATGTGGAATCCATGAGCTGCCGGTATGGCTTTAAAGAACGGGAGCCGTGAATCATAGAATCCTAAAGTTGGAAGAGACCACAAGGGCCATCCAGTCCAACCCTCTGCCATGCAGGAACACACAGGGTTTTCAGTCATCTGGGGGGATGTGTAGGCCAGAAGGAAAAAAAATACAGATAATGGGAAGATCCTTCCAGCCAAGGGAGAAAAGGTCTTCACACCATCTTGTGGACAGTGCCAGAAATTACAGTGACTAAAGAAGGTTCCAAAGACTGCAAAATCGCATTGCTGAGATACGCTGGCGTAAGTTGGGAATCTCTCTGCCTTTTCTTCGCAAACGAAGATTCAGGAAGGACTCATCCCGCGTTTTCTGCAAGTGCGCTGATGACTGAAAAGGCCAATCCGAGATAAACAAGTCCGGTTGCAGAAAGCCCAGCAGACGGTCTCCTTGGGTGATGTTTCCGGGTTGTGATTCTTTCTGCGCTGTCGTTTCTCTTCAAGACTTGTTCGGCGTGAGTTCTCAAATAAGGCTGCAGCATTGTGGATAGTGCGTCTCCATGCCTCCCGATGTGAGGCCAGGACGGACCATTGTTGGTGATCAATTTGGCCGAGCCTGAGATGTTGTTTCAGGGAGTCTTTGTATCGCTTTTTTGGAATACACGCATGCATATCCTGCTTGGACAGAGTGGAAGGGGCCATTTCTTTGCCCTTTTTGTATAATCCCAAAATGTGCCTCTTTCAGCAACTGTCAAGCTTCATGGGATGCTGTTAACGCATACCTGTCCAACATTTCACAGAGAAAAATCTGCCTAAGAGACAATTAGACTGCAGGAAGAGTTTAATCATGGTTCTTCATCTTCTGTCCTATCCAGAGCTTGGAAAAGTTCATTTCTGGATGACAACTCCCAGAATCCCCCAGCCAGCATGGCCAGTGACCATGCTAGCTGGGGAATTCTGGGAGTCGCAGTCCAAAAAGGAGCTTCTCCAAGTTCTGTTATCATCTGTATTGTACAATATTGTAATTTTTAGGCACCCCCACTGGCTGCCATTTTGTAAGAACGTGATGTTGATGACATGCAAAAAGTCTTCCCAGTGTCTGTAGCTAATCCAGTTTGCTCTTCATATATTTAGATTCTGGTCCTCTGAAGCTAGTTATATTGTCAGTTTCGAAAAACCCATTCCATACCTCCCAACATTTCCCAGGTGAAAACTGGGATACGTGGGACCAAGCAACATCAGCGTGTGGTCAAGACGGCAAAAGTTATGAATGAGAAAGAACAGATATACTAGGAGAGGCTGCAACAGTTTACTTTTGCCTAAGCCAACTGGGAAGGGCAGTATTCTGTCCCCTGCTGAGTTAATGGATTGCAAACTACTTTTGCGCCAAGAACTCAGTTTGCAGCAATGGAAGTCAGCTGAGGATGAAGAGGAAAAGTTGGAGGAGGAGAGAGAAACCGGGACATTTTAAAAGTGGCTGGAAAAGTGGGCAAACAGGACTGTCTTTTCCAAATCAGGTTGGTGGGAAGGGATGATACAGCCACTGAAAGGTTGGGAGAGGGAAAGATGGAAGATGGCTGAGCAGTGGGGATGCCTCCTATCCTCACTACAGTTATCCAGGGACAATGAGGGAAGAAGAATGAAAATGCAGGATCTCAGCCTGTTTTCTTAAATGTGTGAATGTGTATATATATACATTCACCAAAACGTCCTAGTGACCTTCTTCTGGTCTTACAGTGCAAAGAATGGCCTCTACCATGTGGGTGGGTTTCCAGGCTTGGAGTTTTCCACTGTCAACTAATGAGCTGTTTGTCTTTAGTTTCCTGGTTAAAATACTATCCCCCCCCCCACTATTTTCCTCGCAATTAGCATTATCAATTACTCCTGCTTTTTTTTTTAAATGAATTGTGTTTAGTGATTTTTTATTTTTTATTTTTATTTTGTAAATGATTTTTCCTCTCTAACTGCTATTTTAAAATTGTTGTTGGGTTATCTTTTAACAATGGGTTTTACTATACCTATATAATTTTTTTACTGTAAATGTGCTTAAAGTTTTTTAAAAAAAAATAATTTAAAAACAGCATAAAAATACTCTGAAATAAAATAAAAATATGCTGCTTTTATACAACCGGCCCTCTGTATCCACAGATTCTGCATCCAGGATTCAACCATCCACTGTTGCTCCCAGGTAGTCTCATTCTTTCTCTTTCTCTCTCACCCACCCACCCTATTTTCCAGTTTGGAAAGTAAGTCTTAGCTAAAGGGCCTGTTCCCAGATCAAGGTAAAAGAAGGAGATTATTACTTCTCGCTCACTTGGAGAGATGGGGTAAAGAATTTGCATCTAGCCGGGAGGTGGTTGCTGAGCAGAGTGGAGGGTGAGCTCTGGCACCAGAACAACTGCAAAGAAAGTAGAATGCTAAATAACTAAATACATAGACCTCCTGAAGGGTCTTTGTAAGTTGGAGCAACCAATCAATCAATTCATTGTAACAAGCTGCTGCTTGAGTAGGTGAGATAAAAATTTGCACCCAGCACTTTCCTCTTGCCTAATGCTGAACCCCTCCCCAAGTCAAGAATTTGCATGCTTTTCTCCCACCTGGAAATAACCCACAAAAACTAGAGACTCAGGGCTGGGTGCTTAGATCTGACCACCCTCTGTCTATCACATCTGAAAGGGGTCATATTGAAGAAAGTGAATCAGGCTGTATATGGGGTTGAGACAGAGTGAGTGTGAATGTGTGTGTGTATGAGAGAGAGAGACAGCTATCTGCTTTTAACTCATCCTCACCAATTTGTTAAGAGACGGCACGTCCCTTGGTCTAGGTCTAAAGTGTGACTCGAAACAGCTTGAACCACTGGCTGAAGTTCAACAGGCAAAGCCCTCTTTCTTGAAGCAAGCATCTCTTGCATTGCTTCGTCTGTCGGGAATGATTGATTGTTTATTCCTGCATGGCAGGGGGTTGGACTAGATGGCCCTTGGGGGTCTCTTCCAGTTCTATGATTCTATGAATTCTATGAACTCCTGTTGAACTTCTGCACTTGTAAAAGCAAACAGATGCTGCTTTCCCTACTTTCTTCTATAATCTTTTCCTTACCTGAGATCCCCTTTAAATGTATTTTGTTGCTGCAGACACCAAGACTTGACTCCAAATTTAAAATGCTAACAATAACAATGTAAAGTCGAAGGCTTCCACAGCCGGCATCCATAGATTTTCCATGGTTTTTTTCCAGGCTGTGAAGCCATGTTTTGGAATAGTTTCTTTCTGACGTTTCGCCTGCATCTGTGGCTGGCATCTTCAGGGAATGGTTGGGTAACTCAATCACACCATCCATTAAACCTTGCCTCAGAGGCACTTGAGGAGGGGGAGGGAAGACCTGCTTCTTCCTGCAAGTTTGTGGCTGGAGCAGATTGAATGGCAATGTGCAGGCCAAGCCAGCTTGCCTTTGGCTTTGGTCTGGCCACGCGGCAGCTCCACTGCAGGGAGAAGGTGGGCTGAGCAACCTTCAAGCCTTTGGGGACCCCCTGTGAGGACATTGCAGACTCCTGGGGGACCACAGGTTAAGAGCCACTATTCTGCACCTTTTAACACAGCAGCCTAGCATGTAGAAAATGTTTCCTGGTGGTGGAGACAAAGCAGCAATGGGGAGCAGTGGGGAAGGGGGGAACTTTCCCTGTTGAATAGCTGAAGCTCTGGCTGCCTGTCAAGGCCCAGGAGTAGGACGAAGAGGCTGAGGCAACCTTCGGTTGAGATCTGCATTACTTCCCCTTCTGGGATCATTTCACAAAGCGGCGGTTTCCTTTTGCCTTCTTGTCGGCAAGGTGGATGATGACTTGTTTCGCTTCCGCACTTGGGGGTGGCGGCAAGGGGTCAGGGAATGAAAGTGGAATACGGTAACCGTTCCCCATAACGTGGGCATCCAAAGGAATGGTTGAGTGGGAGCCGCAGAAGCAAAAATGACTACCTTTTCCTGGGATCTGGATTACACCGGTTTAGAGGTATGCCCTTTTCTTGTTCTGACTAGTACAGTTGTCCCTCCATATCCACGGATTTGGTATCCATGGATTTAAGTATTCACGGCTTGAAAATATTCTTAGAAAAATAATAATCCAAAAAGCAAACCTTGATTTTGCAATCTTATATCAGGGATACCATTTTGCTATGCCATTGCATATCACGGGATTTGAGTATTCATGGATTTTGGTATCTGCGGGGGGTCTTGGAACCAAACCCCAGAAAATATGAAGGGACAACTATAATACCATACCTTCCAACTGTCCCAATTCAGCAGGGGCAATCTTCATTAATCCTCTGCCATCCCACTTTTTTCAGCTGCTTTTAAAATGTTCCATTTTCTCTCTCTTTCTCTCCGCTTTCCCCTTTGTCCTCAGCTTCTTTCCATTGCTGCAAACTGAGCCCGAAATGCAAAAGTAGCTTTTACTCAATTAACTGAGCAGGCAGGGAGATGAGAGTTAATGGAGGGCAAAACTGCTTTGGTACTTTGAAAGCAGCTTGCAGCGATTGAAGTATGCTGAGGACAGAGGGGGAAAGCAGCAGGAAGAGAGAGAAACGGGGACATTTTAAAAGCAGCTGAAAACACGGGACAGCAGAGGATTAACAGGGACTGTCCCTGTAAAATTGGGACAGTTGGAGGGTATGCACTTTCCAGAGCTGCCTGCTCTCTGCTTTTCCTCTTTTTTTATTTTATATTTTGGCAGCAATAGAAAAAAGTTGACTCTTCTCTACCAGCAAGAGGGGAGCACTGGGAAATGTAGTTTTCCTATTGCCCCTCTCAAGGGGCAGCTTCAAACCGTGCAGAGCAATCTGGATATTAGAATTCCTCAACACAGAAAACAATGCAGCATTTTAATTAAACAAGTGGCAAAAATCCAGAGCAAGAAATCTCCAAAATGGGTTTTCTAGTTTGCTCCTAGTCCAACATTTGCAAGTTCCACCCAGAATTTCTGCTTCTCAAAACCAGGCCTTAAAAAACGACAGAACTCAAGGACTTTCATTCAGTTTGTTCAATGAATCTACTGTAGTCTAGTTGGAGGTAACTCATTGGATCAATGGGATTTCCCTATGTATTTGCTCATCATTGAACAACTGATCCAATGGAGCTACTCTTCCTGGATCTACTTTGGCTGCGTCTGCAATGATCTCCTCTGGCTGGGTTTACACTAATCGAAACAACAGGATTCAGACCTGGGACTTGTCATCCCGAAAAGTAACTTTGTTACTAGATCCACTCTTGCCCAAGGACTCGCCACTAACTCCCTTCCCTTTCTCCTTCCCAGTTTCCTACCGGTTACTCCGAAATCGACCCGAATGCTGCTCCCTGCACTCAGGATGAGGTCAGCGCCTTCGCCCGCTTTTTCGGCCCAGTCCTTTTCTCCGTGGCATTTGTAGTGGGGCTGGTTGGCAACGGGCTTGTCTTGGCCGTCTTGGGCAGCCACCGCTGCCCCTGGCTCTTTGCCGACTGCTACCTCTTCCAGCTAGCCGTAGCCGACCTCCTACTGGTCTTGACCCTCCCTTTTCGCGCCACGCAGTTCACCCAGCCCTGGGTCTTCGGGGAGTTCCTCTGCAAGCTGGTAGGGGCCCTATCCACCATGAACAGCTACAGCACCGCCTTCCTCTTGGCTTGCGTCAGCCTCGAGCGCTACCTGGTGATTGTCCATGCCTCCCAGGTCCACCAGCGCTTGACGCTTTCCCACATCTACCTGGCCTCCGCTCTGCTGTGGGCTGTGTGTATTGGACTCTCGGCCGTGGAGCTCCACTTCCGCACCGTCTCCTACACCCCCCAAGCTGGGGCCGTCACCTGCCATTTG
Source organism: Gambelia wislizenii (assembly GCA_030847615.1). Classification (NCBI taxonomy): domain Eukaryota; kingdom Metazoa; phylum Chordata; class Lepidosauria; order Squamata; family Crotaphytidae; genus Gambelia; species Gambelia wislizenii. Next base: position 38,270,567 of record JAUMIR010000010.1, read on the forward strand.
GGGTTCGGTGCCCAAGAAGCCGAATCCTGGCGGCTGGGTCTCCGTCTGGTCTCCTTCCTGTTTGGCTTCCTCTTCCCTCTCCTGGTGATGGCGTATTGCTACGGGTGGATCTTCACCAAGCTGCGCCAGGCTCGGTTCTTCTTCAGAGTGAAGGCCTTGCGTCTGCTGGCGGTCATCCTGCTTCTCTTCATCCTCTGCTGGGGTCCCTTCCACGGTTTCATCCTCGTGGACAGTTTACAACGCCTGGGCCACTTGGCCCGAGATTGCGCCCGGGAGAAAGTTCTGGACTTTGGCCTGCTCTTCACAGAAAGCCTGGGCCTCATTCACTCTTGCCTCAACCCCTTGGTTTATGCTTTCGTAGGGGTCAGGTTCCGAAGGGAGGTTTCCGGATTGTTCCGGAACTGGGAGCCATGCCGAGGACGCCCGGGAAGGTGCCCAAACCCGGAGCACAGTGGCCAAGCCACAGAGTTCAGCATCACCCAAGGCCCTGATTATTCCGTCATGATGTGAGAGTTGTGGCAGAGAGGCAACCCCAAATGGAGCGCCCTGTCTTCTTGCCAAAGAACAGAAGACTCGGAAGGAAAACTTACTTATTAGGAATGGGCTGATGCAGTACTAGAGTTCACTGGTAGAAAAGGCAAAATAGCTCACCAAACTACAAACACCAGGATTCCATAGGACAGAACTTACGTTGGGACAAGCAATTTGATATGAATCGCTTTCCCATAGGAGAGGAAGCGCAAATTGGCTGGGCGAGCACAGGTGATGGCAAGTGCCCGCTGCTCCCATGTTGGATTTTCGCCTTAGTGAGCAATGTTATCTTTTCTGTTAACTCAAAAAATCACTCTATTGCACCTTGGACATTTCTTTTTAAAGTTTGGTGGTGGCAAATTGAAGTAAGTACAAACATGAGTAAATCACTTGCAGATGCCATCTTGCATGCAAAGCTTATGGGGGCAAAACCACCATTGAGACACGTTGCAGCAGCTGCGAAATGCCATTATTGCGAGGCACTTTGGGTTTATTTGTTTTTTGCCTCGTATAGATATAGACAAGCCCATAAGCAAAGCTCTGCAGCCCAAATGCTGTATGGGTTTATTCAATACATTTAACAACTGAATCTTTAGCTGATGAATTGAAGCAGCACATTGTAACTGGTGGAGCTGCAAGCTCCAGCCTCACTTGTTCATTAAAAAAAAATGCTTAGACTACTTAGTTTCAGTGTTACTGTTGCTAGGAATTAAAACTATTGACTGTCTTTTCCTTCTAAAAATGGACAAGATTCTGCTTTGCTGCAGCGTAGCATAAATAATCACTTGTGGAGTTGCATCCTGTTTATGTTGTTGCCTTCAAGTTATTCCTGACTTATGGCAACCCTGAGGCGAACCTATTTTTATTGGTCAGATTTCCTCAGAGCAGGTTTGCCACCGTGGCCTTCCTCTGAGGCTGAGAGAGTGTGACTTGCCCAAGGCCACCCAGTGGGTTTCCATGGCTGAGCAGGGATTCAAAACCTGGTCTTAGTCCAACACTGAAACCACTACACTAGTTGGCTCTAAAATAGTAGGGTTTTATGGACAAGATTTATTCAGAGAATATTGCCAATTGTAAATCTGAATATTGCCAACTGTAATGCCAGGAGACATGGTTGAAGACAAAGCCTTGTTTCTTTTCTTTCTCTCCCCCTCCCCATGTGTCTTCATCATAGTTGTGTGTCTTCATCATAGTTGTGAGGTGAAAGTAAGAGGCATCAGGGTTCCAGTCTTGTGACAGCATTGCAGGTAGTTGCAAAACAGCAAAAAAATTGCAACCCTCATCACTCTTACGGGAATTACCTTACCAATGATTTCCTGCCTTGGGGAGAGGAAGTTGCTTTGCACATAATTTTACCCCTGAGAAGCAGGTCATGCCAGTAGTGCACCTTGCGGGGGACGGATCCCTGTGGTTGGAGGTACTAGTTTCAAACCACTAGCGGCTTAGCATCAGCATTGGTTCAGTTCCACCACCCAGGCGGGAGCTTTGCTGATGATTGACTCTCCCCGCTTTGGAGCTGGTTTACTTGGAGCTCCGAATAGGTCCTGCTCTTTGAAACCACTGCCATCATGTTGTCTCGTGGTAGGGCTGTTTCATGAAGCAAATGTCCCACTTCTCCCCTTGTAGGGCCAGCCCTGGTGATAAATGAGCAGGAATTGTATGGCACGGGGGATTAAAAGCTGTGCTCATTTCTTTTGTGAAGTTGAAGGCTTTCACGGCCGGCATCCATAGATTTTCCTTGGGTTTTTTCAGGCTATGAGGCCATGTTCTGGAAGAGAAATCTGAAGATGCCAGCCACAGATGCAGGCGAAACGTCAGAAGTAAACTCTTCCAGAACATGGCCTCACAGCCCAGAAAAAACCACATTTCTTTTCTTCACCATTGAGCAACACGGGCGGGGATTCTTCCTCTACGGCGTCTACCTTCTCCTCTCCTGTAGGAATAATCTTACTCATGCACCCTCTTCCCTCCCATGGCCACGCAGTGACTGATGGAGAGTTTGAGATGGCTGAGAAGCACCTGGCTTTGTGACTACATACCCTCCAATTGTCCCAATCTGGCAGGAACAGTCCTGATTAATCCTGTGTCATCCCACTTTTGCCATTGCTTTTAAAATGTCCCAGTTTCTCTCTTCACCTCCCAATTTCCCCCTTTATCCTCAGCTTACTCCAATTGCTGCAAACTACGTTCAAAGTGCAAAAGGACTGTGCACTCTATTAACTCCGCAGCGGGGAGAGAAGAGGAGGGAGTTGAACCTTGCACTTCCCAGTAGACTCAGGCAAAAGCAAACTGCTACAGCCTTTCCTATCTTGTCCGCTCTTCCTCATTCATAACTTTTCCCATCTTGACTACACTCTGATGTTCCTTGGCTGTGCATGTCTTGGTTTTAATCTGTGAAATCTTGGAGGGCATCCAATATTTCTGCCCATACACAAGGCAGCTGTCTACTGTGGATCATACCTCCATGGCCTTTTAGGGGCCAGAGAAGGGTGTGAAGTGTCTGGACAGTGTTGGGTTGCACATCAGTAGATGGGAGGAAAGAGCAGCTATTGCTTTTCCAGATCTCCACTGCGTGTCCTTATTTTCATCTGTGACATATTGGAGGGTATGTGACTGTAGTAGATTACAGCGACATCATCTTCCAGGACTTTTGGAGGACACTGGGAAAGTCCTAAAAGATGCCTCCATCATTGTGTGTACAGTTGCATAGCCAGAGCCTCTCATACCCTTCTTGTCATCATAGCTAATGGTCAGAAACGATGGGTGTTGTAGTCAGATATCAGAAGGGACACATGTCCCCACTCCTGCTTTATATGGTCTGCTCTGAATACTGATGTTTCATCCACTGGAATTCTGTTGTTGATGTACATGCATGTAACCCAGAGTCAATGTGTGCCTATACTGTATTTCTTTTTGGGTGTGAAGCAAGGAGCTATTTGGTAGCCCTGGTTCACTGTCTTAAACTCCCTCCCCAGGCAGCCATCAACCTCAAGGCAAGGAATATGCTTCTGTTTGCTGGCTCAGGATGGGGAAGGGAGAGGACTCAGGAGCCAAAGAAGCAGCTGGTCTCAGCTGGAATGGGGAAAGAAATGGGAGTACTCTCCTAGACCCAAGTTGTTCCAAGATGAAGTGCACCCCCATTTCTCTTCCCCTCACAGCTAAGCCCAGCCAGTGCTTCGTCTACCCCCTCAACAGTAAATAGCAGTAACAGTGTTCCCTCTCCGCAAGGGCTTCACAAATATAGATTTTCCTTGGTTTTTTTCCGGGCTGTGAGGCCGTGTTCTGGAATAGTTTCTTTCTGACATTTCATCTGCATCTGTGGCTGGCATCCTCAGAGAACCAGCCACAGATGCAGGTGAAACATCAGAAAGAAACTCTTCCAGAACACGGCCTCATAGCCTGGAAAAAACTCAAGGAAAATCTATGGATGCCGGCCGTGAAAGCCTTTGGCTTGACAAGTGCTTGGTGGAGACGTGTGGAGATACAGGTGTGGAGCATTATGTGGAATGCAGGGCCTCTGCCTCTATTAGGCAGAATATGGATTTCCCTGAAGATGCTTTTCCAGCTCTCAACAAATATATTTTTTAGTCTGAGGGTCTCTGGAACTGCAAGGGGTTTTGGATGCGGAAGGGTCAACAGCCCCTCCAATCTCTATCCTCATATTTAAGCATATCTGCACATGGTACAGCCCACAATGGGTGTCGTGTCAATCCTGCCAACATTGCCCACTCCTGCTCTCTACCCTCAAGTAAATAAATCAACCAGCATTGGGGTACACCCCATCTACCCCCCAATAAATAAATAAACTGGCAGGCAGTATTCTGCGGTGTGTTATATATCCCCACTGCTTCTTTCTTCCTCATTGAGCTTCTCCCCTACAAAACCATTACAATTAAATAAAATGATTTAACTGGTGTGGTTCCCTTGCCTTTTAAAAAATAAAAATAAAGAGACAGAATCTTGGGAGTTGTAGTTTTGTGACATCTCTCAGTCTTCCACATAGCACTGTATTTCCCATGGTACCCTGGAGATGAGGGAATAACCATGACCAAGCCTAGGTTGCAAATTATTTGGGATGCCATCCATTTCCCTTCTTTATTTTCAATGGAAAGTTTTGTTTTTATTCCAAGGAAGACCACCGGAAGGGGCATTTCTCCTGGGAAAGAGGGTGTCATTTCCCCCTTCAAAATGAACCCCGAAGGTGATCTCAGTTGTTGGCCAGAACATCTTCTATCCAGGCTCTGTAGTTACACACCGGAGTGTAAACCCCAGGGTAGTTTTTCTCAGCACATCCGATCCCCCAAGAAACGACACCAGTCAGTTTTCCATCACACACCAACGGCCCACCGGAGTCTCCCTGCAGTTGAGAATGGACAAGATTAAAAACACGGGCCACAATTCTCTATCATGGTTTATATTGCACTAGTGTGCCAGCTGTGCCCATTCCTTGAGACATCAGATCTAGCTATAGTGACACATGCCTCGGTGACATCCCATTTGGACTACTGTAATGCACTCTACATGGGGCTGCCTTTGGAAACTGTTCAGAAATTTCGGCAGGTCCAGAATGCTGTGGCCAGAACGCTGACCAGGGCCAGTTATAGGGAGCATATAACTCCTGTGTTAAAACAGCTTCACTGGCTACTGGTTCATTTTTGGGCACCACTCAAAGTGCTGGTCATGGCCTATAAAGCCCTAAATGGCAGATGCAGCCTAAGTTGTGTATTCCTCCATGGCAGGGAGTTGGACTAGATGGCCCTTGGGGTACCCTCCAGCTTTAAGGTTCTATTATTCTGTTGGATGGGCCTACAGCAGGACCAGGCCTCTCACTTCTACCCCCCATCCTCCCACCTGTTCCAGTTCACCCATTCTCTCTGTTACCTGGCAGGAGTCCTTGCCTCCCTCGATGTAGCCGGCACAGAACATGTTCGAAGTGATGCGGCCAGGATAGGAGGCATGGCAGGTGGAGGCCGATAGAATGGGGACATTCAGGCATTGCAAGGCATCCGGGTACTCAACTGGAAGGAACAAAGACCCACCTCAGGTGAAAGCACACACGCAATGTCAAAAGACTTCCGGGATAAGGTAGAACCTACATTGGCTGAAGTCCCGCATGTGAGCCCAGGGCATAATGCTCTGCATGCGCCTCTCCTCATCTCTTCTCCTGCAGCAGCTGTTACTGCTGAAGCCATTAAATGGTCATGGACACAGGGAGGGTCAAAGATGCAATTCTTCAATGAGTCTTTTCTCAAAGATAGCAATGAGGAATTTCAGCAATTTTCTTCCCGCAGGGAGAAAGTCTTTGAAAAACACTCTGCTTTCGAAAGCTATTTGCAATTTGGGCAAAATTTACATGTGATTGTTTTGTCAGAAGATGGCATTTTCTGCATAGAAAATGGCATTTTCTGAGTGGAAAATAATATTTCAATGCAGAGATAATAATACTTAGTGTAACAGGACACCAGCAAGTGTGTCCCAATGCACATGGGAATCTACTGTACACATCAGCGCTCCCTAGCCAATGTGCCAATGTACAATGGGACAGTTGCACATAGATCCTAATGCGCAACAATCATTTTGATAGCTCCCCTCTGGAAATTTCCAGTTGAAGATGGAGTCTGGACGAGTGGATGGGTACAGCTCTGACAGCCTGGTTGAAGCGACACCAGCCTTATGTGGCTTTGGGGGGTGTTTGGATACCTAGAAGACAACCTAAATTACCCCCTTGGCATAGGGGGTTTGGAGGGACTCCACAGAGATCTATTTTCCCTGCTCTGGGTGCCCAGGGAAGATGCTTTAGTGGCATCAAACTTGACAGGGAGGAGCAGAGGAGATTGAGGAGCCAGCTGTGGGAGCTGTGGCTATAGGACGGCTGACCAGACTGCCTCCAACTTTTTAAACTTAGACTACAAGCTTGGAACATAGAAAACAAACTTTCCCTTGGTGCGGTGATGGGGACCTTCAATGTGAATGGAGTCTATTGTATGAAAATAAACGGAACTGAATGAGCTTTAGACTTGATATAAACAAAGAAAGATACAGTTAAGAAAGACAGAAGAGGAAGAAGAGGGGGGAAAAAAAGATAACTCCCCTACATAGTACGGTAACAGTGGCCCTTGTTGTGTATGGATGTTGCAAAACTGCTCAGTACTATTTCCTACAGATGAAAGTCTGCTTATGTAGACATAAGTCCCATCCCAGCAAATAAATTAATAATAATAATAATAATAATAATAATTTATAAATATGAGTCTGAAAGAGATGGGAGCCACAAAAACAATCCCAGGATTGACTAGCCCCATAGCCACCTTGAATCCCATCTTGGGAGAAAAGTGGAATATAAATCCAATAAATAAATAAATAAATTGTGGCCCAAAGGCCATCTTTCACCCAGTGCTGCCTATAAAAATGTCCAATTCCCACAGCAAGAGAAGATGGCTGCCATGTCACACCGCAGCGCCTTACCTCCCGCAGTCAGAATGTTTCCCCAGCCAGAGACGAGGCATTCGGTGCCAGGAACCGGACAGCTTGGAGAAATTTCGACAGGCTGCACAAAGGCATTGAACTTGACTGGCTGGGAGAGTTTGATCAACATGAAGTCATTGTCGGTGTTGCGGGCATTGTACTGTGGGTGGGGGATGGCTTTCTCCACTCGGATGTGCTGCTCTGTACCTTCCTCGCTGGCGGTGTTGTGCTCACCAAGGTGTGCAACGAGAGTGCGCGGACTGAAGGAGGAGCAGAAGAACTTTGATTGGCATCTTATGCACGCACAAGTTCGCTTATCCATGTGGTTGTATTATTATTTTCGGGGGGGGGGAAGATGCATAATGTTCATATTCAGAAGAAGGTTATGAAAGCAGAGTTATGAACATGGTGTCATTCTGTTGTGTTGAGGGAGCTGGAAGAAGCAGGGCCGTGTGAGCGGCAAAATGAGGATCACAAGCCAACAAGGAGCCTAGGGGATTGTCTATATGATGAAAATACTCCTCACAGAATTCACTGGGAATGCAATGCCGGATCTTAATGGGATCCTGCATTGTCTCACCCTATTGTGAAGGAGGGGGGCCCAAAAGAGCAAAAAGTATGCAAGAAAAGCATCCAGGCTTTTCTTACCTGTAGTATGCACAAGGCTGCCATCTCAATGTGAAGTTTATGGGGGCTGTAAAACCATTAAGACAGGTCATAGCTGCTGTGTGGAGCAATTTGTTTTTTCCCCTCTTTGACAAGCCCCAGGTCTTTGGTAAGGGGAGCATCCTTTGATTTAGGAGAAGGTGAAGACAGACAAATTTGACAGACAATGATTTCGGCAGGTTACTAATATTAAGCTTACCAAGGTCGACTGAAGCCATGTATCCTGAAGTGATGATTCTAAATATGTTTTAACTCATTTCCTTTTCTATTGTATTTTCTATAGATTTATTTGTGCTGGTCCGTGAGCATCATAATAATAATAAAAAATCATTCATTAATGGTGTCATTGCACATCAGTATTGTTCATTGTATGTCATGACACACTCTGAATTGCTTGCATGGCTCCACATAGTTTGCACTGTGTGCCAATTCAAAATGCACATTTGGGTGTGCCATGTTGCAATTGTGTGATGAAGTGGAATAGCGCAAACAAGGCACCATTCCATCAGTTACACTATGTGTCTTTAATGCAAGCTCCTGGTCTTTCAGTGGAGTAGGGAGTTATTTGGCACAGAAAATGGCATTTTCTATACAGAAAATAATGTTTCTATGCCAAAACATTCTTTTCTGTGCAGAAAATTCTGTTTCTTATGCAGAAAATGCTATTTTCTGTGTGGGGGGGAAATATCATGTGAGGATTTGGCACAAGAGAAATCTAAGAATACTGCAGTTTTCAAAAACTGTGCATCCTTAAAAACCTTCTTGCAGTGGAAAAAGAGAGTGAAATTATATCTCTATTATGCCTCTATATCGTACTCACTTTTTGTAGCAATGAGCGGCTGAGATGACCCAACGCTCATTAATCAGGGAGCCGCCGCACCACCGGTAGCCAGGCCCATAGGTTAGAAAGACTTGCCATGGCTGGGAGTGAGGGGGGCATTCGTAGCCTCCGATGATTTTATCGCCATCTTCATAACCCCTTGGTGGTGCTGCCACTGAAGGAATGGAAACAGGACCCACATTCAATTAATGCGCGCACTAAGTAAACTGCAGTTCCAGGACTCAGATTATGAGGGGGCCCTCCACATAAAACAATGCATTTAAAGCCAAAACTAGGCTGACATCTGTCTGGTGGCATCATTCAACTGGTTTTCAACTGTATACCTGAAGTGGAAGGCACTGCCTGGGAGTGTGGTGGAGTCTCCTTCTTTCAAGGTTTATAAACAGCGGCTAGATGGCCATCTGTCAGGAATGATTTGATTGTGCATTCCTGCAGGGCAGAAGGGGGTTGGACTAGATGGCCCTTTGTAGTCTCTTCCAACTCTATAATTCTATGATTCTATGAACTAATTGTCTTCTTCAAGCTCTGCCGTAGCCCTTTGGAGCATCCTGCTGTGCTTTCTGCAACCGGACTTGTTTATCTCAGATTGGCCTTTTTAGTCATCAGCGCGCTTGCAGAAAGCACGGGATGAGTCCTTCCTGAATCTTCGTTGGCGAAGAAAAGCCAGAGAGAGATGAACTAAACAGGACTTAAGTTAGTCTTGAGATGAATCCCACCCAATGGGACTTCCGTGAGTGATGACTAACTTTTCCAATTGATTTCAGTAGACCTAAGCAGTAAGTTTGGATCAAATCCATCCTCATTGTTATCCCTACCAACACCATAGCCTCCCTCTCCTCCTCCTCTTCCTCCTCTTCTAATAAGGAGACTAATCCTTAAGGGTCAGGAATGGGGATCACATGGCTCTCTAAATTTTGTTGGACTACATCACCCTCAGTCCTAGAATTGTTGGGAGTCATAGTCATAGGATCATAGAGTTGGAAGAGACCTCAAAGGCCATCCAGTCCAACCCCCTGCCATCTAGTCTAACAATATCTGGAAGGCCCCATGCTCCTTGCCTCTCTAGCTGTAGCTGGAAGGAAAGATCGCTATTTTGGGAGCCCCCCTGACTCCTGAGTCTGTCCAATGGGGACGTGGGCTTGTGTGGAGGAGAGGAGGAAGATATTACCTGCAGCACCCAGAAGAACTGCAAACAGGTAGAGCGCCATGGTGTCACAGATGTAGAGGAGCAGTTGCTGACCACCCATGGTCTTTTATAGCCAGACATCCCCTGCCCGCCTCTCGCAGCTGTTGAGGAGACAGCCCCAAAATAGAAAGAACAACAGTGTTATCGAGATTTTGAGGGAAACGCTTGTCAGTCCCACCTGCGACTTTCCCTGACGGTGTTTGAGACCTGGAGTTTGAAAACAAGCTGTTCCAAAGCATTTGGTCCTGTTTTAGAGAAGGCCAAAGCTCAACTGAAGACGGGACGGAAACGTTCACGTAGGCCATAAACCCAAAGGCAGGTCTGAAATAGTTCATAGTCAACAGTAGTGTCTCATGGCTTCCATCTCAGTAGGGCAGTACATTTGCTTTGTGTTTTAGTCCGAACTTGAAAGGACTCTCTAAGGTGCTTAACCTTTTCCTTCCAAAGAGGCCCAGCACCATGGACAGCAACATTAACCTTCACACTAAAACCCAGGGTGGATTCACAGCCTCCCTAACATGTGAGCCCCTGAATACCATGATTTGCTGTCTTTTGCCTCAAGCTAGGAATATAATTTTTTCCCCTAAGCTTCTTAGAAGGAAGCAAAGTGTAATTTTAGCAATTTTCTTCTCACTGTAAGAAAGTCTTTGAAAACTACACAGTTTTTGAAGCCTTTTTATAATTCTGGACTTAGTCTACACAAAATTCACATATGGTTGTTTTGCACAGAAAACAGCATTTTCTATGCAGAAAATATTATTTCTAAAAAGAAATAGTATTTTCTGTACAGGAAATGTAATTTACTCTATAGAAAATGCTGTTTTCTGCCCAAAATAGCCACATGTGAATTTTGTGCCGAATAAGTCCTGAACTGCGAAGATTCTCATCAGTCCAGAATTCTTCTTGTCAGAGTTTCTTGATATGTTTTTCAACAGTGTTTGGAATATTTTTGCATATTCTTTCCATCCCTATCTCAGGTGACAAAATATCTTGGGGTGAAACAGGAGGACCCAGATTTGACTTGTTATATAGATAGTCTTTTGTTATTGTCGTTCTGATGCCAGAAAATGAAAGGACTCCAGTTAAGATTCAAGAAGGATATTGAAAAGTTGGAAGGTGTCCAGAGGAGGGTGACCAAAATGGTGGGAGGTCTGAAAGCCCTGATGCCCTATGAGGAGCAGCTGAGGGAGCTGGGTATGTTTAGTCTGGAGAAGAGAAGGTGAAGTGGGGACATGATAGCCATGTTTCAACATTTGAAGGGATGTCACACTGAGGATGGAGCAAGCTTGTTTTCTGCAGCTCCAGAGACTAGGACACGGAGCAGTGGGTTCAAACTGCAGAAAAAGATATTCCACCTAAACATCAGGAAGAGCTTTCTGGTTTCTAAACAGAGGCTGGATGGCCAGCTGTTGGAAATGCTTTGATTGGTTATTTCTGCATGGCAGAATGGGGTTGGACTGGATGGCCTTTGGGGTATCTTCCAACTCTGTGGTTCTATGCTTGTAAGATCTGGTTGCCATTCAATGAATAAAGTTTAGTGAGTTGTTCTTTCCATTGAAAGACGGGTTGACTGATACCCTTGACACTGAAAGGTAAGAACATGACCGCCTGATTAAGGCTGCGCTTGGCAGGCAAAGTTTGTTTGTTTTACCAAATTCGGCACACTTTGAAGGCCCCTGGCTGCACAAAGTGGTCCCGTAGCAAACTAGGGTTGAACTTTGGGGTTCAGGGAACAAACACTATTTTGCTAGGGGATATTGAGACTGAAGGCACGTATTGGGGTACCTTAATGTATGTCTCTGCATGCAGAGCCATGGCTGATTGTGCAATGCACATACGTGTCAACATTTCATGGATGTCAACTGGGACATGTGTGGCCAAGCAGCAACAGAGTGTGGTCAAGATGGCAAACGTGATGAATGGGGAAGAACAGACAAGCTAGGAGAGGCTGCAGCAGTTTGCTTTTGCCTGAGCCAACTGGGAAGGGCAAGATTCTGGCCCTTTCCCTTTCTCCCTCCTGTTGAGTTAATGGAGTGCAAACTAATTTTGCACTTTGAACTCAGTTTGCAGCAATGGAAGTAGGCTGAGGATGAAGGGGAAAGTAGAAGGATTTTTAAACAGTGCACTTTAAAAAGAAAAACCACATGCTTTCTGCACAGGATAATTTTCCAGAACACTAGGCAACGTGCAAATCCCTGGGGAAAGCTACACAGAAATCTCATTACTGTCTTACTCTCCCCAGAATTGTCTCTTCATTCTCTGGGAAAAAAAGTCTCAGCAGGAAAATGTGTAAAAACAACTATTCTTGCCATCTCCAGCAACAAACCATGGTTCACACAAACCATGGTTTATTGTGTTGTTTGAATGCATCCAACGGATCCCAAAACACATCCTGACATGGTCTAACACAAAATTGCCTTGCACCAACTAGCCACAAACCCACACTTTGATATGGCTGAGCTGCAAATTTCTCAGGGTTTATCTGTTAAGCGTTGGTGGGTATGGTTGGGTCTCCTCTAACCGAGCCTGAAAAAAATGGATTGCTCTGCAGTAACAGCAAGTCGCAGCAGTTGCGGCTTGTCTTAACGGTTTTACAGCCTCCATAAACTTTTCATGCCCTCTAGCCAAGATGGTGGCTGTGAGTGATTTACTCACATTTTTAAATCTGCCACCACCAAACCTTCTTTAAAAAACAAAAACTATTTCCATGGTGCGCACAAGCAATATTTTACCTTTACAAAAAAGAAAAAGGGGAGAAGATAATAACATCCCCATTTTATCGCCTTAAGCGATTGCTCACTAAGGTGAAAATCCAAGATGGCGGCAGTGGGTGCTTGCCTTGTTAGCAAGCTTCCCTCGTGTTTGTCCGGATGATCTGATGCTTCCTCTTGTATGGGAAAGCGATTCAAATCGAATTGCTCATTCTGATGAGTGGGAATGTGCATTCCCCATGGAGCTTTTTCAAAACTCCAGGGAAATCCACAAAGGGTTTTCCGGTGCAGTTTTTGGAGTTTTTTGCCGCCCCCGCCATCCCAGGGTCCTAGTCCAACATGACACCATGCTGTCTGTCTCCCTATCCATTGATATATATCTTTGCTACAGACGGTCTACTTCATGCATCCGATGTAGTGGACTGAAGTCCATGAGCGCTTGTGCTTGAAATTTCTTTCTCTCAGTTCATCTCTAAGGTGCTACAGGTTTTCTTTATATCTTTTTATACAGGTTGTGAATTTTGGGTTTCATTTGTGTAATTCTCCTCCAGCCCTGCAGGTGTTGCTAGATTACAGAAAATATGAGAGTTCAGGAACAGAAGTTTAAGATGTGCAATGCATGGGGAATTAGGGGCTGCTGAGCAAATGCAACTTGGCACCACTTTAACTATCATGGCTCCATCCTACGGAATCCTGGGACTTGTAGTTTGTTGTGGCACCAGAGCTCTCTAACAGAGAAGGCTAAATTGCTCACAAATCTACAGATCCCAGAATTCCATAGCATGGAGCCATGGCAGTTAAAGCGGTATCAAACTGGATTATTTCTGCAGTGTGGCAGCAGCCAGAGTCAGCAAATCAATATTTCCAAGTTACGATTAAATCTGTTGAAGTCTGTGGCAGAATTTCACATAGTTTTGTGCTTTTTCAAAGAGAGAAACAAAACCACCCGTGAGGTTGGGGGAACTTTATTCATTTGATAAGCAGCGGAAAGATTGTTGAATCCAAAATGTAAAAAAGAAAGAAAAGCAGGAGGACGCCAGCTCAGTAAACCTCACTGACTTCAGTTCCCACAGAACGAAATGGTTGGGCCACGTTAATGATCGCCATGCCACCAGTGGTACATTTGGTCATAGATGATGCTTGTGTACGTTCCCACGGCTGAGTAACCTTTTTCATACATGTCACTGGAAAAGAAAAAGAAAAAACAGAGGAGGAAGAGGAAGAGGAGGAGGAGGAAAAACACATTAGGAGAATTAAAGTTAAGAGAGTTAGTATCTGCACAATGTTAGGGACTTCCTTCTTTCTGGGCCTGAATTGGGAACTGTGGCTTGTCTTGGACCAAATCCACACTACACAAATCATCCAGTTTGAAACTGGATTATTTGCCACAGCTCCTTCCTATGGAATCCTGGGATCTGTAGTTTGGTGATGCACCAGCACTCTCTGGCAGAGAAGGCTACAGACATTGTAAAACTACACGTCCCTGGATTCCATAGGAAGGAGCCGTGGCAAATAATCCAGTTTCAAACTGGATGATTTGTGTAGTGTGGACAAACCATCGGACTATAGCTCCCAGAATTCCCCAGCTAGCATGGCTTGATTCTATTACATAGCCCCTTGTGCTCCTTGGAAAAGCTTCTCTCTTGGCAGCTGACAATACACAGGGGTGGTCATGGCCCCCCACATCCTGAAGTGGGCCTCCCCCAGGCCAGGATCTTTGGTGGGCCCCCCTACCTATTGCTAAGGTTAAGGGAGGTGAGATGCTGTACAGGATTTAGGATAAAATTAAAATAAGTCAGTTTAAAGGATGACACCAAAGTAATATTTACAGTAAAAAAAAAACCTAAATGGATTTACATAATAAAAATTTACAATAATACCACACTGGGGAGGCCCTCCTAATCCCAGGCCCCCAGATTGGAGCCCTGTCAGCCCCACTTGTGGGGACCTTGGAGATGGTGGCGGCAGCGGGGGATGCAACCAAGCAATGGGGACTGCCTGCCGTACCTGCGGCAGTTTTCCAGAGAAAAAGGAAGAGGAACAACCTTCTCTCTCTGGAGGACTGCAGTAGGGTCAGGAGGCAGTCCTGCGGCTCAGTCGCCTCCCTCGAGGCCTCTCCCTTTCTCCCAGCCACCCCAAAACTGTAGCAGCACCCCCTGCCTAGGGTGGAGGAAAACATGCAACTGCACATGTGGAACATCATGTGGGCACTATGGTGCATGGACCTTGAATGCAAAATCTTAGCCATTGTCTTTAAACGGATAGTGCTTGCTGTTTAGAGGCTCTCATCTTTCTTTTCCTCTGCAGGAGCAAGACCAAACTGTACGCTCCCCAGAGATCCCATAATACAGAGTGGGAGATAAGCATGTAGGTAAATCCCATGGATTTAAATGGACCTACTCCAGTGGGGAATGGCATAGGATTCAGGCCAAATACGTCTTTGCTTTATACAGGCTTGGATTTTTGGGAAATCTCCTCACCCCCAACCCATACCCCCCTCCCTTGATCTAGGGGATCTGTGGTATTCTCACCTGAGCTTCTCATTCAGGCCCAAGGAGCTGAGTTGGTTCACCCAGTTCTGGGTCGTACTGGAAACTTGATCCCAGTACCCTATGGCTGCCTCCTGGATTTGGGTGAACACTTCCTTCTCTTCTTGGGCTTCTCGTTTCTGTACATGGTAGCAGGAGACGTCTACAAAAGAAAAAGAATGAATGGATGGAGGAAGGAAGGAAGGAAGGAAATGAAGGAAGGAAGGAAATGAAGGAGGGAGGAAACGAGGGAGAAAGTTAGCTACAAAACATCTGATGTGGCATTTAATGAGAGCCAGCATGGCATAGTGGTTGGGTAGTGGTTTGGTTATCATTTCTGTCTTATGGCAACCCTATCATGGGGTTTTCTTCACAAGATTTGTTCAGAGGAGGTCTGCCACCACTGCCTTCCTCTGAGGCTGAGAGAGTGTGACTTGCCCCAGGTCGTCCAGTGCATTTCCATGGCCAAGCGGGGATTCAAACCCTAGTCTCCAAAGTCATAGTCCAATGCTCAAACCACTACACCATGCTGGCTTCGTAGAAACAAAGATCTTCAGAATCCACTTCATGCTACCTAATTTTCTGTGTCCAATTTCTCACTAAAGCAGATGCCATTGTCTAGCTCACATTCACATGCCACTCCATGTGCTTGGATGTGCTACTGTTACATGTACAATGGTCACACATGCACAATTCTGCTTATGCTACTGTCAGCTGGATATAGCCTTTGTGCATTGGAAAAAACCCCAAAACACTCTATATGAGTAGCGTTATTTATCCTTGTGTAAGTCACTAACAGGGTGCTGGCCAGTAATTGATCCAATGGATTACTCTAGTTGGAACTAACCAAGAGGATTATTCAGTACTACATTATATTAATTATGTCATGTTATATTACCACTGTCTTTAAATATCTGAAAGGATGTCATGTAGAAGATGGAGCAAGTTTGTTTTCTGCTGCTCCAGGGATTTGGACATGACCCACTGGGTTCAAATTACAAGAAAAGAGATTCCACCTGAATACGTGTGTGTGTCTTCAAGTTGTCCATTGACTTATGACGATGCCACAAATTTCATAGGGTTTTCTTAGGCACGAAATACTCAGAGCTGGTTTTGCCTGTTCCTTCCTCTGAAATAGAGCCTACAGCACCTGGGATGTGTTGGTGATCTCCCATCCAAGTACTAACCAGCACTAACCCTGCTTAGCTTCCACGATCAGGCAGAATCTAGTGTCTTTAGGGTATTGAGGCCACCTAAAAATAGGAATAACCTTTTTTAAGTTAAGAGCTGTTTGACAGTGGAACAGACTGCCTCCGTGGGTGGTGGGCTTTCTTTTTTTGGAGGTCTTTAGGTTGGAAGGGCATCTTTCAGGAGTGCTGTGGTTGTGGCAGGGGGTTGGACTAGATGGCCCTTGTGGTCCCTTGCAATTCTAAGATTCTATTATTCTGTATCCCAGGATGCTTGCACCTAATCCTATCCACCTTTGGTCTGGTACAGGAGAACTTAAAATCATACTCGGTTTGCACTTTGTACATGATCTGAAGTCCCCTCATGCCTTTCAAATCAGCCACCAGACAAAACTTACCTGAACAGAGAACCACTAACAGGAGAGTTGCGGCCACTAGTCTGAGACCCATTTTCACAACGGTTGCCTGAAACAGAAAAGTTTGCCTGGGTAAACAAAAATGGAACAATTCAAATCAAGCAACTTGCAGAACGTACCTGAGCCCCCTTGGTTGCAGCTGGACTTTTCCAGTCACCATTTTAAATTTTTTAAGAACCCAGTGTGGGAGAACCATTTTAAATCCTTACTCTGCTAGAGTGTTTACCTGGTGAAACCTGGTGACCAGTCATGGAGGGCTCTCCAACAATTCATTCATTTTGCAATTGCTCTGCCCCATTCTCTGAATGTTCTAGAACAGTGGTTTTAACCTGTGGTCTGGGGACCCAAAGGGGTCTGTGATTTCCTCACAAGGGGTCCACGAAGGCTTGAAGGATGCTCAGCCCACGTGACAGGAGTTAAGGCAAAGTCTGGCTGGCTTGGCCTGCACATTGCCATTCAATCTGTTCCAGCCACAAACTTGCAGGAAGAAGCAGGAGAAATCATTAGGCATTATTGTTGTTGTTGTTAGCATTTTAAATCTTGAGTTAAGTCTTGGGGGGTCCACAGCAGCAAAAGATATTTAACGGGGGTCCCTGGCAAAGTAAAGGTTAAGAGCCACTGGTCTAGAAGTTACCACAACCTTCAGGAGGGAGAAAGACATGCCATGTGGGCCACATATGGCCCTCAATTCCATCTTTATGGGGGTCTCATCCTGCCCAGAAGATCCCCCAAAGCACCGGGGACTCACAAAAAATGTTCTAAAAATTCTTCCGGCTGAATTTCAAGCCTCAGATCACCTTGCAAACTGTGCAAACCTGCCCACAATTGTGGTTTTTCTTCCCATACAACCCTAAACTTGGCGGAAAAGGGGTCAAAACCGAAACAGGAAGTGATGTCATGTCACTTCTACTTGAATTAAAACACAACTGTGTAGCCCACCAGGGTTGTTTTGAGCTGAAAATGGGCACTACTGCTCGCCCCAGTTGTATCCCAATATATTTCTGTGACTTGCATCTGTCTTTTCTCCTGCTCCCGGAGGGAAAAAATCCATCAAGGAGAGAAAGTTGAGGTGGCTCCACAATCTGTTGTGGTTGGCAGAATCCGGACCTGTCCATATTCTAGATGCACCCTAAGTCCTTCAGCCCAACCTGTCCCCCTTCCAAGCTTTGACCTAAAGTTCTTTGAGAATTACGGCCTGCGGCAGGTCTTGGGCTGTTCCACAGACTCAGCAGGAGCCGAAACCCAAAGCATTTCAGGATCGTTCTCATCCTTTGCCCCGCCAGCCATTCTAGTTTCCTTGGATCCCTTTTAGGGTGCTGGTGTCAACCCCCGAGGAGAGAAATGCCCTCACGCTCTCACCTAGCCACCTGAAGCCGTGTTGTCCGTCTTGGGGCTAGAACCGTCTCTGGTGCAATGAAACCAAACTGTGTTCTTGCCAGGAAAGAGGGGGACAAAATGCCACCAACACCCCCTTCTCATTCCCCACCTACTCCCAGAATCCTCTTGGCCAATGGTGCTTCCACACCCCCTCCAACGGACCAGAGTCCAAGCAAACAAGTCCAGGTTGCAATGCTGTTGGACGAGATAAATATGACCTTTGGGAACCGGGCGACAAACACAGATGGGCTTAGCTGGGAAATCACCGGGAGACCGCCCAGGGAGTCCATGATCCATCTGTCTGAGGTGAAGGGCAAGATGGCGCCCATTCCCAGTCCCCAGTCTCCATATGGAAGGTGACTGGACTGGCTGCAGAGACAATAGGGATGTCCTCTACCATTTTGGAGGGTGCAAAGGGAATTTTGGATCCCGGGATAAGTTGAGTGGGAAAGATCTGAAAAGTTCCAGAAGATAGGGCTGTAATTGCAGAATTACAGCATGACAGTACTGCAAATGGGATCCCATTATCACATGACATCGTCGTCCTCGTATGGTCAATGTGTGCTCCACCCATTAATTGCTCATACTTTTTCATTGATGGGAAAATCTGTGAATAGCCCTCAATATCACTCTTTTTGCAGTATTACAAGCATGCAAAATCAAATCATGCTGGGGATGATGCTCTAGCTGGAGATCCTGCATTGAACAGGGGGTTAGACTTGATGATCCATGAGGCCATAAGTAGTTCCCACACTTTGCTTGGACCTCAATTTCCAGAAGCCCTGGTTGCCACCTTGGCCAACAATCATGAATTCTGGAAGCTGAACTCCAAAACATCCGGAGGACCAAAGTTTGGGAACCACTGCTCTAGGTTCTTTTCATGTGAACTGCTGTCAAGCTGGTTTTGTCAATCTTAGCCCTTCAAGAAAGGCAGTATATAAAGGATACACTTGAAAGGATGTCATATTGAAGAGAGAGCAAGCTTGTTTTCTGTTGCTCCAGAGACTAGGATGCGGAGCAATGGGTTCAAACTCCAGAAAAAGAGATTCCACCTAAACATTATGAAGAACTTCCTGACAGTAAGAGCTGTTTGGAAGTGGAATCCGCTGCTGTCTGGGAGTGTGTTGGAGTCTCCTTCTTTGGAAGTGTTTAAACAGAGGCTGGATGGTGATCTGTCCGGAGTGCTTTGATTGTGTAGTCCTGCATGGCAAGGGGTTGGACTGGATGGCCCTCAGGGTCTCTTCCAACTCTATGATTCTATGAATGGCTGTAACAATAACAAGGATATTGCCCTGTGTAACCCCTGAAGGCAGCAAGCTAGCTGAAACTCAGCCCAGGGCACAAGTGTGTGGCACAAAGTTCCCTCCTCCAACACCTTGCTGCCACCCCCCCATCATTTGCTGCCTGAGGCAACTGCCGCACTCTGCCCAACAGCTACTGGAAAGGGGGGAAAATCCACTTTCCACTTTTAGGAGGTCTCTCCTAACCAAAGGCGGGATCTTTTATTTGAAATAAATATCTCCTGAGAGCAAGACTTAGCCTGCCAGTCCAAAGGACTATTTGTACAAGGACTGGGTGAGCAGACAGAGTTGGGGCAGAGAAGGTCAGGGGCCGCTGGGCCTCATGCAATGTTTGCTCCCTGGTTGTTTATCAACCCACCTTATTTGGGTTTCAAAGATTTCAGAGGAGACTAAAAGGAGGAGACAGTGATGCTGTAATGGTAGGAAGGGGATCGAAATCGTTGCTTGCTACCAACGAAACTCAGGCACGGGTGAGGAAGAGCACAGAGCAGCTTCATGTGCCACCAGCCAGCCTTGGGACACTTGATCCTAACTGTGTGAGGTGTGAGTGCCTCTGAACATGTGCAGAATGCTTTCTCTGCCTGGGGATTGGGGGACAGAGCTTCCTGCCAAAGTAGAGCTTCCTTCTGCTACTGGGCAGCTCTCCTTCAGTCCACATCTACTCTAGGGAACACACGTATCTGGCTTGCTTCAACAAATGAGAGGAGGAGGACAGCAGCATGGGTGGAAATGGTGATGGTGGAACCACCCTGGGCTTTAGTCTGAACTTTAATAGAGCTCTCCAAAGTGCAGAACCTACTTGGGGAATATAGGGTTCATAGAATCATAGCGATGGAAGGGCCCCTCAGAGGCCATCAAGTCTAACCCTCCACTTAATGCTGGTTTCTAGCTAGAGCATCCCCAGCAGGGAGCTGTCCAGCCTCTTTTGGAGACATCCAGAGAAGGAGACCCCCAACACCACCTCTCTAAGCAATGGGTTCCATTGCCGAACTGCTCTTACTGTCAGGAAGTGCCTTCTCGTGTTCACTCAAAATTACCCTCCTGTAACTTCAGACCATTAGACCTGGTCCTACCTTCTGGGGCAGTGGGGAACAAATCTGCCTCCTCCTCTCTGGGGCAGTCCTTAGGATATTTCAAGAGGGCCATCATGTCATCCCTCCATCTTCTCTTCACCAAGCTGAACATGCCCAACTCTCTCAAACCTTCCTGATAATGTTTTGTTCTTCACACCTTTTGTCATCCTCATTGTCCTTCTCTGAACCCACTCCAGCTCATCTACATCCTTCTTAAAATGAGGAGCCCAGAACTCAACAGAGGACTCCAGATGAGGCCTGACTAGCACAAAAAATGTGTGTGGGGGGGCTGTGACTTTCCTTGGTTCAATCAGCCATTTTATTTATACCCCACCTTGTGCCCAAGACTAGGACTTTAGCATCCTGGAGAGTTCTTTTCAAAGTTTGGATTAAAACACAGTACAGGTTCACTGTCTCTCTCCCCCACCCCACCCCAGATATATATCGGCTGGAGGATATTGGGTGTTGTTGTCCATCTTCTCAGAGTAACTCTGCTTCCAAAGTTGGATCATGTTGGAAGGAAACAAACACACACACACTCACAATAAGCAGAGATTTTGTTTCACCAGGAAGGTCTTTTTTTTTTTATTTGTGTGTAATAAGTGACGGGAAACAAAAATGTAGAGAAAAAGGTGGAAAATGAGGAAGAAACGGACAGGCAATGGAGAGTCAGATGTTTCTCCAGTTGTTTCCTGGGAGTCATATAAAGACCCTCCTTCCAAAGAGTGGTGAATATAGGGAATTGGGTGCCATGTGTGCGTGTGCATGTGTGTGCGTGTGTCATGCCATCCTTCCCACAGACAGGAGGGATTCAGTTGGATTCCTCTCTGGAAAATGCCGTTCTGAATTTTTCCTTCAGCTTCTGGAAGTTCTCAGCGAACCAGTTCCTGTTAACAGCAAACCAATGGTGAGAAGATCTACCCAAGCTCATCCTGCTCTACCCAACAGAGTTCTTCTGCTCTTTCAAGTGACCCTGCCCACTACCCCTCACTGCCCCTTGTACCTGGGCTTCCTCCTAAATCATTTGGGGAGGAATGCAGCCCTCCAAAACTTTGTTCTTGTTGGCCATCAAGTTGACTTCTGGCCAACTTCTAAATGAGAGTTCTCCAAGAGGTCATAAACACCCTCCCCAGGTCTTGCAAACTCAGGACAACTGTGGCAACTTTGATGGAGTTCAACCACCCCTAATGAGGTCTTTCTTTTTCCCTATTGTCTTCCCCTTTACGCAGCATCATTGTCTTTTCCAATCAGTCACGTTGGCTCGTGAGGTGTCCAAAGTACGATAGCCTAAGTTTAGTCATTTTGGCTTCAAGGGAGAGCTGAGGTTCACCTTGCTCTCAGACCCATTTGTTTGTCTTTTCAGCAGTCTATGGTCTCCATAGAACTCTCCACATTTCAAATGACCCCCACATCTTACGGGACTACAGCTTCCAACAACCCATAGGCAGCATTGCTAAGGAGTGAGGAATGCTGGGAGATATGCTCCAAGAACATCTAGAAGGCCACCTTTCACCCTCCCTTGGTGCAAGGCCTCTCCTCCTTCACATCCTTCCTCAACACCCACTCCATTTCCCCTTTGAAGCCTTTGCCTCACCATCTCCTTGGGTCCCAGTGATCAGTGTCACATGCCTTCCTTTCTATACCATGATCCCAGGGAAGTCTGTTTCCACAATCCCTTGCATGGGGACAAGTCATCATGGGCCTTATTAGGACCTAAATACCCTGAAGGCACCAGCTGCTGTCAGATCTTGGAAGCTAACCAGGGCCAGCCCTGGTTAGTACTTGGATGGGAGACTGCCAATGAATCCCAGGTGCTGTTGGCTCTATTTCAGAGGAAGGAAAACTAGCAAAACCACCGATAAGGATTCCTTGCTGAAGAAAACCCTGTGAAATTCATGGAGTTTCCATAAGTCAACAAGAGACTTGAAGGCAAAGACAAGGTCTGGCCTTGGTCCCTTTCCCCCAAATGCTTCAGGCTACAGCTTCCAGAGCATGGGGGAAAGGTGCCTTTTTGGACTGCCACTTTCAGAATCCCCCAGCCAGCTGGCTGGGGGATTCTGGGAGTGGTAGTCCAAAAAGAAGACCCTTCCCCAAGCCGAAAAGGACTGTCAAGGAATATCAGGTGCTGTAAACTGTTTCAGGGGAAGAAACTGGCAAAACCATCTCTGAGTCTTCCTTGCCTAAGAAAACCCTCTGAAATTCATGGGTTCACCAGAAGTTGACAGGTGACTTGAAGTCAGTCTCTCACACACACCTTGCCTTGTCTAATGTAAACTGTGTGAAGCAGAAACTTTCTTGTTTCTAACCCAATATATTCTGTTCTAGTTTGAAGCTCCACCTCGTGGTGGTTGCTGAGACTGCTGCCTTTTCCCTTGAACACAGTCTGAATTTGGCCAATATTGGACCAGACTCTGCAGAGCCTTGCCTATGTTATGTTTGTGTCTTCAAGTAGCCTGTCAACGTATGGAGACCCCCTGAATTTCAGTGGGTTTTCTTAGGCAAGGAATACTCAGAAGTGGTTTTGCCAGTTCCTTCCTCTGATATAGGAAACTCACAGCACCTGGGATTCATTGGAAGTCTCCCATCCAAGGACTAATCAGGGATGACCCTGCTTAGCTTCCAAGACCAGACAGGAGCTGGTACCTTCACGGTATTTAGGCCTACGGGGCTGCTTGTCTGCAAAGTAACTTAGGACCCCCACCCCCACACTCACAGAGGGCCTGACCCTTTCAGGCAAAGCTCTGTGACTCCTAGAGAACAAATCTTTAGGCCATATGAGAATATTGCATCCCTTCATATGACATTGGATTGCAAGTCCAGCAGCCTTAGCCAGAGCAGTGGCTCCATGTCAGGGGACAATGGATCCACTCCAGGCTTTAAAGGAGTTCTCCAATGTGCTGAACCTTATTCCTAAATGGCTTAAGTACCTTGGAGAATTCCTGTAAAGCCAGCCAAAATCTGGAACTGGATTCACCATCTCATTGAGATGGGAGCCACCAGCCACTACTGAACCAAAGTACAGCCAATGAGTGAGGAATGCTGGGGGTTGCAGTCCAACAGCATCTGGAGGGCTGTGTGATCCACACTCCTGTTCCAGTCCACACCAGGAAGATGTTTGTTGCTGGAGATGCAAAACTGCACACATATTTCAGATTGATGAGAATAAAGTATAAAAAAAATCAGAATTTACAAAGGAGGTCTTTTAAAAAATTGAATATTATGTGGAGGGTAATATAACCTCTAATCCTCTTTCTTCCTTTACCTCTGCCTCCCTTCCAGCCTAGTGGTTACAGGCAGAGTCTGGAAAAGTTTCTTTTTTTGGATTGCAATTCTCAGAATCCGTCAGCCTACATGGCTCCCTAAATTCTGGGAGTTATACAGGGCCCTGCAGGCTGGGACTTGCAGTCCCCAAAAAGGAACTTTTCCAAGGGAATTCTGGGAGCTGTAGGGGACTATGCAAGCTAGGGGATTCTGGAACTTGCAGTCCCCAAAATGCACTTCCCCAAGCTCCGGTCTGCAAGAAATTAGGCAGATATTTACCTGGTTTTGTTGTTGAATTCACTGTAGTGGAGGTCATGCAAAGCCGCCTTGGTCTTCTCTCCAACGTGGTCCATAAAAGTCTGAACCTCGTGCTGGAATTTCTCAAACTTCTGAGACAGTGTGGGCTCGGTCACGGTTGGGACCTCAGCTGAATCTGGGAGACAGTGAAGAAAACAATGGCAGATATATGGAGAACCTGGGATCCCAAGACCTTCAGAACTGCTTTCTTTTTCCACCTTGGCTGGCAAGATCCTTTGTTACACTTAAAATTGTGTGTGTGTGTGTGTTTGTGTGGGGGATGTTCAAAGTACACACATCACTCATATTTTCATCCATGCAGTCCTGCCATTAATGGATAAAATTCCAGGATGACATTAGCAGTGGCAGCTGGGAGCTTCCATATCTGCTTTGTGTTTTAGTCCAAACATTAGAAGAACTATCCAAGGTGCTGGACTTAATTTGGGGAAAATGGTTCAAAGCCTAGGACAGTTCTTTCCAAAGTTGAGACTAAAGTCTAGAGTGAATTCACTGCTCCACTTGACATGGGAAAAATCATCTACCACTGGAAATGAGTAGATCTCATTGGTGCCATATTTTGAAAATGAGGGGCCTGAGGCCAGTGATGGCTAATATTTGCTGGGGATCATGGGACAAAGCGTAGGTCAACAGAGGAGGAACCATGTACCACTAGTTTGCTATCCAGCCCACCTTCCTTACAAATTCTAAGTGCAGTTTTCAAAGACATGGCTGTGTTAAGCTGGATCAGTAGGCAAAGAGATCTTGTAGCACATTTGAAACTAACTGCCAGAAATAAGTTGAGAGCTTAAACTTTCGTAGACTGAGTCTACTTCATCAAATGCATGGAATGAAATGCTTATAGGCAGACATTTATGCCCATGAATGAGCAGGTGTGTTATGCCTGAATAGTAACAGAAATGCAAAACTTGTGGGTATGGTGATGAGGTGACAAGTTCAGTTTTAATTATTGGCCATGAAGGGACAAAGTTGGGAGGAAAGATATTGCCTAAAGCCAAGATGGGTAGATAACCCTATAAACGGTGGAGGGAATTCCTGGGATGTAGTATGATGCTGGCTGGGAACCAGAAAGGAGTTGTGATTGTATAGGAAAGACAGCCTTCATGAAGTTGGGGTGTTAACTAGTGTTATAATATATATAGTGTGCCAGAAAATCATTGTCTCTGTCAATGGACTGGTTTGTGGGGTATATGCCAATTCTGCTATTTCTCTTTCCAGTCTCCCATTGAAGTCTTTTTGGTCAAGGACTGCTGTTCTGAAGTCTGAGATGAAATGTCCAGGGAGACTGAAGTGTTCGGCAACTTGACGCCTTGAGACTTTTGGCTTGCTGGTAATAACCAAACAGCCGTTCCCTGGGGAAAGTTTTGTCATTTTCAGACAGGAGGAAGAAGCACAGGCTTTTTCTCTCCACAGCAGCCGTGATGGGTCTGGGCCAGATCTGCAAAGACATGTCGAACTGGGAAGGGCTTCTGGAAGGGGTTGTTGAGGGCCCTGGGAACTGTGTGTGTGTGTGTTGGGTGAGTGGGTGAGGGGAGCAAGAAGTACGAGGAAGGTGTGGCAGCCCTTTGATGTTACAAGAAGCCATTGCAAAACCGTGTAAGTAGGGAAGACAGGAGGCAGTGCAATGAGGAGAAAGGGAGTTTGGAAATGTTGCTTTCAAGGATTGCCACACGAGGGCTGGCTTGGGTTGGAGATCCCAGACATTTAGGCTGAAAAAGTAACCTTTCAAAGCAAGGAAGAGGAAGAGGAGGAGGAGGAAGAAGGGGGGTGGAGAAAGAGGGTGATGAAGGGGATCATTGTCGTTAGGTAGAGTTTATTTTTTGGATTGCAACACCATGGTGCAGAGGTCCTGGGCAAATGGCCTGAAAAAGTAACTTTTCAAAGTGAGGAGGAAGAGAGGAGGTGAGTGATGACAATCAGAGTTTGGAAATGTTTCTTCCATGGATTGCAAAACCATGGCTGTGTGGGCTTGGAAATCCCAGGCATGTAGACTGAAAAAGCAAGGCAGAAGGGCCATGGGCATAATATAACGGGTGGGAGGAGACCATTGACTCTACTTCTCAAGATTTTTTTGTTCTTCCACTCCAGTGAGTTTGGGAGGTTCCCCAGGCCTGCTGACACTTGCCTCTTGCAATGCCGTTTTATCTCCAGAAAGACCAGAGCTCTGAGAAGCGAAATGGCTATCCGCCTACATGATGGTGGCCACCATTTCTTCCCACTCTCCCAACATTTCACAGATGAAAACCATGTTGGCACATTGTGGCCAAGCAACATCAGAGTGTGGTCAAGATGGCAAAAGCTATGCAGGAGGAAGAACACACAAGCTGGGAGAAGCTGCAGCAGTTTACTTTTGCTCGAGTCTACAGGGAAGAGCCAGGCTCTGCCCGCTTCTCTCCTCTCCCTTGCCCTGCTGAGTTAATGGGGGTGCAAATGACTTTTGCGCTTTGAACTTAGTTTGCAGCAATTGAAGTAAATGGAAGACAACATGGTAAAGTGAGAGAAGGAGAGAAAAACCCGGGCATTTGAAGAGCAGCTGAGAAACTGGGATGGCAGAAGGTTAATTGGGACTCTCTCTGCCAAACTGGGACTGGAGGGGATATATACAAGGCGCCAGGTTGGAAAATGCAGATTGGCACCCTATGGCTTGCATCCACACCCCATGAGGTGCTGCTATATGGCTAATCTAGCTTTTTCTCCTTCCATTCTGTCTGTCTTCACCACAAAATTATTGACAAAGGAGAAGGAGCTGGTCTTTCTCCCCAGTCCCTCTAACCTAGAGACACCTCAGCTCTACCTGGCATCTTCTAGTTGTTTTGGGAACTGCAGCTCCCATCATCACATATCTGACTGAGGGATTGTGGAAGCTGGAGTCCAACACATCTGGGTGCATCAAATCTGGAGGGGGGTGAAAGCCTGTGGTACGCTTCTGCTGTGAGACATGCACATTGGTCAGGTCCGGTTTAAGGAATTTGGGGGGCCCCTGCAATGTTTTATTTTTGGGGCCCCTTATGTTTATCTCAGGTCAATGTAAGATAACTCAGCCTAAGCTATTCACAATACAGGATATTCAGATTATTACTAATCATGTTTTTGCAGGAGGAGGGTTACTACGGGGTCCCCACGATGATGGGGCCCCCTGCGGATGCTGACGCTGCTGGTGCCTTAAACTGGCCCCGACATTGGTGGCGCATAACATAACATAATATAACCCAACATAATCAGAACAATTATGCTCTAGGTCCAACCTGCCGTGACAGACAGAGCCATGAGTACCACTGCAACAGAGACTACGATCTGCATGATCTTTGGAGGTCTTGGCGTTCCTGGTGAAGAAAATGAAAAACAGGAAGATATATGGGAATAACAACAACAACAATAGTATGGTGTAATAATTTGAATATTGGACTGAGACTGTGGGAGACCTGGGTTCAAATCCCTGCTCAGCCATAGAAATCCACCAGGTGACCAATCACACTCTCTCAGCCTCAGAGGAAAGCAGTGGCAGTAACATCCTTGGAAGAAATCTTGCTGTGAAAACCCTATGAGTGGCAGTGTGGTGTAGTGGTTTGAGTGTTGGACTAGGACTCTTGAGAGGCCAGGATTTGAATCCCTGCTCAGCCATGGAAGCCCAATGGATGACTTTGGGCAAGTCACACTCTCTCAGCCTCAGAGGAAGGCAATGATAGCAAACACCTTTTGAAGAAATCTGGCCAAGAGAACCCCAGAAGTGGGTCGCTATAAGCGGAAGTCGATTTGAAGAGTAGTAATGAGAAAGTAGTAATGATAACAATCTATCAAAAACTACTACTCTGGTTTGGTTTCCCCTTAATGCAGATTGGAAACCATACAGTTTCCAGAACAACACTCCAGACATAGTTAGACTGCAGCTCCCAGCATTCCTCACACTTGACCATACTTGATAGAGGTCTTCTGAGAGTTGTAGTCCAAAAACTTCTGGGTGGGATGTATCATTCCCACCTCTACCTTAAAGCAAGCGGGGTGGGGTCTTATGTGACTAGACCACTACACATGACCCATTACCTCTCCAAACACTAACACTAAAGTAGGTTGCCAACTGATCAGGAAAGCACAGGGTTTGTTCTGCTCTTCTGCTTTCAGCAACAGCTTGATTGAGAGATGTGGGTACAGTATGTGAAGTTTTTCATGGCATGGAGAAACCCGTCAGCAGCTGGAAATGTCAACGGACCCAACTGCTGATCATAGCAGAGGAGCAGGGAGCATTAAAAAAGTTGGCAACCTTGTCTGTAGATGGCATAATAATCAATTGGGTTCATCAAACATGGCCAACTCTTACTTTGACTCCTACTTTTCATGGGCTATTCCTCAGGGGGAAATGCTTTATCTCAGCAAGCTGACACAGTTAAAGAAAGTACATTTGTTTTTTCCACTTTTAAAACTGTCTGGAGGGCGAATCTCTGCCTGGCATGGAACTCTTATTGACACACAAACTCAATCAGGGACTTTTAAAAAGTTATGACCCCAAATCTGTGTAATGAGCATTATAAAGAAGACAGAATAAATTTTGATGACAGGTCAGTGTGGTTTTGACCGCAACAAAATTGAGCAATGGATATTTCCAAACTCCTGAGCTTGCCAGCAACTTTTGATCTCAGAATATCCCTGCACTTTTTAATATTAATTGGGAGACAGGATACTAGAGTTTCATCTGTCATGTATTTCTTTCATGGAGCCCTTAAAAGCATACCTTCTGGAAAAAACAAACTGATAACTAGCAGGACAAAGGATGAATCCATTTTCTTGCAAGACAGAATTAAAAACCTCCTTTAAGCAAATACTTCATTGTCACTTTTCTCTTCCCACTAAACATCAGTGCTCTCTTTTTCCTGGGCAACCTGTCTCATCCCTCTAACATTTACATTTTTGCTCCATCTTAGGGTCTTACATTATTTCACTTCAACTTCACCAAAACAGGCTCAGCTTTTGTGCCTTTAACATCAGCCCAGTAGGCAGACATTCAACAGGTAAAGCTCTTTCTGGTATGGAGATCCAGGGATGAGGGGAAGTACCCCCTTTCTAAAGAGTCAGAGGTTGGAAAAGTTCTCTCTGGGGACTACCACTCCCAGAATCCCCAAGCCAGCTGGCTTGGGGATTCTGGGAGTTGTAGTCCCCAGAAGGAATTTTTCCAACCTCTGACTGTCACAGAAGCAAAGCCAGTATATCTATCTATCTATCTATCTATCTATCTCTCTATCTTTTAAAAAGCCAACCTACACACTCTCTGTATTGATGATTCCCAAGGCCATTAACTTGACTATTGAAGCTCTGAATATTTTCAGAATAAAACTATTGGATCTGAATGGAACCATTTCCTCAGACTGGGGTGCATTTCCTCCCCATGCAACAACTTTAGCTGTGTCTCACCACCACCATCTCTTCCACCCCGACCACCTCTCCCTTTCACTTACTTGTATCAAGGAGTGTAGAGACAATCATCCACCGCACAAGTCAGGATTCTCATTCAGCCTTTGCTGCTCTTCCCTATAAGCCTGTGCTCCTGCCTCTGTCCTCCACCCACTTCACCCCTCCAAGAGATGCAATTTGTTCAGGGCCTTCTGTCTCCTCCTCCTTCAATAATTAGGTTGCTCCATCCTCTCTTGGAAACTCAACTTTCCAACAAGCCAGAGGTGCTGCAAGAAAACATTTTGTTGTCATTGTTCTTGTGTATGTGCAATCTGGTTTGCTCACATTTTAAGGCAGGACACGACAAGAAAAGATAGAAGAAAAAGAAAGGTTTCTTCACACATTGAGTCTGGCTGCAGAACGAGTTTGCCAAAAGCGTGGAATTACAGTTGTCCCTTCACATTTGCTGGGGTTTGGTTCCAGGACCCCCCATGGATATCAAAATCCGTGAATACTCAAGTCCCATGATATGCAATGGCATAGCAATGGCATCCCATATATAAGATGGCAAAATCAAGGTTTGCTTTTTGGATTATTATTTTTTTAAGAATAATTTCAAGCCATGAATACTTAAATCCGTGGATACCAAATATGTGGATACAGAGGGACAACTGCATAGGATTGGAAGGGACTCCCCCATGGGCCATCCAGTCCGGCCACCCACCATGCAAAACCCCAAGGCTAAAGCATGCCCAAGAGATGGCCATCCTACCTCTGTTTAAAGGCCTCCAAAGAAGTAGAGTCAACCCACACTGCCCCAAGGCCTTGTGGACAGTACACCTTCCCACATTGCACAGAGGAAAGCCAGGGAAGTGACAGCAGAGTGGTGAAGATGGCAAAAGTTATGGATGAGGAAGGACAGACAACCTAGGAGAGTCTGCAGCAGTTTGTTTTTGCCTGAGCCAACTGGGAAGGGAAAGCAGGATCTCCTCTTCTCTTCTCTCGGCCTCCCCTCTGTTGAGTTAATTCAGTGCAAACTCCTTTTGCATTTTGAACTCAATTTGCAGCAAATTGAAGTAAGCTGAGAGCAAAGGAGGTGAGTGGGAGGAGGTGAGAGAAACCGGGACATTTAAAAATCTGCTGAAAAAATGGGAGGATAGAGGAGTAATCGGGATTGTCCCTGCCAAGGATTAATCAGGGCAGAAGACTAATTGGGAATGCAGAGTTTTCAAAGCTGATTCACAATTTTGAGCTTATTGTGTGTGCAAAATCCACACCTGGTTGTTTTGTGCACAAAACAGCATTCCCTGCACAGAAAAGAATGCCCTGCATGGAAATATTGTTTTTGGTACAAAATATTGTTTTTCTGTGTAAAAAGTGTGAATTTTGCATAGAACAAGCCTCGAATTTTGAAGATTCTTTTCAATCCAAGATTCTTCACTTCAGGGTTTTTCAACAGTTGAAAAACATGTTTTTGGACCATTTGGGGGGGGAAATTTTTGAATATTCTTTCCATCACCATACACTGTACTTAGAATTCTTAAACAGAGAGTCTCTACTGCCTACCCAAACTACAAATCCCAGGATTCCACAGGATGTTGCTATGGCAGTTAATGTTGTATGCCTTCCAACATTTCACACCTGAAAACTAGTGAATCATTGCAAATGGTTATAATACTGTTGAGTGTGCATTTGATTGCCACCGTATGGAAAATCTGCAGTTCTGTTTCTGGAATACTTTTTATTGCTACTGAGTAAAGCACAATCGAACAACAATTCCACGAGGAGTTAAAAACCAGTTGGAGACTGTGATGAGTGTTGCAGTGATATAAGAGACATGAAGGTTAACCCCAATGAATTTGGGGAGGAGGAGGAGGAGGTGACAAGTGCATCATGGGTAATTCTAGCAGGAAGACGCACATGAGTGCCCCCTGCTGGTCATCCAAGGGATTAGGAGAAATGCCCAGCATCCAAAATGACTTCCAGCAGCCCAAGAGGTCACTTGGACAGTCTGTAGTAGAGACATAAATTATCACATTTTTTATCATCGCATGCAAGAAAGGCATGATGGGAGTCATTTTGTGCTGCTTCTGGCTACCATAGTCTCTCCATTGTAGGAGAAAATGAAGATTCGTGTGGAGTTCTTGAGAGGTATTTGTGCTTTGCCAAGTCTTTAATGCAGTCATTCAGTGCAGACATAAATGTGGTATTTCTAGGAAAAAAGTAAAAAGAGGGTGTGTAAATACATTGTATAAAATAAACTGCCTTCTGAGTGGGAACCAGTTTATCTTGGCACACACCTCACTCATTTGTTTGTATGCAAAAACACATATGTTTTTTTGTGCAGGAAAAACATTTGGCCAGCTTTCAGTTAGTACATATGTGTAAGTTGTACTATGCATGTAGAATGCATGATTTGCCATAGCGCAATGGACGTATTCTGCTGACAGCCGTGGAAACAGAACTGCACATACCGCAGTGTTGCACATGGCTATGGCACACTGGGCATTGCAAAACAGCCTCCTGTCATTGACTCATGTTACACAATGTTGCTATTTTGCACTGGGGTTGCATAATGCTGATGTATCACATCTCTGCCCATGGACAGGATGGCCCTTGTGGTCTCTTCCAACTCTACAGTTCTATGATCCTATGATTCTATGACATTTATGTTACTCTGAAGGGATGTTGGATCGCAGTCTGTGTACGTTTGCACAGAATGGTTCTCCTGAAGGCTTTGCAAAGGGCAAAAAAAATCATAATAATCACTGTTACCCTTCTTTCAGGGGCTTCTCAAGTATTGGGAAACCCATCATTCTTCACAGAGGCAGCAGGGGTTCATATCATCCACTTAGATATGTAAACTAAGGGCTTATCTACATGGGCTAAATCCTCCGGCTTGCCCCTGTTCCAGAGCCCTGCAGTCCAAACAACATTTTCCCCGATCTTTCCCTGGACAGTCCTCAGGGCAGATATGGGGCTGCAATGGGGGCAGACTCTAGAATCCCATAGCCTTGAACTATGGCAGTTGAAGCGGTATCAAACTGCATTATTTTTGCACTACAGATGCAACCTTACTAAAGATAATTTTGTAAACCTTTATCTGGGATGTTTTATAAACTATAATCAGGGCTATAAACTTTGGCGGGGGCTAGGTTGTGCGCCTGCTATGTAAAACCTGTTTTATTGTACCTATTTTTACCATAAAATTCACTGTGTGTTGTTTTTTTTTTAAGGAAGAGCAATACAAAGAATTTTTTTCAATGAATAAAGACATGAAAAATAAATGGGGGCATATCAGGTTTGTAGAAACCATGAGGATAAGACATTGGTTTTATTGTATCTATTTTTACTGTAAAATTCACTGAGTTGTTTTTGTTTAAAAAAAGGAAAACAAGGGCAAAAGATTTCTTCAATAAGTAAAAACATCTTAAAACAAAATAAACTGGGATGAGTACATTGTACTGTATATATTTAGCAGCAGGACAAGTTGTGTGAGTCTCCAAAGGCAGGAGAGAACTGCCTCCACCACGTTTCAGAACTTGTCCGTGCTTGTTTCAGCTTCTTCGTTTATAATATGTAGACCCGATTAGAAACCTTCCAGAATCAGTGGCCTCTTTCCAGGTTCACTTTCTTCTTAGCCCCTTTTCATGCAAGCTTCCCCTCACCCTTCCTTTCCCATTTTTATTCAGACCGATTTGCTCCCGTTGAAATCACGGGACTCTGTCATCCCATGATGCAATGGTACAAATGTTGCTCTTTTTCTTAGGGCTCGTCTACATGGACCCGAATATGCTGGCTCCCCACAATTGCTCCCCCGTTACCTGCACGGAATAAGATGGCGCCCAGACCGCCACGTTGGTTGGTCTCTGCAGCCACTGAAGTCCAGACAATGCAAGGCATTTGCCCTGTCTTGTCCCCGGGCAAGTCCTCATGACCCCCAGGGCAAAGACAGGGGGCAAGACAGGTAAAGCCCATTATACCATTTTAAAATAATACAGTAGGACCCCCGTATCTGTGGGACCAATATCTGTGTTTCAGTTATCCATGGAACACAAAACAGCACAACCTACCATAGAGTCTTCTTAGAAAATGCCTAGAGAAGCATCCTCTCTAGACATTTTCTAGGTCCTCCAAGGCAACTCTATGGTATTTTAAACCAAAAGTCCCATTATTTTTGATGGCATTCGCTGTTATCTGCAGTTTTTGGTATCTGTGTGTGTGTGTGGGGAGGTAGAGAACCAATCCTCCATGGATATAGGGGTCCTACTGTACCCCGTAAAACCCATTCCTGCTGGTAAAAAATGGATTTGACCCTGCATGACCACAGCAGCCTGTTCTGGCACACCGGCCGGTTGCTGCGGCCGCTGACTGCCTCGTTCTTCCGTAACCAGGAAGGAGTCCTGCAGCTTGTGACAGGATGGAGTGCAGACCGCCACGCTGTCCTGTCTCTGCAGCTGCCATTGCCACCGCCCTCTCTCTGAAACCAGAAGCCAGCCTGCAGTGCATGAGCAAGCCTCCCTCCATATGACCAGCCTTGGGATGTGGGCAGCGGCTGCAGAGACAGGATGGCGTGGCGGTCTGGACTCCATCTTGGGCCATTTCCCCCACCCTGCTCCCATACATGCAAATATAAGTATGTCTTTTATCCCACTTTGGAGGGCCCTCAGACATCCTATTATGTGGAGGTACGCCCAGCTAACAATATGGTATGCTGGTATGCACTTCTCCAAACAACTGCCGCGTATGCGAAAAATAAGGGGGGAGGAACCGCTAAACAGTGACATTGAAACAGGGGAAGGGGCATTTCCTAGTAGGAGTGGTTGGCTGATTGCTGGGCCCAGGGAGCCTCCTGCAAACCTCTTCCACCTTCTCACCAAAATCTCCTCTCCTGGTACCACACCAACGCCGCTATGGAGTGCTGTCTTCTCATGCACACAAGTATCCGGATTTTCCACTCCGAGACACTGAAAAAGTCTGGACTCGAGCTGTATGCCATCTGGACAGCTCGCAGTGAAAACAAGATGAGGTTTGGCCCGTGTAGACAAGCCTAAAGTCTTAAAGGTGGGGATAGAGTCTTCTTTTTTTCTCCCTTCCCCTCTCTTTCTCCCTTTTGATGTAAATTTCTTTTAAACTATGTTTATAACATTATAAAATGGAGTCCTTGACTTATCTTTGCAGACTGGCTTTAAAGAAATGTTTAAAAGCGAACGGGATACCTGGTGGTCCCTAAAAGATCAGAATTGGTCCAAAGTGCTGCAATAGGGGAAACCCAAAAGTCTTGTATTATTTGCAAAGATGGCCTTTTCTGTGTGTTTTTTTCCACAGGCATCGCCAGCATCTTTGAACAGAATGGGAGCCCTTTTCTCATCCAACCCATAATGTGGCTCCATGGAACAAACAGTCCAGCTCCACAGTGTTCCTTTTCTCTCCCCACCCTCCCCAGTTTTGAACTGGCAACACCACTCATCCGGCCTGATGGGAAAGAAGGAACCCCCCCCCCATTCGCCTCGCCGGGGTTATTTGCGTTCACGGCAAAATGTTTGTCCAAAGATTTGAGCTTCTTTCACTTCTCCCTTCCTCCAGACACACAAATGCTGAACTCCAGTAACCTCCGCCTGGAATCTTTTAGGATTTCTTCTATTTCTAGGTCCACATTATATATATATTTTAAAAAGATAAACAGCCTCAGTTAAGAAATCTTTTGTTTTCACTGAGAAACTCAGCTGTCCCCCTCACCTTTCTAAGTATGGAAACTCTTCTTTCTTTCTTTCTTTCTTTCTTTCTTTCTTTCTTTCTTTCTTTCTCTTCCTTATTAATTAATTAATTAATTTTATTCATTTATATCCCACGTTTCTCCAATAAGGATACTCAAGGTGGCTGAAACTCCTTCCTTCCTTCCTTCCTTCCTTCCTTCCTTCCTTCCTTCCCTGTCTCTTTCTTTCTCTATAGCTCTGTGTATCCATCCTCCCAACATTTCACAGATGAAAACCAGGACACGTGTGGCCATTAAGCAATATTAGAGTACCATCAAGATGGCAAAAGTTATGGAATAGGAAGAAAAGACAAGCTAGGAGAGGCTGCAGCAGTTTGCTTTTGCCTGAGCCGACTGGGAAAAGCAAGACTCTGCTCTTCCCTCTTTCCTCTCCTTATGAATCTCTGCAAAGCAGTTTTTTCAGTTTCCCCATTGCTTCCTCACATTTGCCTTCATTGGAGGGAAGGATCCAGGAAAGGGTATTTTGAGATCACTGCTTTGTATACCCAGATATGGAAAAAAACAGTGTATCTGATTAGCCTTTGGATAAATAAATGATGTGTTATCAGTGGTAGCCTTTGAAACAGTATGTGGTATGCATGTGTGTGGAAAATTCCCAAGGAACCAGAGACTATTTTTTATGATTTGTGAGGTGGTTTTGGAGTCACAAAGCTAGTTTTGGAGTCACAAAGGAAGGGAAGCAACTGATGGACTTGAAATAAGTGGGGTTGATGGTTCTTTTGTTTTCAGCCTCGGCTGGTTCATGCCAGACATTTTGCGTATAAAAGCAGAAACCCATAGCATGGATGAGAGAATTTATATTTGGAAAGTAACGCTGGATTTTAAGAAAGCTTAAAGTCAGCTTAGCTGGGATAGTCTACTGTAAGGGCAAGAGAAGAGCAGCCCTTCAGATATCATTGGACTATAGCTCCCAGCAGTCCAAGTGATGAATTCTGGGAGCTGCAGTCTAGCAACACATGGAGGACCACACACTCCCTAGTTCTAAACAGGCTTAAAAACAGTGCAAGTTAAGACGACAGGTTGTTGAGTTCAGCTTCAGGTCATGGGTCTCAGTAGATCCAGGTAGAGGTGCTTTTTTGGACTACAGCTCCCATGCTATCTAGGCAGACTCCCTAGACAGCATGACCACTGAGGGATTCTGGAAGTTGCAGTAAAAAAACAAAGTAAGATTTCCAAGATCTATGGGTGCATCCACACTGTAGAAATAATGCAGTTTGACACCATTTTAAGTACCATGGCTCCATTCCACAGAATGGATGGAGCTTACCATGTGAAGCTACAAGGTACACATGCACGGTTCCTCCACACTTGAGACCACACAGAGACAGGGTGGATGTTGGCATGGCGAAATGGCAGTGATGGATTACATCTCCCACAGTCCTCCAAGCATCATGGACACAGACTGTGCTGGCTGGGATTAGTAGTCCGAACAAGTCACTTTTCCAGCAACTCCATCTCCTGTCACACCCAGAACCCACTAATGTTTTCTTAAACCTCCATCCTATCTCATTCAGTCAGAGCCTATACAGTTGTCCCTCCACATTAATGGATTTGGCATTCACGGTTTTAAGTATTCATGGCTTGAAAATATTCTTTAAAAAATAATAATCCAAAAAGCAAACCTTGATTTTGCCATCTTATATAAGGGACACCATTTTGCTATGCCATTGCATATCATGGGACTTGAGTATGCACGGATTTGGATATTTATGGGGGGTCCTGGAACCAAACCCCAGCGAATGTGAAGGGACAACTGTACTTCAATATTCATTTCCCAGTGATTTAGAGTGTTTTAAAGAGTGTTCTGTCCTCTTTTTTCCCCTGTGGGTGGGGAGGACCAAGGCATGTGAGCAGGGGGGAAAAGTGGGGAACCAGCAATTTTATTTTTGGCTAGCAAGAGGGAAACAATCCGGATAACTTGCAGCTGGCAAGCAAGGTGGAACTTTGTGAAGATTTGCTAAGTATATGCTGTTTTTAAGATTTATGCCATTGGTGTGCTGACTCTTTGCTCAACTCATATCTAATTTGTTTCATTAAAATATTTGTATCCTATTGGCTGTCTAAAAATCTGACTAAATAATTGAAGGGATGCCATACTGAGGCTGGAGCAAGTTTGTTTTCTGTGGCTCCAGAGACTTGGACATGGAGCAATGGGTTCAAACTCCAGGAAAAGAGATTCCACCTAAACATTAGGAAGGATTTCCTGATGGTAAAAGATGTTCGAGAGTAGAATATGCTGCTTCCTGGGAGTGTGGTGGAGTCTCCTTCTTTGGAGGTTTTTAAGCAGAAGTTGGATGGCTATCTGTCAGGAATGATTTGATTGTGTATTCCTGCATGGCAGAATGGGGTTAGATTGGATGGCCTTTGGGGTCTCTTCTAACTATATGATTCTATCTCAGGGCGGTGTACAATAAAACCAACCTGACTAATGTATTTTAATGTTTTATTTTAACATTAATGTAATATTTTTAAAAAAAAACTTATATTATTTCTTTAACACGATGGCACACCAGAATGACAGGTAACAATGATCACACGAGAGGCCGTCGTAACCAAAGTATATTTTATTGTTACAGATCAAAATGGAAAACGACAAGTAAAAGCCGAGAAAACACGGCAAAAGGGATGTGCGCGCAAGCATCTTGGGTGTAAGATGTTTAAAATGGGAAGGGTGAGGCCTTTCTTGCCAGGGGATCACACAGGTGCAACGGTTACGAATGCAGGACCTAAGAGGTGGTGGCCAGCAGAAAATGCGCAGAATATTAATTGGCCAAAATGGCAACACTCTAGCCAAGAAGAGCTGGGGGGGAGACAGTGTGTGTGTGTGTGTGTTTGTGTAGGATGTGAGGAGGGACAGCATGAGGTTAGTATGTGATGGTGAGCATCAGTGGCTGTTCAAACCAAGGAGTCTTGGGTCTGGAGGCCATCTTGGTTTCCAAGGCAAACAAGGGATGCCTGCATTATTTTTTGCTGGGAGTGCAGCAGGCCGGGGCTTGAGAATTATGACTGCATGTTCTTGAATTTTTCCACCAGGGCTTGGAATTGGGTGGAAACATCCTCCAGGAAGGGGGCGAACCATTGCTGGAAATTCTCCGAAGCCTGGTCGAAGGAGCTCTTGACTTCCTCGGCCTTCTCGCGGAGGTGGCTGTGGAGCTCTTGAGCGCGGCTGCTGAGCTGCTCGTGCACCATCCTGCCTTGCTCTCCCACCGCCTGCTGCAGGGCTTGCAACCGTTGCTGCCCCTTTTCCCGGATGTTGGAGAGGTAAGGCTCCAAGCTCTGGCGCACAGCATCGACCTTCTCATCTGTGCTGGCCCGCACCTCCTCGGTGTAGGTGGCCAGCTTGCGGCGCAGCTCCTCGGTGTCCTTGGAGAGGCGTTTCTTCAGCTTGCGCATGAAGAGGTTGAACTGGGACCGCACCATGTCCAGGTTGTGGTCGATCATGATGCGGGCATCGTTGGTGTACTGGACAATCTTCCCCTTGGTCTCCTCCATGTCAGCACGTAGCTTTTCGGACAGGGCAGACACTTCGCTGGTCAGACGCTCCTGGGCTTCCTTAGCATAGGGGCCAAACTTGGAACGCAGGTCATCTGTGTAGAGCTCCACCTCCGCCATGGTGTCTGTGATGAGGCCGCTGTGGGAGATATAGAGCGGTGATCAGAAAGGTATTACCTGGGCCATTTCCCCAGTGAGACAGACATATTGGTCTGTTTTAATGAAAAGAAGAAAAGTCTTGTGGCCCCTTTAATAGTAAAATTGAGATTTTAGGGCCAAAACCTGAGACTTAGGGGTGATCTCTTGTGATGCCACAGGAAGCAGACCCCAGTAGTGTTACAAGGGTGTTGCTACAAGGGACAAATCCTTGTGATACCATCAAGCTTGGATATGGTAAGCATCCACCACAATTGCACAAAGCATAATATTTCAATAGAAAACACCATGTCTAACAAATGAGGAACACACACACACAAATACACCCCTTTCAAAGCAATGCTTTCACCCTGAGATTCCTCCCCTTTGCCATGATACTCAGGGACAGACACTGAGATCTGGCAACTCCATTTAAGACTACTCCCCACCCCACAGCACCAGCTTTTGTTGGACTTTAGTCTAGGGAGATTATCAGATGCAGTGGAACGTGGCAAAAAAAAAAAAATGCTTTCCAGCCCATGACAGAAGAACACAACAGGAACAGAAAGGGCGACATTATCAGCCACCCGCGTTCTTTAGCCGTCCCTGGATTGTAGCGCCGCCGTGGACGCAGCTTCCCTTTCAATGGGGACAAGCGGCTAATAGAAAGGGACACCTTACTCATGGCCATGCTAGGACCCAGGGACGCTGGAGGACATCGTCTTCTGATAATCTCACTCCTTCCTGTTCTTCTCATGATCTTCAGACGTGATTTTTGCTGCATCTAATAATCTCCTAGATTATCACACTACGCTGTTTTACAGTGCTATTGTTCCACTTTATCTGCTCTGGCTGCCTCCTGTGGAATCCTGGGATTTCCAGTTTAGGGAGGGGGATTTAGAGTTCTCAGCCAGACTACAATAAACGACAAATCCCAGAATTCCACAGGAGGTAGCCATATCAGGTAAAGTGGAATAATACCACTATAACAGTGTAGTGTGAGAAAGTCCACACTTCTTCAGATACATGGAAGGAAACATTGCCTAGATTTACTGGGGTGGACAACTGCGAGGAGATGGGGACCATTCCTGCTCTCCCATTGACCCATCTGTGGGACGCATCATGGCTTCCAGCGTAACTCATGTCAAGTCTAGTGCTGCGACATTCTCTGAATGCCACTGATTTGGACTTTGGACACCCGAGTTGCCATGTGCTTTTTTTTGAGGCAAGTGGGACTTTTTTTTTTTTTTTTAAAAAAATGGTTTTGGGCTCAAGTTCCAGCCAAAAATATTTAAAAATAGGAACTAGAATCTTTGGGGGCTCCAAAATAGGATCTTAGGGGTGGGTGCGTCCATGAATGACCCACAGCCGGTACTTTCCTCACCCCTGGTCTCTTTTGAAGCTGCACTGCATCATGTGAATAAATGGACTGGAGTCCCCAAGCATTTATGCTGAAATAAATCAATTTGTCTTAATGGTGCCACCAGACTCCGCTTTGAGTCCCATTGTTGGGGGGAAAGCAGGATATAAATGAATAAGATAAATAATCTATTTTTTTTACCGCTTTGGTCATTTGCAAGTACAAAACTTTGTCTCCATAATCCCCACCTGTCTCTTGAGAGTGTGGGCTCACAGAGAAAACCAAACTACCTCAGGGTCAGATCCCTCACCCTGGAGCAGGTTGGGGGTAAAGTTGGTAAGGGATAAGTTGGAAACTACTTGAAGGCACACAACAACAACAGGTGAGATGCTCCTTGCTTGGATGTGTGCCTTGTCAAGGTCTTTGGAACATGCCAGCCCCCTAAGATAAAAATTGAATAAGCCAGTGGTTCCCAGGGCTGGTTTAAGGCACCAGCGGCATCAGCATCTGCAGGGGGGGGCATCATTGGGGGGGCTGTAGTAACCCTCTTTCTGCAAAAACATTGTTACTAATAATCTGAATATCCTGTCCTGTGAATAGCTTAGGTTGAGTTAGTTTACATTGACCTGAGACAAACATATGGGCCCCCTAAAAATAAAGCATTGCAAGGCCCCCCAATTCCTTAAACTGGCCCTTATTGTAACCCTCCTCCTGCAAAAACATTATTAGTACTAATCTGAATATCCTGTACTGTGAATAGCTTAGGTTGAGTTAAAATTTACATTGACCTGAGACAAATATATGCCCCCCCCCCAAAATAAAGCATTGCAGGGGGCCCCAAAATTCCTTAAATCAGTCCTGGTGGTTCCCAAACTTTTATCCTCCAGATGTTTGGGATTTTAGCTCCCAGAAGCCCCTGCTGTTATCTTGGCCAACAGTCAGGAATTCTGGGAGCTAAAGTCCAAAATATTAGGAGGACTAAACTTTTGGAATCACTGGAGTAATCTAAAGCTACATTGGTTCCAAAACAAGGAATGAGTTAAAGCATACAAGTTAGATATGCAAGAAGTAAAGCAACATATCACTCAAAAACTCATAAGCTGTTTTAAAAATTCAGGGGTGGGTGGTTCATTCTGGGGGGGAAAAAGACAAGCAGTGGCCAAGATCTTGCATGGGGAGACAGAGTGGAAAGTCCTCCCCAGAAGGGACTGTGATCGGTCTGTCCTCTCCCCTCCTCTTGCAGGGCTTGCCTTCCTGCTGTGAGTGCTCCCCTGATGTAGCCATGTAGTGGTTGTGGTTGTGGCTGGCCAACAATTGAATCACCCAGTTGAAAAAGAGATGCAAAGTCACTCACTCCAGTTCCTTGCTGAGCTGTGAACTCTTGATCTGAGCCGTGACATCATCAGCAGCATTCCCGACTCTGGTCACATAGTCCCAAAAGACTTCCACGGTCTCCTCCCATTTGGATTTTGGTTCATCTTGAAAGACCGGGTTGGCCCAGGAGCCTGGATGGAGACGAGGAAAGAGGGAAACCCTCACCAATCTAAAATACCTGGGCCATCAAGCCATTGGCCAATGAATGTTATCCCACCATAATTCAATATATAATTGTATGCTGAAGTCAGGATTGTCCATGCCATCGTATTTCCCCATTTCTACATTTTGTGAGGCACCAGCACTCTTTGGCAGAGAAGGCTAAAGAGCTTGTAAAACTACAAATCCCAGGATTCTATAGACTGGAGCTACAGCACTTAAAGTGTAGATTCACCTTGAGTAATATTCATTTCACAAAATGCTGAGAGGGCTAGACCAAAGGATCAAAAACTTCATTCAGCACAAGCAGGACATGAAGATGAGGCAAATTTCCACTGTTCTCCCCCACACCCTGCCCCAGATTTTGCTACTACACAGAAATCTAATGATTTGATATCTCCTATCTGCAGAGGATAGGATGTTAATGATACACTTAAACTAGTCTTTAAGGAACATTGGGAGGGAGGCTGACTATGGGGCGCCATGGCTGGTTTTGTCTTTTGTGCTATTTCTGGTCAATGGTTGCCAACTGATTGAGATACTCACCGCTCAGCAGGACTGCTGTGAAAAACAGAGCAAAGGACTTCATAGTTCAGCTGGTTTTGGAAAAGGAAGAGACAACAAGAGATTAGGTTGGGGGTGAGCAAAGATGTTGGAACAGAAGGAGGGACGGAGCTCCCCAAAACTAGGCTGAAGAGACTAAGACCCCTGAAAGGACAAGGGGAAATTGAACCACTGGTTTCTTTGCAGCTGATCTTCCATGGGTATTATCAGCTAGAAGTGTACTAAATCATCCAGCATTGAGAAATATTAAGATCTCCGTTATCATTAAACCTTCCTAAGAATAACAAAGGCTGCCTGCCATCTATCCTAGGCACCCTTACTTGGGAGTAGATCCACTGAACACAGGCAGTGGACACTAATATTATATTAGTATATATAAATATACTAAGTATATTAGTATATTATATACTAAGTATATAAGTATACTAAGTATACATGGTGCTTGGAAGAGTCATCTTCTTTTATTTTAAAAAGAAATATTTATTTAAAATTAAAGAATACGGCACCTCAGTGACAACAGATGGGGAAAATAATTTGCCCTACCCAAACCAGTAGACCAAATGGATATCAAC
Source organism: Gambelia wislizenii (assembly GCA_030847615.1). NCBI lineage: Eukaryota > Metazoa > Chordata > Lepidosauria > Squamata > Crotaphytidae > Gambelia > Gambelia wislizenii. The sequence goes on from JAUMIR010000010.1 coordinate 38,313,239, forward strand.
CTGCCTGTCAATGTTGAGCCCCCCAGCTTAAAAACATTTCCAAGTCCCGGGATAGCGGGGAGGGGAGTAGATTTCCCAGATCTGTGAAATTCTGGGAATTGTTGTCTAAAGAAGGTTAAAAACAAATCCCAAGCTCTGGATGAGCTTCTGCTAGCAGGAATCTTATCCGTCGTTAAGACAAGAGTCATGCAAAGAATCAATCAGTTTCCAAACCCTTAAACAAGCTTATGCTACAATTTCTTTCTCTCCGTTCCTCTCAAAGGTGCTACAAGATCCCCTTGCTTACTGATATTCCAAACAAATACAGCGATGTCCTGGAATTCCACACCTTCCCGAGAAAGCTTTCCATTAATAAACACCCCCTGCATCAAAGTTTTTAATCCTAACTTTCTTAATCCAGAAGAACCTTCTCCCCCTTGGTGTCATCATCCCAGAATTTAACACACCACATATGAGAGTCTGCTCTGCCAATCTTTCAAAGAAATCATACAGGTTCTGAACAGGTTGCTGCCAACTCCCTATCCTCCCCTTCCTTTTTCTTTACCTTTTTTTGCTGCTGGACTCTGGAAAGTGTGCTCTGCCGGACCAACACTCCAGATTTAAATACCCAGCCCAGCTGGTGGGAAAGGCAGGCGGTGGCCGGAGGGAGGGAGGCGGGATTGGCAGACTCAGCAGCTGGAGTGGCTGCAAAATTTGCCAAGGTGGCCCTGAGGACAAAGTTTAATCTCCACCATCACAAGGGAAAGTCTTAACCCTGACTTCACCAGAGAAGGGAAAGCGAAATAGTTAAACCTTTCTCCCTCTCCCTCTTTCTTCTATCTATTTGTCTTTCTCATCCATCCATTGTCCACAGGAACAACTTCTGTTCACTCTGTGAACTTTCCACTGACACAAGTCCCTTCATCAGGCACAAAATAAGCAAGTACAGGTCAACCCCCATATCCGCAGATTCGGTATCCACAATTTCACCTATCCACATCTGAAAAAAAGTATGTTCTCTCTAGGCATTTCTAGGTCCTCCAATGCAACTCTATGGTTAACGTCCAGCATTTGTCTCATTGAAAATAATAAAGTTCCCCATTATCCATAGTTTTAGGTATCCATGGTGTGGGTGTGTCTTGGACCGTATCCCCTGCAGATACGGGAGGTCAACCTGTAGTTAGAATCTTATTTCCATTTTGCATGGATAGGCAAGAAATTAGGGGTCAGAAGGAAAATTTAATTGGAGGGGTATAATTCTCATTTTAGGGAAAGCAATGCCTTCATTTTGCCCCTTCCCCATAGCAACAGCCCTATGTGGGTCCCATACAACCTGCCCTGCACCCACTAAGTTGGCCTGTCTGCTGCTTTGGGGTGTGAGGTCAGGTGTGGTTGGGTCACAAGTCAGAGTCAGCTCCCCACTCCTGTGGGTGTCTGTGCATGCGGTGTTGTTGTGTGGTGGATCTTTCCCCCTCCCCTAGGCAGCAAAATGCCTGGGCTTAGCTCTGGTGCAATCCGCATGTGCTTTTAGGATGCTAGATAAACTGAATGAGCCCAAGGTCACCCTTCCTGCTTTGGGGGCTTTTGTCTGACTCACGAGAAGTGAAGTCTCAGCCCTCCCACGGGTCCAAACTGTTGCAAGAGGACATTCAGCACATCCTGCTCCTCTTGTCCTAATACTAAAGAGTTATGCTATGTACCTTCCAACATTTCACAGATGAAAATTGGGATATGTGGGGACAGCATTTAAAGTGGTGTCAAACTGCATTATTTCTGTAGTGTAAATGCACCCTAAGGGGTTGTCCAGATGAAAAGATATAATGTGGATTGCTGTGCATTATCACAAATTTGCAGCAGTGTTCGTTTGTGTCTTTGGCAAAATCACTGGCCTGCAAAGCTATCCGTGTTTGAAGTGCACACGCAGCCATGCCTGCAAATCAAGATGGTGGCTGAGTGTGAAATACTCGCATTCTCATTCCCCACAAGTTGTTGCCACTGCACAGATTTTTTTTTCCAAATTGGAAATCAAAGGTGCGCAAATGCGAACTTCCACTTGAAAAAACTGTTTGGTCACCTCAGTGCAGCAAAAAAGCACACCATCAATAATGCAAAATTCCAAAATGGTGCTTCTAGACACTGCATTGCTGGCAAGCCCACCCTCTGCACATGTCTGACCAATCAGCTTTCCACTTCTGCCCTTGCTGAGAATGCGCTGCGCTGCGAATCGGATATCCAAACGAGCAGGAATGCGCATTTCCATGGATTATTTTAAAAACCTCTGGAAAAGCTGAGAAGGCTTTCCCCCACAGTTTTTGGAGTTTTTGGCCCCCCTCCTTCTAGATACAATGAATCTCAGTTGGATCTCGTTGGGACAAAAGTTATTCTCTGCAAATTTTATTAGGATTATTTGCACTGTCTAGAAAACCCCGATGGCTCCATGTGTCCAGTTTCCTTGGCCTCCCCATTCTCTCAAACAACACTTCATCCATTTTAAGAAAAAGGAAGTTACCTGACTGATCACAGCCCACCCTCAAAGTTTTGCAGCCAAATTGTGCTTCTAGTCCTTGGTTAATTTGCCTCAAAGTAAAGTCCAATTTCACAGCTTTTTATCCAGATCGTAAAAATAACATCAAACTGGAAACTGGAGGGAAGGAAGGAAATGGTTTTGAAAGTGAGTGGATGAAAGTTCATTTTCTTGGCAGGCTGTTTTTCGATGCCGTACCCAAATGACCCATTGGGGACGGAAAGGTGAAAGGCACATCTTGCTTTCTGCTGCCTAGCTCTTTGCAAACAAGATCACCAACAAATATTGAACCATTTCCGAGCCCCCTTCCTCTTAAGGCTGGCCCTGGGTGAGAATTATCCCTCCACTGGTTGTTATTTTGGGTTGCAGGATTGGCTGGGACAGTGTGAATCTAGCTGCAGTTTGGAACCTTTGAGGTCCAGAGAAACCACTGTGTGGGAAGTATATTAAAAAGGTGTGTGTATAGGTGTTTTATACAGTCTTCTACACATCTATACACCTCTAAATTTAGATGCAGCCCATTGCTTTTCTGGAATATCTAATTAGTAGTTATTTTGAGCTAGAGTGGCTGTTTAATTTTCCTGGTGTTGTTGTTATGACCAATATTGATTCAATACATGATTCCTCCCCACCACCCCCATGTCTGGAGATTTGCAGATGGAGAAAGTTACACCTGTTGAATGTCTGCCTGATTCGCAGTTGCAAAAGAAGATGTTCATGTAATGGGAAAAACCCAGGACAGAGACATCTGAACTTCCTCCTAGAGTACACTGTGCTTTCCTGCTTTGCTTCTGCTACATCCGCACTCGGTTCAACCATGTAGTTCTAAGTCATATTAATTGTCATAATTATTAAGCCTGGAACTACATTGTCTAGGCTCATCTATACAGTCTACTTCATACTGATTAGCTACTGATTGCTATCAAGGTTGCCAATGGTTTAGAAAACAGCTTGGCTAATCCTGGACACCTTAAAATGCATTTTTTTTTCGTATTGAGGAGCTGCAGATACAATTAGGGTGTCATTTTTAGCTTCAAATGGAGAAGTCAAGCTTGTCTCTGTTTTACTACTTTTGTTCTTACAGCCATGGTGTGTGTATACGGCACTTCTCATCGAGATACACTTGCTATAATATAAAAAATGAAGACACCGCGGCTACAACATTGTCACTTTCTTTCTCCTGTATGCTATTTTACCATTTTTGCCTGGGGAAGAAGCCTGTGAAGCTTTGAAAGCTAGCATGATTTATTTCTTTTCCTAATGAAGAAACATGTGAAGCTTCAACAGCTAGTATTTTTTTTCCCCTGAGGAGGAAGCCTATGCAACTTCAAAAACTAACATGATATATTTGTTTTCCTGATGAAGAAACCTGTGAAGCCTTAAAACCTAGTATGATATATTTCTTTTCCTGTTGAGGAAGCCTATGAAACTTCAAAATCTAGCGAGATATATGTCTTTTCCTAATGAAGAAACATGTGAAGCTTCAACAGCAAGTATATATTTTTTTTTTCCTGAGGAGGAAGCCTATGCAACTTCAAAAGCTTGCATGATATACAGTTGTCCCTTCATATTTGCTGGGGTTTGGTTCCAGGACCCCCCGTGGATACCAAAATCCGTGAATATTCAAGTCCCATTATATGCAATGGCATAGCAAAATGGTGTCCCTTATGTAAGATGACAAAATCAAGGCTTGCTTTTTGGATTATTATTTTTTAACGAATATTTTCAAGCCGTGAATACTTAAAACCGTGAATGCCAAATCCGTGAATGTGGAGGGACAACTGTATTTCTTTCCCTGATGAAGAAACCTGTGAAGCTTCAAAACCTAGTATGATCTATTTCTTTCCCTGTTGAGGAAGCCTATGAAACTTCAAAAGCTAGCATGATTTTTTTTTTCCTGATGAAGAAACCTGTGATGCTTTGAAAGCTTGCGTGATGTATTTTGTGCCTTTGGGTTGGCCCCATAAACATGCTCTCCTTGGATGGATTTTGGACTTTGTGGCTTCTTTGCAACAAAACATTTTAATGCTAAAACACTTTCTGTTTGATTTGCATTTCCAAAAGGTCACAGGAACAGGGCTGATTTTAAAAAGCTGGCAACCCTTGGAGTGGAGAGTTCACTGAAGCCCAATGATTTTGCTGGGCGTTAATTCAGCTGCAAAGAATATCCTTTCTCAGAGCAGGAAGGAAAATACAAATGCCTGCCTGCCTGCCTCCTCCGGCGGCCTGTCTTGGTTCCCTCCTGTGGCCAGGGATGCTGCGTGTCTCTCATTTCAAACGGTGACCCGGAGTAACCCTCCTCAGCATGGAGACCAGAGGTCAGCATGATACCATCAGGGGTTCACCGTGACATGTGGAAAACAGCTCCAGCGGTTATTTTTCTTGAGCAGATAAGCAAAACAGCTGGGACAGCTCAGCCACCACGTTGCCCGAAATCCTAACAGGGCCTCTGATTCAATGCTGTGGTTTGGGCTTGTTTAAGGTAGTAGTTTGAGCATTGGGCTGTGATTCTGGAGACCACAAATCAATGAAATGGCACTTTTGCATTATAAGAAAAATTGAGAGTGCAGAGCATTTGCCTATCAAACCACAGGCCCACCTCAGCAAACCACATCCCAGTTTAAAAAGAACTTGGAGAGACCTAATGAACATCCGGAGAGATAGTGTGTGGCATAGTGGCATCAGGGTTGGACTAGGGATCTGGGAGACCCGGGTTCGAATTGCTGCACAGCCATAGAAACCCACTGGGCAAGTCCCACTCTCTCAGCCTCAGAGGAAGGCAATGGGGCAAACCGCTCTGAATAAATCTGGTTGAGAAAGACCTAGGAAAGGGCTGCCATAAGTCATTAACTTGAAGGCACAGAGCAACCAAAAGAGAGAGCCAGCATGCAGTTGTGGTTGTGTGTTGGACCAAGGCTAGGGCTTCAAATCCCTACTCAGCCCTGAAAACCCAATGGGCAAACTTGGGTAAGTCACGCTCTCTCAGCCTCAGAGGAAGGCAATGGCAAAGCCCCCTCTGAACAAATCTTGCCAAAAAAATACCATGATAGGGTCCCCTTAGGGTCACTATAAATCAGAAATGACTTAAGACACACAATAACAACAACAACAGGTTCTAGGGTCGGAGTGAGAGAAGTCCTCCAGATGTTATTGGACTGCAACTCCCACCAGTCCTAGCTGGGACAGCTCATGGTGAGGAATATTGGGAGAAGCAGTCTAGAAACACCAAGAGGGACTCACACCCCTTATTATTGTAATTATTGGCCGGAATCTAGTTGGGGACTTGCATCTCTGTAAGTGGACTTTATTCTGCAGGAATTAGAATGGGGCAGTTCTGTAATGTCTGTATCCAGAAAAAGGCTGCTGTTATGTTCAGGACTCGTTTAAGGAATTTGGGGGCCCTGCAATGCTTTATTTTGGGGACCCATATGTTTATCTCAGGCCAATGCCACCTAACTCAACCTAAGCTATTCACAGTACAGGGTATTCAGATTATTACTAATAATATTTTTGCAGGAGGAGGGTTACAACCAGGGCCGGTTTAAGGAATTTGGGGGGCCCTGCAATGCTTTCTTTTGGGGGCCCATATGTTTATCTCAGGTCAATGTAACCTAACTGAACCTAAGCTATTCACAGTACAGGATATTCAGATTATTACTAATCATGTTTTTGCAGGAGGAGGGTTACTATGGGGGCCCCCCACAATGATGGGGGCCCTTGCAGATGCTGATGCCGCTGGTGCCTTAAATCAGCCCTGGGTATGTTATTATGTAGGGCAGATGGCAAAAGGACCAATGCCCAATAGGATGGTTGTGCAATGGGACCAATGCACATCGCTCCTGTTCTGTGCCAGGAGACCGGCTAAGGAGTGCCATTAGTAGAGCTTATATCTTGCCAAGACCTCTGTATGAAAACTGTGTAGTTTTTTCATACATCCATCTTCTAACTACAGTGGGACCTTGGTATCTGCTGGGGTTTGGTTCCAGGACCCCCCATGGATACCAAAACCCATGGATGCTCAAGTCCCAGTAAATACAATGGCTTAGTAGGATGGTGTCCCTTATATAAAACATCAAAATCAAGGTTTGCTTTTTGGAATTGATTTTTTAAAAAACATTTTCAGACCGTGTTTGTTTGAATCCATGGATGCAGAATCCATGGATAAGGAGGGCCGACTGTACCTTCCAATAGCTGTCCTGATTTTTAGCATTCCTTCACTGAACACCCCCCCCCCCAAAAAAAACCCACACAGAATTACCTGAGAGGGAAGCACAGGAATCTTCATGAACATTCAAGTGAAGTGTTTTCTTGCAAGTCATCCCAGCTTTGCTTTTTTGTGTGTCTGGAGGGGAGATGCCAATCTCTGCCAAACAGGGTAGGATTTCCCAAGGCAAACTCAAATGATCTTGACCTCCTTTCCTTGTTAAGAAATGGGTTGGAGACACCATCTGGGCAGCAGATCGGAAATAAAAAAGCATTCCTGTAGTTTTAAAACAAGGAGCTTGTTTTTCAGCCAGCCTCTTGGTTTACTTTTTTCAAATGAGATTCCAAAGCTTGGAAGTAACTAGATTTATATCTATCTATCAGCCAGAATGGTGTAGTGGTTTGAGCACTGGACTATGACTGGTGACCACGGTTCAAATCCTCATTCAGACATGGAAACCCACTGGGTGACCTTGGGAAAGTCACTCTCTCTCAGCCTCAGAGGAAAGCAAAAGCAAACTTCGCTGAACAAATCTGGCCAAGAAAGCCCGGTGACAGGTTTGCCTTAGGGTCGCCATAAGTTGGAAATGACTTGAATGCACCCAACAAATCTGTTACTTGAAGTCAATACCATTTTTGCAATAAACCAGCACAGCTTGGGATGGTTCCTTTTGGACTACAACTCCCAGAATCCCCTGGCAGCATGCCCAGGCTGGTTATGGGATTCTGAAAGTTATGGACCAAATAAGTGACATTTAAGTTTTATCACTACGGCATCAGCAATATATCTCTCTCTCTGGCTTTTCTTCGCAAATGAAGATTCGGAAGGACTCATCCTGCGCTTTCTGCAAGCGCGCTGATGACTAAAAAGGCCAATCGGAGATAAACAAGTCCGGTTGCAGAAAGCACAGCAGAAGGTCTCCTTGGGTGATGTTTTTGGGTCGTGATTCTTTCTGCGTTGTTGTTTCTCTTCAAGACTTGTTCAGCGTGAGTTCTCAAATAAGGCTGCAGCATTGTGGATATGCGTCTTCATGCCTCCCAATGTGAGGCCAGGGCGGACCACTGTTGGTGATCAATTTGGCCAAGCCGGAGATGTTGTTTCAGGGAGTCTTTGTATCGCTTTTTTGGAGCGCCTCTCTTACGCTGACCCGTGGCGAGTTCACCGTAGAATACTATTTTTGGGAGGCGATGGTCCTCCATCCTAGAAACGTGCATATAACAATTGAGAAACATGTCTCCTTTTGCAGTGTTCATATTCTCCCTTGGAGCGTGGTGGGATCTCCTTCCTTGGAGGTCTTTAAACAGAGGCTGGATGGCCATCTGTCAGGGATGCTTTGATCATGATTTCCTGCGTGGCAGAATGGGGTTGGACTGGATGGCCCTCGTGGTCTCTTCCAACTCTATAATTCTATTATTCTATGATTTTTTTTAAAAAAAAATAACTTAGCAGGGATCCTATGACCCCAATTAGAGTAGACCAATTGAATCAACAAACATGCCAACCCAACTGATTGAATGGCACTACTCTAGTCAGAGCTAATAATAAGATTTAGGCCTCAAGAGCAAGAAAGGAAAGATTTCCTTTTTAAAAAATGTACATTTTTGAGCGGTAGTTCTAATTTGTTGTTTGTTTCCAAAGGTAACTTTCCAAGCTCTGGCATAAATTTCTGAAACTCTTTTGTGTTGGAAAGTCTGGCCTATTGGCCATATCTCTACCTGATGTCACAGGGGATCAGAAATCAAGCCTTATCTACTTGCCACCCAAACGAAAGAACAACTTGCCAGTTCCCTGACTGTCAGAGAGAGAGAAAACAGAGTCCAAAAGTACAAATATCTCACTTTGCAAATGGTGGAAAGCAGGAGGGCAGAGAGCTAACTGCAGTGTTGGCACTGGAGTTATCTGAGAAGAAGGCAGGAGGCAAACGGTGCTCCTTGAGTTGGCGAGGCCGAAATCCGAACCTTCCCTCTGACCTCTCCACGCCTTCTTTATTTCTGATGTTTCAGCAACAGAGAGGTTGCTTTTAAGTGAAGCCAAAGGCGGGTGGAACGGTGCTTCCGAACATGGGTCCTTTCCGTACAACACACTGATAGCCCTATGATCCCCCTTTATCTTCCATGGCTGCATCCCATGAAATGGTGGGAATTGTAGTTTGCTGAGGCAATACAGGTCTTTGGTAAAGAATTCAAAGTACACTTCCCTAAGCTGCAAATCCCAGGATTCCAGAGGAGGTTGCCTTGACTGTTGAAGTAGAATCATGGTGCTACAATGATGAAGTGTAAAAAGGCCCCGGGCTTTAATTCTGCAACTGTTCCGCCTCGTTTGCAGAATTTTATGATGGCTCCAGATCTTGTGGTCATCGGTTTCAAAGACCCATTCCATACCTTCCAACATTTCACAGGTGCAAACTGGGACACATGGGACGAAGCAACACCAGCGTGTGAGCAAGATGCTCAATGTTAGGAGTGAGGAAGAACAGACAAGCTAGGAGAGGTCACAGCAGTTTGCTTTTGCCTGAGCTTCGTGGGAAAGGCAAGATCCTACCCCCTCCTCTCTTTCCCCTTTTGCTGAGTTAATGGAGTGCAAACTACTTTTGGACTTTGAACTCAGTTTGCAGCCATTGAAATAAGCTGAGGATAAAGGGTAAAAGTGGGAGGACAAGAGAGAAACAGGGACATTATAACGGGATGGCAGAGGATTAATTGGGACTGTCTCTTCCAAATCCAGACAGTTGGAGAGTATGACATTCAACCCCATACATCTTTCCGCAAATTTCATACAGGGGGCTGAGATCCATCTCTTCCTCTTGCCTCTGCTGTTCCCAGCAGGGACAGAAATCTTTTCTTTTTTTAAAGAGATAACCAGAAAAAAAGAAGAACCCTTCTCCTCCTCCTCTCTGTCCTAAGACAAGACTTTGATCTAGCAGAGTCCTGATCTATTTGCAAATCTGGGAGAGTTACTGGAAGAATGAGACAACATTGTTTTCAGCCTTTCATGTGTGGGAAATCAGAAGGGGGTAAGGCGTGACTTGGCCCAGGGTCACGGCATTGTGACTGGGTGGTGCAATCAGGAATAAAAGAACCCTGAGATCTTGTCTCCAAAACCTCCCCTCCTTCCATGGGCCCAAGATTTAGGCACAAGAATCATAGAATCATAGAATCATAGAATTGCAGAGTTGGAAGAGACCACGAGGGCCATCCAGTCCAACCCCCCTGCCACGCAGGAAATCTTGATCAAAGCATCCCCGACAGATGGCCATCCAGCCTCTGTTTAAAGACCTCCAAGGAAGGAGACCCCACCACGCTCCGAGGGAGTGTGTTCCACTGCCGAACAGCTCTGACTGTCAAAAAGTTCCTCCTCATGTTGAGGTGGAATCTCTGTTCCTGGAGCTTGCACCCATTGCTCCGTGTTCCAGTCTCTGGAGCAGCAGAAAACAAGCCTGCTCCATCCTCAGCGTGACATCCCTTCAAATACTTAAACAGGGCTATCATATCGCCTCTAAACCGTCTTTTTTCCAGGCTAAACATACCCAGCTCCCTAAGTCTCTCCTCATAAGGCATTGTTTCCAGACCTTTCACCATTTTAGTTGCCCTTCTCTGGACACGCTCCAATTTGTCAATATCCTTTCTGAATTGTGGTGCCCAGAACTGGACACAGTATTCTAAGTGAGGTCTGACCAAGGCAGAATAGAGTGGCACTATTACTTCCCTTGATCTAGACACTATACTTCTATTGATACAGCCCAAAATTGCATTGGCCTTTTTAGCTGCCGCATCACACTGTTGGCTCATGTTCAACTTGTGGTCTACTAGGACTCCTAGATCCCTTTCGCACATAGTCTCATTCAGCCAGGTCTCTCCCATCCTATATTTATGCATTTCATTTTTCCGCCCTAAATGCAGTACTTTACATTTCTCCGTATTGAATTTCATTTTGTTAGCTTTGGCCCAGCTCTCCAGTCTATCCAGGTCATTCTGAATTTTGATCCTGTCCTCTAGGGTATTAGCTACTCCAACCAATTTGGTGTCATCTGCAAATTTGATAAGTATGCCCCTAATTCCCTCATCTAAGTCATTGATAAAGATGTTGAATAGCACTGGGCCCAGGACAGAACCCTGTGGCACCCCACTGGTCACATCTTTCCAAGACGAAGAGGAGCCACTGCTGAGCACCCTTTGGGTTCGGCCGGTCAACCAATTACAAATCCATTGAACAGTTAACTTGTCTAGCCCACATTCTACAAGCTTGTTTGCAAGCAGACAGAAGCAAACTGGGAGGGTGCTCAGATAATAACGAGAGGAGTGGAGGGGGCAGAATCATGCCCTTCCCTGTAGACTCAGGCAAAACCAAACTGCTGCAACCCCATCTAGCTTGTCAGATCTTCCTCATGAATACCTTTTGCTATCTTGACCACACTTTCATGTTGCTTGGCCACACACATCCTGGTTATCATCATTCAAACAGAGGGTATGTAGGGTGTGGACCATGAGCATGTCATTAAATATGATGGCAATTTTTAAAAATCTAAAAGATATATATATATATCTTCTTTTGCGAGGAAAAGACATATATATGGCTTTTCCTTGCAAACGAAGATTCAGGAAGGACTCGTCCCGCGCTTTCTGCAAGTGCGCTGATGACTAAAAAGGCCAATCCGAGATAAACAAGTCCGGTTGCAAAAAGCACAGCAGAAGGTCTCCTTGGGTGATGTTTCTGGGTTGTGATTCTTTCTGCGTTGTCGTTTCTCTTCAAGACTTGTTCGGCGTGAGTTCTCAAATAAGGCTGCAGCATTGTGGATAGTGCGTCTCCATGCCTCCCGATGTGAAGCCAGGGCGGACCATTGTTGGTGATCCATTTGGCCGAGCCTGAGGTGTTGTTTCAGGGAGTCCTTGTGTTGCTTTTTTGGAGCGCCCCTCTTACGCTGACCCATGGCGAGTTCACCGTAGACTACTATTTTTGTGAGGCGATGGTCCTCCATCCTAGAAACGTGCCCTGCCCAGCAGCGCAGCTGTGTTCTCAATATCATGGCCTCAATGATACACACACACACACACACACACACACACACACAGAGTACAAACCTTGTATCTGTGATGGATACATTCCCGGACTTACTATGGATATCGGAAACTGCAGATAATAGCAACTTTATTGAATTGAATGACTTCCGGCCCAAGCATACCATAGAGGCAAGCATTCCTAGAGAACACCTCTCTAGGAATCTCTAGGTCCTCCAGTGTGACTCTATGGTCAAGTTCTGGAAGAAGCATATCATAGAATTGTACTGGAGGACCTAGAAAATTCCTATAGAGAACATATTTTTTTCAGGTGTGGGTAAGTGAATCCTCGGGTACCAGTCCCATGGGTATGGGGGTCGTACTGCATATATGTATATTTTTCAAGGGAATACTCTTGCCCCACATCCTGAGAAGAAGGTCTTGGCCCTGAAACTTGAGTCTGGACCCTGAGGTTTGGGATCCTATCACACAGTGGGACACAATGAGGATTAGAACCTGGATCTGCCAGGTTCCCATTCAAGATCTAACCAGTACACCACACTGTCAGAATGCAATACCTCACATCTGATTCTACTCACATTCAATGCCTTTGGCTTTCACTAGTCTCCTCTTCCCCCAGCCTAGATGGAAGAATCCCAAAGTCCAGGACTGCATATCCCTCAGGACAGCAGTATCTACAGAGCACAACACTCCCCCACAAACACACAACTCAGAGATACCATCTGGGACTATTTATGGTCACCTGCTTTAACCGCAGAAGACACACTGAGCTTGCACACTGAGGCAGCTGTGTTGCCCGAGGCCTTTGGCTCGACTAAAAGAGCACAAGGCGCTGATACAGCAAATTATGTGTGTGAAGAGTAAGGAGGAGAGTGGTAAGGAGGGAAAAAAGGACATGAACCTTAAAAGATACAAGCCAGGCCTGACATCAGGCAACAGATTTCATACCCCCCTCACACACATGCAACATCTCACAGACAAAAACTCGGACAACTGTGCCCAAGCAACATCAGAATGTGGTCAAGATGGCAAAGGTTATGAACGAGGAAGAAAAGACAAGCTGGGAGAGGCTGCTGCAGTTTGCTTTTGCCTGAGCCAACTGGGAAGAGGAAGATTCTGCTCCCTTCTCTCCTCTCCCTCGAAAGGAATTAATTCAGTGGTTCTTAACCTGTGGTCCAGGGACCCCCAGGGCTCTGTGATCTCCTCATAGGGGGTCTGCAAAGGCTTGAAGGCTGCTCAGCCCATGTAGCAGGAGCCAAGGCAAAGGCTGGCTGGCTGGCTTGGCCTGCACATTGCCATTCAATCCACTCCAGCCACAAACTTGGAGGAAGAAGCAGGAGGAAAGTATTCTCTCCCCCTCCAGTGCCTCTGAGGGAAGGTTTAATGGATGGTGTAATTGTATCATCATCATCATCATCATTGCAAGTTCGATTCCAGCGGGCTCCAAGTTTCACTCAGCCTTCCATCCTTTCGTAGGTCGGTAAAATGAGTACCCGGCTTGTGGCGGCAATTAGCTAACAACACACATTGGAAACTGTTTAATGCAGTATAGATGTGTAAATTGCTATTGCTTAAAACAATTTGTAAGCCGCTCTGATAGCCTTGTGGCTGAAGAGTGGGGTATAAATAAATAAATAAACAATCATCATGTAATAGCTGTATTCTTCTTCTTCTTCTGGTTTAAAATCTTGAGTTGGGGTCCAAGGCAACAAAAGATATTTAAAGAGGGTCCTGGTAAAGAAAAGGTTAAGAGCCACTGAATTAATGGAGGGCATTCAGTTTGCAGACAGGTCTATCAGGAAGACTGGGAGGGTTGTGTTTGGATAGGTTTGAGTTAAATTGCAAAAGAACAAAGTATTCTAGGAGCCCATCACTGCTGGAAGGTTATCAACACAGGTCAAACATGTGTATGTGTGTGTGGTTGTTTTTTGAAGTAAAGGGTTTGTGCCTAGTTGTACACACACACACACAAAGGGCGATGGCAACATTTCTCTGTGTACAAAAGTACTTCAGTGCTTCTGTGTTCTTAAACACAAAAGTGTGTCCCAAAGTACGGTAGAACCCCTCTGGATCTTTTTTGAATTCCACCTTCAGCAAAAATCAGATACAACTTTGGGAAACATAGAACTTTCCTAAGGAACTTCGTGCTGAAACTCATGTGGCTGACAGATTAGTTGCAGATAATCTTGTCTCCACAAGTCCTAAAATTAGATTGTACGCCTTTCACAAGGATGATGATTTGGAATTTTGGAATTTTTATTGGAATAAGACCATTCTACTAAAAAATACACCTGACCGCAAAAGGCCATAACAACAACGCAAAAATAATACTAATTGTTTTCCTCTTTTCTTACTAATACAAAAATAAATCTATCCTAACACTAATGTATTTTTCCTCTTAATCTAAACACACTATTATCGATGATGATTTGGGGTGTTGTTGTTTTTTACAGTGCTGTATACCTTGTGGTGTAGTGGTTTCATTGTTGGATCAGGACTCCAGGAGATCAGGGTTTGAAACCCCACACAGCTATTGAAACTCACTGGGTGACCTTGTGTAGGTAGCATACTCTCAGCCTCAGAAGAAGGCAATGCCAAACCCTCTCTGAACAAAATGTTGCCAAGATAACCCCATCATAAGCTTGCTATTAGTCAGAAACTACTTGAAGGCACACAACAACAAATGTACATTGATGGTGTAATAATATAACAACAAGAATAACAAGAAGAATTCCTTGGAATTCTTCAGATCTTTTCCAGGAGACAGCTCTGAATTTTGTATTGAGTGCAAACTCCTTGTGCCCTTTGAGCTCAGTTTGCAGCAACTGGAGTAAAGCTGAGAACAAAGGGGGAAACTAACTGCCATGGCTCAATGCTATGCAATTCTGGGATCTGTAGTTTTGTAAGGTCTTTAGCCTTCTCTGACCAAGGGCTCTGGTGCCACTACAAACTACAGATCCCAAAATTCCATAGGATGGAGCCATGGCTGTTAATTCTGCAGTGTGGACTATAGCCTAAGGTAGCTCAAGAAACTACCAACTATGTCATGACAGTTAAAGTGGTATAGAAATGCTATAACATGGCCATGTGTACACATCCTTAAAGGAGTCTTTACGCAGTACCCTGGCAGCTTCAACCCCAGAGAGGGAAAACATTTGTAGGCAGGGGAGGGGAAGATCTCAGCTGAGTTAAGATTTTTGGGTAAACAAATCAGTAAAAAGGAGTGACTCACAATGGCCAACTGCTGATGGGATTTTGGGCTTTATCAAAGTATAGGCAAAGAGGAGCCAGGCTACCACCGTTCCCTGCAGATGCACAAACTCTTGCACAAGGCCAGGGACTTTCGAAAACACACACCTCAGGAAGTCTTTGGGGATTAGGAATTTTTTATTGGAATAAGACCATTCTAATGAAAAATACACCCGACTGCAAAAGTCCGTAACAATAATGCAAAAATAATAATAATTGTTTTCCTCTTTTCTTACCAAAAATAGTACTCTACGGTGAACTCGCCATGGGTCAGCGTAAGAGGGGCGGTCCAAAAAAGCAATACAAGGACTCCCTGAAACAACATCTCAGGCTCCGCCAAATCGATCACCAACAATGGCCTGCCCTGGCCTCACATCGGGAGGCATGGAGACGCACTATCCACAATGCTGCAGCCTTATTTGAGAACTCACGCCAAACAAGTCTTGAAGAGAAATGACAATGCAGAAAGAATCACAACCCAGAAATATCACCCAAGGAGACCCTCTGCTGTGCTTTCTGCAACCAGACTTATCTTGGATTGGACTTTTTAGTCATCAGCGCGCTTGCAGAAAGCACGGGATGAGTCCTTCCTGAATCTTCATTTGCGAAGAAAAGCCAGAGAGAGAGAGAAAGGGACTAATACAAAAATAAAACTATCTATCCTAACACTAATACATGTTTCCTCTTAATCTAAACACACTATAATCACTCTTTTTTTCTTTTCCAATGAACATTATATTTACACATTACGATTATACCTATTTGGAAAAGAAAAAAAATCAATAAAAGATTAATAATAATAATAATAATAATACAAAATAATGCAATAATGGTCTGGAGAGGGACAAAGGGCAAATCCTACCAACATCTGGCTAATTGAAAACAGAGACATTTTCCTGGTTGTTGTGCTCAAAAGAACCTCCTGGTAAGAAAGTTGCAAAGACACCCTTGTTGCTTCATCCAAAGGCTCAGCTGAGCAGAGAGGCGGTGGGAAGTTATGTGAGGGATGGAGGAAGAAATTTAAAAGCAGAACTGGGACTTTATTTTAAAAAAAACACACCAACAAAACTCCCCTGGGTGCTCAGACATGTAGGGCAAAGATTATTCAAAGTGCTGAACTTTTGCTGATCTGGAAGACGTGTTCCTCAAAGCATCGCCCGTTTTAACCACAGAAAGAACTGCAGTAACCTTTGCTTGGGGGAAAAAGGGCATCAGTGTGTGTGTGTGTGTAATTTTCCATACCAGGCTTTCTGGAATGGTTTTCTAGATTTAATCAAGAATGCATCCACACTGCAAAATTTTAGCAGTCTGATATCACTCTAAGGCCCCATCTATACGAGGCAACCCCCTCATCACCAAAACCCCGGATTGCTCCACAGTAATAGCAAATTGCAGCACCTGCAATTTGTCGTAATGGTGTTTTGGTCCCCCAAAGCTTTACACGCCCACTGGTCAAGATGGCAGCCGCAAGTGCTCACGTTTTTACTTGCCTTAATTTGCCACTGCCAAACTTAAAAAAAATACTATTTTCCATTGTGCGCTTGAGTGATATACATCACATTCGCTGGGGTTTGGTTCCAGGACCCCCCGTGAATACCAAAATCTGTGAATACTCAAGTCCCATTATATGCAATGGCATAGCAGAATGGCGTCCCTTCTATAAGATGGCAAAACCAAGGTTGGCTTTTTGGATTATTATGTTTTTAAGAATATTTTCAAGCCGTGAATACTCAAATCCATGAATGTCAAATCCGTGAATGTGGAGGGACAATTGTATTGCCTGTAGGGGGGAAAAAAACACCCAATTTTATCGCCTTAGTGATAGCTCGCTAAGGCGAAATTCCAACATGGTGGTGCCAGGCAAGCCCCGCCCCCCCCCCACTCATCTGGCCAATCAGCCTTGCACTTCCTCTCCTATGGGAAAGCAATTCAAAGCAAATCGTTTGTCCCAATGAGCAGAAATGTGCATTCCAATCGTCGTTTTTTAAAGGCTTTTCCTTTGGAGTTTTTGGAGTTTTGCCTGCCCTCCTTCCAAATACAGTGAAACAATGTGGGATCCCATTAAGGCAAGTCAGATTCTCCTTGCATTCCATGAGGAATATTTTCACTGTTTAGACAGCCCCAAAGCCCTATGGCGCCATTGCATGAAATCCTGGGGTCCTGAGTTTCATAAGGTATTCAGAATTTGTTACAGCGCTAGAGAATTCTAAAAGCAGCCCCCCAAAAAACCCCTACAAACTCCTAGGATGCCATGCAATGGAGTCATGACCCTTAAGGTGTTCTTGTTATGTGTCTTCAAAACTTCTAAACAGTAACTGTCTAAATTCTGAATGAATTGTAGCAGCTAGTCATTGTTGCCTTTTAGTTTTACTAACTTTTAAATTTAGCTATACAGTAGTTACAATTCCATATCCTTATTTGCTTAAGGCAACAATGATTAATGGCTACAATTAATTCAGAATTACAGTTACTATTATTTATTTAAAAACTAGCTACATTTATAATCTCAAATCCCCCACCAAACAGTTATAGTTACGGTTGCATTTTGTACAAGCAAATTATTTACTTTGCGTTTCTCGAAATGGTTAGTTAAGTGAGTTAGTTACTTAAAAGAAAACATCTTAATGCAACAGTACAAACTCCCAGAATATCATTCCAAAGAACATCTCCTCACACTTGCCTTCTCATCACCCCGTTGCCTGCGACACAGCATAAGGCAGCAGATCAAACTAGCTCTTTCACCATGCAATATTCCTCTTCCATCACATTTTAGTAGGGCCAGAAGCCTACTAAAGTCTTTTTAAAAATCTATTTATTTAATAGTGCCTAGATCAAGGGAAGTCATAGTGCCACTCTATTCTGCTTTGGTCAGACCTCACCTGGAAAACTGTGTCCAGTTCGGGGCACCACAATTCAAGAAGGATATTGGGAAGTTGGAACATGTCCAGAGGAGGGTAACCAAAATGGTGGGAGTTCTGGAAGCCATGATGCCCTATGAGGAACAGCTTAGGGAGTTGGGTATGTTTAGCCTGTGGAAGAGAAAGTAAAGAGGGGACATGATATCTAATATTTGAAGGGAGGTCATATTGAGGATGGAGCAAGCTTGTTTTCTGCAGCTTCAGAGACTAGGACATGGAGCAATGGATGCAAGCTCCAGGAGCAGAGATTCCACTTAAACATTAGGAACAACTTTCTGGAGGTAAGAGCTATTTGGCAGTGGAATGCATTGCCTGGGAGTGTGGTGGAGTCTCCTTCTTTGGAGGTTTTTCAACAGAGGCTGGATGGCCATCTATCAGGAATGCTTTATAGATATTGCAGACTAACACACAATGTCTTTGAATCTTAACTAAATAGAAAAATGCAGGAAAACTGTATCACATTATATTCTCTTGTCTTCATCCCCCCCTACTGGTGGAGTTCTTACTGTATTTCTATTTTTTATTGCCAGATCAATATGTTTTTTTAATAAATATAGTTGCCCCTCTGTATCTACAGATTTGGTATCCATGGATTTAAGTATTCATGGCTTGAAAATATTCTTAAAAAAATAATAATCCAAAAAGCAAACCTTGTTTTTGCCATCTTATATAAGGGACACCCTTTTGCTATGCCATTGCACATAATGGGACTTGTGTATTCACAGATTTTGGTATCCACAGGAGTCCTGGAACCAAACCCCAGCGAATGTGAAGGGACAACTATATTATCTTCTCCAATGTGTTTTTTCCTTCCATTCCCAAATCACAGGGGTGCCGACTGTGCAGATCAGAAGTGGGGGGAAAATTTTAACAAAAATGAAGGAAGTGTACAGAATACGTTGTTGTTGTTGTTGTTGTTGTTGTTGTTGTTGTTGTGTGTCTTCAAGTTATTTCCAACTTATGGTGACCCTAAGGTGAACCTATCACAGGGTTTTCTTGGCAAGATTTGTTCAGAGGGGGTTTGCCTTTGCCTTCCTCTGAGGCTGAGAGAGTGTGATTTAACCAAAGTCACCCAGTGAGTTTCCACAGCTGAGCAGAGATTCGAATCCAGGTCTCCAGAGTTGTAATCCAATTCTCAAACCACTACACCACCACACATGCACACCCTCCAGTTGTTCCAGATGCAGGGAGCATCATTTCAGTTTGGGTTAAAAAAAATTGCTGGAACCTGTTGAATTGCTTTACCTTCTTTTTTTTGTGGTGTAGGAACACATTCTTGTTCTTTCCATGTTATTTCTGCCTCTGACACCCAATTTTCTGTTAAAGAAGTCATGCCCATTAATACATCAACTATATTAACTGAGGCATACCTGTATTTTTGTTTATTAATCATGTGCCACATCTGCTCAAATAGGTCACACATGTCCAGGGGTCATATATATATATATATATATATATATATATATATATATATATTTGGAACTGCTCCAAGGCTCCCAACTATGTGAGTAGAAGTAGACCCTAAAGTCTCCAGCTCTCTCTTTCTCTCTCTCTCCTTTATCCCATAAAGATTGCCTTGGGGCTCTCCAAAGAAGAGAGGAGATAACATCATCAGGCCCACCCTCTCCTGAAGAGATAAGCCCAAGTCAATGAATACAGCTGTTTTTGAAGGCCACTGATTCATTTATGGTTACCGTTCCACTTTGCTTAATGCATGGCCTTCTCCTTCATTGTTCTGAGGGCTTTGGACATTGTGGCAATCATGGTTGGGGTGTGAGGCAGGGAGTCCACCCCACACGTCCACAGACACCGGGGACCGGTATCCTGAGTTAATGAACGACAGAAAAGCTGGGGGGGAATGAGCTCAGGTAATACCTCTCCTTAAAAACAGATCCTGTGGCCCCATCCCACCAGATTCACCAGACCCTCCAGCAACGAGCCATCATGAAGTTCCTCATTGCCACACTGGTTTTGGCCATTTTCACAGGTGAGTGGGGTGGGGTGTCTGCCTCAGGTCTGAGGGATATTTTTGAAGCTTTGTTTCTGCCCTGGGGTGGTGGGCAACATCCTTGCTTTCACCCATCCTTTGCATCCAGACAGGGTGTGAAAAACAACCTTCAGTCGTAGATTTTCCTTGGTTTTTTTTCCAGGCTGTGAGGCCGTGTTCTGGAAGAGTTTACTTCTGACATTGCACCCAGGAACAGGGGGATTTCCAGCAGATAATGGGACATCAACCAACCATTAGCCAAACAGACACTAATCCTCCTTGCATATCTACACCCAAAACTAACCATTCAATTACAAAAATTTACATATGCTCCCCAACAGGGATTCACAATATATAAACTCCACACACACTCCTACCCAACCATTCTCTGAGGATGCCAGCCACAGATGCAGGTGAAATGTCAGAAAGAAACTCTTCCAGAACACGGCCTCACACCTCGGAAAAAAACCAAGGAAAATCTATGGATGCCGGCCGTGAAAGCCTTTGACTTCACAACCTTCAATCTGTTTGGCCATGCTGGCTGCAGGATTCCTGGAGTTGTGGTTCAGAAAAGGAACTTTTCCAAGCTTGAGCTGGAATGAGAAAAGGTCTCTCTCTCTGGCTCACTCACTCATGAATCTACACTGCTTATAGAAAGCAATTTGATATCACTTTAATTGCTTTGGCTGCATCCAAGAGTATCCTGGGATTTGTAGTTTGGTGAGCTATTTAGAAGTGCACTGAATTAGTACCCCCCCTTATTTGACTATCCTCCCCAGCAATCTGTTAATAGCCAGATGTTTGTTTGAATAGAAAGGTCTTTGCCTGATGGTGGAAGAAAAGTGGTGGTGTGGGGCCTGTCTACACTGCAGAAATACATCAGTTTGACACCACTTTATCCACTGTAGTTCTCTCCTATGGAATCCTGGTCTTTGTAGTTTGGTGAGGCACTAGAGTTCTCTGATAGAAAAGGTGAAATACCTCAAAAAACTGCAACAACACCAGGATTCCATAGGATAGAAATACGGTGGATAAAGTGATGTCAAACTGCTGCGTTTCTGCAGTGTAGACAGCCCCCTAGCCTCCAGTGGAGGGGAGTTACACAGCCTGGGGGCAGCCCTCTTGTTAATAAATCTTTACTTTCCTGATCCTCCTTGCCTTTGACATCATTTATTCTACCCAAAACAGGAGCTATTTCCATCTTGCTTTGGTTAATCCATGTTGCTGTTGTTGTTTGGATGATTTCTTTTATTTTTGCTTTGGTTAATCCATGTTGCTGCTGTTGTTTGGATGAATTCTTTTATTCTTGCTTTGTTTAATACATGTTGCTGCTGTTGTTTGGACAATTTCTTTTATGGTGACACTGTAGGGTATAAACAGAAGCAGAGGGGATGATGAGATTTTGCCTTCTTGTCTTCCAGGGTGCCAGGCTTTCATCCTCCAAGATGAGTCCTATCCCCAGCTGGACAAGTTAAAAGAGGAGCTGCAGGAATACTTGAGAAACATGACCCGGGCAATGAATGAAAAGATAGACTACATCAGAAGTTTGGAGATGTCCCAGTTGCTGGTGTAAGTAATCTGGAGAGTTACGGGCAAGCATGCAAGCATGATGGATGAATAGATTTTCCTTGTTTTTTTCTGGGCTGTGAGGCCGTGTTCTGGAATAGTTTCTTTCTGATGTTTCGCCTGCATCTGTGGCTGGCAGCTTCTCCGAAGATGCCAGCCACAGATGCAGGCGAAACATCAGAAAGAAACTATTCCAGAACACGGCCTCACAGCCTGGAAACAACACAAGGAAAATCTATGGATGCCGGCCATGAAAGCCTTCGACTTCACATAATGGAGGGACATGGCCATTTTTTAACAAAATATTATTTGTGTTTTTCCTCTTTCCTGCAGAAACCAGCTTCACGAGGGCTACGTTAAAGTGAAACAGCGTGTGCACAACCTGAAAACGGAGCTGCCCACTGAGGTGACTCAGACCTACGAGCAGGTGGTCGGGGTCTCCATGGGTGTTGTTGAGAAAGGCCTCAATGCCTTACGTGGCTTAAAGAAGAAGGTGTCCCCTGCCACGGATAAGTTGGCCACCTCCTTGTATGACATCGTGGCCCCTTACGCCAATGCAGTCCTCCAGAAAGTGGATTCGTACACAGCCTCCATGCAATGGGCTGTGGCTGAGGCCACCGGCAAGTTGAATAACCCCAAATTGGCCGAGAAGCTGAAGAAACAACTGGAAGAATTGAGGAAACAGCTGATTCCTTACACCAACCAGCTTCAAAAACAGTTGGAGGAATTCCAGGCTTCCTTGCAGCCTTATGCTGGCCAAGTTCAAGACCGGTTCAAGCAAGGGCTGAAGAAAATCAAGCAAACTTTCCAGCCCTTGGTATCCTCCATTCTTGAAGCTCTTCGGAAATACACCAAGAGCTTTAAGGAATGGGTCCGTGGCTCCCTTGTGGTTTCCTAAGATCAATGATTTGCAGTCATCTCTCCACATTTGTGGGTTAAGCATTTGCAGATTTGCTCATCTGCAGATTACTGTATTTGCCGCTGCCTCCACTGCTGCCCTGTACATGACAAAAAAGATATGTTCTCTCTAGGCATTTCTAGGTCCTCCAATGTGATTCTATGGTCAACTTCTGCTGGAAATTGACCATAGAATCATGCTGGAGGACCTAGCAATGCCTAGAGTGGTGTTCTCTCAGGCAGGAAAAAAAATCCTACCATTTCAAGTTTTTCCACTTTCCTGGGGATCCTGCACCCCTAACCCCTGTGAAAGTTGAGGACCAATGATATAAAAGAAAAAGAAAAAAAGTTTTCAAAGTATAGAGGGAAGAAGGTTGGCTGAAACCTAAACAGAGGTCAGCAAAAAAAAGCAGGGGGTACCTATATGTACAGTAAAGAACTCGGTGAGGTTTTATACTTTTCCTCTTCAGAATTTTTTAAATAAATGGGATTATGTCCCTACTGTTGTTTGGCCAGTGATGTGTTGATGAGGTTCTCATGCTGGGAGAAAGGTGGGGCATAAATCCAATAAAGACATAAAAATAAATATGATTGAATTCTTCTCCTGACCTGTCCGCACAATCAGACTTGAGCAGCATCAGGGGTCGTTTGCAGTGTATTTTCCAAACTTGAGAGATGTCCGTGGAGAGGCACAGGAATCCACCAGCAATGCTGGCTTCCCCACCAGGGCCTTATTGCTTATTTGCAGAACTTGCTTGCTTTATCCAACAAACTGGAGTTCAATGTCTTTCAGTAGCTGTCTGCTCTCAATCCCCCCACCATCACCGAGTTTGGGACAATGACCCTGTGGGAATGGTTGGAACGGGATGTTCTCCAGGTCCCTCATGTCCCTCAGAATGAAGGGCTTGTGTGAGAAATGGGCTCTCTGAGGACCAGTGTTAGGGGCTGGTGTGTGTTTCTTTTTAAGCTTTAAAGTAATGACCTGGGGTTTGGGGTGAATTGTGAAGCAGGTAAGTTTGCAGATGACAACACATTGTTTACAGTGCAAAGGATGGAAAATAGGTTGTGGGGAGCTCCAAAAGGATCTCTTTTAACTGATGGGGAAATGGAATTAGTAGAAGATCAAAGGAGATTCATTGCAAGGAAATGGAAAGAGATGCATCTTGGGGCAAAAAAGAAATCCTGACTTCATATACACATTGATGCCAGCAGCCACTACTCAGGAAAGGGGTGATGGGTCTTGCAGTTATGGTAAAGAGCACCTTGGTAATGCCACTCCAATGTGTGGCCCTCAGCCCCTGAAAAGGAAGACTGCCACACCACACACCCGACTCTAGAGGCAGCCAGCAGTCACGAGGCATCACTTCCAGATGTCCAAAATGGAAGCCCTCATGTCCCTGTGGGGCCCACTGGAGCTATGAATGGGAGGAAATGGGATGGGGAGGAGGCCACTGGGCACAAATCAGGATCCACCAATGGGCCGAATGTGGCCCATGGAATGGAGAATAGCCACCCATGCTGTAGAAAGCAGTGGCTGCCCCATTTTTGCCACATTTCAGGAATGTGAGAGATGCTCCCACCAATACGTCTAGAATCCTAGTTGGAAGAGACCCCAAGGGCCATCCAGTCCAACCCCATTCTGCCCTGCAGGAAGACACAATCAAAGCATTCCCAACAGATAGCAATAGCAATAGCATTAGCATTGATATTTATAGACCGCTTATCAGTGCCAAAGCATTCCCTTAGCAGTTTTTTAGATGGCCATCCAGCCTCTGTTTAAAAACGTCCAAAGAAGGAGATTCCACAACACTATGAGGCAGCTTATTCCACCATCTAACACCTCTTACCATCTGTGGAAACAAAGGGGGGTCCATCAACAGCACTGACTTCTCCCACCAAAGGGTTATTGCTTGTTGACGCACTGTACTTGCTTTACCTTACAAACAGGAGTTCAATGTTTTCGAAGCTGTCTCTCTCCCCCCCACTACCCATTTGGGACACTGGGACAATGACCCCCATGGGGTGGGTGGAATAGGACATCCCGCCATCTCCCCCCACGTCCTGTGTTAATGAATGACAGGAGACCGAGACTTATGTGGGTGGAATGATAGCTATTTATTCCCCCTGTGGAGGTCCCACATTTCAGAGGCACCCTCTGCTTTCATCCCCATCGTGACTTCAAGGGGGCTTTGTGGGACCACCATGAAGCTCCTCCTCATCTCTTTGGCCTTGGCCATCTTTGCAGGTGAGTGGAGATCCTGCCTTGAGTGGGAGGGAAATTCTGAGGACTCTTTTTGGCTGAAAGGGTGACCTTTCCCACTTCTTGTGGTTAGGGGCTATCATGTTGGCTTTGACTTGTGACGACCCCATGAATGGGAGACCTCCAAGAGATCCTGTTCTCACCAGCCCTGAGCAGGTCTTGCAAACTCCATCAGGACAGCTATGACTTCCTTGAGAGAGTCAACCCACCTGTAATTCAGTCTCTCTCTTTTCCTATTGCCTTCAAATTTACCAAGCATTATAATCTTTTGCAATATGTTGTTGCTCATAATATGTTGAAATTCCAATAGCTTCAGTTGAGTTGTTTTGGGTTCTAGGGATAGTTCAGACTTGGTAGGCTCTTGAACCCTGTTGCTTATCACCTTATTCTCACTTCCTTATGTTAACCTTGTTATTTGCCACCAAGTCAGCCTTGATTTAGGGTGTCCCCTCTGGATATCAGACCTCCAAAAATCACCCTGTTATCAAACTGCCCAGCTCAGATCTTGCAGACTTACAGCAGATGTGGCTTCCTGGATTGAGTCTCTCCATTTCTCTTGCTCTTTTCCTATTGTCTTCCATTTTACCAAGCCCCACAGTCTTTTGCAATGGGTTCTGTCATCGCACCATATGCCCAGAGCACAATTTGTCATTATGCATTCAAGTTGATTCAGACTTATGACAACCCTGTTGTGGGGTTTTCTTGGGAAGATTTATTCAGGGG
This sequence comes from Gambelia wislizenii, assembly GCA_030847615.1. NCBI lineage: Eukaryota > Metazoa > Chordata > Lepidosauria > Squamata > Crotaphytidae > Gambelia > Gambelia wislizenii. Next base: position 38,338,561 of record JAUMIR010000010.1, read on the forward strand.
AGGTTTTGTCATTGCCTTCCTCTGAGGCTGAGAGAGAGCAACTTACCAATGTCAGCCAGTGCAGTATAAACTAAACTAAACTAAACTAAACTAAACTAACAGATCCATTCCAATGAAAAACAGCCTTGGCTGCAAAAAGTTTTTCAAAAAATTGTTCCAGCATGTAAAACTGCCAAGTATAACTAACTGCCAAATGGCTCAATGCTATGGAATTCTGGGATCTGTAGTTTTGTGAGATATTTAGCGTTCTCTGTCAGAGAGCCCTGGTACAACAATAAACTACAAAATCCAGGATTCCATTGGTTGGAGCCATGGCCATTAAAGCAGTGTCAAACTTGGATTATTTTTGCAGTGTGCCAGCAGCCTAGCTACTGAAATAACTTATTAAAATGAATTTGGGATTAGCTGGCACTATCAATAAGGTACAGGAGTACAGGTCTGCACACTTTAACTGCCCTGACTCTATCCTAAGGACTCTTGGGATTTGTAGTTTGGATTGGGGGGGTCTTTAAATTCTAGGCTAGGCAGCTCTAGCGTACTGCCTGAACTACACAACCTGGTTGCCCAGTGAGAGGGAAGGGGTTGCTTCCTAGCATTGCCTTGTGTAACACAATGCCATTATTCTTTGCCCCACCCACCCAGACCACACAACTGTCAGGGAAAATAGATATTGTGAGTAAATTTTTGTTCACCAAGGCACTGTTTATCAGAAGCTCATAAATCTGTCTATTCTTGTTATTCTGTTCTTTGGGGGTTAAGAATGAGAAACCGAAACTTGAAATTAGTTCTTCTTTCGTTTCTCGGAAAGACTGAGTGTTGAGGGGCTGTATAACTGGGAGGGGTTATTGGAGCTAGTTTTAAGTTTCAAGCCTGTGCATTTTCTCTTGCTTTTGAGGAGCTCTTTGCCTTAGCTCCAGAAGAATCTTGGACATATAGAAGCATGGGTGAATGTCTTCTAATGTTTATTTTGTGCTCACATGTTTATTAATAAAAAGCCATAAAGGATTTTTTCAAATGGCATTTTTCTTTGCACCAGAGGAGTACTTGTTTTGCTCAGAAAAGCTCACGCTGTTTTGCTGCATGTATCACTGTTTGGATGCACAGTGAATGACAACAACCTGATGCCATTTTTTGCTTTGCCTTCCAGGATCACAGGCCATGGTCATCCGAGAAGCCCCAGACCAAGGAAAGCAAACCAAGCTGTCCAAATACATCCATGAATGGGAGGAATTCCTGGAGGGCCTCAACAATGCAACAGACAAGAGATTCGAGCAGTTCAAACACTCAAAGACCGGCAAGGTCCTGATGTAAGCAAATCCCCCTTGTCATGGATTTTTTAAAATAATATTTTCATTGCAGGAGTTTTGATATTAACAACAACAAACAATAAAAATTTATCATTCAATAACCATTCATCCCACATGTATACATTAATCCTAAAAAATTGTGCATAATCGAGATTCTCACCTTCCATACTATATTCTCACTTCATTCCCACTCCAGTCGTTATTTCCCATTAAGTTGTCAGGTTTTAGGTTTTAGGTTCGTCACAATGATGTCCTTAGTCAAATTGTCTATTAATTATAACAGTAGCATCTTACTATTGAACGGAGATTTTGACTAAATTGTATGTATTAATCAGCGAAGAAATCCCAAATTAGCCCAGTCACCCTGGGTATCTCTGAGGTGTGATTTTAAAATTTCCCACTCTTTTCCCAAGGAGTCCACATTTTCCTCTCTTATTATATGAGTCAAGTTGTCCAAGTTAACCACTTCGATTAATTCCTCTTCGTCTTCCTCTCCTCCTCCTCTTCTGTTTCTCCTCCCCACCCCTCTTTCTCCTCCTTTTCTTCCTCTTCCACTTCCTCCTCTTCCTTCCTCTCTCCTCTTCATCTTCCTTTTCTTCCTCTCCTCCTTCTCCCTTTCTTCCTCCTCTTCCTCTTCTTCTTCCCCCTTTCCTCCCTCTTCCACTTCCTCCTCCTCTTCCTTTCCACTTCCACTTCTTCTTCCTCCTTTCCTCCCTCTTCCACTTCCTCCTCTTCCTTTCCACCTCCACTTCTTCTTCCTCCTTTCCTCCCTCTTCCACTTCCTCCTCCTTTCTGCCTCCACTTCTTCCTCCTTTCCTCCCTCTTCCACTTCCTCCTCTTCCTTTCCACCTCCACTTCTTCTTCCTCCTTTCCTCCCTCTTCCACTTCCTCCTCTTCCTTTCCACCTCCACTTCTTCTTCCTCCTTTCCTCCCTCTTCCACTTCCTCCTCTTCCTTTCCACCTCCACTTCTTCTTCCTCCTTTCCTCCCTCTTCCACTTCCTCCTCCTTTCTGCCTCCACTTCTTCCTCCTTTCCTCCCTCTTCCACTTCCTCCTCCGCTTCCTTTCCACCTCCACTTCTTCTTCCTCCTTTCCTTCCTCTTCCACTTCCTCCTCTTCCTTTCCACCTCCACTTCTTCTTCCTCCTTTCCTCCCTCTTCCACTTCCTCCTCCTTTCTGCCTCCACTTCTTCCTCCTTTCCTCCCTCTTCCACTTCCTCCTCCTCTTCCTTTCCACCTCCACTTCTTCTTCCTCCTTTCCTCCCTCTTCCACTTCCTCCTCCTCTTCCTTTCCACCTCCACTTCTTCTTCCTCCTTTCCTCCCTCTTCCACTTCCTCCTCCTTTCTGCCTCCACTTCTTCCTCCTTTCCTCCCTCTTCCACTTCCTCCTCCTCTTCCTTTCCACCTCCACTTCTTCTTTCTCCTTTCCTCCCTCTTCCACTTCCTCCTCTTCCTTTCCACCTCCACTTCTTATTCCTCCTTTCCTCCCTCTTCCACTTCCTCCTCCTTTCTGCCTCCACTTCTTCCTCCTTTCCTCCCTCTTCCACTTCTTCCTCTTCCTTTCCACCTCCACTTCTTCTTCCTTTCCTCCCTCTTCCACTTCCTCCTCCTTTCTGCCTCCACTTCTTTCTCCTTTCCTCCCTCTTCCACTTCCTTCTTCTCCTCCCCTTCTTTCCACCTCCTCTTCTTCCTCCTTTTCTTCCTCTCCTCCTCCTCCTCCTCCTCCTCCTCCTCCTCCTCCAGGGAACTGTTGGACGATGAAGAGGAAAAGGGGAAAGAGGCACAGAAGGAAGATGAAGACATAATTGAAGCAGCGATTGATACCCTAGGAGACATTTTTGAGAAGCTTGTGCTGGAGATGGAGAAGGAAGCCCTTCCTGCCATCAAGAAGTTTCATGATGCCGTGGAAGCAGTGGTGGGACACCACTTGGACGCCATGATAGAGAAGGTGGAGCCACACGTGGAATACCTGTTCCATGCTTTGGTCAACAAGACGCACGAATTGGACCACAAGCTGGACGAGGTCTTCCCTCAGCAACTGGAAGTCCTCGACAGCCACGCACCCCAGTTCCTCACGAAGCTGTTCGATGAGGACTCCAAACAGAAGACAGCCAGGAAGTAGAAGCGGAGGCTGTCGGCGGGAATCCGAAACCACCCTTCCAGTGCGTTCTGGAGCCGAGATGAAAAGGGAAATGACAATGAATTCAAGAAGATGGCGGATGCCCCTACATTCGCCCAACCCATATTTTCCTTGCTTATGACCTATGGCAGAAATTTGGAAGGCTTCTAAATGGAAATCAACATGAAATTATCCAAATTACTTCATGGGTTGTAATCTTGTATTCCTTCCTCCAGATCACGTAATAAAGGAGAAACCCCTCCTCCCCCAAACCATGTTGCTTTTGTCTCTGCTTCGTTTCATACCTGGGTCTCATGGATTCTCCTGCTGTTGGTTGGTTAAAGGCTCCATCTACCCAAAGGAATAGATCCCCTAATAGTGAAAAACCAGGTGGTTGGTAAACCAACCTTTTCCAGAGCAGAGAGAAGTTACTTGTTTTGATTACAACCCTCAAAAGTCCTTCAGCAAGCATAGCTGGTGTCTTCAGCATTCTGGGTCTTGTAGTCCAGACAGGAATTTTCCTGAACTCTAGCTCAAACCAGTGTCAAACTGGATTATTTCTTCAGTGCAGATGCAGCCTAAGGGCTCATCTACATGAGCCAGGATAGGCTCCTGTCTTGGCCATGGATCAGGCCCATTGTTCCCCCATTCCCACCATGGAATGGGAAGAAGTCAAGACAGACATGCTGACCCATCGCTGCAGCCGTCATTGCTGCCATTTTCCTCCCTGTCTTGGAAGGCCTGGTGGCGCAGTGGTTAAATGCCAGTCCTGCAAGTCACCACGTTGCAAGTTCGATTCCAGCCGGCTCCAAGGTTCACTCAGCCTTCTATCCTTTCGTAGGTCGGTAAATTGAGTACCCGGCTTGTGGGGGCAATTAGCTAACACACATTGGAAACTGCTTAATGCAGTGTAGATATGTAAATTGCTATTGCTTAAAACAATTTGTAAGTCACTCTGATAGCCTTGTGGCTGGAGAGCGGGGTATAAATAATAATAATATTATTAATAAGGCAGGAAGGGGGCCCACAACATGTGACCAAGGCCCGTGCATGCTGTGGGACTCCTTCCTGCCTTCCAGGAGAGCAAGGCAGACGGGCAATATCAAAGAGACCAGCATGCCAGAACAGGCTCCTGAGATCTTGCAGTTCTGGGCACCACAATTCAAAAAGGATATTGACAAATTGGAGCGTGTCCAGAGAAGGGCGACTAAAATGGTGAAAGGTCTGGAAACCATGCCTTATGAGGAGAGACTTAGGGAGCTGGGCATGTTTAGCCTGGAAAAAAGACGGTTAAAAGGCGATATGATAGCCCTGTTTAAGTATTTGAAGTGGTGTCACGTTGAGGATGGAGCAAGCTTGTTTTCTGCTGCTCCAGAGACTGGAACACGGAGCAATGGATGCAAGCTCCAGGAACAGAGATCCCACCTCAACACTAGGAGGAACTTTCTGTTCTGGTCTTACAATGGGGAATTATAGCAACTCAATTAGCATGTGAGAGGTTATGTAACCTACAAGATCTTTGATCTATGTATACCAGGGGGGCTAAGGAAAGACATACAGCCAGAGACCAAAAATAACCTGAAGAAACTTTATTGAGTAATTTTAACTGCATTCACACACATGCATTCATCTAGCATACACAAAATTGTCAAAGCAAGGTGGGAAGTTATTATTATTATTATTATTATTATTATTATTATTATTTCAGCCAGGAGGTAGAAAGGTATTAAGGGATTTGAGAAGAGGGAAAGGGAGGGAAGAAGGCAGGTTGGACTGAAGTGGAGGGTAGAGTAAGGTGGTCTGAATGCAATGGACTGATTTTCCCAGGGGGTGTTTACAGGAAAAATCCCTTTGACATAGCTCCATGGCCCCACGGCGACATGAGGGCTGCCATTTTGGGCACCTGGAAGTGATGTCATATGACCGCTGGTCACCTCTGGAGTCGGGTGTGTGGTTGTGGCAGTCTTCCTTTTCAGGAGTCGAGGGTAGCATATCGAATTGGCATTTCCATGGTGCTCTCTGCAGTAACCCCAAGACCCATCACTCTCCGCATCAATGTGTATATGAAGCCAGGATTTCTTTTCTGCCCCAAGATGCATCCCTTCCCACTTCCTTGCCATGGAATCTCCTTTGCTCTTCTAATAATTCCATTTTCCCCCTCAGTTAAGAGAGATCCTTTTGGAGCTCTCCAAAACCTCCTTTTCATCCTTTGCACTGAAAAGAATATGCCGTCATCTGCAAACTTTCCCACTTCACAATTCACCCCCAACCTCAAGTCATTTCTATAAACCTTAAAAAGAAACACAAGCCAGCCCTTAACAATGAACCCCATTGCGGACACAACCCCTTCATTCTGAAGGAGGTGGTGAACACGTGGGCGGATGTCCCATTATGCCCATCACCACAGAGGTCATTGTCCTACCATTCTAAACTGGGAGCAAATGAGTACATCCCTTAGGGCAGTGCCCAGTGTTAATGAATGACCAGAGGCAGCAAACACATGGGATGGTAGATGCCCTCCAAAGCCTCACTGCCCAGAGACCGTCTTTGTCTCTCATCTGTCCTGGACTCTCCTCTCTGCCACCATGAAGATCCTGGCTGTGATACTTGCCTTGGCCATTGTCCCAGGTGAGTTTGGGGGTGGAGGGGGGTCCCCAAGCTTCTCTTCTTGGGTGGGGGAGTGGAACACCTTTGGATATATCACTTTACAAGGTCTTTAGCCGTCTCTAACAAAGAGTGCTGGTGCCTTGCCAAACTACAAATCTCAAGATTCGATACACAGGAACCATGGAAAATATGTAATCCCGTTTTAAACTGGGTTATTTGTGTAGTGTGGATTTGGTCTACATTTCTTCTTGAAGGAGGCATGAGTAATTTTAACAATTTCCTTTTTGCTCTGAAAAAGTCTACACAGTCCACGCAAATTTTCCAAGACTATTTTGCAATTCGGGATTCATTCTGTGCCAGTCTTGCATGTTGCTGTTTTATGCAGAAAACAGCAATATCTATGTAATAAACAGCATTTTCCACACAGAAAATATTTCCATGCAGAAATAATATTTCTTGTGCAGAAAATGCCATTTCTTGCACAGAAAATATTTTGTACATCTTGGGTGTCCATGGCAACAAAAGATATGTAAAGGGGGTCCCTGGTAAAGAAAAGGTTAAAAACCACTGTGTTACACAATTCTCTTGCTTACTAGTATTCCAGATTAACATGGTGATGTCTTTGGATTCTGCCCCCATGCAAGTTTTGCACAGGATAAAATGCAAACTCTGGAAATTCTCCAACCATTTTGCAAATATTTTTGACAACCCCCCTCCAACCCTAATGTAGATTTGGTTTGTCTTCCAGGATCCCAAGCATTGGTCATCAGAGAAGCCCCTGACCCATCGTACAAGCTGAAAGAATTAGTTGTGGGGTTCAGGAGGTTTCTGGAAGAGGTCTTTGTTGCAGTTATGGGAAAAGGCAACGTGATCCTCCACTCCAAGACTGGCAAGGCTGTGTCGTAAGCAAAATCTATCTGAAATCTCCACACCTTGTAGAATTGCCATGTGTGAAGTCTGGCAAATAGACAATCTGGGATAGGATGGTCCCCAAAAGGTTTAGGCAACCTGGCATCATCCAAGGATTTAGGACTGCAACTCCCATAAGCCCCTGTAAGCCTGGGCAGCAGTCAGCATTTATGGGTAAAGCATGCAGAGAGCACACAGTTGCCTCCCCCATTTCTTCTCTGATCAGGGGTGAATTTCCAAGGTGTCAGGAATGGTTTTTCCCCCTTGGGAGAACATAACAAGGGGCAAGAGAGCAAGAGACAATTTATTTGGGAATTCCCTGGAGAGTTCCTTCTTTGTCTTGTCCAATCCATTCCTTCCGTGCAATACATTTCCTTGTAGTCTTTGGCATAAGCAGACTGCTTCATCTCTCCTGTCCACTCTCTGAGTCTTCATTTTCATCAGGGATTGGCCTGTGATTTTTAAAAAGTAATTGAAAAGTAATTCCAAAATTACCTTACTCATGACTCCAATCCCCCAATAGGTGATTATTTGTAACTGCTACTGCTATCCAGAAAGTTAACTAACTGACTTACCTGTTATTAAGACACTGTTGCTATTGTGTCATTGGAAGATACACAACAGTGTTCTCTAGTTCCCCCAACTGGTCAGTTCAGATATTGCACCTTGGAAATTCTTGAAACTGCCAGCACCACCCCAGGAATGAGTAGGAGACAGACAATCCATTTCCTTTCCACTGAAAAACAGTGAATTATAACTATGGCCACCAACAGGCTGAAAAAGTACTGTAATTCCATTCCAGTGTGTTGCTGCTACAAAAGTAATTTGTATAAAAAGATGAGCTACTAGCTAGAGCTAGTCTCTGTCATGTAATAGGCATTGTCGGAACACTGCATTGTCCTCTCTCTTTCAGACACAGAGTTTCCTTAATAAATACTTTCAACTCATATGATCATAGAGAGATAGAGTTGGAAGAGACCCCAAAGGACATCTAGGCTAACCCTCTCCAATGCAGGAATCCACTGCCAAAGTACTTTGGGTGGTAGCCAGCTAGCTTGTGTTTAAAAGCTTCCAATGAAGGAGAGCTGACCATCTTGAAAGGGAGTTGATTTCACTGTCCAATGTAAGATATGTAAGAAATGTAAGTTTCTGTAAAATGCAGAATTCAAAGTGCTGGCTTTGACCTACACAATTGGGTTCCAGACTATCGGGAAAAAAAATTATCTCCTTGTATAAGCCAGTACATGCTTCAAGATTTTCAGGGGAGGTCATTCTCTTAGTCCCTAAATCTTTGCATGCACAGTTGTTGAGGACCCGGAAGAGAGACTTCTCTATGGCTTCTCCCAGTCTGTGGAACTCCCTTCCACAAGAGGCCTGGTTGGCCCCCTCCGTTCTCTCTTTCTGCCAGCAAATGAAGACATTTTTACCTATCTAAGTTTTCTGGATTTGAATTTTGGAGCTGTACCTTGTGTGTGTAATGTGGTGTGCTGTACTTTTTTTAATTTAAAAAAATCTTTTAGTGAAATTGTGTTGTAAATACAGATAAACCCCTACATCCACCTGACCCATATCTGGGGATTCAGTTACCTCTGTTTGAAATAATTATGGCCTGTCTAGGCATCTTCTAGGTCCTCCAGTGCAACTTTATGATATACTTCTGCCAGAAGCTAACCATAGAGTTGGGCTGGAGAAACTGGAAGAAACTCAGAGAGGTGTTCTCTCTAGGCATCTTCTAGTTCCTCCAACATGACTCTATGGTATTCTTGAAAGTAATTCATTTTAATACAGTTTCTACTATCCATGATAAATCTTGGAACATATCCCCCACAGGTACAGAGATCTATCTGTACGTTTTAAGTGTTTTAAATGCTTTTATCCATTTAAAAAATAATGACGATGAATGCCTTGGGATGCTCTAATTTGTTCCTTAAGTTTTTCCATTAGCCAAATGTTCCAAAATCCAACCAACTGCATACCAGACATATATAACAGCATAATTTTTCCTTTTAATATTTATTCTTGTTTGTTTGTGTTGTTGTAGTCATTTATTTTTTCTTATCACCATAAATGTTGAAAATATTATTGTTGCTTGTCATTTTGTGGAGACTGTCAACCACAAAATGGAATTGTTATGTATTTTATTATTATAAACGAATAAAAAGAAATTATACAAAAAAAATAATGATGATGATTATGTTTAATTGTCTTTTAACTTTTGCAAACAATTCTTTTAGCTGTTTTACTAAATTATTGTAAGCTGCCTTGAATTGGGAGAAAGGGGGATGTATGCACAATAAATAAATAATTAAGATAATTAAGATATGGATTCCAGGCTGTCTCATTTGCATGCAATGCAAACACACAGCTCTTTGAATGAAAACCATCATAGCACTATGGTTGTTGACAAAGTGCAGAAATAATACAGTTGGACACAGTTTTAACTACCATGGCTCCATCCTATGGAGTCCTGGGATTTGTAGTTTGTTCTGGCACCAGAGTTCTCGGACAGAGAAAGTGAAATCGCTCACAAAACTACAAATCCCAGGATTCTATAGCAATCAGCCATGGCAGTTAAAGTGGTGTCAAACTGGATTATCTCTACAGTGCGTCAGCAGACTATGATTTCCCTTTAACAGTCATGGCTGCATCCTATAGAATCCTGTGATTTGAAGTTTATGGAAGAGTACTTAGAACCCTCAGCCAGAGAGCTCTAGTACCTCCCCAAACTAAAAACCTTAGGGTTTTTAAAACTTGGGGTTGCCATGGATGGCAGTTAAAGTGGAATCATAGCATTATACCCATGTAGTGTGAACAGGCTTTAATTCTCTTTCCTAAACCTCTGTCTTGTTTCAACCCCATCCCTACCCCTCCATAGAGAGCAGTATGAGCAACTCACCAAGCCCTTGAATGACCTGGACAGAGAGTTACCCACGGAGATGACAGAAGCCGCTGAGGTCGTGTTCGGAGTCCCCTGGGAAATAGCAAAGAGGGGTTACACCACTTTCGTTGCAATAGATAGAAGAGCATCTCCTAACAGCGAACAGGTCTTTGATGCGCTGGCCGCCTATCTTGAGCCAGTGCTACAGAGACTGAGTCCGTACATGGATCCTCTAGCCCACATTTGTGCCAAGATCCATGAAATAGACCAGGAGCTGGATGCAAAGTTGGCTCAGGCCATGGAATCCCTGGATGGTGAGCTGTTCTTTTACGTCAAGGGGTTGCAAGAAATCCGAGAAGCCCTACAACCTGTGGTAGATGATATGGGGAGGAAGTTTCGTCTTGGGCTGGAGTCCCTCAACAAGAACTTGAAGCCTTACCTTAAGCCTCTCTTGGAGGAGAGCTTGAAATACAGAGAAGAATTCCAGGAGTGGATAGAAAGTCCTGTGTTCCCCCCAAAAAAGGAATAGAAGATGGAAATCTGAAATATCTCCACCCAGGAATAGAAGATGGCAATTTCAAATTCTAGTGAAATCTGGATTGGAACCACGTGGTTGGTGGCAACCGGTATATCTTCTTCTGGAACACGTAATAAATGACAGGTCCCCAAGGATGCTGCTTCAGTCTGATTTATTGGGGGCCCATTGCTCATTGTAGTTGTTTTAAAACCTCTAAAATTTCCCACATGAAACAGGGGAAATATTGAGGCCAAGCAACCTCAGAGAGTGGCCAAGATGGCAAAAGTTATGGATGAAGAACACACAAGCTAGGAGAGGGTGCAGCAGTTTGCTTTGGCCTGAGACTTTGGGAAGGGGCAGATCCATCTCCTCCTCTCCTCTGCCCTCTCCTGAGTAAATGTAGAATGGAATAGATTATTTATTATGGTCATAGACCAGCACAGGTAAAAAAAGAGAATAAAAAGAAGGTAATAGCAGAGGTTAAAAACAGTATATAAATCTTCCCTTCCAGTTGCAGAGCTCCAGTATAACAAGGCAAGACTGGTACTAGTCTACTGTGTTAATGTAGTACAAACTGCTTTTTGGACTTTGAATTCAGTTTGCAGCAATTGGAGTTGCAAGGTGAGAACAAAGAGGAAAAGTGGGAGGAGGCGAGAGGATATAGGACATATTAAAAGCAAATGAAAAAGTAAGATGTCAGGGGATTAATTGGGAATGTCCCTGGCCGATCAGGACAGTTGGAGGGCATATGATGATCAATAAATGGTCTCCCTATTCTTTCTCCCTTTTGTTGGGAAACTTTTCTCCTCTGTTCTTGTTCTTACTCTGTGTCCTGTGCTGGTTTTCAGCTGGGTGGCAACGATCCCAGCAGCTGTTATAAACTAAATGCCCACAAGTTTGCAGGTATGCCCGAGGCCAGTGCCCATGCTAATGACTGACAGGACCCAAGGTAGTGTCTGGACAGTTACTTTGTCCCTTTGAGTGCCCGCTGCTGAGATACAGCCTCCCCCTCGACTCCTTTTTGGGGATTCTTGCATCTCTCTTGAACCACCATGAAGATCTTGGTCACGATGCTGGCCTTGGTCATTGTCACAGGTGAATAGAGGAGAACTTCAGACGCCTCTTTGGTGGCTAGTGAGAGATTCACCTATAGAAGAAATACTTGCATGACACACTTCATTAAAAGTAGTCTTAACATGGTGCCTTGTTCAAAACAAAATTATCCTGGAAGGAAAGGAGCAGTGTGTTTCTGTAGCCTAGACCACTGACAGTATTCCAGGCAGAATGTCCTTTGCTATGGCATTGTCAACGTATGTAGGTAGATCTTCTGTAATCTTTGGATCAAAGTGCAAATGTTTCACATGAAAAACTGGCCTTAGGTTTGCCATAAGTGAAAAACCGCTTGAAGGCACACAACGATGCAATGGCTAGAGATTATGTGAGCGCCAAATGTCCTAGATGATGTGAGTTGGTCCTTGCCTCATCTGCCCTGACCAGCAAGAGTTATAGATGGGGGGTGGAGAGGTCTTTCCTAATGACCACAGAGATCAAACTTGAACAACTTTCAGTTTCAGTCCATATGCTCTCCCCTGAATGGCAACCTTTTCCAGTGCTAGCCAAATCTCTCCCCAATCCACTGCCCCTTTCCCCCACCCTCTGTATGGGATGGAGGAGCTTCATAATTCACCCCTAACTCCAGATGACTTCTGAGCAGGTTAAAAAGAAACACATGCCAGCCCCATTTCTGAAACAATCCCTCCGTTCTGAAGGTCATGGAGGGAGGTTGAACGTGTGGGTGAATGTTCCCATTTTGCCCATCATCACAGAGGTCATTGTGCTACTGTTCCAAACTGGAAACCAATGAGTACGTGCCTTAGGGCAGTTCCCAGTGTTAATGAATGACCAGAGGCAGCAAACACATGGGATGGGAGATGCCCTCCAAAGCCTCATTGCCCAGAAACCATCTTTGACTCTCATCTCTCCTGGACGCTCCTCTCTGCTGCCATGAGGACCCTGGCTGTGATACTTGCCTTGGCCATTGTCCCAGGTGAGTTTGGGGGTGGAGGAGGGTCCCCAAGCCTCTCTTTTTGGGTGGGGGAGTGAATGGGAATCACCTTTGGAGGGATCCCTTCTATAACACATAATGAACTTCTAAAAACCAGGCATAAACATGGAACCTTCTAAAGGAGAGGAAAACAGCAAGGCTATAGGCAAGTCTTACTGGCTGAGAGAGGGGATCAAATTGGAAATTTTAGAAGACCCATGTCTTTCCCTTCCTCATGCCATCCACAGATGTTGGAAAAGAACAGGGTGGCCCCTGGCCCTAGGTAGGGTCAGGGGATGAATTCAGGGGGCATGTGTGTGGGGCAGTGGCAGCACTGTCACCCAGAGGTTGACCCTGAGCGTCTTCAGGTTGGAGGACAGGTCTCCATGTGCCCAGCAGACTGTTCACTTCCTGAAAAATCACCCCTCTGCTTTCGAATGTCCATCGCTGAAGCAGGATTCCACTACTCAGTCCCAAGGGTGTAGCTATGAAAGGGAGCAAAGCAAGAGCTGATGGTCACCCACCACCATGTGCCTCCACCCCCATCCCCGATGCTTTTAGATGCTTTTCTTGATCTGGCCCAAGATCCTGCACTGGAGATAACAGCCAGTATCCTATTTAGTTACTCATTTATTTGTTCAATTTATATCTTGCCTTTCATCCAAGGCATCCCTCTAGAGAACTATTGGGGTGTTGTGTATTCGTAAGTGGATTTTACATCTGTGGGAATTAGAATTGCGCAGTTGTGTAACGTCCCTATCCAGAAGAGGGCTGCTGTTATGTTACTACGTATAAGAGCCACAGAAGTGATGGATGTGCATTGCTGCCTGACCCACAATGGGACCCATGCACAATGAGACTGATGTGCATATGGACACACTTGCTGCTGTCCCATTACATATCTTTGCAATTCATTAACCAGGTTTTCTTAGTGCCTCTGCTACATAGTGAAAAACACACAATTATATGTAATGTAACAGGTCAAATAGGATTACAGTGGTCATTTCCAGAACCCTGGTCTCCAGAGCTTTGTAAACACATCAGTTGGGGTGCTGCCAGACTACAAATGTCGGATTTTTGGAGGGAGGCATCAAGAAATGTACCTGCAATGTTAGGAATCTGGCCTTAATGTTTCCCATGGAATAGGATCTGAGTTCTGGAGATTCCGCCCCCAATTTGCCACTGATATTGGAAGGAAAATCATGCATTTTTAGAGAATAAGGCTTAGTGCAGACCTCCAGGGTATGATATGTAAATCTCCTTTCACCATCACTGCCAACCTGTCATGGATGATCTGATGCAGATGAGGGATATACCATAATTCTTCACTAAGGCCTAATCCGCACTACGCAAACAATCCTTTCTGAAAGTGGATTATTATTTGCCAGGGCTCCTTCCTATGGGATTTGTAGCTTTACAAGGTCTTTAGCCTTCTCTGACAAAGCATGCTGATGCCTCACCATACTACAAATCCCAGGATGCCATAGGAAGGAACCATGGCAAATAATCCAGTTTCAAACTAGATTATTTGTGTAGTCTGGATTTGGCCTAAGTTCCTTCCTGAAAGAAGCAATGAATAATTTTAATGATTTCCTTCCTTCTCTGAGAAAGTTTTCAAATACTATTTTGTAATTCAGGAGTTATTTGTGAAAATTTTGCATGTGGCTGTTTTATGCAGAAAACAGCATTCTATATGCAGGAAACACCATCTTCCACAGAAAAAATATCTCCATGCAGAAATATTATTTACTGTGCAGAAAATGACATTTCCTGCACGGAAAATGTTTTGTATGCAAATCAACCTCGTGCCATTTTTGCACAGAATAAATTCCCAATAGAAGCATTTTCTGCACAGCGTATAAGATTTTCAGTGTAGAAATATTATTTTCTGAGAGGAAAATGCTGCTTTCTGTTCAGAACAAACCCATGAAATTTTTAATAAGTAAGGGGATTCCCTAGCACCTTCGAGATTGAGAGAGAGAGAATTGTAGCATAAGTTTTCATAGACAAAGTCCACTTCCTCAGATGCTGAGTCTAAAAAACTTTATGCTAGAAATTTCTCTCTCTCAGTTAGTCTCAAAAATGCTAAACAATCCTCTTGCTTACTGGTATTCCAGACTAACATGGTGATATCTTTGGATTCTGCCCCCATGCAAGTTTTGCGCAGGATAAAGCCCAGACTCTGAACATTTTCCAAACATTTTGGAAATATTTGTGACAATGCCACCCACCCAACCCTAATGTAGATTGGCTTTCTCTTCTAGGATCTGAAGCTTTGGTCATCAGAGAAGCCCCTTTCTCACCGCACACGTACAAGATGGAAGAATTATTTTATGGGCTCCAGAAATTTGCGATAGATGCCTTTGTTGCATTTTCACAGAAAATCTACTTGATCAACCGCTCCAAGACTGGCAAAGCTGTGTCGTAAGCAAATCTATCTGAAAGCACCACATTTTATGGACTTACCTTGTGTGAAGTCAGGCAGATGGACCATCTGGGACAGGGATGCCCCCCAAAATTTAGGCAACCTGGTGTCATCCAGGGATTTAGAACTGCAACTCCCATAAGATCCTGCAAACCTGGGCAGCAGTCAGCATTTATGGGTAAAGCACACAGAGAGCCCACAGTTGCTTTCTCCATTGCTGCTCTGATCAGGGGAGAATCCCCATGGAATCAGGAATGGTTTTTCCCACTTGGGAGAAGCTACGGACTCACTAGAGCTAGAGACAACTTATTTGGAAATTCCCCGGAGAGTTCCCTCCTCGGCTTGTCCAATCCATTCCTCCCTTGCAATTAATTCCCTTCTTTCTTTGGCATAAGCAGACCGCTTCATCTCTTGCATCCACTCCCTGAGTCTTCGTTTTCATCAGGGATTAGCCCATGACTTTTTAAAAGTGATTGATAAGTTATTTCAAAATTACTCTATACATGACTTTGATCTCCCAAGAGGTGATTATTTGTGACTGCTACGGCTGTCCAGAAAGTTAACTAGCTGAGTTACTTGTTATTAAGACGTTACTCTCACTGTTGCTATTGTGTCATTGGAAGATAAACAAAGGTGTTCTCTAGTCCCCCCAAATGGTCAGTTCAGATATTGCACCTTGGAAATTCTTGAAACCACCATCACCACCCCAGGAATGAGTAGGAGACAAACGATCTGTTTCTCTTCCACTAAAAAACAGTGAATTATATCTATGGCCATCAGCAGGCAAAAAAGTAATCCCATTCTGGTGTGCTGCTGCAAAAACCATAACTAGTTACAAAAATAATTTGTTAGTGAAATGAGCTACTAGTAGAGCTGATCTCTGTCATGTAGGCATTGCCAGAAAACTGCATTGCCTAGGTGTTTTCTCTAGGCTTCTTCAAGGTCCTCCAGTTTGACTCTACGGTATGTTTGGGCTGGAAGTCATTCATTTGAACAGAGTTAGCTGTTATCCTCAGTTTCCAGTATCCATGATAAGTCTTGGAATATATCCCCCACAGATACAGGGATTTATCTGTAGGTTTGAAGTGTTTTCAACTGTTTTATCCATTTTAAAAAATAATATTAATTCTTTTAAACTTTTACAATCAATTGCTTTAGCTGGTTTATTTCAAAAAAAAATTATTGTAAGCCACCTTGAATCCCATTTTTGAAGAAAGGCGTAATATAAGTGCAATAAATAAATGAACAAATAATTTAATCTTCAATATGGATTCCAAGCTGGCCAGCTTCCATGGAACACAAACACAGATCTCTGAACAAAAATCATCACAGTATTATGATTCCCCTTTAATAGGCTGCATCCTATGGATTCCTGTCATTTGCATAAGAGTACTTAGAACTCTCAGCTAGAGAGCTCTAGTACCTGCCCAAACTAAAAACCTTAGAATTTCATGTGGGGATTACCATAGATAGCAGTTAAAGTGGAATCATAGCATTATACCTGTGTAGTGTGAATGGGCTTTAATTCTCTCTCCCAACCCTCTGTCTTGTTTTGCCTCCACCCTTCAACAGAGAGCAGTTTGAGCAACTCACCAAGTCCTTGGAGGACCTGGACAGAGAGTTACCCACGGAGATGACAGAAGCCGCTGAGGTTGTGTTCGGAGTCCCCTGGGAAATAGCAAAGAGGGGTTACGCCACTTTTGCTGCAATAGATCGAAGAGCATCTCCTAGCAGCGAACAGGTCTTTGATGCGCTGGCCGCCTATCTTGAGCCAGTGCTACAGAGACTGAGTCCGTACATGGATCCTCTAGCCCACCTTGGTGTCAAGATCCGGGAATTAGACCAGGAGTTGGATGCAAAGCTGGCTCAGACCCTGGAATCCCTAGACGGCCCGCTGTCCTTTTATGTCAAGGGCCTGCAAGAAATCCAGGAAGCCCTACAACCTGTAGCAGACGATGTGAGGAGGCAGTTTCGTCTTGGGCTGGAGTCCCTCAACAAGAACTTGAAGCCTTACCTGAAGCCTCTCTTGGAGGAGAGCCGGAAATACAGAGAAGAATTCAAGGAGTGGATAGAAAGCCCCGTGTTCCCCACTGAAAAGCCGTGATTTCTCCGTCCAGGAACAGAAGATGGCAATTTGGAAATTCATGTGAAAGACGGTGATTGGAACCACATGGCTGGTGACAATCTGTCTGGCTTCTTCTGGATCCCATAATAAATGGCAGGTCCCCAAAGATACTTCTTGGGTCTGTTTCACTGGGTGCCCATTTCTCATTAATTACCTGGTAGTTGTTGCATACCCTCCAACATCTCCCACATGAAAAGGGGGACACATTGTGGCCAAAAACCTCAGAGTGTGGCCTAGAAGGCAAAAGTGATGAATGAAGAACATACAAGCTAGGAGAGGCTGCAGCAGTTTGCTTTGCCTGAGCCTCCTGGGAAGGACAGAGTCCATCTCCTCCTCTCCAGAATTAATGTCAGGCAAACTGCTTTTGCCCTTCGAACTCAGTTTGCAGCAATTGGAGTAAGGTGAGAACAAAGGGGAAAAGTGAAAGGAGGACAGAGAAACTAGGACATTTTAAAAGCAGCTGAAAAAGTGAGATGGCAGGGGATTAATTGGGAATATCCCTGGCAAATCAGGAGAGTTGGAGGGCATATGATGATCAATAATTTCCCTCAGCCTTCTTGTTCAGAAAAGTGTTTTCCTCTGGTCTCCTGTGTCCTGTGCTGGTTTTCAGCTGGGTGGCAACAATCCCAGCAGCTGTTATGCACCAAATGCCCACAAGTTTGCAGGTACGCCCGAGGCCAGTGCCCAGTGATAGTGATTGACAGGATCCAAGGAAGTGTCGGGAGAGTTACTTCATCCCTTTGAGCTTCCGCTGCCTCGATACGGCCTCCCCCTCGATTCCTTTTTGGGGATTCTTGCATCTCTTTTGAACCTCCATGAAGATCTTGGTCGTGATGCTGGCCTTGGTTATTGTCACAGGTGAATGGAGAGGAAATTCAGATGACTCTTTGGTGGCCAGCAAAGAGTTCGTCTATAGAGGAAATACTTGCATGACACACTTCTTTAAAAAGTAGCCTTAACATGGTGCCTGTTGTTGTTGTTTTTGTTGTTGAAGGAAAGGAGCTGTGTGTTTCTATAGCCTAGACCACGGATATTACTCCAGTCAGAATGTACTTCACTATGGCATTGTTAAAATATGTAGATCTTTGAAATCTTTCTATCAAAGTGCAACATTACACGTGAAATACCAGCCTTGGGTTTGAAATAAGTCAGAAAACTCTTGAAGGGACACAACAACAATGAAATGGCCAGAGATTATATGAGGTCCAAATGTCCTAGATTGGTGGCTCTTGAACTTTTCTTTACCAGGGACCCTCTTTAAATATCTTTCGTTGCCGCGGACCCCCAAGACTTAACTCCTGATTTAAAACAATCACCACGACAACAAAAATAATACAGTTACACCATCCATTCAGCCTTCCCTCAGAGGCACTGGAGAGGGAGGGAAGACTTTTCTCCTGCTTCTTCCTGTATGTCTGTGGCTGGAGCAGATTGAATGGCAATATGCAGACCAAGCCAGCCAGCCTTTGCCATGGCCCTGTCATGTGTCTGCTCCACTGTGGGGAGGAGGTGGGCAGAGCAGCCTTCAAGCCTTCGAGGACCCCCTGTGAGGACATCCGAGTCCCCTGGGCATCCTCGGACCGCAGGTTAAGAACCACTTTCTGAGATGATGTCATCTGGTCCATACCTCATCTGCCATGACCTGCAAAAGTTACAGAAGGGTGGTGGAGAGTT
Organism: Gambelia wislizenii; assembly: GCA_030847615.1. Taxonomy (NCBI): domain Eukaryota; kingdom Metazoa; phylum Chordata; class Lepidosauria; order Squamata; family Crotaphytidae; genus Gambelia; species Gambelia wislizenii. The sequence goes on from JAUMIR010000010.1 coordinate 38,357,164, forward strand.
CTTCCCTAAAGACCCCAGAGATCAAACTTGAATGATTTTCAAGTTCAGTCCATATGCTCTGCCCCCAAACAGCAACTTTCCCCCGTGCCAACTAAATCTCTCCCCAATCCACTGTCCCCTTTCCCCACTCTCTGGACTTTATTACACCAGCCCTCTAAACCCCGTTCTTTTGCCAGCAAAACTTCTGACTTTTTATGCCGGTAAAAGAGCTCCCCATGCCACACTTACCTTCTATCCTTGCTAAAGGCTTCCAGGGTCAGTTTAAGGTAACAGTGGCCTCAGTATCTGCAGGGCCCCCCATCATTGTGGGGGCCCTGTAGTAACCCTCCTCCTGCAAAAACATTATTAGTAATAATCTGAATATCCTGTACTGTGAATAGCTTAGGTTGAGTTAGGTGACATCGACCTGAGATAAACATATGGCTCCCCAAAATAAAGCCTTGCAGGGCCCCCCCAAATTCCTTAAACTGGCCCTTATTGTAACCCTCCTCCTGCAAAAACATCATTAATAATAATCTGAATATCCTGTACTGTGAATAGCTTAGGTTGAGTTAGGTGAGATTGACCTGAGATAAACATATGCCCCCCCCCCAAAATAAAGCATTGCAGGAGGCCCCAAAATGCCTTAAACCAGTCCTGAAGGCTTCCCTGGCAATGAATGAGTGAAGAGAGATCTGTTCGCTTCCCCTATTGAAATCCCACGGATTCTTGCGAGAATACATAGCTTGGGAAATTCAAAAACAAAAATAAAAATAACACTCAAAAAGTAAAAGAAAGCACACAAACACACTTAAAAACTTACAAGTAAACCAGGGAGGGTCATAAAAAGTGTGTCACCTACCTGGATGTTGCAATCTCATCTGGAAGTGTTTTCGCTGGACAGGCCATCGACACTTCATTCATGTGAGTACAATAGTGCGCGGATTTGTACGCTGGCACGAAAGTGCCACGAGGGATTAATTGATGGCTTGGGCCATCAATGAAATAGGATGGGTTTCACACTGGATGTGATCGCGAAAGGGTGATGTCATCTGGTACAGGTGCCCTTTTGTGATCATTAGGCATCTTTATGACACTGTATTTGGATGCTCTGAAAAAGTCCTCTGTCTGTGATGGAGGAGATTTAACCCTTTCACGTCCCTCCCTGCAGTGGCTGTAGAGAAAGAGATGGATGGTCCCTCTTGACTACGACCCCATAGCTGTTCTCCCTTCCCCAGGGGAGGGGATTACTTACAAAGGGAAAAAAAATATGCACATGGATTAGTGCTGCAGCCTGAATCCTGTTGGTTGGTCCCAACCAGAGTAGACCTATTGATTCCAATGTGGAATGATGAGTCTACATGAGGATACATCTAAGCCAATCTTCCCCAACGTGGTGCCCTTCAGAAGCGTGGGACTACAAGTCCCGCTGGCTTCACACATTTTCCACACAGATTTGGAGTCATGGCAATACTAGGGTGGGAAAGAGAAGAAGGTGATCCCTCTTTCAGATCTTTGCTCCCGATTTGTGCTGAATGGCCTCCTCTCCATTCCATTTCCTTCCAGTCATGTTGCAGTGGGCCCCATGGGGACATGAGGGCTCCCATTTTGGACATCTGGAAGTGATGTCGTGTGACTGCTGGACACTTCTAGAGTCGGGTGTGCGGCTGTGGCAGTCTTCCTTTTCAGGAGTGGAGGACCACACATTGGGTTGGCATTGCCATGGTGCTCTCTACACTAACCCCAGCATCCAGGACCCCTTTCCTTGGTATTGGCTGCCAGCTCAGACCCCATCGATACCTACATGAAGTCGGAATTTCTTTTCTGCCCCAAGATGCATCCCTTCCCACTTCCTTGCAGTGAATCTCCTTTGCTCTTCTAATAATGCCCTTTCCCCACCACCACTTTGGAGAGATACTTTTGGAGCTCTCCACGGCTTATTTTTCATGCTTTGCACTGCAAATAATGTTTCATCATCTGCAAACTAGCCCACTTCATAATTCACTCCTAACTCCAGGTCACTTCTGAGTAGTTTAAAAAGAAACACAACACACCCATTCTGAAGGATGTTGGGGGAAAAGTGGGCAAATGTTCCATTTTGCCCATCACCACAGAGGTAATCGTCCTATCATTCCAAACTGGGAACCAATGAGTACATCCCTTGGGGCAGTTCCCAGTGTTAATGAATGACCAGAGGTGCTAAAATATGGGATGGTAGATGCCCTCCAAAGCCTCACTGCCCAGAGACCGTCTTTGACTCTCATCTGTCCTGGACTCTCCTCTCTGCCACCATGAAGATCCTGGCTGTGATACTTGCCTTGGCCATTGTCCCAGGTGAGTTTAGGGGTGGAGGGGGGTCCCCAAGCTTCTCTTCTTGGGTGGGGAGTGGGAGGGGATTACCTTTGGAGGAATCCCTTCTATAACCACATAATGAAGTTTTAAAAACATGGACCCTTCTTATTCTAAAGGAGAAAAAAAATGAGCAAGTCTGTAAGCAAGTCTTTCTGGCTGAGAGAGGTGACCATACTGGAAATTTTAGAAGACCCGTGTCTTTCCCTTCCTCATGCCATCCACAGGTGTTGGAAAAGAACAGGGTGGCCCCTGGCCCTAGGTAGGATCAGGGGATGAATTCAGGGGGCATGTGTAGGGGAATTGCCACCCAGAGATTGACCCTGAGAGTCTTCAGGTTGGAGGACAGGTCTCCATCTCCAATGGTCCCTCTGCCTTCAAATGTCCAGCACTGAAGCAGGATTCTGCTACTCAGTCCCAAGCCTGTAGCTATGAAAGGGAGCAAAGCAAGAGCTGATGGTCAGCCACCACCATGCGCTTCCCTCCGCCACCACTGCTTTTAGAGTTGCCAGATCCCAGGTCCTAGCCCTAAGTTTTTGTGGGTCATCTCCAGGTCAGATGGGGGTGTTTGTGTTCAGTTTCTGATAAGATAAGAGGTGTGCAAATCTCCAGCTCAGCTAGGAGAGCTGCAACCACTTGCATGGTTTGATTTTTTGCTGCAACTTGGAAAGACTCTTCAGGTCGGCTGGGTATAAACTTCGCTTCCACCCACCCATACCCCAAATCGTCCTCATGGAGTCAGGGCTTAGCCTTCTGCTCTGCTCGGCATCCACTTTCTGGCTAGACTCGAATGCATGTCCTTCAACCTTCTCCCTAAACAAGTGAGAAGGAACAATCCACTCAGCCCTTCAGGTTTCTCTCCCCATTTCCAAAGAGGAAAATGTGTTCTTTCTGTGTGTGTTTGAACAAGACGCTGTGAGCAGCTGTGGTTGTTCTTTAATGCCTAAGGCTTCACAACCTCACCAGGGGCCATTGTCCCAAGGTTTTGGTAGAAACCTCACAGCCTGGGATGATCCAGAACTGGGAGCCCACCCACCCCCAGCCATTTAAAGGCTGTGGCGGGACACCCCAGGTATAAGATTTTCAGTGTAGGCTGAGCAGAAGATGCTGCTTTTTGTGCAGAACAAAGTTTTTGTAAGGGATTCCCTAGTGCCTTCGAGACTGAGAGAGAGAGAATTGTAGCATAAGTTTTCATAGACAAAGTCCACTTCCTCAGATGCTGCATCTACAAAATTTTATGCTAGAAATTTCTCTCTCTCAGTCTCAAAGGTGCTAAACAATCCCCTTGCTTACTGGTATTCCAGACTAACATGGCAATGTCTTTGGATTCTGCCCCCATGCAAGTTTTGTGCAGGATAAAGCCCAAACTCTGAACCATTTTTCAAATATTTTTGACAGTCCCACCCACCCATCTCTAATGTAGATTGATTTTCTTTTCCAGGATCCCAAGCTTTGGTCATCAGAGAAGCCCCTTTCGCACCGCACATGTACAAGATGGAAGCATTATTTTATGGGTCCCAGAAATTTGTGATAGAGGCCTTTGTTGCTGTTTCGGAGAAAATCTACTTGATCACCGAATCCAAGATTGGCAAGGCTGTGCTGTAAGCAAATCTATCTGAAAGCTACAAACCTTATGGACTTGCCTTGTGTGAAGTCAGGCAGATGGACCATCTGAGATAGGGATGGTCCCCAAAATGTTTAGGCAACCTGGTGTCATCCAGGGAATTAGGACTGCAACTCCCATATGACCCTGGAAGCCTGGGCAGTAGTCAGGATTTATGGGCAAAGCCTCCTCCATTGCTGCTCTGATCAGGGATGAATTTCCAGGGTGTCGGGAATGGTTTTTCCCACTCAGGAGAAGGTACGGACTCACAAGTGGCAGTAGAGACAGAAACAACTTATATTTAGGAATTCCTTCCTTATCTTGTCCAATCCATCTTTCCTTGCAATACATTCCCTTATATTCTTCAGCATAAGCAGACTGCTTCATCTCTCCTGTCCACTACCTGAGTCTTTGTTTTCATCAGGGTTTGGCATGTGAGTTTTTAAAAGTAATTGAAAATTTAAAAAATTACTTTACTCATGACTTTGATTCCCCCAACAAATCATTACTTGTGACTGCTACTGCTGTCCAGAAAGTTAACTAGCTGAGTTACTTAATATTAAGAAGTTACCCTCACTGTTGCTATTGTGTCATTGGAAAATACACAAAAGTGTTCTCTACTTTCCCCAACTGATCAATTCAGATATTGCATGTTGGAAATTCTTGACACTTTCCCCCAGGAATAAGAGATAGACGACCCATTTCCCTTTCACTGTAAAACAGTGGCCATCAACAGGTAATTCCAAAAAAGTAATTCCATTCCAGTGTGTCTTATATAATCATAGAGAGATATTAGAGTTGAAAGAGACCCCAAAGGACATCTAGGCTAACCCTCTCCAATGCAGGAATCCACTGCCAAAGCACTTTGGGTGGTAGCCAGCTAGCTTGTGTTTAAAAGCTTCCAATGAAGGAGAGCTGACCATCTTGAAAGGGAGTTGATTTCACTGTCCAATGTAAGATATGTAAGAAATGTAAGTTTCTGTAAAATGCAGAATTCAAAGTGCTGGCTTTGACCTACACAATTGGTTTCCAGACTATCGGGAAAAACATATCTCCTTGTATAAGCTAGTACATGCTTCAAGATTTTCATGGGAGGTCATTCTCTTAGTCCCTTCATCTTTGCATGCACAGTTGTTGAGGACCCGGAAGAGAGACTTCTCTATGGCTTCTCCCAGTCTGTGGAACTCCCTTCCACAAGAGGCCTGGTTGGCCCCCTCCATTCTCTCTTTCCGCCAGCAAGGGAAGATATTTTTACCTATCTAAGCTTTCTGGATTTGAATTTTGGAGCTGTAGTGCATGTGTAATGTGGTGTTCTGTATACATTTTTTTAAATTTAAAAAAATCTTTTAGTGAAATTGTGTTGTAAATACAGATAACCCCCAGTATCCATGGGACCCTTAAGCATAGATCTGGTTACCCGTGTCTGAAAAAAATATGGCCTCTCTAGTCATCTTCTAAGCCCTCCAATCTGACTCTATGGTATGTTTGGGCCGGAGTTGATTCATTTTAATAGAGTTTGCTGTTTTTCTCAGTTTCTGTTATCCATGATAAGCCTTAGACTATATCCCCCACAGATACGGGGATTAATCTGTATGTGTTAAGTCTTTTTAACTGTTTTATCTATTTTTTAAAAAAAATAATATTAATTCTTTTTAACTTTTGCAATAAATTGCTTAACTGTTTGGGTTTGGTTTTTGCCAATTATTGTAAGCCACCTTGAATTTCATTTTGGGAGAAAGGGAGGATTCAAGCGCAAAAAATAAATCAATAAGATAATCTTTTGATATGGATTCCAAGCTGGCCAAAGTCCATGGAACGTAAATGCAGGTCTCTGAATGAAAACCTTCACAGTGCTATGATCTCTGCCATGACTGCATTCTATGGATTCCTGTGGTTTGCAGTTTATGGAGGAGTACTTAGAACTCTCAGCCAGAGAGTTCTAGTGCCCCTCAAACAACAAACCCATAGGGAGGTTGCATGGATGGCAGTTAAAAGGGAATCATAGCATTATACCTGTGTAGCATGAGTGGGCTTTCATTCTCTCTCCCAACCCTCTGTCCGATTGTTTTTAATGGAGGGGTGGGGTATAAACAAATATTATTATTATTATTATTATTATTATTATCTGTCTTGTTTCACCTCCGTCCCTCCACAGAGAGCAGTTTGAGCAACTCGCAAAGCCCTTGGAGGACCTGCAGAGAGAAATCCCCACGGAGATGTCAGAAGCAGCTGAGTTCATCTTCGATATACCCTGGGAGATAGTGAAGAAAGTTTACAACACTTTAATTGAAATAGACCAAAGAGCATCTCCTAACTTCGACCAGATCTTTGATGCATTGGCTGCCTATCTCGAGCCAACGCTACAGAGACTAAGTCCGTACATAGATCCTCTAGTCCACTTCGGGGACAAAATCTTGGAATTAGACCAGGATCTGAATGCGTGGCTGACTCAGACCCTGGAATCCCTGGACGGCCCGTTGTCCTTTTACATCAAGGGGCTGAAAGAAATCCGGGAAGCCCTACAACCCCTGGCAGACAGTGTGGGGAGGCAGTTTCGTCTTGGGCTGGAGTCCCTCAACAAGAATTTGAAGCCTTACCTTCAGCCTTTCTTGGAGGAGATCCAGAAATACAGAGAAGCGTTCAAGGAGTGGATAGAAAGCCCCATGTTCCCCCCACTGAAAAGTCATGAATTCTCCAGCCAGGAACAGAAGATGGCAATTTAGAAATTCATGTGAAAGATGGTGATTGGAACCATGTGGCCAGTGACAATCTGTATGGCTTCTTTTGGATCCCATAATAAATGGCAGGTCCCCAAAGATACTTCTTGGGTCTGTTTCACTGGGTGCCCATTTCTCATTAATTATCTGGTAGTTGTTGAATCCCTCCAACATCTCCCACATGAAAAGGGGGACACATTTTGGCTAAAAACCTCAGAGTGTGGTCTAGAGGTCAAGTGTTATGAATGTGAAAGATCTCAGTTTGCAGCAACTGGAATAAGCTGAGCACAAAGGGGGAGGGAGGAGAAATGGGGACAATTTAAGAGCAGCTGAAAAAATGGGAAGGCAGAAGGTTCATCAGGGCTTTCCCTGACAAATTGGGAGAATTGGAGGGCATGTTGTAGACTGAAGCATCCCCTCTAACATTTCTCAGATGGAACCTGGGTCTTGTGGGGCTAAAAGCATGGACAAGGTGGCAAACGTTATGAATGGAGAAGAACCTAAACTAGGAGAGGGTGCAGCAGTTTGCTTTTGCCTGAGCTGACTGGGATGGGCAACACTCCTTCTTCTCCTGTCCTTTTCCCTACCACCACCACATCTGAGTAAATTAACCCCCCCTAAAAAATAATAATAATGCTGCAGGCTAAAACGTTCAGAGCCTGGGGAAAACAGAGCTGGCTGGGGGATGCTGGGAGTGGCAGTCCAAAAAGAAGAACCTTCCCCGAGTCCAGAAGATCAGCTAAGGAATCCAAGGTGTTGTTGGCTCTAGTTCAGAGGAAGGAACTGGCCAAACCACCTCCGAGTATTCCTTGCCTAAGAAAACCTGATAAAAAATTCATGGGGCTTGTCATAAGTCACCAAGATATTTGAAGGCACACACACACACACACACAAGATCTGACCCTGGTCCCTTTCCCCCAAATGCTGCAGGATTGAACTTCCAGAGCATGGAGAAAGGTGCCTTTTTGGACTGTCACTCCCAGAATCCCCCAGCCAGCATAGCTGGCTGGGGGATTCTGGGAGTGGCAGTCTGAAAAGAACAACCTTCCCCAAACCCAAGAGGGCTGCTAAGGAATCCTGGGTGCTGTAAGGTGATATTTCAGAGGAAAGAAATTGGTAATCCCAAGTTGCTGACACATTTGTCACCCAGAGGATTCCAGCCCAGATGTACAGAAGAGGCGACTTCTTTGGCATCTTTCTCCCAACCTGGCTGCGCACACCATGGATTGTCAGGCCCATGTGCCACTCAATCCGAAATCCTTCTTTCTTCCCATACGGCTGCTGCCAAAGAGCTCAGGAAAGCTCGCAGCCTAAATCCTCCTGTTATCCTCCCATTTATATTAATTCATCATTTTAATAATCACTTCAACGGGTCTTCTGTTGTCAAGGACTAGCCAAAATAGGATTCAGGCCACTATTTGGGATGCCAGAATGTCCCCTGCCAATGTAACCATTCCAAGAGTGGTCATACAAAAAGTAACCAAGCTCAGCCACCCCATCTTAAAGCCCACCTCCTTTCTTGCTATCTCCTTTGACATCCAGCTCCAAGGAAGACCACAAAGACAAGGTTGGCTCATCACCACTGGCTTTATTGCTTCACAGAGGGGGTGGTTACAGGCCTGAGATGTTGTTGCGCTAAGGAGTGTTGTTCCTTGAGCGCTCCCTCCCCTCCTTGGGCAAACCGGCCAGAGGGGGTTTAGAGGGCAAAGGAGGTCTGCCCTGCTCTTGGCTGCCAGGCCAGAAGCTCACTGGAACCGCTCCCGAAAGGAGCTCCAGAGGTTGCTGAGACGCTCTTGGAGATTCTCAGCCAGAGGCACCAACTTCTGCTGCAGGTCTTCAGCGTAGGGGTGCAAGTTGTGGCGGACGTGCTGCACCCCTTGGCTGAGGCTGCCCTGGAGCTGCTGTGCCAACGGCTCCACCCCTTGCCGGAACTCCTCCACATGCTGCTGGATCTTGGTCTTCATGTCTTCGGCCAGGGGTCCCAGCTGGGCGTGGAGGTCCTCCACGTTACGCTGGAGGTTCTGCTTCAGCTCCTCGGTGCCGGAGATCAGGGCCTGGCGCAAGGTCTCCGTGTGCTGCTCCGCCTGTTCTAGGAGGTCCTCGGCGAAAGGGGCCAGGCGCTCCTGCAGCTGGACCACCCCACCTTTCATCTTCTGGTTCAGGTCATCAGCAAAAGGCTGCACCTTCTGGTTCACCTGCTGCAGATCCTTGATGAATTTCTGTAGGAGATCCTGGGCCATGGGGGGCAGCTGCTTCTGCAATTCTGCCTGGTAGCTCCTGGCGCTGTCGATGCTCTCGGTGATACGGGCACTGCGGAGAAAGAGCAACAGATCTCAGTGGGAGGAGCAGAGGAGCATTGAGGGTCATAGAATCATAGCGTTGGAAGAGACCCCAAGGGCCATCTAGTCCAACCCCATTCTGCTCTGCAGGAACACACAACCCAAGCATTCCCAACAGATGGGCATCCACCTTCTGTTGAGAAACCTCCAAAGAAGGAGACTCCACCGCACTCCCAGGAATCAGCGTATTCCACTGCCCAACAGCTTTTATTGTCAGGAAGTTCTTCCTAACATTTAGGTGGAATCTCTTTTCCCAGAGTTTGAACCCATTGCTCCATGTCTGAGTCTCTGGAGCTGCAGAAAACAATCTTGCTCCATCCTCAGTATGACCTCCCTTCAAATATTTAAACATGGCTCTCATGTCCCCTCTTCACCTTCTTTTCCACAGGCTAAACATACCCAGCTCCCTAAGCTGCTCCTCATAGGGCATCATGGCTTCCAGACTTCCCACTATTTTGGTCACCTTTGGTTGCTTCTTTTTTACTTACTCAGGATGCAAAGAATATTCACAACTCCTCATCCCCAGGTTTTAACAAAAGGGTTCCCCATCAGGAAGAATAGAAGAGCCATGACAGTATGAAACAGATCCTAGACCATACTAGAGGTACCATAAACAGTGTGACATTCTTGTGAGAACAAAGAAGCAATGTCTGCGTGGGTTTAACATAATCTCTAGAAATAATGAAAGAAGGGGAGCAGATGATCTCCTATACTTGTTCCTGGTGATCATCAGACTTTGTAGTGATGATTTTGTTATCAGTGAGGTCAACATGACTTTTGGGCACAGCGCTGGCACCGGACCGTGCTTGAGGTCAGCACAACCTGTGCTTTGGGAGATGAGGAAAGATCCCGGGGCCAGGAGGTTGGCTTTCACCAAACCAAGGGGGCTCACTCACTTGAGCTCCTTGCCCAGCTCTGAGTTGCGGATCGACTCTAAGTTTTCCGATGTGGTTTTGGAAATCTTCTCGATGTATTCCTGAATGGTGTCATGAATCTGTTCCAGGCGGGGGCGTCGGGGCTCATCGCTAAGAAAAGAGGCATGGGAGCCTACGGGAAAAAAATAAAACCACATACACACACAAATAAAAATAAAGCAATTTTCCAAGCAAGAGAAGTAAGATCTTGCTTGACCAAGGCAATTGATCCCTGACCATAGTCTACATTTTCAGTCTATTTAAATGATTAATTATTATTAATATTAATATTTTTATCTGCCTTTTCCCCAGTCTGGAACTCAAGGCAGGTTGCAATATTTAAAAGAGACAAAGCATATAAATGAACACACATACAGTTTAAAATGTACACGTTACACCCTCCTCTGCACCATTATGCAGAGGACACATTCCTGGACTTATTGCTGATACACAAAACTAATATAATAGCAATAATAAAACTAAAATAATAGCAAACCACTATAGAATTGTGCTGGAGGACCTAGAAAATGCCTAGAGAGGATACTTCTTTAGGCATCTGGCATGACTTTATGGTCAACTTCCAGTTGGAGGACTTTTCGATGCCTAGAGATGCCACCTCCAGCATGACTCTGTGGTACTCCAGATACGAGACCTCCCACCCCCCAGTCATGGGTAAGTGAAACCACAGTTACTGCTCTCATGTAAATTGGGGTGACCTGTACAGACCTGTCCTTCCCATTTGTGGGGGTTAGGGGTGGATTAGGGGATTGGGCTGAAGGACTGCAGCCATCACTCACCTGTCAAGACAGTCAAGGCAAGGAAAATGGCACCAAGCTTCATGGTGGAAAAGGACCCAAGGTGCTGGCTGAAAGGCAGAAGAATTGAGAATCATCAGTCAGAGGCATAAAGAGATCCATTTATGGGGTGAGTGGACATGGTGACCCCCACCTGCCCTGGTCACTCATTAACCAAAGGCGTTTGGCAACTGAGGGAGATGTCTTGGCTTCATCCTTGTGCTTTGCTGCTGGGCCAAAACAAACCTGAAAGAACTCCAGTGCAAAGAGGAAGCGCAGGCAGGAGCTGTATCAGATTAGACTGTGCAAATTAAAAGACCACACCATTTCGACTAGGTGGTCAGCTTCTTTCACCAGTCCTTGCTCTTGTGCATTTAACAACAGTTTGATCTGTAGGCATTTCTCAGCAATAATGAGGCCTGTTCCATATATATATATATATATATATATATATGACTCTCTCTTGCTGAGCTCTGGAGACCAAAGTATTGCTCAAGGCACAGGAGCCAACCAGGAGGTTCTCTATGTGGTCAGTTGGCAACCCTGATCTCCACTTCGTTTGATTCTGCTCTCTCAGTTTACGAGTGCAATCCAAGGAGTGAAACGAGACTTACTCCCAGGCATGTATCGGATTGCATCCAAAGAGTCTTGATAGGACTGAAAAAGTGACGTAAAAGTAATAAAATTGCAGAAATTAAAAGAAATAAAACAGTAGCGGAGTTGTTTCGATGTGATACCATCGGCCCTCCATATACAAGGATTCTGCATCCACAGATTCAATCCACCACAGCTTGAAAATGTGTCCCCCCCCCAAAAAAAATCCATAAAGCAAGCCTTTCTGTTCACCATTTGATACAAGGGATGCCATTTTACTATGCTGTTGTACATAATGGGATTTGAGCATCCATGAATTTTGGTATCCATGGGGGGCGGGGTGTCCTGGAACGAAACCCCAGAAGATACAGAGGGTCCACTGTAATACTAAAGACTACCATTAAACTGAAATAAAGATTTTTTTGGAGGGGGGACTTTATTTGATTCTCAGTGGTGGATTTCTGTAAAAAGAGGGGTGTGGGGATTCAAACAAACTCTTAAGCCTTGTCCCCTAATCTAAAATATATGGGGTTGATGGGGGGGGGCATAGGAAATGGATTCTGCACATTCTTCAGGATTTCCTTTCCTTGATTATCAGTTTATGTCTCACGACGGAGCGATCAAAGTTGGTTACAGGCTTCCTACCGGCAACTATTCGGCCATGTTTGTGTTGGCTGCTCCACAGAACTTGTGACACAGGAGATCAGGACAGCCCTGGGTTTCAAGGCTAAATCCTAGAGCTAAAAAATGTTCCTGAAATTGTTGACAGTGTGTAATAATAGCTGGAATCAAAACACAGGGAGCTATAGACCCCTCCAGAAATTTGTGGGTTCCTAGGAGCCGAAGGACCACTAGAAGAATATTCTTTTGACCCCCCCAAAGCATTTTCTCTCTGTGTGTTGTGCGTGTTGTTATGTGCCAGCAAGATGGTTTTAACTTATGACAACCCTAGCCATCAATGATCTCCACAAGATCTTATCATTTACTGTCCTTCTCAAGTAATGCAAAACACAATGAGAAAAAAATGGCCATGATATTTGTCGACGCAGAAAAAGCTTTCGACAATGTAAAGTGGGGGGTTTTGCCAATGTAAAGTGGGTTTCCATGGCCAAGCAGGGATTCGAACCCTTATCCCCAGAGTCATAGTCCAATGCTCAAACCGCTACACCAAACACATTTTCATGTCACAGTCCTGGCGGCAGGGGAGGAATTGCACTGCTGAAACAGGGCTGTCTGCTAAGCTAGGTTGCAAGCAACCCAATGCTTCTCAGGGCTTCCCAGAGTTTGGAATGTTTGGTTTGAAAATTCAGTTGCTAATATTGAATGAGAAGTGAATTCATTGTTGCTAACAGTAACAACCAAAGAAATTCTCTCATACTAGCTATACCCAGTGTAAGATACACCATTCCTCCCCATGCACCACACTCCCCCAATGGTACACATGCTGCTCCCCCACATTGCCCTCCCCACCCCGTGTCGCCCTCCCTGCCTCCATGTTGTCCCCCCATGCCCCATGTCACCCTCCCCCGTGTTGCCCCCTACACCCCGAGCCACCCCCGTGCCCTGTGTCAACCCCCTGCACCTCATGCCACACTTCCTGCACCCCAAGTTGCACTCCTCACCCCCATGTCGCCCCCTGCACCCTGTGTCACTCTCTCCACCGCCATGTCACCCTTCCTGCCCCCCATGTCGCCCTCTGCGCCCCATGCTGCCCTCCCCGCATACATCCCCCCCATGCTACTGACACCTCCTCTGCCAATGGCCATGTTTAGAAAGGACTTAAAGGTCCCCATGTTCCCACCCCAATGTGCTGATTGGCTGCCCAACTGAGCTTTGATTGGTTGGTCAGTTTCCTAAGCAGCCAATCAGCACACTGGAAACAGCAACATACCTAAGAGAATGATATATGCAAGTCGTCCCTTCACATTCGCTGGGGTTTGGGGTTCCAGGACCCCCGTGAATACCCAAATCCGTGAATACTTAAGTCCCATTATATGCAATGGCAGAGCAAAATGGTGCCCCTTATATAAGATGGCAAAATCAAGGTTTGCTGTTATTATTATTTTTTAAAGAATATTTTCAAGCCGTGAACACTTAAAACCGTGAACGCCAAATCCGTGAATGTGGAGGGACAACTGTACTGCATATAGAATTGTGTTTATTCATTTGCAAAACAAGCCATGGGAGTCACAGAGAATGGCCTTCAGGTCACTGCTGACCTCTAGTGGCAAACCTTGTTATTGACTCCCTTAAAAGTGCTCTTTTGGTCCTTTTCAAGTTGCCATCCCCAATCTGTTGGATTACCAATGGTTGGGGATGGTGGGAATTGTAGTAGATGCACCTGGAAACCATCAGGTTGGAGAAGACTCTCCTAAAGCAAAGGAACTGATAACCTGTTAAATTTATTGTTATCACTAATCTATATCTCTCTGCTTTTCACCCACACCGAAACACATGCTGCTCATTCAGCCTTCAGATTCCCCCATTGTGGGTGGTGTGGGTTAGAAAAGGTGAATCACTAAGGAATGATGTGTTCATTCCAGTTCAAAGACCATGATCCACTGCAGATGTGCAGCGGCTACAAAGACTCTTTGGTGAATCAAGGGTGGAGAATACTGAATCACAAACATTTTGAGTGATTCTGAGCATAAGCAGAGATATTTTCCCCTGCAGAGTTCTACACCTACATTATCTACCTCCCTACTCACGTAATACTAAGAAATGTGGGCTGCATAGATCAGTATTAGAACATGTGGGGATTTTTAAACAGAGGCTGGACGGCCATCCGTCAGGAATGATTTGATTGCATATTCCTGCATGGCAGAATGGGGTTGGACTAGATGGCCCTTGGGGTCTCTTCTAACTCTAGGATTCTGTGATCTTATGTGATCTGCATGCAAGGGCCCCATGTTCAGTTCTTGGCCATAATGCCCACCAACCATTTTCTTTCTCTTGAGACCGTCCCAGGAAGTATAGCCTTATTGCAATACAGTGTTATAGCACTATTATTCCACTTTAACTGCTACATGATAAGGCCCAAAATAATATGCCAAAAACTCCCATCCAATTGTTCCATAGGACAGTGATAACCAGCAAACAACTACAGTAATTGTTGTTAACTGCCTTTGAGTCATCTTTGATTCATGGCGACCCCATAAATGAGACCCCTTCAAGACCCCTTCAACCAGTCTGCAATTTGGCTTCCAGGGAGAATTCGGGCTTGATCTCTTCTAAGACCCATCTGTTTGTCTTTTTGGTGAATGGACTTTTTCAAGGAAGCTATGGCTTCCCAGAGCTTGCAAGACCTGAGCAAGGCTCAGCTCTCCATAACAGGGCTGTCTTGGAGGTCTCTCCTTTATAGAGTCTCCAGATGTCAATGACTGCACATAACAACAACATCAGCAAAATTCCTAAATTCACCCCACAACAGGCAGATATGAAACCCTTCAGGTGGTCTAGTCAAGGACTTGAATTATAAAAAAAGGTTTCTGGGAATGGGCAGAAAAACAAACTCCAGAGTAAGGATTTTATCAGACAAGCCTCTAAAAATGTTCGTTTCCCACCGTATTTTACACCATTTTTCCACCAGCAAAAAGAACCCTTTATATCAAACATAGCCACGATCACGTAAAAAAGCAGCTCCATACATCTGCGTTGACAGGTGAGCGAGATCTCAGTGGTTCTTGCCAGCATGCTTAAAAGTTTTTAAAAACAGCTAAATTTAAAAAGAAAACGAACACACAAGCATTGAAACACACTTAAAAACTTGCTTGCAACACGGGAAGGTTCATAAAAAGAGTGTCTCGAGGCTAGTTTTCCCATTCCCACCCAGAAGTGTTCTCGTGAGGATCGTCCATTGATGCTGGAATTGCGCCAGCAGAATGGGGTGTAGTTTCACATGCTCGCAATCACGACAAAAAAACCCATAAACGCCATGGCCGATAATAATAATAATAATAATAATAATAAACAAATAATTATTTATATACCACTCCTCCATGAAATGCAATTGGGGTGGCTTACAACATTTAAAATATACATCCAAAACCCTCCATCCCACCCACCCCCTTAAAATACTATTAGATAATTCAGAAATTAAAGCACTCTTTAAAATACTAAAATTACACAATAAACAATGACTATGGCGAAGTCAGGACAAATTAGATTTTCTTTTCTGATGGTCAGGTATCTATTCAGAAAAGGCCTGCCGGAAGAGATCTGTCTTAAGAACTTTTTAAAAGTTATTTAAGGTGGTAGGCTTGGCCTGACAATAAAAAAGAACACCTTGTTTTCAATACATGATCGCAAAAGCATAACGTCATCTGGTATTGGTGCCCTTTCGCGTTCATTAGGCATCGTTATGACGCCGTATTTGCCATGTCTGATAAAGTCAGGAATCATAGACTTAGAGGAGACCCCAAGGGCTATCTAGTCCAACCCCATTCTGCCATGCAGGAATATGCAATCAAAGCATTCCTGACAGATGGCCATCCAGCCTCTGTTTAAAAACACTCCACATGCTCTAACACTAAATCAGAATTGCTTTGTACAAAATATTGCTTAGCACCCAATGGCAAATAGGTCAAACCTTCCACATACACACACACTACAAGGTGCTTCCCTCCTTACCTAGCTCTGCAGGCTGCTGGTTTCTCTTGAGTAGGCTGCTGCTGCTGAATGCCACCTGTATTTATAGTTGGATCAGCAAAAGATAAAACCCAAGAGGGATTTCCTCTTATCGCATCCAAAGTCCTGGTTAGCACACCCTCCCTCCACCCAGCAACACCTGGGGGAGGCAGGTCACTGCCCTAGGGTTACCCCAGGGGCAATCCCTTGGGCACGGCGTGTGCATGTGGGTGCGCATGGAGAGGCTGGTGACAGGGAGGTTTGCTGGTTTGGAACCCAGAACGGGAGAGAAAGATAACCCCACATCATTCAAATGGTTCACCTTGCTATCTATACGAGGCAACAAAACAAAACAAAACCCTGGAGTGCCTTGCAATAATGACATTTTGCAGCAGTTGAGATTTGTCTTAATGTTTTTTTTGCTCCCCAAAAAGCTTTGCATGCTTGCCAGCCAAGGTGGCAGCTGTGAGTGAATTACAGTTGTCCCTCCATAGTCACAGATTTGGCATTCACGGATTTAAGTATTCACGGCTTGAAAATATTCTTTAAAAAATAATAATCCAAAAAGCAAATCTTGATTTTGTTATCTTATATAAGGGACACCATTTGGCTATGCCATTGCATATCATGGGACTTGAGTATTCACGGATTTGGGTATTCACGAAAGGGGCTCCTGGAACCTAACCCCAGCGAATGTGAAGGGACAACTGTACTCATATTTTAACTTACCTGAGTTTGCTGACACTGAACTTTTTAAAAATATATATAAATATTTCCTATGTGCAAGAGAATAGTTTTTCCATTTACCAGAAAAGCAAAAAAAGTGTGCCCCATAAGCAAAACCACCCATTTCTCAGATATTATAGTAGATACTTCCCCATTAATAAAGACTAAAGTACAGAACTTTAAAAGCAGACTTTGAATTCTGAGAGCACATAAAACCATCTGTTATTTGAATTATTGTTATATATAAAATCACCCTGGGTGGTAGGATTCATAATTTTTTTTAACCTCAGGAATCACCATGGCTGGATATATTATTTCACACTTTTAAATTCTATGTTTCCCCTGTTCCAAAGGTCTCATTCCTATCTGGTCAAAAAGCTTCCACCAAGCAAATTTACAAATCCATTGAAACTGGATGCAGTTCATCTTCCATCGAGAATGCGGATGTTGCGTTCATGGGGCAGAAATGTCTACTAACTGTGCAAATGGACTCTGGAATGTGAAAATGGCAGAAGGGAAGAAGCTAGGGGGAAAGAGCTTTTGCCCCCAAGTAGAAGCCTTCCTGCCAGATCAGCACTTGCTAATTGAGGTCGACTTGATAAACTGAAGGTGGTGCAGCCCTGAACCAGTCTGGCAGAGATGCTCCTCCATAGACACAGCTATTCTTCTTGACTGAAACAAATAAAGGAGGCAAATAGTACATGGAAGGGCCCAGAAGTACCATTTCCTGGCTGCGGTCTTCCATTTTGGACTATGGTTGATCCAAGGAATGGGAATTCTTTCACTGTTTCAATTTTGAATTTGTGTTTATTTATTTATTTATTTATACCCCACTCTTCAGCCACAAGGCTATCAGAGTGACTTACAAATTGTTTTAAGCAATAGCTATTTACACATCTACACTGCATTAAGCAGTTTCCAATGTGTGTTAGCTAATTGCCCCCACAAGCCGGGTACCATTTTACTGACCTACGAAAGGATGGAAGGCTGAGTGAACCTTGGAGCCCTCTGGGATCGAACTTGCAATGTAGATCCTCCATGGTCATGGTTTTTGTTTTCTTAGTGTTCAGCACTAAGCTTGCTTTTGTACTTTCTTCTTTGACTTACAAAGATGGGCATACATACCCATCTCTAAAATGGGAGCAATACTGAGCTGCCCCACAGGGTTACCTGGATGGCAGAACAAATTTGAACCATCGTTGTTGTGTTCATGCAAAACTCCAGGCTGAACCAAAAGATGTACAGTGTGCTCTCAACTAATTCCTTAATTCCTTTTCTTGAGCAGGTGTTGCTCTATGCTGCTTGCTTGTTTTCCCTTCCATTCCTGCCACCTTTCTCACAATGTTGGCCTCCTGGACCTTGCCCGGGATGGGATATCAAAACTCCACGCTGGCTGGCTGACGGAGCGGTGGTGCGCAGTCGAAAGAGTTGAAGGCAAAGGGCATCGTAGCATTGATAACGCCTGATGGAAGGGAGTCCGAGGGAAGGAGACTCCACTGAGCTCATGCAAGTCAGCAAAGGGCAATTGCAAAGGGCTCCTCTCCTGCAAACACCCTTTTGGATTTGCCACTCCATGCTTTTTTGCCTCAAGTTTAGGGTAGAGAAGAGCCGTTTAAAGACTAGGAGGGATCACATACAGGTATATCTCAGCTATCAAAACCTCTGGCAAAAGAAGCTCATTTTTATAAAGGCTTTTTACACCTCCCAATCCACCCTGTTCCTTTTCCTCCTCATCTTCTGTCTAGCTGGATGTTTTCTAGCAGCATCAGCATTAGGAGGATGGTGAGCCATCAGTATCCACTGGGGTTTGGTTCCAGCACACCCTGTGGGTAGCGAAATGTGTGGATGCTCAAGTCCCATTATATACAACGGTGTAGCAAAATGGCATCTCTTCTATAAAATCATTAACAAGGGTTGCTTTTTGGAATCTCCTCCTCCAACCCAATATTTTCAAGCCGTGGTTGGTTGAACCCATGGCTACTGAAGGCCAAATGTATTGATTTTTCATTTTATTTTTTAACATCTTTTACCCAAGGAAGAAGCCAGTAGAACTTCGAACGCTTGCACCACGTGTTTTGCATTTTGGTTGGCCTATAAAGGTATCACTTTTTTGGTGGATTCTGTAGTGATTTGTTTGCTTAACCCTGTGTTCCTCAGTAAAATTAACATATTGTCCACATTCATAAATTGTCTGATGCACATTCCTGTCTTTATGAAGGGCCCATACGCGTCACACCCCATATGTCAAAACGTGTGTGTGTAAAATAGGAAACATCACTTATATATAATAAGTTAACCCTTCTCCAATCTGCTTTCCTAGTGAAGAAATTCTTCAAATTAAGATGTGTTTAGGGCAGTGAAAATTGCTTCTCTTTGGTAAACCATTTAGTCAGCACAGGGTATCAGGAGGCCCTCGAGATATTGTTCAACTTCAACTCCCAGCATTCCTACCCATTGGTTATGCTGCAAGGGCTGCTGGAAGCTGCAGTTCAACATCTACATTCCTTCCAGTGTTTACACCATCCTTTCTTGATAGCAGGGGCAAAATGAGGTTAGGCCTGCATTTACCCAAATCTTTTTTTATATGGCCTTCTAGAAAATACTTCTCTACTGGTGGGCATTTATGTCTTTTATAATGCAAGGGCTATGGTACATTTCATGTAATATGAGTTTAAGGTGGTTTCTCCAGCAGAACGAGTCAATATATCAGAAGCTAGAGCTGCTCTTCACAATCCTTCAAGCATCTCCTTCACCAAGATACAGTAGATTTGTCCCAAACTATCCTTACTCACTGGTCCATCTTGTCCATTGCATCACCTTTCCTCAACTTGATGCTCTACAGCTGTGCTGGACAACAACTCCCATCATCCTCTACCAGTGTGGCCATCCAGACAACTGTAGTCTGGGGAAGCCATTGGGAAGCCGGTTCTTCCCTTCTGTTGACAAAAAGGATCCCTTCCCCTCAAGACTGAACCAGAGATCTTCTGTATGAAAAGCACCTACTGCTAAATTTTGCTCCTCAACCCATCAGCAGAACAGCTTCTTAATAAGGTTAGTTTTAGGACCCCATCCAGAAAGACATCTGAAATGCTCACAAGTCAAACCATCTCATGCAACATGCCCACATCGCAGGCTGCTTCAGCCTTGTTTGGAACCCAGTTTGCAAATGGTGGGAAAGGAGCATTTTAGCCATGAGCTGTGAGTGAGCCAGATGGCCTCTATTTAATTTTTTTTAGTGACTAGGTGAAAAGCAGGCGGCTTTTGCAAAGTTGATTTTGGCCCAGTCTAGACAGAGCTAGAAGGCCACACGGGAAGCAGCCGTGCCAATGCCCTCACTTCCTCTCTGCAAACAGCCGTGGCACATTATTTTTGTGGGGCGGTTCCTCCATTAGACCAGCTTGCTTGAAAAAGTAGAATTGCATGCAGGGCTCACCCATGCCCTCCATCACCTGAGTTGCTGCTATTGGCTTTGGAAACGCAGCCCACCTATCTTAAGGTCATACACCAGGGTTCAAATTTCCACTCAGTTCTGGAAACCCACTGGGTGACCTTGGGGCAAGCCATGGTCTCCCAGCATCTTGGAGGAAGGCAAAATTCTTCTGCAGAAATCATGCCTAGGAGAGACAGTGTGGTGTAGTGGTTCCAGTAGTGGATTAGGACTCAAGGAGACCAGGATTCAAATCTACAGAAACCCACTGCATGGCTGTAGGCAATTCACACTCTCTCAGCCTAAGAGGAAGCCAAAGGCAAACCCACTCTGAAGAAACCCACAAAAAACCTGTGACAGGGTTGGCATAAGTTGGAGTCAACTATTGTTTGCTTCGGGCATTTGCAATTAATTCTGAGCCCAGGAATTTTGTTGTTTGTACATTTGCTGCACTACACTCTGGTCGATGCTTGCAAGCATTTTAGTAAAATGAGCAAAGGAATTGCCTACAAGCCTCAGGTCTCATCAACCCTGCATTATACCAGACTGGTTCTCATGACACCCTAAGACCTGAAGAGGGATTTTTCTAACTCATAGCTGCTGGGTTTAGGTTACTGGGCTACAAAATCAGTTGCCAACAGGGCCACACCAAGCGGTTGTAGAAAAGCCCCTGCTGCAGACCCCAATCAACCCTTCCTTTACAGACCCCCTTTCACACAACACAATTATAGTGCTATGATTCCACTTTAGCTACCATGGCAACAGCCTATGGAATCCTGGGATTTAGGGTGGGGCATTTAGAATTTTCAACCAGAGAGCTCTAGTGCCTCCCCAAACTACAAATCCCAGGATTCCAAAGGAAGCAGTGATGTCACTTGATGTTATAATCTGTTATTTGGGGAACCGCAGGATTCCCAGCCGTTCATGTGACAGTTAACTTGAAGTGGAAACAGTACTATGTAAGCAGCGCTATGTAACTGTCACATGTAAGGCTGGGAATCCTGCGGTTCACCAGATGTTGTCAGATTGCAACTCCCAGCATTCCTCACCATCAGCTCCGCAAGCAACTGGACTCTTGGGTGTTGCAGTCCAACATCTGGACTGTGGTGCAATTCCTGCCTCTCCTTTCTTCAAGCCACCAACAGCACAGGAACCAAAAAGAGACAGACAACAACAGGCAGGCAAGGTGACAGATGATGTGCATGTGTGTGTTTTTTTCTTTTAATTGAAACCGGATGTTCCCAACTATGCAGAAAGGGAGGCGGGGGAGCTCTTGCCTCGCAGGGCTTCCTCCCCTCCGCCTTGTTTTTGTTTTCTTCTGTAAAAGATCCTTCCTTTCCCATAACTTATAAACATGATTTACACTCAGTCTCTGGCAGCCAGAGGGGAGGAGGGCATGCAGAGACCCCTCCACTCTCTCCGCAGGGGGTGGCGTGGTGACAAATGGGCTGGGCAGCTCTCTCTCTCTCTCTGTATGGTCCCACATACAGGAGGGGATATTTGGGCTGATGGGAAGCTGGGCAGAGGGGGGCCAGGATGGTACCCCAACATCCAGCAAACACAGGAGCAATGGAAGAGACTAGCTGAAAAACCTGATGCCAGGGGTAGCAGAAGGGATCGGGTGGGGTGGAGAAAGACGAGGATAGTGGGAGGAAAAATACCCGGCAGGACAGTGCAAACACAAAAAACTTTTAAAAAAAGAAATCCCAAGGAAGGCAAAGAGAGACAAAATCAGTACAGGAAGGCAGATTCTGGGGTTCGAAACCCACCCTGGGCACGTAACCAGGGAAGTACCGGAGTTGCAAACAGAGGCCAGGAAGGAGAGGAGCAGTCACTCGGAGACTTTTCACAAAAACCGTCCACCTAACCTCTGCCTGTCCTGGTTGGCGCAAGGGGATGGGATTGGGATGAAAGCATTTTATCTCAGCTGAAAGGGAAGGGTGGGTGAAGTCAGGGTTAAGCACAGAGTCTGAGATAGCCTGATTTATCCCACTCCTCATAGTTTGGGTGCAGGAAGCAAAACCCCCGCTAAGCCCCATCAGCCCTGAGTCAGGTATCCTCACCCCTTTGCCGTATATTAGCAGCCATAGAGATTCCCTTCAGAGGAAAATGAAAAGGAAGAAAGCCACACACCCCAGGCAGGTTCCTCCGCTGGCAAAGCAAGGCCTCCCCCTAGTGGCAGCTGGCAGGCAGAGCCGGGATGGGGCGCCCACGAACCATACCTTGGGGCAGAAGCCTGAAGGGAGAGGAGAAGGCGGCCTCTCTGTTCCCTGAGAGCCAGCTACCAGCCTCATGTGGGACGGTGAGAGAAAAAAAGAGAACGGCAAGCAGGGTGGGGTGGAAGTCAGCACTGACCAACGCATTGTGCCCCCACCCCACCACCACTGCTGTGCTCTCTGGCCTTCCCCCCCCAGACGCCCCATGGAGGAAGGGGGCCAAAAGAAAGAGGGGTAAGGATGCAGGCAGGAAGGAGGGACAAAGGGACGTGAGCTGCACTCAACCGGTAGGGATGAAGAGAAGTAAAAGAGAGTGGAGGAGTGTCTCCTAGCCAATGGTAAGGCCAAATCCGCACTGGAATTTGTTCTTGCGGTGGTTGAGGAAGGCCCCCATGGCCAGCGTGAGGGGGAGAGGGAGCAGCTTCTTTTCCAGCGTGGCCCCCACAATCCAGTTGCTGTCGACAGAACCTAAAGGGAGAGGGGGAGAAAACAGCGCCAGGGACTGTAGAAACCATGAGTGGAAATTTTACAAGAAAAGGCGCAATGGCCAGTAGGGGCCGGTAGAGAGGTCTCCGAGCACAGCTGGTATTTGCTACTCAAAGCCTGGTGTGTGGGAGTCGCTGCAGGATTGTCTGTAGACTCGTATCTTCATGGGAAAGGACTGCACACACTGAGCTTAGGAACATGAATGTATAACCAACCCATCATGTTGCGTATATAAAGCAGTGCAGTCCTTTGTCCCATCCCCTTGAATCGTCGTCTGTCTTGCTGACATGCATCATGTATGCTTGTATAGATCCTCATGGATCAACTCTGTATATACTACTCTGCTATATGCTAGTAAAGACTTGTAGATTATACACACAATGTGTGTGAGTGTCTAATTAGCAAGTCTTATGCAAGCCACATGTCCCTACATCTATAGTGCAGCTCGGCCCTCTGCACATGCCCAGGGGGGATCTGAGCGTATGCCTTGACAAAAACAGCACCAGGAGAAAGTAACAGGGCAGAAGCAAAACAACAGCCTAGTTATGTGAGCTCCCTACCATCTGCTCCTGCAGTGTCAATCCTCGAGGGTTGCTGCTGTATCTACTGATCTTGCCAGGGAGTTGGGGCTAAGAGGAAACCCCAAGAAAAAGCATGTGGAAAGGTTTCCTTCCCCCCTACAGGCAAGACCAGCCGCTTCTTCCTCCTCCTGAGTTGCCCTCTCTGCCCCACACCAGTACACAGCAGCTGTAGACCCATAGGGCTTGACAGCTACCAAGGGGAGATTTTGGATCGGGCACAGGGGGCCACAAAACAAAAGAGACATACATGCACATGTGTTGAAAACAGGACTGAATCCTGTATCAGAATGTTTTAAATTGCTTTTTATCTTTAAATTGTTTTTTTTTTAATCCAAGTGTAGTTTTAAAAAATTAGTTTACTTCCATTTTAATGTTTGCTTTTTTTTTGGTAGGTTATTACCTTTATTATTTTTTAATTGAAAGCTGCCTTGAGTCCTAATTTTAGGATAAAACCAGGTTATAAATAAATATAATAATACTAAGGAGGAGGAGGAGGCAACTCAGAAAGCTCAGCATCTTCAAAGAAAGTGCAAGAAGTAACAACACAACTGAACTCTCCAGGTGAAGGTCTGCTCCTAGCAATCCAAAGTTAACACTCCCTGGCTAAAGAAGTGTGTGTGTGAGAGAGAGAGAATCCGTTACCTCTGAAAAGTAGGTTAGCTTTGGGAAGGTCCAGCTGGTACCCGAACGTTACGCTCGTGTCCTGCATTCGTGTGCTGGCTTCGAATTCTACCCCCACCTGCAACTGGAAGGTCATGGGAAGAAAGAAGGAGGAACATGAAGTGAGAAGAAAATTAATTGGGGCACTGAAAATTAATTAACTCATTGTTCGTTACTGGAGCTTCTCTCCCACCCCTGTCCACCCCAGGAGTCCAGGATTCAGGGCTTATGAGTCAAAAGTATTACAATAAATAACGATTTCTGCTTGCCAAGCCTTAGAGGCTTCCCAAAGAGACAGTTTGGGGTGTGCAGTGGCATTTGGTATTTTCAAAATGGAGAATCAAGGTTGACTGACTTTCTTGTTTCCAGTCAGCAGAGGGGCGCTTCGGGTACAACCAGAGGAGGAAAAATTGATAAGTTTGCTGACTGCTTGTCTCATAATATCTCAAGACAACAAGCAATTCACACAACTGCCAAAGTCACCTCTGCTTGCTTGCTTGCTTTCAAAACACCTTTGCCTGACAAAGAGGTCTTTGTGGCTCCTTGGCTGTTCTGATAAACCTAATGCTATGATAAAGATTTCGGAACTTGTTTTATGCTCAGCAGGCCTACATGTATGCTTCATGTTTCCGTGCACCGATCAGATGAAGAGCCCCAGTCGGATCAGAACACAGAGCTATCTAGTCATGTTTGCCCGTGGCCAACTAGAGCTGTCTGGGAAGCCCACAAGCAGGAAAGACCTGGCTTCTGAACTTGCACTACTTCTG
This sequence comes from Gambelia wislizenii, assembly GCA_030847615.1. NCBI lineage: Eukaryota > Metazoa > Chordata > Lepidosauria > Squamata > Crotaphytidae > Gambelia > Gambelia wislizenii. Next base: position 38,381,942 of record JAUMIR010000010.1, read on the forward strand.
GAATACACTCAGGTCAGGACTCTGCTGAAGCCCCCAAGGATAGGGAGGGCCTCATAAATAAAAGCATCAATATTCTACCTACACCTGCATTTAGCCTTCATACAACGAAATGCCAACACTGTGGCATGTTACATGGAGGGACAGGTCTAAGTGGAAGAGAAATATGAAACACCTTCTCTTTCAGAGCTGCTACTTCCTGCTCATTCCCTCACCTGTTGCTTTAAAACCTTTAAGACAGGGGTGGGCAGCAAAGCAACTTCCAGCTACCATTTGGGCTGGTTTTTAAGTCTGGAGTGGGGTGAGGGGGATTAGAGGGGTCTGGAGCAGTAGAAAAGGTGAATGGTTGTAGTTGCAGCTGGTTTGGGGTGTTTTTGGCTGGTATCCCGGGGGAAGAATCATCCCCCCCCCGCCAAAATTGGCACACATACAAACGAGAAAAAAAATGAAGTGTGCCTGGTGGCTTTGGGGGTCCCAAGGGCCAGACGCAGCCCACAGACCGCTTTTTGTATGCCCTTGCTTTAAAAAGTCTTTGGGAGATCTGATGACTAATTTGTCTCTGCCGTAGGATGAGGAGGGTCTTAAGCAGAAGACAAGCAAGAGAAGGGGTGGGCAACTGTGGAAATCTAGGGGGACCTTGGAGAGCTGCATCCCTCACTACTCCCACTTCTGCCATTTTAGACCCAGGAGAGGCCTTTTTTTTAACAACAGGAAATGAGTGAATCATTTCCTGTTTCAAAATAAAAAAAAGCTAAACTGGTCCAGCCCCCCACCCAAAATGTGGCAGGAATGCCTCCCACGGCCCCTAGAGGCAATTTTTTAAAAATTTCACAAAATGCTTATTTTGTTTGACACCTGGGAGGGCATGAAAACATAGTGGAAGTGCACTCCACTCCAAGTAGAGGGGCATGTTGGAGCCAAAACATTTTTTTGCAACCCTCCTCTGTCTTTTCTGCAAAGGTTTTTTAGACCCCCTTGGGGCCATACTTTGCCCCCCTCTGAGCTACAGAAACATTTACGCCATTTATTTCTGCTCTACAGCAAACCTTCAAATAGCTACTTACCTGTTCGCTGGCTTTGTGGTAGTAAGTGGCGTGTGCTCCTGCCTGTCCTATTGTCAGGGTCCCAATCCAGTTAGGCGCTGAGGAGAGAATAGAAAGGGAAGCTTCACTTACCCTGAGGACAGGTTATGAGTCCTCCTACACACCCTAGAAGTTGCCCTGACCCAGAAAAATATCTAAACTATTTTTTGGAAAAAATAAGTACACTTAAAAGCAGTAACGCTATCTTCCTTCTCTGGCTTCCTCCTTCCTGCATTAGTAAAATAAGAGATCCAGGCTGGGGATACACATGGAAAGAAGGATATCTGATTTTGATTTTTGTTCAGGGCTGAAAACACCTAACGCCATTAATTATTATAATCTTGGGAAGAAGCTCCGATGAAGCTCATGGAGACTTACTTCGAAGTAAATAGGCGCAGCCTGCAGGACATACTGAATTAGGCATGGACTTAGGGGAGGAAAAGGTAATGACTTGAAAAAGGGACGATCCTGCCATTGTTGACTCTGTTTTGAGACACAATAATGTTCTGAACACACACACAAACACACACACACACACACAAAGAAGTGGGAGGTGAAACAAGCCTAAATCCAGAGAGTACCATACATGCCAGCTCTCAATTCTCACAGTTTTCTGCTGGATACCTGTGTACTTTCCAGCTAGGGACATGACGGTTCCCTCTTCTCCTGGCCGGCGGTGGTACACCAGCTCCCCACCCAGCGCCAGGGACGGCGTGATGCTCTGTAGATAATGTGCAACCAGGATCCCTGTGGAGAGGAGAAAGGGGATTGTCACAGCTCAGAGCAAGCGACCTTGCTCAAAGGACAGTCCAACCAGGAAGACAGTAGGAAGGGACAGGAAGAGTCACCTTGAAGAGGGAGGGAGCAGGGGGGGGTCTTCTCACCTGAGCCAACTAAAATGTCGGGGTTCCCTAGCGTGACAGCTGCCGTGAAGTCTGTACCCCGGTATTCACCATCTACTTGCCAGTTCACAAACTTTGACTGCTGTGTCTAGGATGTGAGAGAGGAAGGCAAGGGAGGGGGGGGGTAAAGGTGGTGGGGAGCAAGTTACATTTCTGTCCTGTTTGAGAGGAATTGTTGTTGTTATATTGATTTATATCCCACCTTTTCCCCATTCTGGGACTCAAGGCAGTCCCAAAATAAACATAGCTAAAAAAATAACAAATAACAAAAGTTAAAATTATCATTAAATTAGCTGTAAAACTAAAACCAGTTTAAAAAATTGCTATTTAAAACAACCAACAAGCCAAACACAGACAGAAGATATTGCACAGTTCTGCAAGGCCTAGTCCCCCTGAGCATTCCTCCTCCAAAGGGCTACCAAAATGAAATGAACTTCAGGTGTCTGCAGAAAGCAAGTAGGGAGGGTGACAGTCAAAAGTCTCTGGGATGGGAGTTCCAGAAAACTGAAGGAACTGAACAGCAGAAGGCGGCTAATCCAATGGAAAAATTCTCCAGTGGCAAAGACATCCCCAGCAGAAAGCCAGGGGCCCAAGCAAATGGCCCATGCCTAGGTGCAGTGAAGAGATCCCATGTATATGCCTTGGGAACACTTCCCCCAATGAACCAATGTTCAGAGGGGCTTCACCATTATGGCCTTCCTCCGCGGCTGAGGGTGTGACTTGTCCAAGGTCAGCCACTGCATTTCCATAGCTAAGCAGGGATTCAAACCTTGGACTCTCAGAGACCTAGCCCAGCACTCAAACCATGCAGGCTATCAGAATTGATGGTACACTAAACCAAAAGGAACAGGGTTTTGAAAAGCATCGCTTCCTGATTGCCTAAAATTAATTCTGGCTTATCATAGGTGACTAAAAGGATCTTTTTTTAAAAAAAAAAAAGCTTCAAGAAGTCATAGCCTAGAAAAATAACCCTGTGGTTAAAACAGAGCTTGAGAAAGTTCCTATTTTTTTTCCCCGACAATGACCATGCTTGCTGGGGGATTCTGGGAGATGTGGTCCAAAAAAGGACCTTATCCAAGCAGTGGATGAGCAGCCTGAAAATTAACATGGGCCAAGAATGCCCAGAACAGTGGGCTGCAGCTAAACCTGATGGGATGGAGGCTCAACCCTTCGACATGTACCTGAAAGGCCACCTTGGAGCGAACCTTGTTTGTTAGCTGGTGAATGATTTGCGCGTTGAGGCTGCCGCTGTTATCCATGTCGCCCACCAGGACCGGGAAGGCCTGAGAGAGGGGAGGAGCAGAGAGACACACAGGGTGGGTGAATGAGAAGCAGCATCTTGAGCTGGAAAAACATAGTCATGGCATCCCACTAGTCTGCGAGGCAGTTGCGTCAAGTGCATAAAACACAGAGCAGGTCACACTTTGTGAAATGATAAAATCCAAACTAGGAGCAGTTAGAGTAGGGATGGGCAACCGTGGAAGGCCAGGAGGCTACATTAGCTCCCGAGGTTTTGGAGGGCTGCATCCCTCCAATATTTTTAGGCCCTCCTGGGCCCCTATAGAGCATTTTGGGACACTTTGAGACAAATTTAAACATTTGTTTCGACTGGAGCACGGTGTGTGTGTGGCTACAAACATGGCAATTTTGGTGCTATTCCTGACGAGGCCCTGTGTCTGGTAGCCGCCCACCTAAGCTTTAAAGGCCTGGATGATGATTTCAGTGAACAGATAGGCTCACAAAAAGAAAAAGCAATCTTAATGCAGATGACAGTGGACCACCAGCAGAAAGAAACCAGGCATGAGACGTACAAGAACAGCCTCTCCTATGTCAGCGTTAGGCTGCATGCAAACTTACCTCTGTGGGGCTGAGCTGCTTTGTCCCTACATAGGTCACCCCGAAGTGATAATTGGAGTCACCAACTGTGCTGAGGGCCACCGTGTGATTGACCTATGAGGAAGACAACATGGGCATGAAACAGAAGTCATCCAACCTTATGGAACTGACAGCTGAACACCTGACTTTCTAACAAACACTCTCCTGATCAGCTGTGGTGAGCAAGGCGTGTCTCTAGACGACCACACAGGGAAGTATTCATGTATTAAAAGTGCTTTTCTCTCACTTTTCAGGCTGATGGGCCACATACGACCAGCACAGACAAGCCACAGGTTGCACAAGCTAGTACGTAGCTGCGTTTGCTAAACCAATAGAGGGATGAAAACAGATCTCCTGAATTTTGTTTCTAAGCAGAGAAAACAAGTGTATAAACTTTATACCAGCTGCGGCTGCCCTGAATTTGCAAAACTTGAGTTTGGCTGTTGATGCCCAGGGCTCACAGAGGGGTCTGTCATTCAGGGGGTTGCCAAAAGTCAAAATCTACTTGCTGGCATATAGCAACAACAAAAAGTCATTTTAGTCTCCTATTCTCTTGCTTTTCTCTTCCTTTTTTGCTTCTTGTCTCTGTTATAAAAATCCGATACAGTTGGACCCCCATATCCGCAGAACCAGTATCTGTGGTTTCAGTTATCTGCGGGACACAAAATAGGGATGTATACCATAGAGTCGCACTAGAAAATGCCTTAGAGAGGCATCTTCTCTAGGCATCTTCCAGGCCCTCCACTGCAACTCTATGGTATGTTTTTATCAGAAGTCCTGCATTTTAATAGGGTTCATTGTTACCCATAGTTTCCAGTATTCACAGTAAGTCCAGGAACCAAAGTCCCATGGATACGGGGGTCAAACGGTACCTCTCCATAAAAATCCAATAGAAGGACATTAAAAAAAAGTTTCCCCAGTCTGGGACCCTCTGCTGGTAAGTGGAAGAAGATGCAAGCCAACAACCACATCTGTAAATTCAAAGGATTTGGTCTTACCTGGAAGTGGTTGCTGAGACCTTTGTTCACAGTCAACTTCACACCCTCCATTTGCATGGGGAATAATTCTGAAAGGGTGGGAAAGGCCGAGAAGGGGGGAAATCAAATCAACGTGCAACACATATTAAATAAGAATTTTCTAATTAACAAAGGCTTCCTGAAAGCTCATCAATCTCATCCCACGATTATGTCACTATGCTGAAATATCTGTGGCATGGACTTCCTACTCCATCAGTGGACCAGTGGCAGCAGATCAAAATCCATGAAGGCTCATGCTAAAATAAATGAGATACTTTTTTATAAGGGAACCCCTAGATTTCTTCTCTCCTGTTTCCTCTTTATACTGAAGTAGACTAACATGGCAACCTTCTTTTAAAATGTTCTCAACAAATGCATTTCCTGCAGTTCAGAGAATGGGATTAAAATGGTATTTGTTTTGGGGTGTTGTTATGCGCCTTCGCAGTGATTCCAATTTCTGGCAATCCTCTCCCAGGGGAGAGATTTATTCAGGGGAGGGTTGCCATCACCGTCCTGTGAATTCAGCCTACAGTACCTGGTACTCCCTTGAGGCCATTTTTCCAACTACTGACCAGAAAATAGATAATTAACTTCAGAATAGCTCTGTTTCTGAATTTGAGCGAGGCCTCTCTGGATGATTTAACATGTAATTTCTAGGAAGTCCATAAGCAGAACATGGAGGGAAGCTTCCCTGCCACACTCCAGACATGGGATTTCACCTAGGTAGACTTCTGCAACCTCCAGGTAAATTAGAGCTGCCCCTCCCATCATCCCCATTCAACATGGTACTGAGTCAGCAGCTAAACTGGGGCAAAATTACAGTATTTGAGAACAATCTGAAATAACCTTGTTGTTGTGTGCCTTCACGTTGTTTCCAGTTTATGGCAACCTGAAGGTGAACCTATCATGGGGTCTTCTTAGTCAGATTTGTTCCGAGGGGGTTTGCCATTGCCTGCCTCTGAGTGTCACTTGGCCAAGGTCACCCAGTGGGTGAACATGGCTGAATGGGGATTTGAACCTTGAACACTTAAACCACTACATCTCACACTTAGGTATAAACTAGATGTGAAATGTATAGAGTCTCTGGTAGGATTTGAGCCTTTAACTATTTCCACCAGCTCTGCTGAGTTGTATCGTATTAAAATTTTGCTACTTAAACAGAGGCTGGATGGCCATCTGTCAGGGATGCTTTGATCGTGATTTCCTGCGTGGCAGGGGGTTGGACTGGATGGCCCTCGTGGTCTCTTCCAACTCTACAATTCTATGATTCCATACTTTTAATTCAGGTTGGATCAAGTATTCTAAAGATATTCTAAAGATGCTCTGAAGATACACAAGCATTTCCTTTGTGGAATGGAATCATTTCTTGGTCTTTCTATATCTGAGACAGGGTTGTACTTCCATTTTCCCCCCAGGTCTGGTACAAATGTCCCACACAGTAGATTCTGTCTTCATCCTGCTTGAAAACATTATCAGCTGGAGGGTGGGTGGGTTCTGGGTTGTAGTCCAAAATAAAGTTTCCTAAACCCTGTTTAAATTGCCATGTGCTGGGGAGCTTTCCCCTCATATATATATATTTATTTACCTTTGCATTTCCGGTGGCATTCCTCAAAGGTGCCTGGGTTGGGAAGCTGGTCACATTTGTCTTCTGAGGTGCGGTCTTGTGCTGGGGGAACCAGCCCACTGACAGGGGGCATGGAGAAGCCCGGAGGCACCGATACTAAGCCAGAGCCTGGCCCTGGCACCGTGGGAGGGGGGGCCGGGGAGCTGGCAGCCAGGACGTTGCCCATGGCAAGAACCTAAGAAAGAGGAACGAAAGCATGGGTCAGATTTATCCCTTTTTGAGCAGGCGCCATTCAGTGGAAGATGGCACGATCCCAACTAACTCAAAGAAGAGAGTGACTGGTCGATAAGAAATTTCAACAGGGATCAATTTTATGTTCATGTATGCCACAATGCAGCTGGCAACCTGTTAGTGACTTACAAGCATGCAAGGGCAGTTTACATGCAGATAAGTCTCTTTCTGGACAGGGCACAGAGGGCTTGGTATTTGCCCCCGTGCTCTGTCCAAATGCCTCCCAGATCCGATGGCTGTCAAGAGAAGGGAAGGGAGACCATGAAGATCTGGCGGCTCTGGGAAAGGCGGGTGCACTCACAGTCCCAGTAAGCCTGAACTGGAGAACTGAATTCCAACCCTTTTATTCAGAGGCATTTCATAGCCCTGGTGGAGCCCTGGTGGCACAGTGGTTAAATGCCAGTATTGCAAGCCACCACATTGCAAGTTCGATTCCAGCAGGCTCCAAGGTTCACTCAGCCTTCCATCCTTTCGTAGGTCGGTAAAATGAGTACCCAGCTTATGGGGGCAATCAGCTAACACACATTGGAAACTGCTTAATGGAGTGTAGATGTGTAAATTGCTATTGCTTAAGCCACTCTGATAGCCTTGTGGCTGAAGAGCGGGGTATAAATAAATAAATAAATAAAAATAAATAAATTAATGGGGGATTCTTATTTGGAAGGGTAAAGCTTTCATTTTGCATCCCCCCCCCACTCCGCTGCCCATTGCTACACCCTTGTGGCCAATGGGGCCCGGGGGACCCGAAACAGACACACCAGCCTGGCCTCTGCCTCCCCTCTGAGTTCCCCTAGACAACCCAGAAAGCCCCAAACCCACCCCAAGCCAGCCAGGCCCCATAGGCCAAGGATACTGGGAGCTGAAGTCCAACCTCATCTAGTCCACTGATGCACCAGCAGCCTAGTTTTCCCTGCTCTCCCCACCCACCTACCCATCCCAAAACACCCCTTGCTTAAAAAAAAAAAAGAGAGAGAGAGAGAGCACACGAAGGATGCTGGGAACTGAAGTCCAACCTCACCTAGGGTTGCAAAACCACTCAGGCACCAGCAGCCTGGCTTTGCACGAGGGGCTGTTGGTCCCTCCCACCCACCCCCAAAAGCCCTCCTTGCTTAAAAAGAAAGAGAGAGCACAGGGGATGCTGGGAACTGAAGTCCAATGCCATCCAGGGTTGCAAAGTAAGTCCGACCCCACCTAGAGTTGCAAAACCACTGGTGCACCAGCAGCCTGGATTTCTCCCACCCCCCAAAAGCTCTCCTTCAGCCCCCTTTGCTTAAAAAGAAAGAGAGCACGGGGGATGCTGGGAACTGAGGTCCAACCCCACCTAGGGTTGCAAAGCCACTGGTGCACCAGCAGCCTGGCTTTGCACAAGGGGCGCCTGGCTGCTGATCCCTCCCACCCACTTAAAAAGAAAGAGAGAAGCCAGGGGATGCTGGGAACTGAAGTCCAAGCCCATCTAGGCTTGGAAAATGAGCCCAACCCCACCTAGAGTTGCAAAACCACTGGTGCACCAGCAGCCTGGATTTCCCCCACCCCCCAAAAGCCCCCTTCAGCCCCCTTTGCTTAAAAAGAAAGAGAGCACGGGGCATGCTGGGAACTGAGGTCCAACCCCACCTAGGGTTGCAAAACCACTGGTGCACCAGCAGCCTGGCTTGGAACGGGGGGCTGCTGACTGCCCTGCTCCAATCCCTCCCCCAAAAAGACACAACAGCCAGGCCAGGTAGGCCTCCCTCCTCCTCCTCCTCCTCCTCCCCCCTCCCTCCCCGGCCCGGGAGACTCACGCGCGGCGGAAGCAGGAGCAGCCAAGGCTGGAGCCGGGAGACACCCGAACCCGCTTGCCCGGAGGCCCCGCCCCCTCGCCGTCGCCATTGGCCGCCTCCCCCTTCAGCCCCGCCCTTGCCCCTCAGTTCCGCAACTCTATTGGACGGCGTCCGCCTCGAGCCACGCCCCCTCTTCTTCGTCGTCTTCTTTTCCTTCTCCGTGCGCTCCTCATGGCCTACCGTCCCGTGCCTTCCGCTACGGAATGGGGGTGGCTTTTGATTGGCCGCAGCTACAGCCAGGCTTTCTGATTGGGTATTTGAGGGGATAAATCTGAACGCTTGGCGGCGATTGGTTGCTTTGTTTCCTCACGGGAGGCGAAGCTTTTTGTGTTTTTCATTGGTTGTTTCGCATGGGGGCGGGGAAAGGGGATCTACCAGGACTTCTGATTGGTGGTTTTTGTTAAAAAAGAGGCGGGGCGCCTGGGTGAAGTAAAAGCAAGGTCAGATGTGAAGAACGGGCGCAAGGTCAGGTGGCCGCCCCGAAATGCATCGCGGCGAGCATAGAGCTTAAGGGCCAGAGCGGCCCTTGGGAAACCATAGAGTTCTCTTAAAAAAACCTCTAAAGGCGGCGCCATCTTTGTCAAGGAAATGGATAATCGGCTTCCTCCCCTTCCGTGGGTTGCCATAGCAACCAGTATGGACGGTTTGAGGCCTTCTCCTGGTCAGGCCTCGAAAAAGTTACTCTTGTTGACTACAATTCCCAGAATCCTCCAACACCACAACTAGTGGCCTCGGTGGTTGCTGGATTCGGGGGAGTTGTAGTACCCAAAAGTTAACTTTTCCAAGCCCTTTTTTGGAAGGAATAAATATATCGCCTCTCTTTACACAGTTTCTCAAATAGGCGTTCTTGTATTATGAGGCCAAATGCACACTACTCAAATAATCCAGTTTGAAACTGGGATTATTTTGACATGGCGCCGTCCTTTCTATGGAGTCCTGGGATTTGTAGTTTTACAAGGTCTTTAGCCTTCTCTGCCAAAGAGCACTGGTGCCTCACCAAACTACAGATCCCAGGATTCCATAGGAAGGAAAGAGCCATGGCAAAACAACCCCAGTTTCAAACTCGATTATTTGTGTAGTATGGATGCACCCCAACAAATTTGAAACTGGACTGGATTATTTGCCCTGGCTCCTTCCTATGGAACCCTGGGATTTGTAGTTTTACAAGGCCTTTAGCCTTCTCTGCCAAAGAGTGTGGGTACCTCACAAAACTACACATCCCAGGATTCTATAACATGGAGCTGTGGCGGTTAAAGTGGTGTCAAACCACTTTGAGTAGCGCGGATTTGGTCTGAGTGTTACAACAACCACAAGATGCACAACTACATATTTGCAGGCATGCAACGACTGTTTCACTAACAACAACAACAGGAGGATCCCTGCAGGGCAAGGGGTTGGACTGGATGGCCCTTGGGGGTCTCATCCAACTCTGAGTCAATGGTTATCCCTCCTGCGCCAAAAATCACGACTGTTTCTCCTCTCCCTCCTTGTGAAAGACCTCCTGTGTCCTTCTCTCACAACACACACACACACACAACAGTTCTTATATACAGAAGTGCAGATATTTAGGGAATAAATACTACCATCCCTTACATGGGAAAAAGAAGAGATCATGGGAAAAGTTAACATTTGGAATAGCGGCTCCCATCATATTCCAGCCAGGCTGGGTATTCTGGGAGTTGTAGTCCAAAAAAGTAGCTTTCTCAACAACTGGGAAAGAAAAATCTTAGACTATCAGGTTGTTGTAGCGAGTTCTCTGTTAGAGGAAAGTGTCACTTTCTGCTGTTCCATATTCTCTATTATAAGAATGTGGAACAGTAGCAAATGATAAATATTATAAAGGGTTATATTTGGAATATCATATAGACCCTAATGCACATACATGCACATACACGATAGTCTACTATTATGCCATATGGAAATTGGCCATTTCAATCCAGTTAAGACTTTCAAATCTCCCTGATGGAGAAGACTAGAAATCCCAGGGCCCGCGGGTATTTTTGCTTTTATTTTTATTACGCTTCCCATCATGGGGGCATGATTCCCATTAGCAAGGTATCTGCCATGTTGCTTTGCAGCATCATGCTCAAAAGCCCAGAAGACCCCGCTTGGCCTCATTCGGAAACAAAATGGAGTCTGTTGCCACCTGGGTTTGGAAAAACAAACAAACAATTTATTTAAGAAATAACACATCAGTAAAAAGTTTTGTTAAAAAAACGAAGAAAATCCCCCGGTGTCCCCGTTGAAATTCAACCACTCAGTAGTGTCGAGCGAAGGCACATAAAGGACATTTTTGGGACTGGGTGGGAGGAAGGCATATTGAGTGTTTGTGTGCATCAATCCCATTCAGTGAGTCAGGAATGGGAAAGCTGGAGAAGCAGCTAGTACAGCATTATCATCATCCCCATCATCATTACCTTCATCTGAATACAAAGCCCACCTTGTCAATCTGCACCCACGTCCAGAGAAAACAGCAGCAGTGGCGGGGTGTGTACCTTACCTTGGAAAAGCTACGTTGATTCGTTTTCTAACAAAATTTTTAAAAGAAGAACCTAAAAACAGAGCGTATAGCTACAATTTGGGTGGGTGGGATTGAGGGCATTGCCCCCCAAATAAGAATTCTGCCCTTCAAATGAAATTTTCCATCAGGCTCCACATTTCTATTTTATTTATTTATTTATACCCCGCTCTTCAGCCACAAGGCTATCAGAGCGGCTTACAAATTGTTTTAAGCAATAGCAATTTACACATCTACACTGCATTAAGCAGTTTCCAATGTGTGTTAGCTAATTCTAGCATTGCAGCAACTTAAAAAATGTTCAGCTAATCTAGATTAGCAAATAGGTGGGTAAGAGAAGAAGAAAGTTTCAGTAGATAAACAACTCTGCTGACAATATGCAGGTTGGAGAATTTGAATTTGGATTAAGTTATTAAAAAAATGGAATAAGCCTGTATAAATGAGATAACGGTATAGTAACTTTTGTGTTAAAAATGGACGGATTTGAAAGCCAATTGGATTTAGTTAAGCTGTTTCAAACTTCAGTTGAGTGAGGAAGTCAAGAAAGATAATAATTTCTGTTTAGATATGAAATGTGGATGGAAAATTGTTGTTAAAAAAGAATAATTAAAAAAAAATGTTCAGCTGGGTAAAATTTAGAAATAGAGTTTAGCCCTCCAAAGAAAAATGGACAGGCAGAGTGACCGAGGGAATGCAAAATACATTAAATAGAAGGTATGAACCATTTTCGCAGGGTCTAATTCTCTGCAAGGTTACAAATTTGAGGAATGGAGAAAAAAATTGTTGGCAGAAGGCAGAATTCCTATGGAGGAACAATGTCCTCATTTTGCCCCCTTGTAGCTACACCTCTGGCGAAAGACAACCTCAAAAACCTTTCACATTTTCAGACCAGGAGCCCAGAACGCAATGAGGTACTGCCTGAACTCTGGCGTATAGATTCAAAATTCAAGTAATAAAACCGGAGCCTGGGCCAGAACTGCAGGGGTGGGTGGGAATCAAGTTATTTTTTAATTTTTCCACTGGCTTCTATGCTCCCAAGTTCTTCTCGAAACACATAAAGCTCTCAGCAGATTCTCTAATGAAATCATTCACAGTCTCTTGGCTTCCCTAGATGCTGTTGGATAAGAACTCCCAGCATCCCTGACCGCTGGCCATGCTAATTGGAGCTTCCAGCAATTGAAGTCCAACAGCCTCTGGGGAACTTCTGATTCCCTTGGACATATGCAGCCTCCCTACAACGTCTCCCTCCAAAGCTGTCTGGACTATGACTCCCATCATCCTGAGACAACATGGATTGGGGAAGGATGACTAGGGGAAGATGCCCAACTAAAGAAGGAGGTGTGGTGTGTTTTTTCCTTGCTTCTTGTTTCTGCAAACAGTACTGGATTTCAACAGGAGGAAACACAGTCCGTCACTTGGCTGGACTCTTGTGTGGTCAAGATGAGTGTGAAATTGTGCTTGCACCCATGTGCTGAACCTCCGCTCCTCAGGACTGATGGGGTATTCATGCAAAGGAAAGGGTGTACAGTGTGCTCGTATATGGTTCACCTCCCAGAAACATTCAAGGTACTGATGTTAGGATTGTCAGGTCAGGATATTTTCAGATCCTAAAATTTCTGGACCAAAACCTGAACATTAGGGACAGAACATCCCCTCCCAGTGATGTCATCTGGGAATGATGTCATTAAGTTTTATTTCTGAAACAGCAACTACGGCTGCTCGTCATGGAAACACACACCTATTTTACTTGTTGGAAATTAGGTAGCTTTGCAGATTGCAAATCTTGTTTAAATTAATCAACGTTTGCAAAATGCGCAGCCAGCTACAAAGCTGTGACCGGAGGTTTGCATGCAGGTGAGGTCTTTCACTTGGAGCTAACCCCACAATAAAGTGGAGAATTTGATCCCTTATTTTTTGCCAACCCACCAAAACTGGGACTACAGGCAGCACCCTGAGATCTGGCAACTCTACATGGGGTGTGGGGTAGATGGGGGATGCCACATAAAAAAAATGGAGGCTATGTTGCAGTCCTTTGATGGGAAATGCCATTGCAAGCACGTTACAGAGTGCATGCCTAACATTCATAGTCTCCAAGCTGCTCAAGACATTTCTCACAATTTCCTGCAGAAACTGAGACCAGGGTAGGAATTGTGACGCCTTCCAGATGTTGTTCAACTGCAGCCCCCAGCAGCCCCCTATCAGCATAGCCAATGGTAAGGAATGCTGGGAGGTGCAGTCCAACAATATTTGGAGGACACCATGGTTTGTGCAATGCTGCATCTTGGAGGAAAGGCCAGTCTAAGCATAAGGCAAAGTGAGGTGGCTGCTTCAGGCAGCAAATCACCAAAGAAGCAGCCAATGGTTAGTGTGTGATTATTGAGTTTCCACTGCCCCAAGTGGTGTGTGTGTGTCTGTGTGTGTGTGTGTGGTGCTTGTGGAATGTTCTGGCCCTTGTGCCAAAAATAATTTAAGTAAGTACCAGGTCATATGCTCTTTGATCTGGACGGAAGGGCACTGGCCCTAGCTAGGATGAGGCGATCCGGCGCCTTATGTATTATTTGGACTACAACTCCCATCAACCCCAGCCAGAGGGCTCACTCGAACCCTAGATCTGTGCAATGGAGTGGGATTCCGTACCCTCCAATTTCCCTGGTTTGGCAGGGACAATGCTCATTAAAAAAGGATTGCACCTGAACATTAGGAAGAACTTCCTGACAGTAAGAGCTGTTCGGAAGTGGAATCCGCTGCTGCCTGGGAGTGTGGTGGAGTCTCCATCTTTGGAGGTCTTTAAACAGAGGCTGGAACTGTCAGGAGTGCTTTGATTGGGTATTCATGCAGGCAGAAGGGGGTTGGACTAGATGGCCTTTGGGGTCTCTTCCAACTGATTCCATGATTCTAATTCTCTCCGCTGCTAAAATGGCCCAGTTTTTCTCTCTTCACCCCACTCTCCCCCTTTGTCCTCAGCTTACTTCAATTGTTGCAAACTGAGTCCAAAGTGCAAAAGTCATTTATGTTCCATTAACTCAGTGGAGGAGGAAGAGAATCTAGCCCTTCCCAGGAAGCTCAGGCAAAAGCAAACGGCTGCAGCCTCTCCTAGCTTATCTCTTTTTGCTTACTAATCACTTTCAGCATCTTGACTACATTTGGATGTTGCTCGGCCACACACGTTCCGGTTTTGTCTGTGAAATGATGGAGGATATGGAATTCAAGGGGTCACCCCTCACTGTAAACAGACTATGCAGCCTTGAGTCTCCCCCCCTGCCTGTGTCTCCTGATAAATATTTGTGGGCTCAGACGTAGGACCTGGTGGCCAAGTGGATCTACTTGACTTTGTGTGTGTGAAGTGTGTGTTGATGTGTGCTGGTGACCACTACCCCCAGGCAGATTTCAAAATATCCAGAAAGAAAAGTCCAAGAAGGCACTAAACTCGTTTGGCATCCTTTGGAAAAGTGAGTGAGGAGGAAGGCTCACTCGTTCTGACCTGGATGGAAAAGGGAGGACGGGATTAGAAGTCTGGTTTGGAGCAAAGCAAGCTCCCGAGCATCTTAAGGCACGTGCAAAACCCCGGCGCAACGGAGCTGGGTGTCTAACTGGGTTGCATGTAGTAATGTGGCAAAGTGGTGGCCTCTCTCCCCGGACCAAGATGCGCCCATGGGAGCAGCGGCATCCTTCCCGCTGGACTTGCGGCCCGAGAATCCGGCCCCCGGGCTCAGACGTACATGGCCCGAGACATCACAAAGGCCTTGTCGGTGGCCATGGGGGTGAGGGCGGTCTCTTCTTCCATGGCGGGGAAGGTGAGCCCATCGTAAATGGGGTTGATCTGGTCCAAATACTCGTCCTCCAGGTTGGGGCCGGCTTCGCTGGTGGCTTCGCGCTCCTCCAGCGTGGGCAGCTCGTGGTACCGTGGGGCTTCCTGTGGAAACTGAGAAACAGATGAAGAGGGGAGGAAATTACATCGACTTCTCTGCTTCTCCTCTTTGTGGCTTCTCCCCATGGTTGCCTCACCCAGTCTTGACAATCAGAGTTCACAGCGGGGAGAAGTTACTTTTTCGGAAGGGGGCTAGGACTCCTGCAAACTTCCCAACCAGCATCTTGGAAATTTCGGCTGGGTGAGGAGGTTCCTGCCTTGACTTTTACTGGGAAGGTCCGTCCACAGCCCGGGAGCTGGGGCAAAATGAAGGCAAGGTCCCTGCAAGTAAAAATCCCACCTCTTTCATTTCCCGCAGTCCTCAAATTTCTAGCATTGCAATCATTTACAATTTCAGTTGCACATTTAGAAATACAGTACGACCCCCATATCTGCGAGGCCATGACTTGTGGTTTCACTTACCACATCCGAGGTGGGTGGGTTCTCTCTACGCATTTTCTAGATCCTCCAGCATGACTCTAGGATATGCTTCTAATGGAATTTGACCATAGAGTTGTGCTGGAGGATGCAGAAAATGCCTAGAGAGGTGTCCTCTCTAGGAATCTCTAGGTCCTCCAACATGACTCTATGGTAGGGTTGGACTGGAAGTCGTTCATTTCAATAAGGTTTGCTTTTATTCTCAGTTTTGCGTTCACACACTAAGTCCAGGGATGTATCCCCTGTGGATATGGGGATTGTACTGTACAGTTTTTGCATCCCAAGAAAAGGAACATGCCAAGTGACCAAGGGAAAGTGAACGCAGAAAATAGGAGTTTTAAATGTGAATCATTTTTCGTGTCCTACCCCCTGCAATGCTAGAAATTTGTGGACCGAAGGAAAATTTCATGGGAGGAGGGAAACAGAATTCTTATCCCCCCCCCCTCTCGTAGCTAAACCCTTGGACCTCGCGGTCAGTTACTGGACACAGAAGCTCAGCCTTAGTCTGGGAGCAGCCCCAAATAGAAACAACAGTCTAAAGGGCAAACTCTTCCACTTCACTGACCAAGGGTGCATCCGCACTACACAAATAATCCAGTTTGAAACTGGATTATTTGCCATGGCTTCTTCCTATGGAATTTTGGGATCTGTAGTTTGGTGAGGCACCAGTGCTCTTTGGCAAAGAAGACTAAAGATGTTGTAAAGCTACAAATCCCAGGATTCCATCAGAAGGCGCCATGGCAAATGATCCAGTTTCAAGATGGATTATTTGTGTAGTGTGGATTAGGCCCAAACAAATGCAGGTGGCCAGGCTCTGAGTATTTATCAGAACTTGGGAAATTAATTCCTTATTTGACCACAACTCCCAGTATCCCCAGTGAGGCAGTGTTGCCTGGGGAGTCTGGGAACTGTACTCTAAAAAGTAATAACTTTTTTTTTAAAGCTCTGGTTTTTATACCTAGTCTGGCCAATCCAGAAACTTCACAATGCCTGCCCATCACATATATCAAGATCCTTAGTTTATTTGTTGTGTGCCTTCAAGAGTTTTCCGACTTATGGCGATCCAAAGGCAAATCTATCATGGGGTTTTCTTGGCAAGATTTATTCAGAGTCTGTGGCTGAGAGTGTGTGACTTGCCCAAGATCACCCAATGGGTTTCCAAGGCTGAGCAGGAATTTGAAACCTGTTCTCCAAAGTTGAAGCCCAATGCTGAAACCACTACACCATACTGGCTTTCTAAGTTTATGCTTGCAAAATTTAATATGAACCCTTCCCTGACACCTTATTATGTAACAAACTATATGGTATCTATTTCTTGTTCTTCCTTCCAAAGCTTGGGAATACAGTAATTTGTAAATTTTTAATAATAATAATAATTTGCACCCCTAATTCATTAACAAGTTCAGCAACTATTTAAAATATTCATGATTTGACCACAATGTGATTTTAAAATACTAATTGACGGTTCTCATTATTTTAATGCATTACTGGCCATGTTTTTTTGTTACTAAGTTGAACTGGCTGCCTTAATTAAGCCATTTAACAACTTTAACTGACAAATGGCAATTTGTCGTAATGTGATCATGTCAACACATTACTTTTCTTTGACAATTTAACATTGTTCATCCTGGCACAAATAGTTTTAAGCTCTGCTTCTTCTTTTTGTGTGTGTTTTTTTGGGGGGGTTATATGTGCAGAGTAGTTGTTGTGGATGGAACTGGCATGCTATTAATGAGAGATAATCATCTGCCAAAAATCCAGAGTCATCATGTGTCTGTAGAAACCACTATCTGTCTATCTGTCTGTCTTTGGCCAGGCAGCAACCAGTTTAAAGAGCATCATTTTTTTGACTGGTGGTATTCAAACAATGTGCAGTTTACACTGTTTGAATTCCAGTTCAGGGATTTCACCCCAAGATCCTGTGCAATATTATCCAAAAGTCAAGAAAGCACCCCAAATTTGCCTACTACAAAGAGAAAGGAGCTTTGGAAACCACAGAAACAATACCATCAACTCCTATCCTGCTTCACGCCCCTTTCCAGTATCTCAAAGTTCACGGAGCGTGGCTTGCCACCTTGCAAAATGGATTGGCTCTTTGTGGCCATAAGGACCAGAAACTTATGACGTTTTTAAAAGGAGAGAAGGTAAGGGAAGAAAAAAGGGGGATAAAACACCCCAAAATTTCAGAATTCTGAAATGTGTTTTCAAGAACCAAATTCTATGTTCTCTCTGTATGTGCATCCACATGCTCAAACTGTCCAGCTGTGTCAAGGGATAACCCCAGCTAATTCTCTGCCTTCCCAATTTTTCAGCTGTTTGTAAAATGTCCCAGTTTCTCTCTCTTCCTTCCTTTCGTTTCTGCTTACTTAAATCACTGCAAATGGAGTTCAAAGTGCAAAAGTAGTTTGCATTCAATTAGTTCAGCAGGGAGGAGATGATGGGGTGGAACGCTGTCCTTGTAGGCTCGGGCAAAAGCAAACTGCTGCATCCTCTCCTAGCTTGTGTGTTTTTCCTGATTAATGATTTCTGCCACCTTGACCACACTCTGACTATACTGCCACTCCCGGAATTGGTCACACATGCAAAAAAATGGGGAGGGCAGTATTTTGGGGAACTGCACCAGAGACCCAAACCAATATAACCCCTCCTTTTCCTAGGGAAAAACCCGCTCGGCCACCAGTTTCCCCTCACCTCCGTTGTGGTGGTAACAACCCCTCCAAAGAGATCGTCTGTGGCGTTGGGTTCAAAATAGGAACTTTTGAGTGGGATATTCTCAACCTCACTGGGGTTAGGAACCTGGAATAAACCACAGAAGTCGTGAAGATGGAGTTGTACCCTCCACCGCCAGAGGACAGAGAAAGGTTTCTCCTTCTGAGAAAGGCACATCAAGCTGTTCTTATTTAAACAAGCATTTGGATGTTAACAGGCTGTGTGGAAGGGATTTTACAGTGGGATCACACACTGCATTTTAATCTTTATTTTTAAATGACTTTTAAATGATTGCATGCTGTTGTAAATTGTGGGTATTTTAACACAGTGCCTAATTTAATAGTGTGGTTTTTTAAAAAAAACTTTGAATCATCAGTTTTTTAATTGTATCTGGTTTTTAACTTTGTTAAGCCACCGTAGGTTTCATGTCATGAGAAAGAAAAAAAGAAAAGAAAAGAAGCATCTAGATAAATTCCAAGATACTGCATGACTTGGCACAAGATTAGTCAGCACTCAGGAATGTTACTTTGTTTGGACTACAGGTCCCCAAATCGCCCGGCTAGCATGGCCAACTTTCTGTCTAAAAGAGCATACAAGTTTCTAGCCTTTACAGTTGCAAAGATGCACTGAAATCTTGGAAGCTAGGAAGGAAAATAACCAGATAAGGCTTCCATGGATTAGGGACTTAATGGCACTGAAATGCTCTTTGCTAGCAGCCAGGCTGGTGGGTGTGGGGGGGATTCTGGGAGTTGTGCTCCAAAAAGTAACTTCTCCAAGTGCTGGATCCTCTCTCCTGACATTTGCAATTCTAAAAAGCTTTCTCCAACACAGCCAGCTTTCTTACAGGGAGGGAAAGGTAGGTGGAAAATGGTGTTTCTTGGTTCTTTGGTAGGCACCTTTTATTGTGGGCTGTGTTGTCTTTTGTGCTTCGGAGTTTGCAGAGAAACAAAAGGAGTGCGCAGAAGGCATGGGGGAACGATCCATGCAGCTTATATGCACTTTCTCAAGGGCAGGGATGACAAAGCAGAGGCAAAGAGGATCTGCAAAATTTTGAAGACATCTTTGGAGAACATGTCTGGTGAGAGCCAGGTTGGAAACGGCTCATCCTGAGCGGTCCGGGCCATAAGCGGAGCTGGGATGAAACTTACCGGTTCTGTTTCTTCAGACAGCTGGCAAGGTGGGGGCGGCTTGTAGGCTGGCGGCCCTTCTAAGCTATAACGGCAAAAGGGAATGAGAAAGTCAAAAGAAGAGAGCAACATTCGCCAAACCCTGCCCTTTCCACCCAATGCAAACTGAGTCGCTTACTCGTCCTCTTCGTGGTCCATTCGGTTCTTCTGTTGCTGGCAGCAGATCAAGATGCCGGTGGCTACCACAGCCAGGGCCACGATGCCCGCAATCAGGCCTCCAATGATGCCCCCGGTGGTCCCCGCCCCGTCCATGTTGGGCTTTTCTGGAGAAAGAAGCAAGAGAAGACAGGAGAGTTTCCTCTGTGAACTGAATCAGACTGGATTTCAGAGATGGGGTTAAGACACAAACTCCAAACATGGCTTAAACTGCCCTGAGCATGGCTTGAGTTCCTTTTGCATCCTTTGTTTCGCTATTTCAATTCTTCATTCTTCAGACACTAGGTGGTGCCATTAGGCTGCGCTGCAATTTTAGCAACTGTGGGCTCAGGACTGCAACTTCCCAGTAGATAGTTTTGGGTGGGGGGACTGATAACAGAGGAGACAGGGAGTTGGGGGCAGATAGTTATTTTGAAAACCCTCCCCATCCTTTTAAAATTGTAGCAGGGGGGCTGGATCCTTAGGAAATTTCGGTGGATAGGCCTGTTTGTGAACATATCCTGGGTACCAGCTCCAGTTTTGTAAATATAGTTCCATGTGTGAGTGTGTGTGCAATTAAGACACCTGTCAAACTTATGGCAACCTCATGAATTTCATTGGGTTTTTTTAGGTAAGGAATCCTCAGAGATGGTTTTGCCAGCACCTTCTTCTGAAACAGAGCCGACAGCACCTGGAATTCATTGACGGTCTCCCATCCAAGTCCTAACCAGGGCTGACCCTACTTAGCTTCCAAAATCAGACAGGACCTGGGGCCTTTAGGGCCAAGATTCCCAGGGCCCAACACCAGTTGGTGAGAGAGGAACTAAGTGGTTAGAACTGGCTGGTGAGGAATCAACAGAGCCATATAAAAGCCATGAACATACCATATACTGTATTGCAAAAGAAAAAGAAAGAAATTTGTTCTAAGCCCAGGATATAGCAGCCAAATAGCCTCAGGTTTCAGGCCTTTCTGTTTTATTTATTACAATAATGGTGCGAATCATGCAGCCACTCACATGCTGTTGGGCTACAGCTCCCAGTATTCCTCACCACTGGCTGTGCCACCAAAGGGGACGCTGGGTGTTGCAGTTCAACAATATCTGGAAGGCTGCACAATTCCCATCTCTGACATACATCAAGTTTCTAGTTCTCAAGGCTGGAAAGTGTATGGAAATGGCAGATCTGGGTGTCCCAAGAGTGAGGCAACTGGGTTTCAACGCTTTGCGCAGTGCTTTGGCTTTTGCAGTCATTAACGGTAGCAAAATAAATTATGCAAAACAGAGACATATAGAGCCGAATTAGCTCAGCGTGCATAATTCATACAGGTTGTAATGTGCAGATTTTCCTTGGCATGTAATTAATTATTATTTTTAAAGCACAAGAGTGAAATTAAGTTTGAGAAGAGATGCTAGAAAGTGGATTTTCATCTTTTCCCTTCAGCTAGTTGCCTTGAAGCGATATCATGTAGAAGATGGAGCCAGTTTGGTTTTTTGCTGCTCCAAAGATTAGAACATGAACCAGTGAGTTCAGATTGCAAGAAAAGAGTGCACCTAAATGTTAGGAAGAATTTCTTGATTGTAAGAAAGTGGAATATGGACTATCTCGGAGGGTAGTGGACTCTCCATTTTTGGAGGTCTTTAAACAGAGGCTGGGCGTCCATCTGTTGGGAGGCCTTCCATTGTGTCCTCCTGCATAGTAGGGGATGGACTAGATGGCCTTGGCAGCCCCTCCCAGCTCTAATAATCTATGATCCCATCTGATCTTGGCAGTTCAGCAGGGCCAGCTCTGGTTAGGACTTGGATGGGATACCACCAATGAATACCAGGTGCGGTAGGCTCTATTTCAGAAAAAGGAACTGGGGAAACCACCTCTGAGTCTTCCTTGCCTAAGAAAACTCTATGAAATTCATGTGGTCACCATAAGTGAACAGGTGACTTGAAGGCACAGATGCACCCAAGATCTAACCGTGGTCCATTTTCCCCAAACGCTGCAGGCTAGAATGGCCAGAATACAGGGAAAGGTGCCTTTTTGGACTGTCACTCCCAGAATCCCTCAGCCAGCTCTGCCCTTCCTAGGGGTACAATCCTCCATTTTTGGTCAACTCCCAATTTTTATTTTTATTTTTGAGATGGGGACGTCCAGGGGCCACAGAGAAGGTCTCCAGGGGCCACATGCAACCCCACACAATTCCCAGTCTGATAGTTTTCCCTTATGACGTGTCCTCCACCCTTCTGCCAGACAGACAATCAAAGTCCCCTCTTTTGTACGCCTGGGCCAGAGTAGGGTGCAAAAGCCCTTCCTTCCCTGTTGAATCTGCCTTCCTGCAGTCCTTCCGTTTGTGGAGTCGGGAGGAGTGAAAGCGAGGCCTCCCCATGCCATCTTTTCGCTGCCAGCTTGGCGTGTTCATCCACCAACTGATCCCCTCCTCAGCTCTCCTGGGAGAGACCATAATTACACACAGTCCCATCCATTATGCATGGACAGGCTTGCAGCAAGTGGCAGCTCGTGGCCTCGTTTGCATTTGCTCAAAATTAGTATTTTGAGGTTAAAAACGGACATGTTTCCAAAGGAACGCTTTCTTCTTCTCCCCTCCCCTCCAACTTTCTTTGATGCCAGCTCTGCTGCCAAGAAACCAGACCCAGCCAGGAATACCAAATCCAGAGCGAAACAAGAAGAAAGTGTACAACCTTGGAGAAATACAAAGGAGAGAACTGGAACCTGACTGGGTTTGGGTTTTGCTGTCTCTAAGAGAAAGAGGAAGAAAATAATAAGAGGAAGAAAAGCGGAGAGCAAGAAAGGAGAAACGCAAGAAGACGGAAGAAGGAGGGAACTGTTTTGCTGCTAGGGAAGGCTTAAAGGATTAGATGATTTTTGGGAGCTTAGAAATGCAGATGACTGCAGTGAAATATGACAGGCATATATAGCTGAAGTATGAAATCAGAGGATCATAACTGGGGGCAAACACTGCAAAGGGATCAAGCCCACGCACTCCTGCACTCACCCTCCTGCGCAAATCCTTCCCAAACCACTTCTTACTCCCAGCATGTTGCCACACCAGGAACAAGGCAGGGTAGGGATGCTAGCTCTCAGGGTCTGGCCCTGAATCTCCATTTTTTCTGGGTCATCTCCAGGTGGGAGACAAGGACGGCAAATTCTCCAGTTTGGTGGACTCAGCGCCATCTTTCCAACTGATGTTGCTTGGCCACACACCTCCTGGTTTTCATTTGTGAAAGGCTGGAGGGTATGAGTGTGGTCAATATGGCAGAACATGGCAAATGAGAACAAAGGTAGAGGAAGGGGTGTAATTTTCCCTTCCCAGAAGACTCAGGCAAAAGCAAACTGCTGCAAGCTCTCCTGGCTTGTGTGTCCTTCCTCATGAATAACTTTCCCCACCTTGAGCACACTCTGAGGCTGTTTGGCCACATGTTTCGCAGTTTTCACCTGGGAAATATTGGAAAGTAAGTGAGGAATACAACCTTCGGAGATCTGAAGGAGGCAGGACCCAGCTGCTCAGAAGCAGAGCTGGAAGGGGGGCTTCTGTGTCCTTCAGACGGTACTAAGCTATAACACCCCCTCCTCTTGTCCTTAACCATTGTTCATGCTATCTGGATCTGAGCACAACAGCCTCCATAAGGGGTCACAGGTTCTTCTCCCCTGTCCTTGAGCAAAGCCAAGTCAGAGATACGTGCAACCAAAGCTTCAGCAGGAAGTTGAAACACCTTGTTCCAAAGGCCACCCTAGAAATCACAAGTTACCATTCACAACATTGCAAAGGAGCATTGCAAATTGCAAATTAGACATTGTTTGGATATGTCTTGGCAACATCTAATGCAAACGAAGGAAACATGCTGCTTTTTTCCAGGTCCTGTTGGACTGCAACTCTCAACAACCCTTGCCAGCATAGCCAATGGTAAGGGATTATGGGAGTTGCAGTCCAGCAGTATCTGAACGGCTGCAGGATTCTCATCCCTACTGTAATGTTACTGTGTGTGTGTGTGTTAACGATAGCAGAATGATGTTCCTTTTGCAAATAATATAATAACAAAACTGTTTTCACTTTTTGTGTAATGAATAACTTTTTCTCATTATTTTTTGGTGGCCAAAATGCTTCAGGGGGCATTTTGAGTTTTTTTAAAAAAAAATTAATTCGCCCATATTGTTATTTGTTTAGATGAGCACCCCCCCCCTTGAAAAAGAGAAAGAACGTGATGAGGAAAGGAATGTGTTCATTACAGTCACAGTAATGAGTTAATTTTCTGCATTCTGGAGCAAATTATGTAATAGATTACTTCTGGAAAGAATTTTTCCACACTCTGGCCTATCTTCACTCCTGATACAAAGTGAGGCCAGCTGTAATTCCGCACATTCAGCAAGTTTGTGGGGGGCCCTGTCATAACCCTCCTCTTGCAAAATCATTATTAGTAATAATCTGAATATCCTGTACTATGAATAGCTTAGGTTAGATTGACCTGAGATAAACATATGGGGCCCCCCAAATAAAGTCTTGCAGAGCCCCCCAAAATTCCTTAAATTGGCCCTGCTGTCTGGACTTGTGTTCGAGAAGTGTAGATAGATGCATGTTGCTGGCTCGTACCAGGGGTGTTGTGGTTTTAATGTTGGAAGGCAACCTGGTACAATTTCTGATGTTGCCTGTTACAATATAGTAGCTTTTAGTGACAAATATAACATTTAGTGACAAATATAATCTTATAGAATAGGTTAAAAATATCTGCTAACAGATACAATCTTACGAACAAATTGACAATGCAAAATACTTGTTAATGTTCCAGAAACCAATCATGTTGCCAAGACATATCCAAACAGTATCATTGCAAAGGGGGTGAGCAAGTCAAGAATTTAGTTGAATAAATTAAAGCACAATGGGGAGCACAATACTTCATGATAGAAGCAGATGAATTTAAGGATCAAGAAGTACAGTTTCTTTAAGATTATATTTGTCACTAAACGTTATATTCATCACTAAAAGCTACTATATTGTAACAGTTGACATCAGGAATTTTACCAGGTTGCCTTCCATATCTTAGAGTGTTATTCAGGGCTATCCTCAACTATTTTGTGGAAGGCAATGGTGCCAAACTACCCCTGCAGAAATCTGGCCCAGAAAACCCTAGAAGTGGCTCCCCATAGGTCAGAATTGTCTCCAAAAATAACAAAACAACAGGAACTATGAGCATAGATACATGTTCCTGATGCACTGTCAGAAATGTCTCCTCCCTCAAATCCAGCCCTGAAAAGGCAAATTCCTACACCACCGTCCTCCATACCCAGATACAGTTGAACCCCTCCTCTGTATCTGCGGAACCATTATCCACAGTTTCAGTTATCCGCAGGACACAAAATAGGGAATACATACCATAGAGTTGTGCTGGGAAATGCCTAGAGGCATCTCTAGGAATCTTCTAGGTCCTCCAACACAATTCCATGGTATGTTTTTACCAAATTTATTTTAATAGGTGTTGTTGATATCCACAGTTTCCAGTATCCACGGTAAATCTGGGTCTGACTGTACCCCCGTATCCGTTGATTCACTATCCACTGGTTCAGTTAGCCACAGTTGGCGATGGCGGGGGTGAATAGGAAAGGGAGAGGGGGAGATCTCATCTCTCTTCTCCCTTCCCCTGGGAGGGCTCCGGTGGTGGCGGCGGTGGCTGTTATCCGTGGATTTCAGTATCCATGGGGTGCTCTGGAACCAATCGCCCATGGATACGGAGGTGCTACGGTACATCATTTCTCAAGTACAAGTAGAATTTAAGTTGCTCTGTGCTATGATGAAGTAAATAGCTTTGTGCCATCTCTCTAGTGCAAAAAGGCACTGTATTCTGAATGGACTTATAATTTGGACTTTACTTGTTACCTTTCAGAGTGGCCTGGGAGTTACCTTAACCCAGGGGGAATCTGTGGACCTGCAGTTTGTTGGACTCCAGCTCCCATCATCCTCAACCATTGGCTCTTCCTCCTGAACCCAATAAAGCTCTGGAGGGCTACAGATTCCTTACTCATGAATGAACCATTTGGATGGGTGAGCCTTGTCCCACCTCATTTCAGGAGGCTGATTAAATGTCCCATTTTCTGATTCTTCTTGCAAATGGAACATTTTCCATGCTGTTTACGTGAGTACAGACTTTAGCTTTCCAGCTACAAACATCCCTAAATCCTGCAAGGATGCAGCATGCGCTGTGGATCTTTACCACTCCCTGCAACATATGCTGGACGCATGGAAAAAAATGTGCTGGAAACCCTGGCAAGTGTGATGCAAATGAAACCCTGCATCGAAGATAAAAGAAAGTGGACCTCAGCTATGCCGGACGAACAGGTAGGGCAGGAGAACCAACTCACCTGATCAGCCACCATAATCTGCCTTATCAGTGCCAGCTATCTCTCCACATACAAATGCCCAAACAGGTAAAGTCAGTTTACTCAAGAGGTACAGTCAGAAGGCACTGTCTAGGGAGGCTGCTCATGACGTGATGGGAGAGGAAAGGTGAGTCAGGGCTGAGTGGCGATGTTGAAATCGCATCATGGTCATCGGAGGCTGTGGTGAGATCAGGGGATTGTGAGAGAAGGGAACGAAAGCAGAGCTGAAAGAGAGTCCCATTTTTATTCTCTCTGGACACGGGAGGCTTGCATTCCACAGCGATGACAACACACATGCGTTGGGTGAAGTTACAGCTCATACCTCCCACACGAGAGGCCTTGGCACCAATTCACACCCCACAACACTCCCCCCTTCTCCTCTTCCCATGCCTCTCTTTGTCTCCCTCCCTCTCTCTTTGTCTGGGATGCTGGGAACAGACCTTTATCTTATCTCGGCTCCTTCGGCCTCCCACAAGCAAAGTCCAGTTTCTCTCCATGCCTCATCACCATGGAGAAAGGCAGGCTGACCAACCAAACAGCCAAGCACCCATCTGGTGCGACCATGAAAGAGCCTCCATTACACCTGCCTTCCAACATTGCGCAGATGAAAACTGGGACACTGTAGAGTTGTCTCAATGGTGAAAATCCTCCTCACAAAATGCGAGGAGAATGCATGCTGTCTTCATAGAATCATAGAGTTAGAAGAGACCATGAAGGCCATCCAGTCCAACCCCCTGCCATGCAGGAAATCACGATCAAAGCATCCCCAACAGATGGCCATCCAGCCTCTGTTTCAAGACCTCCAAGGAAGGAGACCCCACCACGCTCCGAGGGAGTGCGTTCCACTGATGAACAGCTTTTACGGTCAAAAAGCTCCTCCTAATGTTGAGGTGGGATCTCTGTTCCTGGAGCTTGCATCCATTGCTCTGTGTTCCAGTCTCTGGAGCAGCAGAAAACAAGCCTGCTCCATCCTCACCGTGACACCCCTTCAAATACTTAAACAGGGCTATCATATCGCCCCTTAACCATCTTTTTTCCAGGCTAAACATACCCAGCTCCCTAAGTCTCTCTTCATAAGGCATGGTTTCCAGGCCTTTCACCATTTTAGTTGCCCTTCTCTGGACACGCTCCAATTTGTCCATATCCTTTTTGAATTGTGGTGCCCAGAACCGGACACAGTATACTAGGTGAGGCCTGACCAAGGCAGAATAGAGTGGCACTATGACGTCCCTTGATCTAGACACTATACTTCTATTCCACAAGTTGAACATGAGCCAACAGTGTGATGCGGCAGCTAAAAAGGCCAATGCGATTTTGGGCTGTATCAATAGAAGTATAGTGTCTAGATCAAGGGAAGTAATAGTGCCGCTCTATTCTGCCTTGGTCAGACCTCACCTAGAATACTGTGTCCAGTTCTGGGCACCACAATTCAAAAAGGATATTGACAAACTGGAGCGTGTCAAGAGAAGGGCGACTAAAATAGTGAAAGGTCTGGAAACGATGCCTTATGAGGAGAGACTTAGGGAGCTGGGTATGTTTAGCCTGGAAAAAAGATGGTTAAGAGGCGATATGATAGCCCTGTTTAAGTATTTGAAGGGGTGTCACGCTGAGGATGGAGCAGGCTTGTTTTCTGCTGCTCCAGAGACTGGAACACGGAGCAATGGATGCAAGCTCCAGGAACAGAGATTCCACCTCAACATGAGGAGGAACTTTTTGACAGTAAGAGCTGTTCAGCAGTGGAACGCACTCCCTTGGAGCATGGTGAGATCTCCTTCTTTAGAGGTTTTTAAACAGAGGCTGGATGGCCATCTGTCAGGGATGCTTTGATCAAGATTTCCTGTGTGGCAGAATGGGGTTGGACTGGATGGCCCTTGGGGTCTCTTCCAACTCTGCAATTCTATGATTCTATGATTCTATGATTCTATTGCTACAGCCCAAAATCGCATTGGCCTTTTGAGATGCCGCATCACACTGTTGACTCATGTTCAACTTGTGGTCTACTAGGAC
This sequence comes from Gambelia wislizenii, assembly GCA_030847615.1. Taxonomy (NCBI): domain Eukaryota; kingdom Metazoa; phylum Chordata; class Lepidosauria; order Squamata; family Crotaphytidae; genus Gambelia; species Gambelia wislizenii. Next base: position 38,409,762 of record JAUMIR010000010.1, read on the forward strand.
TCCTAGATCCCTTTCGCACGTAGTTTTAATTGCATCTCACATCATTTTGCCATATTCAGAAGGCGGAGGGGCTAAATACGTCATGAACTGCAAAGGGAAAGCCTTTGCAGTTTCCCCCAGAGTTTGCATTCCTGCGCATTAGGGCAAGTCATTCGCTTTGAATCGCTTTCCTATAGGAGAGGAAGTGCAAGCTGATTGGCTGGACTAGCATGGGGGGTGGGGTTTGCTAACAGGGCAAGCGCCCGAAGCTGCCATGTTGGATTTTTGCATTAGCCGTTGTTTGCTAAGGTGAGAAAACAGGGTGTTGCCTTTCCTATTTTTTTTCTTTTTTGTGTGTAAAGGCAAAATACTGCTTTTGTGCACCGTGGAAATAATTTTTAAAAAAAGTTTGGCGGTGGCAGATTTAAAAACATGAGTAATTCAGTTGTGGCCACCATCTTCACTAGAGGGCATGCAAAGTTTATGGGGGCTGTAAGACCACTAAGACAAGTCGCAGCTGCTGTGAACTGTCTTTACTGCAGGGCACTCCAAGGTTTTTTGGGCTGGTATAGATGACCCCTGTGTGTCCAAGTGACATCAGAGAGTGGTCAAGATGGCAAAGTTATGAATGAGGAAGATGATACAAGTTAGGAGATGAGGTGCAACAGTTTGCTTTTGCCTGAGCCTCCTGGGAAGGGGAAAAAATCGGCCTCCACTTTCCCTCTCCTTCTGGCTGAACAAATGGGAGTGGAAACTTCTTTGGAACTTGGATTTTAGTTTGCAACAATTGAAGTAAGCCAAGGGCAAGGTGGAGGAAAGTTGGAGGAGAAGAGAGAAACTGAAACATTTCTAAAGCTGCTGAAAAGTGGATAAATTGGAATTGTCCTTGGCCATATCCACACTACACAAATAATCCAGTTTGAAATTGGATTATTTGCCACAGCTCATTCCTATGGAATCCTGGGATTTGTAGTTTGGGGAGGCACCAGCATGCTTAGGAAGAGAAGGCTAAATACCTTGTAAAACTACAAATCCCAAGATTCCATAGGATGCAGCCATGGCAAATAAGTAGTGTGGATTTGGACCAAGCCAGATCAGGACAGTTGGAGGGGATGGGATATCCTTGCAGCAGCCTCCAGCTTTGTGTTCTCTCTGGATCTTTGGACTGCAATTCTCACCCTGCCTGATGTGTAGTCTAGGGCTGATGGCAGTTACAATCCAAAATACCTGGAGGGTGCCAGATTTGGGAAGGTCTAGCTCAATCTGGCATGGCTGGCCTGTGAAAACAGCCCTTTCCCTCCCACCTCTGTTTTTTCCTTTCACATTTTTGCATTCCAGGAAGTTTTTGGCTGGTGAGATAAAAGGGGGAAAAAAAAAGATAAGGCCAAGGAGAACCAACCTCTCTGCCACAGAAGACCCAGTTTGCCCGGCCTGTTTGAGTTTTGGCTCAGCAACCCCACCCTTGCTGGAAACACCGTTTGTTCTTTAAAAGGAGGAAGAAGGAAAAATAAAATAAATCCCTTCTAGCTGATTTTCCTTAAACAGGAGCTGCTCCCTCAGTTTCAGCCCCTCCCTTGGGAATCTCTTTGCCTGTGTTTACATGAAACCAGTCCAAAGAGGAAAAAAGAGAGGTTGTACTTTCGGCCTCGGGTTCAGGGATCCCTTTACGGCCCTTCCCTAGAGCCAGCATTTGGAGGCAGCAGCTCTCCTGGGGTCCCATTTGTACTACAAAATTGTAGCGCTACATTTCTACACTCGGGGTTTGCAGGCTGGTGAGGCACTAGAGCTCTCTGGCTGAGAATGCTAAGGAACCCCTCCTTAAACTACAAATCCCAAGATTCCATAGGCTGTGGCTTCAGCCGTTAAAGCAGTTATTAAACTGCTGTTACTGTGCAAAGTAAAAGTAGTGTAAGGCCTCGTGCAATATAATTACAACGCCTATGATTCTGCATTGACTGACATGAGAACATCATGCGGGGTTTATAGTTTAGGGAGGGGCATTTCGAATTCTCAGCTAGAGAGCTCCGGTACCTCCCTAGACTACAAATCCCAGGGTTGCATAGGATGCAGCCGCAGCAGTTAAAGTGAGATCATCCTGCTATAATTGTGCAATGTGGACAGGGGTTGTAAGAGTCACTGGATGTGAAACTCATGTGATGATTCAGTAGATGCCAACACCATCCTCTTACAAGAAATCAGCCACTTTTCTCCATAACAACAGTGTGCTGTTTTTAAGGGATATTAATAGGCTGGTCAAGATAGCAGGGTATAATTAGCTGTATTTAGTCACTAAACCTGGCAAGTTTTCAGGTAACACAGGACATTTGGCAAACGGCAATGAACTTGGTCCATCTAGGCTAGTGGCTCTTAACTTTTTCTTTACCAGGGACCACCTCTAAATATCTTTTGTTGCCACAGACCCCCAAGACTTAACTCAAGATTTAAAACCCTAACAACCACAACCACCACAATACCTGATAATAAATAATAATGCAATTACACCATCCATTGAACTTTCCCTCAGAGGCACTGGAGGGGGAGGGAAGACTTTCCTCCTGCTTCTTCCTGCAAGTTTGTGGCTGGAGTGCATTGAATGGCAATGCACAGGCCAAGCCAGCCAGCCTTTGCCTTGGCTCCTGTGGGCTGAGCAGCCAGCCTCCAAGCCTTTGCGGACCTCCGTGATTACATTGTGGCTCCCTGGACCACAGGTTAAGAACCACTGTACAACAACAACTAGTACTGCCATTACTACTAGTAGTAGAATTCCTCCCTGGTTTTATCCTACTTGGGAGTACTGTCCTTTGCGGTTGTCCTAGGGTCCATTTTAGCTGGAGGTTGGACAAAAAGATTGGCTTGAAGTTAAATGGTTACTTATTCCCCCTGAGCTCCATGTTCAAACAAAGGGCTGTGTTGACATAAACTCAGGGTTATTTGGAGGTGTTAGTGGACTGTGCAGGGGAGGGGAACAAGCCTTTAGTTTGCTAAAAAATGGGACATCTTGAAGTCTGTGGTTGAACACTGAAAACAAAAGGCACCTAGAAGCCAGACCAGAAGTCTGCCTATGATTACATGTTGATGGAAATGCTCACAGCACATGCTCAGGAACACTCCGGTGAAGCAAGCGGAGCACACAGGAAAAGACTCCCTTGGAGGGGGTGGGCTCGTTGTCTTCTTCTTTGGAGGTTTTTAAACAGCAATTGAATGCATACCCCTTAGATGTCCCTTAGTGGTGGCTGTCTGCAATGGCAGTTGGACTAGATGACCCTTAGAGGCCCCCTCCAATTCCAATGCACGATTCCCATCCTTGTAGCAGGAATTAATAATGCTTTAGCAAACACTGATACCTCTAGCATTGCAAATGTTTGCATGTACCTGTGGTTTTTGCAGATACTACATAGCATGCACTAATGCAGGCCATATGGCCTCCCTGATTGCAACACCCATCGTCCCTCACCATTGGCTAGGCTAGCTTGGGCTCATGGGAATTGTAAATCAACAAACATTAGGAGGGGCACACTTGTCCATGCCTCCTCTAGATCTGGGATGAGTTAAATCACATGGCCCTCATAATATTGTTGTACTGCAACTCCCAGTAGCTCCACACAGAATACTGAGGGGATGAGGGCTGTTGGGAATAGCAGTCCAACAGTATTTGAGGAAGGCCACAGAATTCTTGCCTGTGCTCTAAATTTTGGAGTGTAGCTTCTATCAGCCCTAAAAGCAATATCACCAGTAGTGAGGGGAAATGGGATTTGTAGTTGTCAGTTTGGACATGACCCCAAATGGATTCACATTACAAGAAAAAAAGGTTCAACCTAAACATTAGGAATAACTTCCTGGCGGTAAGAGCTGTTCAGAAATGGAATCCGCTGCTGCCTCGTAGTGTGGTGGAGTCTCCTTCTTTGGAGGTCTTTAAACAGAGGCTGGATGGTCACCTGTCAGGGATGCTTTAGCTGTAGATTCTTGCCTGGCAGGAGGGTCAGACTAGATGGCCTTTGGAGATCCCTTCCAAATGTATGATTCTATGAGCTGCATGCTTCCCTGTTCTGGGCAGTGCATGGCATCAAGAACAAACAGAGATTCAAATTTGGAGTCTAATTTCCCTGGCACTGAGATGCCCAGAGAGCCTACGCCCCCAAGGAGCAGCAAGTGCCAACCCGCTATGGCTGACCTTCCTTCCACCTTCCTCTACAAAGCTGGGCATTTTTTATGGCCTTTTAAATCAAAACAGCTGCTCCACTTTGGTTCCTTCCAAGGCCCTGTGGCTCCTGCTGGGTCAAGGGCAACCCCAGGTCCAGCAGTGTGGAGGGATTTAACTGGATATCCACACCAGGGTTTAATGGCATCAAGACCCCTTTGGGACTAGACTGTGGGATTAGGAAGAGATCAAAACACGAAGCACTCAAAAGAACTCAATGCTCAACATTTTCTGGTTTCCAGTAGCCAAATTTCATTTTATGGGTATTTTACGAACGGCCTTGGTTGTTTTAAGAAATCCTTTGAACATAATGCACATATGATTGTGGCATGTTTTCCCCACAGGACTAATGATGAGATAGAATCATAAAATCATAGAACTGGAAGAGACCCCAAGGGCCATCTAGTCCAACCCCATTCAGCTATGCAGGAATACCCAATCAAAGCATTCCCAACAGATGGCCATCCAGCCTCTGTTTAAACACCTCTGAAGAAGGAGACTCCACCACACTCCTTACTGACTCCAAACAGCTCTTACTGTCAGAAAGTTCTTCCTAATGTTTAGGTGGAATCTCTTTTCCTGTAGCTTGAACCCATTGCTCCGTGTCCTAGTCTCTGGAGCAGCAGAAAACAAGCTTGCTCCATCCTCAGGATGGCATCCCTTCAAATATGTAAACATGGCCATCATGCCCCCTCTCAACCTTCTCTTCTCCAGGCTAAACATGCCCAGCTCCCTAAGCCACTCCTCATAGGGCATAGTGGCTTCCAGATATCCCACCATTTTGGTCGCCCTCCTCTGGACGTATCACTGGACCTGATCCCCCAATAGCTATTTTCAATTACCCTTCCATGGTATTATTCTGTGCCCTCCTCTCACAGACCCTTTTGAAAAGTAATTCAGAATTGTTAGAGCTAGGGAAAGTGACTTTGATTGGACTGTGACTCCCAGCATCCCCCAGCCAACACAGAAAAGCCTTACTCAGAAAAGGAGGTTTTCACTGCCTTTTTAACTTTTTCCCTTTCAGCACAGTAATAATAGAGAGATATTGAACCAGTGAAACTTTTCGGGGCACTGAGGCAGAGGAGAAAGCTTTGCAGGTAAACTTTTAAAGTATGTCAGCCTTTCCCCTTGCTGGGAGCTGAGCCCTCCAAAACTGGTGAATCTGCACCCTTGCCTCCTGCCTGGAGATGACCCATAAAAACTGGAGACTCAGGGCCAGGCCCTGAGATCTGGCAAACCTGGTTGCAGTGGGCCCAGGATGGTCTTTCATCTTTCGCCCAAAGAACACGTGTGGGTACCATAATATGTGGTGGTTAGTTGCCTTTGAAGGAAACATGAGCTGCCTTCCAGAGGCTCTGGCCAAGTGGCCATGGAGACATGCAAAAGCAGACAGGTCAGATCGGCTCCGAGGCAGCGGGAAACCCAATGCCAAAGAAAACACACATTTTCCTGGAAATATATTTGAGGAATCTTGACACAGTATATACACCTGCCTGAGATCTGCTGGAGGATTGGAAGAGACACCCCCCCCCCCAAGGGACATCCAGTCCAACCCCATGCTGCCATTCAGGAATATACAATCAATTCTCTTCCAAACTTCCAAAGGAGACGCCACCTGTCCACCTGTTGGGAATGCTTTGACTGGCTGTTCCTGCAGGGCAGGGGGTTGGACTAGATGGCCCTTGTGTTCTCTTCCAATGCTATGATTCTATGAAAAGAAGAAACCTTGCCCAATCCCCTGTGCTGCTTGGGAACAGTGCGTCCAAGAACTATTTCATTTTGCAATCAATTGGTAGATCTCGCGCTGCTTTTCCTGAAGGGAACAAAAATATGTCCCCCTTGTTTCTATAGCAAAACATAAAAAAGAAAAGACTGCACTAGACAGTACATCAGAATTCATTAAAATCAATCATTCTGGTGCTCTTCCAAGGGGTGTGTGTGTGTTTTATCTGTTGCATTCGCCAAACTGAGCTGGTTGCTCTGAAGGTGCCGAGAGTAGATTCTCCACTTCTCCTTAACCCAAAAGCCCAGCGCCGCCCTTCTCCACCTGAGCACTTTGGGGGCATTTAATTTGTCATTAATTCCATCCCAAGCCAGCCAGTTTTAAATATTCATGCAACAGCAAGCAGCCAGGGCTTGGAGGAGACAAGCGCTTTTGCTGTCCTGATGGTTCAGAACCTCTCCTTCCTTCAGCTGATGGAAATATTTGTCACATACACACAAACGCACCCTGGTTCCCAAAATCTCCTTCTTGCTGGGTAAAACTGAGACAGTCAGATAAGACAGAAAGAGATACGGCATTTCAGACAGCTTTTAATTACACACGAAGGGGGAAAAAAATTAAGAGCCCTCCAGGGATGATAAAAGAAACAAAAACCCAACAACGACAGCCCAGTACGAAAATAACTCTGAGTCTTTTTTTAACAAGGATGGGATATTTGCAGACAATGTGGGGAGGGGGAACTGGAGGGATAAAACCCGCTGGTCCCTTTTAAGGCACAGCATAGGGGGTAGTGTGTGATTGAGGTGGGGCGAAGGTTCCCTCGTCCCCACCTCCTGTCGTTCCAACCTCCACACAAAAATGGCAAGCGATCCGGATACGTGTCGGAGGGGAAAAGTGGGCTACAGCAAACCGGGGAAGAAAAGAAACTGACAGAACCCTGACAAACTTTATATTTTCATATATATATATATATGTATGTATTTATACTCTCTTTGACAATGAAAAAATTTAAAATAGAAAAGACAGCCATAAGCTCTTAGGGGAGGAGCAAACACAGAGGTGGCCCTGCCATTTTTGCTGCCACCAGCCAAACCACAACCCTTGCCTGCCTTTTTGGCAGAGAGTAAGAAGCCCAGCTCCAAAGTGTTGGGCCAGTGTGGAGACGGGTGGGACAACAGGGTGTGTGTGTGTGCGGAGAGGGGAAGAGCCAGTGTCTTAAAATAGGAGCCCAGTTGATTCCTCCCAGCACCAGTCTGGGGAGGTTCAGCACCCGGTCAAAAGTGCACTGGGTTCAAAGCACCAACACCAGAGGGAGAGATTTAACCAGCATCAGAACCTGGGATTCCGCACAGAGCAAGGCCACTCTTGTTCCTTTGTTCCCAAGCTGCTCCTAACCCAAGTTTTACGGTCCGCTTTAGGTGTCCTCTTAACATTTAAGAACAACCACCACACACATTTTTAAAATCCTTATTAAGGCAGCTGCACAGACAAAATTTCTCCTCGTGACGACAAAAGTCAAGGAAAGTGTTCAAGGCGAGAAATGTCCCCGCTCTTAAAAAAAAACAATCTGAAAAGCCCCTGTTGCCCCAAACTGTTTCTTGGGGGAAGGGGTCCCCACCCACATCCTCAGGGGTCGTTCTCTTGTAGTGATGGTGTGCCTTTGGAAGGGATGGATTCCCCAAACAGATTCCAGCCCCACAAGTGGGCCCATAAATTATTGAAGAAGGTTAAAAACTGCCTGCCAGAGGGACAAAGTCCTTTTCCCTCGCAGGCGCTGTCTCTGGGATGGGGGCTCACACGTAGACAGCTGTCTTTGATATGATGGAGCCGTCATGTTGGGACTCCATGTCGTCATATTCGTAGCCATGAGGGGTGGAACCGAGTCGTAACATGGGACCCAACTGGTCGAATCGCTCCTCCTCATCCTCCAAGCGGTGGTGGGCAGCGTAGCCATATGGTGGGGGCCGCTGCCCCTCACGCTCTTCCTCCTCATCATACTCGTCTTCCTCATCCTCATCTTCTTCCCTTCCCCTTCCCGGGGCAGCCTTGAGGGGCCGGTCAAGTTCAGCGAAGTCTCGGGCAGGCGGGGGAGCTGTGCCATTCCCGAAGACCCGGGGTTTGGGGTCGTACGAGCCCTTGGTGGCCCGGTGGCGTCGGCGTCGGCGCAGGACGAAGACGGCGACTATGGCCCCCAGAATAGCCAGGGCCAGGATCCCCCCCACGATGGACCCTGCCAAGGCTCCAGCGCTGCCGCTCTGCCTCCTCGCCGGCTGGTCTGAGTAAAAAAAAGGAAGATGGAGGGAGTCACTCAGAGAATAGAGCATTGTTCGCAAAGTGCCAGCGCTGGGGAAGGGGCAGAGCGGCAGGCGGAGCCATGAAAGGGCACACCGGCGACCGGGGTCTCAGGGACCCCAGCTTGGCGAAATCCTTCTCAGGAGGGGCCAGAGGATCCTCGGGTTGCTCAGAGAGAATGGGGAGTTCAAGAAGGTCCAAAAAGAGCCTCCTTTGGACAAGTTTGCCCAAATGTGATCTCCTCTCCCTCTGCGTGTCACTTCCATACCCATAATACCCCTTGGGAGGCTGCCATACTACCACGTGTTGTTTACCCACAGTGCTTCAGGTGGGCTGGACTTCCTGGCATTTCTGGCTCTCTTGTCCCACAATGCGCTTGGCTCGCAGTACATTCTCCACGCTAGTGGCCAAGCATGTGAACACCCAATCCAGCCGTCCCCACACAAGGAGAAAGCAAGCCAGAAACCCGCTCCTTCCTATGTTAAAACTGTATGCATAAGGATTATTTCATGTGCTGGGGGGAAAGCACTCAGGCACTGAATTCCCCAACAGAAAAGGGAACTTGTCCCCGCTGTGTGCCAGACTCCTCTCTCACACTGCCCTGAAGAATGGCCCTTCACCCCAAAAGCTCCACGTGTCTTCAAGCGCGTTGCCTTCGCACCAGACTTACCTCGCACAAAGATGACCTGCTCCGTTGCCACCTGCCCCACACGATTGGTGGCCTGGCAGATGAATGTCGTGTTCACAGACGCATCCACGTTCCGCACCACTAGCCGGTCACCCTGGACTTCCACAGTCTTTGGAAGTGGACCACTCGACCTGGATGGGGTGGTCAAGGGAGAAGCACAATTAAGCCAGGAAAAAAAGAAACCAGGGAGTCAGTTATTTCCCTATTTCCCTTGTAAAAATGCACCAATGTGGCATGTGTTCTGCAAATGCTTGCCTTGCATGTATATTAAATTCATCCTATGAAGTGAGGCAGAAAGTGTTCAACCACAACCACAACAGCTAAGAACTTATAACATTAGCTCCTGAACCTCTCCGCACAGGTGCAGAATGACCCAGACGTGTGAGGCACGGACACCACGAAGAAGAAATTCATGTTGTGAATTTGAATTTTACAACCAATCTCTGTATTGATTCTCTGTCTCCTCTACTGAAGACTTTCTTCTTCGAACAAGCAAGACAGGGACTGACTAATGCCAGTCACTGTTTTAGCAACGTGTTGTGCTTTCATTGTCATTGTGTGCCTTGAAGTCATTTCTGACTTATGGCAACCCTAAGGAGACCTTAGCACAGGGTTTTCTTGGCAAGATTTGTTCAGAGGGAGGTTTGCCATTGCCTTCCTCTGAGGCTGAGAGAGGGTGGCTTGCCCAAGCTCAACCAGCGGGTTTCATGGCTGTGGGGGGATGATTCGAACCCTGGTCTCCAGAGTCCGACACTAAACCACTATGCCATACACTTGATATTTGTTTGCTTTCACTCACTGGCATACCTTGGCAGCAGTACATACATTCAGCATGATGGGGGTGACAGTAGCCTGAATGGATGGTACAGGAAAGAAAGTGAGAAGGGAGGGGAGAGAAGAAAGAAAGAAAGAAAGAAAGAAAGAAAGAAAGAAAGAAAGAAAGAAAGACGAGAAAGAGGGAAGGAAGGGAGGAAAGAAAGATGGAAGAGGAAGAGAGAGGAAAAAAGGAAGGAAGGAAGGAAGGAAGGGAGGGAGGAAGGAAGGAAGGAGAGGGGGCAAAGAAAGTAAGGAGGAAGAAAGAAAGAAAGAAAGGAAGAATCAACAAATGGGGGGATCTATAGAAAATATAATAGTTTACATACATAAAAAGAGGCCTGTAAGATAGCTACTGAAGAATATTAACTTTAGCATGAATCCCCTATCATTTTAACATCAGAATTTTCAACTAAGCTGTGGACATGAAGCCCCACCTGCATCAAGGCTTTCCAGACACCATTTTAATGCACTCAGTACTGAGCAAAGGTCCATTTCTATTGTCCGTTTGTAAAAGGGACGCCTCTTTTATGCCCAGCCTGGACAACTGCTGCCCCTCCCGACCTGCCAACCGAGACCGGGCCCATGGACCGACAAAGCACAGCCCTTCTGGTCACTCTCTTCTCAATGTCCCTCTGCATTCACCACCCTCCATCCTGCAGCTTCCAGGTCACAAGGCGGCATCCACAAGCCGGGTGAGGAGGACCAAGGAGCAGCCCTGCTCTCTGCCGGCCCTCCCCTGCCTCTAGCCAGAGTCAACCGAGAAGGATGTTTTCTTCTTCTGTGAGCTGGCAGAACCGGCTTGGCCTCATTCCACCCTGGAAAGGGATCAGTGCTTTCCCCGGGGCGGGAGCCATCACCATGGTTCAAGACGACGCAGCGGAGGAAAGGCATCACCTCTTGCCCACAGCTGAAGAAAGTAACTTGGGGGAGGTACATTTTGGGGAGGGCTCCCACAGTCCCAGAGTGGTGGTCTAAAAATGTAACTTTCCCAAACTATGGTTGGATTTCTACAGAATTGATTTCCATCATGATTTCAAGCAGATTGGTCTAAATTACAATTTCCATCACTTCTCCAAAGGACTCTGGTTTAATGATTCTGTTTGATAGCCATTTTTTAGTACAAGTAGCATGGTGTAGTGGTTTGAGTGTTGGACTACGACTCTGGAGACCAGGTTTCAAATCCCTCCTTGGCTATGAAAAGCTACCTTAGCAAGTCACACCCTCTCAACTTCAGAAAACCTGGTGATAAGTTTGCCTTGGGGTCACCACCATCAGCTGGAAATGACTTGAAGATATACAACAACAATGTTATTTTTATCACCTTAATCCATACCCAAAGAGGTAGTTTCCATTAGAAGGTAAGTACACACTAAGCAGCTGTTCTAAATTGTTTTTAAGTTATTGATTCATCAAATATTGGACTCCTTACCCCAGTTCAGACCTACTCCATTTCCCCAAATTCACTGACCTTCTCTATCCTTGCACTTAGAGAGAAGCAAAAAAGAGAGAGATTGCTACTGTTGTTGTATGCCTTCAAATTGTTTGTGACTTATGGTGACCCTAAGGTGTTTCACCTTAGGGCTGCTGTTAAGTCAGAAATGATTTAAAGGCACACACAACAACAACGACAATAACAACAACCACCTCTCTCTCTGCCCTGCTTCTGTCTCCTAGACCCACTATTGTGGGGTTTTCCTGGCAAGATTTGTTAAGAGGGGGGTTGCCTTTGCCTTCCTCTGAGGCTGAGAGGGTGTGACTTGCCCAAAGTCACCCAGTGGGTTTCCATGGCTGAGCGGTGATTCGAACTCTGGCCTCCCAGAGTCATAGTCCAACGCTCAAACCACTACACCGCACTGGCTCTAGAGAGAGATTACGGCCACCCACGGAACAGGACCAACCAAGTTATCTCCCATCTCTTATCAACGGCTGTTAACATATTCCTAGAATGTAATTAAAAGTGGAACAGCTTAATGACAACGCCTTTGACCTGGTCTTTCTCTTGTACTAATTGTTTTCAGGAAAATTTGAAATCTGATTTATATATTTTAAAATCTGATAGAACTTAAAAGAACAAAAACAAAATCAATTTAAAATAAAAACAATTTCTTTTAATCCATCCTGTTCTGATCTCACCATTTTTTCAGACTCAAGACTTGTCCAATATTTGAGCGGCCAAACTGAACACAAGCCACGGGTCGCCCTTTCCTTTTAAAGCAATCCTGTCCATGTTTGGCCCTTTTGTCGGTCTCAAGCAGGGGGCAAACACAGGAGAATATTTTTTTCCCCAAGCACTGGTCCCCATGAACAGCCCTAAGTTCTCAGGGTGCTGTATGGGGCTAGGTGAGTGCCAAGATGTTCCTGGCATGTTTTTAACAAGTGTAGGGATCACCAGCATGGAGGCCATGATATTGAGAACACAATTGCGCTGGGCAGGGCACGTTTCTAGGATGGAGGACCATCGCCTCCCAAAAATACTACTCTACGGTGAACTCGCCACGGGTCAGCATAAGAGGGGTGCTAGAAAAAAGCGATACAAAGACTCCCTGAAGCAACATCTCAGGCTCGGCCAAATTGATCACCAACAATGGTCCGCCCTGGCCTCACATCGGGAGGCATGGAGACGCACAATCCACAATGCTGCAGCCTTATTTCAGAACTCACGCCGAACAAGTCTTGAAGAGAAACGACAACGCAGAAAGAATCACAACCCGGAAACATCACCCAAGGAGACCTTCTGCTGTGCTTTCTGCAACCGGACTTGTTTATCTCAGATTGGCCTTTTTAGTCATCAGCGCGCTTGCAGAAAGCGCGGGATGAGTCTTTCCTGAATCTTCGTTTGCGAAGAAAAGCCAGAGAGAGAGAGATTAATTTTATCTGTTTGGTTTTATTTGTTTTATCTGATCTGTTGATCATAATAAAGAGATTTGAATTTCATTTGTATTATTATTATTATTATTATTACCCCATTTTGGTGGGAGGAGCTCAGAGGACTGCCACAGTGTGCCGGGACCACCATAGCATGGTGCCCATGAGTGGCACTTTACCCACGCCGGTTTTAGATTTCTTCCTGACAGTCTTACGTGGCAATCTTTTGGTAGACTGGTGGCTCTGAGCTTGTGGGGCATCTGAACAGAACTGTGGGGTTTGGGATGGGAGTTGAGACAAAAGAAGTAGCGATCTTGGACTCACACGCTCCAGGTGAACTGGGTGGGCATAGGATTCCCTTTGGCACTGCAGGTCAGCATGGCTTCGTTGCGACTCAAATACCAGTTGTCATCGTAACCCTCTATGGTGACCTCGGGGGGATCTGGAGGGAAAACACAGCAAGGAAATCAGTCAACCCCTCCATCCCTTTATTTATATCTTCTCCCCCTTATTTTCCCAAGAAGGGACTTTTGGGGAAGGGGAAAAAAACAGAATTAAAAAGAGTACAGGTAAAACCACAGCCAAAAAAATAAACCCACATTGTTGTTGTGTTCCTTCAACTATTTCTGGCTTAAGTGGCCCAATGGCAAAACTATCCTAAAGTTTCTTGGCATGATTTTTTCAGAGAAGGTTTACATGGCTTTCTCCTGAGGCTGAGAGAATGTAGCCTGACCAAAGGTACCCAGGGGGTTTCCATGGCTGTACAGGGATTTGAACCTTGCTCTTCCAGAGTCTTAGTTCAGCACTCAAACCACTACACCACACTGTCTCTCCTAGGGTTTTTTGGGGGGCAAGATTTCTTCAGTTGTTGCAAGGAAGAAGAGTCAGCCATCTAGCCTTGGTCCTCCTCTCTGACTTGCCCCAAACATCTGCTCTCACTACTAGGCTCCACTTCACAACCTACATCTAGAGATGCAACAGAACCGAGGTGTCCTTCTTGCAACTTGATGCCTGCTTTTAAGTCTTGCAACGGTGATTCCTCCTTTTAATCCACCCTGCCCAGGCTGAGGGAGGGGAACAAATTTATATCTATCTAATTAGGAGTTATAACGTCTTTTATCTAGTGTATTAAAGCCACTATGCAAAGTGAACCAACCTCACTGCCAGGCCTTTGCTCATCTCTCATCACTAAATATAAGAGGCTTTTCAAGGTAAGATCTGTTTAGGTGTATTTTTAAGTTTCCTCGTCACATTTTTTCAGGTTGCTTTTCAAATGTCTAGCAGGTCTAGGAGTGCTTTAAATCTCAAGCAGATCTTTTTGCCAATATCCAGACAAATTTTTGCCTGTACTGTGTCTTTTTTTAAGATGGGGGTGGCCCACCTCCTCTTCTAGCTGCTTACTGAAGCTTGCAACTTCAATTGAAATGAGCCAGAGCAGAAAGAACCAAGACCAAACCCTAACCAAAAACCTCTTGGGTCCCACTTCTGCATTCCTCCCTCCTTTGTTTGTATCTGCCACCACTCCACAGCCATCTCTGGCCATAGAATCAGAATCATCGCATCTTGTCAAGAGTTGGAAGGGACCTCCAAAGGCCATCAAGTCCAACCCCCTGCCATCCAGAAAGCCACAACTCGAGCACTCCTGAAAGATGCCCATCCATCCTGTGTTTAAAGACCTCCAATGAAAGGAGAGCCCACCATCCTCTGAGTCTATTCCACTGTCAAACTGCTCTTGTGCTCAAGGAGTTCTTACTTATGTAATCTTCATAAGGTTTAGCTGGCCTAATGATAGCTGGAAGGGACCACAAGGCCATCTAGTCCAACCCCCTGGCATGCAGGAATTCACCTCTTGAAGACATGCCCATCCAACCTTTGTCAAAAGATCTCCAGAGAACCACCACCCTACAAGGCAGTCTGTTCCAGTCTCCAACAGCTCTTACAGTCGAGAAGTTCCTCCTAACGTTTAGGTGGCATCTCTTTCCTTGCCATTTGAACCCACTGGTTCATGTTCTAGTCAGCTCCATCGTCTCTATGACCGCGTTTCAAATATCCCAGGATAGTCATGCCAGGCTTATCTTCCCCCAAATCCCCAGCCCCCAGCCCACTCACACAAGATGGAGAGCGTGACCGGGATGGACTCCGGTTGTGCCAAGGTCTTATGTTCAATGATGCAGGTGATGCGCTGCCCGTTGGCCTCCTTGGTAGGCACCATGTTGTAGTGGCTGGTGACTGTGATGGTGCCATCCGCATTCGTCACCTGTGAGACGCTGGAGTTGCCCCCCAGCCCCGATTGCCACGTGATGCGGGCGGGGGGCTTCCCGTTGGCAGAGGTGCAGGTGGCCACGGGCTGCTCCAGGTTGCCAACCTTCACCTCCTGAGCCTCGGCGGTGTTGGTGGGATTGGCTGGAAGGGAAAAAAGAAGGGAGGGAAAGAGAGAAGTGAGTGCACGTGGAGATGGAGCATGTGCTTGATCTGCTCCTTTGGGTGCCACCACACCCAAAGACACAACAGGGAGGAACGCAGAGGGCATGTCTTGGAAGGGAGTGGAAACCAAACTCCCTGCAACTAGAAAGCAAGCATGTGAGGGAGAAAGCTAGGCTGAGACTGTTCCTGATAGCTGGTGTTTTTGGAGACTGTCCTCTCACAAACCCACAAACCCAGACCCAGCTCTCAAGGAACTTTGAGATGTGATTTAGAGATACAAAATTCCTAGAAATGTTGAAGTCACGGGGAAAAATGTTCCCCCCCCCAAAAGGATTTTTTTAAAAAAAAATTGGGCGGGGGGAAAGCAACATTAGCACTTTTTACAGATTGAAAACCACTCTGTTATTTTAGTAACAAAAAATATGATTATGTACAATTTGATTTGGCATAAAATTATCACAATTGATACATTAAAAATACAGTGTATTCAAACAATTATTGTAGTCAAACAATTATATATGAACACCTTGCCTTAAAGATTTTATTCATCATGCTAAAACAAAACTTTCCATAATCGGTTTTCTTCCATTTTTCTTTTTTTTTCAATTTTTCAGAAAAAACAAAACAAAAAAAGTCTTCAGGGGAAAAAATGGGGGGAAACTTTTTTTCCTGAATTTTTCCATTTTTTTCCCCCAGGCCTTCACATCTCTACACATGAATGCCTTCCTCTGCAGCCCAAAGTGTCAAGGCCCTCCCATGCCAACTAGGGGATTCTTGGCATTGTAGCCCAAAATAAAATAATTCCCAAGTCTGTTGTCTCTAGCCAATGTATCCAACCAATATTGGATATGGAAGTCACACAACCCCTCCAGGTGTTGTTGGACTGTGATTTCCAGCAGTCCTTAACCAGCATAACCAATTGCAAGGAATGGAGTTGCATTTCAGCATTCAACAACACCTGGAGGGCTGCATAATTCCTACCAACTTGCAGCCACCCAGTTTTATCCTCTGAGTAAATTACTTCCTTCTCAACAAGAGGGCATTCAGAACTTGGAAAGTTAAGAGGTATTTTGCACTGTAACTCTCAGAATCCTGCAGCCAGCTGGGCCATTAGGCCAAGCTAGAGGGGGGATTCTGGGAGTCACAGTACCCCCCCCCCAAAAAAAACCCCTCTAACTCTCAGTGTATTCTGGAAGTCATGGTACAAAAAAAACTCTTTAACTTTGGGGGTCATAATACAACCCCCCTAACTTCTGGGGATTCTAGGAGTTCTAGAACAAAAAATCTCCCTTTAACTTCAGGGGATTTGGGGAGTCATGATACAAAAAAATCTTCTTACTTTAGGGGATTCTGGGACTCACAGTATGAACCCCCCGCAATAGTCCTCCACTCTAGCTGACTAAATGGACCAGTCTCCTTAGGACCGAGACTCAAAAAGCAGGAACGCAGGCAGAATTTTTGCGCACAAGTGTGTGCCTGCGCACATGGGAGAGAGAAGAAGAGAAAGTGCCTTTTGCACATGCCTCAAAATAACAGGCACCCCATAATCACAAGGCCAGCTCTCCCAATGCCTCTCCCAGTTATCCATATTAGTAGGGAAAGGGAACTGAAAACAGGAATCTGCTCACGTTGAGTGACTTGGGTTTGCAATCTTTGCTCGGGTCAAAAATGTGACCCCAGTTAAAAGCCAGCAGCATAGTGTAAACATGACTCAAACATTCTCCTCCCCGGCTGATTCAGAAGAGGTGTGGGGGGGATCTGCTATGATGTATAGGTACTTGCAAGATCCCCTTGCGTTGGGACAGGAAGGGGCACAACTACTCTTTGCCAAGAAATACTTCCCCCACCCCTGGGGGCAATTTAGGAATTTTGGGATTTTTTTATTGGAATAAGACCATTCTACTGCAAAATACACCCGACCGCAAAAGGCCGTAACAATAATGCAAAAATAATAATAATTGCTTTTCTCTTTTCTTACTAATACAAAAATAAAACTATCTATCCTAACACTAATAACACTGGGGGCAATTTAGGGCTTTGGCACTCCCAGTGATCGAGTTTTCCAAACAAGGAAAATGAGGACAGGCAGGCGAAAAGCACAGAGGGAGGGGAAAGTTTTTAAAAATGGTTTGTGGTTTTAATTTTGAGGGTAGTTTAATTACTTTTTAATTTTTGTATCCTGTGAATTTTAAAATTAGGCTTGTTTGACCTGTTGCAAGCCAGTGTGGTGTAGTGGTTTATTTATTTTATTTTTATTTATATTAGGTATTTATACCTCACTCTTCAGACACAAAGGCTCTCAGAGCGGTTTGCAAATTATTAAGCAATAGCACCTACACATCCATGCTGCTTTTACAGCGCATCAGGCACTCTCCAAGCGGTTTCCAATGTGTGTTGGCTAATTCCCCGCACAAGCCATGTACTCATTTTACTAACCTACAAAAGGATGGAAGGCTGAGTCAACCTTGGAGCCCTGTAGGACTGAACTTACAATGTTGTGGCTGCAGTCCCAGCATTTAACCACTGCGCCACCAGGGCTCCCAGTGGTTTGGGTGCTGAACTTTGGAGACCAGCTTGTGTACCCAGCTTGTGGGGGGCAAAAACACACATTGAAAACTGTTTAATGCAGTGTAGATGTGTAAATAGCTATTGCTTAAAACAATTTGTAAGCCGCTCTGATAGCCTTGTGGCTGAAGAGCGGGGTATAACTAACTAACTAACTAACTAAGCAGGGTTCAAATCCCTGCTCAGCCATGGAAACCCACTGGGTGCCCTTAGGAAATTCTCTCAGTCTTACAGAAAGGCAAAGGCAACCCCTAGCTTTCTGAGAGCCGGGGTGAGGTAGTGGTTTGGGCGTTGGACTATGAATCTGGAGACCACGGTTCAAATCCCCTCTGTTCATCCCTGGGAACCCGCTAGATGAAAGATGTTGTTCACGGTGCTGAACCCTATCTCTAAAATGGGTTTCAGCACCTCGGAGAGCTCCCCCCAATGCTACCCAGCACCTGGAACTGACACCCAAATCTGCACCCATTATTGCTTCCAGACACCATGGCCATTGCTCATGCTGGATTCTGGGAGTGAGAGTGGATTCTGGGAATTGTAGTCTAAAACTAACCTTTCCAAGGAGTGGATGATAAGAGTTTTGCCCACACATTTCCACACAGATCATGAGGCCAGGTTCTCTAAAGCAGTGGTTCGTAACCTGTGGTCCAGGGACCCCCAGGGGGCCACAATATCCTCACAGGGGACCCACAAAGGCTTGAAGGCTGCTCGGCCCACCTCCTCTCTGCAGTGGAGAGGCCATGTGACAGGAGCAAGGCAAAGGCTGGCTGGCTTGGCCTGTGCATTGCCATTCAATCCACTCCAGCCACACACTTGCAGGAAGAAGCAGGAGAAAAGTCTTCCCTCCCTCTCCAGTGCCTGTGAGGGAAGGTTTAATGGTTGGCGTAACTGTATCCTCCTCCTCCTCCTCCTCATCATGTATTATTATTATTGTTTTAAATCTTGAGTTGAGTCTTGGGGGTCTGCGGCAACAAAAGATATTTAAAGGGGGTCCCTGGTAAAGAAAAGGTGAAGAGCCTCTGCTCTAAAGGACCATATTCTCTTATATGTATGTGCCTGCCTGTGGCTTGACATCTTTTGGATGTCTGTCCATCCACCCTCACAGGTACATCTTGTGGGAAAACGGAAGACGGGGTCTTCTCAATGGCTGCCCCCAGGCGTGACCGGCCTTTGAGGACTCGGGATAATCTGCTGTATATTGTCAATATCCGTGGTTGTTTTTAATGGGTGTGCTTTAAATTTGCTTTTTATTCTTTTGATAGTTTGCTTAGTACATTTTTAACTTCTGTAAGCTCGAGTGCTGTCAACTTTTCTCTGTACCTGTTTTAGCTATTTAAGCTGCCTTGACCTCCAGGTCTAGGAGCTCTAGCTGCCATCATGATTCTTATCATATACTGCTTGATAGCAATCCATGTGAAAAGGATTGAGAAGATCTTGGTAGACCACAAACTCTACCCGAGGCAACAGTGTGATGCAGCAGCCAAAAAAGTGAATGCAATCCTAGGGCTGCATCAACTAGATTATAGTGTCATAATCGAAGGGAGTAGTTCTCCCACTCTATTCGGCTTTGGACTGACCCATCTGGAGGAATCTGGTGTCCAGTTCTGGGCACCACAGTTCAAGAAGGACGTTGACAAGTTGGAACGTGTCCCGAGGAGGTCAGCCAAAATGGTGAAAGGTCTGGAAACCAAACATTAGGAGGAACAACTGAGGGAGATGGGTAGATTTAGCTTGGAGAAAAGAAGATTGAGAGGTGAAATGAGAACTACGTTTAAATATCTGAAGGGATGCTGTGTAGAAGGTGGAGTGAGATTATTTCCTGCTGTTCCAGGGACTAGAATACAAACCAATGGATTCAAATTATAAGAAAAGACAAAATCCAGCTAAATATGAGGATGAACTTCTTGACTATAAGAGCTGTTTGACAGTGGAATTGGGCTGCCTTGCAACATGGTGGCTTCTCCTTCTTTGGAGGTCTTTGAACCGTGGTTGGATGGGCATCTTTCGGGAGTGTTTTCGTTGTGTATTCCTGCACCGGCAGGGGGTTGGACTAGATGGTCCTTATGTTCCCTTCCAACTCTATGATTCAATGATCATCATCATTACCACCACCACCATCGTCTCAGGAGCCATTAAAAACAAAGAAACCTCTCCGTTTCTTCTTTAAAAACTAATGCCAAGATCCTCTGCAATCTGGATTTTCCATCCCAGCCTCCATTCTGCACTCTGCAGAATCTTGCCTCAACACGTTGTTGGTTTGCCCTTAACAAGAGGTCATCTGGGGAATTCTCATTCTAATGAGACCTCAAGGTAGGAGCGAGGGGATTTCTCCCCACCCCTTCACAAAGTCCCTCTGTGGTCAAATTAAAAATAGAAGTGAGAGTCCTCAATGACAGGCCAGTGACCTTATTGCTGAGCCATGCAAGCGAGCTCCAGTAATGTGAACACCAAGCACTGTTGGGTCTCGGTAGCCCAAAGCCCCTTTTGGCTTTTGTTTAGGGTAAAAAAATAATAATCTTTGCTCCAAAACAGGCTGTTAGGTAAGAGCTTATTACTGCTCTTGATTAAGCTTCCTGGTTGCAGAATCTTAGCAAAGAATTGTCGACAACGAAATTCAAGGAATGAGGACACACCGTACCGGAAAGCATTTAAGCGGCCTGGTTCATGATGGCCCCGAGGAAGCAATTTAAAAATGTACAGGGCCCCTCCCATCAGCAGAAAGCCAGATGTAGGCAATTTGCATCTATAAAAATAACTGGGAGAACAAGCCAAAGTTAGAATATCGCTTCCCACTTCTGAGTTGCGCTGGATAGAGGAATGTGGCAGCACAAACGGCAACACAACAGGCCTGGCCAATGGAGGGGTTTCCTAACAAACAACACTATTCTACAACTTTGTCTAATCTGGACTGCAATACCCACAATCCTTTGCCACTAACCATGCTAGGTGGCGTTGATGGGTGCTGTAGGCTGAAAAGGTCTGGAGAGCCAAAGATCTGGAAGGAGTCAAGTTTGGGGCTGGCTGAGGCTGGGTGTTGGCTTTGGACCATCAAGACTTAGGAAGATGCTTTCTGGTTCTCTTTAGTCCAGTGAGCCTAGCCTACCTTACAGGGTTGTTGTACAAGAGTGGGAAAAGTTGGAGTTACCCGCCCCCATAGACTGGACCCCACTGGTGGAAAAGAAAAAATGTGCAAATGAAGTCGTAGTAGACAGAGGTGTTGGAGGATAACAAAACCCTGGAACCAGAATCACAACCTTCGATGTTCAGGGATACCTTGCTACCCAATGCAAGGGGTATGGCGGCTGGTTATACAGTTACAGTCCTACGATTCCACATTAACTGCCATACCTTTGTCCTATGGAATCGTGGAAGTTGTAGTTTGATGAAGCACTAGAGCTCACACTCTCTCATGTTCTGAGAATAGCAATGGCAAACTCCCTCTGAGAAAATCTTGGCAAGAAAACCCCATGGGTCACAATAAATTAGAAATGACTTGAAGGCACACAACAACAACACCGTTTATAGAGTCATAGAGTTGGAAGAGACCACAAGGGCTCCTATTCTGTAGGAAGCCACAATCAAAGCATTCCTCACAGATTACCATCAAGCCTCTGTTAAAAACCCTCCAAAGAAGGAGACTCCACCACACTCCGAGGCAGCAGCAGATTCCACTGCCAAACAGATCTTACTGTCAGGAAGTTCTTCCTAATAACGTTTAGGTGGAATCTCTTTTGCTGGAGTCTGAACCCCTTGCTCCATGTCCTGGTCTCTGGAGCAGCAGAAAACAAGCTGTCTCCATCCTCAGTATGATGTCCCTTCAAATATTTAAACATGGTTATCATGTCCCCTCTTCACCTTCTCTTCCCCAGGCTAAATATACCCAGCTCCCTAAGCTGCTCCTCCTAGGGCATCATGGCTTCCAGACTTCCCACCATTTTGGTCACCCTCCTCTGGACACGTTCCAGCTTGTCAATATCCTCCTTGAACTGTGGTGCCCAGAACTGGACACAGGATTCCAGGTAAGGTCTTACCAAACCAGAATAGAGGGGCAATATGACTTCCCTCTATCTACACACTAGACTCCTATTAATGAAGACATTAAAACCCAAGCCATTCAATAATAATATCTTACCTAAAATGACGAGGTGAGTGACGCCATCCTCATTGCCCAAGGGGTAGGTGGCAAACTCGCAGATGTAGGTGCCCTCATCCGTCATGCGCAGGGGGTTGATGACCAGCGTGGCGTCTCCCAGGGATGGCGTGCGGAACTGGATGCGTGTCCCTTCCCTGTCCATGGGGTAGCTGGGCCCGAGCTCCGGGTGGTAGACAGCCACGTTCTGCTTCCTGCCCCCGGCCTCCTTCCCCCAGGTGACTTGGCTGACCTTGATGTTGGGGGCTCCCATCTCAAAGTTGCATGGCAGGACGACTTCTTTCCCCAGGAAGCCAGTGACCTCATCGCGAACCTTCACCCTCTGGGCCAAAAAGACTGTAGAAGGAGGAAAAGGAGGACCAGTTGAGAAATTGGACCATTCCTGGCTTCCACGCAGATATGCAAAGACCCCCTTACCTGATTACCTCTAGCCAGGACTTGTTTTTGGACTGCAGTTCCCAGAATGCTGCACCCTAGGAACTGCCATCCCCAATCCCACTTTTTCAACATAGAAACTGGAAAAGCCGCCATCTTGACAAATGGGTCCATCTGTGATTTTCAAGCAGATGTGTAAATATCCCTGTTACCTCTAGCCAGAGCTGACTTTTTTGGGTTGCAATTCCCAGAATCCCCCAGCTAGCAAGCTGGCTGGGACATTCTAGGTTTGGCAGTCCATAAAAGTAACTTTTCCAGGCACTGCCTCTCACAATTAGGAAGCATTTCAAGGCAACCCACCAGAATTTACAATGGTTGATGTTTCAAATCCCTCTGCAACATTGGGGCCCACAAAGGAGGGCTTTAAGGAAGGGTAGGAAGACATGCACTTTATTACAACAGACCAGAGACAGGGATTATGCAGCCCTCCGGATACTGTTGCACTATACTTACCAGCATCCCTAGCGGGAATAGCCAATAGTGAGAGATGATGGGAGTTGAAGTTCAGCAACATCTTGAGAGGAAAAGATATCCCATTCCTAGACTTTGTCTGCCCCCCTTCTCTCCTCTCCCCACTCCTGAGTTTAATTGGGTGCAAATGGTTTTTGCAATTTGCACTCAAGTTTGCAGGGATCAAAGAAAGCTGAGGACAAAGTAGGAAAGGAGGAAGAGAGAGACTGGGACATTTTAAAAGCAGCGAGAAAACTGGGATCGCAGAGGATTAATCAGAGCTGTCCCTGCAAAACTGTGACACTTGGAGAGTACACAAGTTTGCTGTATCTGTATATTTTGGAAACTTGGTGCAGATCTGCCGGCTGTTTTCGCATGGAGTGAGAGACCGTTCTCTCCTCCTCTCTTCTTCCCACCAGGCATTGCTGTCATCTTTATGACAGCAACACAGACCTCGACAGAAGGTGCTCCAGTTTCGCTTTGGTCTTGTGCCATATGAAGGGCCCCAGAATACCTTCTGCTGCTTCCTCCCCACCACCAACTCAAACCTTTCAGGAGGATTTCCTCCAGCCCTAAAACATTTGTTCATCTCAAGGACAGGCGGCTACTGATGGGGGTCCCTCCAAGAAATCAACTTTTGAGAATTTTGTTACTATTATTTGTACAATCTTCTCTGGGTGTGCGTGGCACTGCAGCCAAATACGTGGTGTCCTCCAGAGTGGTGCTTACTATTGTTGTACATGGTGCTTTCCAGAGAACAGGTAAGACCAGTCCCTATATCCCAAAGGGATTACCATTTGAAACGGTCACAGAGAAACAAACAACCCAACCCTCTGGGAGACACATCCAGAGTGAAAACCATTGAGAGCTTCTATTCTTTTGATAGTTGTCTAGAAGAGGGAATTTCAGCAAGGGTTGCTTGTCATGCAACCAGGTAACAAACACCACCTGCTGAAGCTCTTTTTTCTACGCAACTGTTAAAGGTATAGGAACCCTCAGTGGTTCCCAAACTCTGGTCCCTCCAGATGTTCTGGACTTCAGCTCCCAGAATTCCTGACTGTTGGCCAACCTGGATGGAGCTTCTAGGAGCTGGAGTCCAAAACACCTGGAGGACCAAAGTTTGGGTTTACAGTTTGCACATTGGCAAGCCTAATTCTCTGCTGGTCTATGCTCTCAACCAAAAGGACCACATCAACCAGGGTGGGCACTGGTGGTTGTTCTGTGCCTTCAAGTCACTTTCAACTTATGGCCACCCTAAACCACACCAGGGTTCCTAGGTTTAGAAAAAAATATGGGATCTTGTGAAATGATCAAAAATCTGGAAACCAAGCCTTATGAAGAACAACTGAGGAAACTGGGGATAGTTAGCTTGCAGAGTAGTATCACAGAATCAGGTCCAACCTCCTTGGCTCAATACAGGAGCACTGAGACATGAGTTATTGTTGCTGGGTGCCTTCAAGTTGTTTCTGACTTACGGCAACCCTAAGGCGAACCTATCACGGGGTTTTCTTGGCTTGATTTGTTCAGAGGGGGTTGCCTTCCTCCGAGGCCAAGAGAGTGTGACTTGCCCAAGGTTGTCCAGTGGGTTTCCATGGCTGAACAGGGATTCGAACCCTGGTCTTCCAGAGTCCTACTCCACCACTCAAACCACTACACCACCAGTACTAACCTTAAATAGATCAAGAGGAAGCTATCATCCCAAATCAAACTCCCTGGGGTTGCCGCATCTGAGGGAATCTCAAGGCCGGGACACTCTTTTCTAGTCCTCAGGGTGAGGATAAAGAGTTGGGGTGCAATTCTTGACTAAGTTTCTTTTCAAAGAAAAGCAGGAGTCATTTTAACCATTTTCTTTCTGCTATGAAAAACCAGCTAATTTCAATCCATTTTTCTTTTCCAAAAAACTAATTAAAATGACGCGTTCCTCTTCTCTCCATTGAAGCAGGTACCACTGAATCACCGGCTGTCAGGTTTGGGTTAGCAAGGAGCCTTTTGGAAATCCCAGGGCACTGGGAAACAGCACTTCAGCAACCGCCAGCTCGACAGATGAAGGATCTTTTCCGACAGGCAAGCCATGAATAAGTAAAAGGAGGAGAGTGTGCAGTTTGCAAAGTACCGCCACACTCTGCCCCTGGAGGATAAGGCACATTCGAAGGACTTATGCAGACCGGGAAGCAAGAGGCAAACACAAAATGTGCCCCCGCTACACATACACACAGAGAGAAACACTGGGGACTGTTAGCACCAGCTTTTGGGCTCCCTGGGTTACAATAGCAAATTAGGCCGTGCTCCATTTAACGCACACCCCTGCGCCCATTTTGTTCACTGCACTCAGCGGCTAAACGGTGAAAATGGATGCTTCCCTCAGGAACCCCAAAGCAGCCTCCAGAGAGAGAGAGAGAGAGAGGAGGTAGAAAAGTCAGCCAAACTTGTACTCTCCTAAGGTAGGAACGGATTATGCGCCAACCCTCTCCTCTATGGGCCCCTCTCTCCAGGTTGGCCCTGTGGTTCCAACCATATCACTCCCCTTGCCCTGCTACCCTTAAGAGCCCTACCTGGAGCTGGTATTTGGGCCTCCAGGTGAGCACTATACTGGCCAAGGTAATGCATGGCCAAACTCTGTATCTCTGTGTGTGCCATCAACTCACCTGTTGACTTGTGGCAACCCCTGAATTTCCTGGGGTTTTCTTAGGCAAAGGTGATTTTGCCAGTTCCTTCCTCCAAAATAGAGGTTACAGCAGTCCTTCTGGGCTTGGGGAAGGGTCTTCATTTTGGACTGCCAATCCCAGAATTGGCTGAGGGATTCTGGGAGTGACAGTCCCAAAAGAAACCTTTTCCCATGCTCTGGAAGTTCTGGCCTGCAGCATTTGGGGAACATGGACCAAGGTCTGGTCTTGTGAGTATCTGTGCCTTCAAGTTGCTTGTTGACTTATGGTGACCCCATGAATTTCACAGGGTTTTCTTAGGCAAGGAATCCTCAGAGGTGGTTTTGCCAGTTCTTCAGTTCCTCTGAAATACAGGTCACCCTGCGTATCCAGGTGGGATATGCTCCTGGACTTACAAGTGAAACCACAGATAATAGCAAACCCTATTAAAATAAAAGACTTCTGGTACAAAAGACACCATAGAGTTGCGTTGGAGACCTAGTGATTCCTAGAGAGGACACTTCTCGAGGCATTTTCCAGCGCAACTCTAGGGTATGTGTCCCCTATCCTTTTCAGCCATGGGTAACTGAAACTGTGGATATTGGTGGGTGCCTATATACCATACAACTCTCCTTATTGATTCTTAAAGGATAACATTCAGAGCTGCAGAAAATAAAACCAGGAAAGACTGATTATATAACAAGTAAGTTCAACAAGCACCGCAAGAGAGCCGGGTTCGAATTTCCACTGGGCCATGGAAACCCACTGGAAAACCTTGCCCAAAAGTCACACCGTCAGAAGAAAGAAGGCAATGGCCAACCCTTTTTCAGTGGAAGACAACTCCCAGTAACCTCCAGCCAAGACGGGCACACGCTCTCCTTGGCACACCCGTCTCCAACCTCTCTCGGCAGCTCTCACAAAATCCTACAGAACTGGCCAACCTCGAATTATTCAGGACAGTCATTTGGGCGGGCGAGGCCAAGGAGGCAAGGCCCAGGCAAGCTGCATTCATATTAATAATAGAAGTACTTAGTATTTACATTGCTCAAAGCACTCCCCATATATTATTATCTCTGTAATCCTCACAATAAGCCGGTAGATAATGCTGACCTATCATCCTCATATTGCAGTGAGGATGTGGCGGGGAAGTTGGGGGGGGGGGTTTAGTAAGGCTAAGAGGCAGGAGGTCTCCTTAAGTTCACGGCCAAGCTCAAAATATAGATAGATTTAAAACAAACAAACAAACAAACAAAACACTGAGGACTCTCAGCTCGTAACGGTTATGCTCCACTAATGCTGCATAGCTTAGCTTAGGTGTGTGCTGCACCATTACGTTTATGAGCAGATTTATCGGGCATGCTTTATGCTTCCTAATAATATGTGAGCGGGATTAAGGAGTATGCAGTTCAAGAGTTTTAAAAAATCTGTGCGTTCTTTCTCTGCTTTTGAAAATACCTAATTCTGCAAGCTTGCTGCTAGGACATGTCTCATTCAAAGATGCTCAGGAGCAGGCATGTGTTCTTTCCCTGTCCTGCTCACAAAAAAGGCATAACCCTAGCATAGAATTCAAAGATATAGCCGTGTTAACCTGGAATATCAGCAAGCAAGGGGATTTTGTAGCATCTTCAAGACTAACTGAGAGAAAGAAGTTGTAGCCTAAGCTTTCGTAGACTTGGTCTTGGTAGACTTGGTTTTATATTATGTATTATTTTACTGTTGTAACCCGCCCCGATTGTTCGCAGAGGGGCGGGATATAAATAAATAAATTATTATTATTATTATTATTATTATTACTTCCTCCATGCATCTCTCAGGAATTTGTCGGGGGGGATTAGGAATTTTTTTATTGAAATAAAACCATTCTACAGAATAATACGCCCAACCACAAAAGGCCATAACAATAATGCAAATTTTTTAAAAAATTTCTTTTCTTACTAATACATCTCTCAGGGGTCATCTAGACAATGAAAATACTCCTCATAGAACTAGACTAGAATACTTTTTGTCCCAACACGCTGCAAATGAGATTTGTGGTATTTGGAAGGAAGGGGGCCAAAAATACCATCAACTGCAGGGGCAAAGCCTTTGCGAATTTCCCTGAGGTTTTTTTTTTTTTTAATAATGCGCAGGCTTGCACATTATCGCACATCTGGACATCCAATTCAGGATGTTGCACATTATAAGCAAGGGTGGAAGTTGGGGCTTGCTGGTTAAGAAGTAGCCAGAAGTGCCATTTTCACATTTCGTATTATCAAGCATGTGCTTTTTTGCAGCGTTGAAGTGACCAAACAGCTTTTTATAAGCTGACGGTCACACTTGTGCACCTTTGATTTACAAGTTAAAAAAACAAACACTGTGCAATGGCAACAACACATGTGGAGAATAATAAACGTGCTGTACTCTCAGCCACCATCTTGATTCGCAGGCATGGCTGCATGTGCCCTTCAAACGCAGATAGCTTTGCACGCAATAGGTTTTGCCAAAAGACCGTGGAGACAAATGAATGCTGCTGCGAATTTGAGATCATGTGCACCAATCCGCATTATATCTTCTCATCGAGACAAGCCCTCAGCGAGCAACTCAGGAGTTACGCTTGAGGGTGTGTGTGTGTGGGTGTGTTGGTGTCTGGCTTCAGCCTACCCTCAGCAGCAAAGCACATGCCATGTTCAAACACAACAGTGAGCCAGAGTATATGGAGTCATTGCTGTTCTTATGTGCCTTCAAATTGACGCCAACTTCTGGCGAGATCCTGTCTGAATCTGGACAGTGAGGAAAGCTGACAGGAAGAGAATCAGATTTTTTTAAATACGGTGCTGGAGGAGAGTTTATGGATACCACAAACTGCTAAAAAGTCAAACGAATGGGCCTAGAGGAAATCAGGCCTGAACCCTCACTAGATACCAAAGTGACTAAGCTGAGACTATCATACTTCAGACGTATCATGAGGTGACATGACTCATTTGAAAACACAGTAATGCTTGGTCAAGTGGGAGGCAGTAAGAAAAGAAGAAGAGCGCATGACAGGTGGAGAGAATCAAGGAAGCCACGGTCATCCTGAATCTGGAAAACCTGAGCAAAGATGTTGATAACAGGGGGACTTGGAGGTCTCTCATCCGTAGGGTTGCCATAAGCCAAAGTTGACTTGACAGCAGTTAACCACCACCAATCATAGGTTTGTGGGTCCCAGACTTTGGTCCTCCAGGTGTTTTCCACTTCAACTCCCAGAATTCCTTACTGTTTCTAGGAGCTGGAAGTCCAAAACATCTGAGGACCAAAGTTTGGGAAGCACTATCCCTAGGATCTTCTTAGCAAGATTTCGTCAGAGGAGGTTTCTCATAGCCTCCCTTGGAGGTTGAGAGAGTGGGCTTGCCCATGGTCTTCCAGGGCTGAGAAGGGGTTTGAACCCATGTGCCCCAGAGTCCACAGTTCACCACCCCTTCAATACTTGTTATCGCAAATTAAACCCCCCCCACACACACACAACTCCAGTCTTTGCACAGAATTTCAGCCGCATCCTCTGAATCTTGGCCTGCAGCAGAGCTGGCCTCGTGGGGAACCGAGTTTTACATCTTGTACGACAACTTTCCAAGCGTGTTCAGGTACATAGCAGCATTAGCCCAGACAAGCAAAAACACACCTCCAGTTCTCTGACCATTGGGGACAAGGGGGAAGCAACAAGGAAAAGTTTGCATTCATCCCACAGGCAAGATGTCGGAGAGGTGAGGGCGTAAAGAAAGCGAGATGTTAAGGTACAGGAACATTGGAGCTAATCAGCTCTTCACACTTCACAGCCCAGCAGAGGCAGGGAGGGAAGTCTTTCCAGGCATGCATGCTGCTATTAAAACCCCAATTGTTTTTTTTCTTAAGAGGTGAGTTCAACACAACCCAGCAGTCATAGTTTCACAAGTCTCTATGCTGGACAGATATGTTATATTGCTTATTCTGTAACAAGCTTGCTCTCTCTTTCTGTGTGTGTGGTTTGGATTTTAAGCTCCATTTTTCCAGGATAATTTGGGGCAGGGTAAAAGCTCCTGTTGACAAAAGCCGCCTACACAGCAGATTTGCCCCAGTCGAGTCTGTCAGACATTATCAAAGACCAAAGACTTTAGAACAATGGGTTGCATTATAGAGCTTTGTTACAAAGCTGCCAGTGAGGGACATTTCCCAGCCACCAAGTCAGGGGGAGGGAATAGAAAGCAGTGAAGTTTAGCAGGAAAAAACCCTGGGGTTAGTTAACACAACTCCTAGAGGTATAGCCATGGGGAGGGGGGAACAAAATGAAGTCACTGCCCCAAAATAAGAATTCTAATCACCAAAGAATATTTTCCTTCAGTCCCCAAATTTCATAACCTCCCAACATTCTGCAAAGGAAAACGTGGACATGTGTGGCCAAGGGACATCACAGTGTGGACAAGATGGCAAAAGTTATGAATGGGGAAGAACAGATAAGCTAGGAGAGGGTGCAGCAGTTTGCTTTTGTCTGAGTATACAGGGAAGGGCTAGACTTTGATCCCTCCATTCATCTCCCTCCCCTGCTGAGATAACTATTTTTTGCATTTCTAACTCAGTTTGCAGCAACTGAATTAAGATAAGCATGAAAGGGAAAAATAGTAGTTGTAGTAGGAGAGTCCTAGTTCAATACCCAACCACTACACCACGCTGTCTCTCAGCCTTAGAGAAAGGTGCTTGGGAATCTCCTCTTGCCAAGAGATCCCTAGGAGAAGGTTGTCATAAGTCAAAATTGATGTAAAGGACTCAGGAGACTAGGGTTCGAATCCCTGCTCAGCCCTGGAAACCCACTGGGTGACCTTGGGCAAGTCCCACTCTCTCAGCCTCAGAGGAAGGCAAGGGCAACCCCCCCGTGAAGAAATCTAGCCAAGGAAACCCCATGATCGGGTCACCAGAAGTCAAGAGTTGACTTGAAGGCACGGAACAACAACCAGGCATACGCTATGGGGAACGTTTCTAAAATCCCTGCAAGCCGATTTTCAATCTTTTTTGGTAAGTATTTGGTATTCTATATGCTTATGTAGTTTAATACTTCCTAATCTTACCTTATCTTTCGTATCTTATCTCCTATCAAATTAACATACAATTTGATAGGAGGCATACCATGCATGTCTACACAGCTTATGCTTTGCTTGTAATTATGATTACATAGTATTATTCCTCCTTCGTTTTCTTTTAATAGCCCCAAGGGAGGCTGTACAAAGATTTTCTGGCCAAAACACACTGGGCTAATTTGGGAAGTAAAACCATCTTTGTTCACATCCTCCTCGCTCTTTCTACATTGGTTGTTTCTCCTTCCTTCTGCTTTTGAAGGCAGAGTTTCCTCTGTGCCACTGGGTTCAGGCGAGGTCCCCTCAAGGATGATGATGATGCCCTTCAACCACCTTCCCTCAGCATTTCTTGCTGTTCAACAGAGTCTAGAGGCCTGATCCAAAACACACTCCTTCCTTCCCACTTTTCTTTATAGACAGCATGGTGCCTCTGTCCATCTTCCCTAAATTTACCAGATCTCAGAGCCTGGCCTGGAGTCTCCAGTTTTTGTGGGTCATCTCCAGGTGGGAGACAAGAGTGCAAATTCTCCACTTGGGGGTGAGGCTGGGCTCAGCTCTAGGCAAGAGGAAAGGTGTGGGTGCAAATATCCAGCTCACCTACTAGAGCAATGGTTTCCCAAATGTTGGTCCACCTGATGTTTTGGACTTCAGCTCTCAGAATTCCCAACTGTTCGCCAAACTGGCTGAGGCTTCTGGGAGTTGAAGTCCAAAATGCCTGGAGGACCAAAGTCTGGGAACCACTGTACTAGAGCAGTGGTTCTTAGCCTGTGGTCTGGGGACTCCCAGGGGTCCATGATGTCCTCACAGGGGGTCCACAAAGGCTTGAAGGCTGCTTGGCTCATCTCCTCTCTGCAATGGAGGAGCCATGTGCAATGGAGGAACCAAGGCAAAGGCTGGCTGGCTTAGCCTGCACATTGCCATTCGATCTGAAAAGTCTTCCTTCCCCCTCCCACTATATAAATCCCATTATATACAATGGTGAGATAAAATAGTGTCCCTTATATAAAATGGAAAACAACTTAAAGGTTTGCTTTCTGAATTTTTTTTTTAAAAAAATCAAGTCATGGTTGGTTGAATCCATGGATGCAGAACCCATGGATATGGAGGGCTGACTGTACGTCAGCACCACCAGATGTGATGCTCATGGAGATGCGGAGCTATGACAGCAAAGGGGGAACGGGGTGGGAAAAGACAAAAGTTACTTCATTAATCAGTTACACCATTCTTATAAGCTCCACGAGGAAGAGACTGCCCAGTCTGGTTCAATTTTGAGTTTGGGATTGAGTAAGGAAAGGGAAGCAAGGCAGACATGTTGAATACCTCATAAAAACCACAGAATGGGATGTGGGATCCCTCAAGGCCACACCCCAGTCCTGGAAGTTCTTTTTTTCCCCTGCAACATATGCAGAGAGGATGAGAGGAAAAGAGAGATACCGGAAAACATTTCCATCAGCACCAGATGGATTGAATGCAAGGTCTGAAAACACCTGTGCCAGAGAACAGATAAGCTCAGAGGTTAATTTGCCAAAGTTGCAAAGTCTTTGCAAACTCTTTGTAACCACTCAGACTTTTCAAAAACACACACCTCTATTGTTCCTCTCTTCTCTTGCCCCAAAACAGCTGCTTTCCTGTTTGTCTTGGATAATGTGTTTCAAAGCAAAGAAAGAGACACAGAATGATGTTCAAAAGAGGAAAACAGTTTTTTTAGAGACAGCAAGTACAGACCATCTGGAACAGAGACGGCCTCTTACATTTTACGACAGCTAAAAACCCTATGAAATTCATGGGGTTGCCATAAGTCAACAGGCAACTCGAAGGTACATTTACATATATACATTTACAGTTGTCCCTTCATATTCGCTGGGGTTTTGTTCCAGGACCCCCATCCCCATGGATACCAAAATCTGTGAATATTCAAGTCCCATTATACGCAATGGGGTGGCAAAATGGTGTCCCTTACATAAGATGGCAAAATCAAGGTTTGCTTTTTGGATTATTATTTTTTAAAGAATATTTTCAACCCATGAATACTTAAATCTGTGGATACCAAATCCGTGGATACAGAGGGACAACTGTAATATGAATGTGGACTGTATATAAACTGTAAGGATTGCATTTCAGAATACGAGTTTGAATGAAAAGTCCTTCTTGTTTGTTAAAATAGACATATTCAGAAGATGCAAGTGTAAATTATGTTGGATTTTGTTTTATACTATTAAAATATAAAGTAAAAAGAAAAAAGAAAGAAACCGTCCAAAGGCCAGGTTGGGGCAGAAACCTGGGCGCTCCCAGCTGCACATCTGGGACAGATGCCGGAACAGATGCCCAGCAATTTGCTGCCAGATCGCTGACCATCTGCCTGGCCTGTGGTCTCCTGCAGGGCTGGTGGTCTGTCTAAAGCACTCGCTCTGAGACTCTGCGCTTAGAATGGACTCTTAAATTTGCTCCAAAAGGTTTAAACTTACTGTTTACGGATTTGGCATCCACAGATTTAAGTATTCGCGGCTTGAAAATATTATTGAGCAAACCTTGATTTTGCCATCTTATATAAGGAACACCATTTTGCTATGCCATTGCATACACTGGGACTTGAGTATTCACGGATTTTGGTATCCACGGGTGTGTGTGTGTGTGTGTGTGTCCTGGAATCAAACCCCAGCAAATATGAAAGGACAACTGTACTTCTTTACTGAATCTTCATTTCAATTGACTTCCATTCTGTTAATCCAAGCTTATAGGATGTTTTCCTCACCTAACTTTGCATCAACCTTCATTTAATCTGTCTACTCCAATATAGCCAACAAAAATTCAATATCTAATAACATTGTGCAGTTTTCTTTTTGTGAATCATCATTATTAAGTATCATTATTGGCGTTTACCTCCGCTTGTAACCCATCTGGGCCAAAGATGTCTCACCTAACTTTTAAGTATATATGATTTACATGTTTTATAGCATTCAATACAAGACCCATTCCCCCGCCCAAAATCGAATACTGGTTGCCACTTTTTATCAACCTTGACTGTAGATTCATATCGTGGTTCAAATGTTAGCTTGTCCATGCTAGCCATATCTACCCATTTCAAGATCCAGTTGTCTATTGTGGGATCCTTTTTTGGACAGTTTCAGTTTTAAAGGAAGAAAAATGTAGAGCTCGGAAATGTCTCTTGTGCTCTCTCTCTCTCTCTCTCTCTCTCTCTCTCTCTCTCTGGCTTTTCTTTGCAAACAAAGATTCAGGAAGGACACATCCCGCACTTTCTGCAAGCGCGCTGATGACTAAAAAGGCCAATCCGAGATAAACAAGTCCGGTTGCAGAAAGCACAGCAGAAGGTCTCCTTGGGTGATGTTTCCGGGTTGTGATTCTTTCTGCGTTGTCGTTTCTCTTCAATACTTGTTCGGCGTGAGTTCTCAAATAAGGCGGCAGCATTGTGGATTGTGTGTCTCCATGCCTCCCAATGTGAGTCCAGGGCAGACCATTGTTGGTGATCAATTTGGCCGAGCCTGAGATGTTGCTTCAGAGAGTTGTGCACAGGTAGGACAAAGAGAAAAGCTGAATCGCTAGGAGAGAGTAAGGCAGAGTGGGTGCACAAGGGTGGAAGGAGAGAAGCAAGCGGTACCCAATCACCTTGTCAGAGATGCTTCCAATAGGCCCTTCCACACCACACAATTACTATGCTCCCACTTCAACAGCTTCCTGTGCAACCCTGGGACTTGTAGTCTAGACAGACATGAGGAAGAGAGACAGCCTAGTGCCATGGTTTGAGAGTTGGACTAGAACTCCAGGGGGAGACCAGGGTCCAGATCCTCACACAGCCATGTCTTTAGCCACGTAGTCTCCTTGCAACATATATAGACATAAGGGATAATGAAATGGAGTTGACAGAAAGGGATGCATACAGTATAATTAGATTAAGAGCAGGCATTGGGTGAGCCTTTGGGGGGGGTTCCTTGGGTTTTTTTCTGCGCTGTGAGGTCATGTTCTGGAAGAGTTTACTTCTGACGTTTCGCCTGCATCCATGGTTGGCATCTTCAGAGAATGATTGGGTAGGAGTTTGTGGGGTTTATATACTGTGAACCCATGTTGGAGAGGATATGTACCTTTGAGTATTTGGATGGCTAGTTTCTGGATGGAGATATGCAAGGAGGTTACATATCCTCCCCAACAGGGACTCACAATATATAACACCCCCCCACACACACTCCTACCCCACCATTTTCTGAAGATGCCAGTCACAGATGCAGGCAAAATGTCAGGAATAAACTCTTCCAGAACACGGCCTCACAGCCCGGAAAAAAACCATGGAAAACCTATGGGTGCTGGTGGTGAAAGCCTTCGACTTCACCTTTTGGAGGTGCCTAAGGTCTTGGCACTGCCCTCCCCATTATTGTTGTTGTTGTTGCAAAAATTGACATGTGTGCAAGGTATAAAACACACATAATTGTGTTACATTCAGATCATCCAAGCCATCGTCTTTCCCATCACCCTGTATGGATGAGAGAACTGGACAGTGAAGAAAGCTGATAGGAAGAGAATCAACTCATTTCAGATACGGGGTGGAGAAGAGTGTGGTGGATCCCATGGACAAAGAAATGGGTCTTAGAACAGATCAAGCCTGAACCGTCAATTAGAAGCCAAGATAATCAAATTGAGGCTGTCAAACGTTGGACACATCATGAGAAAACATGGCTCATTAGAACAACCCATAATGCTAGGAAAAGTGGAGGGCTGCAGAAAGAGAGGAAGGCCACATATAAATAAGATGGATAGACTCATTCAGGGAAGCCACAATGGCTGTCCTGAGCCTGCAGGACCTGAGCAGAGATGTTGAGGACAGGGGATCTTGGAGGTCTCTCATTCACAGGGTCACCATGAGCTGAAGTCAACTCAAAGGGCACTTAACAGCAACACCAATTGTGTTGGGGTTTTATCATTTGTGAGTGAGGTTGGCTATGGCCAACTTTTTAAACGGAGAGGCCGCAATTAAAACATATATGTGCCCCACACACACAAAGACTCAAAAATAGGATATTGGACTGACAAGCTTTAGCTTAGTTACCACTCTGGCCGCTCTCTCTGTCTCATCCACCGTCCACACCCTCCTGCCCAGCCAAGCAAGTTAAACAGAAGGGAAGGAAGCCTGAAAGAGAAAAGAAGGACAAGGAAGAGAGGAAAAAACCCAGCGGCCAAGAGGTCACACGCATTGCTGACAGCTGCCTGACAATAGGCTGCCAGTTCCCAGAATCACCAGAGAAAAACATGGCTTTGTTCAACCAAAATCTTGCTTCCATTTTGGAACACCTGGATTTCAGTTTTTCCACATCATCCTCCATCCCCATAAAGCTTCCAACGGTCCAGATTTGTCAGGGCTTTGGCAAGATTTCTTCAGAAGGAGGCTGCCATTGCTTTCCTCTGAGGCTGAGAGAGTGGGACTTGCCCATGGCCACCCAGTGGGTTTAGGCTATGCAGGATTCGAACTCTGGCCTCCTGGAATCCTACCCCAGTTCTCAAACCACTAGACCAGATTGGTTCCTGCCTTCAAGTCAATTCCAACTTCTGGCAACCGTCTCCTACGATTTTCGTGGCACAATTTCTTCAGAGGAAGTTTGCCAATGTTGCCTTCCTCTGAGGCTGAGAGAGTGTTCAACTTACCCAAGGTCACCCAGTAGGTTTCCAGGGCTGAGAAGGGTTTTGAACCTAGAGTGCTCATTCAACACTCAAACCACTACACCATGCTAGGTCTAAAATTAGGGGGGCTTTTGGTCAAGATTTATTCTGCCCAGGTTTGCCATTGCTTTCTTCTTTAGGTTGAGAGAATGTGACCTGCCCAAGGTCCCCCAGTGGGTTTCCACAGCTGAGCAGGGATTCGAACCCTAGTCTCCCAGAGTCCAAGTCCAACGCTCAAATCACTGCACTTGACTCAAATTACTGCACCACGCTGGCTTTCACATCCTGGGGTTTTTGTTATACGCAGAACACACATGTACACGTAGAAATGTACACACTGCTCTGAACAACAACTTGACTTTTTGCAACAGGAGTGCTGAATTCACACTCAAGGTGAATCTATCAGGCTTGCTGGGAAAAGGAAAAATAATACAGGATGGGCCCTATAAAACAGGGCTGACTCTAAACTAACTGAGAACTACTTCTAACAGCACCTTTTTGGGTTGTCTTTGCTATTTATTTTTTAAAAAAGCTTCTGAGTGGTTTTAAAATTGCCCTTATAGATACAACCACACTGCCAGTCGGATTGGTTACATTCAACCCCAGCTTTTTCTTTACTCAAATCCACTCTTGCAACACCACGACGCCATTTTGAAGTCCGACTACCGCTGTGCCTATATCGTGGGACAGATAAGGAACAGCCAAAATCATAGATTATCTGGATGGAGGGGACTCCCCAAGGGCCATCTAGTCCAATCCCTTTCTGCCATGCAGGAATATGCAACTAAAGCACACCTGAGAGACATGCATCCAGCCTCTGCTTAAAGACCTGCAAAGATGGAGAATCTACCACCCTCTGAAATCAATCGATTCCACTGTCAAACATCTCTTACAGTCAAAACGTTCTTTCTAATGTTCAGGTGGAATCTCTTTTCTTATCATTTGAATCCATTGATTTGTGTCCTAGTCTCTGGAGTAGCAGAAAACAAGCTGGCTTCATCTTTTCCATGACCTGCCTTCAGATACTTAAAAATGGCTCCCATGTCGCCTCTCCGTCTTCAACAGTTCTGAGCAATGCCTGAAAAAAGTGAAGATGTTCCTGTGCTATTGTCTCCTCTCTAAAATCATTTGTTTTGACCCAAGAAATCCTCAAATGGATCCAATATCTCACCCAGCACCCACCCACCCACCCACTTGCCTTTGCGCTGCCGGTTTAGAAGTCATTTAATCAAATGCCGGACGGCAGATGATATGGACCACGTCTTCTCTACCGATGGGGCAGATCTTATGTGTCCTTACTCTAAGGATCATTTTAAAAATAGACCATAATTATGTTCCTCTGCATTCCAGTATAAAGCAAGAAAAAGGAAAGCTCCAGGCAGGTTTTGCCAGACAATTCCTCTCTGAAAGAAAGATTTCGCAAAGGAAACCGACAAGCCACAGTTTGGCTTTTTATAAAAATAGTCACAGAGGAACAAAACCCTTTTCCCGCTCCTGGCTGGCAGCTCCCACATTTTGAAGGGTTGCGTGTTTTTCCCTCCCTTGCATTCTTCTCGGTTAAGGGTTTTGTTCCAAGTTGCCCACCCTACCCTAGGACAATTATCCCAGGGAGCCAAGCGTGCAGGCAGCTGCCCCTAATGGGAAGCGACATTCCCGGCCGTCGCCCCGCTCTGCAGTCAGGGCAATTCGGAGAGCGTGAATGAAGATCCCCTTAATTTAATAAGAACACAGGCTGAGCATGAGGCAGGAGCATTAAAAATTCAGGCTTTTTTTTTAAAGAAAAACATGGGAGGGGGATTTATTTATTAAGCATGGGGGCTTAAGAAGAGGGGTGATGCGGAAACAAGTCACGCTCCAAAATGTGGACTTGCCGAAGATTACACTATTTACAAGCACCTATAAAAGGGAGAAGATTGTATTTTAAGTCACAGGGGCTTTAAGGTAGATCAGAGAGAAGGGTGGGGTGTGAGTGTGTGTCAAAATCCTGTGGGAGTCCAGAATATGGTGCAGACTGCAGGATTCCACTCAAAGGGAATTTGTAAGTTTCTCACACTCAGGATTGTGAAGATACTTCTGTGATCTCTCTCTCATACGTTCATGATCTCTCAAGATATCACACCAAGCTTCAGCCACTCATGGAATAAGCCAAACCAGAAAACAGTTATGAAGAATCCATATTGCAGAGGCATTAATGGAAGTGACCATGGACAAATCACATTCTTTCAACTTCAGATGAAGGCATAGTAGCAAATCCCCTCTAAGATAGGGTTGCTGGAAGTCAGAGTTGATTCGAAAGTGCATAATGGTAGCATGAACCAGGGCTGCATGATTTAAGTAGCAATAGTGGTCCTATGTTCTGCATTGGTCAAGCCTCATCTGCGTTCAGTTGTGGGCGCCTCATTTTAAGAAGGATAGAGTCAAGTCAGAGCAAGGTTCAGAGAAAGACAACAAGGATGGCAAGTGGCATGGAGAACAAAACATGTGAGGTTGAAGGAGCTGGGCATGTTCCGTTTGGTGAAAAGAAGAGTAAGGAGTGGCATGTCTCTGGCTTTTCTTTGCAAACCAAGATTCAGGAAGGACTCATCCCGCGCTTTCTGCAAGTGCGCTGGTGACTGAAAAGGCCAATCCGAGATAGACAAGTCCGGTTGCAGAAACCACAGCAGAAGGTCTCCTTGGGTGATATTTCTGGGTTGTGATTCTTTCTGCGTTGCCGTTTCTCTTCAAGACTTGTTTGGCGTGAGTTCTCAAATAAGGCTGCAGCATTGAGGATAGTGCGTCTCCATGCTTCCCGATGTGAGGCCAGGGCGGACCATTGTTGGTGACTAAGGGGTGGCATGACTGCCCTCTTTAAATACAGGTCGACCGCCATACCCATAGACTTGGCATCCTTGGTTTCACTTATCCATGTCCAAAAATATATGTTCTCTCTAGGCATGTCTAGATCCTCCAATGTAATTCTATGGTCAACTTCCAGCACTCATCTCATTGGAAATAATAGGGTTCCCTATTATCCACAGTTTCATGTTTTCACAGGGGTCTTAAAGCATATCCCCCATGGATATGGAGGTCAGCCTGTACCTCAAGACGAGGCAGGTCTGTTCTCTGCTGCTCCAGAAGGTACGACTCAGGCTAATGGTTTGAAGTTAGGAGGGCAGATTTCGATTGAACATGAGAAGGAACGACTTGACAGTGAGAGAAGTCTGACCATAGAGACATGATGGGGTCTTTTTCTCTGGACATCATCAAGAAGAGGCTGGACATCTACTTGCTTCAGCTGGAGATCCTGCACTGAACAGGGGATTTGGACCCGATGGCCAATGATGACCCTTCCCACAATACTATGATCCCATGATCCTAAATTTATTCAAGCTACAGAATTCTGGCTTCCTTGTCAAACAGTTTCTTTAAAAGAAAAAAAACCTATAGAACCAACTACTACTCCAATAGATTTGTAATCTGACCGACCTACTTGTTACTACAGTACATTGGAGTTGCGCAAATTCTCTCAGTTCCGTCCCTAAAACACCCTCATAAAACTGTCTCGCAATGATGAGGAGAATGGTTAGGTTCCACCCTGCAGATTGCTGGTTTGGCAAAGAGGGCAGGATTAAACCAGAGATGCTGACTTCAACTTTGTATTTCAAACTCTCATCCATCCCGCACACACTCGAATCCAGATTAATTGCCCATGATAGGGTGTACGGAGGACCAAATGGGGTGAAGGAGAAAAACAGGGAGCATTGTGATGTGTTACCATCTTTTGCACCAACCTTGAGTAAGGCAGCCCTGCACAGACTGTGGTAGCAGAATTGCAAAGGCCACAAGGTCAAGAAGTCTGGTGAAATCTCAGAAAGCCAAGGAGGGGCTGACTGTAAACCCCAGGAGTGGAGGACCTGTTGCCCTCCAGATGTTGTTGGGGACCAGCTCTCATGAGCCCTGTTGGCTTACATACGAAAGATGAGTGTTTGGTGGGGGGTTCCAACAAATTTGAAAGGGGGGACATCATTCTCTAGTGACCAGTAAGGGTGGTGGAAAAGCTGACAATGCTTGGTGAAGTGGAAGGCAGTAGGAGAAAGAGGAAGACTGCATTGCAGGTGGATGGATTCAGTCAAGGAAGCCACGGCGCTGAGTTTGGAAGACCTGAACAGGGTCTCCGTTAAGAACGGGGTCGCATTCAGAGCTCATAAACCAGAGGGGACTCAACAGTCAGTAACAACATAACTATGTTGTCTGGGGGATTCTGGTATGTGTAGTCCCAATTTTTTCCCCAAGCTCTGAGAAATGCAGTGCATTTTGGGCATCTTAGTGATTTGTAGCAAGGCTGGACACTTCCATCAAGCAGGGAGGCATCCAGGGATGCAAATGAACAGACACAGAGGCATCAAGGCAGCCGCTCACCTCTGCCTGCATTCTCTCCCTCCCTCCCCTCCTGAGATGACCAGAGGAGACAGGAGCCCGGCTGCAAAGTGAACAAGCCGCGTCCAGCTGGGTTCTGCAGCACTTCTTTGGCAAGCCGGCTCTCTGCTGCGCCCACCGGCCCTCTGCTCAGAGCCGCCGTGTGCCAGCTGCCACAGGAGTGCCACGGAGGGTGGCGAAATGAGGGCAACAGCCTGACGGAGCCACGCAAGTGTTGGGTGAGCAGACAGAAATCTGCATGCTTGGTACCCCGGGGCAGGATTGGAGATGCACGGCTTGGAAAACCAGAGAGGCAAGTCCTTCTTGCTCAGCTGAAAAGCACCGGGGACTGAACCAGGCTAGGAACCAGAGTCCTGTTTTGGCACAAGTGTGTGTGTGTGTGGGGGGGGATATCACAATGCCCAGACACTTTTAGAGTCAAACATTGTGGATTCCTGCATGGCAGGGGCCTGGACTGGATGGCTCTCATGGTCTCTTCCAACTCTATGATTCTATGACTAGACTGGCAGAGGTAAAAGCCAGTGCAAAGTTGTCAAGCCCAACTACAGAGGATTCTTTTGCTACTCATTCCACTATCCGCTGTTTCTCAAAGTTCCTGCAACAGTTGACTTCTTTCTAGCACTGGGGTGGGGATCATGCAGCCCTCCAGAGGACTGAAACTCCCAGCAGCCCCAGCAAACATAGCCAAGGGTGAGGAATGCTGCAAGCTACAGGCTGATGGTGGTTGTTACATGCCTTTCAGTTGACTCTTACCTCTGGAGATCCTCTTCCAGAGTTTTCTTAGCAAGGGGGAGGTCTGCCAGTATGGTTTTCCTCTGAGTCAGAGTGGGACTTGCCCAAGGTCATCAAGGGGGTTTCCGTGGCTGAGCGGAGAGCCCGTATCCAACACTTAAACTACGATACCACTCTGGCTCCCATTTTCAAGTTGACTCCAGCCTATGGTAACCCCATCCTAGGCTTTTCTGCATCATATTTATTCAGGTGGAGGGGATTTTGCCTTTGGAGGATTAGTGTCCTACCCCAACACTCAAACCACTACATCACCCTAGCCAAGAAAATACACTTGGCTCTGCCTTGCAGCCAGACCCCTATAGGGCGTCTTTCCAAAGGGAGCTCCCCATGCAAACAATAATGACGGTTTGCTATTTTCTCAGGATAGATATGCACATTGTTTTGTAAACCTGCCTTTCTATTTTTCTAATCATAGCAACATAAAGTTAAATAATATGGTTGCAAGAGTTCACCAGTACAACAAAGTATCTAGTTCACCTTTCTGTTAAGATCTGGAGACAGTGGTTTCTCCAATTACAAACACCCTTGCTATTTACTCCCCAGTTTTAATGAAAGGGTGTGTATTTTAAGAGAGAGAGAGAGAGAGAGAGAGAGAGAGAGAGAGAGAGAGAGAGAGAGAGAGACTATTTTTAGCCAAAAAGAAAGAAATCATCACTGGATAACAGGTGAAACCCTTCAAGCCATTAAGGACAGGTGACAAGCAAAAGTACAACATGACCCCCATATCCATACGGGAGACATTTTCCTGGAAATGCAAAATCTCAGATAATAGCAAATCCTATTGAAATGACTAGTGGCCCAAGTACAGTAGAACCCCTGGATCTGCTGGGGATTGGTTCTGGGGGGCCCTGTGGATACCGAAAACCATGGATAATAGCAAACACCATTGAAAATAATGGGACTTCCGGTTTAAAATACCACAGAGTTGCCTTGGAAGACTTAGAAAATGGCAAGAGAGGATACATTTTCTAGGAAGACTCTATGATAGGTATGCTATTTTGTGTCTGGTGGATAATTGAATCAGTGAATAATGAATCAGTGGATACAGGGGTCCTACTGTATACCACAGAGTTGCACTAGAGGACCCTGAGATTCCTAGAGAGAATGCCTTGCTAGGCATTTTCTAAGACTTCCAGTATGAGTCTATGGTCAATTTCCAGTGAAAGCATACCACAGAATTTTGCTGGAGGACCTAGAAAATGCCTAGAGACAACAT
This sequence comes from Gambelia wislizenii, assembly GCA_030847615.1. Lineage (NCBI taxonomy): Eukaryota > Metazoa > Chordata > Lepidosauria > Squamata > Crotaphytidae > Gambelia > Gambelia wislizenii. The sequence goes on from JAUMIR010000010.1 coordinate 38,452,137, forward strand.
ATTTTGGGGGGCACAGGTAAGTGAAATCATGGGTACAACTCTCGCAGATACAAGGATTGTACTGAAGGGGACGGAAACAGCATTGCAATTCTGAATGGAACCGTTCAGTGACTTGTGCACAGGGTCAAAGAGAAATATTATAATAATCAAAGCAAAGAAATAGAAGACAGACAAATAAAAAGGCAGAACAAGAGATCTCTTCCACAAGAACTGAGAAATAAAGGGAAAATTCAAACCAAGAGTAGGGATGCTATTTGCCCAAACAGGGACCACATTATATGATTAATGGAAGTAATATGCTGAGAACCTGCATAAAAGAAATGGAATAATGGCAAATTCCCCTTCAAGGAAGAACAATTTGAAGATGAACCCACAAGTCTTAGAAAGAAAAGTAGAAAAGGCTCTCAAAGCACCTGGGAGAAATAAAACACCAGGTAGAGATGGCATATCAATTAAGCTGTTTCAGGTTCCAGAGGCAGAATCCATTCCAATTTTAATTAAAATATGCCAGCAAATGTGGAAAACAAAACAATGGGCCATAGATTGGAAATGACCAATATACATTCCTATGCCCAAGAAAAGGGATATCAGGGACAGTAATTCACTGATCTTCCAAGCAAGCAAAGTGTCTTCAACAGAAATGGGTGCATAAATTAACTTACTCTCTTTCTTCCTTTTTGAAAAAAGAAATTCTCCATCACTGCCATGCTTTCCTGACTAGCAGCAGGGGCAGTGAAAGGAGCAGGGTGTGAAGCCAGATGTCAAGTGAATCATGACTCTGAGATGTCCACAAACAATGTTCTAATCTTAGAAGACACTGAGGGGGTGGAAAAGAGAGGCCTCGGAGAACTGCAGATCTTCTCTGGCAGGCCAGTCCCAGAAGGGCTGGAGACTAGCGTTGAAGGTGAAAAGGTTGTCCTAACTCGGCCCACGGGTCTGGTGGAAAGAGACAAGGAGGAGAGGCGGCACTCCGCAGGGACACTGGACAAGAGTGAGCATCACACAGCTTTTGGAGCTGAAAGTCACAACTGTTTTGGCGCAGGACTCTAATACGTCTTCACAGTGAGACAGGGCTGAGCCTCATGAGAATGCAAAAGCTCAAAGATGAAGGACCCAACACTTGCACCGTGCAAATGAACACCAGTCCATTGACCAAAAGCCAGGAACGGTCTTGTGGAGCAACTTCTCCAAAACTGCTCTTCTCAAAGTCTATTTTTTATCCAGCAGCCATTACCACTTTTGAAAAAGAACTGAATGCATCTCTTTCAAACTGCATACTTACAATGGTTTGACACCCCTTTAACTGTCCCGGCTCTGTTCCTTGTGATTTGTAGTTTCATGGTGTCCTTAGAATTCCCTACTAGAGAGCCCTAATGTTGTTGTACAAGGGAGTTCACTAGAGCTGTGGCTCTTAACCTTTTGTTTACCAGGGACCCCCTTGAAATATCTTTTGTTGCCGTGGACCTCCAAGACTTAACTCAAAATTTAAAACCCTAATAATAACAACAGCAATAATACCTGATGATAATAATAATAATACACCATCCATTAAACCTTCCCTCAGGGACTCATGGTGAGGGGAGGGAAGACCTTTCTCCTGTTCCTACAAGCTTCTGGCTGGAGTGGATTGAATGGTAATGTGCAAGCCAAGCCAGCCTTTGCCTTGGCTCCTGTCATGTAGCCACACTATTGCAGGGAGGAGGTGGGCCAAACAGCTATCAAGATTTCAGGGACCCCCTGTGAGGACACTGCAGCCCCTGGGGGGGTCCATGGATCACAGGTTAAGAACCACTGCACTAGAGCAATGCCTCTCCAACTTCGGTCTTCCAGAAATTTTGGACTTCAACTACCAGAAATCCAAGCTGGTGCAGCCAATGCTTTGCAATGCTGGAAGTTGAAATCAAAATCTCTGGTGGATGGGAATTTGAGAACCACTACACTAGAGAATTCTAAGTCCCTCATCAAGCTATAAATCCCCGGCTTCCCTAGGATGCTGCCATGGGTATAAATGTGCTAGAACTATGTTCTTTCTTATGTGAAAGGTTATGATTAAAACCAAGAATGATGCCAAATAAACCACCCCCCTTCCCAGCAGTTTCAGGTCATGCATGCTTTTCTCCACCCAACTAGATGGAGTCAATCTTTGCTCGCCCCCACCAAGAAAACTGAGAAAAGAAGCCCCTAACTTGTGAAGTGCTACTGAAACTAAGGACTTTTTCAGACAAGCCTTACTGCGCAAGAAGACTCCAGGAGAGGTTCGGAGCTGTTGCGCAGCAGGGGGTCCTTTTTGGACATCACCGTCTCTCTCGTGGCATCATCCGTGACAGTTCTGGGTCCCATCTACAGCAATTGCACCATTTTTTACTCACGGACAACTTCTGTGAGTAAAAAATGGTGTGGCTGCTATAGATGGGACCTGGAACTGTCATCACGGACGATGCTGTGAGAGGGACGGCGGAGTCTGAAAAGGACCCCCTGCTGCACAACACCAAACCTCTCCCGGAGTCTTCTTGTGCAGTAAGGCTTGTCTGAAAAAGTCCAAAATGTCCCTGTTTCTTCCCCCAAAAGGGAGAAACATCAGGTATATCTGAGCATAAAGATTCATCCCATGTTTCATTAAGCTCCCCTGTGCCATACATACATCATAACTTCCTTGGAGAATGGCAGGTTTCAGAGAAGTTACTTTTTTGGAGGACAACCCCCAGCCAAGTAACTTCCCAAAAATTCCAGCAAAGGTCTGTCTCCTCTCCCCTTGCTTTATTGACCATGCTGGCTGGGGGGAATTTGGAAGTTGTTCTATAGTAAGTTTTCTCAGAGTTCGCAGCATAGGGTCTGTCTCCCTTCCTCTCTGACTCAGTGGCCATGATGGCTACAGGATTCTGGGAGCTGTTCTCCAAAAAAGGGGGATATAAGTAGTTTTCGGTTGGGGGATACTGGGAGTCATGATCCAAAAGAGTCACTTCACCAAGCTTTGAGCCTAGGCCAGTCTCTCCTCCTCAGTTCCACCCCTTCATTTCCAAATAGGTTTCTCATCGCATCTCTAGACTCAAGCTCTCATCCCTTCCTGTTCTTGTGGTCTGTGGGTTAATAAATGTTTCTCCCCTTATCCCAGGAATGCTCTGGCTTTTGCAGCCAAACCCAAAAGTTACAGATTTTCACCCAAGGTCAGGGAGGGCAGGGACACAGCAGGCACCCTGGCAAGCTCAACTTCTCAGGCATGCAAAGTCATCCCATTGGGGATAGACCTATTTCAGCAGGGCTTTTGCTAGTGAAGCTGTGATAGGCATATGGGTGTTGATCAATATGGCTTAGCCATAGACCAAGCATCCCTTGAGGGGATGGATTTTTTCCTCCTTTAAAAAAAACACATATCTTAATATACATGCAAATTATCTGGGAGAATTAAGTAGGTCATTCTACCATCACTATGACTGTGGCAGGCGAAGAGGAAAAATGGGTGTGTGTGTGTGTGTGTGTATATATATATATATATATACACATATATATATATATATAAATAACATTTAAGAGATATGGGAGCATGGAAACCCCACAGCTGTGGGTGGAGGAGGGCAGGGAGAGGAGAAACCAGAGCCCGAAAAGTGCTGTTTGATGTTTGAAAGCGATTAAATGGAGCAAGTTGTCAAGAGGGAAAAGGTATTGGAGAAAGAGGATACGCAGAGAAGACTCTAACTTCCTCACTACCTGAAAACCTTTTTTCCAGGCTAGAGAGCAAGAAAGGGAAAATTGCAAAAGATTTAAAATCTTAAAGAACTGGGGGGGGGGGCGGAGAAAGAGGCAGGACAGGGGGACAGAATGAATCCCATGGAGCAATTAGAAAAACGCTGTTAATTTCTTGTAGGAGGTTCTCTGCAGATCGGAGGAAATACAGTCATCATATTCACTGGGGTTTGGTTCCAGGACCCCCATGGATACCAAAATCCATGAATATTCAAGTCCCGTGATATGCAATGGCATAGCAAAATGATGTCCCTTATATAAGATGGCAAAATCAAGGTTTGCTTTTTGGATTATTATTTTTTTAAGAATATTTTCATGCCATGAATACTTAAATCCGTGGATACCAAATCTGTGGATACAGAGGGACAATTGTAATGCTTCTTCAAAAAGGGAAAAGGTCTGAGAAGACATCAAACCTGAACTCGCCCTAGAAGCAAAGACAACTAAACTGGGGCTGTCATACTTTGGACATATCATGAGATAATGAAAGTCACTGGAAAAGAACAGAACGCTTGGTAAAGACGAAGGCGGGAGGAAAAGAAGGGTGGATTGATTCAATGAGGGAAGCCACACTGAATCAATGAAAGAACCCAAGTGTCGTCTGTGGCTCTCCAAAATAATTCATTTTTTAAAGGGGACAATCCTATGAAATGTGAACAGTGCTCTGTGAGATTACAGGCTTATCTAGATCTAAATTCTCTCCCCATAGTGGCTGACTAAATGTTCCCAGCTCATAAACTGAGCATGAATGCAAAATCACCTTCCCTTTGCTTTCCCCCCAGCACCTGATACTGGCTTTGGTGGTCATGCTTGCAAGCAAAGCCAGGAATCTGGGCCACACAGGGAGTAGCTCCGGTGTTTTGGATCTGACATCCCTTCATCTTCAAAATCATGCTTCCTTCCCTGCCAAGGTTTACTCCAGCTTGAAAGGGAGAAAACTATCAAGATTCTGCATTTGACAGTGACACATATTACTAAATTATGCAGAGCATCTGCATATACTATATTTGCTGTCTTTGCTAGGCTTCCTTGCCTTGTGTGTATGTCTGCTGAGGGAACTCTTGCAAATTCCACTAGCCTAGGCTTTGTGATCCATGTGTCGTTCTCTCCCTCTCTCTCACACACAGAGTGCCTCTGAGTATGTGAAGAGTACCTTCCCATCCTCTATTAGCAACTCTCCACCCCTCAGAAGAATACAGTCAGACCCCCCCCCCATATTTGCAGGGGTGTGCTTCTTAGACTTACAGTGGATACCAGAAACCATGGATAACAGCGAACTCTATTAAAATAAAGGACATCCGGTAAAACCATACCATAGAGTTGCATTGAAAGACCTAGAAGAGGCCTAGAGAGGATGCCTCTCTAGGCATTTTCTAACACAACTCTATGGTACCTGTCCCTATTTTGTGTCCCATGGATAACTGAAACGGCAGGTATTGGTTCTGCAGTTACGGGGCCCGGCTGTACTCTGAGAACGCAATCCAAACTATTTCTTTTGCAATTTAAAGAATGCTGGGTGCAGGATAGTATCACACAGGAGACTGAGGGGAGGGGAAAGCAAATGACCAAGCCTTGCCACCCATGCATTCAAGCCAAAGAGTGAACAAAGGCTAACTCTGGCCGCAGATGCAATTAATACTAGTGATATTAAATGTCCCAGATCCTGTTTTACCCTCTTCAGCTTTCTGCTGCTCTGTTTGGCCACACCATCTAGCCCTGATTCCCTAGCAAAAGGTGCTGATAGACTTTGAAACTGGAAATAATATTAACAGCAACAATATAAAATCATGATTGTTCTTGTTCTTGCTATTTTGAGCAACATTATTATGGCAGATCCCCTCTGAAGAAATCTTGCCAAGAAAACCCCATGGCTTAGGGCTGCCATGAGTCAGAAACGACTTGAAGGCACACATCAACAAATTATTATTGATGCTATTATAGTCAGCCCTCCATATCCACAGGTTCAGCATCCACGGATTCAACCAAGCACTGCTCAAAAATATTTCTTTAAAAATTCCAAAAAACAAACCTTTTGAGTTTTCACCATTTTATATAAGGGACACTATTTTACTACACCATTGAATATAATGTGACTTGAACATCCACACATTTTGGTATCCATGGCAGGGGGTGGTCCTGGAACTGAACCACAGCCGACACCAAGGGCCTCCTATACTTCTATTAGAGATATTTGGCAGTGCCTCAGCAATTGTTATTTGGTAGCTTGTACAGCAAAAGTGAAATATTTATACAACATAAAATCAACATGCTCCCAATATAAAACTTTCCCTCTATGGGAGAGAGAGTAAGAGAATAAGCCCCCAATATCAGGATACTTTGGCCTTTCCTAACCTGAAACAATCTGCAAAATCAGACTCCAACACCCATCATCCACCCAGGAAGGCCAGAGTGGACAGCATTTGTGGGCCTCAGATTTTACACCACAGAGGCTGGGCGATGTTTGCTGCTATGGATACCATCGGTGTCTTCTTGCCACCCCGGTCCATAGTTGACCACCAATACAAGACCTGGCCAAATCTTCCAGAGGAAGGAGCCTCAGCTCACTCTGCGTGGACCACGAGGGGTGTGTGTGAGTGTGTGTTTGTGTGTGTGTGTGTGTAGCCAGGAAGGAGCTTAGCTCATCCATGTCCAGAGAGATTACTCTCCTCCGAGTCCCACCGGGCCCAAGGCAACGCCGAGTCCACGGGGAGATTTCGACAAGCAGAGACAGCGCTTCACAGTTCATCTTCTCAGCTCGTGCTCAAGCCAGCAGCCGGCTCCTTCATCTTTTGCACCTCCTCTTCCTCTTCTGCCCCTTCCACTCAGCATTAAGAGAAGCCTCACAGAGAACCAGGGTGGGAGAGGTTGAAGAAGCTGCCGTTCCACCTTCCCCACACAAAAAGCCCTCTGGAAACAGGAAACCTCTGCTTGGTTTTTTAATAAAACAAGAGCTGGGGGCTGCAATACCCCTTCAACTTAATTTGGGGAGATGGGAGAGTGTGGCCCCCAGATTCCACAAGCACAGTCCCCTCCCTGAAATTTTAAAATATCTTGGGGCAATTTTCCAAAATGCATTGTGTGCAGAGACAGTGGTTTGCCTTCCTGCCTCGAACTCTCCCCAAAGCATCCCGGGGGGGGCTGGTTTCTAGCTAAAAGTGGTGGTGGAGGGATGGATTGGAAGGGCAGTAACATCCCTTCCAGTGTGGCAGGACATGCCAATGAAGCCTGGAGAGTTGCTGTTGCCGCCATCATCATGGTCACACACCCCCGTATCCACAGGGGATACGTGCCCAGACCTACCATTTATAAATGAAACCGTGCTGGATAATAGCAATCCCTATTAAAATAACGGACTTGCGGTACAAACATACCATAGACTTGTATTGGAAGACTCAGCAATTACTAGAGAGGACACCTCTCTAGGCATTTTCCACCATGACTCTATAGTGTGTGTCCCTATTTTTTCAGCTGTAGATAACTGAAACCACAGATATTGGTTCTGCAGATACAGGGGGAGACCTGTATTTGGACAGCTGCTGTTGCTTTGTGCTTACATTAAGTCTTATCCAACTTATGGCGACTCTAAGTCACACTCTCTCAGCCTCAGATGAAGGCAAAGGCAAACCCCTCTCTGAACAAATCTTGCCAAGAAAACCACCTGATGGGATTGCTTTTAAGTTGGAAATTACTTGAAGGCACACAACAACAACAAAAAGTGAACCTACCATGAGGTTTTCTTGGCAAGATTTCTCGGAAGGGGGTTTGCCTTTGCCTTCCTCTGAGGCTGAGAGAGTGTGATGTGCCCATGGTCACCCAGTGGGTTTCCATGACTGAGCGGGAATTTGAATCCTGGTCTCTGAAGCCACAGTCCCAATGCTCAAACCACTACACCACGCTGCTTCCTGCTGGACAATACAAGGGTGAAAAGTGCCTATCTCTTAGCTAAAGGGCTGAGACCGCTTGTCTGGGGCTGGATGTTCCAATGCAAATATTTCACTGCTTGCTTTCAACTCTGTTCTTTGTTTGGAGAGGGCTCCCTGGGTGCATAAATATTATTTGAGACAGCTGGGGTGGAGAAGTCTGTTTCTGAACTGCTCTTTCTCTATCCCTTCTGAATGTAAAAGGATAATTCCAGAGGCATCAAAAAGTTACTAGTTCAATGGCTGCTCAGTTCCAAACAAGACCCTTGTTAATGGTCAGCTGCAGCTGAGAAGGACCATAACTCCCCCCCCCCCAGTAAGGCAGGGGTGGGGGGATTTTGCAGCCCTGTGGATGTTTTTGGACTATAGCTCCCAGCAGCCCCTAGCCAGCATGGTGATGGCTGCTGGGAGTTGTAGTCCAAAAACACCTGGCGAGCAGCACGACTTCTACCTCTGCATCAAGGACTCCTTTCACAGGTTTTAAAAATAGGGAATGGGGATGTTATTTTTCTTGTACATGTTTCTTTTAGGAGGAAAGAAAATGTTACTTTTGGCAATGAGAAAAATAATTACTTGCATGATTATATACTATATTGAAACACTGTAACTTAATTAAAAAGCAAATATAAAAATAGGGAATGGGGATTTTTAAAAGAGAGTTCTTCTGGCTCTTTTAAGATTAACAGATTTGTTTTAGCATGAGTTTTCATGGATTGCAATCCACTTCCTCATATAGACACTGAAAGACTGCAGGATTCAGGTATGGCTGCTCAAAACTCTTCACCTTTTTTCTTCATGGGCTGCTTAATCCCTGCAAGCATTGGTTGCTGTGTAAAAAGCAGAGCTTGGAAGGGGGGGAAATGCTACTTTTTTGGACTACAACACCCAGAACTCCTATGCACGCATGCTGGCAGATTCTGAGAATTTTAGTCCAAGACATCCAAGCGCTCTGTAATAAGTGTGTGTCAGTTCCCTAAGTAATAACATTTCAATGTCATTAGTAACAGAAAAGTAACTTCCCTTGAGCTCTATGCTGTCCTTGTCCTGTGCAAAGCCAACCGCCCCTTTCTTGGGCAGAAAACACTGAATTTCTCAAGAAGTCTCTGTAACCATTACGTCTTTTAGGTGATGTCTAGGTCAAACTTCCCAATTGCAATCCAAGGGCTTGTCTAAATGGTGAAAATACTCCTCATAGAATTCAAGGAGAATACCATTTATCCAAATGGGATCCCGTGGTGATTTGCCGTGTTCGGAAGGATGGGGGCCAAAAACGCCACATACTGTGTGTGAAAAGCTTTTGTAGCTTTTCCCAAAGTTTTTAAAAATAATGCGAGGGAAATGTGTATTCCTGCTTGTTAGGATGACTGATTTGGATCAGAACACATTCCTGGATAAGAGCGTAAGTGGAAAGCTGATTATTTGGATTATTTGGAGATCCCAGCAACAAAGTGGCCAGAACTGCCATGTTGGATTTTTGCAGTAGCGATCGGGCACTTCTTGTGACGCTAAGGCAATGAAACAGTTTTTTTTAAAGCTTATTTAAGCAGGAAGGTTGCACTTCCGCACCCTAGATTTACTGTTAAAAAATATGTTGTTTGGTGGTAGCAACTTGTGGACAATAAAAACGTGAGTAATTCACTCACAACCACCACCTTGATTCGCAGGCATGCCTCCATGTGAACATCAAACAGAGATAGCTTCCCATACCAGCGATCTTGCCAAAAAAAAAAACCCCACACCATGTGGAGACAAATTAATGCTGCTGCAAGTTGACGTTACTGCCTGGTCTAGCCAAGCCCCAATTGGAAAAGTTTTTAAAACTTTTGTGGGAGATTGCAGTTTTGTGGATTTTGGACTTTTTTTTGTATTTTGCTGCAGGGGTAACATGGCTACGACCCCTGAATATGTTTCCTAGGGCCAGATTTGCAACTCTTACACAAGACACAAACCTTTTCCCCCTTGCTCTTCTGAACTGATTGATGTCTGGCTTCCGAATGGAGCATAAGGACCCCACTAACTCTCCGCTTTCCAAACCTCTCCCTCCACCCTGCCCCACTTCGTTCTGCCAACTCCGCAGCCCCTGTTCCTTGTCAGACCAGATTACTGAAGGCTCTCCCTGTGCTAAATTTGTATCTTGCTAAGGAAGAAGGGAGGGAGGAAGAGAAAAAAGAAACAACCCACTGGCTTGTGGAATGTTATCTGCAGAGAAGACAAAGGGATGGCGAACTGGGATTAAGCAAAAGCAAATCAGCAAAAGAGCGGGGAGGAGGAATAGCACATGTTTCATTAAAGGACCATTTGAAGAGAAAGCCTACCAGAGATGTCCCCCTGAGTTCGTTTCAAGGGGAGAAGAGGGAAGGACCAGGCCAACTGCTGTGGCCACATCAGGTGGAGCAGCGATCCTCAGAAGCTGTGCACCATCCCAAATAATAACGATATTGCACCGTATGGTGGAACCACTTCTTGCCAATCCTGTGGTGGTTGTGAGGATTCCTTGCCTAAGGAAACCCTAGGAAACTCATGGGAGTCACCGTAAGTTGAAAGGCTACTTGAAGGTGTGCGCACACACACACACTAAAATAAAAATCAGTGTTAAAGGTGTGGCTATCTTCCTTCCTCCCTCTTTTTTATTCCAACGTAACATAATTCTGCATGCACAGCTGCCATTCTGCCTCCACCAATTTGAACTGACGGATATTCCACTTGAGACTAAAATGTTTGACATAGCAGAAGTTATGCCAGTCTCTCGACCATTTATTATATTTAACCAAAAGCCAATGAAAGAATACATACACATCCATACCTACAAAAAGGCAAACCAATGAGTCCCCTGCACAGTCTATAGCAATCTCTTTCTGGTCCGTATAGCATGAATACTTTTAGCAGCCTTTGCAAATAAGGCTGTTTTATGCGTGACATATGCTAGTTGCTGTCACAATCTGACAACAGCCAGCATATTTTCACGTAAGCGCTCCAACTCTGTAAGGAAGCCAAAATCCATCCCAAGAATCTCCCCCTGGGGTTTTGATATAACTGGCAATAAAGTAAGCAATGTGAAATATCCTCCACTGCTCCCATATGAAAGATGCAGAGCCTTAAATTTCTTAAGACGCCTCTCAAACTGCCATCCGAAATTGACACTGGCATAGTTTGGAAACGCAGTTTTGTAAATGCAGTTCTCAGAAAGGGAAGGGGAATTGTTTGCAAGCCCTGAGCTCTCATGCAATTTGTTCAGAAGTTAGGCATCCGTTAGAGATCACAACAGGAGTCCAGCCCAGATGTCAGGAAAAGAAAGTTACCACTGGGTTTCTCATGAGTTTCTGTGGTAGTGTGGGGTAGAAACCCTTCCCCAACCACCTGCTGCCTCTGTAAACCAAGCCAGAGGTTAAGCCACAAAAACAAAGTGTTCATAAACCATCTGCAGAGAGAGAGAGAGACTCGCTGTATCTGTAGACCTGCTGTATCACCTTACCCAGCTCTTTGAAAATTTAGGGCTCAAGATTTGCATCTTTTGGGATCCTATTACATTCTGTCCCACTCTCACAACTGTATAAATACACTTTATACCTGAGGCCTTAATACTACGCAGTACTACATCCAAAGAAGTGGGTTTATATCCAGGAAAGCTCATGCAAAAATAAAAACCAGTTTGTCTTAAAGGTGCTGCTACGTTCCTTTTTCGTAACACGTGCAAAGTATGTTGAACAACCAACACTTCTCAACACACACACACACACACACACTTCTTTCCCAGTGCACAATGGATGTCCTTAGTGGGGAACCAAACCTAGAGACATGAAGGTAAACCTGCTGTTGTGTTTGTATGGTTTATGTTTTTAGCTGGTGTTATATTTATTTATTTATTTATTTTGGATAGTTCAATCACTTTTTAACTTTTGCATTTTGTGAATTCTTAACTACACTTTTCCTTTAATCTGTTGTAAATCTGTCGTAAATCGCTGGCTGTTGATTTTTGTATTTGTTTATTTATGTGATTTTAAGTTTAGGTGGATTTTAATTTGATACTAGTTTAATATCTTTTTATGGGGGAGGGTGGGTGGGGCTTAGGGATTTTAGTCTATATTGTTGTATTTTAACTGTTGTAAGCCGCCCCAATTGTTTTTAACAGGGGGGGGGGGTATAAAAATTGTGTTGGTGTTGTTGTTGTAAATCACCTTGAGTCCCAAACTGGGGAAAAGGCAGGATATAAATATTACAACAAGAATTGGCTCCTTAAAAAGAAGGCAAATTCTGTGCAATGAAAAGAGATCCAGCTAACAATTTCTCCCCAAATACACAGAGGAAGCTATTGGAGGACAAGTATGTATTGTCTCATTCACGTATGTAGGGCCACATGTGGCCAACAGTTCTCATTTTGTGGCCCCTAAGCTCTCAAGAGACCACCCAAGCCCCTGACCCCATTTTTAAAGAATGTTTAAAGAATTTTTAAGAACTCTTTACAGTCAAACTCTGACATGGGGCAAAGCACAGTGCACACAAGTGTGTGTGTGTGTGTGTGTGTGTGTGTGTGTGGATAGGAGATATGAAGGGAATATGAGATTCCTAACCTTCAAGAATTTTCCAAACTGTGCAAAAATATAAAATAGACCCAAGCATTTGGTTCTAGACATAAATGGCCCCCCAAGAGTCACAAAATAACACTTAACTCCAAAGCCATGACCAGACATTCTATATTATAGTATTTTCCACTTCTAGGTATGGTGGTGAAAGGTGGGCAGTGAAGAAAACTGATGGGAAGAGAATAGCACTAAAAAGAAAGACAAAGGAATGGATCCGAGAGCAAATCAAGGCTGAGCTCTCCCTAGAAGCCAAGATGACTAAACTGAGGCTGCTGTACTTTGGACATATCATGAGAAGGTGACTCAAAGGAAAAGGCAAAGATGCTGGGGAAAGGGGAAGGCAGCAAAAGAAGACAGCATTGCAGGCAGATGGACTCAACCAAGGAAGCCACAATGGCTGCTGTCCTGAGTCTGCAAAGAGCTGACCAGGGCGGTGGATGACCACAGCTCTTGGAGATCTCCAAGTCAGAGGGCCATAATGAGTCAAAGCCAACATGACGGCACAACACAGGAAATTGGGTTCTGGTTAATTAACACCAGGATCCTCTTATATGCATGTTGCTGTGGTACTTTCTCAGGGAATGCTTTTTTTTTTTTTTTTTTGCAAGAAAGCTTTCTCCTTATAAAATTTATTTTGTATTTTGCTGAGCTCAGAGGGAACAAGGAAGGTCTAAGCTGAGTGGGAGATGACTTTAGCTTCCCATTTATCAAAAACTCCCAAATTCCAGGCACATCAACCCTGTGAGGTCATCCTCCACTGAATCCACTCCTTTCTAGGGGTTCTGGCAAGAATCCTTCCCAGCCTAGCTAACTATTGTCTGGGTCAAGGGTAGGAATCTGGCCATGCTCCGGATGCTGTGGGACTGCAATTCCCAGCATGCTTTACATTAACTGTGCTTGCTAGGGCTGCTGAGAGCTGCAGTCCAACAACATCAAGGATGTCTCAGGTTTCTCCGCCCTACAAATATGTCATTTTTAAACTTTCCCCTCCCAGAAGCTGTAGTCACAGCATGGTCAAGGCTTCAGGGATTCGGAGAGTTGTAGTCTCCAAAACAACTTGGCTGCCCAGCGACTACAGGTGAGAACTGCTCAACTGCCATTCTCACATTAGTATCAGGGACATACATGCATTTTCTCACAAGGGATATATTGTCAAGAGCTATTTCATCTTATAACACAAACCATTTTAGAGTGACTTGCCTTTGGAAATAAAAGTTGCAAATGCTGGTTTGTTCATGTGAAACAATACAACTGCCTCCATTTTTTAGCTCTTCCTTGGGAAGGTGGCTAGGGGAAAACCATCACCATGAACATCTGCACTTCTGCATTTATCACACTATAGCTCTGGATTAGGAAATGAATTATGTGATTGTGATGGATTGTCTTGATTCTGTGTAAGGCTGTGCCCTGTGCATTGACCAAGCAAGCATGGAGCCCAAACAGGGGGAGTGTGTGTGTGTGTTGTGTGTGTGTATCAAGACTCTCTCTCAATAGGCTGGGTGAAGGAGGAATGAGATGCCCACTCAAATGATCTAGCAAAATTGGACCACCAAGACTTCTATGTAGTTGAGCCTCTACAGAAATTATTAATAAGAAGTGTACCAAATGATCAAGCACTAAGAACCATTTATTATTCCTGAGTCCTCCCAGGAACAATGAAAGGCTGCCTGAAATCTATCCTGTGAAGGCTTACTTGGGAGTAAGGTACATTGCACACATGGAAGGCATGGCTAAGTATATCAGTTAGCAAGGGAATCTTGTCACACCTTTGAGACTAACAGAGAAAGAAGTTGTAGCAAAAGCTTTTGTAGACTTGGTCTACTTCCTCAGGTGCATGGAGGCATGCAGCATAGCTTTGGCTGGGGGATTCTGGGAGTTATGCAGCTGATGAAGTAGACCAAGTTTTCTTTCTCTTCGTTCACCTCAAAGATGCTACAAGATACCCTTGCTTGATAATATTCCAGATTAACATGGCGATGTTTTTGAATTCTACTTCTAAGTATATCAGAGTCCTTGTATTTAAAGATGTTTCACGGGCAATGGATGGGAAAAGTAATCTACATGAAGTCAAAGGCTTTCACAGCCAGCATCCAAAGATTTTCCTTGGTTTTTTTCCAGGCTGTGAGGCCGTGTTCTGGAAGAGTTTCTTTCTGACGTTTCGCATGTTGCGTAGGAGTGTGTTTGTTGGGAGTGTATATGCTGTGAACCTCTGTTGGGGAGGATATGTAAATTTGTGTAACTGAATGGTTAGTTTCTGGCTATAGAAATGCAAGGCTCGTTAGTGTCTGGCTAATGGTTGGTTGATGGGCCATTAACCCATCAACCATAATGGCCCATCAACCTATCAACCCTAAAGATAATGGCCCATCAACCAACCATTAGCCAAACAGACACTAACAAGCCTTGCATTTCTATACCCAGAAACTAACCATTCAATTACACAAATTTACATATCCTCCCCAACAGGGGTTCACAGCATATAAACCCCAGACACACTCTTACCCAACCATTCTCTGAAGATGCCATCACAGATGCAGGCGAAACATCAGGAATAAACTCTTCCAGAACACAGCCCGGAAAAAAACCAAGGAAAATCTAAAGTAATCTACCTCTCCCTGTAACAGTTCTGGGTTCCCTGCAAGCTAGTCCAAGATTCACAGCTCAAGTCTTCCTCTCTCAAAAGCAGCGGCTGCTCTCCTTCCCAATAGCAAAACCCAGGGTAGCAACAGAAAAACGTTGAAGACAAAGCTCTCTCATTAAACATTATGCATGCAAAAACACACACACAGAAGCACAGTTACCTCATTGCATGCTTAGCTTCAATGAGTAGGAGAGTTTAAGGGGAGGAAACAGACACAAATCAGTCTGCCAGGATGTAACAGCAGTTCATGAGAAAAGAGGTGGCTCTCTACCACCTGGCAGAAACAAGGAGAAGCCATGACTGAGAGGGGCTGTTGCTATGGGGGGGTGCGGAGAAAATGAGCCATTGCTCCTCCAGATAACAATTCTTCCCCTCTTTCCTTCAATACCTAAATTTCTAGCATTGCAGTAACTTAAAATTGCAGCAGAGACGTAGAGAGTTTAAGCATACAAAGCAAAGGTGCATGAACACCAACCCAGGAAAGCGAGCCACACACAACAAATATATACTGTGAACCTTTTAGTGTCTCAGGCCAAATCCACACTGCACAAATAATCCAGTTAGAAACTGGATTATTTGCCATGGCTCCTTCCTGTGGAATCCTGGGATCTGTGGTTTTCTCAGTCCCCGACTTGCCTTGGCAACCCTACCCCCAGAGCCCTGCGGGATTTGCTCCCAGACCTCCCTCAGCAGGGGCAGGAGAGGGTTAACCCTGTCTTTGCTGCAGCCCCCTCTTCTCCCTCTCTGGGGCTTGGTTTGCAGACTGCTTTTTTCATGCTAATGATAAGTTCTGGCTCCCAGGCAGAGAGAGAGACACACAGAGAAAGAGGCAGAAAGAAAGGCTGGGGGATGGGATTACATTCAGACAGAGACTTGGAGACAGGCGGTTTGTGAATGAGCTCACACCATGGAGTATTTTGCAGGGAGAAATGTTGTTGGTATGGAGATTAAAAAAGAAGAAGAAGAAGAGCTATCAGTCACATATTGGGTATTTATAGGTGGCTGCGGGGTGTGTGGGTGGGTGGGTGTTTGCATCCATGTCTGCCTGCCTGCCTACCATGAGGAGTCTGCAGTAAAAGATTCCTCCTGTCATCCAGTAAATGCAAGCAAAAAGGGAGTGATTCACACTGCTCAACACGTTAATCTAACACAATTAAGGAAAGGACAAAAGGAAGAAGAGACTCCTCCCAGTTGAAGAGGCATACAAGTCTGCAACACGCCAAAGCAACTGCTAGTTTTACTTGCTGGTGGTTGTTGTATGTGTGCCAACTTATGGTGACCCTCTCACCAGATTTTCTTGGCAAGGTTTGTTCAGAGTTTGCCTTTGCCTTCCTCTGAGGCTGAGAGAGTGTGACTTGCCCAAGGTCACACAGTAGGTTTCCATGGCTGAGCAGGGATTCGAACCCGGGTCTACAGAGTCATAGCTAACACACTTTGGAAACTGCTTAATGTAGTGTAGATGTGTAAATTGCTATTGCTTAACAACAATTTGTAAGCTGCTCTGACAGTCTTGTGGCTGAAGAGCAGGGTGTAAATAAATAAATACTCCAAAACTCAAACCACTAAGATCATAGAATTAGAAGAGACCACAAGGGCCATCTAGTCCAACCCCATTCTGCTATGCAGAAACACACAAAGCACTCCAGTCAGATGGTCATCCAGCCTGTTTAAAAACCTCCAAAGGAGACTACCCCATGCTGACTCTTGCATTAATTATATGCTACATTATTTATTGTTGATGTGTGCCTTCAAGTGGTTTTTGATTTTTCTTGGCGAGATTTGTCCAGGGGGGACTTGCCTTTGCCAATTCCTCTGAGGCTGAGAAAGTGTGACCTGCCCAAGGTCACTCAGTGGGTTTCCATGGCCAAGCTGGGATTTGAACCCTGGTCTCCAGAGTCATAGTCCAACGCGCAAACTACACCACACTTCCCTGCTTTATCTTGAAGGATTGAGAGAGGTTAAAAGAAGCCAATCATGTATCCCTCTACTGAATATCAGGATATCAGAGGGCATTATCTGGATAGGATCAGAAGTTATCTGTCTTGTACTGTCCAACCAAAGTTGATAGGTTTGTTGTAAATCTCCTCTGTGGTAGTCCAACTATTGTTGTTTTTCAGTAACAGGGCATCTCTCTTGAACACTGTGCTATAGGAATACATTTTGGTATATAAATTCAGGATAGCATTCTACGCCTCAAGTACAAGTGCCAACTCAAGCCTGATTTGTTTTTTAATTTGAATTTTTAAATGTTAGCAGGGGACTGTATCTACCAGAAACTAAAAATGCAAAAGCCCCAGGTTTCCAATTTAATGAAATGACAAGAAATTATCCCACTTTTTAATGCCATCGGCACTATTACTTGAGAAGTGGAAACACAATTGTTTTATCCCTATACACTTCCCCAAGTGGAATAATCAGGATATGATTTTAAACCCATAATCAATCTAGGTATGTGTGTGATTTACCAATTTTGGGTTTCATGTCAGACTACAGACTTGCCATTTTCAGCTGATTTGCAGACAAAAATCAAAACCACAATCACTTCTGATGTTGATGATTTCTGGGATTTCCTGCGCTGCCACCAACACTTTGGGGAGATTTTTCAAGGTAAGCTATCATTCCCAGAAGCTTCCAAACGCGTCCATTTACTGTTTAGGTGTATTTGCTATAAAACTTTGAGGAGGTTGGAGGAGTGTGTTCAAGATAAGGCCCCAGTATTATTTCCCAGGGCTTTACGCGGCCCATGGGCCACATAATTCACATCCTTGCTGTAGAACAAAATAGTGTTTAAATGCAACATTGGAGTTCTTGTAACATTTTTTAAAAAGCCAACCAACTGCCAAAAGTCAGGGAACAAGCTTTTCCACTAGATCTGGAGTTAACATTTTAACAGCTTGTCTCCTACATCTGAGTAGTCTCCCCGGATCTGAA
The DNA here is from genome assembly GCA_030847615.1 of Gambelia wislizenii. Taxonomy (NCBI): domain Eukaryota; kingdom Metazoa; phylum Chordata; class Lepidosauria; order Squamata; family Crotaphytidae; genus Gambelia; species Gambelia wislizenii. Next base: position 38,469,950 of record JAUMIR010000010.1, read on the forward strand.
GAGCTCTTGAAGGCACTACACAAAAGTGTCTTCTCAGAAACCCACCAGGAATCCAGGGTCCAAGCCTCCAGAATTAACCTCAAAAAGAATTTTTAAAGTCAAAAAGCAGTTTCAAACTGGCTCTGTCCAGGTGTGTTGGGACAACAGTGACAGTCATCCACAGCAAACATCACCAGTGGCCTCGTAGACTGGGAATGATTGGAGTTTAATACAACACATCTAAAAAGAAAGGGGGCAGGAATAGCCAGAATTAACCAAGCCAAAAGACAGGTTTTCAATTTTTAGCTTTTCTCTCACCCTTTCTGTCTTGACTGCTCAAAAGCACCTCTCTTGCTTTTTTGGGGGATAGGTGGGTAGGCAGGAGACTGAGTGCCTCTGAGGATGTACAGAGAGCATCTCCCCTCCACCAGTCAGCAGAATCAACTTCTTTGGAGAGAAAGAACTAGAGGTCAAAATATTTATCGGAGTGTCTTTCCTGCTTGAGAGGAAACATCTTTTTTAACTAATGGGGAACAAAGACAAAGAGGATTCAGTGTTTTTGGAAGGGAGTCATCTTTTCTGTCAACAGGGGCAAAAAAACGTACCGCACCTTATCTTGCAGAAAGTACAGGAAAACAATTTGTGCAAACCATGTAGAGCTCATGTCGTTCTTCTGTCCTGATCTCCCTCCCTGATCGGATACTTTCTTCTGCTGCTAATTCATGAGGAGGATAAAATCCTGGCTTCCTAACTTAGTCAAACTTTGCAAAATTGCATCTTACAAGAATTAAAGCAGGTCACTGTTTCCTTGGAAAATATTCCAAGGTTTTTATTGGTGCCAGCAGAGCCAAAGCAAACAAGAACTGGTGTGTTAAACCAGGCCACCTTCCAGAGGTTGGTGGACTCCAACCCCCATCATCCTTAGCCCGATGGTGAAGAATTCTGGGAGCTGTTGTCCCTGAAAGCTTTGCCGTTGCAGGGTAGAACATCTACCTTCAATGCTTGTGCCCTTGCATTAAAAAGCCTTAAACAAATAGATACAGATAAAACAAATAATAACAACTCTCAGAGAAAGAGTCAGCCGACTCCCTATTTATACCCAGCAAGGTGCGGCCACACGGGTAAATTGTTTTCCTGCAGGGCTGGTCACGTTGACTGAAGGTTGTTATTTATGGGAAGCCTCAGCAGGAACAAGGCTGCAGTTTGCCAACTCTTTTTTATTTTATTTTAAAAAGGGGTAAACAAGCATGTAATTTTCCTCCATGGCCGTAAGAAACACACAAGCAGAGTGAAATGGCCAAGGCTTGGGGGCCCTGGGCAACAGGTGTTTGGTGCCATGATCCAACAGGCTCTCTAAATGTCCTAAATGATCCAAGAGGTCAACACCTTTCCCTTTGGAAAGTAAGGCAATTATCTCACAATTACACTTCGGTGCAAAGGACAGATGCACCGGATGTCACACAATAACACAGCTGTCAAAATGCTAGCAGGTAATTTTCAACTGCGCCATCATGATTTGAGTTCTGAGCTAGGACTCTGGAAGAGAAATGCTGCATCCATGCAACAGGCCTCAAGCAAATGGGAGCACAGGGCTCACCCCCAACACCATAGGGCCCACACAGAAGACAAGGATGTATTCATGTAGAATTGGCAGACTGAGAATTTGAGAGGACCTACATACCCTCAAAGCACCAGATCCCCTCTGAACCTGGAAGCTAAGTAGGGTCTGCCTTGGTTGGTATTTGGATGGGAGGCCACTAATGAATCCCAGGTGCTGGAGGCTCTATTTCAGAGGAAGGAATTGGCAAAATCACCTCTGAGGATTCCTGGCCTAAGAAAATCCTCTGAAATTCAGGGGGGTCACCATAAGTCAACAGGCAACTTGAAGGCACATAGACACACACACCTATAGCAGGTGTGGCTTGTTACCTGGTTTTGTGACAAGCCACACCTGCTGAAATTCCTTCTTCCGCACAACCGTTAAAAGGATAGGAGCCCTCTCCAGTTTTCAATGTGGCAACACTGCATTCACATGAAACACACCAGCTGGAGCTCACACTCCATGTACCTACCAGCTATTTGTCAGCAATTTGTCTGTGTGTCATAGAAAACCATGGTGCCCTCAAAAAGGAAATACTACACCGCCACAAACAAGCAAACTATAAATACTTGGGAGAAGTAGGAAGGAGTACAATGTGAGCCACAACCTGGAACACTTCATTTCATTACAAGACACACCAAAAAACACACACAGAGAGAAGGTGTGGTTAATACTGCTCAGTATAGGTCAGAGGAAAATACAGATTTGAACCACACTTCAGTGATTTCAGGAAGAATCATAAATTCAGAATTTAAAATCAAATGTCTTTTTTTCTCCCGCAGGGCGAGCTCCAACACACCCATGTTGAGATTCAGCACTGTGCTTTTCAAACATTTCCTGAGAACCCCACGACTTCCCAATGAGAAGATGAATCACAGCATATAGATATATACTTGTTCGGGGGACTTACTCTCTCATTCATAGCATCGTGGAATCTTAGCAACGGAAAAAACCTCAAAGGCCATAAAGTCCATCCCTCTGCCACGCAGGAAGATACCATTAAAGCACTTCTGTAAGATGCCCATCCAACTTCTGCTGCAGGTCAACTCCCATATCCACAGATTTGGTATCCAGAGTTTCACTTACCCACGTCCAAAAAAATATGTTCTCTCTAGGGGCATTTCTAGGCCCTCCAATGTGATTCTGTGGTCAACTTCCATAATTTGTCTCATTGAAAATAACAGGGTTCTCTATTATCCATGGTTTCGGGTATTCATGGGGGGTGTCTTGGAATGGATTCCACACAGATACAGAGGCTGACCTGTACTTCATTTTTTCCTGCAAAATGCAGCCACAAGAGAACAATACGCCCACAGTTTCCAGACCCTATGGCCAGGGTGGTGGACAAGAGTGGACAGTCCACCATCTTGGCCTTCACAACAACCAGCTTGGCCAAAACTCAATGGTCATGGTGAAAGAAACCAAGGGACCACACTTATAGCTCTATTGAGTCTGCTTTAACTGCCATGGCAACATTCTATGGAATACTGGGATTTGTAGTTTAGGAAGGACTAGGTAGTATTCTTCCCAAACTCCCAATCCCAAGATCCCATAGGATGTTGCAAGGGCAGATCAAGTGGAACTGAAACACTATAAAGCCTGTAGGGTGAAAGCCCACCCCCCATGTTAAGCAGACAGATCCAGTGAGGAAGACGGACAAACGGAGCCCTCCAGAGGTTGCTGGATTGTAACTCCCAGCAGCACTCTAGTCCACAATGAAGAGTGCTGGGTGTTGCAGTCTGGAAACATCTGCAAGGCTGGGCTGAGCCACTGCAATTCTCCTTTCACTCTGTCAATGGGGTCTTCCTTTGGCAAAGGTACTCCCCAGAACCAGGCTTACAACCACTTACAACGTGAATGCTTTTCATCAGCAAGCCAAGCGCATCTCATGTGAACCCTTCCAGCCATGGCTCCTGGCTATGAAAGAATAAGGAACCCAACCGAGCAGAGCTGGTGGGATTTCATAGATGGAGGAGGGGGCAGAGAGAGAAGCTCCTACTCAGTGTAGCAAGAGGGGAGTAGGATCAAAACCCAACCATTACATCCAGTTCAAATGGGGCTCACTGCCATCCAGCCCCATAGATTCCAAGGGCACTGCTTTAAATGGGGATTTTCAGCGCCAAGGCTGAACATTTGTGAAATTTACAGAAGGGGGAAGGACAGCTCACTGCAGAAAAGCACTCTAAAATATATATGATTTTGGAGAGATTAAGCAGATGGGACCATGGAGATATCCAAGGAAGTCCCCCCCCCTCTTAGGAGGAACCCCCTTCAATGGGGAATAAACCCCCCTCCGCCCTCCCTAGGCAGGATCCATCGGATTCCTCAGGGGAACCTCATGGATGCGGATCGGGGCTTGGCCTCCCGAGGGGTCCCTCTCCCTCAGACCCCTCCCGATGAGCCGACACGTGAGTAAACCCTCTTGACCCAATAGGTCTACCCGAGTCGGGACTCCCTAGCCAAGCCAAGCCAAGCCAGGCGCTTCCACCCCGCCCCGCTTTCTCTCCCCGGGCGAGTCGCCAGCCAAACAGGTTCCCTGGCCTCGCCATCTTGGCCAAGGAGGGGGGAAGAAACTTTGTCCAGCAACTGGATTAGCCGGGGTTGGGGGGAGAGGGAGAAGGAGGGGGCCAGGAAGGGGGGGAAACGGGGGTCCCGACCTGCACTGAAAAGAACCGCATTATTTATTTCATTTTTTTAAAGGAGCGAATTCGAATCAGGCTTGGTGTAGAAGAGAGAAAGGGCTCCGAAGCCAAGCGCAAAAAATCGGAAAGGGGGTGGGAGAGGAGATGGGGGGAGGGAAAGGGGGCGAGGAGCCGCGGGAGAGGGAACCCCAGAAGTGAGGGGGGTCTCTAGGGAGGAGGGCTGGAAAGAGAGACACCCCCCTAAGAAGCAGCGAGGAGGGGGCGCTTCAGAAGTGAGAGGGGGTCTCCGAGGAGAAGGGTTGGAGAGAGAGACCCCCTCCCCAAGAAGCATGAGGAGGGGGAACCCCAGAAGTGAGGGGGGTCTCCAGAAAGGAGGGTTGGAAAGATAGCCCCTCCAAGAAGCAGCGGGGAGGGGGCACCCCGGAAGTGAGGGGGGTCTCTAAGGAGAAGGGCTGGAAAGAGAGACCCCCTCCCTAAGAAGCAGCGAAGAGGGGGCGCTTCAGAAGTGAGGGGGGTCTCCGGGGAGGAGGGTTGGGGAGAGAGATCCCCTCCCCTAGAAGCAGAGGGAGGGGGAACCCCAGAAATGAGGGGGGGGTCTCTAGGGAGGAGAGCTGGAAAGAGAGACCCCCCTAAGAAGCAGTGAGGAGGGGGACTTCAGAAGTGAGGGGGGTCTCCGGGGAGGAGGGTTGGGGAGAGAGACCCCCCTCCCCAAGAAGCAGCGAGGAGGGGGCACCCCAGAAGTGAGGGGGGGTCTCTAGGGAGGACTGAAAAGAGAGACCCCCAAAAAAGCAGCGAGGGGGGCACCCCAGAAGTGAGGGGGGTCTCTAGGGAGGACTGGAAAGAGAGACCCCCCAAAAAGCAGCGAGGGGGGGCACCCCAGAAGTGAGGGGTATCCGGGGAAGAGGGCTGGAAAGCGAGCCCCCCTTCCCCCAGAAACAGCGGGGAGGGGGCACCCCAGAAGTGAGGGGGGGTCTTTAGGGAGGAGGGCTGGAAAGACAGACCCCCTCCCAAGAAGCAGCGAGGAGGGGGCACTTCAGAAGTGAGGGGGGGTCTCCGAGGAGGAGGGTTGGGGAGAAAGACACCCCTCCCCAAGAAGCATGAGGAGGGGGAACCCCAGAAGTGAGGGGGGTCTCCAGAAAGGAGGGTTGGATAGATAGCCCCCCCAAGAAGTGAGGGGGGTCTCTAGGGAGGAGGGCTGGAAAGAGAGCCCCCCCCAAGAAGCAGAAAGAGGGGGTCGCCCCATTTGGGATTGCAGCAGGGGGAGAAGAGACCCACCCACCCACCCCACCCCGCCCTTTCCCCGCCGCGGGTGGGCTTACCGGGGAGGAGGCACGCCAAGGCGAGGGAGGCGAGGCGAGCCCGGGCGCCCGGACTCCCAGGCGCGCCCATGGGGGGCTGGAGGCTCCCTGGACGGCCCAAGCGAGCCCCCAACAACGCCAACGCCGCTGCTCCGCGAGGGCTGCTGGCTCGGGGTTCCGATCCCGCGGTCCTGCGAGGCCAAGGACTCCGAGGGAGCTCCGCGCAAAGAGAGCGCCGCGCCAGACTAGCCAGCGCTCCCGCCGCCAGCGCCTGAGCTGCTTCGGGCCACGCCCACCGAGGGGCGGGGTCCTGGATGGCCACGCCCACCTGGCTAGGCCACGCCCCCGACCCTTGGGGGGGTCGAAAAGCTCGGGGGGCAGCGCTGGGCTGGCCAAGGGCGAAGTCCCCTTCCCTTTGGATGGGCCAAATTCCCGTGCGTAAAAATCTAGCCAGCTTCTGGAGCTCACCGGCTTCATCCTCGTGAGAAATGTGTTTGCAGGGGAGGGAAAAGCCAAGCTGATGCCTTGGCAAGCTAAATATTCCACTACGGTGGTTTTTAACCTTTCCTTTAGAGGGGACCCCCTTTAAGTCTATTTTGTGGTGGTGGACCCCAAGACTTAACTCAAGATTTAAAACCCGAAAAACAACCACAACAATAATAATGCCTGAGAACAGCAATAATACAATTACACCATACATACATGAAACCTTCCCTCAGAGGCAGTGGACAGGAAGGGACAACTTTTCTCCTGCTTCTTCATGCAAGTTTGTGGTTGGAGCAGATTGAATGGCAATGCGCAGGCCAAGCCAGCCACCTTTTGCCTTGGCCGCTCCACTGCAGGCTGGAGGTGGACAAAACAGCCTTCAAGCCTTCATGGACCCCCTGTGAGGACATCACAGACCCACATGTTCTGACAGCTCACAGGCTTCTTCATTTTGAGCAATCTGTTAGCAGAAGAGGGTAAAACAATGGTGGTGCCTTGGCATGCTCAATATCCTAGTTTTTGTTGTGCACTTTCAAGTCATTTCTGACTTATGGTGACCCTATCACAGGGTTCTCTTGGCAAGATTTGTTGGGAGGGGGTTGCCTTTGCCTTCCTCTGGGGCTGAGAGAGTGTGACTTGCCCAAGGCCACTCCGTGGGTTGCCATGGCTGAGCAGGGGATTCGAACCCTGGTCTCCAGAGTTGTAGTCCAACACTCAAGCCGCTACACCATGCTGGCTCTCTAGGTATCCCTCAGTTAATGAAGCCACTGTGTCCCTGGGCATGGCTTCTTTAACAGAAAATTGGGACCAGGGGCAGAAGGAACAGGGAAGGTTAGGTTCCTATCCCACAAAAGAAAAAAGCCATTTTTTTATTCAAAGCTAACCATGTGCACGTGTGAAATGAAACAACCAGGTCAAATTAGCCAGGCACAACTAAAGTTTAAGGGGCCTCCTCAGCCAGCAAAACTGGATTAAGGTAAATTAGGGTCCCCTGGAGCAGTTTTGCAGATATAGAGGGATGGCCCTTGTGGGCCTGTGTGAGTGATTCTAGGAGTGCTAGGTGCAGAAATTAAATAAATAAATTTAAAAGGTAAATAAAATTTAAAGTACAATAAAACAGTAAACCTGGAAATCTACATACGTAAATCCATCTTCAGCCCTGCGACTTTGGCAAAACTAAGCTTGAGCCATGCCATCTGGGTGGGGGCAAAATGAGGTTATAGCCCCACCAAAAAAAATGAGAATTCTGCACCCCTACATGAAATTTACCCGTGGTCCCCAAATTTCTAACTTTGCACACACAGAGAGATTGAAAATTGGCCACATCTGGAACTTTTCTATTTACTTTCATTGTACTCCTTGGTCACTTTGCCTGCCTAAACTCTACAGTATTTCTAAAATTCTCAAGTGCAGTTTCAAGGACTGTAACTGCAGTGCTACAAATCTTGGGGACTGCAAGAACATTTCTTGGAGGGGCAGAATTCTTATTCAGGAGGGAATGATCTCATTTGTCTCCCCTGTAGCTACATCTCTCGACATATGACTGGGGGAAAAAGAGGTAACTTAGGGCCTGGACAGGAGCCCAGCAATGGGGTGCGGTGGTGGGGGGATTCTTCTTCAGTCCCCACATTTCTAGCATTAAGGGAAGGAGACATTTGAGAACCTTTCATGCCTAGAACTATCCATGCCCTTGATAACTGTACCTGTTGCTTTTCTTCGGAGGCCGAAATATTTCTACATGCTCAACTGAAGTTTTAATTTGCTAGAAATTTGAGGAGTGAAGGAAAATTTCATTGGGGAGGAGCAGAATTCTTATTTGGAGGCGCAACACCCTCATTTTGACACCTCCCCATAACTACATCTCTTTGGACAGTTACTCCGGTAAATATGGAAGCAATGGCCACCACTGCCCGCTTGGACAGCCAGCTGTGCTCCCAGGCATATGAGCTAAGGTGGTAGAATTGGACTGGTGGACGAAGTGCAGCCTACCAATTACCTAAAATCTCCCCTCTCTGATCATTCTCTTTAATTCTCCCTAAATTTACAGTCCAATCTCAATTGCAAAAGGGTCTCCTGAACCAGTACCCCCATCTTGGGTTTTCACATTCATTACCTCCCCTTAGAAATTAACTGCTGCTTTCTCCTTAATTGCTTTTTGATGGCACATGAGAGGAATTAATTTGAGGAGCTGCCGGCAGTGCTCTTCCTTACCTGACAAGATGGAGGAGGAGGAGAGAGGGAATTGTTTCTTTAGACAACTCCTTTGTGGTGCCGTATGGGGGTCTTTGAGCCTTCCTGGATTGGGAGGAATAAGAGGAGTCAGGTAGCAAATGGTTGTTGTGTGCCTTCAAGTCCTTTTTGATTTATGGCGACCCTAAGGGGACCCTATTGTGGGGTTTTCCTAGCAGAATTTTTTCAGAAGGGGTTTGATTTTGCCAGTCCTCTGAGAGAGTTGGATTTGTCCAAGGTCAGCCAGTGGGTTTCTGTAGCTGAGTGAAGATTCGAACCCTGGTCTCCAGAGTTGTAGTCCAATGCTCAAACCACTGCACCACGCTGTCTCTCACAAGGGTGACAAATACCCATAGTTTAAAACCTATGCCCCAGTGTTTCCTTGCAACTACAGCATGCGTTAGTCACTGCCCAGCATGCGTTAGTCACTGTTCTCATAACTTGAGTTGACCCAGGGCTGAGGTTCCTAAAAAAGATGAGCTATGGGGGATTTCCAAACCCTCAGACCCACAACTCTTGACTGTCTTTAATGCCCAGGGATTTCCATCAAGGCCTTGTGCCCGTACATCTTTGAAAAGTTCCCAGTTCATTCACCCCTATGGAAAAGTATAAGTGGGGGGACACAGCAACCCCAGGCTTCGAAGATTGAGCTTAGAAACTAAAAGGGGACAGAAAGGGGTGATTAGAATGGTACTTGGAATTTAAGTAGAAATTCATTATAATACTCAATTTATTTAGTTTACTCATATAATGCAGTATACATTCTGCAGGAGAAATTTTTATTGATTGATTGATTGATTGATTTATACCCCACTCTTCAGCCACAAGGCTATCAGAGCGGCTTACAAATAAAGTGGAGAATAGCATAGAAAATAAACAAATACAAAGATTTAAGAGATAGAGGAATGATATTATAAAGCTTAAGAATTGAAGGACAGTAGGCATTCAATCTGAAGTCGAAGGCTTTCACGGCCGCATCCATAGATTTTCCTTGGTTTTTTTTCCGGGCTGTGAGGCCGTGTTCTGAAAGAGTTTATTTCTGATGTTTTGCCTGCATCTGTGGCTGGCATCTTCAGAGAAGGTATTCATTTTGAAAGGGGAAGGAAGTTAACTTGCTACGTGTTTGTATTTGTATATTGGCTTTGTATTTGTATTATATTATATTGCATTTGTATTATATTATATTTGTATTTGCATTTGTGTGGGTTTTTTTAAATGTTTATCTTCTGATGTAAAAATAAATTAAAAAGAAAAAGAAAAATCCCTGATTCATGTATTATAAAAGGTTCTGCTTCCTAGTAAACCTTGTCCTGTTCTTCTAAATGGGTATGGAAAAGATACCTATTCTGGTTGCTTGCAGGCTCAGGATCTCACCAACCTAACACGGAAGGGTTCTTCTTCCAGGCTAGATCACTGGCTCCATGTCGGTGAGACGATGAATCCAGTCCAGGTTTTCACTTGCTTTAAAAGAGTTCTACAACCCCCCCTCAAATTTAGCACCTTGGAGAGTTCTCTGAAACCCACCCCAAACCCGGAGTGGACTCATCATCCCACTGACATGGAACCCAACACCACTACTTGCTAGAAGTGGTGAGAGTGGCTCAGCCCTTGAACGTCGGCCCCCAGACCCAAATCTGGCCCTTCAGGGGACACAATTCAGCCCTCAAATGCTCATGCAACTTACCTCATGACACCATTGCTTCAGTTTTTGTACAGGGCTTCAGCGCATTCTGAACAGTTGAAATGATTTCAAGATTTACTTACTACCAGTAAGAGCTTTAACCTAAAATAGGCTGGTATTTTCAAGCCTGCCTTTGACCTTACCCTCCTGTTGGTACATGTCTCTGAGAATGAATGTGAAAGAAGTTTCCCATCTTTGATTTAAGAGGTGGGAAATCCAAGTTTTCTATGCCCCCAATGTTTCTTTTTAAAAAGCCCCTACAAGTAGAAAACCAGTGCAGCAGGAAGATGTCCAGATTATAACCTAATCAGCTACATTTCTATTTGCAGGGTGCTTTTGTGGGTTGGATTTTAACATGGGAAAGCATTTAAATGTAATTACATTCCCTCCATCCCTTGCACACACACATACACATACAGCTGCAAGCTGAAGTGGTACAGTTTGTCCTCTGTCAGCCTTGAAATCCACACGTCTTCTTGTTATGTGCTTTCATGTGATTTCTGGCTTATGGCAACCCTTGGCCGAACCTCTCACAGGGGTTTCTTGGCAAGATCTCTGCAGAGGGGGTTTGTCTTTGCCTTCCTCTGAGGCTGAGAGAGTGGGGCTTGCCCAAGGTCACCCAGTGGGTTTCCATGGCTGGCTCTCTGCAACCTATGCTGCTTCTCCCCCAATTGGATGAATGGCTGGATCCATTCCTGCATCTCAGCTCAGTTTTCTCTCTGCTTCTTCTGACCACAGCTTCCTAGACACGCCTCATTCTGTCAATTTTATGAGTCTCGCACGCCTCCTGGTGGTAGATGCCTTGCTATAACACAAAGAATTTGGGAATGGAATGATAGAATCACAAGAGTTGGAAGGGGACCTTGGGTGGGAATCCCCATGGGGTCATCTAGTCCAACCCCAGCTAGTGGAGAAATCCACATCTGGGCTCATACCACCAAGGCTTGTCCTGGTTGCCCTTTTAAAAACCAGTCTCTGGCCTAGTGCTCTGAGTTGTGGTTTTTAAATATCTCACTGTGTGCCTGTGCCTTCAAGTCACCTGTCGACGTATGGATGTATTTCACAGGCTTTTCTTACGCAAGGCATCCTCGGAGGTTGTTTTGCTAGTTCCTTCCTCTGAAATAGAAGCCTACAGCTCCTTCTGGGCTTGGGGAAGGTTCTTCTTTTTGGACTGCCATTCCCAGAATCCCCCCAGACAGCCCAAAAAGGCATCTTTCCCCATGCTCTGGAAGTTATAGCCTGCAGCATTTGGAGAAGAGGGACCAAGGTCAGATTTTGTGTGTTTGTGGGCCTTCAAATCACCTGTCAATTTATGGCAACCCCATTAATTTCATCGGGTTTTCTTAGGCAAGGAATCCTCAGAGGTGGTTTTGCCAGTTCCTTCCTCTGAAATAAATCTTGCAGCATCTGGTATTCATTGGCTGTCCTTCTGGGCTTGGCTAGGGGGTCTTCTTTTTGGACTGCCACTCCCAGAATCCCCCAGTCAGCTATGCTTGGGCCACCCCAAAGTAGTCCCTGTTATCTAGTCCATGTCCACTCTTGACCAGCTTATTGCCAGACTTGGAAACAAGGACATGTGTTGCCAAGCAACATCCAAGTGTGGTGAAGATGGCAGAAATTATTAATGAGGAAGAACAGAAAGGTAGGGAAGGCTGCAGCAGTTTGCCTTTGCCTGAGCCAACTGGGAATGGCAAGATTTGGCCCCCTTCTCTCCTCTCTCCCCTGCTGAGTTAATAGAGTGCAAAAAATTTTGCACTTTGAATTCAGTTTGCAACAATGGAAGGAAGCTGAAGATGAAGGGGAAAGGTTGAAGGAGGAGAGAGAACCTGGGACATTTAAAAGCAGCTGAGAAACAGAGGACTAATTGGGCCTGCCCCTGGCAAATTGGGACACTTGGAGGGTGTGTATGTGCCAAGTCCAGTTGTTTCTTTGCATGGAATGTTGTGTGTGGGGGGGGGGTCACCAACTTTTTACCTTCCCCAACAAGTAGCAAATTGTCTTGGAGTGGCCCCACAAAAGTTAAGAATTACAACAATCCTCCCGTACCAGGCAGCAAAGAAAAAGGAGCAGCATCTTTCCCATGTCTCATCTTCATGCTCACCACTGGAGGAGGAGAAAGGAGGAAGCCACACCTGTTGAATTCTTTCCTGTCAGGCAGCTGTTAAGAGCCCTCCCGGAAAAAATGCAGGAGATAGGAGGGCGATATATTGTTTCCTGAATGGGTTCTTTAAACAGTATATCACAATGCATTCTGGATCATCACCACAAGGAGTCACTGTTGCACTACCATCAGTATTGCCATCCTCTATAATTAGACATGTTGGAGATTTTCACACTACTACAGTTATAGTGTTACTATTCCACTTTAACTGCTCTGGCTGCCTCCTATTGAATCCTGGGATTTGCAGTTTAGGGAGGGGCATTTACAACTCTCAGTCAGAGAGCTCTTAGGCCTCCCTAAACTACATACCCCAGAATTCCACAGGACGAAGCTAGAGCAGACAAAGTGGAACAGTAACACTATAACAGTGTAGTGTGAAAATCTGTATCGACATAATAATCAGTCTATAATTGTCTATTTTGTTTCTAAGATGTAATTGTTAGTCTATATCAGTATATAAAGGGATTTTGTAGCACCTTTGAGACTAAGGCCTTATCTACATGGACAATTTACCCTAGCTTGCCCCTGTCTGAGTCCATATAATGCAGGGCATTTGCCCCGTTCTGTCCCCAGGCAGTTCTTATGAGACAGTGTTATAAGAAAATACCCGCTTTAGTCTGCTGCCACTGGGAAAAACAGAGCGGGTCCCGCGGGTCCATAGGAGCCTGTCCTGGCAGGCCGGCCCGTCACTCCGGCTGATGGTCGCCCTTATTTTTCCGGGTCCAGGAAGGGGTCCCGTAGCATGTGGCCAAGGCTGGTCACATGCAGGGGGCCTTTGGTCACATGTTGTGCCACGGTGGCTGCAGGGACAGGCCAGCATTCCTGTCTGGTTTCTGGCCCATTTCATTAAGGTAATAAGGGAGACATGAACCTGATCCAAGGCCAGGATAAGTCAACAGGAGCTGGTGTTTGGGTTTGGGTCATCTACCAGGAGAGTTTGGGGCATCTACCAGGATAACCAGGTCGATAGGCTGGTGTATCTACCTGGTTATCCTGGTAGATGAGCCAAACTCTCACTGGTAGTACAAGATCCCTTTGTATATCATTTATAAGTCCCACCCTTTAAGTGAGTCTCATAAGCTAAATATGAATCCATGGGATAAGGCCAAAAAAGCCAGTAGGAAAAATGGAGGCTGCCTCAGCAGCGGTACAGTGTCCAGATTCAATGCTGCTCAGCTCTGCATTGGTCAGACCTGATCTGGAGGAATCCTGTGTCCATTTCTGGGCACCCCAGTTCAAGAAGGCTACCAACAAGCTGAGACGTATCCTGAAGAAGGTGACCAAGAAGGTCAAAGGTTTGGAAACCCAAAGCCCTGTGAGAAGTGACTTAAGAAAGTTGGGTATGTTTAGCTTTGAGAAGAGAAGACAGAGAGGGGACATGATACAGCCATCTTTAAATATCTGAAGGGATGCCATGTAGAAGATAGAACAAGCTTGTTTTCAGCTGCTCCAGAGACTCGAACTCGAACTAATGGGTTTGAATGACAACAGAAGAGATTCCACCAAAACATTACGAAGAATTTGTTGATTGTAAAAACTGTCCAACAGTCGAATGGAAGGTGGTGGGGTCTCCTTCTTTGGAGGTCTTTAAACAGAGGCTGGATGGGCATCTCTCAGGAGTGTTTTAGTTGTTTATTCCTGCATAGTTGGGAGGGTGGATTAGATGGCCTTTGTGGCCCCTTCCAGCTTTAAGATCCTATGATTCTATGGAGGAATCCACATGACACAAATAATCCAATAGTTTACGGAGATGTTGAAATACTGATCCTGTAAGCAGTAAGTAAGTATGTGTACGTACAAAGGTGTGCAAGGCCTTTTGATCTAGTAGGACTAGGAGCCCACAGTCTAGGACAACGTTGAAGAAAGTATAGCCCATGGGCTGTATGCCATTTTCAAGGCCAATTGTTCCAAATATATATATATATATATATATATTACAAAGAAGTCTTCTTTCCCCTCAAAGGTTCTGTTTCTTATCAAATTCTTATCATCTTCTATTTCTTATCAAATTCTCTCTGCCTTGAAGAAGAGTTCTGTGTCACCCGAAAGCTTGCTGGTGCTGCTCTGAGTGCTATCTCTCCTCCTCATGAAAGTTTTACCACCACCTGGCATCTGATTCAGGCAAAGTCTTCCCCAGCCTGGTTTCCTGTCCTTCTAGTTTGTTGATGCCGTCATGTCCAACAGGAAGCAAGGGGGGAAGAGAGTGGAAACCCCACAGGAAAAGGAGCAAAATTGAACACAGTGTGTCTTGTGGTATTAGGGAATCTTTGTCCGCAGGGAGAGCACAGCTCCTTCCACAGCCTGGGATGACTGCGGCAGCAGGTTGTGGTCCGAAAATGGCTAGCTTGACTTGGCTTGAAAGCCATACATGTGAAAAGGATCTAGGGGAAGAGCGCAAGCTAAGCAAGTGTCAACAGTGTGATGTGGCAGCAAAGAAACCCATGCAATTCTAGGCTGCATCAACAGTATAGTGTCCGGATCAAGGGAAGAAGTAGTGTCGCTCTATTCTGCTTTGGTAATCCTGTGTCCAGTTCTGGGCATCAGAGTTCAAAAAGGAGCTCCATGTGACTTAAAACCCTGCTATGATTCCAGCTGACAAAGAGCTCTGTGTAACTCAAAACCCTGCACACTGAGTCCTTGCTGTGATTCCAGCTGACAAAGAGCTCTGTGTGACTAAAATCCCTGCACACAGACTCCTTGCTGTAGTACCACCTGACAAAGAGCTCTGTGTGACTCTAAACCCTGCACACTGAGTCCTTGGGCTGTAATACCACCTAAGAGCTCTGTGTGACTCTAAACCCTACATATGGATACATTGCTGATTCTAGCTGGCAAAGAGTTCTGTGTGACTCAAAACCCTACACACTGACTCCTACCTGACAAAGAGCTCTGTGTGGCTAAAAACTCTGTACATTAACTCCTTGCTTTCATTCCACTTGACAAGGTGATCTGTGTGGCTCAAAGCCTTACAGACATTCCTTCCTCCCATAAAGTCACCTTCACCCCTGTTCTCTAGGATGGACACAAGAGCCACAAGAAGGTGAGCTGTTGGTGGGGTGGCCGCATTCTGAAAGCAAGGGAGAGCCCTTTGATGACAGGAAGTGTAGCAACCGGATCCCCTTTGCCCTTTTTGCTGAAACCTTTCCTTTGCCAACCACAGTACGTTAGGGGGAAGTTGGATTTCCCCTTCATCTGCAAAATGAACCCAAGATCTGCGGGAGATTTGTTGCAAACTCACCTACTCCAGTTCCCATCTGTACAGCGCGTACCTGACAACGCAGTGGCTCTCAACTGCTTGAGTCTACTTGAGTGGAAAGCTGCAACATTGCTCTCCCACAACACTTTGAACCACCTGCATGCTTTTTGTTTAAGTCTGAGATGCCAACGGCCTGAGTGGGAGAGAATTTTTGAAATATCATATTGAACCAGAAACCCAAGGCCAAATGCAAATACAGTATGCAGCTGGTTATTTTGGATCAACGTGTGAAATTCCGCACAACCTGTCCTTCCACCCCTGCTTCCCCCACCGGGGCTCTGCAGAGAGCAGATTTGCTTGGGAAGAGATCTGTGGCTGGAATCCAAAGTGCTACTTTAGCAAGAGCTCAAAGGCCAGGGAAGGAGCTGGGGTTGGATTTCTGCGGCTGCCTCTTTGAAGAAGAAATCCAAGGCCAGCCCTCCTGGTCTGCCCTCTCCTTCCACCGGTCAGAGCACCAACTATTTTCAGAAGCTGGCCCCGGTTTCCAAAATGACATGCTATATGGCATGAATCCCAGAGAAAATGAGTTTTGATCCCCATCAACAGAAATTGACTGTCAAAGCAAGCGAGTGAGCAAGGAAGGAAGCATATGTTGTTCCCACATTTTCTGGGCTTCTGTTTAATGTTTGAACTGGCTGTGTCCATGACTGAGCCTTTCCTCCTCTGAATTTTGAATGTTTTTGAACATTCTGTGACTTCACAGGAGAGAGGAGATACAGAGGCAGAAGCTGACAAAATATCTCCTTCCTTCCTTCCTCTTCTTTTTTAGTCATCCTGTATCTTGGGAAAATCTGTCTGCTGAGTTCTGGGATGCATACTGGCTCAGGATGCTGGGAGTTGTAGTCCTGAAAAATGACTTTTCCATGTACTGGAAGACACACCACCCAACCTCCTACTACAATGGCTCTTAACGTTTTCTTTACCAGGGACCTCCTTTAAATATCTTTTGTTACTGCAGCCCCCCCAAGACTTAACTCAAGATTTAAAACCATAATAATAACAATACCTGATAAAAACAGAATTACACCATCCATTAAACCTTCCTTCAGAGGTACTGGAGGGGAAGAGAAGACATTTCTTCTGCTTCTTCCTGCAAGTTTTTGGCTGGAGTGGATTGAATGGCAATGCACAGGCCAAGCCAGCCAGCCTTTGCCTTGGCTCCTGCCATGTGGCCACTCCACTGCAGGGCGGAGGTGGGCCAAGCAACTTTCAAGCCTTTGTGGACACCCTGTGAGGACCCCCTGGGGGGTCCCTGGACCCCAGGTTAAGAACCACTGTCTTAATACAAATGATTTGCAGTGACTCTGAGTTTTTCTGCCTCCCCTGCCCCAACTTCACATTTCAGGAGAAAACCGAGTGGGTAAGGTACAAGCCCTCCTTCCCACAAACAGGGTGTTTGAGCCAGATTTACTTATTATTGCAGGGTGGGTGAGTGGGGTTGGACTTCATGGCCCATGAGGCCACTTCCAACTCAATGAGCCTATGATTGCATGATTTAGGGCTTGTCTAGATGCAACAGTTTACTGCATGTGGGTGTGCACTTTCGCTCATTTGCAGCAAACTTGTTTTGCCTTCATGTTTGCACGCCTATTCACATCCATTCACATTCATTCAAATTGCACATCCACATGTGCTTATAAACAGCAATTGAGTGAAAATGCTCAGTGATGTCAGTTTGGACGTCCACATATTTGAAAATGAGCATCTATGCCCATTTCCAGGAAACTTTGGGCGAAATTGTGATTCCTTTTACTGTGATTCCTTTTTTAAGCCCCCCCCCCCGAATACTGCGAATGTTGCTGGGACAGATCGTAATCTCTGCAAATTCTTTGAAGAATATTTTCATTGTCTAGCAATACCTAAGAAAGAAATTAAATTCCAGTGGCATTCTATGCATTTGGGCCAATGTGGGAAGCTGGGACAGCATTTCACAGATGCAAACTGAGACACATGTGGCCAAGCAGCATTGGAGACTGGTCAAGATGGCGAAAGTTATTAAGGAGGAAGAATATACAAGCCAAGAGAAGAAGCAGCAGTCAGCTTTTGTCTGAGCCAACTGGGAAGAGCAAGAATCCACCACCTCTCCTCCTGCTGAATGAAGTGAGCGCAAACTGTTTTTTGCACTTTGAATTCAGTTTGCAGCAACTGAAGGAAGCTGAGGATGAAGGTAGGAGGAAAAGAAAGAAACAGGGACATTTTTAAAAGAGCTGGGAAAGTGGGAAAGCAGAGGATTAATCGGGAGTGTCTGTTGCTGAACCAGGATACTCGGAGGCTGTGTCATAGCGCTATAATTACATAGTGTGAAAGTGGTCCCAGTTCTATCCTATGGGAGTCTAAGGTATGCAGTTGAGGGAGAAGGTGTTTAGAATTCTTGGCCAGAGAGCTCTAGTGCCTCATAAAACTAGAAATCCCAGGATTCTATCGGAGGGAGCTATGGCGGTAAAAGTGGAGTCATGGGGCTACAACTTTGCAGTGTGAAAAGGGCCTCCGGTGATTCGGTTGTGGCGCCAGCCAGATTTTGCAATGTTCTCCGTGTTCCTGATGTACGGCGACAACGCTCAGATACAGTTTGGAACCAGAAATCTTGGCAGCCAAGGGCTGATTAACCTGCTCCAGGCTCTTTTTCGTTACCTTCCTTCTTTTTTCTTTCTTTCTTTTTTTGGTTTTGTTTTTCTCCTGTGAATAGGCTCCAAGCTGGCGGGTTCATTAAGGGGAGATCAACTTTCATTACAGAAAGAGATGGGCCCCCCAAGCCATCAGAAAAACACAAGCTAGGAACAACTCCAGCTCTGGTGTGAACAATCGCCTTGGTTTGTTTAACAAGGATTGCTTATTGTTTGGGGTGAGGGAGGCAAAATATTTAGAATTCCCCTTGCAACAACAACAGGCACCCCCAAAAAGAGGAGTTTCTCCAAAGAGACCCTTGGAAACCTTGGAGCAAAGGTCGTCTGTGCTATTCTGAAACTATTCTGGCTTCATGTTTTATATACCTGATGGATGGACATTGAGGAAGGTTCGGATAGCAGTAAAGCAGACATATCTGAAACCTGATTTGTCAAAATAGATTATCTCTCCTTGGCTGAATGTGTTCTGTATGTTTATCTAAATCTGATGCACAATTTGCTTTCTGACAATGTCTCTGCACACCCCTCCACTGGCTTCCACACACCCCCAACACAAATGTTGCATTGAATCAGGAATGGGGAGGTGTGGCCCTTAGAGGTCCATAGGGGTTAAACATGCAATGTTTTGCAAACTTTTCTGGAAATGAGGGGCATGAGGGCCATTTTTACCACCCCTTCCAGGCCATTTTAGGCCCAGGTGAGGCCTTTTTTGAAACTCAAAGTGAAGAGGAAGTCATTTCCACTCACTTTTTGTTATTTAAAAAGGTCTCTCCTAGGCTTAAAATGGCCAGGAGGAAGAAACAGGATGAAAATGCCCCCTTTCTTTTCCCCTAGAGGGTTTTTTTGGGGAAAAAATCTTTTTGCGGGAGGGGCTGCAACCTTCCAAAGTCTCCTGGGAGCTAATGCAAAACCCAGCCCATGCCCTCCAACACTTCCAACTGTGGCTAGAACAGATTGAATGGCAATGTGCAGGCCAAGCCAGCCAGCCTTTGCCTTGGCTCCTGTCCCTTGGCTGCAGGGAAGAGGTGGGCCAAGCAGCCTTCAAGCCTTTGTGGACCCCCTGTGAGGACATTGCGAACCCCTGGGGGTCAGGTTTAGAACCACTGTTGTATTGTATCATTTGGGATTATTGTACTCCAAAATGGCCACAGTCGCAAGCTCTTTGACTTTGGCAGCTAGATCACCATTCTTGTTGTTTCAACTCGTAGTGTGTTCAATCTGTCTTTTCCTGCAGGTATGTTGATGGAGCCTTATCAGTCTCTCAGTATTTCCAAAGCTGCTCTGGTGTTTTGCTTTGGGACAGTGGCAGACGCCTGGCCAAAGGGGTCTGTGCACTGATAGCCATCTTTAAACCTCATGTAGACAGTGGAGGGGGCTTGTTTTTGGCCGGTAGGGCCTGAAGCAATGTCTTTGGATTGCAAAAGATTCCACCTAAAAGTTCCTGAGGGGAAGCACTGCTGGAGGGGGAATGGGGGTGGACTCTCCTTCTTTGGAGGTCTTTAAACATGGATTTCATGGCCACCTCTCAGGAGAACGATTCTTGCATGGCAGGCGCTTGGACGAGATCAGGGACAAAGGGTAGCCTTTAGGTCTAAGGAGGACCTCAGGGCCATTTTGTGGCTCCTAGGGGTCAGATAATTTTGATGCTCCCAAATGCTGTTTAGGAGACATGAGGGCAATTTTTGCTGTTTTTAAAAACAAAAACAAAACCCCAGCCTATTTTAGGTCCAAGATGTAATGTATATGTATAATGGGCCATCAACCAACCATTAGCCAAATAGACACTAATCCTCCTTGCATATCTAAATCCAGAAACTAACCATTCAATTACACAAATTTACACATCCTCCCCAACAGAGGTTCACAGTATATAAACTCCACACACACTCCTACCCAACCATTCTCTGAGGATGCCAGCCACAGATGCAGGCCAAACGTCAGAAAGAGACTATTCCAGAATAAGGGCTCACAGCTGGGGGGAAAAACCAAGGAAAATCTATCAATCAATCACTTTATTTATATCCTGCCTCCCCCTACCCACCTCCCCAAGACTCAAGGCAGGGTGAAGGAATTGCTTTAAAAATCTAACTTTCCCAACTCCACTCTCCTATGTCTGCCTCTCTGCCTAATCACAGAAGAGACTCCAAAAAGAAATGACTCATTTTAACCTCTTTAGTGGGGGAAAAAGTTGATTTGTGGCTGCCCCGTCACTCCTGAAAGATGGGGTTGTTTACAGGCCTGCCTTTTGGGGAATCCCAGACTCTGGTTGTGGTGCAATCCCCACCGGCCAGCGCCAGGCACCCAGGGGCTGAGGAATGCAAGGAAGGGCAGGCAAGCATCAGAGGCGGAGGGGTGGGCTGGATTGATGGGCCCCCTCCACCCCACTGCCATCCATCAGGCTGCAACCTGGGCTGGCTCAAGCAACACTGGGAGCTGCTGACAGGCCAAGCCCAGGGGAGGTGGGCCCCTGTGCAGGGGACTTGGGGGTGAGGTATGGGTTCTGTCAGCACTCAGGAGGAGGAAAAGGAAAAAACCCACACCCATGGGGCTCAGGGTGGCTTCTAGGTGGGCCTGTTGTCTGCAGTCAGATCCATGCAGATAACTAACACCCCAGTCACTTACTTGTGTGAGGCTTCTGGTAAATCTCCGAGGAAACCCAGGAACAACACAAACTTCTCAAACATCCCTTGTCAAGCAAGCACCTGCAACTCCTTTACGGGTCTGAAACATGGGTCATCTATCGCCACCACCTACGACTCCTCAAATGCTTTCATCAGTGCTGTGTACGCACAATCCTAAATATGCACTGGACTGACTATGTGACGAATGTTGCTGTCCTTGAGCAAGCAGGGATCACCAGCATTGAGGCCATGATATTGAGAACACAGCTGCGCTGGGCAGGGCACGTTTCCAGCATGGAGGACCATTGCCTCCCAAAAATAGTACTCTACGGTGAACTCGCCATGGGTCAGCATAAGAGGGGCACTCCAAAAAAGCGATACAAAGACTCCCAGAAACAACATCTCAGGCTCGGCCAAATTGATCACCAACAGTGGTCCGCCCTGGCCTCACATCGGGAGGCATGGAGACGCACTATCCACAATGCTGCAGCCTTATTTGAGAACGCACACCGAATAAGTCTTGAAGAGAAACGACAACACAGAAAGAATCACAACCCAAAAACATCACCCAAGGAGACCTTCTGCTGTGCTTTTTGCAACCAGACTTGTTTATCTCAGATTGGCCTTTTTAGTCATCAGCGCGCTTGCAGAAATCAAGGGATGAGTCCTTCCTGAATATTCATTTGCGAAGAAAAGCCAGAGAGAGAGAGAGAGAGAGAGAGAGAGAGAGAGGGAGAGAGACTTCATTCCCAGGTGAAAACTGGGGCGCCTGTAGCTTATCAAACATAGAAATGTGAAGGCCTGGAAAAAATAAGGAAGAAAAAAAAACACCTCCCCCCCCCATTTCCCCCCCTGAAGCCTTCTTTGTTTTAGTATTTCCGAAAAATTGAAAAAAAGGAAGAAAATCGATTATGGAATGTTTTATTTTAGCATGATGAATAACATCTTCAAGACAATAAAATCTTTAATGTACCAACTGTGATCATTTTATACCAAATCAACAGTCAGTCTAGGATAAGCAAATGAAAAACCGCACCACACCTCATCACGTTGTTGTTCCAAAAAACGTCCCCACAGGTTCTCTTCATGACAAACAACTATTGTTGCATAATGAAGAGGCTTCCCTTTTTTGCTGTTCCTGAATCTTCTGTCTGTTGGTTTTTCACTCTCCTTCACACATACACACGAAGATATACCTATAAAGCAATCCTGTAGCACTTTTGAGAAAAAGAAATTTCTGCAAGAAATTATACTAGAAATTTCTTTGGAACTTATCACTCTACAGCCGTGGTTTTTAACCTGTGGTCCACGGACCCCCAGGGGGCCATGATGTCCTTACAGGGGGTCTGTGAAGGCTTGAAGGCTGCTCAGCCCACGTGAAAGGAGCCAAGCAAAGGCTGGCTGGCTTGGCCTGCACATTGCCATTCATTCCACTCCAGCCACAAACCTGCAGAAAGAAGCAGGAGAAAAGTCTTCCCTCCCCTCCAGTGCCTCTCAGGGAAGGGTGAATGGATGGTGTAATTGTATTATTACTATTATCAGGTATTGTTACTGTTAGGGTTTTAAATCTTGAGTTAAGTCTTGGGGACTTGGCAACAAAAGATATTAAGGATTAGGAATTTTGGTGGGGGGAGGATTAGGATTTTTTTTATTGAAATAAGACCATTCTATTGAAAAATACACCCAACTACAAAAGGCCGTAACAATAACGCAATTTGTTTCCCTCTTTTCTTACTAATACAAAAACAAAACTATCTATCCTAGCACTAATACATTTTAACTTTTAATCTAAACACATTATAATCAATCTTTTTTTCTTTTCCAATGAATATTATATTTACGCCTTTATACTAAAATTAGAAGTTAGAGGTTAGAATTGGGGGTCCCTTGTAAAGAAAAGTTAAGAACCACTGCTCTGCACCATTATAGTGCTATATTCCACTTTAATTGCCATGGCAACATCCTATGGAATCCTGGGATTTGCAGTTTTTGTTTTAAGGGGTGGGTGGGTTAATGTTGTTTTAAGGGGTGGGTGGGTTAGGGTATTAATGTAATTATGGGATTTTTATGATGTACGCCGCCCCGATTGTGTTGCAGAGGGGTGGAATAGAAATAATAATTACTGTATTATTATTGTTGTTGTTGTTGTTGTTGTTGTTGAAGGAGGGACATGTAGAATTCTGAGCCAGAGGGCCCTTGGGCCTCCCTGAACTACGAACCCCAGGATTCCACAGGATGTTGCCATGGCAGCTAAAGTAGAATCACACTGTAACAGCGTACAATGTTCCCACAGGTTGGGTGCATTGCGGAATCAATTGCGCAGCACATGCAACCACCCTTGCTGCTGCCTCTTTCCCTTTAGCACATCCTTTCCATGCCCGCCACATGCCCTGAAAGTTCAGACGGCTCATGTTACTACAACCCTCCCCACTTTGCTCCCACCGATTGCAGCCTTTCCAGGCCAAAGGGGACTTTGTAATCCCAGTTGCGCAGCTTGGGCCACAGAGAGGGGTACATACATGGCTGGATCCAGGCGCCTGGCAAAGCCAACCCATGGAGAACATACTTTGCCCTCGCCATTGGCAACCTGTGGGTGTTTGGATGCTGGCGGGGGAAAGGACAGGGTGGGAAAGAAAGGAACCCATTGGGAAGGCAACCCAATAGGGGGAGATTCCCCAAAAGAAGGAGAAACTGTGTGATTGGCAGGCCTCCAACTTTTCTGCCACTAATTCCAGGGTCTGTGCCCACCCCGAGTGGCACTCAGCCAACAAGCCTCCGCCATGCAGCTCTGGGTGAATATTCTGCATGCTTTTTTTTGCTGCAGCAAGTGATCCTTTTTGGGTGCAAAGTGCTGGTATTTTGAATAGTTTCCAAGATTTGACAGTGCAGCAGGGTGGGGTGTGTGTGTGTGTTTAGAGCCAGGGGAATAGCAACGTTTGCTTTATCTTACATGAAAAGAAAATGTAGGCAGCCTGAAAGGGAGGGAGTGAAACCAGCAAAGCTTTTTGGCAGAAGCAGGGAATACACTGGGGGGGGGGGGAATACTATTGACCTGTTCCATGGTGTGTGTGTGTGTGTGTGTGTGTGTGTAAAACAGCATTCAAGAACAGCAAACCATGGGCCAAAACCAAGCTTAAGGTTGAAGTTTGCCACCTTGTGTTGCAGCTGCCAGCCTCAGGAGAGGCAGATTATTTCAGGCAGACAGAAAAGGAATTTAAACTCACTCCAAGGCCAAATCCACACTACACAAATAATCCCATTTCAAACTACCATGGCTCCTTCCTATGGGATCCTGAGAGCTGTAGTTTTACAAGGTCTTTAGCCTTTTCTGCTAAAGAGTGCTGGTGCTTCACCCAACTACACATCCCAGTATTCCATAGGAAGGAGCCATGGCAAATCATAGAATCATCGAATCATAGAGTTGGAAGAGACCACAAAGGCCATCCAGTTCAACCCCATTCTGCCATGCTTGCTCCATTCTCAGTATGACATCCCTTCGAATATTTAAACATGACTATCATGTCCCCTCTTCACTTTCTCTTCCCCAGGCTAGACACACCCAGCTCCCTAAATTGCTCCTCATAGGGCATTATGGCTTCCAGACCTCCCACCATTTTGGTCACCCTTTTCCAGACACATTCCTGCTGGATCATTTGTGTAGTGTGGATTTGGCCTTTCATCCAACCCTCAATCCACACTCCCAGGCATGCATTCCACTTCCAAACAGCTCTTACTGTCAGGAAGTTCTTCCTAATGTTGAGGTGGAATATCTCTTTTCCTGTAGTTTGAACCCATTGCTCCATGTCCTAGTCTCTGGAGCAGCAGAAAACAAGCTTGCTCCATCCTCAGTATGACATCCCTTCAAATATTTAAACATGGCGATCATGTCCCCTCTTCACCTTCTCTCCTCCAGGCTAAACATACCCAGCTCCCTAAATTGCTCCTCATTGGGCATCATGGCTTCCAGACCTCCCACCATTTTGGTCACCTTCTTCCACACACATTCCTGCTGGATCATTTGTGTAGTGTGGATTTGGGCTTTCATCCAGCCCTCAAAGAGCTGCTACACCATGCTGGATGTCCATCCAAAGGTACCAGCAGCCATACAAAGAAGCACCTCACCACTGCAGAGATACTAAATGGCACTATCCAGAAATTTTACAAAAGCAGAGCTCTTTGGATCCAAATCCCAAACAGAACAAGCTGTTGTTGTTCATGAAAATCCACTCCAATTTGGTGCACTGCTGACCTGTGATAATCTTCTAGTGGAGATAAAGCTTGTGTGTGTGTGTGTGTGTGTGTGTTTTAAATTGCAAACTGGCCTGCCATGAATGAGCATGTGTATTCCTGGAATTACATAGCCATCTGACCTCGAAGCCTTGCCCTGGCTAATCCCAACTGTGTGAAGGCTGTCTGTGGTTACTCAGCTGTGAGCAAAAGACTCTTAATTGAACCAATGAAGAGGAAAGTTCCTTTGCTGGACTACAACCCCCATAATCCCCTTCACCTGCATGGCCAGTTGGAAGCTGTAGTAAACAAAACCAAACCAAAAGGACAGTCTCCAAGCTCTGGGTTGGATTTAGGCTGAAGGATGATCCAACTGATCAGTGAATGTACCAGTTTGGAACATCATGATGAAGGATGGATTATTTTGACCAGAACAAACCACAGCAGGTCTGATGCTCATGCGTTCCCTTCCTCCGCTTCAGCCTTGAGGTAGAAATTACTATAAAAACTGTTTGCAATCCTCATTCGGGGCTCTCTGGATTTTCCTGGAAACGATTCCACCCTAAGAGCCCACACGTAATAAACCTCACTTTCTGAATCTCTGTTGGGTCTGGTGTCAGTTTCTGCTACACTTCCATTTCATTTTGGGTTTCCCAGACTCTGCAAAAGTATATGTGCTAACAAACAAATTAACTCTGAGATAACACCAATTTTTAGTCTCTGATAGTGGAAAACCCATTGAAGTCAATGGGGATTTACAGGAAGGGTGACTATGAGCATGGAAGTAAATGACCAAAGATCTTGGAGGTCTCTCATTCATAAGGCTGCCATACAAGTCAAAGTCGACTTGAGGGTAAATAGTAATAACAGATGAACTCCCATCCATCCATTTCAGTGGATCTGCTTGATATGGAATTAAAATGGGATTTTGTGCCCTGATATGAAAATCTGCTGGTGAAAAGGCACAACCAGAGCAGGGAAAGACTTGGAAAAGGAGGTTCCATCCAAGGTCCCCCCAAGATGCCCGTCTGAATGTCTTTCCAAGTCCTCCTCTTGACCACACAAGAGAATGACCTTTAGCCCAAAGTTGTGTGTGTGTGTGTAAGGTGTTGCTTCATCCCAGTGGAACATCACTGGAATGTGGAAAATGCCACATTCTTTGGCCATTGGCTGATTGGGAAGGGAAGGGAAGGGGGCAAGCGCTGACATGGCAAGCAGAGGTCATCTGTCCTGGCTGCACTGTAAAACCTCCTGGGCTTAGATTCCTCCATCAAGATAAAGTGGCTTTTAAAACTTCTGCCTTCCGGGACTGTTGCTGTTGCTTGTCAAAGAAATAGCCAAGTTTAGTCTGCTTGCAGCATCAAAAGGGGAGACCCCCTTTAAATATCTTTTGTTGCTGTGGACCCTCAAGACTTAACTCAAGATTTAAAACCCTAACAGCAACAACAATACAATAATACAATTAAACCATCCATTAACCCTTTCCACAGAGGCACTGGAGGGGGAGGGAAGACTTTTCTCCTGCTTCTTCCTTCGAGTTTGTGTTTGAGCAGATTGAATGGCAATGTGCAGGCCAAGCCAGCCAGCCAGCCTTTGCCTTGGCTCCTGTCACATGGCCACTCCACTGCAGGGAGGAGGTGGGCAGAGCAGCCTTCAGGCCTTTCCAGAGACCCTATGAGGACATTGTAGATCCCTGGCAGTCCCCAGACCACAGGTTAAGAACCACTGATCTAGACTCACCTTTAAGATGGCATGGTTTTTATTTTAGTACATGCATTTATGGATATTAATCCACCTCCTCAGATGCAAGGACAGAGTGATATGAAAGCCTCAGGTGGCTGAGCATTATTGATACGCTTGTGGGAGTGTGATATAAAAAACTTGTGTCCCTCATTCAGCTCTTGGAATACAGTCGGCCCTCCGTATCCACAGATTTTGTATCCACAGATTCCACCATCCATGGCATGAAAATGTGTTTTTTTTAATCCAAAAAGCAAACCTTGATTTTGCCATTTGATATAGCGGGCAGCATTTTATTATGCCTATGTATATAATGGGACGTGAGCATCCATGGGTCTTGGTATTCATGGGGGTCTTGGAAGCAAACCACAGTGGATACCAAGGGCTTACTTTATTTAGGATGAGGAATTGCATAGCATGGAGCCATGACAGCTAAAACTGGCTCAGTGCTTTAACCACTAAACACAAGGTATTGGCTGAGACAGACCTGATTTTTCTAGACCAGGCATGGAAGAAGGGGTGTCCATCTAGCAGCCATCTTGGTTTCAGTGCTGGACACAGATGAGGAAGGGAGAGCTCCACTCTCCTTCCACTGACTTGACTGCGTACCTGTGTGAAATAACATGCATTCAACTGTATGCAATTTCTGTTTGCCTGTGGCTATTGGACCAGTGCTTGCAACACAAGGATGCTGTTGCAACTAAGTTCTTTCATCCCACTCTTGTCCCTTTCTGGCTGCCTGAAATGTTGGTGGTTTGTAGATTTCCTTCCTCAGATGTTGGGTTTTTCCTAAGGCCCGGCTTTCCAAAGAGGGCTGCATGTACTAGAATCACCAAAGGTGGCCTGAGCAATCCTCACCACAGACCAAGAGCAACAAAAAAACACCATGCATATTGCCTTGTGCTTCTGATGGGCAGATCCTTCCCTCTGAAACGAGTCTCTGCAAGAGATGCAGCCTGGAGGGCCAAATTGCATGCCGTCTGGGAAGATCTATGATCAGATCTCTTGGCATTACGGTATTTCTTTCCACTTACTGAAAAACAACCAGACAAGGTGAACTTTTGGACCAGAATAGAAGTGTTGGGGGTGAAATTGTCATTTTTTGCATACTCCCCAACTGTCCCAAATGGTCAGGGACAGTCCAAATTAATTCCCTGTTGTCCCCTTTTTAGCTGCTTTTAAAATGTCCTAATTTCTCTCTCCTCCTCGCACTTTTCCCCTTGGTTTGCTTGCTTCCATTGCTGAAAATAAGTTCAAATTGCAAAAGTCATTTGCATGCAATTAATTCAGCCGAGGTGCGGGGGAGAAGAGGAGAGCTGGGGGCAGAGTCTAGCCATTTCCAGGAGTCTCAGGCAAAAGCAAACTGCTGCAGCCTCCCTTACCATGTCTGTTCTTCCTCATTAATACCTCCACCCATTTTGACCACACAATGCTTGTCCCTGTGTGTCCCAGTTTTCATTTGTGAAAGAGTGGAGGGGACACTTGTCTTACTGGTACATCTAGGAGTGACCATCTTGCACCCTATTATACACCAATATTAAAATTACTCCACTAGCTGTCAATTAGTTTCCAGGCAAAGTACAAAGTGTTGGTTATTACCATCAAAGCCCTACATGGTTTGAGTCCAGGTTACCTACAGTGGTGGTTCTTAATCTTTTCTTTAGCAGGAACCTCCTTTAAAAATCTTTTGATGCCATGGACCCCAAGATTTAACTCAAGATTTAAAACCTTAACAATAACAACAACAACAACAACAACACAATTGTACCATTAATTAAAGCTTCCCTTCAGAGGCATACACACTCCTTTTTATGGTGGAGGAACCATGAGCTTATCTATCTCAGCATAACCCTCTCTTCATCTGATAGACTACTCAGCCACATCTAAATCTTCTCCACTGGTTCATAGAGGGGGAGAAAAAATACATAAAAATAAAACAGCAACACCACTTTCGAGGAGCTATTTAGATACAGGAACAGAAAGTGTAGCTGTTTTGAAACTGGCAAATTTAGACAGCCATCCGCTTGCTAGTTCTTAAGTGTCCCTCTTCAAAGAAAGAAAATTTCCCCTTCTTTGTAAAGGTTGCCAGTGAGGAGAGACATTTCCTTCTTGAAGTCAAAAGCCTCATCAGAGAAGAAAGACATGGGCGGTTTTGAATGGTCACTAATGTCCTTGGCAGCATCCTTCAGGGGGATGGATTTGGTCCTGAGGCGGCACATCGGGACCCCATGGAGCACCCCCAGAAAGAAAAAAAGAGCCCCCTCTTCCAAAATGTCAAGTAGCCCATTTGGGGGAAAGGGTCTTATTTTAAAATATTGGAGAATGGTGACCAGTCAGTCTCAACATCAGCAGCCTGGATGGACCAATGGCCTGACTTGACATAACAGCTCCTTGTTGGGGATCCCCCCCCAAAAAAATTATGTTCCCCTAAAAAAAAGGGGGGATTAAATTTTTGGGAGCTAGGCTTCCCACCACCAGCACAGACACAGTTGGTGGGGATCAAAGAAAAAAGGCCTTTTTGGTGGCTGTTCCCAGGTTGGGGAACTACCACCACCAGAAGCAGGCAAAGACCTCTTTATTTTATTTTTTAATTAATTTTAAAATTAAACAACATACAATTTATACATACAACTTGACAAACACATATAACAGTGATTCCCTCCACCCAGCGACTTCCCTTTACATTCATCCCTCTTTCCAAAATACCATTGTTTCCAACTCAGGTTTGCTTCCTCTCCCCTTTATTAATACAAATTCTGAGAATTTACTCCATTTTTCACCAAAAACATTCTTATTCAGTCCTTCTTTTTTTTTTCTTTAACCATATTTGTTAATTTCTCCTTTATAGCTATATTCCATACTTCATTATACCATTCTTCTATTTGGTATTCACCTTGTGTTTTCCATTTCTTTGCTATTATTAACCTTGCTGCTGTCAGCAGATTTGTTAATAAATCCTTAACAATTTGAGATTTTTGCATTTTTTCACAATATGATAATAATGCTATTTCAGGGCATAAAGGTATATTTATCTCCAGTATCTCACTTATTTCCTTGATTACTATTTTCCAAAATCTCTGCACATATTTGCAATTCCACCACATATGAATATACGTTCCCAATTCTTGGCATCCCCTCCAACACTGTGCTGAATACTTTTTATCTATTTGATTCAATCTTACTGGGGTTAAATACCATCTCCCAAAGACCTCTTTATTTAGTTTTAAAATGATTTATTTAGCCTATAGGTAATTGCTGCAGTAGTTTTAAAAAATCGAGGCAGGGAGTTGTAGGTTTTGGTATTTTTTTTTTCCTTCATCTTTTGTGTTTTTAAAGCAGGGGCGGGCAACTCTAGAAAACTAGTGGGCACATCTTCATCTTCATCATCACCAATATCTTGCCTTTCTTCCAATAATGGGACTCAAGGTGGCTAGCAACATATTTCAAATTTTAAGGGGGGTAAATTGTTTTAAGTTATTACTGTTGTTACGGATTTGTTTGTTTTATATCCAGTTGTTGTGAGCCACCTTGATTGCCTAATAGGCAAAAGGTGGGGTACAAAAATAAAGTTATTATTATTATTATAAACAATATAAATTAATGTGAACTCGAAGGCTTTCACAGCCAGCATCCATAGATTTTCCTTGAGTTTTTTTCTGGGCTGTGAGGCCGTGTTCTGGAAGAGTTTCTTTCTGACGTTTTGCACATGGTGAAACGTCAGAAAGAAACTATTCCAGAACATGGCCTCACAGCCCGGGAAAAAAAACCAAGGAAAATCTATAATATAAATTAAAAACAATATGAAAACAAATATTCCTCTACTACAGCCTTATTCCCATGTTGAACGTCGCTAAGTGTGGCAGAAGAATTGTTCTGTGGAGAAAAAGACATTTCCTTATGCAAAAAAACCCCACAAAACCCCATTTTCTACACTGCAAACCCATTTTGTGTGCAGAAAATCCTTTTTCTGCACAGTTAATCCATATTTGGAGTATAAAACGTGGGGTGGAGGGGTATAAGAGAAAATACACAAGTTTTTCTTTTCTGCAGAATAATTCCTGTGCAAAACTTCAGGGTGTCAAATACCAGGGGGGGAAAGTGTGCAGAATTCTTGCTGGTCTCTTACTTTTCCCTTCATTTTCCCCCCTTTTAGTTATTGTACGTTTTTAATCTGTTTAATTTAATATTGTTTTAAGGGGCAGATGGGTTAGGGTATTAATGTAATTTTGGGATTTTTATGATGTAAGCCACCCCGATTGCGTCTCTCTGTTAGCATGCAAACTCTGAATAAAATCTCTTTAGCATTTTGCCTCTGGATCGCGATGCTTCCTTGTTACTTGCTGTAACATTGCATTGCAGAGGGGTGGGATAGAAATATTATTATTATTATTATTATTATTCCCAATGGAGGTTCCCAGTTTTCAGGAAACCTGTTTTTTAACCTGGGAATGAATAATGGTCCACGTTCTTTCCACCTGTATTAGGGCAGGGGCTGCCATTTCCCAGGTGCAATGCTTTCCTTGCTCTCTCTGCATTTATGGCAGAAGAAAAATAAGAAAAATAATTTACACGATGCAACAGCTTGCCAAGAACCCCCAGGTTCACAACTTGCTCTGTTTACTGATCTCTCTATTTTTAAAAACTCTGTTTTGACTGTCTGACCTTCAGCCTCTCCTATCTGGCTGGGACTGACCAGGCCCTCGGTTTACTATGGGATTCATTGTGGTAGGAATTAACTGGCTTGTTGATCCTGGTGGGCCTGATAGGGGAAGCCAGGAGTCACTTCTGACCTTGAAAAGGAGCCAAGCAGCTTCCTGGGAGACGAAATGGGGTGGGTGAATTGGGAAGGCAAAATAAAGGGTGGGGGGAGAAGCCTTGTGGGTCTATGGAATAGATTTACAGGGTTTGTTCTCCAAGGAAGAGAAGTGGCCAGGAATGGAGGAGGGAGTCGTGAACACTAATAGCTAATAATAATAATAATAATAATAATTATTATTATTATTATTATTTATTTTTACCCTGTCCCTCTGTTAAAAACAATCAGTGCGGCTTACAATAATTAAAATACAACAATGCTGACTAAAATCCCTAAGCACCACCCACCCCCATAAAAAGATATTAAACTAGAATCAAATTAAAAACCACCTAAACTAAAACCACATAAATAAACAAATACAAAAATCAACAGCCAGCAAGAGTAAAAGAGGCCAGGAGATGCAGCTCCTGAGGCCGGGATCTAATCAGGAAAGGCCTGCCGAAAGAGGTCCGTCTTTAAAAGCTACTCAAGCTCATCATCTGACGGATCTCGTTCGGCAGGCCATTCCATAATCTAAGTGTGAATCTAACTACCTGCTAACATTTCACAGGTTAAAAAAGGGAAAGGTGTGGCCAGGCAGCATCAGAGTCTGGTCAGGATGGAAAAAGTTATGAATGAGGAAGAACAGACAAGATGGGAGAGGCTGCAGCAGTTTGCTTTTGCCTGAGCCGACTGGGAAGGACTAGCCTCTGCCCTCCCACTCTCCTCTCCTGTCCGCCACACTCTGAATGAATTACAGTTGTTCCTCTGTATCCATGGATTTAAGTATTCATGGCTTGAAAATATTATTTAAAAATAATAAAAATCCAAAAAGCAAACCTTGATTTTGCCATCTGATATAAGGGGCATCATTTTGCTATGCCATTGCATATAATGGGACTTGAGTGTTTACGGATTTTGGTATCCATGGGGGGTCCTGGAACCAACCTCCAGCAAATATGAAGGAACAACAGTAATTGCATACAGATGACTTTTGCAGTTTGAACTCATTTTGCAGCAACAGAAGTAAGCTGAGGACAATGGGAGGGAAATGTGGGGAGGAGAGAGAAACCGGGACATTTTAAAAGCAACTGGAAAAGTCGGGTGGCAGAGGATTAATCATCCCATTTCTCCCTCCTCCTTCTGCTCAGTTTACTTCAGTGGCTGCAAACTCCGCTCAAAGTGCAAAAGTAGTTTGTGCTCCATGAACTCAGCAGGAAGGGATAGAAAGGAATCTTGCCCTTCCCTGTAAGTTCAGGCAGAAGCAAACCGCTGCAGCCACTCCTAGCATCTCTGTTCTTCTCATTTATCACTTTTGCCAGCTTGTTCATGCTCCAGCGTTGCTTGGCCATATCTGTCCTGGTTTTCATTTGCAAAACGTTGCAAGGTTTGTGTGTGAGAGATTTGTTAATGGGAGTTGGTTATAGGAAACATACGGCTGCCCTGTTACAATAGCTCCACTGGCTACTGGTCTGTTTCCGGTCGTGACTCAAGGAGTTGGTTATGATGACCTACTTGTAAGCCTGATACAGTGTGAATCCAGGTTCTCTCTTCTTATATGAGCCTTCTCCATCAATAAGATTTATTTATTTATTTGATTTATATGTTGCCTTTCTCCCAGAATGGGACCCAAAGTGGCTCACAACGCATTAAAAAAAAACATTTAAAAATGCAACAGTTAAAAACAATTAAAACTGTTGCAATTTAAAATGATATACAAATGTATAAAAGTTAAAAGAATAAAACCAATAAAAACATATCGCAACAAAAGCCTCTGTGCCTGCAGCTATGAATTAAAAGCCTGCTGGATTAAAAATGCCTTTGCCTGCTAGTAAAAGGAAAGCAGGGACAGCCTAGCCTGCCATGGAAGGGAGTTCCAGAGGGTGGAGCAGATGCCGAGAAGGGCGTCCTCAGGCATCCTCACCAAGCAAGCCTGGGATGATGGCGGGACTGAAAGAAACCCTTCATGGAGGCCCTTCTCTTGGTCCCACACCTTCATAGACACATCTGGGGCAGGGGGAGACAGAGGACAGGGCCTACTTGGTGGCTGCTTCCAGAACCTGGGACTCCTTTCCTTGTGTAGAAGAGGGAATTTCAGCAAGGGTTGCTTGGTTACCTGGTTGTGTTGGTTGAAATTGCCTCTTCTACACAACCCTTAAAGGAACAGGAGCCCTCTTCAGTCTTCACTCTGGCAACCCAAGTAGTGACACTCTCTCAGCCTCAGAGGGAGGCAATGGCTAACCTCCTTTGAAGAAAACATGCCAAGAAAACCTTGTGATGCAATGGCCATAAATTGGCGCCAACCTGGAGGCACTTAAGTGCAGCAACAGCCATGGACGTATGGATGGAGGCATGGCAGATCACACCCTGGTTCAGCTAATCTGAAAATCTCCACCCGATGAGCTCTGCCTTTGCCCCGATGGCTGGCCCTGAGACACTAACAGCATCGATCTCACCTATCTGATACCTGGGACCTATCTGATACCTGGGATAATGCAGAAGGCTGGAGTTTTGGAAGCCGAGTGCTTCATTTCAAAGCCCCCAAAGCGATGCGTGCTTTCTGGAATTGACATGCTCTGACACGACTTTTATCTCTAATCCCAGATGTGTGATGGCTGGTTCTCCCCCTCCCTTCTCTTAATCTTGTTGCTTCATAGACTTCCCTTTCCCTTCATCAGCGGACGCACCACCGTTGGAGAGGTTGCAGAAAGAGGGACCCAGGTTCTGGCATTGATTCCTCCTTGGTCTAAGACTGGGGCCAACATAAAACTAAAGGATTTTTTTTTAAGGCTGAAAACATATTCAACAATGTAACATGTTAAAAGAAGACAGATTGGAATGGTTTAATATGGCTTAAAGGATTTAAAACCATGGATGTTGTTCTCATGTGCCTTCAAGTCGTTTCTGACTTATGGTGACCCTAAGGTGAACCTATTATGGGGTTTTCTGAGGCTGAGAGTGTGTGACTTGCCCAAGGTCAGCCTTTGGGTTTCCATGGCTGAGTGGGGATTCGAATTGCAGTCTCCAGAGTTAAAGTCCACCACTCAAACCACTATGCCATGCTGGATTCCCCCATGCATGTGGATGGGGTTTATAAAACCAATTTAAACCAAATTTAAACCCATTTAAAACCAATTTAGGAGTTGAACGCTAATTCAGAGAAATCTGAAGCTATTGCACCAACAGCATCATGGGTAATCCGGCCCTGGTGGTTAGGTAACTGGAAAGCCAATTCGGTGTATAGCCTGTTTGCAGTGGGATTACCTTCCCATGTCCTCCAACAATTCACAGACAAAAACCGGGATGCATGTGGCCAAGTGACCTCAGAGGGTGGACAAGATGGCAAAAGTTATGAATGAGGAAGAAGACCAAAGGTGGGAGAAGCTACAGCAGTTTGCTTTTGCCTGAGCCAACTGGGAAGGGCAAGATTCTGCCCACCCTCTTCTCAACCCAAATGGGTTAATGGAGTGCAAACGACTTTTGCACTCGGAGCTCAGTTTGCAGCAACTGATGTAAGCTGAGGACAGAGGAGGGAAGTGGAAGGAAGAGAAGAGAGAAGGTGGGACACTTTAAAAGCAGCTGAAAAAATGGGATAGCAAGGGATTAATGGGGACTGTTTCAATAGAGGGTATACCCCTCCCATGAAGGATCAAGAGGTCCAGGTGGTGACCATGGTGAGGAACAAATTGCCATGGTCCTAGATGGGCACTTAGCTGGAAAGAGCAGATTTGGACATTGTCTCACCCACACCTTGATCACCTCCAGAGTCAAGCAACACAATGTGTGGGGTTGCATTTCGGAAGGTGCTTGGAAGAATCAGCCTTGGCAAAATGCTGCAACCATAGTGTTGTTGATTGTGGTTTGATTTTTGTAGTGCATTGCTCCCTGTGCACTGGCTGCCAATTCATTTCTGGGCTCTGTTCAAAGTGTGAGTTAATGCTAAAACTTTAAAAACAGGTTGGGCCCAGCCATCTTCGACATAAACCTAGCCGCCTTCTCTGTTTGGAATTGAAGGGCTTGCAGTGTAACCTGATGGTGTAGTAGAGTACTCTAAGTATCTTCCCAAACTACAGATCCCAGGAAGCTATAGGACAGGACAGAGCCACGACAGACCATAAAGCGACCAGAGACTGAGATAGTTGGAGAATGTAGCAATGCCCCTGTCCTTGAGCTAATCTGACTGTGTTCTTCTCCTAGTAACTTTCTGTTTGTATAATTGTTCTCTCCCTGCTGTGTTCAGGGTTTTAAAAGACTGAGCTGAAAGTAAGGAAATGGGGGGGAAGGTGGGCGGGGGAGAAACATATAAGGAAAAATAAGTTACTTATTAACTTGCGACATAGATGAGGTGTGGAAGAAGACTGGCCAAAAAAAAAAGGGGGGGAAAGTGCTCTGCATTGAGAGGCACTCTTAGATTATTTCCAGAGCTGATGGGCAAATGAATTTTCAACAAGGCTTTTAGAAAGAAATTTTCTAGGAGGTGGTGGATGGGTGGGTAGGAAATGGCTTCAAAAGGGCACATTGAAATCACATGAAAGGGGATTTGTAATCTTCTTAAATAATTAAACAGCATGTACTATATATGTATATTTTGTTTTAATTATTTAGCACGAAGATTAAAAAAAGCATACATATGTATATTTTTGGGCAACGAGGAAAACTAATCGGAAGAAAATCAAATACAGTACTGTTAATTAATAATGATTGCTAACTAATATCTTTTCTTTCTCTAACTTCCTTCTATCCAAGATCTAGATCATTAGCTAACACACATTGGAAACTGTTTAATGCAGTGTAGATGTGTAAATAGCTATTGCTTAAAAAAAATTGTAAGCCGCTCTGATAGCCTTGTGGCTGAAGAGCGAGGTATAAATAAATAAATAAATAAATAAAACAGATCATTGTAATTCCTATTGATTCTAGATCATTGTACTGTATTCCTAGTCTGACTTTTTCCTGTTCCAGTGCTGTCTTTTCCAGAACAAAGAATCATATACATTTCCTAACAATATACTGATATGAAAACTATTAACAACTTAGATCAGCATTGCATGTTTTTCAAAGGGGGGGGGCGCGCGCTGGTTTTCAGGACTGGACTATGACCTGGGGGGAAACTGAACGCCAGGAGATATTGGAATTTGGAATTTTTTATTGGAATAAGACCATTCTACTGAAAAAATACACCCGGGGGGTGGTGGTGGAGATATTTGGGGGGGTGTGGAGGCGGTAAGTAATTTTTTCGGAGGGCAGGGAAATCTCTTTTGGGGAACCGTGCCCCCAAGTGGAGACTGGGGGGGGGATCCCTTCTTTCTCTCCCTTGCACCGCCTCCAAACCTGCGGGTGGGTGGGTGGGTGGGCGTGCGCTGGCGGGGCCAGGGATTGGGCTGAGCCTCCAGGGGCGGGTCGGGGGGCGGGCTGGCGACTGGAAGGGAGGGGGACGAGCTGGGCTCAGCAGCGGCCGGGGCTTTAGTCTGGGTTCCGAGTCGCTGGAAGAAGCAGCAGCAACTGCAGGCGCCCGACCGAGAGGAACCCGAGCGCAGCAAGCATGGGCTCCGCGCGCTCCCCAAAGGCGCAGCTTTGGCGAGGCCTTCTTTGGGTGGGGGTCTTTCTTCTCGCTTGCTTAGGTAAGAAGGGAGGGGGGAGAAGCCCCCCTAAAGGGGAAAAAGCCCCCCAAACCTCTCGCTTCACTGTCTCGGCCAGGAGCTGGGGGGTCCCCGTGGCGCGCCAGGGCGCAGCAGCCTCTCCAAGGGACCTGTTCCGTGCGCCCTAGGGCGCACGGAACAGGTCCCTTGGAGAGGCTGCTGCGCCCTGGCGCACAGCGGGGATTCCCCACAACTTTTGGGCCCACCTGCTCTAGGGAACAACTCCCCTCCACCCCCTTTCAAAACTTCAATTCTCCTTCTCCCCCACTTTTTCCTGGGCGCACGAAACAGATCCCTTGGAGAGGCTACTGCGCCCTGGCGCGCCGTGGGGATCCCCCCAATCTTTGGCCCCACCTGCTTTAGGGAACAACCCCTCCACCCCTTTCAAAACTTCAATTCCCCGTACGAAACAGATTCCTTGGAGAGGTTGCTGCACCCT
Organism: Gambelia wislizenii; assembly: GCA_030847615.1. Taxonomy (NCBI): domain Eukaryota; kingdom Metazoa; phylum Chordata; class Lepidosauria; order Squamata; family Crotaphytidae; genus Gambelia; species Gambelia wislizenii. Next base: position 38,507,367 of record JAUMIR010000010.1, read on the forward strand.
GGCGCGCCCCGGGGACCCCCTCCCCAATCCTGGGCACCACCTGTTCTAAGGAACACCCCCCTCCACCCCCTTTTAAAACTTCGATTCACCTGCTTCCCCCCTTCCTTGGCTCCTCCCCTTCCTCTCCAGTCGACCCCCCTCCTCCTCCTCTTCTTCCACCAGCCCCCAACCCAACTCCCCTCCACCAGCCTGGTTGTGCCAACTTTGCTTTTGGACTCTTTTCTGCTGGAGGAAGGATGTGAGGATGGAGGGGGTACCTGCCAGCTGCCTTCTCTCGGTATAACTCCCCCTTCCCCAGTGAAAGATTCCCCCCTTGCTGTGGGGAGGAATATTTGGGCTTTTCTCACCCTCTCTCCCTCCCCACCTTTCCTCTCTTACCGCCTTTAGGGGACTCTTAGATCTCTTATTGCTTCCCCCATCCTCAAGGGAGAGGCAGAATGGGGCTGGTTGTGTGCAGGAAGAGGGTTTATTTCTGGACAAGGTGGGGAAGAATGAGTGTGAGAGCGAATAGTAGATCAGGGTGTGGGGCGTGGCAGTGGGGCGCTCCTTTGGTGACAGAAAATGCGGCTGTGGTGGCAGTGATGGAGGAGGATTGTCTTCTCTTTTGGAAATCCGTGGTGCAAAGTTTCCCCCTTTTTTCCTCCTTGTCTTCCTTTCTACTCCCCACTCCCCCTTAGAAGCATAGAATCTTACAACTGGAAGGGTCTGCAAGGGCCATCTAGTCCTACCCCTTGCCATGCGGGAATACACAACTAAACCACTTCCAGTTTAGTGTTCTCTGCTTGCTACCATTAAAAATACCTGTTCAGACTCCAGAAAGGGTATCTCCACGTAATTCCACCCCCACTCCAGTGCCATTTTGCCCTCTCTTCTCCCCCCCCTGCAAATACCTATCTCTTCCCCCACACACACACACAATTGGCTGGCGTCACCCCTCCTTTCCTGGATCCTTCTTGCTCAGCAATGACTCTGCCCATCTTAAGTGACTCATGGGCATGGTGATCTGATATGATGGGAAGGTACTGCTCGAAATACAATTTAATGAGGAAAAGAAAGTGTTGTGTGTGTTGTGTGTATTGGGGGGGGGAGCTACCATAAGCAGAAGGGACCCTCCAAGGATACCTCTCTGCCTCCTATCCTTCCCCCAAATGGAGATCAAAAGTTCAGGGATGTTCATACCAATCAACTAGACTTTGCTGTTTGGTTCAGCTATTCCAGGTTAACTAATTTGGAATAAATGTCAGACTGTGGCCTTGGAACTTGTCTTTGCCTGCTTGGTTTAGCTTCGAAACATCCTTCCACCTGGAAGCCTACGGTTTTAAAACTCCACCCTTAAAAATCTCTGCCTTTTACTACTGTGCTGTAGAGGTTATTATAGGGTTACTAGTCCTCATTAACATTCCTGTCTCAGGGAGCCTGCTTGGAATTCCATGACTGGGTGTCATTTGGAGAGGATGAATTCATATCCAAGAAGAAGAGTGTGGTTTGGTTGTGAACAAGGTTTCTCCTATCTGAACCATAGTTTATGCATCTAAGCTTAGGGCAGTGCATTCATAGAGGGTGTGGCTTCTGTTCAGAGTTGAACCCCAGTACCTCTTATTTTTTAAAAAAATACCAAAGAGAAATGGGCTGGTTTCCAGTTCTCAGCAGAGAATGAATACCCACTCAGCAAACTGGCACCAGAGAGCATTTTGCTCACTCTTGTAACTGTATGTTAAATGTCTTTCTTACTTTCTGCTGACTGTTTATGAGCAGTGTTAATAACACAATTGTCGTTTTCAGCATCCAGTTTCACTTTGATTGCACCCTCCAAAATCTTGTGTATACTGCATGTACCTGAAGCTTGAATGTTGCATTTCATGAGTTCTGAGGGCGTGAATTGTAATCTCTGAGAACTCCGTGTGAAATAAATGGGTTAGTCTCAAAGGTGCTGCCACCACGTTTACCAAAACCATCCACTTTCCTTCTTAGAAAAGGAGAGAACTCTGGCGTTCCTGACTTCTCCCTACTTTTCCGTTCCTCCTCATTTTAACCCGCCAGGGCTCCAGAACATGGGTCATAACCTGTCTTGGCACTAGTTTGCTCAGATGCCAGAGGCTGGTAGGGGAAAAAAAAGAAAGAAACTCAGAGAGGATATTTATCTAATTGGTTCATAGGGAGGTGGATGGTTTTGGATGCCAAAGTGGTGTGGGTTGGGTGTGGGAGGGTGGAGGCTTTGGGTGGAATGAGGCCTGGGATGCTCACTGGAAGGAGGAGGAGATGGTGTAAATCAATTTTAAGTCCCCTGGCCCCCTCTCCTGATCTTGGAGGAACGCTGGGAGGGATGCTCTTACCCAAACATGTCCCAGCTGGTTGTTTGCTCAGCCCTGGGCTCTTACATTCCAGGTCCCCTGCGTTAGCTTTTCCCAGCCTCCTGGGCTCTGCTTGCGAGAACAGCTCCTTTCTCAGCCCCTCCAAGGAAAGCAGGAGCTTGCTTGACTCTTTACGTTCCTGCCTTGCACCATGAGAGAGATTTGGAAGACCTGTGGAAGACCTTTCTTTATGGTCTCCTAGTCACCCTCCTCCAAACTTTCTTGTCCAGGGCTTCACCTGGGGAGCTGCCTGTGAGAATGTCCGAAAAGCCTTGCTGGCTCAGAAGGAAAGGACTGCCTAGCCCAGCATGCTCTTCCTAGTCCAGTGTACTGTTAGTTGGATCCAACATGCTCACCTTACTATTGTTGAAGTCTTATCCCCAATCTAGGATGTGGGAGGGACAACCTAGCTGTCCTGATTGGCGCAAGATGTGCACACTCGGTACATGCTCGGAAACACCCACGCTCCTCATCTGGGAATCAAATCATGGCTGAGCTTAAGCTCTCTTAACAGTCACCCGTAGTTTTGCATAGTCCTCCTATATTTCAGAGATTTTGATGTTTTGTATGTTTATAGAAGGAAAGAAAGAAAGAAAGAAAGAAAGAGGACATTTCCTTTCCATCTGTCAAAAACATTAGGAAAAAGAGGTGGAATAGGCTCAAGTGCAGGGCCAGCTCCAGGTTTGGGTGCAGGGATGCGCTTGGGTGGTCCTGGCCGATTTCCTTGGCATTGAAAGTGCTGCAGGTAGTGCTGTACAGCTTGGGGTAGCTACTGTTTAAATGGCTCATCGTGCTTCAGAATAATACTCTCCATTGAGAGGGAATGTCAACTAGACTCATCTGTACTGAGATGCTTAGAATCATAGACTCTTAGACTTGGAAGGGACCACAGGGGCCATCTAGTCCAACCCCCTGCCAGGCAGGCATGCACAACTAAGGCACTCTTGAAAGATGCCTACCCAGCCTCTGTTTAAAGACCCCCTAAGAATCAGAGTCCACCACCCTCCAAGGCCCTCCACCCGACAGTGTCACCTGGTGCAGTTTGGCCTCTCCGCCGCCACTACACTGAGGCCATCTGTTGAATAGCTCTTACAATCTTCTTAATGTTTAGGTGCCATCTCTTTTTCTTGTAATTGAATCCCTTGAGTTCTCTTCTAGTCTCTGGAGCAGGCAGCAGGAAACAAGCCAGCTCCATCTTCTACATGGCACCCCTTCAGATATTTAAAGATGGCTGTATCATGTCCCCTCTCCACCTCCTCTTCTTCAAGCTAAACGTCCCATTCCTTTAGTCATTCCTCCTAAAACTTGGTTTCCAGACCTTTGAGCATCTTAGTTGTCCTTCTCTGGACACCCTCCAGCTTGTCCATATCCTTCTTGAATCACTTAGCCATAGATTGGTTTTTAAAAGGGGATCCAGGACATGTGTTGGTGGTGGGCCCTTCTGTGGATTCTTGCACTAGCTTGAAGGTTCAAGAAGATGGCCCATGGCATCCCTTCCAGCTGTATGGATCTATGAGCCCAAGGATGCTACACAGAGAGGTTGGATGTCCCAAAGAACCATCCCTTGTCTTCATATCTTCTTCTCCGGGCTTCGGTGGCATGGTTTATGCTAAGCACAGCTTCTCTCTTCTTCCTCTATATTCATACCTCCTTGCAACCACAAAATCCCCAGAAAAGAAATCCATTATGTTTAATGTAAAAACATTTCAGAAACTACCTCTTGGGTTTTAATGGTGTATTTTAATTTGTTGGGGGTGGGGAGTAGGGAGCAGAGAGAAAACTATCTAAATAAAATTCCAAACAATTGGAAGATTTGATCTTTTCAAAGGGCTCCCAGCATGAAGACTTATAGCCAAGGTGGCTTAAAATGGATTAGTTGCTCTAATATCCTTTACCAATCTTTTTTGTGCTCTACAGAGGGTGACTCTGGCCACAAACCAAGTAGTGGCTCAGTTATACAGGACAGAGGACCATGGATGGAACTGGTCCTTTGTGTTGGGAGAGTTTTATTCTTTTCCTGAGTCTCCAGATTACGGGTGGGTTGCAGATGTGTTGTGGAGATCTCCCCAATTGTGTCGAAACCCTGCAGATGGCCAGCTCCCCATGTGGTCCTATGCCTGCCAGGATAAGTTACCCCTTGGCGAATGAATGGCGTGTGTTCCTCTGATTGAGATGATTAAAAACAGATTATTTTGTCCCTGCCCATCTAAGACATGCATGTAGTAGAAGCAAGGGTTCTACTCTTTGCTTATTCCGACAGTTCAGAAACCAATCTGAGAAAGATTTTGGAAATGTGGGGTTCAAGAACAAGGTCTCCTTAAGTCCTGCACTTCAAGTCGAGCCAAGGGGGAAGCAAAGGGGGATGTGTGGGGCTCATGAGCTTGGTGTAAGAAAGGTAAACGTGAAGCTGGATGTTGGGGTGGTCACAAAGCATCCACTTCATGGTGGTGGGCCCATCAGGCTCTTGATGTGTTAGGCAGCTGTATTTGATCTGTTCTGCTTTATTTTTAAAGCAGATAATATAATTACACCTCTCCCCTCCTGTACCTTTGTGGGGTGGTGTTTTTATGACTCTTCTGTTGGTTTCAGAATGATCTGCCTGGTGATTTAAAACACAGGTACACACACTCTTGTTTTTTATGGGTATAATTGTTTGATATGCAGGTCAACCCTCTCCTCCCCATTGAGATCAGTACCCATGGTTTCACTTACCTGCTGTTGGGGAGGAGGTCTCTCTAGGCATCTGGAGATCATAGAGTCGCACTGGAGGTGCTCTCTAGCCATCAGGAGATCCTCCAGCATGACTCTATAGTCAACTTATGCCAGAAGATGACCATAGAGTCAGCTCGAGTGGCACCAGATACCTTGAGAGGTGTCCTCTCTAGGCATTTTCTAGGTCCTCCAGCATGTTTCTAAGGTGCTCATGGCAGTTCGTTATTATACGGTTTAGGGAACCTGCGATATGTCCCAGAACACATCCTGGGGTCAACCTGTAACTTGTTGTTGTTATGTGCCTTCAAGTCAACTCTGACTTGCGATGACCCTACCGTAGGGTTTTCTTGGCAGGACTTATTCTGAGGAGGTTTGTACCATTGGCTTTTTCTGAGGATGAGAGAGTGGGACTTGCCCAAGATCTCCAGTAGACTTCCATGGCTGTGTGGAGATTCACACCCTACTCTCCTACAGTCCTAATCCAACACTCAAACCACTACACCATGCTGGCCCTCTAAAAGTGATTTATGGCGATCCTCAGCTAGGGTTTTCCTGGCAATATTTACTCAGAGGATGTTTGCCCTTGCCTTCCTCCTGAGGCTGAGAGTGTGTGACTTGCCCAAGGTCACCCAATGGGTTTCCACCTCTCAGCAGGATTCAAACACTGGTCTCCCAGAGTCCTAGGTGACCATTCCAACCAATACACCAAGCTGGCTGTTCTTGAAACAGAGATCACCCCCTTCCCCTTATCGTGGAACCAATATCTGCAATTTCGGCTATCCACTGCTGAAAAAAATAGGGACACATACCATAGAGTCATGCTGGAAAGTGCCTAGAAAGGCATCCTCTCTAGGTATCTTCTAGGTCCTCCAATGCAACTCTATGGTATATTTGTACCAGAAGCCCTTTATTTT